>CM050446.2:75584338-76852498 GCA_027563935.2 Costus lasius
TCTAACCACACATCCCATTGAACCTCTTGATCTGTACGATCAAGTATCAATTCTCCCGATCGAAGTTTACCGATCATATGCCCTAATCAATCAAACATGATTAGACTAGATCTCACTTCCAATCAGAGTTTAACTCCTTTAAACTGAACTAGAATAATTCCAGTCCACACGATCTGACATAAGTAAGCCATATCATCAAATTGTGCGACCCTAAGGGTTTCCTTCAATGTCGGTAACGATAACTTACGTTATCACGATCAGAGAGGGGTATCTAGCAACACATCACTGTCTCCCGATATGAAGGAAAGAGTCTTCCAAGACTACTCCCAAACCACAGCACAAGTGTGAATCTAATTCACTTGGCATACATGTTTCCCTTTGCCACTGGATGTTCTCGTTGGACAAGCGTGTCAAGCCTGTGATTCCAACATGATGAAAATGATTAGATCAGACGAACATAGTCGTCTGGGTATGGCCATACACATTGTTACGACCCACTTAGTAAGCAAACTATTTATTAACTTGGTGAGCCAATTTGCAACGTGGCCCAATTTATTAAAATGCTTAAGCCCAAGTTAACAATAGCAAGCTCACTAAGCCTTATAAACCACATAATAGTTTCTCCCACTTGCAATGTGGGACTATACTCGGGGTATTACAATCTCCCCCACTTAAGACTTGACGTCCTCGTCAAGCCCAAACCTTAACACATGCCCAAGAATCATTCCTTAGTCGGCAGCATGTGAGGTCAGCCCAAAGGTGGCTCCACCATCCTCGGTAGCCCTTTCCTATTGGCCTCTCACCATGCTTAAGACTAAGTTTTGCTCTGATACCATTTATTACGACCCACTTAGTAAGCAAACTATTTATTAACTTGGTGAGCCGATTTGCAACATGGCCCAATCTATTAAAATGCTTAAGCCCAAGTTAACAATAGCAAGCCCACTAAGCCTTATAAACCACATAATAGTTTCTTCCACTTGCAATGTGGGACTATATTCGGGGTATTACAATCTCCCCCACTTAAGACTTGACGTCCTCGTCAAGCCCAAACCTTAACACATGCCCAAGAATCATCCCTTAGTCGGCAGCATGTGAGGTCAGCCCAAAGGTGGCTCCACCATCCTCGGTAGCCCTTTCCTATTGGCCTCTCACCATGCTTAGGACTAAGTTTTGCTCTGATACCATTTGTTACAACCCACTTAGTAAGCAAACTATTCATTAACTTGGTGAGCCGATTTGCAACGTGGCCCAATTTATTAAAATGCTTAAGCCCAAGTTAACAATAGCAAGCTCACTAAGCCTTATAAACCACATAATAGTTTCTCCCACTTGCAATGTGGGACTATACTCGGGGTATTACAATTGTTAGAGTCACAACTCGTAACAGGTCCAGGCCTAGAGGCTGGGCTTCCTACCCAGGGGCAATCCCGCTCAAATCCCGGTTTGGATCCACGTTACCCCAAACCCGGTTTGGATCCACGTTACCCCAAATAATTCACGTCTGCAGCGGGATTCGACCTCTAGACATGACCCTCACGAGTCATGACCTCTAGACATGACCCTCACGAGTCAATGGTTAAAGGGTCATGACTCGTGAGGGTCATGTCTAGAGGTCGAATCCCGCTGCAGACGTGAATTATTTGGGGGTAACGTGGATCCAAACCGGGTTTGGGGTAACGTGGATCCAAACCGGGATTTGAGCGGGATTGCCCCTGGGTAGGAAGCCCAGCCTCTAGGCCTGGACCTGTTACGAGTTGTGACTCTAACACACATTCTCAACCATCTCATCCAGGGGGCCCCTTAGAACATCACACTCCTACTAGGGAGGGAATCCTATATCTATCACTAGTGCCCTAACATGACTCATGCTCACTATCCAAGATAGTCCTTAACCATTATCTTTCAAATGATATTGAACTACCTCAAGATAATGCCAATCATCACTTAGAAACACAAGTGATCTCAAGTCAGAGGAAATATGCCACTTGCTTGCATATAAGGATTATTCACATTGTGACAAACAATTGAATATCCTAAATAGGGTCAGTCCAGTACATCCAATGCACCTATGTGTTTAAATCTTATTCCATGCTCGAAGCATCCTATAAGATTAGATCACATAGTAGTCTCAATCATATCAAGGCTGTCTCATGTTCACCGAGATATCTCGACTAAGGACAACACTAAATGTCAGCTAAGCTGAACACCATTGAGACATTACTCAGAAGTATACATACAGCAGATAATGTAACAATCTGAATAACAACAATTGCCTTTATAAACATAGTTCATACATGATACTGAAAATAACCTAAGGCCTCAAACATTAGCCTTAAGGGCATACCCCAACAATCTCCCACTTGCACTTAAACTAATGGTTGAGAAATCTCAAACCCATATTATTACAGTGCTTTTCATGCTTCTGCTGCACCAGAGGCTTTGTAAGTGGGTCAGCTAGATTGTCATCTGTATGAACCTTGCAGAGCTTGATCTCTCCTCGATCAATGATCTCACGGATCAGGTGAAACCTTCTCTGTATGTGCTTGGACTTCTGGTGTGACCGTGGTTCTTTCGCTTGTACAATCGCTCCAGTGTTATCACAGAGGATAACCAATGGATCTGCACTCGAAGGAACAACACCAAGTTCCTGAACAAACTTACGAATCCAGACTGCCTCCTTTGATGCTTCTGAGGCTGCAACATACTCGGCTTCTGTTGTGGAATCAGCAACAATTGATTGTTTGAAACTCTTCCACACCACTGCTCCTCCATTCAAGCTAAAAATATAGCCTGATTGCGATCGGAAATCATCTTGGTCAGATTGGAACGAAGCGTCAGTATATCCTTCAATACTGAGTTCTTCCTGACCTCCATAAATCAAGAACATATCTTTGGTTCTCCGAAGATATTTCAAAATGTTCTTGACTGCAATCCAGTGTGCCTTCCCTGGATAACGTTGGAACCGACTGGTCACGCTTAACCCATAAGCGACATCTGGGCGAGTACATAACATCGCATACATGATGGACCCAATAGCCGAAGCATAAGGCGTATTGTCCATCTCATCTTTCTCAGACTGTGTTTGAGGACACTGGCTCTTTGAAAGATTCAGACCATGTCTGACTGGAAGATATCCTCTTTTAGAGTTTTCTAAATGGAATCTCTCCAGGACCTTACCGATGTAAGTACTCTGGCATAGCCCGAGAAGCCTATTAGATCTATCTCTATAGATCTCCACACCTAATACATAGGCCGCTTCTCCCAAATCCTTCATCTGGAAACATTTTCTTAACCATGCCTTGACCGCATGTAGTTCAGGAATATCGTTTCCAATGATTAAAATATCATCAACGTAGAGGACTAGGAAAGTAATCACGCTCCCACTAAACCTTTTGTATACACACGGGTCATCTTCATTTTTGATGAAACCAAATTCAGAAACTGATTCATCAAAACGAATATTCCAGCTTCTTGATGCTTGTTTAAGTCCATAAATGGACTTCCTTAATTTGCATATTTTATGACGTTCTGATGAATTAATGAAACCTTCAGGTTGTGTCATATACACATCCTCTTCCAGTTTTCCATTATGAAAAGCGGTCTTCACATCCATTTGCCAGATCTCATAATCATAATATGCTGCTATCGCGAGAATAATTCGAATGGACTTGAACATGGCTACAGGAGAGAAAGTTTCATCATAATCTATCCCGTAGATTTGTTTGAAACCTTTCGCAACTAGCCTGCCCTTATAGGTAACCACGTTACCATCCATGTCTTTCTTCTTTTTGAAGATCCACTTACAGCCTATAGGGATTACTCCCGGGGGCGGATCAACCAAATCCCAGACTTGGTTATCTGACATGGAGTCCATCTTGGCTCGCATAGCTTCAAGCCATCTTGCTGACTCCGGTCCACTGACCGCATCCGCATAAGTGAGGTGTTCATCATTAATGATGTAGACTCCGTTATAGCGCTCAGGCTGACGACGAATCCTTCCCGATCTACGCGGTTCCCGTGACGTCTGAGCCTCAGGTTGAACATTAACCTGATCTATTGGCTCAGGCTCATCCAACTGAGCTTGACTACTTTGTCCCTCTTCTGGAATTTCATCCAGCTTTATTTCTCTCCCACTGGCCTCTTGCAGAAGAAATTCCTTCTCAAGAAAAATAGCCGTTCGAGCAACAAATACTTTATTCTCTTTGGGATCGTAGAAATAATAACCCTTAGTTTCTTTAGGGTATCCGACAAATATACATTTATCTGATCTTCTCTCTAGTTTCCCAGAGGCGAGCTTTTTGACATAAGCCTCGCAACCCCAGATTTTGATAAATGTCAAGCTCGGCTATTTTCCATACCATAACTCATGTGGTGTCTTTGAAACAGCCTTGGATGGCACTCAGTTTAGCACCTTTGCAGCTGTTTCCAGTGCAAATCCCCAAAAGGAGTAAGGTAGAGTAGCCTGACTCATCATAGAGCGAACCATATCCAATAAGGTTCTATTCCTCCTCTCGGACACACCATTCCATTGCGGTGTTCCTGGCGGAGTGAGCTACGAGATGATCCCACACTCCTTTAGATAGTCAGTGAACTCACGACTCAAGTATTCTCCACCTCGATCTGATCGAAGTGCCTTGATATTTCGGCCTAACTGATTCTGTACTTCATTTTTGAATTCTTTGAACTTGTCAAAAGATTCACTCTTATGTCTCATTAAATAGACATAACCATACCTACTAAAATCATCAGTAAAAGTAATGAAGTATGAATAGCCACCTCTGGCATGTTTACTAAATGGCCCACACACATCACTGTGAATAAGGTCAAGTAAACCTGAAGCCCTTTCACCTTTATTAGTAAAAGGAATTTTCGTCATCTTACCCATTAAACAAGCTTTGCATGTATCAAACTCCTCATAGAAGAATGATCCCAGCAGTCCATGGTCATGCAACCGCTTAATGCGCTTCTTGTTAATATGGCCTAGACGACTATGCCATAACAAGGTGCTGTCATCAGCATACTTGGCTTTCTTATTATCAATTTGTTGTACAGAACATTCCATGTCCAACATGTATAACCCATTGTTAATCGACCCAGTGGCATAAACAATATTATCATATGAAATACAACACTGTGAAGTTTTGCATTCAAAAGAAAAACCTTTCCTGACAAGAGCAGGAATAGAGATAATATTCTTCGTTATGCTTGGTACAAAATAACAATTGTCAAGTTCTAATACAAAACCAGATGGTAAAGAGATATTATATTCCCCTACAGCAACAGCAGCAACCCGTGCCCCGTTTCCAACTCGTAGGTCCACCTCATGCTGTCCCACCTGTCTTCTTCTCTTGAGTTCCTCCACATTTGAACAAATGTGAACTCCACATGCAGTGTCCAACACCCATGAAATAGAAGAAGCAACCATGACTTCAGTCATGAAAATACCTGAGCCAGAAGTGAAAGACTTGCTTCCCTTCTTCTCTCCTTGGAGCGCTCTACAGTCCTTCTTCTAGTGACCCAGCTGGCCACAATGGAAGCATCTGTTATCCTTTGACCGCTTCACCTTTTGTTTCAAAGCCTTGTTATAGCTCTTGATAGGGGTTTTGCCCTTCTTTCCCTTCTTCTTATTCCGTGAAGGAACCATTAAGACAGAGGATGAAGGCTTTCCCTTCTCAAGAGTCTGCTCTGTGGTACAGAGCATGTTCAGTAATTCTGCCAGAGTGCAGTCGATTTTGTTCATATTAAAATTAATAATGAACGCATCGAAAGAAGCCGGAAGAGACTGCAAGATGATGTCTACAACAAGTTCTTGATTGATGGTATGTCCCAGTTTCTCTAGAGCTTCTTTGTACCCAATCATCTTGAGTACGTGAGCTCCCACTGGACTCCCTTCAGTCAGTTTGCTATGAAAGAAAAGTTTCGTCAAGTTATAGCGTTCTGTCCTTGCCTGTGCAGCATACAGCATTTTGAGATTTGCTATAATATCAATAGCAGACAAATCCTCATGCTGACGCTGGAGCTCGGGCATCATTGACGCAAGCATAAGGCAAGCGACATCAGTACTATCACTGACGTGCTTCTCATAAGCATCTCGAACCGCCCTTGCGGCGTTCGCAGCGGGTTGAGCCGGTATTGCCGACTCAAGGACATACAGCTTCCTCTCAGCTTTGAGGACAATTTTTAGCTGTCTGTACCAGTCTGAGAAGTTTGGCCTAGCAAACTTCTCCTTTTCCAATATGGATCGCAAATTGAGCCCTGTGGTGTTCGTTGCTGCAGGAATCTACAACATAGCAAGAACAACAAGGTCAGTATCCATGTTAGAATCATTCCAGGACTTAAGAGTGATTCTTTTCTCACTATTTTATTTGACTGAAAATCCAATAAAATAGCCCGAAAGAGTGAAAACCCTTTAGTGAGATGGGATCCAGATTTCACACTTGATCTCCGCGTCCCGCTCAGGCGAGATAAGATGCACAGAGAGTTCAAGCACTAATCACTGGTAGGCAATCCATGCCAATCGCCAACCCGTGCAATTCCCCTTCATCTAGGCAATCCAGAAGACTGTGCCAACTGAGTTGGTACAACACAGTCTCTGATTCCTCAGATGGCTGCCTCCATACAGCTATCATATGCTCAACATGTAGCCTATATGGTCAAGCTGACCTGATCTACTTCCTGGACCACCACGTGCTATGCTGAGCAACGAGAAGCGATAAATCCCTTCTCTATAGCATGTAGGTGTAATCACGCACCGTCTGAAGATAGCTGGGCGTGCCCACTGAGTGGGTACAACACGGCCCCAACGATAGTCAGAACAGTGAGGTTTCGCGTCAGAAGGCAATCGATAGCTTGATATTGACGTTGGATTTTAACGGTCTTTTATCTTCTTACTATCATGCAAATTCTATAGTGATAGCAGAAGAATAAAACATACATGTGCAAATATTACTTAAAACAGTAAATGAAAGCACCATTATCTTATGTGGTAAACGCCCATAAAAACTTAAGTAAAACACTAGTTTGACAAAAGTCTTCACTTGAGCTCTTTATGGGACTCTGGTACTTCATCTGGCCCAGCTCGGGCCCAAACGCCATCTGCAGCCCAAAAGCACCCACTGGATAGAATGGGCCAGTTCTAGAGTCGAACTTTAGACCTCCCACCTGGTGAAGCCAATTGCTGCATGCGCTTCTGCCATGTGTGCTGTGTGCTCATGTCTGATCAAATTACATTTAAAACTATCTAGACATGATTTGACACGCAGGTCAATTATACATTTTCATAAATCAAAATGTGATTCGTAGATCACACCAAAATAATTAATTCCAGGCACGCAGGCCCCCAGCACAGCACACAAAATAAGGCCAACCCACATAAGATTAAATAAACACCCAATCAACATGTTAAACATGCATATATGTGATCCAAACAGAAATGAAAATTTTTGAAAAACCCATGGCATCAATTTTATTTCCTTATGTGCCCTACTACCTTACAACGGTCTATTGATAGGTATCCACTCGTCAGTACAAGTCAGACCCACTGCCCTTGCATGCACCCAGTCATAACTGACTTGCGTCGACCTCATGGTCAACTATGCATGCCTTAAGGGCTGAACGTCCCACATGATTTCTGGCAAGCGGGTGTGACCCCGGACCTTAATCATGATCGTTCACTAAGCGCCTCAAACAGACATCGCTACACGCCCTTCTGCAATCGGCTTATAGCCACCTGTATAGCTTACGCACAGGTGCTATCTGGCCGCCCCATCCAGGCTGTCAGATGGTCTGATTAGGCTCTTGGGTCTAGATTTGACTAACGACTTCAACACTGTTAACCCGTCTAAGTATTTGAAGTAGGCGCATAGATAGATCTAGTGAGGGTCGCTCATGTAGATAGTTTTTTGACTGAAAACATCTATGAAATGCGCAAACTAACATCACATGCGCAAGCTTGAATGAAAATACATCTAACATATGGTATGTATTTTCGCATGAGAACAAAAGTATGCGCATCATGAAGATCTACTCAAAACAAAACAAACAAACATGGATCACAAGTTGGCAATCATATGTATCAAGCCAAAAACCTGCTCTGATACCAAATGTTATGGAAACCTAGGTCACATGCGAAAACTTGTGTGGCGGAAATACTAGGAGTCCATTAAATCACATGACTTGGAACTATGATCAACCTTGAAGACTTGTAAAAACAAGTTAGAGTGTTACCATTGCCATGAAGTGAGTGGCGGCTTGGAAGAAGAAAGGGGGCGAGTGCCACTTCTCCAAAGGTATCACACACAGGATGAGATAGGCTTCCTTCCTTGCGCTCCTTGTGCTAGCAAGTCACCAAGGATTCTTTGATCGTGACTTGGAGAGGAGATGTGCACCCCTTGGCCGATCTTCCTCTCGCCTTGCGTTAAGCCGATCTACCCCTAGAGAGCAAAAGCTAAGAGGAAGGGAGAGTTACGTTCGAAACCGTGAGGGAGAGAGTCCAAAAAAGGAAAGTTCGGTTACCATCTCATATGGCAAAACCGAAAAGTAACTTCCTCTTCTTAACTCCCCATAAAGCATTCGAAACTCTCCTCTTAATTGAACCATGCGTTCACACTAAGTGAACCGGTTCAATTCATTTGGTTCAAGTACCAAATCGAACCAGTCCTGGTTATGACCTCATCGAACCAAGTGGCTCAAGATCTAACCACACATCCCATTGAACCTCTTGATCTGTACGATCAAGTATCAATTCTCCCGATCGAAGCTTACCGATCATATGCCCTAATCAATCAAACATGATTAGACTAGATCTCACTTCCAATCAGAGTTTAACTCCTTTAAACTGAACTAGAATAATTCCAGTCCACACGATCTGACATAAGTAAGCCATATCATCAAATTGTGCGACCCTAAGGGTTTCCTTCAATGTCGGTAACGATAACTTATGTTATCACGATCAGAGAGGGGTATCTAGCAACACATCACTGTCTCCCGATATGAAGGAAAGAGTCTTCCAAGACTACTCCCAAACCACAGCACAAGTGTGAATCTAATTCACTTGGCATACATGTTTCCCTTTGCCACTGGATGTTCTCGTTGGACAAGCGTGTCAAGCCTGTGATTCCAACATGATGAAAATGATTAGATCAGACGAACATAGTCGTCTGGGTATGGCCATACACATTCTCAACCATCTCATCCAGGGGGCCCCTTAGAACATCACACTCCTACTAGGAGAGGGAATCCTATATCTATCACTAGTGCCCTAACATGACTCATGCTCACTATCCAAGATAGTCCTTAACCATTATCTTTCAAATGATATTGAACTACCTCAAGATAATGCCAATCATCACTTAGAAACACAAGTGATCTCAAGTCAGAGGAAATATGCCACTTGCTTGCATATAAGGATTATTCACATTGTGACAAACAATTGAATATCCTAAATAGGGTCAGTCCAGTACATCCAATGCACCTATGTGTCTAAATCTTATTCCATGCTCGAAGCATCCTATAAGATTAGATCACATATTAGTCTCAATCATATCAAGGCTGTCTCATGTTCACCGAGATATCTCGACTAAGGACAACACTAAATGTCAGCTAAGCTGAACACCATTGAGACATTACTCAGAAGTATACATACAACAGATAATGTAACAATCTGAATAACAACAATTGCCTTTATAAACATAGTTCATACATGATACTGAAAATAACCTAAGGCCTCAAACATTAGCCTTAAGGGCATACCCCAACAGTAGGTTCCTCTGACGTTGCCAGTGCTGACCTAAGGTCACCACAAGCAGTGAGTAGCACCTAGCAGTGCATCACTACTACCCAAGTCATCGGAATGGATATCGACATCGACATCCCCATCATTCTAATTAGGTAAAATTTTCTAAGTATGTGTTTAGACCTTTGATAAGACCTTGGTTCCTTGGGTTGTGCAATTGCCCCATTGTTGTCATAGTAGAGCTTAATGGGATCCACTGCACTTGGAACCACCTAAAGTTCAGAAATGAACTTCCTCATCCAAACAGCTTGTTTGGCTGCTTCAGAAGAGGCCACATACTCAGCCTCAGTTGTAGAATCAGTTATGGTGGATTGCTTGAAGCTCTTCCAGCATACAGTGCCTCCATTCATCTTGAACACATAGCCGGCTTGCGATATGAAGTCGTTAGGGTAAGACTGGAACGACGCATCAGGGTAGCCCTGAACACTGAGCTCTTCTTATCCCTCGTAGACAAAGAATAGATCCTTTGTTCTTCACAGATACTTAAGGATGTTCTTTACAGCCACCCAGTGCTACAGACTTGGATTGGATTGGTATCGGCTGGTTATGCTCATAGCATAAGTCACATATGGTATAGTACACAACATTGCATATATGATCGATTCCACTGCCAAAGCATAGGGCACTCGACTCATGTCATGCCTCTTAGCCTGTGTTGTGGGACACTAGCTCTTTGAGAGAGTAAGGCCATGTCTCACTTGAAGGTACCCCTTCTTCGATTGCTCCAAGTTGAACCTCTCCATAACCTTATCAATATAGGTACTTTGACTAAGTGCCAGGAGCCTCTTGGATCTATCCCGGTAGATCCTCACGATTAGGATATAGGCGGCCTCTCCTAAGTCCTTCATCTCGAAACACTTCCCCAACAATGTCCTCACAGACTGAAGACTAGGGATGTCGTTTCCGATGAGCAGTATGTCATCGACATACAAGACCAGAAAAGTCACTAAGCTCCCACTGAATTTTCTATACACACAGGCGTCATCTTCGCTTTTGATAAAGCCATAATCTCTCACAGCTTCATCAAACCGAAGATTCCAACCTCGAGATGCTTGCTTTAATCCATAAATGGATTTCTTTAGCCTGCAGACTTTATTCACATCTACAGGATGGATGTGTTAGGGAATACCGGGTGTAATTTAAAATTTTTCAGTCCCAGGACGCAGCGGAAGAATCATTACACCCGAAACATATTCCGTTCCCAAGGATCCATGCGAGAGAGAAGACACAAGGATGTGTTAGAGATGTACCTCTTTTGCTTGTCTAGATGTCGAAGCCATGTTGAAGACGCCCAAGTGTTCGCCCTCCACAAGTATCCACGCGTCGACCGTCTCAACGTTGCTCCCTTCCACGCTCGGTGCTAGCCTCGGGAAGAGAATCAAGCCTTATCACTCTCTTCAAATCTTGCGCCACCTCCAAGGTAGAAGCGCCAAGAAGAGATGAGGAAGATGATGATGCGCCAAGTACTTCCTTCCTCTTCTTTACATGCGCCACCTTCAAGCAAGATGCGCCTATGGTCAAGGAACGAAGAGGTCTTGTGGCAAGGAGAGCCACCAAGCACTAAGAGTCCGTGCGCCAAGAAGAGATGGAGAAGATGAAGAACTTGCGGTTCCAAGGAAGAAGGAGATTGCGCTCCTTGATGAAGAAGGAGAGCTCCAAGCTCTCAAGTTGTCGCCACCCCAAGCTTCCAATTCTCTCCAAGAGATATCGCCACCAAGCCCTTCTCCAAGTTACGTCAAGAGGTGAAGAAGGAGAAGAAGGATTGCGGCTTCAAGGAGGAAGAAGGGTTGCGCCACCTTCAAGTTGTCACCCTTTGCCCTTGCTCACGCCTCTCTATATGTCTTCACGCCTCCAAGGAGTTAACCTCTTTTGAGTGGGCAACTAGGGTCTTATTTATAAGGGCAAGAGGCGGTTTAGGGAGGGCTAAGATCATGCCAAGTGGGCGGCTAGGATGAAGGAGGTTTGTGGCAAGGAAAGTCTCCAAGACTTTTCCATAAACCTCATTCAACCTATCCTTATTTGCCAACCATATCAGCCCAAGAGATGCCTTAAAAGCATGCATTCCATCCTAGGAAGAAGGGCTAGGCGCCCTTTGCTTCCATAATGAAGCAAAGGCGCCTCCCTCACCCCATTATGCCCTTGTAGCCTTTAATCTCTTCATGACAACTTATTATTGGGCCTCATTGGATAATGAGCTAGCCCAAACTTCATGGTATGGGTTGATTAAGCCATTGGATCCAATCCAATGCAACCCTAATCCAAATGTGACCAATCTAGGTCAATTTTGGGTCAACCTGCCAAAAATGAAGTTTGGCTCCAATAACTTTCTTCCAACTCATCAGGCCCATTGGCGCTGATGAAATCTTCCAAATGGATCCAAGTTATCTAATAACTTGATCCTAAGGCTTCTGATTAAAGCAACGTCAAGAGTCTATTGTGTGTGACCCCGTAGGATCCATATGACGATGGCAATGATGTAAACATCATAAATAGTGAGGGGTATCTAGCAACACATCACCACTACCCATGTCATAGGACTTAAGTCATTATGGCAACAACTCCTAACAAGCAACGAGGATTCCCATTGCATTATAGATCCCTTTGCCTATACTGATATCCTGCCATTGGATTAGTCTCAAGTTTATCAATCCAATGCATTGGTCATGACTCAACAAGTGTGGCCACACTTTCTTGTCATGCACCAATAAGGTGGGGCGCCCCGAGTGGATATCATGCTTCCAATAAGGAAGGGGCAAATCCTACTATTGGTCATCCATGTCTCTACATGACTTATGACATGCCCAATGACAGTCATTTTGATCTCCCAATTACGGAGAGACGTAAGACTGTATCAAAGCATACCCATCATCAAATCTAGACATGAATACCTCAAGTCTAAGGATCAATGCAAACCTCTTGAATGTGAGATTGACTTGTTGACTAGACAAGTCAATCCTCACGGTGGATCACTCCAGTGCATCCAATGCACTTGTATGTCTGCGTTACTGTGCCCCGCACCTAACCAGCCCATACACTAGTCTCACATGTACCAAAGCTGTCCCATATCTACTAAGGTACCTTGTCTGAGGATAGCTTATGAGAATGGATCCAATCCAAACTCCTGGGACATTATTTATGCAACTCAATACATCAACGCTAGTAGAGAAGTCTGCATAATAACTACCATGCCTATATAAAGAGTAATAGTTCTATCAAAGTATATTCAAACAATGCCTGACCATGTCCATACATTGGTCTTTAGGGCATATACACCAACAATCTCCCACTTGCACTAAGACCAAGGACAACTGATGTTTAGTCAGTTCCAATGTCTCTAGTATGACCCATTTAGCTTCCGCTGCGCCAGAGGCTATGTCAGTGGGTTTTTCTAGATTGCTATCTATTTTTATTTTAACAAATTTGATTACCATCCTTATCCATGATCTCTAAGATCATATGATATGCTGCAGTACATACTTGAGCATTAAGTTCCTTTTCTTATGCAATGGCCCCAGTAAGAACTATACTGGACCATCAAGCACCATGAACCAAATCAAGTTCAAATGAATGAAGCTGCCTCCTTGGCTGCCACAAGGAGCTGCAATGTACTCAGCCTTATTTGTAGAATCTTGCCACTTTGGTTTGCATAATGCTCTTTCAGCACACAACACCACAATAAGGCAAAGCGCAAATCCTGGCTGTGATCAATAGTCACTAGACTGGAACGAAGTGTCAGTGTACCCCTGTACACCAAATTCTTTCCTGTCTATCATAGACTAGACTCCAATCCTTTATACTTCCCAAGTATATATATAAGGATTGCTTTCACAGCTATCCAGTGTTAAACACTAAGATCTGATTGAAACTTGCTGGCTATGCTCCAAGCATTTGCCACAAATGGTCTTGAGTATATTATTCAAAACATGATCCATCCTACACACCATGTATCAGGATTTTAGACCCATGTTATTACTCTCCAGCTGTGTCACAGGACACAACATCTTTGAGAGAGTCAGACCATATCTTCCTCGAAGGTATCAATATTTGGAATCATCCAATATAAACCTCTCCAGAAACTCTTGGATGAACATAGATTGACTAAAGGGCAATGACTTTCTTGGATCTCTATCTATAGATCCTCATGCCTAGGATGTAGGCATCATTCCCTAAATCATTCTTCTCGAAATACATATCTTCCTCTTCTTCACCATGTGAAGAGCTGAGATGTCATTCCATGTGAGGAGAATATCATCAATCATCTAGAATAAGAAATACTATTAAGGTGCTCCCACTGATCTTCTTGTAAACACAGGCTCTTTTAAACATGCTTGCATAACACCATGCATATCTTCATGGCCTTGATATGAAAACCCTCTAGCTATTTCCTTATAGATATCTTTTCAGACGTCCATGCAAGAAAGGCAGTTTTCATAACAACATGCCATAATTGATCATGCAATTATAACAAGCAGATCCCTAATGGACTTAAAATTCAGCTATTGGCAAAAAATTTCATCATTATCCACCCAGTGGATTTGCCTGAAATTTCTGTTCACTAGCTTGCCTTTTAAGGTAACAATGTTACCTTCCATGTCTATCTTCCTAGAAGATTTATTTACAGCCTATGGGAATTACCCCTTTGGCTGCTCATCCAAGTCCCAGACTTGATTAGCAAACATGGAGTCCATTATGGTTCTCATGGCCCTTAGCCATTTCTTGGAATCTGGTCCACCGACCGCTTCCATTTCCTCATAAGTCTTAGGTTCATGCTTGATGAAAAATTCGTCATGCCTAGCATATCGAATCGATCCAGACTTATGTGGTTCCTGTGTTACTTGAACCTCAGGTTGACTTTCAACCTGTATGTGAGATTTTACTCTCCATTTGTGTCTAATTGTATTGTGGTTGATTCTAGACCTTATCCAAATCAAATCTACTCCAACTAGCTTCTTTCAAAAGAAACATCTTCTCAAGAGAGACAGCAGTTTGAGCAACAAATAATTTGTTCTCTTCGGGATAGAATAAGCACTCTACAGTGCACCACAAACACATACTTTTGAATCACTGCACATTACATTCCCAATTCCATTGAAGAAATGGGATATTTGCAGTTCACAACTCAAAAGCTAACTTAGACATTTTCTTATGGAGTGGTAGTACATCTGTTTGCATGGCATCATAGTAGTATATTTGCATGACTATTCAAAGATGGAACCATATCCAATGTGTTCCTTTTCTTTCTTTGAAATTCACGACATAGTGGTGTACTAAGTAAGCTATGAGATAACTCCACACTTCTTAGGACAGTCATCAAATTCTCCACTAATCACCTTGATCCAATCAAAGTGCTTTAATAGATCCTTCAATTTGACTCAATACTTCATTTGTGAACTTCTTGGATTTTTTCAAAGTTTTTAGGTTGGATAAGGGATACCCACACCTGATGAAGCATGTAACACCTCTTAGTGCTTATTTATATGGGTCCACATACATTGTTGTGTATTAGATCCAACAAGCCAATAGTCCTTCCACCCTTTATGGTGAAGGCAGCATCTGTCATATTGTTCCTTTGAACTAGGCTCACATGTATCATAATCCTGAAAGGACAATGATCCCAATAGTCCATGGACCTTTGGATGTGACCATTGTTCTATGGTTCAAGAGACAATGCTATAAGAGGATGTTTATTGAATCATTAGATCTAATCTTGTGTCACATATAGAACCACAAACTATTGTCAACTGTATCACTTCAATAGAACATCTCAGAAAATATCATATATTATTTCAAACTGAAATCCTTTCTAAAAGGAATGATGTTCTAATACATAAGCTGATACATAATAGCAAAGTTCTATATATAAAGTCTTCTAGGCAGTGAGATGATATCAACAGCAGCATCCAATGCTCCGTCCATGACCCGAGAGTCGATCCCATCAAGCCTCTTCGTCCTACTTCTTTTGAGCTTCTGCACATGTAAAATATATGTGAGCCTCACATGCGGTACCCAGTACCCATGAATAAGAAGTAGACATAAAGACCTTGGTAACACAATATCTGAAGCGGATGGATTACATCCCTTCTTCTTTGCCATGCTCTTCTTGGCCATTAATCCTCTTCGAAATACCCATGCATTCCCAGTCTTCCGAAGTATTAGCTTCAAAGATACAGAACCATAGTCACTCTCAGATTTAGGCATACACTCTGAAGATCCAACAGAACTCTCCTGATCATTGTCTATAGAGCATGGTGTGAAGAGACCTTTGAGATGTATGATAAGATCATAAATCCCCATCTCATCACATTCAACCTTGACCTCTGGGGTCATGCACTCTAAGACAAGAGCAGTGTACTGTTCGTTATCTTCACAATGTTCAAGATAGACATTCCACTCCCAATCATTAGTGAAATACACACTGGGCTAGGATGGAGGTCTTTCAAAAAGATGCACCTTATTCTCTTGTTCCAGTATCTTGGACAAAATCTTGAACCAATTTGTCCAGTTTGTCCCATCCAACTTATTTTTATAAAGTTTCAATCTTAGATCAGGAGATGCCTTCTACAATAAGCAAATAAGTAAAATAAGTACAATGATAAAGCATTTAACAAGGACTTTAAATTAAATGCTATGCTCCCACTACTTCCAAAACAAGTTGAGAACTCTCTAACTCAACATGGAAATAAGTGAGTAGGATCCTAATTTCACATAAGGTCTCCGCGACTCACAAGGGTGAGTTGAGATGCACAGAGAGTCTCATGCTTCCTTAGGTAGGCATGCCAGCCAATTGTGCCATGCACAATTCCTCTTAGTTGAGACAGACTAGGCCCCCTGTGTCCAGCGAGGGCTGGATACAACATAGAACCCTATCCTCTCAACAGCTGCCTCTGGTGATTCATCATGTGAGTGTCATATGAAAAACTAGTCAAGTCTGGTCCTAACCGTTATGCCCAGGGTCAACGAATTTCCTTGCGAAGGCACGCCCAGGTTAAAACTGGACTGGGGAAATCATTGTCACCACACACTTTCTAAAGATAAGTGGGTGTGTCCCACGAGGGTGGGAAATAGTTCACAACACCACCGATCGATAGTTTGATGAGGGCTACGCGTTAGAAGGCTATCGACTTGATATTGTATTGAGAGTTTTTGCATGTTTGTTTTATTCTTTTCTAGCATGCAGTTTTCCTATGGTTATGGCAGCAAAGGAAAAACATCACAGGCATGCTATGGACAAAATAATAAACCATCATAGGCATGCTAGTTTGGTCGATATGGTCATAGCCCTTTTCATACACATAACTTGTCACGAGCCATGTGACATGTTATTGTGCATCCAAGGGTTGCGAGTCCCTAAAGCAGATCAGCCCATGCCAGAAGCCGAAAGCATGTGTCCTTCCTTCAGTCGCAAGTCCATCACCACGCTTCCAAAGCTGGCGCCACTTCTGACTCCGATTGAAGAATACTCCTTGTTGTCAAGATGAAGCCTTAACCTATCATATAATTCTACATCTATTCTAAACAAGATGAAAAAATTCTTTACAACAAGATAGGGAGAGAACCACACGCAGGTGGAAAGAGATTTTACAAGCATTCATCACAAGTGGAAACATGCTTCCACATCACAACACAGGAGGGCACTCGCTATGACCATATCAACCCAATCAAGTGGCACATGTAAAAATTTGAAAATCCAAAAAAATCAAAATTTAGCACCTTATGCGCCAACATCATCCAAAGCACTCTCTTAACCAAATTTAAGCCAAAATTTAGATCAAGTTCCATGATGATTTCATAGACCCTATCGGCTGGCAGTTTTGTCAAATCAAGACACCCGGCCAGTCCGAAGACACAATGCCCATTCTACTTGACAAAACCTACGTGCGCCTTTGGTCTTAAATCAATCATGAACACAATCAAATTTCGGCCATAAAGTTGAGAAGAGAAGATTGGATGAAAAATGCTTTCTAAGTGAAACGCGCATGGATAGAAGAAAATTTTTCACACAAGCAAACGTACACCTTGTGTTTCTCGCAAGTAGCTCTGATACTACTGTTAGGGAATACCGGGTGTAATTTAAAATTTTGCAGTCCCAGGACGCAGCGGAAGAATCATTACACCCGAAACATATTCCGTTCCCAAGGATCCATGCGAGAGAGAAGACACAAGGATGTGTTAGAGATGTACCTCTTTTGCTTGTCTAGATGTCGAAGCCATGTTGAAGACGCCCAAGTGTTCGCCCTCCACAAGTATCCACGCGTCGACCGTCTCAACGTTGCTCCCTTCCACGCTCGGTGCTAGCCTCGGGAAGAGAATCAAGCCTTATCACTCTCTTCAAATCTTGCGCCACCTCCAAGGTAGAAGCGCCAAGAAGAGATGAGGAAGATGATGATGCGCCAAGTACTTCCTTCCTCTTCTTTACATGCGCCACCTTCAAGCAAGATGCGCCTATGGCCAAGGAACGAAGAGGTCTTGTGGCAAGGAGAACCACCAAGCACTAAGAGTCCTTGCGCCAAGAAGAGATGGAGAAGATGAAGAACTTGCGGTTCCAAGGAAGAAGGAGATTGCGCTCCTTGATGAAGAAGGAGAGCTCCAAGCTCTCAAGTTGTCGCCACCCCAAGCTTCCAATTCTCTCCAAGAGATATTGCCACCAAGCCCTTCTCCAAGTTACGTCAAGAGGTGAAGAAGGAGAAGAAGGCTTGCGGCTTCAAGGAGGAAGAAGGGTTGCGCCACCTTCAAGTTGTCACCCTTTGCCCTTGCTCACGCCTCTCTATATGTCTTCACGCCTCCAAGGAGTTAACCTCTTTTGAGTGGGATGCACGAAAGTGATCCTTGAGTTCTTTGTTGATGGTTTACTTATCTGCAGCATTGGGATAGATCTTGCGCGAAAGCGAAGATTGGTCCCTGCATGATTGTCTGCACGAAAGTGAAATAATCCTTTTATGAAGTAAAATTAGGTCTTTATCATAGCAAGATTTGATTGACGAACTTTTTATTTATATCTTATCATTGAAATCAAGGTGGATGAAACCCTAGTCCCATGTTTATCTCTCTGATTATCCTTCACGTTAGCTATACTGCTTACTTTCATCATATTCGGTTTACTTAGCTAGCGAGAAAATAATTATTTGGTAATTAACAATAAGGTCTCTATGGATCGATATTTTTATTACATAAATAATTCCGTGCACTTGCGGAAGCCTAGCAATACACAGTGATGTGTGTGGGCCATTCAGTAAACAAGCCAGAGGAGGGTACGACTACTTCATCACATTTACTGATGACTTCAGTAGATATGGTTATGTCTATCTGATGAAACATAAGTCTGAATCCTTTGAGAAATTCAAGGAGTTCAAAAATGAAGTAGAGAACCAGCTTGGAAGATCCATTAAAACACTTCGATCAGATCGTGGTGGAGAGTACCTAAGCAGTGAGTTCTTTAACTATATGAGAGAGTGTGGGATTCTATCCCAACTCACTCCTCCTATAACACCTCAATGGAATGGTGTGTTTGAGAAGAGAAATCGAACCTTATTGGACATGGTTCGTGATGCGTTGCATTTACATTATGTTTTTGCCTATATTTTACATGATATTTTGGGCTTAATTGACAGATTTTATGTAATTTGTAATGTTTTTACTTCACTTTGCACAGAATCTTCACTTTTCTTAGTTTTATTAAAAATGTAGGTAAAATGGCGTAGAAATGATGAATTTCAAGAGTTTCGAAGCCATAATACGATTCCCAAGGGGATCACAAGCTTACAAGTCAAATTTGAAGCAAACACGGTGAAAAACGCAACTTTCATGGCCTTTGCCGTAATTATGTCGTCGGCCGTAAATCTGGTGTTCAAAGGGCGAAAAAATGGCTAAGTTAACTATACACAAAAACTTTCACGGGTAAGGCCGTGAATCCATCATGGTCCGTGAAATTTTCTATGTACAAAGGGCTGTACACACAGAAAGAATGACGGCCGTAGCCGTAAATACATTACGGGCCGTGAAAACGTCCGCCCTTTTGGTTTTTCACTCGATTCGACTCCAAACCGAACCAGAATTGAACCAAACTCTCCAGAAACCTTCCTAGATGCATTCTATACTGATTAGACTATAAAAGGAGGGATTTTGGAAGGGTTTCTGGGGCTTCTAGACACAAAAATGAATGGCTATAACGGCGGTGGAGGAAATCAATTCTTGGGCAAAATTCTAGCAAGAGATCACGCAAAGGAGAGGATTTGACACTTCATCTTCATCACCAGATGAAGGAGAAGAGTTCTAATTACTTTCCTAGTGTCTCTTTGCATTATTTTAGTGAGATTTCATGTTGAATTCATCGATGAACATGATGTTTGCTTTGAACATGAACGTGTAAACTTTATTTTGGGATTTTGGAAGTAGCCCGTTGAATGATTTATGAATTAAACTTGTTGTTTACATCTTTGACATGGATTTTATAGATTTGATTTAATTAGAATTGTGTTTATTCCGTAATTTACTATGATCAAGTAACTTTACATCTTAGACGTTGCGAGAAAGACTGAAAGGTGAATCGTAACGTCAGAACTATTCTTTTCTAACCTACGAATCCGATCATGAGAGTAGTTCGGATTCGTTTGAAGGATTACCATGGTTTTTCATAGAACTTAATGGGTCTAATTACGTTAACTATCACAAGAGTAGGGAATGAAGTAGGTAATGTGTACCTTAGGAAATCTGTACCTTAGATACCGGATTATGCTTCGAGAGAAGGTAATATGTACCTTAGGAAAAATCCCTTTCAAAACTTTAATTTTCTATTCAAAGATTTATTTTTATCAAATTCATATTTGTCAACGTGGTGAAACCCCGAATCCCGATTTTCTCCATATTGATTTTTACGCAAAATGCTATATTTGCTTCTTTTAGTACTTCGAAGTTTCCAAAACAAAACAAAATCACATTTTGAATCATCTAGATATAGATCGATCATGTAATCGGTACTTGACTGCCAGATCCTCGTTGTGAACGATAATCTTTTTATTACTTCGATAAATCCGTGTACTTGTAGAACGTATCATGTTTTTGGCGCTGTTACCGGGGATCAGTGTAAGATCCAAGGATCTTAAGTCCTGGTAAGTATTATTTTGATTTAAATAAAATCATTAACTGTGGATATTACGTTAAGCAGTATTGGATGTTAATTAACTAGCTTATTGGATGTTAATTAACTGGCTTATTGATTGTTAATTTGTAATTAATTGATTAGAGTTTATTGGTTGTTAATTTATAATTAATTAATTAGAAATTTATTGGTTGTTAATTTGTAATTAATTAAATAGACCTTATTGGATGTTAAGTTAATCCTTATTGGATTTTCGTTTAAGTGAATGGTTAAATTGTTAGTTAATGGTTAAATTAATTAGTTATTGGGTTTGCACTTAAATTAGATGGATTTGAATTAATTAGTTAGCGGGTTAAAAATTTTAAAAAAAAAAAAAAACCCAAATTTTAAGTGGGTAATTGGGGTTAGGGAAGGAAAGTTGGCGATTTTTGGCTTGAGGAAAACCTTGGACGACGGCTAGGGCAAGAGTTGGCGATTCTTGGAGGCTTGGAGACGGTCTTCTTCTTCCTCTTCTTTTTGGCCGGCATCTTTGGTGTTTGGAGGCGGTTCTTTTCCATTGTTGGCGTCTTTCTAGGATCACTTCAAGGCTTTAGACGAAAATTTTGGAGAGATCTTCATCTTGGTATTCTCGGTTGTGGTGAGTGGAGTGTCTTATTAGATCTATCAATTTGGTTGTGTTTGTGTTAAATGATACATTTGATTTCTTGGAAACTTTACCATGTTAAAAACCGAAATCTTGATATTCTTATGAAAACCGAAATCTTGATATTACTTATGAAAACCGAAATCTTGATATTCTTATGAGAACCGAGATTTTGATATTTCTTACATGGAATTTAAGTAGCTTGCATGAATCTCTTATTAATTATGGTTTTAAATTTTAAGTAGATATTCTTGAAATTCTTGTTAACTAAGGTTTAAGATTTAGGTAGATAATATGTTGTAGAAACCGTGGGTTACATGTAGTAATTTGTAAAGTAGTTTGTAAGAATACATGTTTTAATTTTATGTTGATTTTATGGATGCTTGTTAAATGCAATCCATGAATGTTTCTTTATGTGTGTAGCATGTTATATATTTATGGTTATATATTTATGGCCATGTATCTTTGTTTGAGAAACTTGGGTGATAACATAGCAAGGTTAGACTGAACTAATCAGCATGAAACCTAAGGACTACACTACTATGTGATTATGTGATTTTTGAATATTATGTGATTATGTGATTTTTGAATATTATGTGGTTATGTGATTTTCGAATATTATGTGGTTATGTGATTTTCGAATAATATGTGTTGTGGTCATGGAATGGTTAGGACTAAGGCTAAGTGTAACTGTGTACTCAAGGGGATAGTCTATATGTGATATGTTAAGGGTTGGAGATTTCAGCCCTGTATTGTGATATGTGAGGGGGTTGTTGTTCAGCCTGCCTGATGTGATTATTGTGATAAAAATGACTATCCTAGAGTTTAGTTGACACTTAGGAGTCCACTTTTGTGAAATAATATATAAGATGTGTCTGGTGTTGTCCAGTTAAGGAACCCTTTGGGAGAACGAGTGATATAAGACGCAAAGTGCCATGTCTTGGTCGGACAGGGGCCACCTCTTGATGTCATCACTCTTAGATGCTTAGATTTTTGTGATTATGGGGTGGTGTAGATCAAGGTATCACATCTTGACCAGGTGGTGATTACCTCTTGAGTCTACACACTGTCCATGTATATATGTTGCATGTGATTTGCAGGCTTCTCCCAGTGCTTAGGCCAAAGCCGGGTTGGACCATAATGGTCACTATTGATTATGCTGGACAACTAGGTCAATTAAGTCATTAGTTGGTTTAGAGTATAGCTCTAAAACCCTGGTTACTCTTTGGTGACAATGATGTCTTAGCAGTTTACACCTGATTGTTTTATATGAGTTCTGTCCTTTAATTTTGTTATATGTTGACATGATATTCTGTTAAATGTTTTTAAAATAATCTGCATGTATTTTTGAGTGTATGTTATGGATGGTCGTTTGAGACTATCCACTCACTGGGCTGTGTAGCTCACTCCCTCACTATTTTCAGGTGTAGAGCAAGGGCGCATTTCTTGAGTTAGCGTTGATATGGATATTATGCTGGTTAATGTATAAGACTTTTGTGCTTAATTAACTGGGGCCGGTTGTGGCCGAATTATGTGAACTTGTGTTGCCGGTTGTGGCAGTTTTAAGTTTTGAAGCTTTGATTTTTGTGTCACCGCGGGCTTTGGCCTGGTTTCGGTGTTTGGTATTATTCATGTTAGTTTCATGAGTTTATAGAATCGATTTTGTGGCTTTGCTTTGAATTTCGAGTCGACTTATGTTTTTGCAATCGGATTTGATATAAATGTGAACTTGCATATGTCTAGTGCAAGTATTGCGTGGTGGCAGGTACATTTGTGGAATTGTGTTTCATGGAAATTTTATGTATGGATTTTTCAAAAATTTTCAGATCGGGTTTTCCTGAACTTGGTTTTACTTAGCATGTGCATCGATCTTGTATGATAACATCCTGTTCTTCTGTGATTTGTGTTGCTTGATTGGAGTTAAGATAACGGGATGTGACAGAATGGTATCAGAGCAGTTGGCTAGCTAAAACTTAGTTCGGGGGAAAACATGTTTGTGTATTGCTAGACATCTGATAGGCTTATGTTTGCATTCCTGACTTTGGTATGTGTGTGTGTAGGAATTAAGATGGTGCGATCCAGAGGAAATGCTAGCAGTGAAGGCGAGCAGACCTCGGATCTCACGAGAGCCATTGCGACTCTGACAGGCATGGTACAACAACAGGGTGCCATGATAGAGAGGCAAGCTCAGATGCTGCAGCAGCAACAGACTCAGCATCAAGAAGCGCAACAGCAGCTCTTGCAGCATTTGACTCAGGAGAGATCCCAGACTACTACTCGAGGAGTGGGGACTGACTCTCAGGAGGACACTCACAGGCGCTATGCCTCACTTGTGAGTGAATTCCAGAAACTGGGTCCTAGCTCTTTTTATGGGGGCTCAGAATCAAGTACTGCAGAGAACTGGCAGTTGGTTTTGGACAAGATTTTTCAAGTCATGCGTTGCACAGATGAGGACAAGCTGTGTCTGACCACCTATATGATGCGTGGTGACGTAGATGAGTGGTGGAAGGGCGTGGTGAGGCTTGCTGAAGAAAGACATGAAACAGTAGATTGGCCCTATTTCTTGTCTCAATTTAATGAGAAGTACTTCCCCGATAGCTTGGTGGAGGACCGAGAGGTGGAATTTATTCATCTGGAGCAGGGTGATATGACTGTGGACCAGTATGAGTTACGGTTCACTAAGTTGGGAAAGTATGCCCCTCACCTGATAAACACTGAAAAGAGGAGGGCTACCAAGTTTCTCAGAGGTCTCAGATGGGACATTCGGGAGTAGGTTGGTGCTCAGCACTTGGAGACTTACGTTGAGACTGTTGGACGAGCACGCACCATTGAGAGGTACATATCTGAGAGGAGTTCTAGTGTGGCCGTGACGGTGGTTCCTGCAGCTGAGGCGGCGGCTCCTCAGTATGGTAATGGCGGCAAGGGTAAGAAGTACCCAAGGCATAAGGACTACAAGAAGAGCAGGTATAAGCCTTACTCTTACAAGGCACCGCAGCAGTCCAGGGATGCACCGCAGCAGTTCAGGGATACCAGGGATGTAAAGAACAGTATCACAGAGGACCGGAATTGTCATTATTGTGGGCTCAAGGGACATCTAATGAAGGACTGTTATAAGAAGAATGGTGTGTGCTTCAGGTGTAAGAAACCTGGGCACATGGTCAAGGACTGCAAAGAACCTGAGCTGCAGCAGAGAGGCGCAGATAAGCCTACAGTCCAGACCCGAGTTTATGCCGTGGCTGAAAAGGATACACGAGCTTCCCGATCCGTCGTGGAAGGTACCTTATTTATATTTGATCAGTTAGCTCGCATCTTATTTGACCCTGGTGCAAATTTATCTTTTGTATCTGTTAGATTTGCTGCATGTTTACCTGTATTACCTAAGGTGATGGATTATGTTGTGTCTGTGAGTACTCCCTTAGGAAAATCATTATCTACAGATACTGTTTGTGCTGATTGTGTAGTGCATGTAGAGGGTTATGAGTTTCTGGTAGATCTAATCCTTTTGGATATGCAAGATTATGATGTCATCCTAGGTATGGATTGGTTATCCTCACATCATGCCACTGTGGATTGCTTTGAGAAAGTAATCACCTTGAATCTGCTAGATGGGAATCGGCTTTTTGTGAGAGGTCTAGTGTCAGACCAAGGACCGCATGTGATATCTTTCCTGCAGGCCAGGAAGTTACTTGCTAGTGGGTGCAAGGGTTATCTTGCGCATGTTAAGGTGCAGGATGATTCTACTCCTGATTTGACTCAGATGGCGGTGGTGAAAGAGTTTCCTGATGTGTTCTCTGAAGAATTTTCAGGCTTGCCACCAATACGAGAGGTAGAGTTTGGTATTGAGTTGGTGCCAGGTACTGCACCTATCTCCAGAGCTCCTTACCGCATGGCTACCTCAGAGTTGGCCGAGCTTAAGAAGCAATTGGAGGAATTGCTGGAGAAAGGTTACATCCGGCCTAGTGCTTCTCCCTGGGGAGCACCAGTGCTGTTCGTAAAGAAGAAGGATGGAACCCTGAGGATGTGTATAGACTACAGGCAACTGAACCAAGTGACTATCAAGAATAAGTATCCTCTCCCCAGAATTGATGATCTATTTGATCAATTACAGGGAGCGACAGTGTTCTCTAAGATTGACCTGAGATCAGGGTATTACCAGCTTAGGGTCAAGGATGAGGATATATTTAAGACTGCTTTCAGGACCAAGTATGGGCATTTTGAATTTCTTGTTATGCCTTTTGGACTGACGAATGCACCTGCTGTCTTCATGGATTTGATGAACAGGGTATTTCATGAATTACTTGATTCATGTGTGGTAGTCTTCATAGATGATATCTTGGTGTACTCTCGGACTACTTCGGATCATGTCAGTGACTTGCGCAGAGTGCTGGAGATCCTGAGGAAAAACCGATTATATGCCAAGGCTAGTAAGTGTGAGTTCTAGCTAGAAAAGATTAGTTTCCTTGGGCATGTGATTTCTGGTCAGGGGGTGTCTGTGGATCCGGTTAAAGTGCAAGCCATCCTCAATTGGGGAAGACCGACTAGTGCTACTGAGATCAGAAGTTTCCTGGGTCTAGCAGGTTACTACCGGAGGTTTGTTGAGGGATTCTCCAAGCTGGCGGGTCCTTTAACTAAATTGACCAGAAAGGAGGCCAAGTTTAATTGGGATGACAAGTGTGAAGAGAGCTTTCAGGAACTGAAGAGGAGGTTGACTAGTACACCGATCCTCATTATTCCTAGTGATGGGGAAAGGTTTACTGTCTATACGGATGCTTCGGGCAAAGGGTTGGGTTGTGTCTTGATGCAGAAGGGTTCTGTGGTAGCCTATGCTTCGAGACAACTGAAGGAGTATGAGTTGAACTACCCTACTCATGACTTGGAGTTGGCGGCCGTAGTCTTTGCTCTGAAGATATGGCGTCACTATTTGTTGGGTCAAGAGTTTGATCTGTTCACTGACCACCAGAGTCTCAAGTACATCTTCACTCAGAAGGAGTTGAACATGAGACAAAGAAGATGGATGGAGTTGATCAAAGACTATGACTTCTCTATTCAGTATCAGGCTGGAAAGGCCAATGTAGTGGCTGATGCACTGAGCAGACATCCAGTTACTTCAGTAGCGGCACTACGGGTCAGTGAGTGGCAGTTATTGCAGGAGTTCAGCGATCTCAGGATCAGTGTTTCTCCTAGAGTTCAGTCGGGTTATGTGGCTTTCCTCAGAGTACAGTCTACTTTGTTGCAGAAAATCAGAAATCAGCAGTCTATGGATCCGAAATTAGTTCAGATCAGGGATAGTTTGGATGCGGGTACAGTTCAGGATTTTAGCTTGTCTGATGATGGTGTTCTTCGGTTTCGTGGAAGGGTGTGTGTCCCTGAGGAACCAAGCTTGAGGAAGGAAATATTGGAGGATAGCCATAATTCCAAATATTCTCTACATCCTGGCGTGACTAAGATGTATCAGGACCTCAAGAAAAGCTTTTGGTGGCCGGGTATGAAGAAAGAGGTAATTGATTTTGTCTCTAGGTGTTTAACCTGTCAGACGGTAAAGGCTGAACACCAGAAGCCTGGTGGTTTGTTGCAGCCCCTTCCTATTCCTGAGTGGAAGTGGGAATGCATCAGTATGGACTTTGTGTGTGGTTTGCCCAGAACCAGATTGGGTCATGATGCTATTTGGGTGATTGTTGATAGACTCACTAAATCAGCCCATTTTCTTCCGATCAAGATGACTTATCCTTTAGAGAGACTGGCTAGATTGTATATCGACGAGATAGTCAGACTGCATGGAGTGCCTGTTGATATTGTGTCTGATAGGGACTCTCGGTTTCTGTCCAGGTTTTGGAAGAGCTTACAGGAGGGTTTGGGTACTAAGTTGAGTTTTAGTACAGCATACCATCCTCAGTCTGATGGCCAAACGGAGCGTACTATCCAGACTCTAGAAGACCTGTTGAGAGCTTATGTGGTTGATTGGAGTTCCGAGTGGAACCGGGATCTATCTTTGATAGAGTTCACTTATAATAATAGCTTCCACTCCAGTATTCAGATGGCTCCATATGAGGCTTTGTATGGAAGAAGGTGTAGGACTCCCTTGTGTTGGGAGGAGACTGGTGATAGATTGATTTTGAGATCTGATGCAGTACAGGAAACTACTGATAAGGTCAGAGAGATTCAGGATAAACTGAAGATTGCTCGGGACAGGCAGAAGAGTTATGCTGATGACCGTCGTCGTTCCTTGGAGTTTATGGTAGGGGATCATGTTTTCTTAAAGGTGTCACCTACTAAGGGTGTTATGAGGTTTGGCAAAAAGGGCAAGTTGAGCCCTAGGTTTGTAGGCCCTTTTGACATTATTGAGAGTGTTGGTCCAGTGGCTTACAGGTTAGCTTTACCTCCTGCTATGGATCATGTGCATAATGTGTTCCATGTTTCTGCTTTGAGGAAATATCATCCTGATCCATCTCATGTATTGGAGTTGGAACCTCTTCAGATTCAGAGTGATTTGACCTTTGAAGAAAGACCTCTCCGGATTGTTGATAGAAAGGATAAGGTTCTGAGGAATAAGTCTATACCTTTGGTAAAGGTTATCTGGGGAAATCAGTCGGTTGAGGAGGCGACTTGGGAGACTGAAGCGGATATGAGGAAATTTTATGCTTATCTTTTTGATGATATGAATGTTGAGCTTTAGAGGACTAAAGCTTTATAAGGAGGGAGGGATGTAAGATCCAAGGATCTTAAGTCTTGGTAAGTATTATTTTGATTTAAATAAAATCATTAACTGTGGATATTACATTAAGCAGTATTGGATGTTAATTAACTAGCTTATTGGATGTTAATTAACTGGCTTATTGATTGTTAATTTGTAATTAATTGATTAGAGTTTATTGGTTGTTAATTTATAATTAATTAATTAGAAATTTATTGGTTGTTAATTTGTAATTAATTAAATAGACCTTATTGGATGTTAAGTTAATCCTTATTGGATTTTCGTTTAAGTGAATGGTTAAATTGTTAGTTAATGGTTAAATTAATTAGTTATTGGGTTTGCACTTAAATTAGATGGATTTGAATTAATTAGTTAGCGGGTTAAAATTTTTTTTTTAAAAAAAAAAAAAAAAAAAAAAAAAAAAACCCAAATTTTAAGTGGGTAATTGGGGTTAGGGAAGGAAAGTTGGCAATTTTTGGCTTGAGGAAAACCTTGGACGACGGCTAGGGCAAGAGTTGGCGATTCTTGGAGGCTTGGAGACGGTCTTCTTCTTCCTCTTCTTTTTGGCCGGCGTCTTTGGTGTTTGGAGGCGGTTCTTTTCCATTGTTGGCGTCTTTCTAGGATCACTTCAAGGCTTTAGACGAAAATTTTGGAGAGATCTTCATCTTGGTATTCTCGGTTGAGGTGAGTGGAGTGTCTTATTAGATCTATCAATTTGGTTGTGTTTGTGTTAAATGATACATTTGATTTCTTGGAAACTTGACCATGTTAAAAACCGAAATCTTGATATTCTTATGAAAACCGAAATCTTGATATTACTTATGAAAACCGAAATCTTGATATTCTTATGAGAACCGAAATTTTGATATTTCTTACATGGAATTTAAGTAGCATGCATGAATCTCTTATTAATTATGGTTTTAAATTTTAAGTAGATATTCTTGAAATTCTTGTTAACTAAGGTTTAAGATTTAGGTAGATAATATGTTGTAGAAACCGTGGGTTACATGTAGTAATTTGTAAAGTAGTTTGTAAGAATACATGTTTTAATTTTATGTTGATTTTATGGATGCTTGTTAAATGCAATCCATGAATGTTTCTTTATGTGTGTAGCATGTTATATATTTATGGTTATATATTTATGGCCATGTATCTTTGTTTGAGAAACTTGGGTGATAACATAGCAAGGTTAGACTGAACTAATCAGCATGAAACCTAAGGACTACACTACTATGTGATTATGTGATTTTTGAATATTATGTGATTATGTGATTTTTGAATATTATGTGGTTATGTGATTTTCGAATATTATGTGGTTATGTGATTTTCGAATAATATGTGTTGTGGTCATGGAATGGTTAGGACTAAGGCTAAGTGTAACTGTGTACTCAAGGGGATAGTCTATATGTGATATGTTAAGGGTTGGAGATTTCAGCCCTGTATTGTGATATGTGAGGGGGTTGTTGTTCAGCCTGCCTGATGTGATTATTGTGATAAAAATGACTATCCTAGAGTTTAGTTGACACTTAGGAGTCCACTTTTGTGAAATAATATATAAGATGTGTCTGGTGTTGTCCAGTTAAGGAACCCTTTGGGAGAACGAGTGATATAAGACGCAAAGTGCCATGTCTTGGTCGGACAGGGGCCACCTCTTGATGTCATCACTCTTAGATGCTTAGATTTTTGTGATTATGGGGTGGTGTAGATCAAGGTATCACATCTTGACCAGGTGGTGATTACCTCTTGAGTCTACACACTGTCCATGTATATATGTTGCATGTGATTTGCAGGCTTCTCCCAGTGCTTAGGCCAAAGCCGGGTTGGACCATAATGGTCACTATTGATTATGCTGGACAACTAGGTCAATTAAGTCATTAGTTGGTTTAGAGTATAGCTCTAAAACCCTGGTTACTCTTTGGTGACAATGATGTCTTAGCAGTTTACACCTGATTGTTTTATATGAGTTCTGTCCTTTAATTTTGTTATATGTTGACATGATATTCTGTTAAATGTTTTTAAAATAATCTGCATGTATTTTTGAGTGTATGTTATGGATGGTCGTTTGAGACTATCCACTCACTGGGCTGTGTAGCTCACTCCCTCACTATTTTCAGGTGTAGAGCAAGGGCGCATTTCTTGAGTTAGCGTTGATATGGATATTATGCTGGTTAATGTATAAGACTTTTGTGCTTAATTAACTGGGGCCGGTTGTGGCCGAATTATGTGAACTTGTGTTGCCGGTTGTGGCAGTTTTAAGTTTTGAAGCTTTGATTTTTGTGTCACCGCGGGCTTTGGCCTGGTTTCGGTGTTTGGTATTATTCATGTTAGTTTCATGAGTTTATAGAATCGATTTTGTGGCTTTGCTTTGAATTTCGAGTCGACTTATGTTTTTGCAATCGGATTTGATATAAATGTGAACTTGCATATGTCTAGTGCAAGTATTGCGTGGTGGCAGGTACATTTGTGGAATTGTGTTTCATGGAAATTTTATGTATGGATTTTTTGAAAATTTTCAGATCGGGTTTTCCTGAACTTGGTTTTACTTAGCATGTGCATCGATCTTGTATGATAACATCCTGTTCTTCTGTGATTTGTGTTGCTTGATTGGAGTTAAGATAACGGGATGTGACAATCAGGCTAGCCAATATTGATTTAATCGTGAGATTTATAGACTAGACATTTTTTTATTATTTTAATTTTTATTTTATTTTTGGTTTTTTGTTTTTGTTTTTGTTTTTCTTATTTTATTTATTTTTCATATTTTTTTAGTAGTTTATTTTATTTTTCTCTTCTTGGATTAACACGTTGTAGGAACAGGAGAACTCAAGTCAGAAATCATTAGAATAGACATCTTATGCTTTAATTTGTATTTCCTGTTTTACATTTTTGATTTTTAATTTTACTGCAAATATGATGTTTAACCAATGTCAATGGTCGAATCAAAGGTATGTGCCACCAGCAATGACAAGAGATTATGGCACGGATGTATCAGAATCACTTTTAGAAAAGGTAAATTCTTATATTCAACATACTAAATATGTAAGCATGCAATGTTATAAGTTGAAATATGTTATTTGTGATATTTGTGGATTTCATGGGCATGATTTTACTGAATGTCAATTACGGATTCCTCCATGCTTTAACTTATGCCCTATACCTATAACCCAAGTTGGGAGAACCATGAAAACTTGTTTTATCAAAATGACCCAATATTTATTCCACAATCAAACTTTAGTGAACCTCAAGAATCCAACTTAGAAGCCTTGCTTGAAAACTTTACAGCTGCTATAATCAAACAAAGTGAGGATATTTGCAGTATAATTTATGCCACTAATAAAAATGACATTGAGGAAGAAATTCAGGATGAATCTAAGAATTTTGTAGAGTTAGATCAATCATGAGTCATGAATCCTGATTATGATTTATCTTTTTCAAATTTTGATGATTTTCAAAATTCTGATGATTGTGATTTACCTTCCTCAACACTTTACCAGCTATCTAGTCCCCTCTCACATAATGAAGTGCCTTGCAACACAAATACTTGGGACATGTTTGAAGAGAAATTCAATTTTTTTAGTCTTGTCAAAAGAAGGATGAAGAATTTGAGGAGCCACAAATAAGAAATAACCAAATTGATGAGAATGAATTTGATAGTGTTAGGATGGAACAACCCTTTGAAGAGAAAGAAATTGAGGAAAAAGATGAGGAAGAGGATCTTGAGCATATTACACCACCACCTCCTTATGAACCATCAATTCCTTTTCTCCAGGAAAAATCATTAGGGATTTTCATTATAGATGGTGGAGAGGATAATGATGATAAAGTAGATGAACTATTATTTGATTCAAATGCTACCTCGGGTACCAAAAAGATGATTACTGATAGGCCCCGCAAGTGCACGGTTTCTATCGAAGTAGTAAATAAGATCGTTCCCACAGGGAGCAGGTGTCAAGTACCGACTTTACGCGTCATTATTAGCTAGAAAATTCGAACTCAAAATGAAAGAACTACACTAAACTAATTTTATCGATCCAAGAAGTTGATGACCGGGAAAATACAATTTAAAAGATGTTCGGAACTCTAGATTTTACCGCGTTGAATGTTTTTAATGTAAAACATTGAATCTAATTAGATTAAAACAAACGGATCTCCTTCTCTCGAAGCTCAATCCGATAGTAAGTAACTTAAGGCAATCTTTCCTATGATATGGGTTACCTTCTCTCGAAGCGTAAACCGGTATCTCGCATAAGCTAATTCCCTACTCTCGTAGCAAAATTAGCCCTGAGAGACCCATTAGGCTCTATGAAAGATCGTGAGTCCTCGAGTGACGTCGAATGACTCTCGTAATTCTAATCACAAGTTTAAATGAGCACCATCGAGTGTTACGATTCACCTCTCGGTACTTCTCGTAACACTTAACACATATAAATTGTCTGTACACAACAATCATACACAATAAGTGCAACTCATTTAAATAAGCTAAATTACTTAACAATTTCACTGAGATTCATAATAATGTTTTACATGAGGAGAATTGTTCAACGGGATACGCCCGAGTCCCGAACTAGGGTTTTACTCTAGAAAATACATCGTTACTCAATGAAAACCCAATAAAATATAATCGAAAATAGGGGAATTACATATTAAGGGTAGGAGACGATGAATCTTCAGTCCTCTCTCGAAAGCCCCAAAGAATTTCGTCGAATCGAGCCTTCAATCAAGCAAAAATGCCCTTTTTCACCCTAGGTCGCCTCTCTCCAAAGTTCGACCCCCAAAACCGCTCCAAAAATCCTATTTTATGGTTCTATCTCTTCCTTGGGCAATTAGGAAGTTTCCCTCCAAATTTCAGCCAATTCCGAGTTCGGAATCACTCAAATCAGGCGAAAAACCGTCGAAAGGTCGATCTGCGTGGAAGCTATCTCGGCTGTGCTAATAAGCACGGCCAGGCCGTGGTTGGCTCTGGAACTTGCGAAGAAGTAAGCACGGGCGTGTGTCTAGACACGGGCAGGCCATGTCGACTTCGGTGATCTGCGGGTATATAAGCACGGCTGTGCTTCTGAACACGGGCAGGCCGTGCTTCTTTTGCCAAGTGCTGATTCTGAAGCCGTGATGAACACGGCCGTGATCACAAGCACGGGCAGGCTGTGTTCTCCATAGAAAACTCCAAAAACTCTAAAATTTTGCCTATAACTTCGCCGAACTATTACAAATCTTTTCGTAACATTAGATCTTCAAAATTCTTCATAAAAATGTGGAGCAATGAGCTGCATTTCACAAATAAACGAAAAAGAGTGAAGATTCCATACTTTACAAGAAAAGATATCAAAATTTGACATAAATTAGAACTTAAGCCTATAATGATGGTATTGATATGACTCTAAATCCTATAAAAATAACACCTATCAAAATATCACAGACTTAGAATCTTGCTTGTCCTCAAGCAATTACATTATCTGAACTAATCAGAGAATCAGGAAGACTGCATATTCAAAAGCTAAAGTAGAAACCTCATATGACAACATTTATACTGAATCCTAGGTTGAATAAAATACATTGAGATATGATCTACACCGGAGTAGAGAATAATGTTCACAAGGTCAAACCACAAACCTGAAATAAGAAAAACACTCCACCATGTTAAGACTATTCATACTCATCATTTCCTTCTAAACTTAGCCAATCAAGTACAGTTGCATTATATAACTTATTCTACACATTTAAACTTGGAAACATGAATTTTCAATCGGTGGGTTCAAGCTACTTCCCTAAATTCATTTTCAACCTTGTCACGCGAAGGATAAACATTTGTGATGAATGCACCCCCGGTACTTAGTTAGAGAACGAACTCAAGGTGGATGCATCACATAATGCATACAAACTCATTTCTTCACTATAAAGTAGAAGAAAGAGGAGTTGTTCACTTTTCCCCCACCCCTTCTTTTCTCTCATGTTCCTTTCTTTTTAACTTGTCGACAGTGCCAAGTTAGATGAAGCCTTTGGTTCATTGTCACTTAGGTACCACTGCCCCTTGTTTTCAAATATTGTTTTTTTTTGTTTTTTTTTGTTTTTCAAAATGTTTATAAGTGTAATGCAACTAGATTGAAAAGCTCTTGTAATAAGGACTATGATAAGCATGAACAGTCAATAACATAATGTCGTGATAGAAGTAATTCAGAAAAAGAAGGATTAACCTCAGAAACATCATGCAAGCCATAGTAAGTATACTCAAGTACAATCTAAAACCAAGGATTCCTAAGCATAAAAGTAGTCATATTTAGAATTTCATTCCCTTAACTCAAGAGACAAACATATCTTCATGGTTCTCATCATGAATCAGAATAACATAAAAACTAAGGACAAGAATGAGGAATACCATACCATCACAGACTTAATTCGTTGCAATCATCACAGGGAAAATATAATAAGCATGCATTCTATGGAATCTCAGAAGAACAACACATGCAAGTACAATAGAAGTTTTAGAAATAATGAGTACATAACACAAACAACACGAACAACACAAACAAAGAGGGAAACCCTCTACCCACGGCAAAGAACTGCATAGTCTCCTATGCAGTCAAAAGTACATGATAGAAATAAAAAGAAAGTAAGCAACTTACTAAGGGAATAAAAACATGGAAAAGAATGTCGTGTTCATTCGGCAGAAATACTCCAAACACTGACGAGACGATCACGGCCATGACCGCCGGCATGGCCAGGCTGTGTTCATCGCGACAACTGGTAAAAATTCCTGGAAAAATTGCAGCAAATTCCCAATATTAGTAACATGCTTTTCAATGTATAAAATCATAAAAATTTTGCCATGAGATAGCACAAGAATTATCAAAACAAATAACAGTACAACAAAACAAACAATCACAACTATAAACATCAAGTCTATTTAAACAACACAACATAATAAAAGATAAATACTGGGGGTGCCTCCCAAGCAACGCTGTTTTAAGGTCACAGCTAGACCAATGACTGTTCCTTATTATGGCATGTCCAATGGATCAGAGGCAGAAGAAATGGCATATGCACGCCCCTTTCTTCGTCGCCTAAAATTCACACCTATAGAGATAAGCAATAAGAGCAATAGGTGTACATAGTAAAATGTCTTCAAATCATATGAAATAAGAACTTGTCCAAATTTAAAGTCTGTCTTCCCAGAAACTAATAAGACTTCACATCATCACCACTACAGAACATCGGCGCGCAGCCAAAATCGGGGTCTGCAGCAAACAAGTCTTCAAGAGTAGTCCATGCATCCCTCTTAGTTATAGCACCTGCGCCCAATTCAGCACAGCGGTGGGACGCAAGAAAATCCCACTTTTGGCATGAACAATGTGCAAGCGCAGGCACTATCTCAACACTACAACACGAGCCTGCAAAAGGAAAATCTGGCATATCAACTATTAAATTAAAGTGTAAAGTAGTATCACAAAAGTTCAGAGATAACTTCCCTCTCTGGACATCTATAACTGCTCCGGTGGTAGCTAGGAAAGGGCGGCCCAAAATAAGTGGTAATCTTGAATTTTCGGACATATCCAAGACTACAAAGTCGACTAGAACAAAGAGTTCCCCGACTTTAATCGGCACGTCCTCTACTATTCCCACTAGGCGATGTATAGAGCCATTTGCAAGTTGCAGAGCTATAGGCGTGGGTTCCAAGCCTCCCAAGTCTAGACTTTGGAACAATGAGAGAGGCATGATACTTACACTAGCCCCCAAATCACAGAGAGCTCTCTCTATAGAAATATCACTGATACTACATGCAACAAAAAAATTGCCAGGATCAAGAAGCTTCGCAGGCATCAGCGAGCTGTACTGTCCTATCAATGTCGTGGCCAATCTCTGAGGACTGGAGACAGGTGGTGTGAGAAGTGGTGACGAACTGATGATCGGTTCTGGCTTGACCTGAGACTGTACGAGTAGTTCCTCTGAATACTGGGGAGCTGAGCTATCAACGTCTGCCTCGCCAACAGGACACTCTCTGAGGGACACATGTGGGGCTTCCAATTGAGTTCCACTACAAGTCAAAATCGCGTTGCAGTGTTCTCTTGGATTTGCCTCAGCTTGAGAAGGAAGGTTCCCAGAAGGTCGCGCAGATGAACTTGCCTGTTGGGCAATCTGGTTCTCCAGCATCCTTGAGTGCGTGATCAATGAATCCAAGAACTCAATTGCCCCACCGTGGAACTCATTTGCCCCACCGTAGAACTCAACTGCCTAATAGACTGGTCCACATCATCATTTTTCTTAGACTGTGTGGTGACAAAGTTCTCTAGTAGTAGTCCCAAATTGGACTTCTACGGTTGATTGAATGGTCGCGGTGGAAGTCCAGGTGGTGGCCTAAAGGATGACTAGGGAAACTGATTACCAAAATTTTCCTAAGGAGCCTGATTGTTGAAATTCTGGGGAATGGCCTGGTTCTGGTTGTTCTGGTAGGAGAAGTTGGGATGATTTCTCCAACCGGGATTATAGGTGCCTGAGAAAGGATCATTCTGCTGCCACTGATTGAAATTGTCTATAGCATTCACATGATCTACAGACACATCAGAAGAAGAAGAAGGTGCCATTATCTGGCAGTTAGTAGCACCATGTCCAGAATTCCCACAAATTTCACAAGTAATTGAATTCAGAGACGATGCATTAAAATTCATTGAAGTAAGTTGGTGGGACAAAGAGCCAACCTTTGCCGCCAACGAACTCAACATATCTAAGTCATGCGTACCTCCTCCTCTTACCAGGACGTTCCTGTCACTCGTCCACTAGTAGTGATTGAGGGTCATGTCCTCGATTAAATTCATGGCATCGTCTACATTCTTCTTCATTAGCGCACCCCCTGCGGCTGCATCCACAGACAAACGAGTTTGATACAAGAGACCATTATAAAAAATATGCACAAGTACCTATACTTTGGCAGTAGGTTCGATCATGTATGCGATGTTATGTACTAGACCAGACGTGGTTTTTGCTGTGAGCATAACCAGCCGATACCAATCCAATTCAGGTCTATAACACTGGGTGGGTGTAAAGAACATTCTAAAGTATCTGAGAAGAACTAAAGACTTGTTCTTGGTCTATGGAAGACAGGAAGAGCTCAGTGTCCAGGGCTACACTGACGCATCGTTCCAGTCTGACCCTAATGACTTAAGATCGCAGACAGGCTATATGTTCAAGTTAAGTGGAGGTGCTATGAGCTGAGAGAGCTCTAAGCTGTCCATTATAGCTGATTCTATGACCGAGGCTGAGTATATAGTTGCTTCTGAGGCAGCCAAAGAAACTGTTTGGATTCGGAAGTTCATTTCTGAACTTCAGGTGGTTCCAACTGTTGTGGATCCGATTGAGCTCTATTGTGACAACAATAAAGCGATGGCATAGACAAAGGAACCACGGTCTCATGAAAAATCCAAACACATACACAGGAGATTTCACCTGATCTTGGAGATCATTAACAGAGGTAATGCCAAGATTAGCAGAGTTGACACAGACAACTGGTAGACCCACTAACCAAGGCTTTGGCGCAGCAGAAGTGTGATGGTCATACGAGGGACATGGGGTTGAGATTTCTCAACAACTAAGTCTAAGTGCAAGTGGGAGATTGTTGGTGTTTATGCCCTTTGACCCGTTGTTGGTCTATGATGTACTACTTGATATTGATATTTAATATATCATTCTGGCATAGTCATTATTATGCTATGTTTACATCTGCGATTATGTACATGAATAATAATGTCCTTGGAGACATATTATATCTGTGCTCAAACGGTGTGTCCCTAGTGGAGTACCTGACTGGATAAGGGACAGCTCTGGTATATGTGAGACTGGTATATGGGCTGGTTAGGCACGGGATGCTAACATAGACATATGGGTATATCAATGGTGGATATACTGGACTGACCCGCTGTGAGGCTCTAACTTGGTGTCATGAGTTAAGCTCACAAGTGACAGGAGATGCATTGATCCCTTGACTTGAGGTCATTGACTCGTCTGTAGGGTTAGGGACATGCTTTGATACAACCTAACACATCGCCGTAGTGGGGAGGTCATAACAGTTGTCATTGGATATGTCACGACCCATATAAGAAGATCAATGGACAAATATAGGATTTGCCCCTTCCTGCGGGAAGCTTGATATCCACGGGGCCCCCCCTATTGTTGCATGACTGAAAGTGTATGGCCATACCCAGGTGAAAGCCTAATTTAGTCATGACCATGAGATTGGATGAAAACAAAGTGGTGACACACTTTATCCAATCGGATATCAGTTTGGCAAAGAGACTATAATGCATCGGTATCTTGTTGCAATGATGGGGATGTCGATGTTGATATCCATTCCGAAGACTTGGGTAGCAGCGATGCACTACTAGGTGCCACTCACTGCTTGTGATGACCTGAGTTCATCACCGCCAATGTCAGAGGAAGCTACAGGGTCGCACAACTTGAAACTCGGGTTCTCGTATTGATCGGGTAGCCTATTGATCGAGTTTTTGGATAACTCGAATCTATTTGGGAGAATCCATTAGCGCCATTGTGCCTGATGAGATGGAAGAGACTTATTGGAGCTAACTTCATTTTTGGGCCAGATGGGACAGTAGGCCAAATGGGCCAAATGGGCTAAATGAGCCCAATAGGCCATTTTGGGCCAAATGGGAGAATGAAGTCTAAGCTTGGTGCATGGACCAATGGGCCTCTAAACCCAATGGGCGTGAAGCCCAGTTTGGGCGTGAGGCTTAATGGGCCTTGAGGCCCAATGGGCCGTCAGGCCTAATGGGCCATGACAATAAGTTGCGTGGCCCAATAGACATCGTAGTGAATTAAATGCTGTATTTAATTCTGGGAATTAAATGTTGTATGTAATTATGGGAATTAAATTCTGTATTTCATTCTAGCATTAATGATGAATTTAATTCTAAATTTAATTTTGAATTTAATTCTGAATTTAATTTTGAATTTAATTCTGAATTTGAAGAGTCATATCATCAATGATCATTATGAGACTTTAATACAAAGTTTTAATGAGTCATTATGAGACTTTAATTCAGAATTTAATTTTATAATGAATTCAGAATTTAATTCTATAATTAATAATGAATTAATTCAGAGATTAATTATGAATTTATTGCGGAATTCCACGGGTCACCATGTTTTCTATAAAAGAAGAGGGGGAGAGGAGTTGGCACCCGCTTGATTCTTTGGAAGATTTCTCTCCTTGGCACCATCTCTCCTCTCTTCTTCCTTCTTCTCTGGGCAGCTGCAAGGTTGGACCTTGGCAGCGTTTTTCCATCATCCCTCTCCTTGGCGCCTTCTACTTGTGAGTGGCGCAAGTTCTTGAGGAAGACTCCCAGAGGCGTGGATCTTCTTCCCGAGGCTAGCACCGAGCGTGAAAGAAAAGAACTCGAGCGTCGGCTATGTGCGAGACTGCAGAGGGAGTACATTTGGGCGCCTACATCACATCATTTGTCTTCGCTTCAAGGTATCATCTCCTACTCACCATGTCGATTCCCTTGCATGACTCGATCTTCTGGGTTTTTGGGACTAGCCTGTTTCGGGGATTGCTTCCGCGGTGCTTGTTTTAAAATTTTAAAATCCCCAGGGTTTCCCAACAGATGCTTCTGTTTTGCATATTATATGACTTGTTAAAAAAGAAATGAAAAATGTATTTTGTTGCATGGGCAAAGTAGATCTTATTGAGTTTTATAGCTCACTCTTTTGGCTTTATATAATATAGGTTAACTTTGGTTGTTTTTCCTTGTGGGCAATGAAGGAGGTGTTGAGAGGAAATTTTGCTAATACGCTCTTGTTTAGTTGATGTAGTAATGTAAAGCATAGCATGATATTCTCATATATGTATATGTACTAGTTGTGTAGATGAAGTTTGATGGTTAATCTATCTTTGTGGTTGGTTGATGATTAATGATTTGAGTACATGAATTGTCATTCACCTAGGACTATGTTACACATGTTGATCTCATATTTTGTTCGATTTGATTTTGGATCTAGGGAATTTTGTGTTAAACAGAAAAGATAATAAATATTATTCCTAGGTGTGTGACAGCAGTCGTTGGATTGGCAAGAACTATTTGTCCTCTGTGTGTGCGCACGTATGGTGGCGATTAGGGTCTGTTGCCGGTCGTCATCCCGAGCTCAACTGCCAGTGAGGCTTCAGGTGGATGGGCATTTGACAAATATGGGTGGAAGGGAAGCTCCTGGCATCGGATGGAAGCGTGCCTGGCCTGGATGGTGGCCGAGATGGTGATTAGAAAAGCTTCTAATTCTGGTGATCTACCTATTAGATGAGCAGATCATTCTGGTTGAGGTTTGCAATGACAAGGAGAGGCCTTGTTCGGAATCTGGAGGCGATCGGAGTGGCGAATGAGGCAGAGTAGAGGACTAGGCGGCGGAGGTGGTGAAGCTCGATTCCGATGATTCGGCCGTCCGATGGCCCAATCCTTTGGACCACAAGTTTGCATGGGTGACGTGGTGCTGTCGCCAAGTTTGGCACTAATTGAAGCCATGGATGACAAGTTCTCTGGGGGCCAGACGAAGCAAATGCTGTATTTTCACTGATGGCACAGAAGATTTCACGGCAGAGCTATGATTTTCATCACAGCTGTAATATGAGATTGCGGGTGGGCTGTAATTTCCTTTATCTTCAAGTGATGAATCTGAGGCACCTGGTGGTGCTAGAACTCACGCTACTGAATACATACGTGAGCAATAGATGGGTAAAATAGAACAACCATGGCAAATAACTATGAAATATCACACAACTGAATCAAACTACTAACCATAGAAGCGGAGCTACAACTCCTCGCAAACAACTACAATCAGTAGAGGTATCGGGACCGAGCCAAGGATCGCACACCCTACTCCGACTCGAACCTCTCTGCAATGAGTTACAAGCTTCTATGCTGCTACCTCCTATGGGCTTCTACTTGTGAACTAACTAGCTACTAAGCCTAAGCCCTATCTCCTTTTATAAGCTAAGGGAGGGTAAAACCACACCACTCATATGAGGGGGTGGTTACAACTAATATTCTAACCACTATGCTGCAAAAGCTAAAAAGAGGGTATATTTGACTAAAAATATTCTAACGACCAAGATGTGTTGAGGAAGCTTCAGGTCGACTTAATGTGAGCCATCCATTTGGTCATGATGATATCTTCTGATCGGGATGCCTGATCTAAGATATGAGGGAATGGATGGATATATCTGGTTTGACTTAGCAGGGATCAACACCTGGATCAATCTATAACTCATCAGATTGGGGCAGATCTAGTACGAAGAATGTCAGTCATTGATTGTTGGGATGCAAATCTAACCGTTGAATAGGGGTAGTGGCCTGGCAGCCATTCGATTGGCGAGAACTATTTGTCTTCTTCGTGAGAGTGTGTATGGCGGCGATCAGGGTCCACCGCCGGCCGGCAAGGCTTTGGCTGGAGGGGAGTATGATGAATGTAGGCGGAAGGGAAGCTCCTGGCACTGAATGCAAGCATCCCTAGCTGGGATGATGGCAGAGTCGGTGATTGTTCTAGTTGGAGGTTCACAGCGACGAGGAGAGGTTGTGTTTGGAATATGGAGTCGATCGGGGTGGTAGATGGGGCGGAGTAGAGGGCGAAGTGACGGAGATAGTGAAGCTCGATTCTAGTGATCCGGCCATCTGATGGCCCAATCATTTGGGCCACTAGTTCACACGGGTGAGGAGGTGTTGTCGCTGGAGTTTGGCACTGATCGGAGCTTTGGATAGCGAGTTCTCTGGTGGTTAGATGAAGCTAATGCTGTATTTTCACATATCGCACAGAAGACTTCACGATAGAGCTGTGATTTTTATCACGGCCATAATCTGAGATTATAGTGGGCCATAATTCTTGTAATGATCTTAATTTCCTCTGTCTTTAGGTGATGAATCTGAGGCGTCTAGTGGTGGTAGATCTCACGTTGCTTTAACTCTCTCCCTGTTGGAAGAATTCTCCTCTAGACAATAAAATTGGCATGTAACTCCTTGGAAGCTCAAATTTTTCTCTCAATTTGGTGGCCTAACATGCACAATGGCTTCCATTTTACACCTACATTTGCTCAAATAGATTCGATGCAAAAAACTGACATGCTAACTAACAAAAGGGTATATAAATGCAAACATAAACTTAAAAAGCTGAATTGGTGGGTGCATGGAAGAAGAAGAGTGCGAATGCAAATCAACTAGAGATTTATCACATTCGGGTTGGGGTCGATCTATGTAACCATCTTTGTGGATGGTGCTATAGTCTTATGGGACTTGTAGGGAGATGGTCATAAGCCATGTGGTGAACATAGAACAAGATTCAGGATCCGAATGCAAATGAGATTTGGATGTCTAACCTCGGATCCTAACAAATCAACAAAGTTGTCATCATGTCATTCTAGCAAATGGAATGGGACAATGAACGCAAGGGGGGAGTTGGGGCCAATGCCATGTTGTTGCACTCTTTAGGTGGATTCATGGCTACTTCAAGATGTATGTCTTGAGTCTCTACAATCATGGGCTCTGCTTGAAACAATTCTTCCATGGGCGAAGACTCAATCAAGTAGGGGACTAACGGTTCCTCCTCACATTCCAGCCTAGGTTGGGGAAATTCTTTGGCTAGATAGCAAGCTTCCAAATGCTAGAAAACTGCATTAAACCGTTGCAGGACGTCACTAATCTATTGCGCTATGGGGACGGTAGAATTAATACTAGGTGGGACACTGCAAGACATTCCTAGTCTCGTGTCAAGCACAAACAAAGGGTGACACAAAATACTGAAAATTGACAAATCCAACAAGACGCCAATAATAGGAATTACTGGCAAACCCACTCTGATGCCATGTTGTGTAGCGCCAAGATACGGGGTAGGAAAGACTCCTAAACCAACTCTAGGAGAACGTGCAAGTGATTCGAAAACTCACGATCAAACACGTGGAAAATATAACCGAATACATGAAAGGTTCCCACAAGGGGGCGAAACCCTAAATCATAGGCGCATATGAAGAATGAAAGCAACGGAAAGGGGGTTTCTAGATCTTGCATGGTATTATGATTAACAAAACCGATTGTATAGTAGTGATAGAACCATACCATAGCCATTTCTAGATGGCGTCTTGGAAGCTAGAGAACAAGAGAGGTCTCCTCCAAATTGTCGCACACAAGATGAGGTATAGCTTCTTCTTGTCGTCCCTTGTGCTAGCAAGGATCGTCCAAGTATCCTTCTCGTATGGAAGGGATGAGATCTTCTTGGCTTGGCGAAAAACTTCCTTCTCCTTTCGTCAACACCACATGCACTCTCGAATGAGCAAGCGACGAGAGGAAGGAGCGACAATAGGCGTGAGAGAGGAGTAACGTGAGGCGATGTCACGTTTAGGAGTCATGGTTTCTAAAAATAGAAACACTCCAACGTTCATGCACTCATGCGACCATGGGTTTACCCCAAGCGCAAACTTCTCTTCACCCTTGAACCATGCGCTCATTCATGAGCCGGTTCACTTTGGTTCGGTTCAATAACCAAATAAGCCAAGCATTCAGTCCAGACCATAATAAACACTTAGGTTCTTGATCTGACCGTCAATCTCTTGATGCTCCTGATCTGACCAATCTAGCATCCAATCTCTCGATCGAAGCTTACCGATCTGAAGCCCTAATCAATCAAACATGATCAGACCAGATCTCACTCACAATCAGAGATTAAATCCCTTTAAACTGAACTCAAACAATTCAGTCCACACGATCTGACTTAAGTAAGCCATATCATCAAATTGTGCGACCCTGAGGGTTTCCTTTAAATGTCGGTAACGATAACTCATGTCATCACGATCAGTGAGGGGTATCTAGCAACACATCACTGTCTCCCAATATAAAGGAAAGAGTCTTCCAAGACTACACCCAAAAACAACACAAGTGTGAATCAACTCACAAAGCATACATATTTCCTTTGCCACTGGATGTTCTTATTGGACAAGCGTGTCAAGCTTGTAACTCCAATATGATGAGCATGATTACATCAGATGAACATAGTCACCTGGGTATGGCCATACACTTTCTCAATCATCTCATCCAGGGGGCCCCTTTAGAACATCACACTCCTTAAACAAGGAGACGGCAATCCTATGTCTATCACTAGTGCCCTAACCTGACTCAAGCTCATCATCCAAGATAGTCTACAACCATTATGTTTCAAATGATATTGAACTACCTCAAAACAATGACAATCATCATTTAGAAAACACAAGTGATCTCAAGTCAGAGGAAATGTGCCACTTGTTACATTCAAGGATTATTCACATTGTGACAAACAATTGAATATCCTAGTAGGGTCTGTCCAGTACATCCAATGTACCCATGAGTCTACATCTTATTTCATGCTCGAAGCATCCTATAAGATTAGAACACATATTAGTCTTAACCATATCAAGGCTGTCTCATGTTCACCAAGATATATCGACTAAGGACTTTATTGCCTGTCAGCCTAGCTGAACAGCTTTGAGACATTATTCAGAAGAACATATATTGCAGCAGACAATGTAGCTAACTGAATAATAACCATGCCTTTATAAACATAACAGTTTATTACATGATACTGATACAAACCCAAGGCCTCAAACATTAGCCTTAAGGGCATACCCCAACAATACATATGTGAGCGACAGATGGGTAAAATAGAACAACCATGACAAATAACTATGAAATATCACTCAACTGAATCAAACTACTAACCATAGAAGCGGAGCCACAACTCCTTGCAAATGACTATAATCAGTAGAGGTATAGGGACCGAGCCAAGGATCTCACACCTTGCTCCTACTCGAACCTCTCCGCAACGAGCTATAAGCCTCCTTGCAGCTACCTCCCGTAGACTGCTACTTGTGAACCAACTACCTACTACACCCTATCTCCCTTTTATAAGCCAGGGGAGGGTAAAACCACACCACTCACATGAGGGGTGGTTACAACAAATATTCTAACCACTATGCTGGAAAAGCTGAAAAGAGGGTACATTTGACTGAAAATATTATAACAACAAAGGTGTGTTGAGAGAGTTTCAGGTCAAGTTAATGTGAGCCATCCATTTGATCTTGATGATATCTTCTGATCGGGATGCTTGAGCTGAGATCTGAACGGATGGATGGACAGATCTACTCTGAATTAGTAGGGATCGATGCCTAGATCAACCAATTACTCATCCAATTGGCACAAATCTGATGGGAAGAATGTCAGCCGTTGATTGTTGGGATGCATATATGACCGTTGAATAGGGGCAGAGGGCTACCTACCGTTGGACTGGCGAGAACTGATTGTCTTCTTTGTGCGCGCACATTTGGCAGCGATCAGGGTCCGCTGCCGGTTGTCGTCTCGAGCTCAATCGCCGGTAAGGCTTTGGCTAGAGGGGCGTATGACGAATGCGGGCAGAAGGGAAGCTCCTGATACCGGAGGAAGCATGCCTGGCCGGGATGGTGGCGGAGACGATGGTCGAAAAAGCTTTTGATTCCTACGATCTACCCGTTAGATGGGCGGATCATTCTGGCTACAAGTTTGCGGCGACGAGGAGAGGTAGTGTCTAGAATTTGGAGTCGAAAGGGGCGACGGATGGGACAGAGAAGAGGACGAGGCGACAGAGATGGTGAAGCTCGATTCTGTATTAGTCAACCTAGTTAACAAGCGACTAAAAGAAACTTGCATCGGAAAAACTAGGAATCCCAAGAATCGCTTATCACGAGCATATGATCAACCTTTTGCCTTGTATAGAACAAGTAAAAGCATTACCTGTGCCATGATATCAGAGGCGGCTTGGAAGGAAAAAGGGGCGAGTGCCTCTTCTCCAAAGAAATCACACACAAGATGAAGTAGACTTCCTCCCTTGCGTCCCTTGTGCTAGCAAAGATACCAAGGAGTCCTGATCGTCCCTTGCAAGGAAGATGTGCGTCTTGGCTCGAGTTTTTGGATGGAGACGATCCACTTAAGAGGAAGAAGACGAGTCCTCTCTTTCTCTCTCGAATCCGTGGGGGATTAAGGAGAGGTATATTCGGCCACCAAAATAGTGAAACCGAAAAACATAACTACCTCCATAACTCCCACTGAAACCATCGAAACCTCCATCTTAAATTGAACCATGCGTTCACAAGTGAACCGGTTCAAACACCATTTGGTCCAAACACAAAATTGAACCAACCCTGGCTAAAATCTCTTTGAACCGAATGGCTCAAGATCTAACCACACATCACATTGAACCCCTGATCAACACGATCAAGAATCAATCCCCCGATCAAAGCTTACCGATCACATGCCCTAATCAATCAAACATGATTAGACTAGATCTCACTTCCAATCAGAGTTTAAATTCCTTTAAACTGAACTAGAATAATTCCAGTCCACACGATCTGACATAAGTAAGCCATATCATCAAATTGTGCGACCCTAAGGGTTTCCTTCAATGTCGGTAACGATAACTTACGTTATCACGATCAGAGAGAGGTATCTAGCAACACATCACTGTCTCCCGATATGAAGGAAAGAGTCTTCCAAGACTACACCCAAACCACAGCACAAGTGCGAATCTAATTCACTTGGTATACATGTTTCCCTTTACCATTGGATGTTCCCGTTGGACAAGCGTGTCAAGCCTGCGATTCCAACATGATGAAACTGGTTAGATCAGATGAACATAGTCGTCTGGGTATGGCCATACACATTCTCAACCATTTCATCCAAGGGCCCCCTTAGAACATCACACTCCAATCAGGAGAGGCAATCCTATATCTATCACAAGTGCCCTAGCATGACTCATGCCCACTATCCAAGATAATCTTTAACCATTATCTTTCAAAGGATATTGAACTACCTCAAGACAATGCCAATCATCACTTAGAAACACAAGTGATCTCAAGTCAGAGGGAATATACCACTTGCTTGCATACAAGGATTATTCACATTGTGACAAACAATTGAATATCCACAGAAGGGTCAGTCCAGTACATCCAATGCACCTATGTGTCTAATCTTATTCCACGCTCGAAGCATCCCACAAGATTAGAACACACATTAGTCTCAATCATATCAAGGCTGTCTCATGTTCACAGAGATATCTCGACTAAGGACAATACTGAATGTCAGCTAAGCTGAACATCATTGAGACATTACTCAGAAGTATACATACAGCAGCAGATAATGTAACAATCTGAATAATAACAATTGCCTTTATAAAACATATATATATATATATATATATTTATACATGATACTGAAAATAGCCCAAAGCCTCAAACATTGGCCTTAAGGGCATACCCCAACAATCTCCCACTTGCACTTAAACTAATGGTTGAGGTATCTCAAACCCATATTGTTACAGTGCTTCTCATGCTTCTGCTGCGCCAGAGGCTTTGTAAGCGGGTCAGCTAGATTGTCATCTGTATAAACCTTGCAGAGCTTGATGTCTCCTCGATTACTGATCTCACGAATCAGGTGAAACCTTCTCTGTATGTGCTTGGACTTCTGGTGTGACCGTGGTTCCTTCGCTTGTGCAATCGCTCTAGTGTTATCACAGAAGATAACCAATGGATCTGCACTCGAAGGAACGACACCAAGTTCCTGAACGAATTTACGAATCCAAACTGCCTCCTTTGATGCCTCTGAGGCTGCATATGAAGGTTTTCATGCAGCGGAAAGGGGGTTTCTAGGATCTTTGCAGTTATATTATCAACTATAAACGATTGTAAACAAGAATCAAGGAATTGATTCTTACCAAAGCCATTGCTTGGATGGCGTCTAGGAAGAAGAGACTCAAGCGCTTCTCCTCCAAATGGTGCGCACACAAAAGATGTCGCCTACTCCCTTAGTGCTCCTTGTGCTAGCAAGGTTCTAAGGAGTTCTTGTCGTGTGAAGAGGATGAGAAGAGAGTTTCTTGCTTGCTTGCCGAGACCTCCTTCTTTCGTCAAAGAGTTCTAAGCCCAAGAGAAGAGGCGACGTGAGGTGATCCGAACGAGAGAGAGCGTTACACTCCAACGTGTAGTGCGTTACTCTAATTTTGGAAAACCAAAAATAGTAACCGCCCAACGTTTATGCGTTCATGGGTTTACCCCAACGCATTTCTCTCACCCCCTTTGAACCATGCGCTCATTCAATGAGTTGGTTCAATGTCGGTTTGGTTCAAAGACCAATCAAGCCAAGCGATTTGATCTAGACCATTGTAAACCCTAAGGTTTCAGATCTAACCGTTCATCTCTTGATGCTCCTGATCTCACCGATCTAGCATCAACTCTCTCGATCAAAGCTTACCGATCTCAAGCCCTAATCAATCAAACATGATCAGACCAGATCTCACTTATAATCAGAGATTACAATCCCTTTAAACTGAACCCAAATAATTCAGTCCACACGATCTGACTTAAGTAAGCCATATCATCAAATTGTGCGACCCTAAGGGTTTCCTTTAAACGTCGGTAACGATAACTTACGTCATCACGATCAGTGAGGGGTATCTAGCAACACATCACTGTCTCCCGATATAAAGGAAAGAGTCTTCCAAGACTACACCCAAACCACAGCACAAGTGTGAATCCACTTCACTAGGCATACATGATTCCTTTGCCACTGGATGTTCTTATTGGACAAGCGTGTCAAGCCTGTAGCTCCAATATGATGAGCATGATTAGATCAGATGAACATAGTCACCTGGGTATGGCCATACACTTTCTCAATCATCTCATTCAGGGGGGCCCCTTTAGAACATCACACTCCTTAAACAAGAAGACGGCAATCCTATATCTATCACTAGTGCCCTAACATGACTCATGATCATTATCCAAGATAGTCTATAACCATTATGTTTCAAATGATATTGAACTACCTCAAAACAATGACAATCATCATTTAGAAACACAAGTGATCTCAAGTCAGAGGACATGTGCCACTTGTCGCAAACAAGGATTATTCACATTGTGACAAGCAATTGAATATCCTAGTAGGGTCTGTCCAGTACATCCAATGTACCCATGAGTCTACATCTTATTCCATGCTCGAAGCATCCTATAAGATTAGAACACATATTAGTCTCAATCATATCAAGGCTGTCTCATGTTCACCAAGATATCTCGACTAAGGACATATAGCATGTCAGCCTAGCTGAACAGCTTTGAGACATTATTCAGAAGTATATGTATTGCAGCAGATAATATAACAAACTGAATAACAACTATTGCCTTTATAAACATAAGAGTTTATACATGATACTCATAGAATCCCAAGGCCTCAAACATTAGCCTTAAGGGCATACCCCAACAGTCTGAGCCTCAGGTTGAACATTAACCTGATCTGGCTCAGGCTTATCCAAGTGTGCTTGACTATTTTGTCCCTCTTCTGGAATTTCATCCAGTTTTATTTCTCTCCCACTGGCCTCTTGCAGAAGGAATTCCTTCTCAAGAAAAATAGCCGTTCGAGCAATAAATACTTTATTCTCCTTGGGATTGTAGAAATAATAACCCTTAGTTTCTTTAGGGTATCCGACAAATATGCATTTATCAGATCTGCTGTCCAGTTTCCCTGAGGCGAGCTTTTTGACATAAGCCTCACAACCCCAGATTTTGATAAATGTCAAGCTCGGCTATTTCCCATACCATAACTCATATGGTGTCTTTGAAACGGCCTTGGATTGCACTCGGTTTAGTATCTTTGCAGCTGTTTCCAGTGCAAATCCCCAAAAGGAGTAAGGTAGAGTAGCCTGACTCATCATAGAACGAACCATATCCAATAAGGTTCGATTCCTCCTCTCGGACACACCATTCCATTGCGGTGTTCCTGGCGGAGGGAGCTGTGAGATAATCCCACACTCCTTCAGATAGTCAGTGAACTCACGAGTCAAGTATTCTCCACCTCGATCTGATCAAAGTGCTTTGATATTTCGGCCTAACTGATTCTGTATTTCATTTTTGAATTCTTTGAACTTGTCAAAAGATTCACTCTTATGTCTCATTAAATAGACATAACCATACCTACTGAAATCATCAGTAAAAGTAATGAAATATGAATAGCCACCTCTGGCATGTTTACTAAATGGCCCACACACATCACTGTGAATAAGGTCAAGTAAACCTGAAGCCCTTTTTCCTTTATTAGTAAAAGGAGTCTTCGTCATCTTACCCATTAAACAAGCTTTGCATGTGTCAAGCTCCTCATAGGAGAATGATCCCAGCAGTCCATGGTCATGCAACCGCTTAATGCGCTTCTTGTTAATATGGCCTAGACGACTATGCCATAACAAGGTGCTGTCATCAGTATGTTTGGCTTTCTTACTATCAATTTGTTGTACAGAACATTCCATGTTTAACATGTATAACCCATTGATAATCGACCCAGTTGCATAAACAATACTATCAAATGAAATATAGCACTGTGAAGGTCCGCATTCAAATAAAAAACCTTTCCTGACAAGAGCAGGAATAGAAATAATATTCTTTGTTATGCTTGGTACGAAATAACAATTGTCAAGTTCTAATACAAATCCAGATGGTAAAGAGATGTGATATTCTCCTACAGCAACAGCAGCAACTCGTGCCCCGTTTCCAACTCGTAGGTTCACCTCATGCTGTCCCACCTGTCTTCTTCTCTTGAGTTCCTGCACATTTGAACAAATGTGAACTCCACATGCAGTGTCCAACACCCATGAAATAGAAGAAGCAACCATGACTTCAGTCACGAAAATACCTGAGCCAGAAGTGGAAGGCTTGCTTCCCTTCTTCTCTCCTCGGAGCGCTCTACAGTCCTTCTTCTAGTGACCCAGCTGGCCACAATGGAAGCATTTGTTGTCCTTTGACCACTTCACCTTTTGTTTCAAAGCCTTGTTGTAGCTCTTGATAGAGGTTTTGCCCTTCTTCCCCTTCTTCTTATTCCCAGAAGGAACCATCAAGACAGAGGATGAAGGCTTTCCCTTCTCAAGAGTCTGCTCTGTAGTACAGAGCATATTCAATAATTCTGCCGGAGTACAGTCGATTTTGTTCATATTGAAATTAATGATGAACGCATCGAAAGAAGCCGGAAGAGACTGCAAGATGATGTCTACAACAAGTTCTTGATTGATGGTATGACCCAGTTTCTCTAGAGCTTCTTTGTACCCTATCATTTTGAGTACGTGAGCTCCGACTGGACTCCCTTCAGCCAGCTTGCTATGAAAGAAAAGTTTCGTCAAGTTATAGCGTTCTGTCCTTGCCTGAGCAGCATACAGCAATTTCAGATTTGCTATAATATCAATAGCAGATAAATCCTTATGTTGACGCTGGAGCTCGGGCGTCATTGACGCAAGCATAAGGCAAGCGACATCAGTACTATCACTGACGTGCTTTTCATAAGCATCTCGAACCGCCCTTACGGCGTTCGTAGCGGGTTGAGCCGGTATTGCCGACTCAAGGACGTACAGCTTCCTCTCAGCTTTAAGGACAATCCTCAGCTGTCTGTACCAGTCTGAGAAGTTTGGCCCAGCAAACTTCTCCTTTTCCAATATGGATCGCAAGTTGAGCCCTGTGGTGTTCGTTACTGCATGAATCTACAACATAGCAAGAACAACAAGGTCAGCAACCATGTTAGAATCATTCCAGGACTTAAGAGTGATTCCTTTTTCTCACTATTTTATCTGACTGAAAATCCAATAAAAAGCCCGAAAGAGTGAAACTCTTTTAGTGAGATGGGATCCAGATTTCACACTTGATCTCCGCGTCCCGCTCAGGTGAGATAAGATGCACAGAGAGCCCAAGCACTAATCACTGGTACGCAATCCATGCCACTCACCAACCCGTGCGATTCCCCTTCATCTAGGTAATCCAGAAGACTGTGCCAACTGAGTTGGTACAACACAATCTCTGATTCCTCAGATGGCTGCCTCCATATAGCTATCATATGCCAACATGTAGCCTATATGGTCAAGCTGACCTGACCGACTTCCTGGACCACCACGTGCTATGTTGAGCAACGAGAAGCGATAAATCCCTTCTCTGTAGCATGTAGGTGTAATCACGCACCGTCTGAAGATAGCTGGGCGTGCCCACTGAGTGGGTACAACACGGCCCCAACGATAGTCAGAACAGTGAGGTTTCGCGTCAGAAGGCAATTGAAAGCTTGATACTGACGTTGGATTTTATCGGTCGTTTATCTTCTTACTATCATGCAAAGTCTATAGTGATAGCAGAAGAATAAAACATACATGTGCTAATATTACTTTAAACAGTAAATAGAAAGCACAATTATCTTATGTGGTAAACGCCCATAAAATTATAAGTAAAACCCTAGTTTGACTTTTAGAAACAAGCAAAAGTCTTCACTTGAGCTCTTTATGGCATTCTTGTACCTCATGCGGCCCAAACGCCATCTGTAGCCTAAATGCGCCCACCAGACAGAATGCGCCTGTTCTAGAGTCGAACTCTAGACCACCCACTTAGTGAAACCAATTGCTGCAAACGCTTCTGCCATATGTGCTGTGTGCTCATGTCTGATGAAATTACATTTAAAACTATCTAGACATGGATTGACACGCAGGTCATTTATACATTATTCAAATAAATCAAATGTGACTCGCATATCACATCAAAAATATTAATTTCCAGGCACGCAGGCCCCAGCACAGCATACAAAAAGGGCAGCCCACATAAGATTAAATAAACACTCAAACTTACTCGATTCGAGTTCAATCATTCATGGCAACATGTAAAACATGTACAACACGTGAAGGAAACAAAATAAAAAAATATGGCATCAATTTTGTTTCCTTATGTGCCCTACTACCTTACAACGGTCCATTAACAGGTATCCACTCATCAGAACAAGTCAGACCCATTGTCCTTGCATGTACCCAGTCATAACTGACTAGCGTCGACCCAATGATCGACCATGCATGCCTTAAGGACTGAACGTCCTACATGAATCCCGGCAAGCGGGTGCGACCCCGGGCCAGTATCATGATCATTCAGCTTTTTTTTTTTTTTTTTTTGCCTCAAACAGACATCACTACACGCCCTTCCGCAGTCGGCTTATAGCCACCTGTACGTCTTGCGCACAAGTGCTATCCAGCCGCCCATCCAGGCTGTCAGATAGTCTGGTTAGGCTGGGGTTCAGACTTGACAAACGATTTCAAACCTGCTAAACCGTCTAAGTATTTAAAATAGGCACACAGAAAAATCTAATGAAGTCACGCATGAAGGTAAGTTTTTGTGAAAACAACTATAATATGCGCATGTAAACATACATCTAACACAAGGTATTATTCGCAAGAGAACAGAGACATGCGCATCAATATTAGATCTACTCAAGCATGGATCACAAAAAGGCAATCATAAGCATCAAGCCGAAACCTCGCTCTGATACCACTATTAGTCAACCTAGTTAACAAGCGACTAAAAGAAACTTGAATCGGAAAAACTAGGAATCCTAAGAATCGCTTATCACGAGCATATGATCAACCTTTTGCCTTGTATAGAACAAGTAAAAGCATTACCTGTGCCATGATATGAGAGGCGGCTTGGAAGGAAAAAGGGGCGAGTGCCTCTTCTCCAAAGAAATCACACACAAGATGAAGTAGACTTCCTCCCTTGCGTCCCTTGTGCTAGCAAAGATACCAAGGAGTCCTGATCGTCCCTTGCAAGGAAGATGTGCATCTTGGCTCGAGTTTTTGGATGGAGACGATCCACTTAAGAGGAAGAAGACGAGTCCTCTCTTTCTCTCTCGAATCCGTGGGGGATTAAGGAGAGGTATATTCGGCCACCAAAATAGTGAAACCGAAAAACATAACTACCTCCATAACTCCCACTTAAACCATCGAAACCTCCATCTTAAATTGAACCATGCGTTCACAAGTGAACCGGTTCAAACACCATTTGGTCCAAACACAAAATTGAACCAACCCTGGCTAAAATCTCTTTGAACCGAATGACTCAAGATCTAATCACACATCACATTGAACCCCTGATCAACACGATCAAGAATCAATCCCCCGATCAAAGCTTACCGATCACATGCCCTAATCAATCAAACATGATTAGACTAGATCTCACTTCCAATCAGAGTTTAAATTCCTTTAAACTGAACTAGAATAATTCCAGTCCACACGATCTGATATAAGTAAGCCATATCATCAAATTGTGCGACCCTAAGGGTTTCCTTCAATGTCGGTAACGATAACTTACGTTATCACGATCAGAGAGAGGTATCTAGCAACACATCACTGTCTCCCGATATGAAGGAAAGAGTCTTCCAAGACTACTCCCAAACCACAGTACAAGTGCGAATCTAATTCACTCGGTATACATGTTTCCCTTTACCACTGGATGTTCCCGTTGGACAAGCGTGTCAAGCCTGCGATTCCAACATGATGAAAATGGTTAGATCAGATGAACATAGTCGTCTGGGTATGGCCATACACATTCTCAACCATTTCATCCAAGGGCCCCCTTAGAACATCACACTCCAATCAGGAGAGGCAATCCTATATCTATCACAAGTGCCCTAGCATGACTCATGCCCACTATCCAAGATAATCTTTAACCATTATCTTTCAAATGATATTGAACTACCTCAAGACAATGCCAATCATCACTTAGAAACACAAGTGATCTCAAGTTAGAGGGAATATACCACTTGCTTGCATACAAGGATTATTCACATTGTGACAAACAATTGAATATCCACAGAAGGGTCAGTCCAGTACATCCAATGCACCTATGTGTCTAATCTTATTCCACGCTTGAAGCATCCCACAAGATTAGAACACACATTAGTCTCAATCATATCAAGGCTGTCTCATGTTCACCGAGATATCTCGACTAAGGACAATACTGAATGTCAGCTAAGCTGAACATCATTGAGACATTACTCAGAAGTATACATACAGCAGCAGATAATGTAACAATCTGAATAATAACAATTGCCTTTATAAAACATATATATATATACATATATATATATATATATATATACATATATATATATATATATATACATGATACTGAAAATAGCCCAAAGCCTCAAACATTGGCCTTAAGGGCATACCCCAACATTCTGGTGATCCAGCTGTCCGATGGCCCCAACCTTTAGACCACGAGTTCACATGGGTGAGGACGTGCTATCACTGGAGTTTGGTGTTGATCGAAGCCGTGGATGGCGAGTTCACTAGTGGTCAAACAAAGCAAACATTGTATTTTTGTGGATGGCAAAGAAGACTTCACGATAGAGCCGTGATTTTCATCACGGCCGTAATATAAGATTACGGGTGGGCCATAATTTTTGTCATGGCCATAATTTCCTTTGTTTTCAAGTGATGAATCTAAGGGGTCTGGTGGTGGTAGATTTCGTGTTGCATCTCCACGGACAACAACGCCTGAGCAGCGTGGCAGATAGAGGGTCGATTAGGGTTTGAGCTAGATTCACAATCAAAGTTCAAGATTCAACCAACTGATTTCTAGGTCTATGTTGAGGTTTGATTTGGTATGGGTCAACAGGTCTAGACCTATTTTTAGTATTTGGATTGGTTTAGTCCAATTTTGGTCAAACTTCAGTCGGTTCAAGTACTCTATGGAAAGCTTTGGAAATTGTCTATATAATAGCATCTAACTTGTCCCTAGAAGATTTCTAAATTAACAGAAATTGCATGTTAAGGTTTCATTATAGCTTTGTTTAGCGTGATATTGGTTGGTTCAATGCAAATTTGATGGATTTGATGGGATTTAAGTTTGGTTCAATTGAACCAAGACTAGTTCCATAAGTTTTAGGCCAAGTTCTAATTTGTGGTAAGGTTAATTTCCATGTTAGTCACCTATTTGATCATGTTTTTATATAAATTAACTCTAAAGATAAATCATTCATTTGACTAGATTCAATTGTTAATCCTTTAGTTAAATCAGTTTAATGTTGGAAGAGGGACTTCAACCAAATGTTCCACGCAAGACAACATTCACATATTTGACTTGCTAGCAAGTCACCACTTTGTCTAAATTTAATTCTCCAATGGAGAATTCTATAAACCCAAGGAGATATGACATAATTAATATTTCTAGTGAAACATGGGCCATATGATTCAGCATGATCCAAGTCCACTATAATTTTAACTTTTGCCTACATGTTGATCTATACATGACATTTTGATATGTTTAATTTACATTAATCATTTTGACTTGTAAGACATTTTGATTTTTTAGGCTTATTCATCTTGCATTACATGTAGTTAGGTAACTTTGGATTTTATTTTTTTTCTGACAATCTTTATTTCCCATAATTATGTAGTAGAATGTTATTAGCATAGGTTGCATGTGCATGCGTAATAAGTGACATGCTACCTCCTCTCTCGAATGAACCCATGACTTCCACCTCATCCATCCCACATCAGCAAGTTACAAATCAAACAAAGACATATCATATAGTGGAGACAAATGCCTAGGATAACAAAGGCAAAATCAGCCCACAATGCTTGTAACATAAAGTCAGCAATTAAGAGAAGTCATCATGCCACTTGGATAGAGCCATGCCACTAAATGGGCGGACATCACCAACATTTGAATAAGAAAACTATAATTAAGAGGTGCCAAATTCATCACGACATTCAAAGCTCTCCACCTACTCACTATCTTTTTCTTTTTTTCACCAATACGATGCATGCACAAGCTGACACCCTTTTCTATGGAAAAATTTATGCACGGGGTACTTACTGAAAAATTTACAGTAGAGTAGAGTACCCTGTTTCCTATAACAGGGTAATATTATTATATAATATTATACTAAATTTTTTCATATTATACAAAATTAAAATTGATATAACACTAATTTTTATCATATAATATGACTAATTTTGAATAATAATATATGACAATATATTAATATTATACGAATTATAAGATGTTAATTTTTTTATTATATGAAATCAAATTTTGTATAATACCATTTTTTTTATAATATAACTAAATTTTGTATAAAAATATATGAAAATATATTAACATTCTATGAAATATATAATATTAAATTTTTTTGTATAATATAAAAAAATTTTATATAATATTATACGATAATATAACTTTATTATATGAAATGAATATACTGCTGTAAACTATTCAATAGGTAAATCCAAATTTATTCTTTTTCTACCAACACAACTACGTGCATGCCCCACCATTCCAGCCAATGAAAAAGGATGTATGCTGGACTTCCCAAGTCCACCAATGCAGAGGAAGGGTGTATGCTCAAGACTCGAGACATTTCCATGCCAGTCAAAGTCAGGGAACATCCTACCTTTCGTCCAAGGAGATAAACAAAATCAGCCATTATCCAATATATGAACGTTGAAGGAAATCCAAGAGAAAAATATGAGGGAGATGAGGATTTGAGTGCTTGTACAGTTCATGTCATGGCATTACATCTTTTATGAAAATTTCAAAAAAAAATTAGGTTGTGTTAGCTTGTGGCCCATTTGGCCTAGCTTCTAGACCTGCTTATGGCTTTGCAGCTAGCAGAAATTAAGAAACTGAGATATTTGCCCCTTCAGCTTCTTTATTCCAACCCACAAATTAGTTACTTCTCTAAGAAGTAGGGGTGCAGCTACTTCTCTAGCCCCCCACCTGCTTAAGCTTAATAACCCTTATATGTAATAATAATTTTTTAATAGTATAACTCATAATATTTTTAATAAATATTTTAATTATAGTTAACTATAAATTTAATTATATAATTTTTATCTTAGTGATTTTTTTAATAAAAAATTATTTATTATAAATAGAATAACCTAACCATAAGCTGTGCATCCAAACACCCTCAAACTTCTTTAGTCAGCATCTTTTCAACCAGCACATCTTTAACTAGCAAAAACTAGAAACAGAAGTTAAGCCAAACAGAGCCTGTGTTTGCTTGTAGCCAAGAGCCTCTTTTCTATGTTCCTTCTTCTTGCCATCTGATACTATGCGCGACGACGGTGATACCAATGGAACCACATTCCCCATGCACGTCTCCACAAGTGTACAAATATATTAAAGTAATAAAAATATTAATCCCACAGAGACACTAGAACTAAGTACTAATTTAAATTATATTAGTGTAATCTAGGCAAATAGAATGAATTGAGAGCTGTGTTTAGAAAGCACGAATAAACAAAAGAGGCTAGATTTTTTGCAAGAGAAGTACGAGCATGGGGTTTCGCCGGGCATGGGGTTTCGCCACCATAATTAATCTAAGTAGTTTTTATCATTATGCATCAATAGTTTAGATGTGTTAAAAGGAAATCTACTACTAGAGTGTATAGGATGCCCCCTTTCAGTAGCCCACCCTAATGTTTAGCTCATCTTGTACCTACCAATAACTCTGAATACCAACCATGGTTAAACTTCATTAAGCTCACTGTAGATTTTTAATCCCTCATATAACTATGTCACTTTCGTAGGTCATTAGAATTAAGGTTGATTGGAGGGTTCAAAAACTAAGAGTCACCTTTCCTTTCATATCCTAGTTTCTATAGCAATTCAGTTAACATATAGAATTATTCCCATTAATCAGAATCTATAAACCAAGCTACTTTCATAGTCGACATATTACAGGTTTAATCAATGATTTCCAGAATTATGAGTCACCATTCAGTTCTTGTCCTAATCCCCAAAATATGTAATAAATTAAATGGTATCAACTAAATGGCATCATGAATTATCTAGAATCAATTTTAACACAAATAAATAAAATCAACGTATATGATAACTATCACAATGATCAAATTAAGGGATTACTCCCCATAGCCCAAAAATATATTTAAGCTTCAATATTTTTTATTAAATCCATCTTAAACCTAAGCAAATAATTACAATCAGTTGAAAAAAGTAAAATAACCAAGTTTAACAACTCCCTTTCAAAAATTACCAAAATCTGCATTTTCTCTCTCCTAGTCGTGTTTACGAACATGGTCATGATTGTGCTGGGAGTCACTACTTCTTTCCTACACATGGCTGCTTCTAGTTTTGCTCCAATTTCCCTTGATTCTCTATAGAACATGATGAGTTTTGAGTTAGAATCTCTTCATAGCTCTCATTCCCTTCCTCTGTAAGAATTTTGACTTCCAATTTTATATATCTTGTCGGTTATGCTCGTCAGAAGTCAAATTTAGGTTTTCTCATCGCCATTGACTTCTCGGCTCTGATTCTGTGTGAGTAAGTGAGAAGAGGAGCTAGAAATTCTCTTGTTTGTTGCCTCATCAGTGCCCCCTCAAAGACTAAGCCTCTAGGAGCTTTTATAGAGTCTGCAAGGAGAAATCAGACAAAGAGTTAGCCTCAGTCATATGCTAGAATCGGTCTCTGTTCTTTAAATAGAAACAAGGCCCGTGTTTTTAAGTCTGGGTAAAAATGTATTGAAACTTCATAAATAGCTTCTTCTCACTTCTAGAAGTATTATTCTTGCTTTACTTTTTAGAAAATTTATCATTGTTTTGGAATCATTAGTGGTGATTATAATCACTATCGATATATTTCAATCGGTCTTGGACTCCAAATCTTTGGTGAATACTCCTTTGGGTGAATTCTCCTTGTTCTATATTAATTTTAGGGCTTTTTTACTTGAAAAGTAAAAAATAGAGAGAAGAAGGTTTTTTGCAAAATATGGATAATTCATGTGATAAAATATGAAATTTAAAGCTGTCACACCCTTAGATAATAACAATTCATAATAGATAATCATACAAAATTATTTTTGCAAGGATCGACAATCAATATCAAGTTCTAATCCCTTGAACAACAAAATAAGTTATAAAAAAAATATCATCATCTAAGTTGCAACAGAAAAATATCCATTCTTCCAAAGTCTTTTACCCAAAGCAAAGTAGAGTCATACTATCCAAAATCTGAGAGCTAAACATGCTATCAACATTACCCATCATAATCAAATTTCAAAACTAGTAACCTTCTCATCACAACAAGTCACATTACAACTCCTTAATACAAGTATTTTATGGAACATACAATGTTTCCAAGATTCAAAATTTCATGATATAGCCAAAACATCCAAATGAGCTTCCAAAACATTTCATACTTTTGCCTACAATGTGTAGTCAAGCTAATCTGCAATATGGGTTAGTATACACAAGAATGAGCATAAATTTTGCCCAGCAAGTAATCCCAAAGGCTAAGGGAAACAAAATTAAAAGGGGTATACATAACAATGAAATAGTTAACACAATAAAGCAATAATGAAGGATAACAAAATTCCCTTGAGCACATAATTTGGGTAAAGCATACAAGATAGCAAAACATTCCCCACGAATAAGACATTTGAGTCACAAGTAGTCATTGATCATTATTGAGCATTCGTATCATGAGTAATTATTGATCATTATTGAGTATAGGGGTGCATTCATATCATGAATAGTCATAGATCATAGATGTGGGGGAGATAATCATAATTCATAATTCCTTCGACGTCTGGAAGTTGCACCCATCCTTGTTAGGAGAGAGAGCAAACAAAAGCTAGCTAGAGCACCTTAGGGCTCTTCATGCAAATAGATAGTGGGATTCAAGCGGTGGCTCTCATGAATTCAAGAGGTGGCCCTCACCTTTTTAGGGGTATAGCACTTTGCTCCATTTAGCACTTTGCTCCACAACTATCATGATGTAGTGGGATGTAAGTAGTGGCTCCCATGAATTCAAGAGGTGCGCCCCCCCCCCCCCCCCCCCCCCCACCTTTTTAGGGGTGTGACACTTTGCTCCATGTAGCACTTTGCTCCCAACTACCATATGAGAAGTGGGACTCAAGAGGTGGCCCCCACCTTTTTAGGGGTGTGGCACTTTGCTCCCACAACTCCTTTGAATGGAGGGATTCAAGAGGTGGCTCCCACCTTTTTAGGGGTGTGGCACTTTTCTCCACATCCATCCACAAATCTCTCATTTGGGTTTACATAAATTCTCCCCACAATATAGCTTTCATAAGAAGAGCACTATGATAATGAGCTTGGGTATAACATTGATAAGACATAACCTAAGTCATTTGACATACCATTTGTCATTGGACATAAGCATAACATTGATAATGAGATTTTTAGGGCTTGGACATAAGTTTCATATAATGTGTTAGAGTTCATGCCATGAGTTTAAAATCACAAGTTAAGATATAGAAATGAATTTCATAAAGATCTTGCTACTTCAAGAATGATTTCAAGCTCAAAACACAATACCAACTTTGGTGGTAAGCTTTTAACAAAAAACTGGTAGATTCATATTATTAGATTGCAACATATATTTTAGGTTCAATACCTAACCAAAACTAGTCAATAGGGTATTCAAAATGAAACTTTCTGAGTCTACTTTCCAACGCAACTGAGTTTACAGAAGTTGGAGTTGTAGTCAGGGAGATATGAGGGTTTGAACAAAGAAATGTCGGGTTTCTAGATTTATAAGAAATTAAGCAAATATGCAGATTCGAGCATCTGATTTCGACATATGTTTCAGAATTAATACCTGACCAAAAATAGGCAATATATTAGTCAAAATGAAGCTCTTTGAGTCTACTTTCTAATGAAAATGATTTTATAAGTTTTGGAGTTACAATTAGGGAGATACAAGAGTTTGAGCACAGAATTACGACACATATTGCAGGTCGAATACCCCATCACAACTAGGCAACATGGTCACCAAAATGAAGCTCTCTAAGTCTACTTTCCAATAAAACTGAATTCGTAAGATTTGGAGTTAGAACCAGGGAGATATGAGGGTTTGAACATAGGAAGAACAGAATTCCAGATTTCCAGAAAACAGATTCATATAGTAGAAATGCGACATATGTTCCAGAATGAATACCCAACCGAAATTAGGCAATATGGTAGTAAAAATGTAGCACTACGAGTATACTTTCCAATGAAACTGGTTTCACAAGATTTCGAGCTATCCCTAGGAAGATATGAGGGTTCGAAAACAGAAAGGTCAAGATTCCAGAATTTTATAAAACAGATTTCGTAAAGTTATATATCAATACCGATTGCAATACGAATATAACTCAGATGTGGTTGATATCATATTCAAATCAAAGCTGAGTAAATCTAGTTTCATACAAAATTTGTTTCGTATGATTTGGATTTATAGGTCATGAGATATTGGGGTTAAAGCACAACAAGGTCAGATTAGAGAATGCATATTGTAGCAGAACAGAATTTTAAGACCGTAAAAACATTCGAATCCGACCCCATAGAAATGGATATCATGTGATTCAAAACCCAAATCAAGCATATAAGACACAAGGGACATCAAAATTATGTAGGGCGTGAAGGAAGAACCAATTAATGAAAACAAGAATAAGATTACTTGCCTTAAGATGCTGAAATCTTTTTCCCAACTCCTTCTTCTAGTTGGCAGCTCCTCTAGGGTTCCACCCCAAGCAAGATGCGACCAGCACTCCCCCCTTCATGATTTTCCTTTTTTTCCCACTTTCTAACCCACAAGACTTATGTGACAATTATTCCAGAAATGCCCTTTTAAGACTCCAATAAGGACACTCAAGTCCATAATACCAAGATACCATCCTCACCATAGAAAAATTTAAGATTTCAAGCATGCTTAATTGACCAAGGGATATGATTTACCAATTTATTATTTGCATACATCATAAGGGGTTCATAAATTTTAGGGTATTACAAAAGCAAAAGATGATATAAATTTGATATAAATATGCTTATTAAACACTATGAAAATTTGTGTCATCACCATCCACCTTCCTTCTTCCCATCTTTCAAGTACAGATTCTTCTCTTCCTTCAAGACTTTTATCTTTGGAAGGAGTTAGAGACGTGGATGGACATGGGCTACAAAGAACATGGGTGTGTATCAAAGGAATCAGCCTCAATTTGAAGCCTTGATCAATACCCCATGAAGGACTATTGTGTTTAGTTTTAAGGAGGATTTATTGTGTTGGGATTGTATTCACCCTCCCCTAGTTATGTTCTATTATAAATTATTTAAATACTTATCTTTGTCTCATTGCCAAGATCTGGGTGCATGTACAAAGAAAGGGGTTCAGCCCCTTCCTTGAAGGTGCCCTAGGTGATACCCTTCCATCTTTCTCTTTTTATCTTGTTTATATGTTTATTAGTTATTATTTTCTTTGCATTTGTAGTTAGATTACTTGCTATGTTAGAGTTGCATACCTTAGGAAAGATCATTAGTTAGACCCTTAAACTAGTCCTCCATTACAGTATTGTTGGCATGTGATAAGGTAAGTCCTTAAACTAGTTTTCTTGTAATTCCTATATTTTGAAATTAGTTTTCTTTAGTTTCCTTTTATACAGTTTTATTAGATATCAATCAATTGATTTTATATGTATGCTTTTACTTAGTTTTTTATAGTTTGCTAAACTACATATAGATTATCGTGATCCATGACACTAGGAGAGGATTTTATGCAAAGTCTTTCTACACTTCACGTTATAGCATACTAGTATATCGACATAGTAGATTCGGGGTTCATCTAGTGCACAACTTGGACTCATGGCACATTGTGGCAATGTGTTCACCACCTGTGGATGTAATTTCAAATGATGACACACAAGCCAAACTAGCTAAATAGTTTTGTATGCCTATATCATGATTCTATTTAGCATGAACTCCTGCCATGTTAGTATGTTCCAGTTCCACATCAAGTTATAGTGTACAATATTTTATAGTACCCAACTATAGTTTATAGCATCCAATTATAGTTTACAATATCTAGTTACAATTATAGTATTTAGTCTAGTTTATATAATCCAGTTACAGTTTATAGTTCACAGTTATAGTGGTTTAGTTGAAGTTATAGTTCTTTTAACTACTATTACTTGGCACATATTATAGATCCATTCTTCATGCTTGACATTTGCTAATCTTTGTTAGACCATTATTTATATCTACTACCAATATCTTGATCCAATTTGCTAGTACATATAAAGTTTCATTGTTTAGTTATTGTCTCATATACATTTTGCTACTCATGTATCCTTCAGTTTTGATGTCTCATGTACTTTAGTTCTACTATTGGTGATGTAGGAGGAAGACACATGTGATGGTATAGCATGAATGCTAAATCTAAAGCTATATTCTGTTGAATAGAATCCACGATGGAAAGGATAGAAAGTGCAATGAATCTAGATGACTTTGAAATAATGCTTTATATTTTTTTAGATAAAATCCAAAATTAAGCATGCAACCTCGACTAAAACTAAACTAATCATGTTATTATGAAAATAAATTAAAGCTAAGCATGAAACTAACAATGAACAAGCAAATCTATACTAAAGCATAAAATAAATATATTAACATAAAGGATGCTCACCATGTTGTCCTTGAGAATAGAATGACCGTCCTTTCCATTCTTCACCGATCCTACTCTAACAGAAGGTGATGAATTTGGCGGGCAATTATAAACACACATAAGCAACAAACCCAAACATGCTTGGGTATAAGCTATTAAATGTCATTTACAATGCAAAGACCAAGAAGGGAGGTTAAGCCTCCAAGTTCTTCTTGCTAACAAAATAACTAAGGGCCTATTTGGCCCCACTTCGAAGCTGATTTTAAATAACTTATCAGCAAAAAGTAGTTAGAAAACTGTTTGGTAAAGAAAAGAAAAAGCAGAAAAAGTAATAAAAAAATAAAAGTTGGGAAAGCTACAATTTGATGATTTTACAGCTTCTATTTATCAAAAAAGTAATTTACATAATTTTGATTAAAATTTTAGTTATTATTATTGTCAATAATTTAAAATTTTTACACTAAAGGAAAATAAAATATATTATTATTTTAAATAATTTAAAGTATTATATTTATTTATTACTTTAAATTTTGATAGCAATTAAAAAGATATTAACTAAAGATCTTATAAATTTTAACAGAGGATAGAGGATAGTAAAGTACAGCATAGTTTAATACAATTATAAAGCTATTAATAGCGGGACCATATTTTGTATACTCTCATCAACGTTTACAATGAAGGAAAAATAAGAAAGAATCTTAGGTCTTTAATGCATTGTGGTTGGTGCATGCTTGTTTCCAAATCTTGACCAAGGGCTTATGGAAATATTTTGATTTTGAGGGCTTGGTGTTGGGGTATGCCCTTAAGGCTAATGTTTGAGGCCTTGGGATTGTAACAGTATCATGTATAAACTCTTATGTTTATAAAGGCAATGGTTGTTATTCAGTTTGTTATATTATCTGCTGCAATACATATACTTCTGAATAATGTCTCAATGCTGTTCAGCTAGGCTGACATGCTGTAATGTCCTTAGTCGAGATATCTTGGTGAACATGAGACAACCTTGATATGATTGAGACTAATATGTGTTCTAATCTTATAGGATGCTTCGAGCATGGAATAAGATGTAGACTCATGGGTACATTGGATGTACTGGACAGACCCTACTAGGATATTCAATTGCTTGTCACAATGTGAATAATCCTTGATTGCAACAAGTGGCACATTTCCTCTGACTTGAGATCACTTGTGTTTCTAAATGATGATTGTCATTGTTTTGAGGTAGTTCAATATCATTTGAAACATAATGGTTATAGACTATCTTGGATGGTGAATTTGAGTCATGTTAGGGCGCTAGTGATAGATATAGGATTGCCGTCTCCTTGATTGGAGTGTGATGTTCTAAAGGGGCCCCCCCTGGATGAGATGATTGAGAAAGTGTATGGCCATACCCAGGTGACTATGTTCATTTGATCTAATCATGCTCATCATATTGGAGCTACAAGCTTGACACGCTTGTCCAATAAGAACATCCAGTGGCAAAGGAAACTTGCATGCCTTGTGAAGTGGATTCACACTTGTGCTATGGTTTGGGTGTAGTCTTGGAAGACTCTTTTCTTTATATCGGGAGACAGTGATGTGTTGCTAGATACCCCTCACTGATCGTGATAACGTGAGTTATCGTTACCGACATTTAAAGAAAACCCTCAGGGTCGCACAATTTGATGATATGGCTTACTTAAGTCAGATCGTATGGACTGAATTGTTTGGGTTCAGTTTAAAGGGATTTAGTCTCTGATTGTAAGTGAAATCTGGTCTGATCATGTTTGATTGATTAGGGCTTGAGATCGGTAAGCTTTGATCGAGAGAATGGATGCTAGATCGGTGAGATCAGGAGCATCAAGAGATGAACGGTTGGATCTGGAGCCTTAGGGTTTAATTGTGATCTAGACCATATTGCTTGGGTTAATTGGTCTTGGACCAAACTGAAATTGAACCAGCTCATCAAGTGAGCGCATGGTTCAAGTGGAGAGGAGTATGCGCTTGGGGTAATCCCATGGTCGCATGAAGAGAGTGGTTTACTATTTTTGGAAACCATGTTTCCAAATCGTGACCACGCCTCACGATAGCTTCTCTTCACGCCTATTGTCGCTCCTTCCTCGGGTGGCTCTCTCATTCGAGTGTTTTTGGGGTTGACGACAAGAAGCAAATCGCCAAGCAAAGAAAAGGTTCTCTCTTCCCTTCCATACGACAAGGACCTCTTGGAACCTTGCTAGCACAAGGAGCACCATCAGAGTAGGCGACTTCTTCATCTTGTGTGCGCATCCTTTGGAGGAGATCCCTATCGCTCTCTGCTTCCAAGACGCCATCTAGAAATGGCATCGGTATGACATCTTTTATGTTTGCAATCGGTTTAACAAGTTGATCATATGTTATGCATGAATCCGATCCCCTAGAAACCCTCTTCCGCTGTTTAAAAAATTTTATACGCGCCATGCTTTAGGGTTTCGCCCCCTTCTGGGGACTTTCAATTGGTATCAGAGCGGTTATATGCATGATTTATATGATTGCTGAACTGAAGTGATCCATGTTTGCGCAACACCTTAGATCTAAACTACATGAAGTATGATTTTTTATCATTAGCGCATGTATCTAGTTGGCGCATACATTTAGTTTTTCTCAAAAACTTCTTTACTTGCGCGACTCACCTTAGATCTAAATGGCGCCTGCTATAAGTCCTTAGACAGGTTAGTAGGGTTGAAGTCATCTCTAGTTAAGATCCAACTAGTCTGATCAGACCATCTGACAGCCTAGATGGGTCGACCAGATGGCACCTATGCGCAAGCATAAGGTGGCTATAGGTCGACTGCATCAAAGGCGTGTAGCGAGGTCTGGTTGAGACAACTAGTGAACACGCATGAGTTAGGCCCGGGGTCACACCCGCTTGCCAAAACTCATGTAGGTTGTTCAGCCCTTGCGCATACATAGTTGACCACTGGGTCGACTCAAGTCAGTTAGGACTTGGTGCATGCAAGGGCAGTGGATCTGACTAGGTCTGATGAGTGGATCCCTATTAATGGACCGTTGTAAGGTAGTAGGGCACATAAGGAAAATAAAATTGATGCCAATGGGTTTTTTTAAAAAAATTTATTTTCATGAATGGATCACATGTTGTTTGTAAGCATATGCTTGTTTATTTAATCTTATGTGGGACGCCTAATTAATGTGTGCTGTGCTGGGGCCTGCGTGCCTGGTTAAAATTTGTAAATTAATTTTTATTGTGATCTGCGCATCACATTGCATTTAATTTATAAAATGTAATTGACCTGCGAGTCAATCTTGTCTAGATAGATTAATTTGTAAATTAATCAGATAAGAGCACAGAGCACACTTGGCAGAGGCGCTTGCAGCAGAGGCTTGACCAGGTGGGAGGTCCAGGGTTTGACTCTAGGACCAGGCGCATTTTCCCTGGTAGGCGCACCCGAGCTGCAGATGGCGCTTGGGCCCTGGTTTGGGCCAGATGAGCAGCAAAAGCCCCATGAAGAAAAGCAAGTGAAGACTTAAGTTTGATTTAAGGTCTAACTTAGGCTTAATGGGCTTTTACCACATAAGATCAGCATGCTTTCTATTTATAGCTTTTATAATTAGAATTGCATGAGTTTATCTTCTGCTATCACCATAGGAATTGCATGATAGTCAAGAAGATAAAAGACCGTTAAAATCCAACGCTAAAATATCAAGCTCGTAAGCCTTCTGACGCGAAACCTTACTGTTCTGATTATCGTTGGAGCCGTGTTGTACCCACTCAGTGGGCACGTCCATCTATCTTCAGACGGTGCAGGATTACACCTGCGTGTTACAGAGAAGGGATTTATCGCTTCTCGTTGCTCAGCATAGCACGTGGTGGTCCAGGGAGTAGGTCGGGTCAGCTTGACCATGTAGGCTACATATGTGGCGCATATGGTAGCACATGGAGGCAGCCATCTGTGGGATCAGAGACTGTGTTGTACCAACTCAGTTGGCACAGTCTGCTGGATTGCCCAGATGAAGGGGAATCGCACAGGTTGGCGATTGGCTGGGACAGCCTACCAGAGACTAGTGCTTGTACTCTCTGTGCATCTTATCTCGCCTGAGCGGGACGCGGAGACCAAGTATGAAATCTGGATCCCATCTCACTAAAAGAATTGTTACTCTTTCGGACTGTTTTCTTGGATTTTTCAGTCAGATAAAATAGTGAGAAAAGAATCTTTCTTAAGTCCTGGATTGATTCTGAACATTGATACTGACCTTGCTGTTCTTGCATTGTTGTAGATTCCTGCAGCAACGAACACCATGAGCTTCAATGTGCGATCCCTACTAGAAAGAGAGAAGTTTGCTGGGCCAAACTTCTCAGACTGGTTCGGACACCTTAAGATTGTTCTTAAGGCAGAGAGGAAACTGTATGTCCTCGAGACAGCTATACCGCCTCAGCCCGCTCCGAACACCGCAAGGGCGGTTCGGGATGCCTATGAAAAGCATATCAATGATAGCATTGATGTCGCTTGCCTGATGCTAGCGTCTATTACGCCACTGCTGCAGCGTCAGCATGAGGATATGTCTGCTATAGAAATGATAGCAAACCTCAAGATGCTGTATGCTGCGCAGGCGAGGACTGAGCGCTATAATTTGACTAAGCTGTTCTTTCAGAGCAAACTGGCTGAAGGGAGTCCAGTGGGAGCTTACGTGCTCAAGATGATTGGGCACAAGGAGGCTCTAGAGAAACTGGGACACACCATCAATCAGGAGCTTGCTGTAGACATTATTCTGCAGTCTCTCCCGCCCTCTTTCGATGCGTTCATCATTAACTTTAATATGAACAAAATCGATTGTACTCCGGCAGAGCTGCTGAATATGCTCTTGACTACTGAGGAGACTCTGAAGGGAAAGCCTTCAACCTCTGTCTTGATGTTTCCTTAAAGGAACAAGAAGAAGGGGAAGAAGGGCAAGACCCTAGTCAAGAACTACAGCAAGGCTCTGAAGCAAAAGGTCAAGCGGTCGAAGGAATACAGATGTTTCCACTGTGGCCAGCTGGGTCACTGGAAAAAGGACTGTAAAGCGCTCCAAGGAGACAAGAGGGGAAGCATCGCTTCTGGCTCAGGTATATACGTGACGGAAGTCATGGTTTCATCTTCTTCTATTTCATGGGTGTTGGACACTGCATGTGGAGTTCACATTTGTTCAAATGTACAGGAACTCAAGAGAAGAAGACAGGTGGGACAGCATGAGGTGGACCTACGAGTTGGAAACGGGGCACGGGTTGCTGCTGTTGCTGTAGGAGACTATTTCATCTTTTTACCATCTGGACTTGTATTGGAACTAGACAATTGTTACTTTGTTCCCAGCATTACTAAAAATATTATCTCCATTCCTGCTCTTGTCAGGAAGGGGTTTTCCTTTGAATGCAATATTTCAAAGTGTGTTCTTTCTTTAGATAATATTGTTTATGCTACTGGTTCAATTAACAATGGGTTATTCATGTTGGACATGGAATGTTCTATACACAATATTGATAATAAGAAAGCCAAATATGCTGATGACAGCACCTTGCTATGGCATAGTCGTTTAGGTCATATTAACAAGAAACGCATTAAGCGGTTGCATGATTATGGACTGCTGGGATCGTTCTCCTATGAGGAGATTAATACATGCAAAGCTTGTTTAATGGGCAAAATGACGAAGTCGCCTTTTCCTCATAAAGGTCAAAGGGCTTCAGGTTTACTTGACCTTATACACAGTGATGTGTGTGGGCCATTTAGTAAACATGCCAGAGGTGGCTATCAGTACTTCATTACCTTCACTGATGATTTCAGTAGATATGGGTATGTCTATCTTATGAGACATAAAAGTGAATCTTTTGACAAGTTCAAAGAGTTCAAGAATGAAGTACAGAATCAGCTAGGCCGAAATATCAAGGCACTTCGTTCTGATCGAGGTGGAGAATACCTATGTCGAGAGTTTACTGACTATCTAAAGGAGTGTGGGATTATCTCACAGCTCACTCCGCCAGGAACACCGCAATGGAATGGTGTGTCCGAGAGGAGAAATAGAACGTTACTAGACATGGTTCGTTCTATGATGAGTCAAGCTACTCTACCTTACTCCTTTTGGGGATTTGCACTGGAGACAGCTGCAAAGGTACTAAACCGAGTGCCATCCAAGGCAGTTTCAAAGACCCCATATGAATTATGGTATGGGAAACAGCCTAGCTTGACATTTATCAGGATCTGGGGCTGCGAGGCTTATGTCAAAAAGCTCGCCTCTGGAAAACTAGAGAGCAGATCTGAGAAATGTATCTTTGTCGGTTACCCTAAGGAAACTAAGGGTTATTATTTCTACGATCCCAAGGAGAACAAGGTATTTGTTGCTCGGACGGCCATATTTCTTGAGAAGGAGTTTCTTCTGCAAGAGGCCAGTGGGAGAGAAATAAAGCTGGATGAGAATCCAGAGGAAGGACAAAGTGGTCAAGCACAGTTGGATGAGCCTGAGCCGGTAGAACAGGTTACTGAACAACCTGAGGCTCAGATATCACGGGAACCGCGAAGATCGGGAAGGGTCCGTCGACAGCCTGAGCGCTATGACGGAGTCTACATCATTGATAATGATGAACCCCTCACTTATGCGGATGCGGTCAGTGGACCGGACTCAGCGAGATGGATTGAAGCTATGCGCGCCGAGATGGACTCCATGTCAGATAACCAAGTTTGGGATTTGGTTGATCCGCCTCCGGGAGTTATCCCTATAGGCTGTAAATGGATCTTCAAGAAGAAGATTGACATGGATGGTAACGTGGTTACCTATAAAGGCAGGCTAGTTGCGAAAGGTTTCAAACAAATCTACGGGATAGATTATGATGAAACTTTCTCACCTGTAGCTATGTTTAAGTCTATTCGGATTCTTTTCGCGATAGCAGCATATTATGATTATGAGATCTGGCAAATGGATGTGAAGACTGTAACGCCCTCGAGTTTCTGAATTACGATTTAAGGTTAGAAATTCTGTTTCTGTATTTTTATCTGTTAAAGTTTTGGGATTTTTGCCTAATTGTAGGACTTTTTCCTACAGGGCAAAAATAATTATTTTGGTTGGGGCTTCGAACCCTCAACCTTGACTCTTTGCTCCTGGAATTCTTCCACCATGGTGGCGCATATTTCTGTGTTATTGGAGTGGCGCATGGTGGTTAAGCCCAGGTGAGCCCTTAAAACCGATTTTCACTTAAGTTAACTGGGTTATTGGATCTTGGATCCGTTTGGAGTGGGAGAAAAAGAGAAATATCGTGAGAGCTCCTCTCCCTCACGATTTTTGTTGTTTTCTTGCCCTAGCCGCCTGTGGTTGTCGCCCCTTACTGTGTTTGGCGTCTCCTGCAAATTTCTGACGCTGGTGGTGGCAGACTGGTGGTGGACGAAGTTCCTGGAGATCCCTGACCCTCTATTGTGGCGTTTTTTTTTTCTGTGGGCGATTTTCGGTGAGTAATTCGATCCTAAGGAGTCTAATCCGCTAAATTTTAGATTATCATTCAATTAAAATTCGTTATGGTCGAATTCAAATAATTATAGGGTTTTAAAATCCTGTTCTGCTGAAATCTTCATTCTCTAATCTGACCTTTGTGTACTATAACCCTAATATCTCATGGCCTATAGATCCAAATCGTATGAAACAAATTTTGTATGAAACTAGACACATTCGGCTTTAATTTGAATATGATATCGACCATATCAGAGCTGTATTTGTATTTCAATCTGTATTGCAATCTAGCTGTACAAAATCAGTTTTCTGGAAATCTGGATTTCGACCTTTATGTGTTCGAACCATCATATCTCCCTAGGTATAGCCCGAAATCTTGTCAAATCAGTTTTATTAGAAAGTAGACTCGAAGGGATTCAATTTGACTACCATGTCGCCTATTTTCTGTTAGTTATTGGATCTCAAATTTGTGTCGCAATTCTGATATACGAATCTGTTTTCTGGAATTCTGAAATCCCGACCTTTCTATGTTCGAACACCCATACCTCCCCAGTTATAACTCCAAATCCGACGGATTCAGTTCTATTGGAAAGTAGATTCAAATAGCTTCATTGTGAATATCATATTGCCTATTTTAGATTACTTACTTATGCATATGTGAAATTCGAAATTTACCTGTGCCGGACGAATATTCCTTTGTGAGAAAAATTTATCCTGTATAGTTTAATCTCTTAAATTGTGATCTGTAGTTCTTCTAAAATTTATTTGCTTGATGAGAAATTATAGATAAAACAAAATTTGGGGATTTAACTAAGAACTTAGGAAATTTTCGAAAATCATGGTTCGGGCCAATTTTGGGGCTTTTGTCATTTTCCTTCACAAACGTGCAATTAAAATTATCTGTAGTGGGGGACTGAAATTATTTTCATGAAATTTGTATGTTCTACAAGGATTCTGAAAATTTCGCCCTTGCGGTGATTTCTTTTGACTCACGTTTTTTTTAGGAATTTTGGGGAAGAATATTACAATGAATATCTGTATATATTTTCCTATAATTCCTAGGCTTGTTTAATTGTTTGTTATGTGAAAAATTTCTATTCTGTACATATGTTGTGAATTTTCTGAAACTTTGAATGTGTTATAACCTTTGTGAGAACATAGAATGGTTTGACATGAATTAAGGATAGTTGCATGAAATCTAAGGAATTCAAGGAATTCACTCATATATCACTTCTGGTTGATGGTAAAAATTATGAAGTGTGTTTAGCTTTGATTTTCTGCAAATTGTAATTTTGTTAAGGACTGGATATTGGGGTGTGTCATTTTCTGGTTTGTGAGACACTTTGGGCATGATGTGAGAATTGAGTAGTAGTTAGTCCTACTCCTCCGTTTCAGCATGACCTGTTCTGTAAAAATTATGCCCTAGTGTAGCACTCTTCCGTGTCCTTACCCTCCTTTTGTGGCGCTGTAATGGTGCTGATAGTCTACTACGACCCTTGAGACACTAGTGAAGGGTAGATGTGAGCTGGTCTCACCTTCCGTTCTCCCTCCACTATTTCTGTTCTGTTCTGGGTATTGGAGGCCAGAGTGCCACGTCCTAACAAGACGGGGGCCACCCACTGATACCTCCTCTACCATTCAGTTCTGGGTATTGGAGGCCAGAGTGCCACGTCCTGACAAGACGGGGGCCACCCACTGATACCTCCTCTACCATTCAGTTCTGGGTATTGGAGGCCAGAGTGCCACGTCCTAACAAGACGGGGGCCACCCACTGATACCTCCTCTACCATTCAGTTCTGGGTATTGGAGGCCAGAGTGCCACGTCCTAACAAGACGGGGGCCACCCACTGATACCTCCTCTACCATTCTATTCTGGGTTTTGGAGGCCAGAGTGCCACGTCCTGACAAGACGGGGGCCACCCACTGATACCTCCTCTACCATTCTGTTTCTGATATGCATGCATGTCTCGTCCTCGGCAGAGGTGGGGTCAGACCTTCTGTGGTCATCAGGCCTTCTGTGGCCTTTCTGTTTCCGATGTAGACTATCCGTTTGGATTCTGAAAATTCTGATTTTCTGTCTGTCAGTTCTGATTTCTGTAGTTCTGTTTCGATCTGTATTATAGATGTATTAGGCAGTGTGTTTAGTAGGGAGGGGTTGGTATACTTATATCCTACTTCATGCTTGATGCCTAATGTTATAAGTATCTGTATTTGATTATGTTTCGTTTCGGATATGAGTGTGCATGTTAAGTTGATTTATCTTATCTGTTACAAAAATGTATTTCAACTTATGCATGATATTTTTGATGTGTACTATGGATGGCTTTTAGTGTCTTTTACTCACTGAGCTTTTTAGCTCACCCCCATTGTTTAAATATTTTCAGGTGAGACATTGGGACAGTGATCGCTACAGCTAATTCACGAATTTACTATGATGCTAATGTTTTATTTAATTTCTAAGAGTTGTCTTCTAAAAAATCTGTCAGGCCTGCGTGCCTAACTTAATTATATGATACGTTTTATCTCCTGAGGGCTTATGCCTGTTTTCAGGATATTATATTATAGTTGTCTCGTTTTAATTGTTAGATACAAGTTTTGGATTCGTGAGATTTGAAATTATTCTTATTCTGAAATGTCCGATTTGAGAGTTATTGTTCTTATTCCGCAATATATCTGAATTTGTGTTTTCCACATATGTGTAGTGTGGACATCTGTTTTATTCCAGGATATGCGTGTCTGTGCAGCAGTAAATTATTATACTTGCTGTCGGATTTTCTGGATTTCCGGATTTCTATTTCCTAGTAATCGATCCTACTCAGTTCTGTGCGGTTTTCAGTTCCGTAGTAATGTCCTTCGATGCCGCTTTCTTCTTGTGTTTTAATGGAAGAGTAAAAAAATTTTTAAAACCCCGTATTTTACTTGTATGCGTGTGGGGTGTGATTCTGAGGGATGTTACAGATGGTATCAGAGGGATATTACTAGCAATTGGAAACTCCGGGGAAGGAAAACTTTGTTTGTGTATTGCTAGAAACCAAGATAGGATCTGATCCGTGATTGAATATTGGTTGTTATTCTACCGTGTTATGTGATGCAGGTAAAAACAAAATGGTGCGACCAAGATCTAGCAGTAGCAACGGTGATCAATAGCCTGATCTGAGGCAGGCCATGGAGGCTATGACTGCTATGATACAACAACAGAACGCCTTCATCCAGCAGCAAACTCAGATGATGCAGCAGCAGCAGGCGCAACACATGGAGGTTCAGCAACAGTTATTGCAGCGGCTGACGCAGACACAGTCTCAGACACAGTCACAACCAACTGGACACGGTGTGGGTGGCGCTGGTTCTCCTCTGGGTGATGGCGCGCATCAACGATATGCTCAGTTGGTTCGAGAGTTTCAGCACCTGAACCCGACTGCATTTTATGGTAGTCCGGGGCCCAGAGCGGTCGAGGATTGGCTTTTGACACTGGAAAAGATTTTCCAGGTTTTGCACTGTGATGATGCAGACAAGCTATGTTTGTCTGTCTTCATGTTGCGTGGAGATGCCGAAGACTGGTGGAAGGGAGTCGTCCGACTGGCGGCAATTGAATCCAAAGATGTTGATTGGCAGTACTTCATGATGAAGTTCAATGCTAAGTTTTTCCCCTCTAGCTTATCTGAGGAGCGCGAGGTGGAGTTTATTCGTCTTGAGCAGGGCGACCTGACGGTGGATCGGTATGAGGCTACATTCGCTCGGTTGTCGGGGTATGCTCCTCACTTAGTCAACACCGAGGAAAGAAGAGCCAAGAAGTTTCAGCGGGGTTTGAGGAAAGATATCAGGACAAGGGTAGCTATGCTACACTTGGAATCTTATGCTGAAGTGGTAGACAGGGCTCGCACTGCTGAGAGGTGCGTTGCTGAGATGGCTGCAGATACTATTCCAGTCACTGCACCCGCCCCTACTTCTGTGACTTACGCACCCACTCTGGGTGGTAAGGATAAGAAGAATTTCAAGAATAAGAAGAAAGACAGTAAGGGCAGATACCAACCTTATCAGAAGCCAGTCAGCACAGTTTCTCAGAACGGCAAGAAGTGTCTCCACTGTGGGAGCACTAAACATCAGGATAATGAGTGCTACAGGAAGACTGGCGCTTGCTTCAGATGTGGTAAGGTGGGGCATATGATTAAGGACTGTCCTATGCCGGATGCTAGAGGACAGGGTGAGAAGCCTACTGTGCAGACTCGCGTGTATGCCATCGCGGAGAGGGATGCTTCGGCTTCGAAGTCTGTGGTGGAAGGTACACTTTATGTGTTTAGTTCTTTGGCACGCATTCTTTTTGATCCTAGTGCCAATTTATCCTTTGTGTCTGCATGTTTTGCACTATGTCTGCCTGTGTTGCCTAGGATACTTGATTTCTGTATTTCTGTTCATACACCTATGGGTGAGGCCGTATCTACAGATGTAGCATATCCTGACTGTTTGATTAAGGTTGAAGGATATGATTTACCTATTGATTTGATTAGTCTTCCTATGAAAGACTATGACATCATTCTGGGCATGGATTGGCTGTCTGCCTATCATGCTACTTTAGATTGTTTTGAAAAGTTAATTACTCTGCATCTAAGTGATGGACAGCAACTGGTTATCCAAGGCCGGATTGCAGAACAGGAGCCTTTAGTGATATCTCATCTGCAGGCCAGGAAGCTTTTAGCCCAGGGCTGCAAGGGGTATCTGGCGCATGTCAAGGTGCAGACTGAGCATGATTTGGATCTGGCTAAAATCCCTGTGATGGAGAGAAGTTCACTGTGTACACTGATGCCTCTGGTAAGGGTCTGGGTGCTGTACTAATGCAACAAGGAAAAGTAGTTGCTTATGCTTCAAGGCAACTCAAAGACTATGAGGTAAACTACCCCACTCATGATCTGGAGTTGGCAGCTGTAGTTTTCGCCTTGAAGATCTGGAGGCACTATCTGTTTGGACAGACATTTGAATTGTTTACAGATCACCAGAGCTTGAAGTATATCTTCACTCTGAAAGAGCTGAATATGAGACAGAGGCGATGGCTTGAATTGATAAAGGATTATGACTTCACCATCCAATATCAGTCTGGTAAAGCCAATGTGGTGGCTGATGCTCTTAGTCGGTATCCTGTGACTCAGATAGCTGCACTGCGAGTCCAGGAGTGGCGACTATTGCAGGAGTTCAGTGACATGCATCTGAGTGTGACTTCGGGTGAGAGAGGCGGTCTTCTGGCTTCTCTCAGGGTTCAGTCAGACTTAATGTAGAGACTGAGATCAGGGCAGCAGTCAGATCCGGATATTCTACGGTGGAAAGAGAGGTCTGAGCAAGGCTGGGATGAGAATTTCAGTATGTCGGATGATGGTCTCCTCAGATTCCGTGGAAGGGTCTGTGTCCCTGAGGACCCTGAGTTGAGAAATGAACTTCTTAAGGAAAGTCATTGCACTAAGTATACCGTTCATCCTGGTAGTATCAAGATGTATCAGGATCTGAAAAAGACTTTCTGGTGGCATGGTATGAAGAAGGATGTGCATTTGTTTGTGTCCAGATGTTTGACTTGCCAAACCGTGAAGGCTGGGCATCAGAGACCGGGCGGTTTGATGCAGTCTCTCCCTATTCCTCAGTGGAAGTGGGAACATATCAGTATGGACTTTGTGTGTGGACTGCCCAATACCAGAAGGAATCATGATGCCGTATGGGTGATTGTGGACAGACTCACGAAGTCAGCTCACTTCTTACCGATCAAAATGACTTACAGTTTGGATCGGTTAGCAAAACTGTACATCGATGAGATTGTCAGATTGCATGGAGTTCCCTTGGACATTGTCTCTGACCGTGATCCTCGATTTCTGTCCAGGTTTTGGAAGAAATTACAGGAGGATTTGGGAACTAATCTGAGTTTCAGCACAGCCTATCATCCTCAATCTGATGATCAGACGGAGAGAACTATTCAGACACTTGAGGATCTTCTGAGATCTTATGTGATTGACTGGTCTGTTGAGTGGGATCTGGACTTATCACTGATAGAGTTCACCTACAACAATAGCTTTCACTCTAGCATACAGATGGCTCCGTATGAGGCCCTATATGGGAGGAAATGTAGAACACCTATATGCTGGGAGGAAACTGGGGACAGAACAGTGCTAAGGTCTGATGCTGTTCAGGAAGCCACTGAGAAGATCAGAGAAATTCAGAAAAAGATGAAGATTGCTCAGGATAGACAGAAGAGTTATGCTGATGTGAGGCGGCGTCCTCCTGAGTTTTTGGTGGGAGAGCATGTTTTCCTAAAGGTCTCACCTATGAAAGGGGTGATGAGATTTGGGAAGAAGGGAAAATTGAGTCCCAGGTACATTGGTCCCTTTGATATCATTGAGAGGGTTGGACCTGTGGCATACCGACTTGCTTTGCCCCCATCACTGGAACACCTCCATAATGTGTTCCATGTATCTGCACTCAGAAAATATTGTTCTGATCCTTCTCATGTTCTAGAGTTGGAACCTCTTCAGCTTGAAGAGAACATGACTTTTGTGGTGAAACCTCTCAGAATTGAAGATAGAAAAGAGAAGGTGCTGAGAAATAAGGTTATTCCACTTGTGAAAGTCATCTGGGGAAATCAGTCTGTTGAAGAAGCCTCTTGGGAGGTTGAAGCAGATATGAGAAAGGAGCATCCTCACCTGTTCAGTGACGGGCTTGGTCAGCTTTAGAGGACTAAAGCTCTATAAGGGGGGGAGGATGTAACGCCCTCGAGTTTCTGAATTACGATTTAAGGTTAGAAATTCTGTTTCTGTATTTTTATCTGTTAAAGTTTTGGGATTTTTGCCTAATTGTAGGACTTTTTCCTACAGGGCAAAAATAATTATTTTGGTTGGGGCTTCGAACCCTCAACCTTGACTCTTTGCTCCTGGAATTCTTCCACCATGGTGGCGCATATTTCTGTGTTATTGGAGTGGCGCATGGTGGTTAAGCCCAGGTGAGCCCTTAAAACCGATTTTCACTTAAGTTAACTGGGTTATTGGATCTTGGATCCGTTTGGAGTGGGAGAAAAAGAGAAATATCGTGAGAGCTCCTCTCCCTCACGATTTTTGTTGTTTTCTTGCCCTAGCCGCCTGTGGTTGTCGCCCCTTACTGTGTTTGGCGTCTCCTGCAAATTTCTGACGCTGGTGGTGGCAGACTGGTGGTGGACGAAGTTCCTGGAGATCCCTGACCCTCTATTGTGGCGTTTTTTTTTTCTGTGGGCGATTTTCGGTGAGTAATTCGATCCTAAGGAGTCTAATCCGCTAAATTTTAGATTATCATTCAATTAAAATTCGTTATGGTCGAATTCAAATAATTATAGGGTTTTAAAATCCTGTTCTGCTGAAATCTGCATTCTCTAATCTGACCTTTGTGTACTATAACCCTAATATCTCATGGCCTATAGATCCAAATCGTATGAAACAAATTTTTTATGAAACTAGACACATTCGGCTTTAATTTGAATATGATATCGACCATATCAGAGCTGTATTTGTATTTCAATCTGTATTGCAATCTAGCTGTACAAAATCAGTTTTCTGGAAATCTGGATTTCGACCTTTATGTGTTCGAACCATCATATCTCCCTAGGTATAGCCCGAAATCTTGTCAAATCAGTTTTATTAGAAAGTAGACTCGAAGGGATTCAATTTGACTACCATGTCGCCTATTTTCTGTTAGTTATTGGATCTCAAATTTGTGTCGCAATTCTGATATACGAATCTGTTTTCTGGAATTCTGAAATCCCGACCTTTCTATGTTCGAACACCCATACCTCCCCAGTTATAACTCCAAATCCGACGGATTCAGTTCTATTGGAAAGTAGATTCAAATAGCTTCATTGTGAATATCATATTGCCTATTTTAGATTACTTACTTATGCATATGTGAAATTCGAAATTTACCTGTGCCGGACGAATATTCCTTTGTGAGAAAAATTTATCCTGTATAGTTTAATCTCTTAAATTGTGATCTGTAGTTCTTCTAAAATTTATTTGCTTGATGAGAAATTATAGATAAAACAAAATTTGGGGATTTAACTAAGAACTTAGGAAATTTTCGAAAATCATGGTTCGGGCCAATTTTGGGGCTTTTGTCATTTTCCTTCACAAACGTGCAATTAAAATTATCTGTAGTGGGGGACTGAAATTATTTTCATGAAATTTGTATGTTCTACAAGGATTCTGAAAATTTCGCCCTTGCGGTGATTTCTTTTGACTCACGTTTTTTTTAGGAATTTTGGGGAAGAATATTACAATGAATATCTGTATATATTTTCCTATAATTCCTAGGCTTGTTTAATTGTTTGTTATGTGAAAAATTTCTATTCTGTACATATGTTGTGAATTTTCTGAAACTTTGAATGTGTTATAACCTTTGTGAGAACATAGAATGGTTTGACATGAATTAAGGATAGTTGCATGAAATCTAAGGAATTCAAGGAATTCACTCATATATCACTTCTGGTTGATGGTAAAAATTATGAAGTGTGTTTAGCTTTGATTTTCTGCAAATTGTAATTTTGTTAAGGACTGGATATTGGGGTGTGTCATTTTCTGGTTTGTGAGACACTTTGGGCATGATGTGAGAATTGAGTAGTAGTTAGTCCTACTCCTCCGTTTCAGCATGACCTGTTCTGTAAAAATTATGCCCTAGTGTAGCACTCTTCCGTGTCCTTACCCTCCTTTTGTGGCGCTGTAATGGTGCTGATAGTCTACTACGACCCTTGAGACACTAGTGAAGGGTAGATGTGAGCTGGTCTCACCTTCCGTTCTCCCTCCACTATTTCTGTTCTGTTCTGGGTATTGGAGGCCAGAGTGCCACGTCCTAACAAGACGGGGGCCACCCACTGATACCTCCTCTACCATTCAGTTCTGGGTATTGGAGGCCAGAGTGCCACGTCCTGACAAGACGGGGGCCACCCACTGATACCTCCTCTACCATTCAGTTCTGGGTATTGGAGGCCAGAGTGCCACGTCCTAACAAGACGGGGGCCACCCACTGATACCTCCTCTACCATTCAGTTCTGGGTATTGGAGGCCAGAGTGCCACGTCCTAACAAGACGGGGGCCACCCACTGATACCTCCTCTACCATTCTATTCTGGGTTTTGGAGGCCAGAGTGCCACGTCCTGACAAGACGGGGGCCACCCACTGATACCTCCTCTACCATTCTGTTTCTGATATGCATGCATGTCTCGTCCTCGGCAGAGGTGGGGTCAGACCTTCTGTGGTCATCAGGCCTTCTGTGGCCTTTCTGTTTCCGATGTAGACTATCCGTTTGGATTCTGAAAATTCTGATTTTCTGTCTGTCAGTTCTGATTTCTGTAGTTCTGTTTCGATCTGTATTATAGATGTATTAGGCAGTGTGTTTAGTAGGGAGGGGTTGGTATACTTATATTCTACTTCATGCTTGATGCCTAATGTTATAAGTATCTGTATTTGATTATGTTTCGTTTCGGATATGAGTGTGCATGTTAAGTTGATTTATCTTATCTGTTACAAAAATGTATTTCAACTTATGCATGATATTTTTGATGTGTACTATGGATGGCTTTTAGTGTCTTTTACTCACTGAGCTTTTTAGCTCACCCCCATTGTTTAAATATTTTCAGGTGAGACATTGGGACAGTGATCGCTACAGCTAATTCACGAATTTACTATGATGCTAATGTTTTATTTAATTTCTAAGAGTTGTCTTCTAAAAAATCTGTCAGGCCTGCGTGCCTAACTTAATTATATGATACGTTTTATCTCCTGAGGGCTTATGCCTGTTTTCAGGATATTATATTATAGTTGTCTCGTTTTAATTGTTAGATACGAGTTTTGGATTCGTGAGATTTGAAATTATTCTTATTCTGAAATGTCCGATTTGAGAGTTATTGTTCTTATTCCGCAATATATCTGAATTTGTGTTTTCCACATATGTGTAGTGTGGACATCTGTTTTATTCCAGGATATGCGTGTCTGTGCAGCAGTAAATTATTATACTTGCTGTCGGATTTTCTGGATTTCCGGATTTCTATTTCCTAGTAATCGATCCTACTCAGTTCTGTGCGGTTTTCAGTTCCGTAGTAATGTCCTTCGATGCCGCTTTCTTCTTGTGTTTTAATGGAAGAGTAAAAAAAATTTTAAAACCCCGTATTTTACTTGTATGCGTGTGGGGTGTGATTCTGAGGGATGTTACAAAGACAGCTTTCCTTAATGGAAATCTGGATGAGGATGTGTATATGACACAACCTGAAGGTTTCACTAATCCATCAGATCGTCATAAAATATGCAAGTTAAAGAAGTCTATTTATGGACTTAAACAAGCATCAAGAAGCTGGAATATTCGTTTTGATGAATCAATCTCTGAATTTGGTTTCATCAAGAACGAGGATGACCCGTGTGTATATAAGAGGTTTAGTGGGAGCGTGATTACTTTCCTAGTCCTCTACGTCGATGATATCTTGATCATTGGAAACGATATTCCTGAAATGCATGCGGTTAAGGCATGGTTAAGGAAATGTTTCCAGATGAAAGATTTAGGAGAAGCAGCCTATGTATTAGGTGTGAAGATCTATAGGGATAGATCTAAGAGGCTTCTCGGGCTGTGCCAGAGTACTTACATCGATAAAGTCCTGGAGAGATTTCATTTAGAGAATTCTAAAAGAGGATATCTTCCAGTCAGACATGGTCTGAATCTTTCGAAGAGTCAGTATCCACAAACACAGACTGAGAAAGATGAAATGGACAATACGCCTTATGCTTCGGCTATTGGATCCATTATGTATGCGATGTTATGTATTCGCCCAGACGTCGCTTATGGGTTAAGCGTGACCAGTCGGTTCCAAAGTAATCCAGGTATGGCGCACTGGATTGCAGTCAAGAACATTTTAAAATATCTTCGGAGGACCAAAGATATGTTCTTGATATATGGTGGTCAGGAAGAACTCAGTATAGAAGGATATACTGACGCTTCGTTCCAGTCTGACCAGGATGATTTCCGATCGCAATCAGGCTATGTTTTTAGCTTGAATGGAGGAGCAGTGGTGTGGAAAAGTTTCAAACAGTCAATCATTGCTGATTCCATAACAGAAGCCGAGTATGTTGCAGCCTCGGAAGCATCCAAGGAGGCAGTGTGGATTCGTAAGTTCGTGAGAGAACTTGGTGTTGTTCCTTCGAGTGCAGATCCTTTGGTTATCTTCTGTGATAACACTGGAGCAATCGCACAAGCAAAGGAACCACGGTCGCACCAGAAGTCCAAGCACATACAGAGACGGTTTCACTTGATCCGGGAGATTATTGATCGTGGCGAGATCAAAGTCTGCAAGGTTCATACAGATGACAATCTGGTAGACCCGCTTACCAAGCCTCTGGCGCAGCAGAAGCATGAGAAGCACTGTAATAATATGGGTTTGAGATTTCTCAACCATTAGATTAAGTGCAAGTGGGAGATTGTTGGGGTATGCCCTTAAGGCTAATGTTTGAGGCCTTGGGATTGTAACAGTATCATGTATAAACTCTTATGTTTATAAAGGCAATGGTTGTTATTCAGTTTGTTATATTATCTGCTGCAATACATATACTTCTGAATAATGTCTCAATGCTGTTCAGCTAGGCTGACATGCTGTAATGTCCTTAGTCGAGATATCTTGGTGAACATGAGACAACCTTGATATGATTGAGACTAATATGTGTTCTAATCTTATAGGATGCTTCGAGCATGGAATAAGATGTAGACTCATGGGTACATTGGATGTACTGGACAGACCCTACTAGGATATTCAATTGCTTGTCACAATGTGAATAATCCTTGATTGCAACAAGTGGCACATTTCCTCTGACTTGAGATCACTTGTGTTTCTAAATGATGATTGTCATTGTTTTGAGGTAGTTCAATATCATTTGAAACATAATGGTTATAGACTATCTTGGATGGTGAATTTGAGTCATGTTAGGGCGCTAGTGATAGATATAGGATTGCCGTCTCCTTGATTGGAGTGTGATGTTCTAAAGGGGCCCCCCTGGATGAGATGATTGAGAAAGTGTATGGCCATACCCAGGTGACTATGTTCATCTGATCTAATCATGCTCATCATATTGGAGCTACAAGCTTGACACGCTTGTCCAATAAGAACATCCAGTGGCAAAGGAAACTTGCATGCCTTGTGAAGTGGATTCACACTTGTGCTATGGTTTGGGTGTAGTCTTGGAAGACTCTTTTCTTTATATCGGGAGACAGTGATGTGTTGCTAGATACCCCTCACTGATCGTGATAACGTGAGTTATCGTTACCGACATTTAAAGAAAACCCTCAGGGTCGCACAATTTGATGATATGGCTTACTTAAGTCAGATCGTATGGACTGAATTGTTTGGGTTCAGTTTAAAGGGATTTAGTCTCTGATTGTAAGTGAGATCTGGTCTGATCATGTTTGATTGATTAGGGCTTGAGATCGGTAAGCTTTGATCGAGAGAATGGATGCTAGATCGGTGAGATCAGGAGCATCAAGAGATGAACGGTTGGATCTGGAGCCTTAGGGTTTAATTGTGATCTAGACCATATCGCTTGGGTTAATTGGTCTTGGACCAAACTGAAATTGAACCAGCTCATCAAGTGAGCGCATGGTTCAAGTGGAGAGGAGTATGCGCTTGGGGTAATCCCATGGTCGCATGAAGAGAGTGGTTTACTATTTTTGGAAACCATGTTTCCAAATCGTCACCACGCCTCACGATAGCTTCTCTTCACGCCTATTGTCGCTCCTTCCTCGGGTGGCTCTCTCATTCGAGTGTTTTTGGGGTTGACGACAAGAAGCAAATCGCCAAGCAAAGAAAAGGTTCTCTCTTCCCTTCCATACGACAAGGACCTCTTGGAACCTTGCTAGCACAAGGAGCACCATCAGAGTAGGCGACTTCTTCATCTTGTGTGCGCATCCTTTGGAGGAGATCCCTATCGCTCTCTGCTTCCAAGACGCCATCTAGAAATGGCATCAGTATGACATCTTCTATGTTTGCAATCGGTTTAACAAGTTGATCATATGTTATGCATGAATCCGATCCCCTAGAAACCCTCTTCCGCTGTTTAAAAAATTTTATACGCGCCATGCTTTAGGGTTTCGCCCCCTTCTGGGGACTTTCACTTGGTTGGCTTGAATGATTAGGGAGGAGCTTTGAATCATTGGCTTCTTTCCTTATTTGCTTTGGTGAATTTTGGAGAGCTTCAATCTTTCAAATTTCTTCCTTCAAAGGCTTGGGCAAATGAGGAATTCTTGGGAGGATTTGGTGGTTTCTTCTTTGCTTGGGTGACAAGAGGAGGTGACAAACTTCCCAAACTTGGCTTGGACGAAATTGAATTGGATAACATCCCTTAAGTGGCTTCAAGAAGTGGCAAAACTTCCATGTTTGATTCTTCCTTCATACGTGGGCACAAATCACTTGTTGTGACTGAATAGAATCCTTCATTAATGTGGCATTGTATCCTTTAGGAAGTTGAGTTTACAAGTCTTCCTACTAAGGTCTTCGCTTGGGTCTAGTTGAAGTGACTTTCCATCTTTGGAGCTAGTTGCTTAAGTGTGCTTTGAGCTATCTCAAGTACAATAAGAGCTTGTCTATAATAGTGCAAATTATGATATGCTATTCGCTAATCCTATCATGATGTATGAATTGCAAATTTACCCTTTTGGGTGCATGCATGAGTTACAACGCACAATCTACCATCTATTGAACTTGGCATATATGAACTACATGATGCATGGTATACTTGAGTGTGGAACTAACCTAAAATGATGCATACAATGCATGGAGGTGGTGCGTTAGAGTGCCCTTAAATTAGGGTATCTTAGACTCCATTTATATCTCTTGGGTCATGGTTTTTACCCCCATCAACTCTCCAAAAATGGGAAAAATTCTCCTTTTGAGAATTCTCCATATATGAGTGGAAATATCTAGAGGTAGCCAAGGTGAGTGTTTCCTTGGGTAACCATACTGATGATGCCCAAACGATTAGTCTAAGGTATGAAGCTCCGAATCAAATATTCACAATGGGAAATCACAAGGCAAACTATGCATGCAAGAAGAGGGAGAGGAGAAGAAGTCACCTACATCCCCTTTAAGGGACCGATCCCCTTCCTTTGTGTGGCTCTAATTTGTCAAGCTCAAAGGTCCCAAATGGCATCCAAGGTTGAAGAAGACATCAAGGATGCTAAGATTTTGCACTCAATAGAAGAGAAGAAGACGATGAGAAGGTGAAGAGAAGAAGGAGCCGGATGGAGAAGAGTAGGGAAGAAGAAGGATGAAGGTAGCCTTTAGCTCACACCAGCAATCACTAAAATTTTGATTTTATTCGAAAATGCCAAAAAGAGAATGCACGAAGCAAAATACAAGTTATTTTATTCTCTCAAGCCCTGAACATTCATTTGTTGAGTTTTACTTCCTTGCCCTTAATTTGAACGGCTGTAATCTCATGGGTTCAAAATCAATGATGATGATGTTCTTTTAGCTGGGAATTTCGCTGTCTTGGCTAGGATTGGTGAGGAGATGCATGTTGTTATGATTGGAGAAGATGGCCATCCATGCAAGTGACGATTCATTGGCTGTTTGAAGAGGTATTGTCGACTTCCCTTGCTGCTGCTGGTTCATGGAGTTAAGGTTGATTTGATTGATGATGTGGCTAGTTGCTGGAGGTGACATGCTAAGGTTTCAAAATTATGTTGTTGAAGTGGCAAAGGTAATTTTACTGAGTCGTAGGTCCTGCTCCTTATCTTCTTTGGCTACCGATTTGGCTGACCTGCTGTCTTGGTTTTTTGGAGTTGATTTTGACTTTGACTTTGATTCTGAGATGGCATTTTAGTCTTTGTTTTCGGATCAGAGGAGTCTTGTATGAATTAGACATGCAGTGCTTACCTAGACTACTTGCAACGTATTGCATGATACTACTAAATTAAAATTTGTTAAAGAAAATTAAAATCCTATGCTACCTAACTACATGTAATACAAGATGATAAAATTAAACATGCAAATGCATCAAAATTTTGAATTATCTAAATGTTCTGCTTGTCAACATGTAGGAAAGAGTCAAATTTGACTTGCTTGGTTCATCCTATGTTGAACTAATTATTCTTAAAAAAAAAAAATGAAAAACTACTGATATGAATTGAGGTTAAAAACATGAGTTGATATTAAAAATTTTGCAAATCAACCGTAAATTTTGATAAATAGTGTAACTACACTATGCCGTTGAAATCAATTTTTGATTTTTTTTTTTTTTCCTACAATGTTTCTAGTTCCTGATTCATGATTTAGCCCTAATAGTTGTTAGAAATATGGTGGAGCTTTCGTTGATTATGATGATACCCAGAGGTATAAGATAGAGTAAATCTAGGTTCAGAGTTAATCTACAGTGATAACAGCCAATGAAAGCTATGTAAAGGTAAGATTCTGTTGAAAATTATATTCAAGAGAAAAAAACCCAAACGAGAATGAATGTAAAACAAAAGAGAAAGCAGAATAACAGAAAGTAGAATAATAATTTCAAAATGCTGAAGTCATTTTTAATCAATGCTTGGACCAGAAAATCTCAGGAATCAAATAGGTCGAGAAACATAGCAAATAGAAGGCAGGGTGAAGAATTTTTCATGTTAAAACTAATTCTCCAGATTTTTAATGGAAACCAGATTCATACTTGAGAAGAATCTTAGTTTAGACATACATTGTTTTATGACTTAATAATCTGGAATGATGTAGAAATTTTCAGATCAGTCACGAATCTAGAGCAGAATTAAAAGAAATAAATTTTAGTGACAAAAAAAGGAATAAAAAGGGGAATATATGGCAAGGAGGCGCCAGCATTTATTCAAGAAAGGAAGGAAACACACGCCAAGGGCATATTGAGATTGCACAAAAGGAAAGCAGCATGATTTATTAAATCACTCTCTAAGAAATAACACAAGTCGACAAAAAAAAGAAAGAAAATCTTTTTCAGTGACATATATAAACTTCATTGAAAAAGGAATGTAAAATAAAAAGAGAAAAAGGAGCAAATTCTGCTACGTACGCAAACAAAAAAAGAAGAAAAATATACCAAGAAAAAAGTAATGCTGGAAATAAAAAAAATAAAGTAAAAAAGACAAAAAAATATCCCTTTAAAGTCCACTTGCGCAATCTTCTTGCAAAGTGTTTGATTGATTGGTTTAGATCAACTCCTAGCCTACTTAGCCTTAGACTTAAACCCTCCCTATCAAGTTAAAGTATCCCTAAGTCTCGGTCAAGAAGTTCCAACACAAATTCAAGGTGACAAACCAACTCAAATCCAAGAGTTTTTCAAGGCTTTGAGTAGGGAACCACCTATTGTCTTACATGTTCCAAATCAAGCCGAAATTCCAAAAAAAATCAGTAGATCACAAATAAATCCTTCAAATCAGGTTCCACAAAGATGTCATAAGAAATCTCAACACAAGATTCGACTAAACAGAATAAAGCAAACACAACTCCTAAATTTCCACTAAACTCAAACCTAGATCCCAATTTTTCAAGGCATGGGTATTGGAGGCTACTTATTGCTTAGATAACCCCACACTCAAACTTGATTTTATAACATCAGAAAGCTCATAGGAATATACCTCAATCCCAACAAATCTCGGATCAACAAGACTCACATAAGAAGATCATACAAATAGCATCCAAGGGCATCTTCCTTCAAGTGGGGGATGCTATCTATTTGCTTAGATAGTCCCTTTACATATATGGATGATATGCCCACGGAAATCTCATATAATACAACCTAATACAAAGTATTTTCGAATAGAAAACACCTCCCATAGAAAACACAAAAGACAAATGGTGCAAGGATCAAGTGAGACATCACACAAGAGAGCACTTCCAAAGGTTAAGCTACTTGTTGATTAGGTAATCCTATTCTGAAGATGTGATCAATAAAATCCGAAAACCACAGCATGTTTGTAGAACATTTTGATCAGAATACTTATCAAAACCAAGAACACAAAACTCAGAAAATAGATGCATGGCCGAAAACACAAAACAACATAATAAGCATGTAAATCCTAACAAACACTTGAGCACCTAGAGTTTGCTTTGATACCACTGAAGTAGAACATGATTTTAGGGTTTACTATGAAGATCGTCTCTAGGTAAGCAGCTCTTAAAACATGACAAAACCCTAAGAATGTGTTTCTAACAAAACAAGCATGGAAAGAAATAGACAAGAAGAGAAGGGAAGGATGTCACCTATGGCCCCTATTAGGGAAGGGGGCTAAACCCCTTTCTTTATCTTCACTCCCGAATCTTGGCAATGAGGCTTAGAAGAGGGTGATTAAATGTCCAACATTCATAACAAATAAGCAAGGGGAGGACGAAATACAATGTCCCCAAACTCCCCATAAACTAAAATAAGAAAGTCCTTAGGGGGTCTTGATCAAGGTTTCCATCTTCTTGTTGTTCATGCCTTCCAAGAGCCTCCTCCTTTGTTGTTGATGCCTTCACGTCCAAGGGAAGAAAACATCAGCAAGGAACCAAACGAGAAGGAGGATATGGAAGTGGAAGAAAAGTCTTTGGTTGAGAAGAAGAAGTGGAGATGAGGTCGACACTCTTGGCAATAGCATAAGAGAAGGGGAAGAGGAGATATTTTTATTTGGAATCCACCAAATCAAATCACACCATCAAGCATGCGCTCACTATTGTTGTGTATGCCCTAAGACCTAGTATTGGTCTATCTTTTGTACTACTTGACATAGTACATATGATTCTGGCATTTTCATTATCAATGTTTGTCTATAATGACACCAAAATATATAGTATATTTTGTATCATTTTATATATCTTTTCATGCTAAATTGAAGCTCTTTTGCTTATTTTTGTGCCAAATTTATCAAATAGTGCAAAAACTATTTCTATTTTGCTTTTTGATGATTTTCAGATAAAAATGCACTATTTTTAGGCGTTTTCAAGCAAAATCAAATACAGGAAGAGTTAACATCATCAAGAAGAGGATACATGACAAATTTCAAGCAAAATGGAGCCACGAACCAAAATACGGCAGGGCCGTAATATATATTATGGTACTGTATTTTCGTACACTGCCGTAATATGAGAGCACTACCATATTTTGGCTAATTTTACATTAAAAGATTTTACAAAAATTACGGCCCTACCATAAGAATTTACACGGGCCATAATCTGAAGTGCTTTCAAACCAGAGATATTTACTGAAATTACGGCACTGCCGTAAATCATTTTATGGGCCATAATTTCTAGATGTTTTCGACCAGAAAGTTTTACGAAAATTATGGCACTACCGTAATATTTTTCACAGGCCGTAATTCTGAGATTCAGACAGAGAGGCACTTAGGGTTCGGCTTCATGCCGAGAGGCGTAGAGACCACCTCAGGCCGTGATTTTTACACAAAAGCTTCGCCTGGAGGAGAAGAGGACACACCAGAAGTTTCAGAGCGAAAGGAGTCCGATCGAAGGAGAAATCAACAAAAGAACAGCTCCGGCATTGTTCACCGCGGGTTCACAAGCAAATTAGGGCTGTAATTTCCATTACAGCCATGTTGTAACATTGTTTCTCCCTTTTTCTTGGATTTTTGACACTTTGAAAATATGGTTTATTGTATTTTCTCTTCCATGCTATCTTAATCTTATTTTGGTACATAGGAGAGTAATTCACTTTTATTTCTAATGTCTAGATAACTTTATTTTCGTCAGAATAGTTTTATTATGATAATTCTACTTGTGTGATGACTTGTCTTTAATTCTCCGTAGTTTCTTATTGTCATGCATGTTTTTGAATTTTGTGAAATAGACTGAAAGGTTGATTGTGAAATTTGGAACCCTAAAAAATCATTGGGTTTGGAACTTATCGTAAGAAATTAGGTTTGTTCTTTGAATTCTGATTTTTAGTGATTTTATTGTCATGTTTGATAAAAAGAATCTAGGATTGAGTTATTGTGTCAAACGTGGAGATCTTGCATGGAAGTGAAGATTGGAACGTTGGAGAACCATAGGTAGAACTCGTGTTGAGACTCGGATGCACAAAAGTGATCCTTGAGATTCCACTCAAGATGATCAACTTAGAATTTAGATGCACGAAAGTGATCCTTGAGTTCTTCGCTTGATGATTTACTTATCATTAGCTTGGGATAAATCTTACGTGAAAGCGAGGATTGGTCCCTGCATGATCGTCTGCACGAAAGTGAGATGATCCTTTTATGAAGTAAATTATGTCTTTATCATGATAAAATTAGTCTGACGACCTTTTCTTCATATCTAGTCATTAAAATTAAAGTGGATGAAACCCTAGTCCCAGTTTATCTCTCTGCTTGTTGTTTCGCTCTTCCCATTGTTTACTTGCATTAAAATCGGCTGCTTAGCTAGTAAGAATACAACTATTTGGTACTTAACAATAAGGTCTTTGTGGATTCGATACTTTTTATACTAAAACTTCGAGTATTCGTGGACTTGCGGACACAACGAGTCTAGGATAACAAGTTTCTGGGTGCGCCAATAGAAAATAGAAAGGCCAGAGATAAGTTGCACCTACTTATTGGGATACAACAAGCTTTTGGTGCCATTGCCGGGGACCTTAGTTTTGTTAATATCAAAATAGTTGTTAGTATTGCTAGACTAAGTTTTATTTGTCTTAGATTTAAGTTTGTTTTCTATTTTTGCAGGTTTTGGATTTTCACAAGTTGTGACAGAACTGTGATTTATAAAATTTGTGAATTTGCTTGTGTTTTATATTTTTTATTTTTTTATATATTCTAAAAAAAATAATTTGATTGATTGGTGTTGGATAATCTTCCTGTTCTTGATAGATTTGAAGATATGTCTTTTTATCACAAATCCTGGGCAACTTAAAGAGGTGAGGAATACATGCCACAAGGAAGGTATGAAGATGATTCATTGTACACACTTCAAGATAAGTTTAACTCTTATATGCACTCTGTTAGATGTGATATTTGTGGATGCTTTGATCATTGCACTTTTGATTGCCATATTTTAATGCCCCAAAATTCGAATTCATCATGGTATCAAGATGATCATTGCACTTCTGATTGCCATACTTTGAGGATACTAAAGCATCTAGATTAGAATCCATGCTTGAAAAATTCATGTCAAATCAAAACCAAATCATGATAAATCAAAGTGAGAAAATTGAGGATCTTAAGAGAATAATTAGTCAACTTGCATCTCAAGTTGAATCTTTAACTGCTAATTCTGAATTTTTAGAAACCCGGATAGCATAACAAGCATGTTTATTTGAGTTTGACTAGGATACTGAAAAACATGATTTAGAAAATTCCCCCTCTGATTATGATTGTTTTGAGATTGAGCCTTATGTGAAAATTAATGAATCTCACTCTGATTGTGATTTATCTGATAGTTTATTTGTGGAAAAGTTTGAGAAAATTGAAATTGAAAAACCCTCTTTTGATGAAATTAATTCTTTTGATGATATATTATTTGTGGTTAAATCTGATGAAGGATATGAGGGGACTAATTTAGAAAAATCTTACTCTGATTTTGTTGATAACTTTGAAATTGATAAATTATTTGATGATGAAAAGCATGAGGAACTTGAAAAAGATTTGAAAATTACAAATATTGATGACTCTCACTCTGATGTTTTGCCCATATCTATTGTTCACTCTTTTGATTTATTTGAAAAATTATGCTTTGTTGAAGAATCTAATGTGAGACACAAAGATTATTTTCATGATCCAATGCTTATATCTTTTAATGAAAGTCCTATGGCAATTGAAGATTTAAATTTGAAGAAAGGACTTATGATTTTACTTTTTGATAAATTTAGGAAGATCATTGAATATCCTTTGAGATGAATTGAAAGCATTGATTTTGATTTTCGCATATTTGAGAAAGCCATGTCAATCATGATTTATATGAAATTTTGGATATTTGAATTAGTGGCTAAACTTTTTGGATAGCGAAAAAGGAAAAAATTGCATGCTATTTACTTTGGTACTGATTCACCTGCTTCACCATGATATTTGATTTTTGGTCAAGCTATGGACCTAAAATTAGCGCTTCTTGGGAGGCAACCCAAGCACTCTTACTTAGCTTAGTTTCTTTTATTTTAGTTTATTTTTAGAATTAATTTTCCTTTGCGTTTTACAGGAAAATAAAATTTTGCACAAAATATGGCACTGCCGTAATCTGCTTTACGTTGTCGTAATCTTGATCTATTTTCATCCCGAGAGTTTTTGGTATTTTACGGCACTACCGTAATTTTTTTTACTGTACCGTAATTTTGAGTTTTTCTGACCCGAGAGTTTTGTGCATATTACGGCACTGCTGTAATTATTTTTCCGCCTATAATTTTGAAACTGCATTCCACTTATCTGATTTGGTGTTTTCTGCCGTGATTTTAAGAAATTGGGTTGGAAAATTTTTAATCTTTTGCACAATCATGAACTACTCATCTTTGTCTATCATCTGGATATTTTTGCTGAATTTTAAAGTCCATGGATCATTTTAAAACACATAGCATCTTTTCATTTTGATTAATTTCTGCAGTAGTTTTTTTTTGACTAATCTGATTAGCACTTTTATTGCAAGTTTTTAATTTGCTTTAATAAGTTGTAACCCTGATTTTTTGCATGGAATTGGAAGAACATGTTCTGTTCTAACTTGTGGATTAGTTGTTTTCATGAAAATATTTTCTGACAATTCTAAAACACATATCAACTTTTTGAATCTGATTAACTTCTGCGCAGTTTTTAGTTTTGTAATCTGATTAGCCTTCTTTTTGTTGATACCCTAAATTCCTAAAAGATTTTGATCCTTTATTTTTCATATGCCCGGAAAGAACAAGTTTCATTCTATTACATGGTTCTGTCCATTTTCTTTTTGGATTATTAAATCTTATTTTTGGGTATGACTACTTTTCATAAAAAATTCATTGGCTGCGCTACTTGCTTTCTACATGTTATAGCTTCTTTTGGCTCCAGATCCAGAAATCTTCAAAAGCAACTGTTTTCCACCTCTAGCCACTTACCTCTGACATCACTATTTTTAGCCATCGACACTGGATTATACCATCAGCAGACTCTTACTTCTTCTACTACCTCTATTTCCATTTATTTGATTTATTTATGCAGCAGACTCTTCATTAGTGATTGATTTTTTTATCTATGCAGCACTATTTCTGGCACCCATCTGCCGACGATCTCACATCCAGGACTATATTCTTTAGCAGGCCACTAGAGATTACTCACTCTACTGTCAGCACCATCACCATCATTGCTAGCAGCTTTTCAGCCAGCCTCTGTTCCACCTCTGCTTCTCGCCTACATCAGCTCTTTCCACTGGCATCCACTACAGACCACAGACGACATCTCTGATTGTCCCTTGAGAAAATTATTTTTATCATTATTATTTTTAGAGACTATTTTTGATTGAGCCTTATGTATCTTAAATTGTGTAGGAAAAATTTTCAAAAGGCACATCTTTGAAACCAGCAGCATCTGCCCCGACACTATTTTTGGTCTGAGCCTTATGTATTTTTGGTCTGAGTCTTATGTATTTTTGGTCAGAGCTTGCTATATAGTTTTGTGAGTATCGTTTGCACTCTCTTGTATTCATGATTATTTCATATGGTTGTATTTTTGATTTGCTTTAGATGTATCACTCACTGATATTTCTTCGATATGGTTGTATGATGATATGATTGTTCATGATCCTCTTTCTACTATCTTGTGGTGTGATTCTCTTTTTAAAAGATTTTCATTGATAAATATCTTCCTTGATGATGAATAAACCTGTATTCATGATTAGAAAGAAACCTATCATGTTAGATTTATTTCTTTAATGCATGTCTATCTTTTGAAATTTGACATTGGTTGATGCATGAAGTTTTGGGTAGATGTATTATTTGAGGAATAAAATCTAAGGGTGAAACTACTCCTTTAAATAAAATGAGCATATGAGTATGATTACTGAATTGATATCAATTGATCAACCTAGTAGATGTTTAGTCTATTTTGCTATTTGTTAGGAAGGAAGAATCCAAGATCCATAAAAATAGTGAGAGACTCCCCTACTTGGCACTATATAAAATTGATAGTGGTACCTAAGACATAGGTTGAAGTCTATGTCTAAAAGATAATGAGAGAGAAAAAGAATAAGACTCCTCTACTTAGCACTATGCAAAATTGATAGTGGTACCGAAGATAAGAGTTGAAGTCAAAATAAAAAAAGTGTGTATCTAAGTGGGTACATGCCATCTATGCAAAAACAACAAAATACATGAAAAAGAAAAAAAAATGAATAAAAAAATATGTGGGGAAAAAGATCTTGGAAACCTAATTCCTGTAAATAAAAGTATGATAGATTTGAACTGAAAATTGGGTGAAATCATGAGATTGAAAATTCTATTTATTATACAAGTTGCAGAGTTTTATTTGATTGAGATGTAGATCTAGAGGGTTGAGTTCTAAGAATGATATATTTATTTGAAGTTTTGTGAAACAATTGATGGAATTTTTCATTGATGATTATATTTTAGAAATTTATTGAGCATGAAAAAGTTTATCTTTTAATCCATTTTTGATTTTTGCTTGGGGACAAGCAAAGTTTATCTTTCAAATCAGGATTCATCAAAGCCTCAAAACAATCAACACAAGTGTTCATCCAAGAGTGTGCTTCCAAGTGGGGAAGGCTACCTATTTGCTTAGATAGTCCCCAAGCACCTTTTAACTTTCAACTTAAGCTCTCCCTATTAGATTAGGGGTTCTAAATCTCAGTAGACAAAGCGCAAGGTAAAGAAAGTCAGTTCAAATTTCAGCCAACAACATAATTTATAATACCCTCAAAACAAAATCAAATCTACAATGGTCATTATGCTTTTTGTAGCAAATGTCATGTAAGATTATCTTCTTGTTGTAGTGCTTTCCTAATTGATGCTTACCTTGAAAGAGCTTTAAGAAGTGAAGTGGAGAGGAAGAGGTGAAGAAATTCTACTTGTACTAAGAGAAGAAATGGAAAAGTTAACATAATGGCATAAGAGAAATTTAACTCAACTAGGAGGGCTTAAGTGAACTTACCTTGCCACCTCATTAACCTTGACTTTGCCTTATGCCTCCACCTCATCTCCTCATGTATGAGGAGATAAAGATGGAAAATTTTGCCATTCCTTCCTTTTTGCTTCGTTCCAAGTTTGGGAGAAAGGAAGTATACGGCAAGGAAGAAGAAGAAAAAGGGAGAACTCCAAGAGAACTTGATTTTGGGCATATTAGGCAAGTTCTTATTCTTCCTTTGTACTTGCTTGCCTTTGACTTCAATTTTATGTGATATAATCTTGCTCTTCATGAATGACTTCAGTTTGGTTCTGATTTCTATTAATTTTGGTAAAGTTGGCCTTTGGAAGAGGAATCAATTCTATGTTCAATGGCTATGCATCCTTATGTGCAGTCAGTCAATCCGACCTTTCTGCGTTCAAATTAGTATAACTTTTGACTCGCTGATCCAAATGGCCTGAAATCAATTTCTTTGTAAATAAGACTCAAGTATCTTTCTTTTGGGTCAGATATTGAATACATGAGATAAGAGTATCAACTCTGTAACTTCAGTTGAATCCGACCCAGTAACTCTATTTTTATAGTTGGACCTTTATCTAGTAAGTGCTCTATATGTCCAACTTTTGTGATATGAGTGATATCAAATTATTATTTTTATATCTAGTACACTTCATAATCTACACCCGGAGCCTTTATTTGCATGATTTGGATAAATGAATTTATCATCGAATTTCTACCTAACCCTAGAAATCCAGAACTCTACTTGTCCAGATTTTGACCTCTTGCTACTCTATAGCTCATAACTTTTTGTATTGAGCTCCAAATTTAGTCAAATTTGTTGTTTTGTAAAGTAGACTCGAAAACCTTTGTTTTGGAATTGATATCACACCAAATTGTATCTTATGGAGAGTGAAACGTTCATGGAAATCTAGCTTCTGATTTCTGATTTTGGGTTTCATGACCATACCTATGTATAGTTTGCTCTAGATGTCTCTTCCATTTAGAATTGAACATCTCAGGCTTTGTATGAAGTTCATATATAGGTTCACACCTTTGAGGGTTTGATACACATCTATAAACCCTTTTGGTATGCCTTCTGTTGTTTATGTATATGCATGCTAGTGGGAATGATATTATGAGCCCAGAAATGGAAAGAGATTGATAGTTGTGGAACAAAGTGCCACATTAGAAATAATGGTGGCCACCTCTTGAATCCCACTATCTCTGATATGAGGAGTCATGACAACTCCATTATGAGCCCAGAAATGGGAAGAGATTGATAGTTGTGGAACAAAGTGCTATATGGAAAAAAGTGCCACATTAGCAATAACGGGGGCCACCTCTTGAATCCATGGGAGCCACCTCTTGAATCCCACTATCTCTGATTTGGAGAGCCATTATTGCTCCAGCCGGCATATATGTTTGGTTTCACCCTGACGAGGGTGGAATATGCTTCCAGACGTGGAAGATTATGTTATATGTGATCTCCCACTATGCTATGTGCTATGTGACTCTATGATACTTTGAGTTGAGTTATATTTGTTGTCACTATTGCTTACCATGGAATTATATGCCTCTTTGATATGCTTACTGAAAGTTCCCTAAAGGGGGCGAAACCCTAAAGCATGCGCATATAAAAACTTGCATGGGCGGAATCTAGGGTTTCCTAGGATCGCATGTATGAACATAGATTAACTTAATCAATTTGTATGGATCAACACAAGGATCATACCATTGCCATTGCTTGGATGGCGACTTGGAAGCAAGAGGGCGAGCGGCTCTCCTCCAAAGGTGACACACACAAGGTGAAGATGACTACTCCCTTGGCGTTCCTTGTGCTAGCAAAGCTCCAAGGTCTCCTGATCGCGTGAAGGAGATTGAGATGATCTCTTGGCTTTGTTCTCTTCTCCTTTGCGTGAAGATGTGAAGAACTCCCCACACGAGAGAGAGGCGTCGAGAGGAAGAGACGAGAGGCGAAAAGAGATGCGCCCACGAATGTAGAGGCGTGCTCTCTATTTTGGAAACATGACTTCCAAAAATAGCAAGCCACTAACATCATGCGTTCATGCGTTCACTCCAAGTGAACCATCGCATTTTCCTCTCCCATTGAACCATGCGCTCACTATGATGAGCCGGTTCAATTACATTTGGTTCAAAGACCAAATTAAGCCAAGCCTTGGTCTAGATCAAAATAAACCATAAGGATCAAGATATAACCATTCATCTCTTGATGCTCTTGATCTCACCGATCTAGCATCAATTCTCTCGATCGAAGCTTACCGATCTCAAGCCCTAATCAATCAAACATGATCAGACCAGATCTCACTTACAATCAGAGTTTAAATTCCTTTAAACTGAACCAAAACAATTCAGTCCACACGATCTGACTTAAGTAAGCCATATCATCAAATTGTGCGACCCTAAGGGTTTCCTTTAAATGTCGGTAACGATAACTCACATTATCACGATCAGTGAGGGGTATCTAGCAACACATCACTGTCTCCCGATATAAAGGAAAGAGTCTTCCAAGACTACACCCAAACCACAGCACAAGTGTGAACCCAAGTCACTTGACATATGTGTTTCCTTTGCCACTGGATGTTCTTATTGGACAAGCGTGTCAAGCCTGTAATTCCAATATGATGAGAATGATTAGATCAGATGAAACATAGTCATCTGGGTATGGCCATACACTTTCTCAATCATCTCATCCAGGGGGCCCCTATAGAACATCACACTCCAATCAAGGAGACGGCAATCCTATATCTATCACTAGTGCCCTAACATGACTCATGCTCATTATCCAAGATAGTCTATAACCATTATGTTTCAAATGATATTGAACTACCTCAAAACAATGCCAATCATCATTTAGAAACACAAGTGATCTCAAGTCAGAGGAAATATGCCACTTGTTTGCATATAAGGATTATTCACATTGTGACAAGCAATTGAATATCCTAAGTAGGGTCTGTCCAGTACATCCAATGTACCCATGAGTCTACATCTTATTCCATGCTCGAAGCATCCTATGAGATTAGAACACATATTAGTCTCAATCATATCAAGGCTGTCTCATGTTCACCAAGATATCTCGACTAAGGACAATACTGCATGTCAGCCAAGCTGAACAGCATTGAGACATTATTCAGAAGTATACATATTGCAGCAGATACTGTAACAACCTGAATAACAACCATTGCCTTTATAAACATAGAGTTTATACACATGATACTGATATAATCCCAAGGCCTCAAACATTAGCCTTAAGGGCATACCCCAACAATCTCCCACTTGCACTTAATCTAATGGTTGAGAAATCTCAAACCCATATTATTACAGTGCTTCTCATGCTTCTGCTGCGCCAGAGGCTTTGTAAGCGGGTCAGCTAGATTGTCATCTGTATGAACCTTGCAGACTTTGATCTCGCCACGATCAATGATCTCCCAGATCAAGTGAAACCTTCTCTATATGTGCTTGGACTTCTGGTGCGACCGTGGTTCCTTTGCCTGTGCTATTGCTCCAGTGTTATCACAGAAGATAACCAGAGGATCTGCACTCGAAGGAACAACACCAAGTTCTTGAACGAACTTATGAATCCACACTGCCTCCTTGGATGCTTCTGAGGCTGCAACATACTCGGCTTCTGTTGTGGAATCAGCAACAATTGATTGTTTGAAACTTTTCCACACCACTGCTCCTCCATTCAAGCTAAAAACATAGCCTGATTGCGATCAGAAATCATCCTGGTCAGATTGGAACGAAGCGTCAGTATATCCTTCAATACTGAGTTCTTCCTGACCTCCATATATCAAGAACATATCTTTGGTCCTCCGAAGATATTTCAAAATGTTCTTGACCGCAATCCAGTGTGCCTTACCTGGATTACTTTGGAATCGACTGGTCACGCTTAACCCGTAAGCGACGTCTGGGCGAGTACACAACATCGCATACATAATGGACCCAATAGCCGAAGCATAAGGCGTATTGTCCATTTCATCTTTCTCAGTCTGTGTTTGTGGACACTGACTCTTTGAAAGATTCAGACCATGTCTGACTGGAAGATATCCTCTTTTAGAATTTTCTAAATGGAATCTCTCCAGGACTTTATCGATGTAAGTACTCTGGCACAGCCCGAGAAGCCTCTTTGATCTATCTCTGTAGATCTTCACACCTAATACATAGGCTGCTTCTCCTAAATCTTTCATCTGGAAACATTTTCTTAACCATGCCTTGACAGCATGCAGTTCAGGAACATCGTTTCCAATGATTAAGATATCATCGACGTAGAGGACTAGGAAAGTAATCACGCTCCCACTAAACCTCTTATATACACACGGGTCATCTTCATTCTTGATGAAACCAAATTCACAGATTGATTCATCAAAACGAATATTCCAGCTTCTCGATGCTTGTTTAAGTCCATAAATGGACTTCTTTAATTTGCATATTTTATGACGATCTGATGGATTAGTGAAACCTTTAGGTTGTGTCATATACACATCCTCTTCTAGTTTTCCATTAAGGAAAGCGGTCTTCACATCCATTTGCCAGATCTCATAATCATAATATGCCGCTATCACGAGAATAATCCGAATAGACTTGAACATAGCTACAGGAGAGAAAGTTTCATCATAGTCTATCCCGTAGATTTGTTTGAAACCTTTCGCAACTAGCCTGCCTTTATAGGTAAGCATCAATTAGGAAAGCACTACAACAAGTAGATAATCTTACATGACATTTGCTACAAAAAGCATAATGACCATTGTAGATTTGATTTTGTTTTGAGGGTATTATATTCCTCCTCCCTTAAAAAAAAACTTTAGTCCTCTAAAGTTGTCATACCTTAAGTAGCAAAAAGATGTGAGTGGACTTTTCTCATTTCTTCCTCTAATTCCCATGTTGGTTCCTCAAAAGCATGATGCTGCCAAAGAATTTTGACCAATGGTATGGCTTGATTCCTTAAGATCTTCTCTTTTCGATCCAAAATTTTTATAGGCTTTTAGAGATAGACTAAGTCTTGATCAATCTGGATGGGCTCAAAATCAAGTATGTGAGATGGATCATGATGGTACTTTCTCAACATGGAAACATGAAATACATTATGAACATTGGCTAAAGAGGGTGGTAAGGCAATCCTGTAAGCAGCAGAACCAATCTTTTCAAGAATCTCAAAAGGACCGATAAATCTTGGACTTAGTTTGCCTTTCTTTCCAAATCGTATCACACCTTTAGAAGGAGAAATCTTTAAGAACACATGGTCTCCAACTTGAAATTCTATGTCTTTTCTTCGCTGATCAGCATAACTTTTTTGGAGACTCTGTGCAACTTTTAATTTGTTTTTGATCAAGATCATTATCCCATTCATGGAATTATATGCCTCTTGGATATGCTTACCATGATATTATGCTTATCATGTCACTATTGCCTACCATGTCATTATGCTTAGGAGGTAACAACAACTCAACAACTTAAATCACATGTCAAAATTCAAATTTCATCCTTGTAAGCACAATACTTAGAGATCAAGAAACCATACATCTTAGTTCATAAAAGCCATGCATCATGTATCCAAAACCATACTTTCATTCCATACATGTCATTCCATTACAATCACTAACACAACATCATATATGAGTCTTTAAAACACAACGTATAACTTTTAATTTGTTTTTGAGCAAGATCATTATCCCATTCACCTTTCCACTCCATAACATAAGCTCTAAGCAAGTCTTCAAGTGTTTGTATGGTTCATTCAGATTGCCCATCAGTTTGAGGATGGTAAGTTGTGCTAAACTTTAGCTTGGTCCCCAAACCCTCATGTAATCTTTGCCAAAATCTAGAAAGAAATCATGGGTCTCTATCAGATACTATCTCAATGGGAATACCATGAAGTCTTAATATTTCAGCAATATACAAACTTGTAAGCTTATCAAGGGAATATGTCATCCTAATTGGCAAGAAATGTGCAACTTTAGTCAACCTATCAACAATCACCCAAATGACATCATGTTTCCTCGATGTTAATGGAAAACCAGAAACAAAATCCATAGCAATGCTTTCCCACTTCCATTCAGGCACTTCTAATGGTTGCAGTAGTCCTCTAGGCTTTTGATGTTTAGCTTTGATCAATTGACAGGTTAAGCACTTGGAAACATATTGTGCGATATCTTTCTTCATACCATCCCACCAAAAACATTTCTTTAAATCATTATACATTTTAGTGCTACCTGGGTGTATAGAATATTTGGACTTGTGTCTCTCTTCCAATATTTTCTCTTTACTTTCTGAACCACATGGAATACAAATCCTATCCCTGAACATTAATATGCCATCAGTCCTAATATGAAAAATCCTGTCCAAGACCTTTCTCAACTTTCTCTTTAAGGTTCTTTAGTTGCATATCTTGAAGTTGTTCTTCTTTGATCTGTTGAAGAAAATCAGATTGCACTTTGAGAGATGCAATTAGAACATTTGGCTTTTGAATGTCTATCTTGATATTCAAACCACAAAATTCTTCACATAATTGCCACTGCATTACCATTAAGCTTGCCACCAAGTTAGAAGACTTTCTACTAAGTGCATCAGCTACCACATTTGCTTTACCAGATTGATAATGAATAGTACAATCATAGTATTTTAGTAATTCTATCCATCTCCTTTGTCTCATATTCAATTCTTTCTGGGTGAAGATGTATTTCAAGCTTTTATGATCAGTGTATATCTCAAAGTTCTGGCCATACAAATAATGTCTCCATATTTTTAAGGCAAAAATGATAGCAGCTAACTCCAAGTCATGTGTTGGATAGTTTTGCTCATACACTTTCAATTGCCTAGAATAGGTTATCACTTATGGATCCTGGATACATCATGCCAAAATTTTTTTATGATATCATTTTTGAATAATTGATTACCATCTAGGGGTGTGACATAATTAACACAAATCCACAAACTTGAAGGTGTTGAGGGTATAAGTCACCTATTTGCTTAGATGCTTCCAGCCCAAACCATAATATCTCACAAATCAAGAAGCTACTAGAGAGTATCACCTTTCAAACATAAATCCAGCAAAAGCTATAATGAGAAAGTCCAACATAAGTAGGAATCAGATTAGGCAAGGGCAAGATTACATCACACTAATCCCTTTAAAGTCCACTTGCGCAATCTTCTTGCAAAGAGTTTGATCGATTGGTTTAGATCAACTCCTAGCCTACTTAGCCTTAGACTTAAATGCTCCCTATCAAGTTAGAGTATCCCTAAGTCTCGGCAAAGAAGTTCCAACACAAATTCAAGAGTTTTCCAAGGCTTTGAGTAGGGAACCACCTATTGTCTTAGATGTTCCAAATCTAGCCGAAATTCCAAAAAAAAATCAGAAGATCACAAATAAATCCTTCAAATCAGGTTCCACAAAGATGTTATAAGAAATCTCAACACAAGATTCGACTAAAGAGAATAAAGCAAGCACAACTCCTAAATTTCCACTAAACTCAAACCTAGATCCCAAATTTTCAAGGCATGGGTATTGGAGGCTACCTATTGCTTAGATAACCCCACACTCAGACTTGATTTTATAACATCAGAAAGCTCATAGGAATATACCTCAATCCCAAAAAATCTCGGATCAACAAGACTCACATAAGAAGATCATACAAATAGCATCCAAGGGCATCTTCCTTCAAGTGGGGGATGCTATCTATTTGCTCAGATAGTCCCTATACTTATATAGATGATATACCCACGAAAATCTCAGATGATACAACCTAATACAAAGTATTTTCGAACAGAAAACACCTCCCATAGAAAACACAAAAGACAAATGGCTCAAGGATCAAGTGAGACATCACACAAGAGAGCACTTCCAAAGGTTAAGCTACTTGTTGATTAGGTAATCCTATTCTGAAGATGTGATCAATAAAATCCAAAAACCACAGCATGTTTGTAGAACATTTTGATCATAATACTTATCAAAACCGAGAACACAAAACTCAGAAAATAGATGCATGGCCGAAAACACAAAACAACACAATAAGCATATAAACCCTAACAAACACTTGAGCACCTAGAGTTTTCTTTGATGCCACTGAAATAGAACATGATTTTAGGGTTTACTATGAAGATCGTCTCTAGGTAAGCAGCTCTAAAAACATGACAAAACCCTAAGCATGCGTTTCTAACAAAACAAGCATGGAAAGAAACAGACAAGAAGAGAAGGGAACGATGTCACCTATGGCCCCTATTAGGGAAGGGGCCTAAACCCCTTTCTTTATCCTCGCTCCCGAATCTTGGCAATGAGGCTTAGAAGAGGGTGATTAAATGTCCAACATTCATATCAAATAAGCAAGGGGAGTACGAAATACAATGTCCCCAAACTCCCCATAAACTAAAATAAGAAAGTCCTTAGGGGGTCTTGATCAAGGTTTCCATCTTCTTGTTGTTCATGCCTTCCAAGAGCCTCCTCCTTTGTTGTTGATGCCTCCACGTCCAAGGGAAGAAAACTTTAGCAAGGAACCAATCGAGAAGGAGGATATGGAGGTGGAAGAAAAGCCTTTGGTTGAGAAGAAGAAGAGGAGATGAGTTCAACACTCTTGGCAATAGCAGAAGAGAAGGGGAAGTGGAGATATTTTTATTTGGAATCCACCAAATCAAATCACACCATCAAGTATGCGCTCACTGTTGTGTATGCCCTAAGACCTAGTATTGGTCTATCTTTTGTACTACTTGACATAGATATATATATCATTCTGGCATTGTCATTATCAATGTTTGTCTACATCTGCGATTGTGTACTTATATGATAATGTCCCTGGAGATAGATTGGATCTATGCTCAAATGGTTGTCGCTAGTCAATGTACCTGAGTGGATATGGGACAGCTCTGATACTTGTGAGATTGGTATATGGGCTGGTTAGGCACGAGGTGCTAATGCAGACATATGAGTATATTAGTGGTGGATATACTGGACCGACCCACTGTGAGGCTATGACTTGGTGTCATGAGTTATCCTCACAAGTGACAGGAGATGCATTGTGTTGGGGTATGCCCTTAAGGCTAATGTTTGAGGCCTTGGGATTGTATCAGTATCATGTAATAAACTCTTATGTTTATAAAGGCATGGTTGTTATTCAGGTTGTTATGTTGTCTGCTGCAATAATTGTACTTCTGAATAATGTCTCAAAGCTGTTCAGCTAGGCTGACATGCTGTAATGTCCTTAGTCGAGATATCTTGGTGAACATGAGACAGCCTTGATATGGTTAAGACTAATATGTGTTCTAATCTTATAGGATGCTTCGAGCATGGAATAAGATGTAGACTCATGGGTACATTGGATGTACTGGACAGACCCTACTAGGTTATTACATTGGTTGTCACAATGTGAATAATCCTTGAATGCGACAAGTGGCACATTTCCTCTGACTTGAGATCACTTGTGTTTTCTAAATGATGATTGTCATTGTTTTGAGGTAGTTCAATATCATTTGAAACATAATGGTTATAGACTATCTTGGATGGTGAGCTTGAGTCATGTTAGGGCATTAGTGATAGACATAGGATTGCCGTCTCCTTGTTTAAGGAGTGTGATGTTCTAAAGGGCCCCCTGGATGAGATGATTGAGAAAGTGTATGGCCATACCCAGGTGACTGTGTTCATCTGATCTAATCATGCTCATCATATTGTAGTTACAAGCTTGACACGCTTGTCCAATAAGAACATCCAGTGGCAAAGGAAACATGCATGCCTTGTGAGTTGGATTCACACTTGTGCTGTGGTTTGGGTGTAGTCTTGGAAGACTCTTTCCTTTATATCGGGAGACAGTGATGTGTTGCTAGATACCCCTCACTGATCGTGATAACGTGAGTTATCGTTACCGACATTTAAAGGAAACCCTCAGGGTCGCACAATTTGATGATATGGCTTACTTAAGTCAGATCGTGTGGACTGAATTGTTCAGGTTCAGTTTAAAGGGATTTAATCTCTGATTGTAAGTGAGATCTGGTCTGATCATGTTTGATTGATTAGGGCTTGAGATCGGTAAGCTTCGATCGAGAGATTGGATGCTAGATCGGTGAGATCAGGAGCATCAAGAGATCAACGGTCAGATCAAGAGCCTTAGGGTTTAATGTGATCTGGACTAATGGCTTGGGTCGATTGGTCTATGAACCAGACCAAATTGAACCAGCTCATTGAGTGAGCGTGTGGTTCAAATTGAGAGGAGTTTGCGCATGGGGTAAACCCATGATCGCATGTGAGTGAGTGGCTTTCTATTTTTAGAAAGCATGATCACATACGTGACCACTACTCACGTTCACGCCTAAGGCGCCCTCATCTCTCGTTTCTCCTCCTCTCTGGTCGCCAACTTGAGTATTCGGTGCTTGCACTCTCGTGTGGTGAAGAGGTTGCCGCAAGGAGAAGGAAGTAATCGCCAAGCAAAGGAGATCTCTCCCCTTCCATTCGACAACGACTTCTTGGAACCTTGCTAGCACAAGGAGCACCAAAAGAAGAGTAGGCAACACCAATTGTGTGCGTCACCTTTGGAGAAGGAGCACTTGCGCCTTTCCTTCCAAGACACCATCTAAGCGATGGCAATGGTAAGAATCCCTTTCTAATGAAAGTTGAACATGTTACATGCTATGCGATCTTGTTTGAAATCCTAGATTCCGCTAGAGGTTTTTTTGTTGTGCCTCCTATAGGGTTTCGCCCCCCCTTTGTTCCAGGGGACTTTCAATTGGTATCAGAGCCAAGTTATTTGCATGTTAATATGTTTGCTTTTTATGTGATCCTATGCAATGATCTATATGTTACATGCGCATGTGATAGGCGAATTTTACATGCTTGTTAGAGATGTTTTTGTTTCTCCTAGGCGCATGTTTTCATGTTGGCGCATATGTATGTTTTCTCAAAAACTTCTGATACTTGCGCGACTCATTATAGATCTAAGGCTCTGCATTAAACCCTTAGACGGGTTATTATGGTTGAAGTCATCCCCTAGGTTAGATCCAGACAGTCTGATCAGACCATCTGACAGCCTTGATGGGTTGACCAGATAGCACCTATGCAATAGCACTTGGTGGCTATAGGTCAACTGCAGACAGGCGTGTAGCGATGTCTGATTGAGACGACTAGTGAACACACATGAGTTAGGCCCGGGGTCACACCCGCTTGCCAGATCTCATGAGAGTTGTTCGGCCCTGGCGCATGCATGGTTGACCTTTGGTCGACTCAAGTCAGTTAGGACTTGGTGCATGCAAGGGCAGTGGATCTGACTAGGTTGGATGAGTGGATCCCTAGTAATGGACCGTTGTAAGGTTGTTGGGCAAATAAGGAAATTAAAATTGATGCCTATGGGGTTTTCGAAATTTAATTTTCATGATTGGATCACATGTTGATTGATGCCTATGTATGTTTATTTATTCTTATGTGGGCTGCCCATGTTAAATGTGTGCTGTGCTGGGGCCTGCGTGCCTAGAATTTAAAGTTGTAAATTAATTATTGTGATCTGCGTATCACATTGTATTTAATTTATAAAGTGTAATTGACCTGCGTGTCAATCTTGTCTAGATAGATTAATTTGTAAATTAATCAGACAAGAGCACAGAGCACACATGGCAGAGGCGCATGCAGCAGTGGCTTGACCAGGTGGGAGGTCCAGGGTTCGACTCTAGGACCAGGCGCATTTTCCTTGGTAGGCGCACCTGAGCTGCAGATGGCGCTTGGGCCCTGGTTTGGGCCAGATGAGCAGCAAAAGACCCATGAAGAAAAGCAAGTGAAGACTTAAGTTAATTAAGGTCTTACTTAGGCTATGGGCTTGTTGGGGTATGCCCTTAAGGCTAATGTTTGAGGCCTTGGGATTGTAAAAGTATCATGTAATAAACTCTTATGTTTATAAAGGCATGGTTGTTATTCAGTTAAGCTACATTGTCTGCTGCAATATATGTTCTTCTGAATAATGTCTCAAAGCTGTTCAGCTAGGCTGACGTGCAGTTATGTCCTTAGTCGATGTATCTTGGTGAACATGAGACAGCCTTGATATGGTTAAGACTAATATGTGTTCTAATCTTATAGGATGCTTCGAGCATGGAATAAGATGTAGACTCATGGGTACATTGGATGTACTGGACAGACCCTACTAGGATATTCAATTGCTTGTCACAATGTGAATAATCCTTGTTTGCTACAAGTGGCACATCTCCTCTGACTTGAGATCACTTGTGTTTCTAAATGATGATTGTCATTGTTTTGAGGTAGTTCAATATCATTTGAAACATAATGATTATAGACTATCTTGGATAATGATCATGAGTCAGGTTAGGGCACTAGTGATAGACATAGGATTACCGTCTCCTTGTTTAAGGAGTGTGGTGTTCTAAAGGGGCCCCCCCGGCTGAGATGATTGAGAAAGTGTATGGCCATACCCAGGTGACTGTGTTCATCTGATCTAATCATGCTCATCATATTGGAGCTACAAGCTTGACACGCTTGTCCAATAAGAACATCCAGTGGCAAAGGAAATATGTATGCCTAGTGAAGCCTAGTGAAAAGGATTCACACTTGAGCTGTGTTTTGGGTGTAGTCTTGGAAGACTCTTTCCTTTATATCGGGAGACGGTGATGTGTTGCTAGATACCCCTCACTGATCGTGATAATGTAAGTTATCGTTACCGACATTTAAAGGAAACCCTCAGGGTCGCACAATTTGATGATATGGCTTACTTAAGTCAGATCGTGTGGACTGAATTGTTTTGGTTCAGTTTAAAGGGATTTAAACTCTGATTGTAAGTGAGATCTGGTCTGATCATGTTTGATTGATTAGGGCTTGAGATCGGTAAGCTTCTATCGAGAGTGTTGATGCTAGATCGATCAGATCAGAAGCATCTGGAGATGAATGGTCAGATCTAGGACCTTAGGGTCTAATTCGATCTAGACTTAATGTTTGGGCTGATTTGGTTTGGTCATTGAACCAAACATCTTGAACCGGCTCATGGGTTGAGCGCAAGGTTCAGGTGGGAGAAGAGAGTTGCGCATGGTTCATTTGGTGAACGCATAACGCACGTAATCATGGCTTGCTATTTTGGGAACTCTCGGTCGGTTTTCAACGTGGGAACGTTTCCACGTTCACTTGCAACGCCTCCTCTCTATTCCTCTTGCGAATTCGCTCTTGGCATTAGACGACTCACGGCTGGTGGCGTGAAGGTTGACGACAAGAGGATTCGGCCAAATTTTCATCTCATCATCCCTCAAACGATCGAGGAAGCTTTGGAGCATTGCTAGCACAAATCGCCCCAAAGAAGTAGGCCTTCTTCTTCTTGTGTGCGACAGCCTTTGGAGGAGATCTCTTTTGCTTTCTTCTTCCAAGACACCATCCAAGAGATGGCGACGGTATGGATCATTCTCACATCTATCTAAGTTGATCATATGCAATAGAAAGATCTTTGAAAGCCCTTCTTCCGCTTCCAAAATTTTATGCGCCACCCTAATAGGGTTTTCGCCCCCCTCTCGAAAGGGGTCCTTCAGGGCTTTTACCACATAAGATCCATGCTTTCTTTTATTGTTTAAATAAGTAGAACAGCATGATTTATTTATCTTCTGCTATCACCATAGGAATTGCATGATAGTGAAGAAGATAAAAGACCGTTAAAATCCAACGCTAAAATATCAAGCTCGTATGCCTTCTGACGCGAAACCTCACTGTTCTGATTATCGTTGGAGCCGTGTTGTACCCACTCAGTGGGCACGTCCATCTATCTTCAGACGGTGCGGGATTACACCTGCGTGTTACAGAGAAGGAATTTATCGCTTCTCGTTGCTCAGCATAGCACGTGGTGGTCCAGGGAGTAGGTCGGGTCAGCTTGACCATGTAGGCTACATATGTGGCGCATATGGTAGCACATGGAGGCAGCCATCTGTGGGGTCAGAGACTGTGTTGTACCAACTCAGTTGGCATAGTCTGCAGGATTGCCCAGATGAAGGGGAATCGCACGGGTTGGCGATTGGCTGGGACAGCCTACCAGAAATTAGTGCTTGTACTCTCTGTGCATCTTATCTCGCCTGAGCGGGACGCGGAGACCAAGTATGAAATCTGGATCCCATCTCACTAAAAGAGTTCTACTCTTTCGGGCTATTTTGCTGGATTTTTCAGCCAGATAAAATAGTGAGAAAAAGGAATCATTCTTAAGTCCTAATTGATTCTTAACATTGATACTGACCTTGCTGTTCTTGCATTGTTGTAGATTCCTGCAGCAACGAACACCATGAGCTTCAATGTGCGATCCCTACTGGAAAGGGAGAAGTTTGCTGGGCCGAACTTCTCAGACTGGTTCGGACACCTTAAGATTGTTCTTAAGGCAGAGAGGAAACTGTATGTCCTCGAGACGGCGATACCGCCTCAGCCCACTCCGAACGCCGCAAGGGCGGTTCGGGAAGGTTATGAAAAGCATGTCAATGATAGCATTGATGTCGCTTGCCTGATGCTAGCGTCTATGACGCCACCGCTGCAGCGTCAGCATGAGGATATGTCTGCAATAGACATGATAGCAAACCTCAAGATGCTGTATGCTGCACAGGCGAGGACAGAACGCTATAATCTGACAAAGCTGTTCTTTCAGAGCAAACTGGCTGAAGGGAGCCCAGTGGGAGCTCACGTGCTCAAGATGATTGGGCACAAGGAGGCTCTAGAGAAACTGGGGCATACCATCAACCAGGAGCTTGCTGTAGACATTATTCTGCAATCTCTCCCGCCCTCTTTCGATGCGTTCATTATTAACTTTAATATGAACAAAATCGATTGTACTCCGGCAGAGCTGCTGAATATGCTCTTGACTACTGAGGAGACTCTGAAGGGAAAGCCTTCGACCTCTGTCTTAATGGTTCCTTCAAGGAACAAGAAGAAGGGGAAGAAGGGCAAGGCCCCTGTCAAGAGTTACAGCAAGGCTCTGAAGCAAAAAGTCAAGCGGTCAAAGGAGTACAGATGTTTCCACTGTGGCCAGCTGGGTCACTGGAAAAAGGACTGTAAAGCGCTCCAAGGAGACAAGAGGGGAAGCATCGCTTCTGGCTCAGGTATATACGTGACGGAAGTCATGGTTTCATCTTCTTCTATTTCATGGGTGTTGGACACTGCATGTGGAGTTCACATTTGTTCAAATGTACAGGAACTCAAGAGAAGAAGACAGGTGGGACAGCATGAGGTGGACCTACGAGTTGGAAACGGGGCACGGGTTGCTGCTGTTGCTGTAGGAGACTATTTCATCTCTTTGCCATCTGGGCTTGTATTAGAACTAAACAGTTGTTATTTTGTTCCCAGCATTACTAAAAATATTATCTCCATTCCTGCTCTTGTCAGGAAGGGATTTTCCTTTGAATGCAATATTTCAAAGTGTGTTCTTACTTTTGATAATATTGTTTATGCTACTGGTTCAATTAACAATGGGTTATTCATGTTGGACATGGAATGTTCTATACAAAATATTGATATTAAGAAAGCCAAATATGCTGATGACAGCACCTTGCTATGGCATAGTCGTTTAGGCCATATTAACAAGAAACGCATTAAGCGGTTGCATGATCATGGACTGCTGGGATCATTCTCCTATGAGGAGATTGATACATGCAAGGCTTGTTTAATGGGTAAAATGACGAAGTCACCTTTTCCTCACAAAGGTCAAAGGGCTTCAGGTTTACTTGACCTTATACACAGTGATGTGTGTGGGCCATTTAGTAAACATGCCAGAGGTGGCTATCAGTACTTCATTACCTTTACTGATGATTTCAGTAGATATGGGTATGTCTATCTTATGAGACATAAAAGTGAATCTTTTGACAAGTTCAAAGAGTTCAAGAATGAAGTACAGAATCAGCTAGGCCGAAATATCAAGGCACTTCGTTCTGATCGAGGTGGAGAATACCTAAGTCATGCGTTTACTGACTATCTGAAGGAGTGTGGGATTATCTCACAGCTCACTCCGCCAGGAACACCGCAATGGAATGGTGTGTCCGAGAGGAGAAATAGAACGTTACTGGATATGGTTCGTTCTATGATGAGTCAGGCTACTCTACCTTACTCCTTTTGGGGATTTGCACTGGAGACAGCTGCAAAGGTACTAAACCGAGTGCCATCCAAGGCAGTTTCTAAGACGCCATATGAGTTATGGTATGGGAAACAGCCGAGCTTGACATTTATCAGGATCTGGGGCTGCGAGGCTTATGTCAAAAAGCTCGCCTCTGGGAAACTAGAGAGCAGATCTGACAAATGTATCTTTGTCGGTTACCCTAAGGAAACTAAGGGTTATTATTTCTTCGATCCCAAGGAGAACAAGGTATTTGTTGCTCGGATGGCCATATTTCTTGAGAAGGAGTTTCTTCTGCAAGAGGCCAGTGGGAGAGAAATAAAGTTGGATGAGAATCCAGAGGAAGGACAAAGTGCTCAAGCACAGTTGGATGAGCCTGAGCCGGTGGAACAGGTTACTGAACAACCTGAGGCTCAGATATCACGGGAACCACGAAGATCGGGAAGGATTCGTCGACAGCCTGAGCGCTATGACGGAGTCTACATCATTGATAATGATGAACCCCTCACTTATGCGGATGCGGTCAGTGGACCGGAGTCAGCGAGATGGCTTGAAGCTATGCGCGCCGAGATGGACTCCATGTCAGATAACCAAGTATGGGATTTGGTTGATCCGCCTCCGAGAGTTATCCCTATAGGCTGTAAATGGATCTTCAAGAAGAAGATTGACATGGATGGTAACGTGGTTACCTATAAAGGCAGGCTAGTTGCGAAAGGTTTCAAACAAATCTACGGGATAAATTATGATGAAACTTTCTCACCTGTAGCTATGTTTAAGTCTATTCGGATTCTTTTCGCGATAGCAGCATATTATGATTATAAGATCTGGCAAATGGATGTGAAGACAGCTTTCCTGAATGGAAATCTGGAAGAGGATGTGTATATGACACAACCAGAAGGTTTCACTAATCCATCAGATCGTCATAAGATATGCAAGTTAAAGAAGTCTATTTATGGACTTAAACAAGCATCTAGAAGCTGGAATATTCGTTTTGATGAATCAATCAGTGAGTTTGGTTTCATCAAGAACGAGGATGACCCGTGTGTATATAAGAGGTTTAGTGGGAGAGTGATTACTTTCCTAGTCCTCTACGTCGATGATATCTTGATCATTGGAAATGACATTCCTGAAATGCATGCGGTTAAGGCATGGTTAAGGAAATGTTTCCAGATGAAAGATCTTGGAGAAGCAGCCTATGTATTAGGTGTGAAGATCTACAGGGATAGATCTAAGAGGCTTCTCGGGCTGTGCCAGAGTACTTACATCGATAAAGTCCTGGAAAGATTTCATTTAGAGAATTCTAAAAGAGGATATCTTCTAGTCAGACATGGTCTGAATCTTTCGAAGAGTCAGTGTCCACAAACACAGACTGAGAAAGATGAAATGGACAATACGCCTTATGCTTCGGCTATTGGGTCCATTATGTATGCGATGTTGTGTACTCGCCCAGACGTCGCTTACGGGTTAAGTGTGACCAGTCGATTCCAAGGTAATCCAGGTGTGGCGCACTGGATTGCAGTCAAGAACATTTTAAAATATCTGCGGAGGACCAAAGATATGTTCTTGATATATGGTGGTCAGGAAGAACTCAGTATAGAAGGATATACTGACGCTTCGTTCCAGTCTGACCAGGATGATTTCCGATCGCAATCAGGCTATGTTTTTAGCTTGAATGGAGGAGCAGTGGTGTGGAAGAGTTTTAAACAGTCAACTGTTGCTGATTCCACAACAGAAGCCGAGTATGTTGCAGCCTCGGAAGCATCCAAGGAGGCAGTGTGGATTCGTAAGTTCGTGAGAGAACTTGGTGTTGTTCCTTCGAGTGCAGATCCTTTGGTTATCTTTTGTGATAACACTGGAGCAATCGCACAAGCAAAGGAACCACGGTCGCACCAGAAGTCCAAGCACATACAGAGACGGTTTCACTTGATCCGGGAGATCATAGATCGTGGCGAGATCAAAGTTTGCAAGGTTCATACAGATGACAATCTGGCAGACCCGCTTACTAAGCCTCTGGCGCAGCAGAAGCATGAGAAGCACTGTAATAACATGGGTTTGAGATTTCTCAACCATTAGATTAAGTGCAAGTGGGAGATTGTTGGGGTATGCCCTTAAGGCTAATGTTTGAGGCCTTGGGATTGTATCAGTATCATGTAATAAACTCTTATGTTTATAAAGGCATGGTTGTTATTCAGGTTGTTATGTTGTCTGCTGCAATAATTGTACTTCTGAATAATGTCTCAAAGCTGTTCAGCTAGGCTGACATGCTGTAATGTCCTTAGTCGAGATATCTTGGTGAACATGAGACAGCCTTGATATGGTTAAGACTAATATGTATTCTAATCTTATAGGATGCTTCGAGCATGGAATAAGATGTAGACTCATGGGTACATTGGATGTACTGGACAGACCCTACTAGGTTATTCAATTGGTTGTCACAATGTGAATAATCCTTGAATGCGACAAGTGGCACATTTCCTCTGACTTGAGATCACTTGTGTTTTCTAAATGATGATTGTCATTGTTTTGAGGTAGTTCAATATCATTTGAAACATAATGGTTATAGACTATCTTGGATGGTGAGCTTGAGTCATGTTAGGGCATTAGTGATAGACATAGGATTGCCGTCTCCTTGTTTAAGGAGTGTGATGTTCTAAAGGGCCCCCTGGATGAGATGATTGAGAAAGTGTATGGCCATACCAAGGTGACTGTGTTCATCTGATCTAATCATGCTCATCATATTGGAGTTACAAGCTTGACACGCTTGTCCAATAAGAACATCCAGTGGCAAAGGAAACATGCATGCCTTGTGAGTTGGATTCACACTTGTGCTGTGGTTTGGGTGTAGTCTTGGAAGACTCTTTCCTTTATATCGGGAGACAGTGATGTGTTGCTAGATACCCCTCACTGATCGTGATAACGTGAGTTATCGTTACCGACATTTAAAGGAAACCCTCAGGGTCGCACAATTTGATGATATGGCTTACTTAAGTCAGATCGTGTGGACTGAATTGTTTAGGTTCAGTTTAAAGGGATTTAATCTCTGATTGTAAGTGAGATCTGGTCTGATCATGTTTGATTGATTAGGGCTTGAGATCGGTAAGCTTCGATCGAGAGATTGGATGCTAGATCGGTGAGATCAGGAGCATCAAGAGATCAACGGTCAGATCAAGAGCCTTAGGGTTTAATGTGATCTGGACTAATGGCTTGGGTCGATTGGTCTATGAACCAGACCAAATTGAACCAGCTTATTGAGTGAGCGTGTGGTTCAAATTGAGAGGAGTTTGCGCATGGGGTAAACCCATGATCGCATGTGAGTGAGTGGCTTTCTATTTTTAGAAAGCATGATCACATACGTGACCACTACTCACGTTCACGCCTAAGGCGCCCTCATCTCTCGTTTCTCCTCCTCTCTGGTCGCCAACTTGAGTATTCGGTGCTTGCACTCTCGTGTGGTGAAGAGGTTGCCGCAAGGAGAAGGAAGTAATCGCCAAGCAAAGGAGATCTCTCCCCTTCCATTCGACAACAACTTCTTGGAACCTTGCTAGCACAAGGAGCACCAAAAGCAGAGTAGGCGACACCAATTGTGTGCGTCACCTTTGGAGAAGGAGCACTTGCGCCTTTCCTTCCAAGACACCATCTAAGCGATGGCAATGGTAAGAATCCCTTTCTAATGAAAGTTGAACATGTTACATGCTATGCGATCTTGTTTGAAATCCTAGATTCCGCTAGAGGTTTTTTTGTTGTGCCTCCTATAGGGTTTCGCCCCCCCTTTGTTCCAGGGGACTTTCACATTGATCCCTTGACTTGAGATCATTGACCGTTCTGTATGGTTAGGGACTTGCTTTGATATAACCTAACACCTCGCCGTAGTTGGGAGGTAATAACGGTTATCATTGAGTATGTCACGACCCATATGAGAAGGTCAATGGACAGACAAAGGATTTGCCCCTTCTTTAGGGAAGTTTGATGTCCATGGAGCTCCTCTATGGTTCTATGACTGAAAGTATATGGCCATACCCAGGTGACAAACTGATTTAGTCATGACCATGTGATTAGGTGAAAATAAGTGATGACACACTTGTCAAATTGGATATCAGTTTGGTAAAGGGACTATAGTGTATCTGTACCTAGTTGCGATAATGGGGATGTCGATGTCGATGTCGATATCTATTCTGATGACTTGGGTAGTAGCGATGCACTGCTAGGTGCCACTCACTACTTGTGGTGACCTAAGGTCAGCACTACCAACTTCGGAGGAACCTATAGGGTCGCACACTTTGATACTCGAGTTCTTGTATTGATCGGGAAGCCTTATGATCGAGTTATTGGATAACTCAGATCTATTTTAGAGATTTCATCAGCGCCAATGGGCCTGATGAGATGGAAGAGTGTTATTGGATCCAAACTTCATTTTTGGCAGGTTGACCCGAAATTGACCATGGTTGGTCACATTTGACTTTAGGTTACATTGGATTGGATCCAATTGTTTAATCAACCCATGTAAAGAAGTTTGGGCTAGCTCATTACTCAATGAGGCCCAATAACAAGTTGTCATGAAGAGAGAATAGGCTAAAAGGGTATAATGGGGAGAAATCTTATCCCATTGGCACCTAGGGGCAGAATGGGGATAAGATGGCACAATTTGCTTCATAAGGAAGCAATTGGCGCCTTGCCCTCTCTCCTTGGATGGTATGCTTACCTCTATGGCAAGTCGTGGGGCTGATATGGCTTGGAGGACTTATTAGGAAGGTCTTGGGTGCATATGGCTATGTAGAATGGGTTTATGGAAAAGGAGAATTTCCTAAACCCAAAACCCTAATTGCCACCCCCACACAGTCAATAGGATTTGGGCTTCTACTTATTCCGATTCCGACAGCAACAAAAAATATTCGTCGTATATGGGCTTTTCCTAGTGTTTTACTTTTAAGTATAGCTATGGGGTTTTCGGCCAATTTATCTATTCAACAAATAAATGGAAGTTCTATCCACCAATATCTATGGTGTTGGACCATCAATAATGATTTTTCCTTAGAGTTCGGATACTTGATTGATCCACGCTGCCACCTTCTTCATTAGTTGCACCCACCTTATTCATGCCACCCCTCAAGCCTCTATATATCAAGGATATGCGAGAGGCTCATGAGGCTAATCAATTGGCGTGAGCAATCTTCTAAGGGGGCAAGAACAAGTCATTGGCGCAAGTCTTCCATCACTAGGCCACAAGCTTCATCTTCTATTCTCCTCTTGGCGCAAGAGGGATAAGGGCTTGGTGGCAATTGGTGACACCAAAATTCATAGTATATTTTATGTCATTTCATTGGTCTTTTTGTGTCATATTTATGCTCCTTTGCATATTTTTATGCTTTTTTTTATCAAATATTATGGAATCTACTTCTTTTTTGGTTTTTGATAATTTTCAGGTAAAAAGGCACGATTTTAAGGCGTTTTCAAGCAAAATCAGATACATAGAAGAATTCCCATCATTAAGAAGAGATTACAGGACAAATTTCATGTAAATCGAAGACATATACCAAATTACAACACTGCCATAATTCATATTATGGTACCATAATTTTGAGAACTACCGTAATATCGGAGCACTGCCGTATTTTGGGATAATTTTGTACAGGAAGTTTCACCAAAATTACGGCACTGCCATAACTAAAATCATGGTGCCGTATTTTGAAGCGACTTCTAGCCCGAGAGATTTCCAGAAATTATGGCACCGCCGTAATCATTTCCACGATACTATTATTCTAGTCGAATCCTGTACAAAAGAACTTAAAGAAAATACGGCAGTGCCGTAACAGAAACCACGGCCGTAATTCTATTCCTGGCATGTGATTTTCATGGTGAAATTGAAGTCCGATTTTTGCGCGATTGATTGAGGATGATCCAGGCCCTTAAATTCAATCCTGTAAGAAGGAAAAGGAGAGCCTCCGAAGAGGAGAACACGCCGAGGGCGAAAACCCTAATTTTCATCTACTGTTGAGGGAGAAATCGAGTTTTTCACTGCCGCCCTAGGTTTCGCCGCTGGGAAGTGTACAGCGCATCTCCGGCCGTGAAATTTAAGGGGAAGCTTCGCTTAGAGGAGGAGACGATACCCTAGAAGTTTCAGAGATAAAGGATCTCGATCGGAGGATTAGCAATGAAAGAGTGGGCACTGGCACTATTCACCGCAAGTCTTGGGGCAAATTACGGCTGTAATTTCTATTACAGTCGTGTTGTAAAGTTATTTTTCCCTTCTCTCTTCAATTTCTGATCGACATTATGGTTTGTTGTAACCCTTTTTCCATGCTAGCTTAAACCTTTTATAGGACATGGGGTGTAATCCCCTTGATTTTTTATGACTAGATAACTTCTATTTTGTTAGAATAGTTTTATTATGATGATTCTACTTATGTGATGATTGCCTATAACTCTCCATAGTTTTCTTATTATCATGCATGTTTATAGAGTTTTCGCAATATAGACTGAAAGGTAATTTGCTTGAGAATATGGAACCCTAAAATTGAATATTAGGAACTCACCGTCAGAAATTAGGTTAGTTCCTATTTATTGATTTTAGAAGAATAATTGCTATATTTGATAATTTGAATCTAGAATTGAGTTATTTTATTAAACATAAGGATCTTGTGCGAAAGTGAAGATCGGAGCATTGGAGAAACATAAGTAGAACCTGTGTTGAGACTCGAATGCACGAAAGTGATCCTTGAGTTATTTGATTGATGATTTACTTATTTTCTACTTGGGATAGATCTTACATGAAAGCGAGGATCGGTCCCTGCATGAAAGTGAGATAATCAGTTTACGTAGTAAATTATATCTTTATCATGATAAAATTAGTCTGACAACCTTTTTTTCATATCTAGTCATTGAAATTAAGGTGGATGAAACCCTAATCCTAGTTTCTCTCTGATTTCGTGTTCTTTTTATCATTTACTTGCATTATAATCGATTGCTTAGCTAGTAAGAGTAAAACTATTGGGTACTTAACAATAAGGTCTCTGTGGTTCGATATCTTTCTTTATTACTTCGAGTATCCGTGCACTTGTGGACTACAACAAGTTTTTGGCGCCGTTGCCGAGGACCTTAGTTTGTTAATATCAAAATAGTTATTAGTATTGCTAGACTATGTTTTATTTGTTTTGGATTTAACTTTGTTTTTTGTTTTTGCAAGTTTTGGATTTTCACAAGTTGTGACAGAACTGTGAATTTGCTTGTGTTTTATATTTTCTATATTCTAAAAAAATAATAATATTTTGATTGATTGGTGTTGGATATTCTTTCTGCTCTTGATAGATTTGAATATATGTCTTTTAATCACTACTCATGGGCAACGGAAAGAGGTGAGGTATACATGCCACATGGTAAGTATGAAGATGATTCATTGTGCACTCTTGTAGATAAATTGAAATTACACTCTTATATGCACCCTGTTAGAACATCTTATTCTTCTATTAGATGTGACATTTGTGGATGTTTTGATCATTATACTTCTGATTGCCAAATTTTCATTCCTTCAAATCATGTTTCTGAACCATACTTTGAGGATATTGAGAAATCTAGGTTAAAACCCATGCTTGAAAAATTCATGACAAATCAAATTCAAATCATGGCAAATCGAAGTAAGGAAATTGAAGATCTTAAAGGGATAATTAGTAACCTTGCTTCTCAAGTAGGATCTTTAACAGCTCATAAGAAATTTTTAGAAACACAGATAGCACAACAAGCTTGTTTGTTTGATTTTGATTTGGAAACTCAGAAAATTGATTTAGAAAAGTCCCCCTCTAATTTTGATTGTTTTGAAATTGAGCCTTATGTGAACATTAATGAATCTCACTTTGATTTTGATGATTGTAAAATTGATTCATTTGATAATTTATTTGTGGAAAAAATTGAGAAAACTAATTCTGAAAAATCTCTTTTTGACTCTAGTGATAGTTATGAAACTGATTCTTATGATGATATATCATTCGTGGTTAAATATGAGGAAACATATGAGGGGACTGATTTAGAAAAAATCTTACTCTGATTTTGTTGGTAATTTTGAGATTGATAAATTATTTGATGAAGTGCATGAGGAACTAGAAAATGATTTGAATATTACAAACACTAATGAATCTCACTCTGATGTTTTGCCCATATCTGCTGATTTGTTTGAAAAATTATGCTTTATTGATGAACCTAATGTGAGATAAAAAAATTTTTTGATGATCCAATACTTGAATCTTTGGATTGAAGTCCTATTGCAATTGAAGATATAAATTTGAATAAAGGACTAATGATTTTGCTTTTTGATAAATATAGGAAGATTACCGGATATCCTTTGAGTGGAATTGGAAATTTTGATTTTGATTTCTGCAAATTTGAGAAAGCCATGTCGATCTTGATTTATATGAAATTTTGGATGTTTGGATTAGTGGCTAAACTTTCAGGATAACGAAAATGCAGAAAATTATATGCTATTTACTATGGTATTGATCCACCTGCTTCACCATGACATTTGGATTTTTGGTCAAGCTATGGACCTAAAAATTAGTGCTTCTTGGGAGGCAACCCAAGCACTCTTACTTTACTTAGTTTCTTTTATTTTAGTTTATTTTTAGAATTAATTTTTCTTCTCTTTTTGTAGGAAAAATCAAATTTTGTGCAAAATACGGCACTGTCGTAATCCTTTTCATGGTGTCGTAATTTTGGCTGAATTCTTACCTGAACGTTTTCTGAAGTTTTGTGAAAAATAAGGCAGTAACGTATTCTTTTTCATGGTCCATATTTTTGGTTGATTTTTGACTCGACAGTTTTTCATCTTTTACGGCACTACCATAATCATTTTCACGGTACCATATTTTCGGTCTATTTCGACCAAAACGTTTTGTGACTTTTACGGCAAGGCCGTAACCATTTTTACGTGTCATATTTTTGAGTGATTTATGACCCAAAAAATTTGTGTAAATTACGGCACTGCCGTAAGGAATATTACACCCGTAAAGTTAAAACTGCATTTTGCTTATCTGATTAGGTGTTTTCTCGCAGTGATTTTAAGAAATTGGGTTGGGAAAATTTTTGATCTTTGGCACAAACATGAACTACTGATCTTTGTCTATTATTTGGATATTTTTATTGAATTTTAAAGTCCATACATCATCCTATAATACATAGGATATTTTTATACTTGATTAATTTCTACAACAGTTTTGTTTGACTAATCTGATTAGCGTCTTTGCTGTAGAATTTTAAGATGCTTTGATGAGTTGAAACCCTGATTTTTTACTTGAAATTGGAAGTACATGTTTCATTCTATCTCTTGGAATTGTTGTTTTCATGAAAATATTTTATGATCATTCTAGGAAGCATGGCAACTTTTCGAATCTGATTAACTTCTGTGCAGTTTCTCATTTAGTAATCTGAGTAGCCTTCCTTTTGCTGATACCATAAATTCCTGACAGATTTTGAGCCTTTAATTCTCATCGCCTAGAAAGAACAAGTTTTATTCTACTTCATGGTTATGTCTATTTTCTTTATGGATCATTAAATCTTATTCTTGGGTATAGCTACTTTTTGTAACTGAATCAGTAGGTTGCTCTGCTATCCTTGGACACCTGTAGTTTCTTCTCCAGATTTGCAGCACCTCTAGCCAGCCCAACCACCACCACTCCAGCTGCCTCTGACACCACTATTTCCAGCCGTCGATACTGGATTATACCATCAGCAGCCTCTTACTTCTTCTGCTGCCTCTATTTCCATTGATTTAGTTTATTTTTGCAGCAGGATCTTTATTATTGACTCTGATTTTTTATGCAGCATTATCTCTCACAGCCCACCGGCCGACGACTTTACCTTCGGGACTGTAGGCTCTTGCAGGCCACTAGAGACTACTCATCATCACTCTACTGTCAGCACGATCATCTTCATCACTAGTAGCTTTTCAGCTAGCATCTATCCCACCTCTGCTTCTCGCCTCTATCAGCTCTTTTCGACTGGCACCTTCTTTGGACCTCTAGTGATAATTCTGATTTCCCTTTGAAAAAATTATTTTTTTTAAGTAAGAGACTATTTTTGATCTGAGCCTTATGTATTTAAAAATTGCGTAGGTAAATTTTTTCATAAAGCACATCTTTTGACCCACCTGCATCTGGCCTGATGATGATTGAGCTTGCTATATAGTTTCGTGAGTATTGTTTGCACTTTCTAGTGATCTTATTCAATATGATTGTATGGTGTTGCTACTTGATTTCTTTTGCTATTTGCTATGATTGTATCACTTAATGAGATTTCTATTCGATGTGATTTCTTAAATCTATCATTTTATACTTATGACTATGATTCTATGAGGTTCATGCTTCACACCTTTTGCATTGATTTTGATATTCTTGATTTATAAAAATTTTTATGACTTGAATCCATGTGATGAGAGGTGTGTAGATTTTTCTATGATGATGAATATTTATGCATGTCAATCCCTATGAATGGAAATATACCTATTATGTTGAATTTATTTCTTCAATATATATCTAGTTGTTGAAATTCTTCATTGATTGATGCATAAGGTTTTGGGTAGATGTATTGTTTGATGAATGCAATCTTAGAGTGAAACATCTTTCTTGAATAAAATAAGCATATGAGTGTAATTTTTGAATTGATGTCAATTGATTAACCTAGTTGATGTTTACTTTATCATACTTTTTGTTGGGAAAAAAGAATCCAAGATCCACAAAAAGAGAAAGAGACTCCCCTACTTGGCACTGTGTAAAATGGACAGTGGTACCAAAGATATGGGTTGAAGTCTGTAAAAAAGGGAAAGAGAGAAAAAGAAAAATAACTCCCCTACTTGGCACTGTGTAAAATTGACAATGGTACCGAAGACAAGGGTTGAAGTCTGAAGAAAAAGTGTGTATCTATGTGGGTACTTAACATAAAAAATATAATAACAGAAAATTTAGAAAAGAAAGATTTTGAGTGGAAAAAGATTTTGGATATCATATTCCTGTAAACAAAGGTATGATAGATTTAAACTAAAACTTAGGTTAATTCATGAGACTGAGATTCTATTTATTATGCATGTTGCAAAGTTTTATTTGATCAAAGTTGTGAATCATAAAGATTGATTTCAAAGGACAGTGTATTTATCTGAATTTTTGTGCAAAAAGTTGGTGGAATTTTTCATGAGTGATTATATTTTAGAAATTTATTTTTCATAAGAGAGAATATTTTCCATAGCATTGTTCTTTATTCTTTTTATTTGCTTGAGGACAAGCAATGTTTGAGCCTTATGTGTTTGATGACACCAAAATTCATAATATATTTTGTGTCATTTCATTGGTCTTTTGTGTCATATTTATGCTCCTTTGCGTATTTTTACACCTTTTTTTATAAAATATTGTGGAATCTACTTCTTTTATGATTTTTTGATGATTTTCAGGTAAAAAGGCACGATTTTATGGCATTTTTAAGCAAAATCAGATACATAGAAGAATTCCCATCATCAAGAAGAGATTACAGAAAAAATTTCACGCAAATCGAAGACACATACCAAATTATGGCAGTGCCATAATTCATATTACGATACCGTAATTTCGAGTACTACCGTAATATCGGAGCACTGCCGTATTTTGGGATGATTTTGTACAGGAAGTTTCACCGAAATTATGGCACTGTCGTAACTAAAATCACTGTGCCATATTTTGAAGCGACTTCCAACCCGAGAGATTTCCAGAAATTACGGCACTGCCGTAATCATTTCCATGGTACAGTAATTCTGGTCGAATCCTGTACAGAAGAACTTAAAGAAAATATGGTAGTGCCGTAACAGAAACCACAGCCGTAATTCTATTACTGGCACACGATTTTCATGGTCAAATTGAAGTCCAATTTTTGCGCAATCGATTGAAGACGATCTAGACCCTTAAATTCAATTATGTAAGAAGGAAAAAGGAGAGCCTCCGAAGAGGAGAGCACGCCAAGGGCGAAAGCCCTAATTTTCATCCACTATCAAGGGAGAAATCGAGTTTTTCACTGCCGCCCTAGGTTTCGCCGCTGGGAAGTGTACAGCACATCTCCAGCCATGAAATTTGAGGGGAAGCTTCGCTTAGAGGAGGAGACGATACTCTAGAAGTTTCAGAGAGAAAGGATCTCGATCAGAGGATAAAACAATGAAAGTGTGGGCATCGGCACTTTTCACCGCATGTCTTGGTGCAAATTACGTGCTGTAATGTTGTTTTTCCCTTCTCTCTTTGATTTCTGATCTTCTGACCTTATGGTTTATTGTAACCCTTTTTCCATGCTAGCTTAAACCTTTTATGGGACATGGGGTGTAATCCCCTTGATTTTTTATGACTAGATAACTTCTATTTTGTCAGAATAGTTTTATTATGATGATTGCCTATAACTCTCCATAGTTTTCTTATTATCATGCATGTTTTTAGAGTATTCGCAATATGAACTAAAAGGTGATTTGCTTGAGAACTTGGAACCCTAAAATTGAATATTAGGAACTCACCGTAAGAAATTAGGTTAGTTCCTATTTATCAATTTTAGAAGAATAATTGCCATGTTTGATAATTTGAATATAGGATTGAGTTATTTTGTTAAATGTAAAGATCTAGTGTGAAAGTGAGGATCGGAGCGTTGGAGAATCATAAGTAGAAATTGTGTTGAGACTCGGATGCACGAAAGTGATCCTTGAGATTCCACATGAGATGATCAACTTAGGATTCGGATGCACGAAAGTGATCCTTGAGTTCTTTGATTGATGATTTACTTATTTTCAACTTGGGATAGATCTTGCGTGAAAGCGAGGATCGGTCCCTGCATGATTGTCAGCACGAAAGTGAGATAATCTTTTTATGAAGTAAATTATATCTTTATCATGATAAAATTAGTCTGATAACCTTTTATTCATATATAGTCATTGAAATTAAGGTGGATGAAACCCTAGTCCCAGTTTCTCTCTGATTTCGTGTTCTTTCTATCATTTACTTGCATTATAATCGATTGCTTAGCTAGCAAGAATACAACTGTTTGGTACTTAACAATAAAGTCTCTGTGGTTCGATATTATTCTTTATTACTTCGAGTATCTGTGCACTTGTGGACTACAACAGCAATCTCCTTCAACCTCTTTCACCTTGGTGCATCATCCCTAGAAGGTGGCGCAAGTGATTAAAAGGAGGACTTAAGGCTTGAATCTTCTTCCTGAGGCTAGCACCGGGCGAGGAAGAAGAGAGCTTGAGGCATCCGTGTGTGTGAGACTACAGAGGGCGCACGCTTGGGTGCCTACCTCGACATCGTCATCGCCTCGCTCTAGGTATTTACTATCTCATCGTGTCGACCCCCTCGCAAGACGATCTTTATTGGGTTTTTGGGATCGGCCTGTTTCAGGGATATTATTCCGCTGTGTATGTATTATAATCTCTGTGAAAAATTATAAAATACTCCTAGGGTTTCCCAACACTCGCATCATTTTTTTCTGAAAAGGGATAGACTAAAGTGCAAGTGAAAAAATACAAGGCTTTAAAACCCTCTCCTTCCCTCAACATTTACATAGGGGAAGTTACAAAATGGCCCTCATTTGAAATTCAAACCAATGGCTAGATGTGGGCTGATTTTAAATGGATGATGAGGATTGGTCTTCACTTGCTTAGCGCCTAAGTTGCTGGTGGAGTCATGGCATGCATTGGCTGCATGCTTAGATGTGCATGCAAGTCCCTTAATGGCTGATGTGGGCTGGTTGAAGCATGCTTCTCTAATTGTTGGATTTGAGAGGTTCCTTGAAGATGATTGGTGGACTTTGGAGGCATCTTTTGGTGTTTGAATTTTGAGTGGTGCCTAGAATGTTTTGAGGCTGATTTGGGCACCAATCCATGTCATCATGATGAGGTGGATTGAGGTGGCATCCAAGTGTCTTGGTGGTCTTGGAAGTTGGCGCCAAGATGGATGAAACCTTGATGGATGGCGGATGTTGCTTGATCTTTGAGGAGCTAGATGGAGGGCTGATCTTGAGTCTTCATGGATGGTGGATGTTGCTTGATCTTTGAGGAGCTAGATGGAGGGCTGATATTGAGTCTTGGGAAGGAGATGGTGCCTTGTATGTGAATTACATGTGCAATCACCCTTGGCTAAAAAAAACCTACTACATCATCTAGGAAATTAAAAACACTTAAAAGAAAATAAAATCCTAGGCCACCCTACTCTAAAACAAGAACATGAAAGTAGCAAAATACAAGATAAGCTTCAGAATTCATGAAGTCCCAAAATGCAAGGATTGGTGAACTTCATGGAGATGCTCCTACATCAACTTTTCACTCCAATATCAACATGCTCTAATGGCATCCAACACTTATTCTCGAAGACCAATTCAGGTTTATGTTTCCAAGACAATGGTGAGACGGGTGGATGGCGAGGTATCTTTTCCTGAAACATATCTCTCCCCTCTAACATAATATCACGCCCCTCATGCCATATTGTTTGAAAGTGACCAGGGGAGTCAAGTCTCTTTATGTATTTTGAAATCTTATCATCAGAAGGTTAGCCCATGGCATAAGAGGATGGTGAGATATAAAAAAGTAATAGTCTGAGAAAGCTAAAGAACTTGTCAACAAGTTAAATAGTGGATTTCCAACAGATTTGTATGCACATTGCTTATACAAATTTTGTTTCAGTGGTATTTGTTGAACTAATTATTCTCATAAAAAAAAAGAGAGAAAAAGAAAATGAAATACTGTTGATAGGAATTGAGGTTCAAAATAGGAGTTGATATTGAAAATTTTCCAAGCCAACTATAAATTTTGACAAATAGTGTAATTACACTATGCTGCAGTTGAAATCAATATTTTATTTTATTTTTCTACAATGTTTCTAGCTCTTGATTTAGACCTAATAGTTGTTAGAAATATGGTGGAGCTTTCATTGATTCTAATACCCAGAGGTGCAATATAGAGTAAAACTAGGTTCAGAGTTCTGATAATCTACAGTTATAGTAGCTAGTGAAAGCTATTTGAAGATAAGATTATATTGAAAGTTATATTCAAGAGAAAAATAAACCCAAATGAGAATGGATGCAAAATAAAAGAGAAAGTAGAATAACATAAAGTAGGATATGAATTTCAAAATGCTGAATTTTTCATTCCAAAACTAATTGTCCATAATTATAGTGGAAACTATATTCATACTTAAGAAGAATTTGAGTTTAGACGTACAATGTTTTATGACTTAATAATTTGGAATGATGTAGAAATTTTCAGATCAGTCACGAATCTAAAATAGAATTAAAAGGAAATAAATTTTAGCGACAAAAAAAGAGAAGATATGGTAAGAAGGCACCAACATTTATTCAAGAAGGGAAGGAAATACACGCCAAGGGCAGATTCTTGTGGAGATTGCACAAAAAGGAAAGCAGCATGATTTATTAAATCACTCTCTAAGAAAGAACATAAGTCGACATAAATGGGAGAAAGAAAATCTTTTTCAGCGATAGAGATAAGCTGCATTTAAAAAGGAATGTAAAATAAATGGAGAAAAAGGAGCAAATTCTACTTACATATGCACAAAAAAAGAGAAATATGGCAAGAAAAGAAGGAATGCTGGAAATAAAATAGGCGGTAAATAAGGCAAAAAAAAAAATCGTGTTAGTCGTGTGAACATATGGAAGGTCTTCAGTCTACTGTTACAAAAGAGGAGCAGAGGCGCACAAAAGAAGACAGACTCATGTAAAGAAAAGAAAGCACACAACACTCATGTTGAGGGAAGACTTGCGCAAGAAGATAAACAACGTTTAATGTGAGTAGATTTTTTTTGGTTTTGTTCCTAGCGTCTATGAGATGCTCTAAAAAAAGAAGCTTATATCCTAAAAACTCTGCTATGATTTTTATCCTAAAAAGACTTTGCTAGGTTGTTTATATCCTAAAAACTCTGCTAGGATCTTTATATCCTAAGAAAAAAATTTTGCTAGGCTTTGCTAGGATTTTATATCTAGATGTCTCATATTCTTAATTGCATGAAATCAGAAGGAGGTTCACGTAAATAAAAAAGGGGGAACATGGGTATAAAAGTTCCTCATAATAGCTTACTTGGTTCTCCAAAATTGCTCCGCTATCATCTTGCTGCTGTGGTGGAAATTACTAAAAATTCTGTAAGCAATAAAAAGGGAGATAAATTTTACCTCGTGAATTTTTGAATGCTGATGAAAGGAAAAAACAAAAAAAAATAATCAAGGCATATGCAAAAAGAAGAAAACAAAACCCAGAAGCAAGTGAATAAAAATATATATGAAGAGGGATATTTTTAGCACCTGAATTTTTTCTCGCTGAATTTGTTGTCAAAGAACTTTATGTGATGTAGAGGGGAAGCGTGTGACAAAGTTACTGAATTAAAATCAATTATTTATTTTTTTATTTTTTAGAATAAATATCAAAATTTAGGAAACAGCCAGAAGAAATAGTGCTACAGAGAATAATCACGTATGAAAAGTAGTTATGTCCGGTAGGAGGATCCAATAAACCAATTTTTGAACTAACTAAACCAAAATGTAGAATTAAACTAGGTCTTTTCAATCATTCCAAAAATAGAGGGTTTTGTCTTGTCAGAGTAGGAAAGATATCTACAAAAAGAAGGCTAGTCAGATCATTCAAAGAAAACAATACAGAAATTTTATCAGTCTTTAAAAGTTGAGTTGTTTCATAGGATGTTTTGCTGACGCTTCAGTGGAACTGACTAATCTATGAGGTAGAACAAAACAGGTTCTTCCTAGTCATGTGTAAGATCAGGGTTCTAGCTTAACAAAGCACATTAAATAACTGCAACAGAAATACTAATCAGATTAGTAAATAAAACAATTGCAGGAGTTAATCAGTTATCAAAAGTTGCTATGTCTTTCGGGTTGATCCCTTGTCTCTTGAGTTGGATCAACTTATCCGGCTATTAGAGCAAGATTAGTTAATTCTATTGGTGCTAGAGATGAAGAGTTTCGCTGCTCCATTTGCTTAAAATACCTGCGATAACATACTTAGTCAGATTAATATCAAGAGCAAAGCTAAAACTTGCAACAAGAGGATAGGAAGAAATCTAAAAAGAGGGGAAGTTACGCAGAAGGCAGGGGTCATCGCCGTTCGTCGGTCCAATACCAATTACAACGACAAATTGACAATGCCCATGAATCAACTAATAGTCATAATTCCATAAAATGAACTAATAAAATTACCAAAATCATGAGCATAGAATGTTGCATAAGGGTAATTACAAATTATACTATAAGAGTTCTTGGCCTAAGAGTAGAACATGTCAAATTGGATCAGTTCAATTCATTCAATTGGATCATAAGGAAATACTATATATAATCATGCAAAATAGAAGTCATTGAAGCCATATTTAAGTCTCCTTGCCAATAAAATTTGTTTGATGCCATTTGACATGGTACACAAAAAGATATAATGGTCAAGGTAACAAAGGGACAAACTGCCCTGTTTCCATAAATTCCAGGGCATTGAGCTAGAAAATGCAGTCAGTTTAAGGTTATGATGCATATCAAAGATATTCAATATATGATCCGTTGGAAAGATTTTTGAATCTACTTTTGTGTGAAATAATAATTACTCAAAACCGAGTTATAAATGAGAAGTTATAAGCAAAAAGAAACAAGTAGGTCTGTCTGATATTACAGAAAATAGGTACTGAATGTTGCTACATAATTGAGACCCTAACTCTGATTAAATATAAGCAATATTGGATGTGTTGGAAAGATTCTTAAGTCTTCTTTTGCACAACCAATTCGTAGTTACAAATCGTTTGAGTGTACAAAGTTATATCACAAAAACCCTAACAAGATCATATTTGCATAATCACATCACCTTAACCATGCTTTTACAATTCTTCACATTCATCAGATAAGAACTTCATAATTCATTTTGATATCAACAAATCAGCATATGAACTAGGTCTTTAGGTTTTGAACATAATTTTTGTATCCAAATATTATATTTTAGAATCATGAATTTAGGGCATAGGGTAGAAACTTGACTTATGCAAATTTGAGCTTTCTCTACTTCTTCTTCTTCACATCACCACTTTCACCAATTCTTCCTCAAGTCCGAACGAAAGTTGCTAGTAAAACTCTAGTTTTCCCTTATTTTTCCTTCATTTTACCTCATTAGTCACCCCGAAGAATGAGGTGCCTACACTTGGTCAATCAAATTTACATGCAAGCTTGAGATGGCTTGAAAAGACAAGCATGATGTGTTTCAACTTCACTCATTCAACTTAAGTAATTGTTTTCTTTCTCTCTTTTTTCTTGTTTTTGTTTTTACTTCACAAACTAATGAGTTATTATCAATATATATTTTATTCTTTTTTTTTCATTATACATCCTGCATGGTTGAACATACACTTTTGTCCTTTTCTTTATACACTATTCCCCTTGAGTTCTTAAGATGGGTATTTCTCTGTAACTACTTAATAATTTTCATAATCATGTTAAAACATGGATATCACATTCTCCCATCCTTAATAGAAATTTAGTCCTCTAAATTTCATACCTTAGTCATTGAAAAGGTGTGGATGCTCCTTCCTCATTTCTTCTTCCAATTCCTATGTAGTCTCTTCTATGGAATGATTTTGCCAAATCACTTGGACAATGGGAATAACACAATTTCTTAAAATCTTGTCCTTCCTATCCACAATTTGCTTTGGTCTTTTAAGGTATGATAAATCTTTGGCAATCTCTAACGGCTCGTGCTCAATAATGTGGTATGGATCTGGATTATACTTTCTCAATAAAGACACATGGAAGACATCATGAATATTAGCTAGGGCTGGTGGTAGTGCAACTCAATATGCAATAGGTCCAAGCCTTTCAAGTTTCTCAAAGGGCCAATAAATCTAAGGCTTAGCCTTCCTCTTTTTAACAAATCTTATTACACCCTTGTAAGGAGATATTTTCATACATACATGATCCCCAACCTAAAATTCAAGGTCCCTTCTTCTATTATCAGCATAACTTTTATGAAGACTTTTAGCAATTTTCAGTTTATTTCTTATTACTTAAATTTTTTCTATAGTTTCTTGCACCTCATCTGCAACTAATATTTTCCTATCACCAACCTCATCCCAGCAAATTGGTGTCCTACATTTTCTTCCATATAATGCTTCATAAGGTGTCATTTTTATGCTTGAATGAAAGCTGTTATTGTAGGTAAACTTAATGAGAGACAAGTCACCATCCCATTCACCCTTCGAATCAACAATTACCTATATAGCATCATGTTTCTTTGATGTTCTCTATAAACTGGAAACAAAATCCATAGTAACACTTTCCCATTTCCACTCTGGCACCTCTAATGGATGCAATTGACCTCCTGATTTTTTATGTTTAGCTTTTACTAGTTGACAAGTTAAATATTTAGAAACATAATTTGCAATTTCCTTTTTCATGTCATCCCACCAATAGTTATATTTTAGATCCCTATACATCTTGGTACTACGTGGATGTAAAGAGTATTTAGATTTGTGTGCCTCTTCCAATAGCTTATTCCTCATATCTGGATTATTTGGAATGCATAATCTCTTTGGAAATTTCAAAACTCCATCTTGGTTAATTTGGAAATCAAGCATTCGACCTTCCCTAACTTTTTTCATTATTGATGATAACATTGAATCTTCTAATTGGTTCTCAAGTATTTGTTGATGTAAATCAGATTGGACTTTGAGTGTAGCAAGCAACATGTGTTGAAGCCGAAAGCACATAGGAGAGAAACAATAATATTGAAGAGAAAAACAATACTCGCAACATTTCATTACGTAAACCAAAACCAATATATAATACATTGTGAGGATAAAATTAAACTAGCCTAAATAAGTATTTGCTAAATTAAAAACACGCTCGTACAGAACGTTGCCATGTTAACACGTACATGTATTCATGTTTACTATTTTTAATATCCTCCCTTAAACATGAATTATAGCTAATCCTAGCTTAGCTCTAAGTCTTGCAAAATCTTCGAACTTCGAAGGCTTGGTGAGTATATCTACAACTTGATCTTTAGACTTGACATATTTAAGCTCAACCTCGTTTTTGTTGATGCATTCTCTTATAAAATGGAACATCGTATCAATGTGTTTACTTCTATCATGAAAGATAGGATTTTTACCCAATGCAATAGCTGAGGTGTTATCCACATAAACTTCAGTAGCTTCATCTTATGATATATGCATCATCTTTAACAAATTTCTTAGCCGTATAGCATGACAAACACAAGCAATAGTAGCTACATACTCTGCTTCACACATTGAGAGTGTTACAAATGGCTTACTTCTTTGAGCTCCAAGTGAATGTTGTATCTCTAAAGCTGAACAAATATCCAGTGGTGCTCTTTTGATCATCAATGTCTCCTCTCCAATCACTATCACTATAGCCAACAAGTTTGAACTTCGAGGAGGGTGCGTAGAACAAGCCAAAATCTAGAGTGCCTTTAACACAATGCAGAATTCATTTTGTAGCCTTCAAATGAGTCATGGTTGGTGACTCCATAGAACGACTTAAGAGTACAACTCCATAATGTATATCAGGTCTTGTATTGGTTAAGTATCTCAAATTTCTAACAAGCATTTGGTACATTGTTGGATCAATTTTTTCAGCATCATCAAACCTTGACAACTTTACTGCATGATCTATAGGTGTAGTGATGGATTGATAGTTCTTCATATTAAACTCTTATAAGACCTTCATAGCATAGGTCTTTGAAGACATGAAGATGCCTTCACAAGAGAGATTCACTTCAATTCCAAGATAGTAAGACATCTGACCGATATATGTCATTCCAAATTATGCAGTCATCTCCCTCTTAAACTCATCAAACATTGCTGCATTATTACCTGTGAAAATCAAATCATCAACATACAGGCAAACCACTAGTATATCACCATTCTTCTTTATCTTTACATAAAGGCCATACTCATGTGGGCTCTTTATGAATTCTTTCATCTTGAAGTATTCGTCAATTCGAGAATACCAAGCCTTTGGTGCTTGCTTTAAACCATACAAAGCCTTCTTCAACTTGAGGACTTTGTCTTCTTCTCCTTCAGCAACATAGCCTGGAGGTTGCTCAATATACACTTCTTCTTCCAGATAGCCATTCAAAAAGGCAGATTTAACATCCATCTGACAAAATTTTCAATTATGTTGTGCTACCAATGCAACGATCATCCTGACTATTTCAATTCTAGCGACAGAAGCAAAAACTTCATTATAGTCAATCCCATACTATTGACTATAACCTTTCGCCACAAGTCGAGCTTTAAATTTCTCGACTTCTCCTTTCATTTTTCTTGACTTTGTACACCCACCTTACACCTATGACCTTTTTATTTGTGGGAAGATCCACTAAGTCCCATGTGTCATTCTTGTGTATGGATTTAATCTCAGCATCCATAGCATCTCTCCTCGTTCATCCTGCATGGCATCTTCAAATTCTACAGGTTCTGAACCTAAAAACAGAAAATATAAGGAAATATTTTTAGTTTATGTATAGATGTCTGAAAGTCTCCTCATTTTTGTGGGCCTTGTGGATGAGCTTGAAGGACAAAACTCAAACTCTATAGGCCTTGTGGATGAACTTGGAGGGCTAGAGTCATCATGTGCATGTTCTGGTATTCTAGATGGTGTAAAAATCTGCTCAGACAGATCATTTTGATCAGAATTATCAGAAAATAGAGGAATAAAATTGTAATTGTTTTCCTGATTTTCCCATTTCCAGCATGTTTCTTCATCAACTTTCACATCCCTGCTAATGACAATTTTTCTATTTTCAGGATTGAATAATCTATAGCCTTTGGATTTCTGATCATAAATAATAAAGACAAATTTCTTACTTTTGTCATCTAGTTTATGTCTGAGCTCATCATCAATATGTGAATATGCGACACTACCAAAAACTCTTAAATGATAGAGAGATGGTTTTCTACCAGACCACACCTCTTGAGGTGTAACTTCTTACAAACTCCTTGTAGGGCATCAATTGCAAAGATAAACTGAGCAAGCTACAGCTTCTGCCCAAAACTCTTTTGGCTTATTCTTGCTCTTTAACATGCTTCGTGTCATGTCCAATATGGTTCTATTCTTTCTCTCCACTACACCATTTTGTTGGGGTGACCTGGGAACAGCCAAGAATCTTCTAATGCCTTTAGATTCACAAAAATCATTAAAAATTTTTGTGGTAAATTCTCCTCCTCGATCAGTGCATAGAGCTTTAATTGAGAATCCACTTTCATTTTTAACCAATGCTTTGAATTTCAAAAAAACAACACATAGCCTAAATAAGTATGCCTAGGTTTTATGAAGTCATCAATAAATAATAAGAAGTATCTACTCTTACCAAGTGAAACTAGATTAATTGAACCACAAATATCTGCATGTACTAGTTGAAGTGGTTGACATGCCCTTGAGAGTGATTCCATTGGAAAACTATTTCTGAAGTGTTTTCTATAAATGCAACCTTTACACATTTGATCTGGACAGTCAATGTGTGGGAGTCCATAAGCCACCTTCTCCTTAGCTAATTCTTTCAGGCTGTCAAAGTTTAGATATCCCATTTGGTGATGCCACAACCATGAAGGATCTGATGTACAAACCTTCAAACATTTGGGCATGTTAGTCTTAAGTACCAGTGAGAACATTCTATTCCGTGACATTTTTACTTTTGCCAGAAGTTTATTTTATGAGTTTCTAATTATCATAGAACCATCTTTCAAACGAATATCATAATTTTTCTCTAACAATTGTCCTAAACTCAGAATATTTGATTTTAGGGCAAGTACATAGTACACTTGACTGATGAATTGATGTGAGCTATTATTAGAAACAATCAAAATGTTTCCAATTCTAGTGACATCTACTTTTCTCCCATCACCAAAAAAAATACTCCTTTCAAAAGATTCATTTAAAATAATAAACAAATCTTTCTTGCCTATCATGTGATTGCTAGCAGCTGTATCTAGAAACCATGCCTCTTGTTCCTTCTTCTTTTCATTACAAGTCAGTAGGAAGGCTGATTCATCTTCTTAATTCTCAACTAGTATGTAGAAAGAATTTTCTTTTCATTACAATCAAAATGTCTACATTCTGTGGCATAATGTCCATATCTTTGACAGTTATAACATTGTACTTGTCCTCTTCTTCCTCCTCTATTGTACTAATTTTCTCTACCATGTCTTGAATCAGATTGACCATGACCTCTTGCCTGTCTCATGTCTGATGTATTGGTGAAGCTTCTATCTGAGTCTCTTTAGTTGGTGAAAATTCTATCTGATCTTCCTCTTCCATAAGATTGACCACGACCTCTTGTCTGTCTTTGGTCTCCCCCTCTTTGGAACTGGGGTTTTATTTCATTGTCTGCTATAGACAATCTAGATAAAAGAACATCCTCTTGTGGTTCTTCATTCATTCTTTCTTCATGGGCTTGTAGAGAACCCATGAGCTGATCTACAGTTATTGCATCTAAGTCTCTTGCCTCTTCAATGGCCACAACGATATAGTTGAATTTTTTATCAAGAGAGCGCAGTATCTTTTCAACTACGCATCTATCTTCTAACTTTTCATTATATTTTCTCAGTTGATTTACTACAAACAGAACTCTAGTAAAAAAATCAGAAATGGACTCCAAAGCTTTTATCTTAAGAGATTCGAATTGTCCTCTTAAGGATTGAAGATGTACCCTTATCACTTGATCTACACCTCTAAAAGAGTTCTATAAGATTTTTGATGCTTGAGCAGTTTCTATGCTAGACACCTTTACAAATATTGTCTCATCTAAGCACATGTGGATGACGGTTAAAGCTTCCTGATCTCTTTTCTTTGCCTTTTTTAAGGCATCTTGTTCTGCTTGCGTTAAGCATCGGCTTTCACCGGTTGTTCAATGCCTTTCTCAATCATATCCCAATCATTTTGGGATCCAAGCAAAGCTTTCATCCTGATCAATCCAACTCCTAATTGATCAGGATGAGAAATCTTCGTCTTCGGCCTCACTCAATAGAGGATAGCACCGAATTAAAGATTTCGTCGCCTGGATTTGATCTTCGGCGCTCGATCTGGTCCGATGAGAGATCTTCAACTTCTTCCTCACTCTACAGAGGATAGCGCCAAATCGAAGATTTCTCTCATCTTAATCCGGAAAGTGTTCATTTGTTCGTCACACGAATTAGGGAAGAGAGATCTTCCTCTTCGGCGCACACTAAGACAGGATAGCACCGACGAGAGATCGATCTTCTTCTTCGGCTTGATTCTTCTCGTTGCACGCTTGCGACAAGAATTTTCTTCACCAGATTTTCCTTTGTCTCTTCGTCGCCTATAAGATAGGCGGATCTTCACTCATTTCTTCTTGTCGTAAGCTTGGTGACAAGCTTTTCCTCTGGTCTTCGCCTGAAGGGTAGGCGGATTTTTTTTCTCGTTAGCGGAAGCTTACTGATGATCGGTGGCAAGCTCTGATACAAATTTGGAGAGAAACAATGATATTGAAGAGAAAAACAATACTCACAACATTTCATTACTTAAACCAAAACCAATATATAATACACTGAGAGGATAAAATTAAACTAGCCTAAATAAGTATTTGCTAAATTAAAAACATGCTCGTACAGAACGTTGCCATGTTAACATGCACATGTATTCATGTTTACTATTTTTAACAATATGTTGGGTTTTTGAATCTTTACATTAATGATAAGATTGCAAAATCCTTCAAGCAAGTTTCATTGTTTTACCATCAAATATGCTAACATGTTGTCTGATTTTTGACTAAGGGCATTGGCCACAACATTAGCTTTACCTGCTTGACAATGAATAGAACAATCATAATCCTTTAGCAATTTGATCCACCTCAAATGAGTTATTATCAATATACATTTTATTCTAATTTTTTTATTATACATCCTAAATGGTTGAACTCACACTTTTGTCCTTTTCATTATACACTATTCCCCTTGAGTTCTTAGGGTAATATTTCCCTATAAATACTTAATAATTTTCATAATCATGTTAAATCATGGATATCACAGTTGAGGCTGGATATTTTACAAATTTAAATATCCAATAAGCCATCAAGGCAAGAAATTTCGCAAAATCAAATATCCAATAAGCTGCTAAGGCTGGATATTTTGCAAAATCAAATATCCAATAAGCCGCTATGGCTGGATATTTTACAAAATTAAATATTCAATAAGTCATTGTGGTTGGATATTTTCTACATCAAATATCCAATAAGTCATCAAGGCCGGATTTTTTTTTATCCAATAGGCCATTGCAAGGCTGGATATTTGACACACATATTAGTCATCCAAATTGGCGGATCCCATTTTCTTTCATCACCTTTTTTTATTGCATCAAATCATGTATTTTCATAATGTTTATGAATGATATTTTCAATCTTTCTTCTATTTATTGTATAACATAGATATCTTAATCAAAGGTGCCCTGATTTTCAGGGATAATTACATCAAATCATGTAATATAGATCACCTTGATATCCATGGAGCTCCTCTATGGTTATATGACTGAAAGTGTATGGCTATACCCAGGTGACAACCTGATTTAGTCATGACCATGTGATTGGGTGAAAACAAGTGATGACACACTTGTCCAATCGGATATCAGTTTGGCAAAGGGACTATAATGTGTCTGTACCTAGTTGCGATGATGGGGATGTCAATGTCGATATCCATTCCGATGACTTGAGTAGCAGTGATGCACTGCTAGGTGCCACTCACTGCTTGTTGTGACCTTAGGTCAGCACTGCCAACGTCAGAGGAACCTACAGGGTCGGACAGCTTGATACTCGAGTTCTCATATTGATAGGGAAGCCTTATGATCGAGTTATTAGATAACTTGGATCTAATTGGGAGATTTCATCAGCACCAATGGGCCTGATGAGATGGAAGAGAGTTATTAGAGCCAAACTTCATTTTTGGCTGGTTGACCTGAAATTGACCATGGATGGTCACATTTGGATTAGAGTTATATTGGATGGGATCCAATAGCTTAATCAACCTATGTAATGAAGTTTGGGCTAGCTCATTACCCAATGATGCTTAATAACAAGTTGTCATGAAATGATAATGGGCTAAAAGGGTATAATGGGGAGAAATCATCCCCATTAGTGCCTAAGGGGTATAATGGGGAGAAGTAGGTGTCTAATGCTATATTAGGAAGCAATTGGCACCTCCCCCTTGTTCCTTGGATGGAAAGCATACCTCTATGGCAGTGCTTGGGGCGCCAAAGGTATAATGGACTTGTTTGGAAAGTCTTAGGTGATAGAAGATTTTTATGGTAAAGGCTTGGAGTCTTGCCATAACCCTAACCCTAATTGCCACCCCATAAACCCTGGCCGACTTATCCTTCATGCATGTCACGCCTAGCCATTCTATTGCCGCCCATTTGATGATATAAACAACATAATATGCAAAAGCTAAGTGAATGTTGTTGGCGTGATCATCTAAGAGTGCGAGAGCTTCATCCAAAGGCAAGAGCAAAAATGTTGGCGCATATCTTCTTCCATAGCCGCAAGCATCCTCTCCATCTCCTCCTCTTGGTGCAAGTTGGAGGAAAGCTTGGCGGCATCATCTCCCCTTCATCCTTCTCATTGGTGCTTCATCCTTGGAGGTGGCGAAAGCATAGGAGAAGGAGCACAAAGGCTTGCATCTTCTTCTCGAGGATAGGACCGGGCGTGGAAGAAGAGAGCTCGAGGCATCCGTGTGTGTGAGACTGTAGAGGGCGCACGATTTGGTGCCTACCTCAACATCGGCCTCATCTTGCTCCTAAGGTATTTACTATCTCATCGTGTCGACCCCCTCGTAAGATGATCTTCACTGGGTTTTTGGGACCAACTTGTTTTGGGGATATTATTCCGCTGTGCATGTATTATATTCTCTGTGAAAATTGTAAAATATTCCCGGGGTTTCCCAACATCTTTTGCCTCTCGCATATGCTTGATATATAGAGGCATGAGGGGCAGCAAGAATAAGGTGTGGGCGTAACTCATGAAGGCATAATTCGGCTAGGGTAAGAAGGGTTGACTAATTAGGGTTTTGGGATACGGAAATTCTCCAAGAGCTTTCCATAATCCCTTTCCACTTAGCTATATGCGCCCAAGACTTTCCTAAGAACTCCTGAAGCCATATTAGCCCCAAGACTTGCCTAAGAGGCAAGCATACCATCCAATTAGAGAGGCTAGGGGCATAATGCTTCCTAATGAAGCAAATTGTGCCACCCATACCCCATTATGCCCTTAGGCGCCATTGGGGTTGGGTTTTATCTCCATTATATGCTTTTAGCCCATTATCTCTTCATGACAACTTGTTATTAGGCCACATTGGGTAATGAGCTTGCCCAAACTTCAATACATGGGTTGATTAAGCAATTGGATCTAATCCAATGTAACCCAAATCCAAATGTGACTAACCATGGTCAAATACAGGTCAACCTGCCAAAAATGAAGTTTGGCTCCAATAACTCTCTTCCATCTCATCAGGCCCATTGGCGCTGATGAAATCTCCCAAATAGATTCGAGCTATCCAATAACTGGATCATAAGGCTTCCCGATCAATACGAGAACTCAAGAATCAAGGTGTGCGACCTTGTAGGTTCCTCTGACGTTGGCTGTGCTGACCTAAGGTCACCACAAGCAGTGAGTGACACCTAGCAGTGCATCGCTACTACCCAAGTCATCAGAATGGATATCGACATCGACATCCCTATCATCGCAACTAGGTACAGATACATTATAGTCCCTTTGCCAAACTGATATCCGATTGGACAAGTGTGTCATCACTTGTTTTCATCCAATCACATGGTCATGACTAAATCAGGTTCTCACCTGGGTATGACCATAGACTCTCAGTCATAGAACCATAGAGGAGCTCTATGGATATCAAGCTTGCCTTAGGAAGGGGCAACTCCTCTGTCTATACATTGACCTTCTCATATGGGTCATGACATACTCAATGACAACTGTTATAACCTCCCAAATACGGCGAGGTGTTAGGTTACATCAAAGCTTATCCCTAACCATATAGAAGAGTCAATGACCTCAAGTCTAAGGATCAATGCATCTCCTATCACTTGTGAGGATAAGTCATGACACCAGGTCATAGCCTCACAGCGGGTCGGTTCAGTATATCCACCACTAATATACCCATATGTCTGCGTTAGCACCTCATGCCTAACCAGCCCATATACCAGTCTCTCAAGTACCATAGCTGTCCTATATCCACTAAGGTACATTAACTGGGGACAATAGTTTGAGCATAGATCCAATCTGTCTACAGTGACATTATCATGTAAGTACACAATCGCAGATGTGGATAGACAGTGATTACGACAATGCCATAATGATACATAAATATTAGAGTCAAGTAGTACAAAGATGGACTAATACTAGGTCTCAGGGCATATACACCAACAATCTCCCACTTGCACTAAGACCTAGAGGTTGAGGAAGCTCAGCCCCATATCCCTAGCATGACCATCATTCTTCTACTGTGCTAAAGCCTTGGTCAGTGGGTCTGCTAGATTGTTCTCTATGTCAACTTTGCTTATCTTGACATCACCTCAGTCAATGATCTCTCCGACCAGGTGAAATCTCCTGAGTATGTGTTTAGACCTTTGATGAGACCGTGGTTATTTAGCTTGTGCAATTGCCCCCAATATTGTCACAATAGAGCTCAATGAGATCTACTGCACTTGGAACCACCTAAAGTTCAGAAATGAATTCCTTATCCAAACGGTTCTTTGGCAGCCTCAGAAGAGGCAACATACTCAACCTCGGTTGTAGAATCAACTATGGTGGATTGCTTGAAGCTCTTCTAGCATACAGAGACTCCATTTAACTTGAACACATAGCCTACCTGCGATCTGAAGTCATCAGGGTCAGACCGGAATGACGCATAAGTGTAACCCTAAATACTGAGCTCTTCCTGTCCCCCATAGACCAAGAACAATTCTTTATTTTTCTCATATACTTTAGGATGTTCTTTACAACCACCCAGTGTTGCAGACCCAGATTTGATTGGCATCAGCTGGTTATGCTCACAACATAAGCCACATCTGGTCTAGTACACAACGTTGTATACATGATCAATCCTACTACTAAAGCATAGGGCACTCGACTCATTTCATCCCTCTCAGCCTCTGTGGTGGGACACTGGCTCTTTGAGAGAGTAAGGTCATGTCTTACTAGAAGGTATCCTTTCTTGGATTGCTCTATGTAGAACCTTTCTAGGACCTTATCAATGTAGGTACTCTGACTAAGGGCTAGGAGCCTCTTGGATCTATCCCGGTAGATCTTCACTCCTAAGACATAGGCTGCCTCCCCTAAGTCTTTCATCTTGAAATACTTCCCCAACTATGTCTTCACAGACTAAAGACTTGGGATGTCATTTTCGATGAGTAGTATGTCATCGACATACAAGACCAGAAAAGTCACCAAGCTCCCACTGAATTTTCTGTATACATAGGCATCATCTTCGCTTTTGATAAAGCCATAATCTTTCACTGCTTCATCAAACCAAAGATTCCAACTCTGAGATGCTTGCTTTAATCCATAAATGGATTTCTTTAACCTGCAGACCTTGTTGGCTTCTGCAGGTTGGATGAAGCCATCAGGTTGTGTCATATACACATCCTTTGTTAGCTTCCCGTTAAGGAACGATGTCTTAACATCCATCCGCCATATCTCATAATCATGATATGCAGGTATAGCAAGCAGAATCCGAATGGATTTGATTATGGCAACCGGCGAAAAGGTTTCATCATAGTCCACCCCTCGGACTTGTTTGAATCCTTTAGCCACTAGTCTACCGTTATACGTAACTATGTTGCCATCCATGTCGGTCTTCCTTTTGAAGACCCATTTACACCCTATGGGTTTTACCCCATCAGGTAGCTCAACCAAATCTCAGACTTGGTTAGCTGACATGGAATCCATCTCGGATCGCATGGCCTCAAGCCATCTCTTGAAGTCCGATCCAGAGACCGCCTCATCATAAGTCCTGCACTAATCCTCAATGATAAAGATCTCATCGTGTTGGGTTGGTAGTGACCCATACCTCTCTAGTGCATGAGGAATCATGCCAGACCTACGTGGGACCTGTGTTTGATCCTCAGGTCACCTAGCAACCAGTGCAGACGGCTTAGGTTCCATCTCTTTGTCTTGTGGTTGTACTTGGACCTCATCCAAGTCAAACTTGCTCCCACTGACTTCTTTCATGACAAATTCTTTCTCTATAAAGACAGCACCCCGAGCAACAAAAACTTTTTTCTCGGTGGGAATATAGAAGTAGTATCCCTTAGTTTCCTTGAGATACCCCATAAATAGACATTTATCAGATCTAGGTTCTAGCTTGCTAGAATCCTAACGTTTGACATAAACCTCACATCCCCATATCCTAATAAAAGAGAGGTTAGGGTGTCTCCCACTCCATACGTCGTATAGGATCTTGGAGACACTCTTAGATGGAACATTATTTAGTATAAAATAAGTTGTCTCAAGTGCAAAACCCTAGAATTAGAGAGGTAGAGTTGCATGACTCATCATAGATCGAACCATGTCTAAAAAAGATTGATTTCTCCTTTCAGACACACCATTCCATTGGGGGTGTTCTAGGAGGAGTGAGTTGGGATAGAATCCCATACTCCCTCAGATAGTCGAAAAACTCATCGCTCAGGTACTCTCCACCACGATCTGATCGAAGAGTATTAGTGGATCTTCCAAGCTAGTTCTCCACTTCATCTGTGAACTCCTTAAATTTTTCAAAGGATTTAGACTTATGTCTCATCAAGTAGACATAACCATATCTACTGAAGTCATTAGTGAATGTAATGAAGTAGCTGTGTCCTGCTCTAGCTTATTTATTGAATGACCCACACACATCAGCATGTATGAGATCCAATAAACCTCCTGCCCTCTCACCAGTCTTGGTGAAGGGCACTTGTGTCATCTTCCCTAATAAACAAGGCTCACAAGTATCAAATTCCTCCAAGGAACTTGAATCTAACAACTCATTTGCATGGAGTTGTTGAATGTGATTCTTGTTTATATGGGCTAATCGACAATGCCATAGGAAAGCACCAACTGAACCACTTAGTTTGGTTATCTTACTGTTTATGTCATAGATAGAGCTATTCATTTCTAGGACATATAAACCATTGCACAATGTACCATTCCCATAAAACATATATGGAAATGAAAAGGAACAAGGGTTCTCTTTTATATTAAATTTAAAACCTTTCCTTGCTAAACAAGGAATGAATATAATGTTTTTGGTCAGTGAAGGTACATAATAGCAATTATCTAGCTATAATTGAAGTCCAGAAGGCAGGGAGAGAGTCAAAACTCCTATAGCAACAACAGTTACTTGTGACCCGTTTCCAACTCTTAGGTCAATCTCTCCGGGCTGTACCGATCTACTTTTCTTGAGCCCTTGCATATTTGTACAAATATGAGCTCTACATGCAGTATCCAATACCCATGACATAGAAGTAGAAAGGTTGACTTTAGTAACACAAATACCTGAGCATGAAGACGAAGCCTTGCCTCTGTTCTTCTCATTCTGAAGTTGCACCATATCCTCTATCATGTGAGGTGGTCCTCCACATGCGTAGCACTTATTATTACTGATTCTTTCCATCTTTATCTTCAATGTCTTAGTTTAGTCTTTCAGCTCAATACATTGAATGTCTACTTTAGGAGGGTTGAGCTCAACCAATTCATCAAAGAGCTAATTTAGATTAGAAATAATCTCAGAGGCACTCTTAGATTCATATTGCCTTCTAAATTCAGGTGACATGTTGGTTAGCATCAAATTAGCAACCTCCAAAGTATCAGCCTGATGCTTATCATAAGCATCTCTCTCAGCTGCTGAGGCCAAGCATGGAAGTGGCTCAGGAATAGGCTGCTCAAGGACATAGAGTTTCCTCTCGAGCTTGAGAACAGTTCTCAAGTTCATATACCAATCCAGTAAGTTGGATCCAACCAACTTATCCCTTTCCAGGGTAGATCGCGGTGACCACATGCTATTCTTCGTTGCCATTGTTCTATAACAACCAAGAAAAGCATATTAGTACTACTTGAAGTCATTTAAACTGGACTTGTTTTAAATGACTATGACTCACACTATTTTAAATATAATTGACAACCCACAAAGTTAATCGAGAAATCTGGAATTTCCTAGTGAGATGGGATCCTTATTCCATATGAGGCTTCACGTCCCACGAGGGTGGGATGAGATGCACAAAGTGACCCATGCTTCTTAAGGTGGGCATGCCGGTCGATTGCTCTTAGCAATTCCCCTTATTGAGACAGTATAGGCATTTTATGTCCAATGAGGGTTGGAAACTGTATAAAACCCTAACCTCTCAATGATACCTCTAAAGTTCCATTTTATGCCCAGCATATATGGAAATCTAGTTAAGTCCATTCCTAACTGTTATGCCTAGGGCCAACGAGTTTCCTTACGATGGCATGCCCAGGTTGAAACTGGACTGGGGAAACCATTGTCACCACGAGGGTGGGAAACAGTTCACAACAGCACTGATCGATAGTTTGTTGAGGGCTACACATTAGAAGGCTAATAGACTTGATATTATGAGTGAGGGTTTTTGAGGTCTCATTATCTTAGTTTTATTTTATGTCTAACATTACAGGCATGCAATCCTATAGTGATAACATAACGATAAAACGTCACAGACATATGTTGTATCCCAACAAGTTGGTAAACAAAACTTATTTCTGAAGTTGCAGCCAAAACCTACTGTATGGCGGACAGGGACTTGTCACCCCCTGATACAACTCCAAAAACTTGTTGAGTTACCACACTTGTTGTTATCTCCGCAAGTGCACAGATACTCGAAGTAATAAAAAAAGATATCGAACCCACAGAGACCTATGTTGTCAAGTACCAAATAATTGATTTCTTCCTATCTAGGCAATCGAATAAAAGCAAAGCAAAGATCGAAAACACACGGGAAAATACTATCAGAGAGAAACTGGGACTGGGGTTGCATTCACTTTAATTTTCATGACTAGATATATAAGGATATTCATCAATCAAATTCTATTATGATAAAGGCTTAATTTACTTTGTAAAGAGATTAACTCACTTTCGTGCAGATAACCATGCAGAGACCAATCCTCGCTTTCGCGCAAGATTTATCCCAAGATAATGATAAGTAAATCATCAAACAAAGAACTCGAGGATCACTTTCATGCATCCGAGTTCTAAGTTGATCGCCTTGAGCGGAAACTCAAGGATCACTTTCGTGCATCCGAGTCTCAACATAAGTTCTACCTATGGTTCTCCAACGTTTTGATCCTCACTTTCGTGCAAGATCTCCACGTTTGACACAATAACTCAATCCCAGGTTCATAATTATCATCATGGCAATTTAAACTACTAAAATAAAGAAATAAGAACTTAACCTAATTTCTTACGGTGAGCTCCTATTAATCAAATTTAGGGTTCCAAGTTCTCAAGCAAATCACCTTTCGGTCCTTATTGCGAAAACTCTAAATTATGATGACAAAAAGTAAACTAAGGAGAATCTTAGAGCAATAATCGCATAGGTAAAATTATCAAAGTAGAATAATCATGATGAAAGCAAAAAGCATCTAGTCATTAACAAAATCAAAGGGAATTACTCTCCCATGTCGCAAAGAGTGTTTAAGCTAGCATGGTGAAGAAAATACAGTATTCCATTATTTTAGAAGATCAAAAATCAAAGGAAAAGAAGTTTTAGGAAAATACACCACGGCTGTGAAATTAAACATAGCTGTAATTTGCAAAGGAGGGCGATGAATAGTAGCGACGCCTCCTTTTTTTTTATTTCTCCTCCAATTGATCTCCTTTCGTTCTGAAACTTCTAGTATGTTGTCTCCTCCTCCAGGCGAAGCTTCAGTATGAATTTCATTGTCAGAGATGCTCAGGATTTGTCACGGCGGCGGAACCCTAGGCGGTGGCGTGTAACTCGATTTCTCCCTGTACAGTTGATGAAAATTGGGCCTTTTGGTGTCTTCCTCTTCCTCTCGTCAAAAGCTCCCCTTTTCCTTTTTACAGTTTTGAGTTTAAGGCCTTAGATCGTCCGCAATCATCTCCGTAAAAATTGGGCTTCAAAATTGACCTCAGAGTCGCGTTCAAAAGTAGAAATACGGCAGTGTAATATTTTATGGCAGTGCCGTAAAATTGCTCGCGTTCTCTGTTATGATGTTGTCTGGAAAATACAGTACCATAAAATGGTTTACGAAACTGTCGTAAAATCGGCTGAACTCTCTAGTCGAAATCGTTTGGAAAATACGACCCATGTCTAAGTTTACGGCAGTGCCGTAATTTCAGCAATTTTCTCTGTTCTAAATGCGCTTCAAAATATGGCCCATGTAATTCCTTACGGCACTGCCGTATTTTTCATTAAACCTTCTGGTCGAAAATTCCACCAATTTACGGCAGTGTTCTAATATTACGATTTTGTACGGAAATACGGTACCGTAATATAAAATACGGCACTACCGTATTTTGGTATGATTCTCTGATTTGCGTGAAATTTCTCAGGTGATCTCCTCTCGATGATGGTAACTCTTCTATGTGTTTGATTTCGCTTGAAAATGCTTCAAAATAGTGCCTTTTTACCTGAAAATCATGAAAAACCAAAATAGAAGTAGATTTTGCAATATTTGATAAACTTAGCATAAAAATAAGCAAAAGATCTTCAATTTAGCATGAAAAGATATATAAAATGATACAAAATATACTATATATTTTGGTGTCACCAACATACTTTAGCAGGTAAGAAATGTAGTAAAGGGATGATGTGATCATAGCCTATTCAAGACATTGAACCGACGCATTCTAAAAGGGGTTTAACTCTTGACCTAGGACACAAGCCCCTAAAAATAGACCTAGCCTAGCCGACCTCTAGCTTGATCTTCAAGGTTGGCTCCAAGGTCCTCCTTTCCATAGTTTAGCACTCAAACCCTAGAGGTACTTTTAGGGAAACCCTAGAAGCATTCTCATGGGTTCGGCCAATGCCATGGGTCCTCCTCCAAGAAAGATGCGCCACCTTGCAAGCCACAAGAGGGATAGCACACAAGCACAAGGCTCGGCCAAACCCTTACTTGTGCCCCATGCGAGGATGTGCCACTTTTGATGAAGCTTGTTGCACCTCCATGCAAGGTACACAAGCTTCATGCATGCGCCATGCTCCAAGCAGATGTGCCCCTAATCTTCTTCTTATTATTATAAAAACAAAAAAGAAAAGTGGCACATAGGCCTCACAAGGATACATCGCAGGCATGCAAAGGGGCTTGACTAATGATCACAACATCATGCACAAACAAGGTACTTACACATGCAATTCTATATGCTAATCAAAAACCTAAAATCTAAAATGTTAGTTTCTCTTAAACATGTCTTTCTTCCTCATCATCTCGTCACAGATCTTTTTATTATTTGAGATTATGTTTTAGGATGATTTTATAGATACTGTTAGCTGGCAATTTTGTCAGATCAAAAGACCCGGCCAGTCCGAAGACACAATGCCCATCCTACATGACAAAACTACGTGCGCTATTGATCTTAAATCAATCAAGAAAATAATCATTCAACAATCCAAAAGAAATTGAATAGAAGATAGAAAGCAAAGACCTACAATTCTTCTTACAAAGAAAAACCGTGAACACGGCATATGCAATTTGGGAAGGAAGAAGGTTGCTTGCGGCTATGGAGGAAGAGGTGCACCGACTAGAAGTTTCTTACTCTCGCCCTTATGCTTGCTTACACCAATATGATTGCCTCTTGTGCCTCTCGAATATGCTTGAAATATAGAGGCATGAGGGACGGCAAGAATAAGGTGTGGGTGCAACTCATGAAGGCATAATTCGGCTAGGGTAACAAGGGTTGACCAATTAGGGTTTTGGGATAAGGAAATTCTCCTAGAGCTTTCCATAATCCCTTTCCACTTAGCCATATGTGCCCAAGACTTTCCTAAGAAGCCCTCAAGCCATATCAGCCCCAAGACTTGCCTAAGAGGCAAGCATACCATCCAAGGTAGAGGGGCTAGGCGCATAATGCTTCCTAATTAAGCAAATTGTGCCACCCATACCCCATTATACTCTTAGGTGCCAATGGGGTTGGGTTTTATACCCATTATACCATTTTAGCCCATTATGTATTCATGACAACTTGTTGTTGGGCCACATTGGGTAATGAGCTTGCCCAAACTTCATTACTTGGGTTGATTAAGCAATTGGATCCAATCCAATACAACCCAAATCCAAATGTGACCAACCATGGTCAAATATGGGTCAATCTGGCAAAAATGAAGTTTGGATCCAATAACTCTGTTCCATCTCATCAGGCCCATTGGCGCTGATGAAATCTCCCAAATAGATTCGAGCTATCCAATAACTCGATCATAAGGCTTTCCGATCAATACAAGAACTCAAGTATCAAGGTGTGCGACCCTGTAGGTTCCTCTGACATTGGCAGTGCTGACCTAAGGTCACCACAAGCAGTAAGTGACACCTAGTAGTGCATTGCTGCTACATAAGTCCTCAGAATGGATATCGACATCGACATCCCCATCATCACAACTAGGTATAGATACATTATAGTCTCTTTGCCAAACTAATATCCGATTGGAAAAGTGTGTCATCACTTGTTTTCATCTAATCTCATAGTCATGACTAAATTAGGTTTTCACCTGGGTATGGCCATACACTCTCAGTCATAGAACCATAGAGGAGCTCCATGCATATCAAGCTTCCCTTAGGAAGGGGCAAATCCTTTGTCTGTACATTGACCTTCTCTTATGGGTCATGATATACTCAATGACAACCGTTATAACCTCCCAAATACGGTGAGGTATTAGGTTGCATCAAAGCATGTCCTTAACCATATAGAAGAGTCAATGACCTCAAGTCTAAGGATAAATGCATCTCCTATCACTTGTGAGGATAACTCATGACACCAAGTCATAGCCTCACAGCGGGTTGGTCCAGTATATCCACCACTAATATACCCATATATCTACGTTAGCACCTCGTGCCTAATCAGCCCATATACTGATGACACCAAAATTCATAGTATATTTTGTGTCATTTCATATGTCTTTTTGTGTCATAATTATGCTCTTTTGCTTGTTTTTAAGCCTTATTTGTCAAATATTGCAGAATCTACACCATTTCTTGTTTTTGATCATTTTCAGGTTAAAAGTGCCATATTTTGATGAATTTTGAAATATTTGAGCAAACAAATGGATTCCAGACGTCGAAACAAAGTCACCCATCAATGTTTATGGAATTCAGAGCTAAATTACAAAAATACGGCAATACCGTATTTTCTGGACAAACTACTACGGTACCGTATTTTTGGACGACTTTAATCAGAGATTTTGGGAAAAATATGGCACTATCATATTTTTGGGACAAAATCTCATGCTACCGTATTTTTGGAGGATTTTATATCGAAAGTTTCTGAATTCTGGTTAAAAAAACGGCACTGCCGTTCTCTAGGGTAAAACTTTCACGGTAGCGTATTTTGGGCCTTTTTTCGTGAGTTTTTCGGTCCGAATCTTGTGCAGACCATAACTCTTGATCCAGAAGTCTAAATTGAGATCCGAAAGAAGTGTCGGACTCGCCTTTAAGAGGAGAAGAGGTACAAACAGAAATCCGCAATTTTAATCCTGTATTGAGAGAGCAATCGATAGAGAGGTGGTTAGGGTTTGGCCTCACGCCGAGAGGTGTAGAGGGCACCTCAGGGCGTGATTTTCATTCAAAAGCTTTCCCTAGAGGAGAGGAGGATGCACCAGAAGTTTCATAGCAAAAGGAGTTCGATTGGATGAGGAATCAACGAAAGAACGCCACTGGCACTGTTCATACGCTTGATTACGGCTGTAATTTCTGTTACAGCCGTGTTGTAATGTCTATTCTCTCCTTTTTTTTGATTTCTGATGCTTTAAAACTATGGTTGATTGTATTTTTCTTTCCATGCAAGCTTAAACTTTCTTTTGGGACAAAGGATATAATCCCCCTTGATATTTCTATGACTAGATAATCTTTATTTCATCATGATATTTTGGCATGGTAATTTTACTTAAGAGATTATTGTCTTTAATCGTTTCTAGTGTCATGCATTAACATGTTTTAGAGTTTTTGTGTATGTACTGAGAAGATGATATGCATAAACTTGGAACCCTAGAATTTATGGTAGGAGTTCATCGCAAGTGATTGGTTGTGTTCTTATTTTTTTGATTTTAGATGCTTATTTCTTGTTGATGTTTTGACCTAGAAATTATTACTCTTTTAGACATGAAAATATGCTAGAGATAGATATTGAATTGTTCAAAAACCTTAAGTAAAACCTGTGAAACTAAGGTGCGAAAGTTCTTAGTTTTTCTTGAGATCTTGATACTGAGATGGAATGCACGAGAGTGATTCTTAATCTCTTTGATCAAAGTTTACTTATATTTAACATTTAATAGATCTTGCACGAGAGTGAAGATCGTTCTTTGTAAATTGACTGCATGAGAGCGAGTTAATTTCTTTATTAAGTAAGCTATATCTTTACTATAACGAAAATAGATTGATGAACCTTTAATTATATCTAGTCATAAATATTGAGGTGGATGAAACCCTAGTCCCAATGCTTCCTCTGTGATATTTCATATAATCTTCATATTGCTTACTTTCATCATTCGATCGCTTAGCTAGTGAGAATACAACTATTTGGTACTTAACACATAGGTCTCTGTGGTTCGATATCTTAAATATTACTTCGAGTATCCGTGCACTTGCGGAGTACAACATATACCAGTCTCTCAAGTACCATAGCTGTCCCATATCCACTAAGGTACATTGACTGGGGACAATAGTTTGAGCACAGATCCAATCTGTCTCCAGGGACATTATCATGAAAGTACACATTCGCAGATATAGACAGACAATGATAACGACAATGCCAGAATGATATATAAATATCAGAGTCAAGTAGTACGAAGATGGACCAATACTAGGTCTCAGGGCATATACGCCAACAAAATATTCTTACACTTCAAGGGCTCCTTTCAAGCATGGGTTGAGTCTTCAAGACAAATAAGGCAACTAGTTTCATGAGACCTTCTTAAGAAAGAATATGGAATTATAAGAACATCCAAGTAAAAGTAGTTTGTCGGTCAAGGGGTAATTATCAACACTGGGAAGTTAATCTCTTAAGGGTAAACTTAGGGCTAGCTGTAGGAATCGATCAATGTGGAGTGTTAAGCACCTTGGTTGGCCATATAAAGAAGACATGACCTCTATAGGGATTTCATCATTTATGAGCACTATTGCTAATGGGGTAGTAGGGATCAGTTGTGTGGAGTCTTAATGGGGTTGATTTTGTGATTTAGGGGGTTTAATCAGTTCATGCATTGGGCTAGACTGGGATAACCCTATGGGTGCTGTTTCTTTATTTTTAGGTATACGGCCTAAGAGTGATGGTAACATGGTTTGTCATAGAGAATACTGATGGCAAATAAGTGTTCTTTGAGGGTTCACATTCAGATTAGAAACTATAATATGGTCAATCATAAAAACCTCTACCTTGGACTCCACTTTAGGCTTGGAAATAGTGGTAATGGTATTAGAAGGGTCTGGAAGAGGTGTCCTATTAATTTTCTCTTGTCCGGTCTTCATCTCTTGTGGTTCAAATTCCTCTTCACTAGTGTAGTCTAAAGCATAAATTTCAAAGCTTGGGACCTATTCTTTAGGACTTTCCTTGGTCATGGTTAAGGTTTGCTTAAGATTGTGTTTGGCAATTTGTTTAGGTTGAGAACAAGCATGTCTCTTGATTAGGGATTTTGATACCCTATCCCTAGAGGATATGACTAGTACTTGGTCCCTTTGGATTTGGAGAATTAAATCGGTTATCTTGAGTTTTTTGTGACAGTGGTGGAGTTCTACCCAACCTAAGCTCATATTCAATTCCACATGCTAAGTAGTAGGAATCTTCTAAAGTCTTAATAGTATAAAGCATTAAAGCTTTCGTGATGTCATTCCTATGTCCACCCTCAAATCAATCTGACCATATATCTTCAAATAAATAACATCTAAATAGGAAACCATCAAGCCTAGCCTTGTATTTGGACACATAATCATTTTCTTGGTTCAACCTAGACAATTGGTCATACATGTGTTTCTTATAGTGTGGAGTTACAAGCAAAAAGGAATGTTTTTCAATCGATTTCGAGCAATCCAAGTGCATAATTGAATTCACAACATCAAAAGGAGATCACATGTCAAATTTTAGAAGATTTGGAGCTTCAGAGGAAATTACGGCACCCCCAATATATTCTTTACGGTACCGTAATTTGGAGGTTTTCTGGGCAGAGAATCTCATATGATTACGGCACTACCGTATTTTGGAGCATTTTTGATCAGAGGATCGATGGAGATTACGGTACTACTGTAAGAAACTTTATGGTACCGTATTTCGGGTCAATTTTCAACCCGAACGATTTAGACATTACGGCACTACCGTAAAAAACGTTACGGTACCGTAATTACAATGCTACTCGTGACTTTCCCGGTCAACTCCGAAGCCCAATATTTGCGCGGTCAATTGCGGATGATCTAGGCACTTATATTCGAAGCCGTAAGAAGGTGAAAAGGAGAAATCACCGAGGCGAAGACAAGCACACCAAAAGCCCTAATTTTCGTTCACCACAGAGAGAAATCGCCTCACACACCACCGCCCTAGGTTTCGCCGCCGGGAAGCATATAGTGCATCTCCGGCCGTGAAATTTGGGTGGAAGCTACGCATAGAGGGGGAGAAGGAGCACCTAAAGTTTCAACATGAACGGAGATCAGACGGAGGAGAAATCACCAGAAAACCAAGCGCCGCCGCTGTTTGCCCAGATTACGGCCGTAAACTTCTTTACGGCCGTACCGTAATTTTCACTCCTCCTCTGTTTCAATTTTCTTCATCATGAATCATTTTAATCTTCCCTCTATGATAGCTTAAACTTCTTTTGGGACATGTGGGAGTAATTCACTTGAGTTTTAATGACTAGATGACTATCTTTTTATTATTTCATCTTGTTTAATCTTAGCATGATGATTTTACTCATGTGATGTTTTGTTCTTAGACTCTCCTTAGATCTATATTACTAATTATGTTTTAGAATTTTTGCTATTGACTGAAAAGTAATTGGTTGAGAATTCGGAACCCTAGAGTTGCATGATAGGAACTCCTTTTAGGTTAGTTCTTGTTTGTTTGATTCTAGTAAGCTAACTGCCATGATAATAATATAAATCTAGGATTGAGTCTAAGCTTTCAAACGTGGAGATCTTGTGCAAAGGCAAAGATTGGAACATTAGAGAACCTTGAGTAAAACCAGTGTTGAGATTCGAATGCACGAAAGTGATCCTTGAAATTCCACTAGAGATTATCGACTTAGAACTCAGATGCACGAAAGTGATTCTTGAGTTCTCAGTTTGATGATTTACTTATCATTAGCATTGGGACGACTTTTGCACGAGAGCGAAGATTTATCCCTACATGGTTGTCTGCACGAAAGTGAGATAATCCTTTTATTCAAGTAAATTGCATCTTTGTCATGTTGAAATTAAACTGATGAAATCCCTATTCATGTCTAGTCATAAAAATTAAAGTGAACGAAACCCTAGTCCCAGCTTCTTTCTCTGATAATTCCGTTTCAGTGCTTTGGTCTTCGTTTGCTAGTTTGCACTCTTTCGATTTCCTAGATAGTGAAAAATTAATTATTCGGTACTCAGCAACATAGGTCCCTGTGGATTCGATACTTTCTTTATTACTTCAAGTATCCGTATACTTGCGGACACAACAAGTTTTTGGCGCCGTTGCCGGGGATTAGTCCTAGGTACACGCCAAACAACTTGAGATACATCACACAACCTAATAGTTTCCTTTCGCTACTTGTCCTAACCCCTAAAACATGCAATAAATTAAATACTAGTAATTAAAAGTCATCATGAATCATCTACAGTCAACTTTAACACAACTAAATAAGATCAACATGCTCAATAATCATTAGAAGGATGTAATGGTTTTACTCCCCATACCTAAAAATAAGTTTAAGCTATAGTATTTGCCATTAAATCACTCTTAAACTCAAGCTAATTATTACAATCAGTCCTGAAAGAGTAAAATAACAAAAATTGATAACTCCATTATAAAAATTGCTTAATTTTGAATTTTCTCTCTCCTAGCCAGGATTGTGCTTTCAAGCTCTGCTTCTTCCCTAAGTGTGATTGTGATGTTATCGTTTGGATCTCCTCCAATTCTCAATGGAATTCGATGAAGTTTGAATGTAGAATTCTTCCTCGCTATCATCCCTTCCCTCTAGATGAGTTTTGCCTTCTAATTTCATGTAACCTCATGGCTATGATCGTTGGAAAGTGGAACTAGGGTTCTGCACTGCCACCACATTCTCGACTTCGATTTGGTCAGAGGAAGAAATGAGAAAAGCTAAAAATTGATTGAAGTGTCACCCCATGAATGCTCTACCTAAGCCCTAAGCTTGGAGATGTCTTTATAGAGTATTAGAGGAGAAATCATACTAGAACTGGGTTTGAGTCATCTCCCTCAATCGGTCTTACCTTCAAAATAGAATCACGGTCGTGATTGTGATCACAGGCCATGATTATTGGTCTGGCTCAAAATGGCTTTAAACTTATGGGTTGGCTTCTTCTCTCTTTTTGAAGTATTATTCTAGCTGTACTTTTCATAAAATCCTTCATTGTTCAGGATGAAGGTTTGCATAAGGGGGCGAAACCCTATCTCATAGGCGCATATGGGAATGAAGGCAGCGAAAAGGGGGTTTCTAGATCTTGCATGCTATATGATCAACAAAATGACCCGATTGCAAATAGAGAAGGATCATACCATAGCCATTTCTAGATGGCGCCTTGGAAGCAAAGACCGAACTGGATCTTCTCCTGAGGTGACGCACACAATTGATGTCGCCTACTCCCTTTGGCGATCCTTGTGCTAGCAAGGTCCCAATGAGTCCTTGTCGAGTGATAGGGAAGAGAACTTCTTGGCTTGGCGATTTTTTCTTTTGTCATCTATTCCTCTCCTTCACACAAGAATGCCTCAAGACCGAAAGCCAAAATGGCGACAAGGCGTGAAGAGGGAAAACGTGAAGCGTGGTCACGTTGAGAAGTGCTATCCAAAAATAGCATGCCACTTCTCCACATGCGATCTTGGGTTTACCCCAATCGCAAACTCCACTTCACCTTTGAACCACGCGCTCATCCATGAGCCGGTTCACTTTGGTTTGGTTCAATGACCAAACACCCCAAGCCATAAGTCCAGATCACATTAAACCCTAAGGCTCCAGATCTGACCGTTCATCTCTTTGATGCTCCTGATCTCACCGATCTAGCATCCAATCTCTCGATCGAAGCTTACCAATCTAAAGCCCTAATCAATCAAACATGATCAGACCAGATCTCACTTACAATCAGAGAGTAATTCCCTTTAAACTGAACCCAAACAATTCAGTCCACACGATCTGACTTAAGTAAGCCATATCATCAAATTGTGCGACCCTGAGGGTTTCCTTTAAATGTCGGTAACGATAACTCACGTTATCACGATCAGTGAGGGGTATCTAGCAACACATCACTGTCTCCCGATATAAAGGAAAGAGTCTTCCAAGACTACACCCAAACCACAGCACAAGTGTGAATCAACATCACAAGGCATACATAATTCCTTTGCCACTGGATGTTCTTATTGGACAAGCCTGTCAAGCTTGTAATTCCAATATGATGAGCATGATTAGATCAGATGAACACAGTCATCTGGGTATGCCCATACACTTTCTCAATCATCTCATCCAGAGGGGGCCCTTTAGAACATCACACTCCTTAAACAAGGAGACGGCAATCCTTTGTCTATCACTAGTGCCCTAACCTGACTCAAGCTCACCATCCAAGATAGTCTATAATCATTATGTTTCAAATGATATTGAACTACCTCAAAACAATGACAATCATCATTTAGAAAACACAAGTGATCTCAAGTCAGAGGAAATGTGCCACTTGTTGCAATCAAGGATTATTCACATTGTGACAAGCAACTGAATATCCTAGTAGGGTCTGTCCAGTACATCCAATGTACCCATGAGTCTACATCTTATTCCATGCTCGAAGCATCCTATAAGATTAGAACACATATTAGTCTCAATCATATCAAGGCTGTCTCATGTTCACCAAGATATCTCGACTAAGGACTTTACTGCATGTCAGCCTAGCTGTACAGCTTTGAGACATTATTCAGAAGAACATATATATTGCAGCAGACAATGTTGCAACCTGAATAATAACCATGCCTTTATAAACATAAGAGTTTATTACATGATACTGTTACAATCCCAAGGCCTCAAACATTAGCCTTAAGGGCATACCCCAACAATCTCCCACTTGCACTTAATCTAATGGTTGAGAAATCTCAAACCCATATTATTACAGTGCTTCTCATGCTTCTACTGCGCCAGAGGCTTTGTAAGCGGGTCTGCTAGATTGTCATCTGTATGAACCTTGCAGACTTTGATCTCGCCACGATCTATGATCTCCCTGATCAAATGAAACCGTCTCTGTATGTGCTTGGACTTCTGGTGCGACCGTGGTTCGTTTGCTTGTGCGATTGCTCCAGTGTTATCACAAAAGATAACCAAAGGATCTACACTCGAAGGAACAACACCAAGTTCTCTCACGAACTTACGAATCCACACTGCCTCCTTGGATGCTTCCGAGGCTGCAACATACTCGGCTTCTGTTGCGGAATCAGCAACAGTTGACTGTTTGAAACTCTTCCACACCACTGCTCCTCCATTCAAGCTAAAAACATAGCCTGACTGCGATCGGAAATCATCCTGGTCTGACTGGAATGAAGCGTCAGTATATCCTTCAATACTGAGTTCTTCCTGACCACCATATATCAAGAACATATCTTTGGTCCTCCGCAGATATTTTAAAATGTTCTTGACTGCAATCCAGTGTGCCTGACCTGGATTACTTTGGAACCGACTAGTCACGCTTAACCCGTAAGCGACGTCTGGGCGAGTACACAACATCGCATACATAATGGACCCAATAGCCGAAGCATAAGGCGTATTGTCCATTTCATCTTTCTCAGTCTGTGTTTGTGGACACTGACTCTTCGAAAGATTCAGACCATGTCTGACTGGAAGATATCCTCTTTTAGAATTCTCTAAATGGAATCTCTCCAGGACTTTATCGATGTAAGTACTCTGGCACAGCCCGAGAAGCCTCTTAGATCTATCCCTGTAGATCTTCACACCTAATACATAGGCTGCTTCTCCTAGATCTTTCATCTGGAAACATTTCCTTAACCATGCCTTAACTGCATGCATTTCAGGAATGTCATTTCCAATGATCAAGATGTCATCGACGTAGAGGACTAGGAAAGTAATCACGCTCCCACTAAACCTCTTATATACACACGGGTCATCCTCGTTCTTGATGAAACCAAACTCAGAGATTGATTCATCAAAACGAATATTCCAGCTTCTCGATGCTTGTTTAAGTCCATAAATAGACTTCTTTAACTTGCATATCTTATGACAATCTGATGGATTAGTGAAACCCTCTGGTTGTGTCATGTACACATCCTCATCCAGATTTCCATTAAGGAAAGCTGTCTTCACATCCATTTGCCAAATCTCATAATCATAATATGCAGCTATCGCGAAAAGAATCCGAATAGACTTAAACATAGCTACAGGTGAGAAAGTTTCATCATAATCTATCCCGTAGATTTGTTTGAAACCTTTCGCAACTAGCCTGCCTTTATAGGTAACCACGTTACCATCCATGTCAATCTTCTTCTTGAAGATCCATTTACAGCCTATAGGGATAACTCCCGGAGGCGGATCAACCAAATCCCAGACTTGGTTATCTGACATGGAGTCCATCTCGGCGCGCATAGCTTCAAGCCATCTCGCTGACTCCAGTCCACTGACCGCATCCGCATAAGTGAGGGGTTCATCATTATCAATGATGTAGACTCCGTCATAGCGCTCAGGCTGTCGACGGATCCTTCCCGATCTTCGCGGTTCCCGTGATATCTGAGCCTCAGGTTGTTCAATAACCTGATCCACCGGCTCAGGCTCATCCAATTGCGCTTGAGTACTTTGTCCTTCCTCTGGATTCTCATCCAGCTTTATTTCTCTCCCACTGGCCTCTTGCAGAAGAAATTCCTTCTCAAGAAATATGGCCGTCCGAGCAACAAAAACCTTGTTCTCTTTGGGATCGTAGAAATAATAACCCTTAGTTTCCTTAGGGTAACCGACAAAGATACATTTTTCAGATCTGCTCTCTAGTTTCCCAGAGGCGAGCTTTTTGACATAAGCCTCGCAGCCCCAGATCCTGATAAATGTTAAGCTCGGCTGTTTCCCATACCATAACTCATATGGCGTCTTTGAAACTGCCTTGGATGGCACTCGGTTTAGTACCTTTGCAGCTGTTTCCAGTGCAAAACCCCAAAAGGAATATGGAAGAGTAGCCTGACTCATCATAGAACGAACCATATCAAGTAACGTTCTATTTCTCCTCTCGGACACACCATTCCATTGCGGTGTTCCTGGCGGAGTGAGCTGTGAGATAATCCCACACTCCTTTAGATAGTTAGTAAACGCTTGACTTAGGTATTCTCCACCTCGATCAGAACGAAGTGCCTTGATATTTCGGCCTAGCTGATTTTGTACTTCATTCTTGAACTCTTTGAACTTGTCAAAAGATTCACTTTTATGTCTCATTAAATAGACATACCCATACCTACTGAAATCATCAGTAAAGGTAATGAAGTACTGATAGCCACCTCTGGCATGTTTACTTAATGGCCCACACACATCACTGTGTATAAGGTCAAGTAAACCTGAAGCCCTTTGACCTTTGTTAGGAAAAGGTGACTTCATCATTTTACCCATTAAACAAGCCTTGCATGTATCAATCTCCTCATAGGAGAATGATCCCAGCAGTCCATTATCATGCAACCGCTTAATGCGTTTCTTGTTAATATGGCCTAAACGACTATGCCATAGCAAGGTGCTGTCATCAGCATACTTGGCTTTCTTAATATCAATATTTTGTATAGAACTTTCCATGTCCAACATGAATAACCCATTGTTAATTGAACCAGTTGCATAAACAATATTATCAAACGATAAAACACACTTTGAAATATTGCATTCAAAGGAATATCCCTTCCTGACAAGAGCAGGAATAGAGATAATATTTTTAGTAATACTGGGAACAAAGTAACAACTGTTTAGTTCTAATACAAGACCAGATGGTAAAGAAATGAAATAGTCTCCTACAGCAACAGCAGCAACCCGTGCCCCGTTTCCAACGCGTAGGTCCACCTCATGCTGTCCCACCTGTCTTCTTCTCTTGAGTTCCTGTACATTTGAACAAATGTGAACTCCACATGCAGTGTCCAACACCCATGATATAGAAGAAGATGATAACATGACTTCAGTCACGAATATACCTGAGCCAGAAGCGAAGCTTTCCCTCTTATCTCCTTGGAGCGCTTTACAGTCCTTTTTCCAGTGACCCAGCTGGCCACAGTGGAAACACCTGTATTCCTTGGACCGCTTAACCTTCTGCTTCAGAACCTTGCTGTAGTTCTTGACAGGGGCCTTGCCCTTCTTCCCCTTCTTCTTGTTCCTAGAGGGAACCATTATGACAGAGGTTGAAGGCTTTCCCTTCAGAGTTTCCTCAGTAGTCAAGAGCATATTTAGCAGCTCTGCCGGAGTACAATCGATTTTGTTCATATTAAAGTTAATAATGAACGCATCGAAAGAAGGCAGAAGAGACTGCAGAATAATGTCTACAGCAAGCTCCTGGTTGATGGTATGCCCCAGTTTCTCTAGAGCCTCCTTGTGCCCAATCATCTTGAGCACGTGAGCTCCCACTGGGCTCCCTTCAGCCAGTTTGCTCTGAAAGAACAGCTTTGTCAAATTATAGCGTTCTGTCCTCGCCTGTGCAGCATACAACATCTTGAGGTTTGCTATCATGTCTATAGCAGACATATCCTCATGCTGACGCTGCAGCGGTGGCGTCATAGACGCTAGCATCAGGCAAGCGACATCAATGCTATCATTGACGTGCTTTTCATAGGCTTCCCAAACCGCCCTTGCGGCGTTCGGAGCGGGCTGAGGCGGTATCGCCGTCTCGAGGACATACAGTTTCCTCTCTGCCTTAAGAACTATCTTAAGGTGTCCGAACCAGTCTGAGAAGTTCGGCCCAGCAAACTTCTCCCTTTCCAGTAGGGATCGCACATTGAAGCTCATGGTGTTCGTTGCTGCAGGTATCTACAACAATGCAAGAACAGCAAGGTCAGTATCAATGTTAAGAATCAATCAGGACTTAAGAAAGATTCTTTTTCTCACTATTTTATCTGGCTGAAAAATCCAGCAAAACAGCCCGAAAGAGTAAACACTCTTTTAGTGAGATGGGATCCAGATTTCATACTTGGTCTTCGCGTCCCGCTCAGGCGAGATAAGGTGCACAGAGAGTACAAGCACTAATTTCTAGTAGGCAGTCCCTGCCGATCGCCAACCCGTGCGATTCCCCTTCATCTGGGCAATCCAGCAGACTATGCCAACTGAGTTGGTACAACATAGTCTCTGACCCCACAGATGGCTGCCTCCATGTGCTACCATATGCGCCACATATGTAGCCTACATGGTCAAGCTGACCCGACCTACTCCCTGGACCACCACGTGCTATGCTGAGCAACGAGAAGCGATAATATGGGTTTGAGATTTCTCAACCATTAGATTAAGTGCAAGTGGGAGATTGTTGGGGTATGCCCTTAAGCCTAATGTTTGAGGCCTTGGGAATGTATCAGTATCATGTAATAAACTGTTATGTTTATATAGGCATGGTTATTATTCAGTTAGCTACATTGTCTGCTGCAATATATGTTCTTCTAAATAATGTCTCAAAGCTGTTCAGCTAGGCTGACAGGCTATAATGTCCTTAGTCGATGTATCTTGGTGAACATGAGACAGCCTTGATATGGTTAAGACTAATATGTGTTCTAGTCTTATAGGATGCTTCGAGCATGGAATAAGATGTAGACTCATGGGTACATTGGATGTACTGGACACACCCTACTAGGATGTTCAATTGTTTGTCGCAATGTGAATAATCTTTGAATATGACAAGTGGCACATTTCCTCTGACTTGAGATCACTTGTGTTTTCTAAATGATGATTGTCATTGTTTTGAGGTAGTTCAATATCATTTGAAACATAATGGTTATAGACTATCTTGGATAATGAACTTGAGTCATGTTAGGGCACTAGTGATAGACATAGGATTGCCGTCTCCTTGTTTAAGGAGTGTGATGTTCTAAAGGGGCCCCCTGGATGAGATGATTGAGAAAGTGTATGGCCATACCCAGGTGACTGTGTTCATCTGATCTAATCATGCTCATCATATTGGAGCTACAAGCTTGACACGCTTGTCCAATAAGAACATCCAGTGGCAAAGGAAACATGTATGCCTAGTGATGTGGATTCACACTTGTGCTGTGTTTTGGGTGTAGTCTTGGAAGACTCTTTCCTTTATATCGGGAGACAGTGATGTGTTGCTAGATACCCCTCACTGATCGTGATAACGTGAGTTATCGTTACCGACATTTAAAGGAAACCCTCAGGGTCGCACAATTTGATGATATGGCTTACTTAAGTCAGATCGAGTGGACTGAATTGTTCGGGTTCCGTTTAAAGGGATTTAATCTCTGATTGTGAGTGAGATCTGGTCTGATCATGTTTGATTGATTAGGGCTTGAGATCGGTAAGCTTCGATTGAGAGATTGGATGCTAGATCGATGAGATCAGGAGCATCAAGAGATGAACGGTCAGATCTGAGCCTTAGGGTTTATTTGAGATCTGGACTTGATTGCTTGGCTTAATTGGTCTCTGGACCAAACCAATTTGAACCGGCTCGTTTAATGAGCGCATGGTTCAAGGGGAGAGGAGTTGGCGACATGTTCACTTGGCGTGAACGTTGGAGCGAAGTGTGGAGGCTATTTTTAGTAACCACGATCTCCACTTGGAGATGTGGTTCACGACCGAATAGAGTGCTCTCTATTCTCGCCTCTCGCCCATATTCCTCTCGACGCTTTTGTGTGTGGCGACGCCTTGAAGGTAGAGGAGGATTCGGCCAAGAGAAGGACATCTCATCTTTCCCTTTCACTCGACAAGGACCTCTTGGAACCTTGCTAGCACAAGGAGCACCAAGGGAGGAAGCAACATCATCTTGTGTGTGACGATTTGGAGGAGAGCTCTCTTGTTCTCTTGCTTCCAAGGCGCCTTCCATTATATGGCTTCGGTATGAGTTCATTTCATGTTTTAAAGTTGATCATAATCCATGTTATGCGATTTTGAAAGCCCTAGATTCCGCTAGAATTTTATTGCGCCTCCTATTAGGGTTTTCGCCCCCCCCCCCCCCCCTTGTCTAGGGGACCTTCAATTGGTATCAGAGCAGGTTTTCATGCATGTTTTATGATTGCTTGAAAATGATTGTGATCCATGTTTAGCGCAAATTCATAGATCTATAGTTACATGCTTCATGTTGGCGAAAATGCATGCTAGTAATAGATATGATTTTCTCCTTGGCGCATGTTAAGTTGGCGCATATATTATGTTGTAGTTTTTCTTAAAACTTAAACACTTGCGCGACTCACTAGATCTAAGGCCTTGCATTAAACCCTTAGACGGGTTATTAGGGTTGAAGTCAACCCCTAGGTTAGATCCAAAAGTCTGATCAGACCATCTGACAGCCTTGACGGGTTGACCAGGTAGCACCTGTGCGCAAGCACGTGGTGGCTACAGGTCGACTGCAGACAGGCGTGTAGCGATGTCTGATTGAGACAACTAGTGAACACACATGAGTTAGGCCCGGGGTCACACCCGCTTGCCAGACCTCATTGTGGTTGTTCAGCCCTGGCGCATGCATTGTTGACCTTATGGTCGACTCAAGTCAGTTAGGACTTGGTGCATGCAAGGGCAGTGGATCTGACTAGGATGGATCAGTGGATCCCTAGTAATGGACCGTTGTAAGGTTGTAGGGCAAATAAGGAAATTAAAATTGATGCCTATGGGTTTTCAAAATTTAAATTTTCTTGAGAGGATCACATGTTGATTGATGCCATATGTTTGTCTATTTACTCTTATGTGGGCTGCCCGTTTTTAATGTGTGCTGTGCTGGGGCCTGCGTGCCTGGGAATTAATTATAAATTAATTTTTATTTTTGTGATCTGCGAATCACAGTTTAATTAATTTATAATGTGTAATTGACCTGCGTGTCAATCTTGTCTAGATAGTTAAATTTGTAATTTAATTAGACAAGAGCACAGAGCACACTTGGCAGAGGCGCTTGCAGCAGTGGCTGGACCAGGTGGGAGGTCTAGGGTTCGACCCTAGGACCTGGCGCAAATTCCTGGTGGGCGCACCAGAGCTGCAGATGGCGCTTGGGCCCAGGTTTGGGCCAGATGAGCAGCAAAAGCCCTATGAAGAAAAGCAAGTCAAGACTTAAGTTAAATTAAGGTCTTACTAGGGCTATGGGCTTTTACCACATAAGATTCATGCTTTCTTTTATTATTGTTTAAAATATTAGAATTGCATGATTAGTTTATCTTCTGCTATCACCATAGGAATTGCATGATAGTGAAGAAGATAAAAAGACCGTTAAAATCCAACGCTAAAATATCAAGCTCGTAAGCCTTCTGACGCGAAACCTCACTGTTCTGATTATCGTTGGAGCCGTGTTGTACCCACTCAGTGGGCACGTCCATCTATCTTCAGACGGTGTGGGATTACACCTGTGTGTTACAGAGTAGGGATTTATCCCTTCTCGTTGCTCAGCATAGCACATGGTGGTCCAGGGAGTAGGTCGGGTCAGCTTGACCATGTAGGCTACATATGTGGCGCATATGGTAGCACATGGAGGCAGCCATCTGTGGGATCAGAGACTGTGTTGTACCAACTCAGTTGGCACAGTCTGCTGGATTGCCCAGATGAAGGGGAATCGCACGGGTTGGCGATCGGCAGGGACTGCCTACCGGAGATTAGTGCTTGTACTCTCTGTGCATCTTATCTCGCCTGAGCGGGACGCGGAGACCAAGTATGAAATCCGGATCCCATCTCACTAAAAGAGTGTCTACTCTTTCGGACTGTTTAATGGATTTTTCAGTCAGATAAAATAGTGAGAAAAAGAATCTTTCTTAAGTCCTGATTGATTCTTAACAATGATACTGACCTTGCTGTTCTTGCATTGTTGTAGATACCTGCAGCAACGAACACCATGAACTTCAATGTGCGATCCCTACTGGAAAGGGAGAAGTTTGCTGGGCCGAACTTCTCTGACTGGTTCGGACACCTTAAGATCGTTCTTAAGGCAGAGAGGAAACTGTATGTCCTCGAGACGGCGATACCGCCTCAGCCCGCTCTGAACGCCGCAAGGGCGGTTCGGGAAGCCTATGAAAAGCACGTCAATGATAGCATTGATGTCGCTTGCCTGATGCTAGCGTCTATGACGCCACCGCTGCAGCGTCAGCATGAGGATATGTCTGCTATAGACATGATAGCGAACCTCAAGATGCTGTATGCTGCACAGGCGAGGACAGAGCACTATAATCTGACAAAGCTTTTCTTTCAGAGCAAACTGGCTGAAGGGAGCCCAGTGGGAGCTCACGTGCTCAAGATGATTGGGCACAAGGAGGCTCTAGAGAAACTGGGGCATACCATCAACCAGGAGCTTGCTGTAGATATTATTCTGCAGTCTCTCCCGCCCTCTTTCGATGCGTTCATTATTAACTTTAATATGAACAAAATCGATTGTACTCCGGCAGAGCTGCTGAATATGCTCCTCACTACTGAGGAGACTCTGAAGGGAAAGCCTTCGACCTCTGTCTTAATGGTTCCTTCCAGGAACAAGAAGAAGGGGAAGAAGGGCAAGACCCCTGTCAAGAGCTACAGCAAGGCTCTGAAGCAGAAGGTGAAGCGGTCCAAGGAATACAGGTGTTTCCACTGTGGCCAGCTGGGTCACTGGAAAAAGGACTGTAAAGCGCTCCAAGGAGATAAGAAGGGAAGCATCGCTTCTGGCTCAGGTATATTCGTGACTGAGGTCATGTTTTCTTCTTCTATATCATGGGTGTTGGACACTGCATGTGGAGTTCACATTTGTTCAAATGTGCAGGAACTCAAGAGAAGAAGGCAGGTGGGACAGCATGAAGTGGACCTACGAGTTGGAAACGGGGCACGGGTTGCTGTTGTTGCTGTAGGAGACTATTTCATTTCTTTACCATCTGGACTTGTATTGGAACTAAACAGTTGTTATTTTGTTCCCAGTATTACTAAAAATATTATCTCCATTCCTGCTCTTGTCAGGAAGGGTTTTTCCTTTGAATGCAATATTTCAAAGTGTGTTTTATCTTATGATAATATTGTTTATGCAACTGGTTCAATTAGCAATGGGTTATACATGTTGGACATGGAATGTTCTATACAGAAAATTGATATTAAGAAAGCCAAGAATGCTGATGACAGCACCTTGCTATGGCATAGTCGTTTAGGCCATATTAACGAGAAACGCATTAAGCGGTTGCATGATCATGGACTACTGGGATCATTCTCCTACAAGGAGATTGATACATGCAAAGCTTGTTTAATGGGCAAAATGACGAAGTCACCTTTTCCTAACAAAGGACAAAGGGCTTCAGGTTTACTTGACCTTATACACACTGATGTGTGTGGGCCATTTAGTAAACATGCCAGAGGTGGCTATCAGTACTTCATTACCTTTACTGATGATTTCAGTAGATATGGGTATGTCTTTTTAATGAGACATAAAAGTGAATCTTTTGACAAGTTCAAAGAGTTCAAGAATGAAGTACAAAATCAGCTAGGCCGAAATATCAAGGCACTTCGCTCAGATCGAGGTGGAGAATACCTAAGTCATGCGTTTACTGACTATCTGAAGGAGTGTGGGATTATCTCACAGCTCACTCCGCCAGGAACACCGCAATGGAATGGTGTGTCCGAGAGGAGAAATAGAACGTTACTTGATATGGTTCGTTCTATGATGAGTCAGGCTACTCTTCCATACTCCTTTTGGGGTTTTGCACTGGAAACAGCTGCAAAGGTACTAAACCGAGTGCCATCCAAGGCCGTTTCAAAAACTCCATATGAGTTATGGTATGGGAAACAGCCAAGCTTGACATTTATCAGGATCTGGGGCTGCGAGGCTTATGTCAAAAAGCTCGCCTCTGGGAAACTAGAGAGCAGATCTGACAAATGCATCTTTGTCGGTTACCCTAAGGAAACTAAGGGTTATTATTTCTACGATCCCAAAGAGAACAAGGTTTTTGTTGCTCGGACGGCAATATTTCTTGAGAAGGAGTTTCTTCTGCAAGAGGCCAGTGGGAGAGAAATAAAGCTGGATGAGAATCCAGAGGAAGGACAAAGTGATCAAGCAGAGTTGGATGAGCCTGAGCCGGTGGAACAGGTTATTGAACAACCTGAGGCTCAGATATCACGGGAACCGCGAAGATCGGGAAGGATTCGTCGACAGCCTGAGCGCTATGACGGAGTCTACATCATTGATCATGATGAACCCCTCACTTATGCGGATGCGGTCAGTGGACCGGAGTCAGCTAGATGGCTTGAAGCTATGCGAGCCGAGATGGACTCCATGTCAGATAACCAAGTTTGGGATTTGGTTGATCCGCCTCCGGGAGTTATCCCTATAGGCTGTAAGTGGATCTTCAAGAAGAAGATTGACATGGATGGTAACGTGGTTACCTATAAAGGCAGGCTAGTTGCGAAAGGTTTTAAACAAATCTACGGGATAGATTATGATGAAACTTTCTCACCTGTAGCTATGTTTAAGTCTATTCGGATTCTTTTCGCGATAGCTGCATATTATGATTATGAGATCTGGCAGATGGATGTGAAAACAGCTTTCCTTAATGGAAATCTGGATGAGGATGTGTATATGACACAACCTGAGGGTTTCACTAATCCATCAGATCGTCATAAGATATGCAAGTTAAAGAAGTCCATTTATGGACTTAAGCAAGCATCAAGAAGCTGGAATATTCGTTTTGATGAATCAGTCACTGAATTTGGTTTCATCAAGAACGAGGATGACCCGTGTGTATATAAGAGGTTTAGTGGGAGCGTAATTACTTTCCTAGTCCTCTACGTCGATGATATCTTGATCATTGGAAATGACATTCCTGAAATGCATGCTGTGAAGGCATGGTTAAGGAAATGTTTCCAGATGAAAGATTTAGGAGAAGCAGCCTATGTATTAGGTGTGAAGATCTACAGGGATAGATCTAAGAGGCTTCTCGGGCTGTGCCAGAGTACTTACATCGATAAAGTCCTGGAAAGATTTCATTTAGAGAATTCTAAACGAGGATATCTTCCAGTCAGACATGGTCTGAGTCTTTCGAAGAGTCAGTGTCCACAAACACAGACTGAGAAAGATGAAATGGACAATACGCCTTATGCTTCGGCTATTGGATCCATTATGTATGCGATGTTGTGTACTCGCCCAGACGTAGCTTACGGGTTAAGCGTGACCAGTCGTTTCCAAAGTAATCCAGGTCAGGCACACTAGATTGCAGTCAAGAATATTTTAAAATATCTGCGGAGGACCAAAGATATGTTCTTGATATATGGTGGTCAGGAAGAACTCAGTATTGAAGGATATACTGACGCTTCGTTCCAGTCTGACCAGGATGATTTCCGATCGCAATCAGGCTATGTTTTTAGCTTGAATGGAGGAGCAGTGGTGTGGAAGAGTTTCAAACAGTCAACTGTTGCTGATTCCACAACAGAAGCCGAGTATGTTGCAGCCTCGGAAGCATCCAAGGAGGCAGTGTGGATTCGTAAGTTCGTGAGAGAACTTGGTGTTGTTCCTTCGAGTGCAGATCCTTTGGTTATCTTCTGTGATAACACTGGAGCAATCGCACAAGCAAAGGAACCACGGTCGCACCAGAAGTCCAAGCACATACAGAGACGGTTTCATTTGATCAGGGAGATCATAGATCGTGGCGAGATCAAAATCTGCAAGGTTCATACAGATGACAATCTGTCAGACCCGCTTACCAAGCCTCTGGCACAGCAGAAGCATGAGAAGCACTGTAATAATATGGGTTTGAGATTTCTCAACCATTAGATTAAGTGCAAGTGGGAGATTGTTGGGGTATGCCCTTAAGCCTAATGTTTGAGGCCTTGGGAATGTATCAGTATCATGTAATAAACTGTTATGTTTATATAGGCATGGTTATTATTCAGTTAGCTACATTGTCTGCTGCAATATATGTTCTTCTGAATAATGTCTCAAAGCTGTTCAGCTAGGCTGACAGGCTATAATGTCCTTAGTCAATGTATCTTGGTGAACATGAGACAGCCTTGATATGGTTAAGACTAATATGTGTTCTAGTCTTATAGGATGCTTCGAGCATGGAATAAGATGTAGACTCATGGGTACATTGGATGTACTGGACACACCCTACTAGGATGTTCAATTGTTTGTCGCAATGTGAATAATCTTTGAATATGACAAGTGGCACATTTCCTCTGACTTGAGATCACTTGTGTTTTCTAAATGATGATTGTCATTGTTTTGAGGTAGTTCAATATCATTTGAAACATAATGGTTATAGACTATCTTGGATAATGAACTTGAGTCATGTTAGGGCACTAGTGATAGACATAGGATTGCCGTCTCCTTGTTTAAGGAGTGTGATGTTCTAAAGGGGCCCCCTGGATGAGATGATTGAGAAAGTGTATGGCCATACCCAGGTGACTGTGTTCATCTGATCTAATCATGCTCATCATATTGGAGCTACAAGCTTGACACGCTTGTCCAATAAGAACATCCAGTGGCAAAGGAAACATGTATGCCTAGTGATGTGGATTCACACTTGTGCTGTGTTTTGGGTGTAGTCTTGGAAGACTCTTTCCTTTATATCGGGAGACAGTGATGTGTTGCTAGATACCCCTCACTGATCGTGATAACGTGAGTTATCGTTACCGACATTTAAAGGAAACCCTCAGGGTCGCACAATTTGATGATATGGCTTACTTAAGTCAGATCGAGTGGACTGAATTGTTCGGGTTCAGTTTAAAGGGATTTAATCTCTGATTGTGAGTGAGATCTGGTCTGATCATGTTTGATTGATTAGGGCTTGAGATCGGTAAGCTTCGATTGAGAGATTGGATGCTAGATCGATGAGATCAGGAGCATCAAGAGATGAACGGTCAGATCTGAGCCTTAGGGTTTATTTGAGATCTGGACTTGATTGCTTGGCTTAATTGGTCTCTGGACCAAACCAATTTGAACCGGCTCGTTTAATGAGCGCATGGTTCAAGGGGAGAGGAGTTGGCGACATGTTCACTTGGCGTGAACGTTGGAGCGAAGTGTGGTGGCTATTTTTAGTAACCACGATCTCCACTTGGAGATGTGGTTCACGACCGAATAGAGTGCTCTCTATTCTCGCCTCTCGCCCATATTCCTCTCGACGCTTTCGTGTGTGGCGACGCCTTGAAGGTAGAGGAGGATTCGGCCAAGAGAAGGACATCTCATCTTTCCCTTTCACTCGACAAGGACCTCTTGGAACCTTGCTAGCACAAGGAGCACCAAGGGAGGAAGCAACATCATCTTGTGTGTGACGATTTGGAGGAGAGCTCTCTTGTTCTCTTGCTTCCAAGGCGCCTTCCATTATATGGCTTCGGTATGAGTTCATTTCATGTTTTAAAGTTGATCATAATCCATGTTATGCGATTTTGAAAGCCCTAGATTCCGCTAGAATTTTATTGCGCCTCCTATTAGGGTTTTCGCCCCCCCCCCTTGTCTAGGGGACCTTCACATGTTTGATTGATTAGGGCTTGAGATCGGTAAGCTTCGATCGAGAGTATTGATGCTAGATCGGTGAGATCAAGAGCATCGAGGGATGGACGGTTAGATCATTGAACCATTGGGTTTGATAATGTCTAGACTATTGCTTGGGCTGATTTGGTTTGACCAATGAACCATTGACATGTGAACCGGCTCAAGTGTGAGCGCATGGTCCACATGGAGTGGGATGATCGTTTGGTTCACTTGATGTGAACGCAAAAACGCTTCAACGGTTTCGGTTGCTATTTTTGGAAAGTCCAAAATGAAAAACGTCTCCACGTTCAATGTGTGGTTTAACGCCTCATTCAACATTCGGCTCCTCTCTCTCGACGAGACGCAAGGGGTTGAAGGTGTGGACGACGAGAAGTTCGGCCAAGCAAGACACCATCTTTTTCCTTCATTCGATCAAGGACATCTTGGAGATCCTTGCTAGCACAAGGAGCATCCAAGGAGCAAGTCATCAATCCTTTTGTGTGCGACAATTTGGAGGAGACCTCTCTTGTTCTCTCGCTTCCAAGTCGCCATCTTCTTCATGGCTATGGTATGGATCTAAACTTCATCAAGTTGATCATATGTTCTTGCGAAAGATCTATGAAAACCCTTGCTTCCGCTTGCAAAGATTTATGCGCCACCATTTAGGGTTTTCGCTCCCCCTTGAAGGGGACCTATTAGGGTTTCGCTCCCTCTTGAAAGGGACCCAACAGTATCCACTTTGTGGACAGATCGGGGTCCGAAATTAGCATGCACCGGGATTCGTGACGCATGGTAGCGCGTGTGTTCACCATGTAAGGTGAATGATTCATCTTATGATGCGTATTCGAGGTGACAACCCCACGAGCCACTAGGTATTGCTCATAGTGTTTCCTTGCATAATATTATTGATCTCTTATTAACCAAATTGTTTCAGCTCTTTCAGTTATATTCCATTTTATAGTTTACAGTATTCAACTTGTTGCCATCTTATCATTTATGCTTTTTACTAGTTTTCCCTCCTTTGGATCTAAGGGACTACCCTTTCTTCTGGGGAGAGGCTTGCTTAGCATTTTTGTGCTAACCCGTAAGGGATGTTGTGTAGTGGCAGATCAGGAGGAGTCAGGTCGTCCAGTAAATCCCCGCAAGCGCAGTTACGCTTGAAGTTTCAGGTGGCAAGAATCCATGAGTTAGCTGTTAGAGTTTAGTTGTTAGTTGCTTTTATTTTAGTTGTTTTGTAGTAGCTAGTTGAGTCAAGTGAATCAGTTGTAAACCTTCTTGGATATTAGTCAGTCAGAATTGCAATTGCTTTAATAAAAGATATGTTTTTCTTCCGCTCTTATTGGATTTTCACACTGCTAAATTCGAGGTGTAACATCCTCAAAACAGGCCGATCCCAAAAACCCAATAGATAGATGCTTGCGAGGGGGTCGACATGATGATAGGAGAGAGTACCTAAGAGCAAGAAGATGCATTGTCGATGTAGGCGCCCAAGCATGCGCCCTCTGTAGTCTCACACATAACTGATCCACGAGTCCTCTTTTTCCATGCCCGATGCTAGCCTCGGGAAGAAGATCTAAGCTGTATGGTACCTCCTAGACAAGTTGTGTCACGTTCAAGGAAGGATGCGCCAACAAAGAGGTGAAGGAGAAGAAGCCGCCAAGCCCTAGTGCTCCTTCCGCCAAGATGAAAAGAAGAAGGCTTGTGGTTTGATGATGGACGAGGTTTGCGCCACTTGAATGTTGCTCTCGCCCCATGTCCCTTGCTCACGCCTGTCTATGGAAGAGCTCTCGCAAATGATATGATTGTATCAGCAAGGGGGCGGCTAGAAAAGTCATATAGGTGCAAATCCAATGAGAGATGCAGCTAGGGTTAAGGGGAATAGCAATTAGGGTTAGGGTTAAGGAAAGTTTCCAAGACTTTACCACAAACTCTTCCTAATCATCCTTATGCAACTGGCACTTGCCATACAAGCCCATGAAGCCATATGCGCCCCAAGCCTTGCCTTAGAGGCATGGTTTTCATCCAAGGAAGAAGGAGGTGCCAATAAGTTCCTAATGAAACACCATATGTGAACTCCTCCCCATTATACCCTTAGGCGCCAATGGGGATCATTTTCTCCCCATTATACCCTTATGCCTTCTTTTCTCTTCATGACAACTTATTATTGGGCCTCATTGGGTAATGAGCTAGCCCAAACTTCATTATGCAAATTGATTAATCCATTGGATTCAATCCAATGCAACCCAAACACAAATGTGACCAACCATGGTCTATTTTGGGTCAACCTACCAAAAATGAACTTTGGCCCCAATAATTCTCTTCCATCTCATCAGGCCCATTGGTGCTGATGAAATCTCTCAAATAGATTCGAGTTATCCAATAACTCGATCATAAGGCTTCCCGATCAAAATGAGAACTCGAGTATCAAGGTGTGCGATTGTTGTATTCCGCAAGTGCATGGAGACTCGAAGTAATAAAACGATATCGAACCACAGAGACCTACGTGTTAAGTACCAAATAGTCATTTTCTCACTAGCTAAACAAACCAAATGTAATGAAAGCAAATGATCGAAAAGTACACTAAAAGATAATCAGAGAGAGAGAAATTGGGACTAGGGTTTCATCCACCCTAATTTCTATGACTAGATATGAATAGATGTTTGTCAATCAAATTTCATTATGATAAAGATATAATTTACTTCATAAAGGAATTATCACGCTCTCGCACAGATAATTATACAACGAACCAATCCTCAGTCTTGTGCAGGATCTATTCAATGCTGAAGATAAGTAAATTATTGACAAAGAACTCAAGGATCACTCTCGTGCATCCGAATCTCAACATAGGTTCTACTTAAGTTTCTCCGACGATCAGATATTTAATCTCTTACAAAATCAAATCAAGTCTAACACAATATCTCAATCCAAAGATCAGAAAATCAATATGGCAATAAAACTACTAAAAATTAGGATTAAGAACAAACATAATCTCTTACGATAAGTTCTAAACTCAATGATTATAGGGTTCCGAATTTCGTAATCAACTTCTCAATCTATTTCACAAAATTATAAAACATGCTGAAAGTATGAAACTATGGAGAATTACAGGCAACTGTCACATGAGTAGAATTATCAACACAAAATTATCATGACGAAATAAAAGTTATCCAGTCATATAAAATCAAGGGGATTAAACCCCCCATGTCCCAAAACATGTCTAAGCTAACATTACATAGAAGAAAGATAACAGTAAACCATAATTTCAGATGATCAGAATTCAAGAAGGAGAGAAAAGTTACAATACACGGTGCTGTAATGAAATTACAGCACCGTAATACTTGATGAACATGACGAATAGTGGCGACGCCCACTGTTTCATTGATTTCTCCCTCAATCAGACTCCTCTTACTCTGAAACTTATGGCGTGTGTTCTCCTCCTCTAGGCGAAGCTTTCTTGTAAAAATCGCGGCCTGAGGTGGCTTCTACGCCTCTCGGCACGAGGTTGAACCTTAGGGATGCCTCCTCCAATTTTGCCCTCGAAAGTATAATAAAAATTGGGGCTTTCACTCTCCACACGTTCTCCTCTTTATTCTGATCACGCCCCTTTTTTCGGATCTTCAATTGGTGCCCTAAAGCTCGAGAAATTGCGAATTCAAGTTTCTAGCGGATGAATCGGGCAATTGAGTTGAAATTACGGTACCGTGATGGAAATTATGGTAGTACCGTAATCGCCGTGAAATCTTCTATATAGAATCTGTCCAGAATTACGTCACCATGAAGGATTTTATGGCAGTGCCGTAATTTTCCAAAAAACTCCAGAATTAAGCCGCTGTGAAAATCGTTACGGTAGTGCCATAATTGCTGATTACGCCCGTAAAATTCATTATGGCACTGCCGTAATTTTGCCAGAAAATATGTTTTCGGTTGAAATTTGATGTGTAGCCTCCTCTTGGTGATTAGAATCTGCCCATGTGTTGGATTTGTTTGAAAACCCATCAAAACGATGTCTTTTTACCTGAAATTGATCAAAAACCATGAAAACTATAGATTCCGAAATATTTGATAAAAGGGCATAGAATAATAAAGCAAAAGAGCTAGATTATGACTCAAAACACTAGTTAATTAGTACGAAAAACACTATGAAATTTAGAGTCATCAAACACATAAGGCTCAAACTTTGCTTGTCCTCTAGCAAATAATGGAATCAACACTGGTTATAAACTTTCATATGACGAATAAATTTCTAAAATATAATCTCTCATGAAATATTCTACCAACTGTTACACAAAATTTCAAATAAATACATCGTCATCTGAAATTAATCTTTGAGATTCACAGCTTAATCAAATAAAATTTCATAACTCACATAATAAAAAGAACTTCAGTCTCTTGAATTCACCTAAATTTTAATTTAAATCTATCATACCTTTGTTTACAGGAATAAAGTCTCCTAGATCTTTTTTCACACAAAAATTTTCTTTCCTTCTTCCTTTTTTTTTGCATAGATGGTAGGGCTGAGCATTCGGTAAAAACCGAAAAACCGAATACCGAATTACCGAAAACCGATTTACCGAAATGGAAAATTCTAATACCGAACCGATACCGAATATGGTATTTACCGATCGGTAAATTACCGAATTACCGATCGGTAAATCAGTAAATTACCGATTTACCGATTAAAAAAATTAAAATATTACCTAATTAGCTAATTAATCTACATTTGATGAATTTGATGAATACTATTTGGTTAATTGGTTACCGTCATTACTTAATAGTCATTATAGTTAAGTTAGAGTTAATATAAGATAAGAGAGATTAATAAATAAATATATTTTTTATATATATTAATATATATCGGTAAATCGGTTAATTACCGAACCGAATTTATTTTACCGTACCGAAAACCGAATAACCGAATTACATTAAAACTAATACCGAACCGAAAACCGATTACCGAAAAATCGAACCGATTTACCGAATTACCGATTTACCGATCGGTAAATTCGGTAAAAACCGAATTATTCTCACCCCTAATAGATGGTATGTACCCACATAGATATACACTTTTTATTTGGACTTCAACTCTTATCTTCAGTACCACTGTCAATTTTACACAGTGTCAAGTAGAGGAGTCATTATTATCATTTTTCCTCTCTTTTTATAGACTTCAACCCATCTCTTTGGTACCACTGTCAATTTTGCATAATGCCAAGTAGGGGAGTCTCTCACTATTTTTGTGGATCATGGATTCTTCCTTCCCAAGAAATAGTAAGACCAACTAAACATCAACTAGGTTAATCAATTGACATCAATCCAAAAATTACACTCATATGCTCATTTTATTCAAGAAAGATGCTTCACTCTTAGATTGCATTCATCAAACAACATACCTACCCAAAAACCTTATGCATCAATCAATGAAGAATTTCAATAAGTAGATATATATTGAAGAAATAAATTCAGCATAATAGGTATATTTCCATGCATGAACATTCATCATTATAGAAGAATCCAACCATCAGGAAAAACATATCATCAAATTATCAATCTTATCATGTCCATAAAACCAATCTTAAAAAGCATGAAGACTTTCATTGTCACATCAGAATAAAACAATGAATCCATATATCCATAAATAACTTTTCTACGGATAACCATAAGGTCACACCACCATAATAAAGTCAAAGATGCAACCATATGAATAAAAGAGTGCAAATGATACTCACAAAACTTATATAGCAAGCTCAATTGTTGTTTGGGGTGTAGCATCGAGGTAGGTGTGGGTGGTCCAAAGGTGTGCCTTCTGAAAAATTACCTGTGCAATTTTAAATACATAAGGCTCAGCCTAAAAATAGTATCTAACTTAACAAAAACAATTCAGAGATATCATCGATGGTTCAAAAGAGTGCCGGTGGAAAGGGCTGATGCAGGCGAGAAACAGAGGTGGAACAAATGCTAGCTGAAGAGCTGCTAGTGATGAATGTGATGGTGCCGACAATAGAATGATGATGAGTAGTCTCCAGTGGCCTGCTGGAGACTACAGTCCTGGAAGTGAAGACATCGGCTGGTGGGCGGCGAGAGATGACACTGCACAATTCTGCAGGCCGGAAAGATTAGAGTAGCTTGTTGCAAATCAGAAGAGTGGCCTGGTGTTGCTAGTAACTAGAAGGGAAAACAGACGCGGCTGAAGGAATATGGAAGTGTTGCTGCTCTCAGCTGGAAAAGATTCGTCTGCAAATGTTGATGCTGAGGATCTCTACGACTAGAAGAGAACTCTTCATAGGTGTTTGATGGTTTTGCCGGAAGAAAGTTTGATGCTTGGAAGAAATATGGAAGTCTGATCAGACTTTGAGCTTTCAATCACCTTGAGGAAGCTTCTTCTACCTCTAGAGAACGTTTGTGAAGCAATTGCGAGTTGAACCGACGCTCAGATAAGAAAAAATCGAAAGGGTTGAAAATCGGGTGAAAGAACTGAAACAGGGCTCGCATGAGCTCGAAATGCCCAAGATCTGGAGGGAAAATCGGTTGGAAATCTAAGGAAATCGATCAGGAAGAGTCGCCAGAGGGTTTTTGAAGTGAAGAATCGAAGATCGGCGCTGAATCAAGCGAAAAATCATGTTAACCCTAAAAACGGCACTATAATCGCGTGGGGTAAGGAAAATTACGGCACCGTAATAGAATTACGATAGTACCGTAATACGCAAGAAAACCCGTGATTTTGAAAAAAAAAAAAAAGAAATACGGTACCGTAATGAAAAATACGGCACCGCCGTAATTTGCATGAAAACTCAGAAACTCTCTGGTCGAAAATCGCTCGAAAATACGGTGTCGTGAATATTTTTATGGTACTGCTGTAATTTGGTCAAAAATATGAAAACTCTCGGGTGGAAAAAGGACCGAAATTACGGTACCGTGAGGAAAAATACGGCACTGCCGTAATTTGCTCAAAAATACGAAAGTTTCTGTAAAGAAAAGACCTGAAAATACGGCAGCGAAAAAATCATTACGGCGGAACCGTGTAAACATTACGGTACCCTAAAAAACATTACGGCACTACCGTAATTTTCAAAAATATTGAAAATTTTCTGTTTAAAAATCGACCAAAAATATGGCACCGTAAAGAAATTACAGTATTGCCGTAATTCATGCAAAAATTCAGAGATCGCCAAAAAATCATTCCTAAAAACAATAAAAAGAAAAATTAATCCTAAACAAACAAATTAAGATGAAAACAAACCAAAATCAAAAGAAAAAGTGCTTGGGTTGCCTCCCAAGAAGCGCTAATTTTTAGGTCCATAGCTTGACCTAAACTCAAATATCATGGCGAAGCAGGTGGGTTGATACCATAGTAAATAGCATACAATTGTTTCCTTTTCCGCTGTCCAAAAAGTTTAGCCACTAATCCAAACATCCAAAATTTCATGTAAATCATGATCAACGTGGCTTTCTTAAATATGCAGAAATCAAAATCAAAATTTTCAATTCCACTCAAAGGATATTCATTGATCTTCCTATATTTATCCGTAAGCAAAATCATTAGTCCTTTTTTCAAATTTAGATTTTCAATAAGAATAGGGCTTTCATCAAAAGATTCAAATATTGGATCATCAAAATAGTCTTTATGTTTCTCATTATGTTCCTCAATAAAGCATAATTTTTCAAATAAATCAGAAGACATGGGCAAAGCATCACGGTAAGATTCATCAATATTCATAATTTTCAAATCCTTTTTAAGTTCTTCATGCACTTCATCAATTTCAAAATTACTAACAAGATCAGAGTAAGATTTTTCTAAATTAGTCCCCTCATGTCTTTCATCAGATTTAACCACAAATAATATATCATCAAAAGAATCAATTTCAAAACTATTAGTAGAATTAAAAGGGCTTTTTACAAAATCAATTTCCTCAAATTTACCCACAAATAAATTATCAAAAGAATCATTTTTACAATCATCGAAATCATAGTGAAATTCACCAATGTTCACATAAGGCTCAATTTCAAAATTATCAAAATCAGAGGGGGACTTTTCTAAATCAGTTTCTTCAGTTTCCAAATCAAACTCAAATAAACAATTTTGTTGTGCTATCCGGGTTTCTAAAATTTTAGTATCAGCACATATATCACCAAGCCTAGAATTTATTTGCCTTAGCATCTCATTTACATCATCATTTTGTTTTTTTGTGGGCTCCCAATTTTGTGGTTCAGAAGTATTATTTGAGCAATCATCATAAAAGGAAGTTCGATTTTCCCATCTAGAATAATATTGATCATCTCGATACCATGGTTTATTGGGATTTGGAGGAATTAAAATTGGGCATTCAGAAGTATAATGATCAAAACATCCACAAATATCATGTATAACAGGAGAATAAGATGTCTTAACAGGGTGCATATTAGAGGTGTCAAATTTATGAACAAAAGAATTTACCTTTTCTACAAGAGTGCACCATGAATCATCTTCACACCTTCCTTGTGGCATGTATACCAGACCTCTTTCAGTTGCCCACGAGTTGTGATTAAAAGATATATCTTCAAATCTATCAAGAATAGAAAGATTATCCAACACCAATCAAACACATATATTTTTTTTACTTTACTCATAATATAAAAAAATAGAAAATATAAAACACAATCAAATTCACAAATTTCAGAAGTCACAGTTCTTTCACAACTTGTGAAATTCCAAAACCTGCAAAAGCAGAAAACAAAGTTAAATCTAAAATAAATAAAACTTAGTCTAGCAATACTAACAACTATTCTGATATTAACAAAACTAAGGTCCTCGACAATGACACAAAAAACTTGTTATATTCCGCAAGTGCATGGATACTCGAAGTAATAAAAAGATATCGAACCATAGAGACCTACGTGTTACATACCAAATAGTCATTTTCTCACTAGCTAATCAAACCGAATGTAATGAAAGCAAATGATCGAAAAGTACGCTAAAAGATAATTAGAGAGAGAAATTGAGACTAAGGTTTCATCCACCTTAATTTCTATGACTAGATATGAATAGATGTTCGTCAATCAAATTTTATTATGATAAAGATATAATTTACTTCATAAAGGAATTATCTCACTCTCGCGCAGATAATTATAGAAAGAACCAATCCTCACTCTCGTGCAGAATCTATTCAATGCTGAAGATAAGTAAATTAGTGACAAAGAATTCAAGGATCACTCTCGTGCATCCGAATTATAAGTTAATCATCTCAAGTGGAAACTCAAGGATCACTCACATGCATCCGAATCTCAACATAGGTTCTAATTAAGGTTCTCCGACGATCAGATATTTAATCTCTTACAATATCAAATCAAGTCTAACACAATAACTCAATCCAAAGATCATAAAATCAACATGGCAATAAAACTACTAAAAATCAGAATTAAGAACAAATATAATATGTTACGATAAGTTCTAAACTCAATGATTCTAGGGTTCCAAATTTTGCAATCAACTTCTCAGTCTATTTCACAAAACTCTAAAACATGCTGAAAGTATGAAACTATGGAGAATTACAGGCAACTGTCACATGAGTAGAATTATCAACACAAAATTATCATGACGATATAAAAGTTATCCAGTCATATAAAATCATGGGGATTACACCCCCATGTCCCAAAAGAGATCTAAGTTACATGGAAGAAAGATTACAGTAAACCATAATTTCAGATGATTAGAATTTGAGAATGAGAGAAAAGTTACAAAACACGATGCTGTAATGAAATTACAGCACCGTAATACTTGATGAACACCACGAATAGTGGCGGCGCCCACTATTTCGTTGATTTCTTCCTTGATCGGACTTCTCTTGCTCTGAAACTTTTGGCATGTGTTCTCCTCCTCCAGGTGAAGCTTATTGTAAAAATTGTGGCCTGAGGTGGCCTCTATGCCTCTCGGTGCGAGGCTGAACCCTAGGGACACCTCCTCCGATTTCTCCCTCGAAAGCAAAATAAAAATTGGGGCTTTCACTCTCCACACGTTCTCCTCTTTATTCTGATCATGCCCCTTTTTTTAGATCTTCAATTGGTCCGCTAAAGCTCGAGAAATCACGAATTCAAGTTTCTAGCGGAAGAACTGGGCAATTGCATTGAAATTACGATACCGTGATGGAAATTACGGTAGTACCGTAATCGCTGCAAAATCTTCTGTATGGAATCTGTCCAAAATTACGGCACCGTGAAGAATTTTACGGTAGTGCCGTAATTTGCCAAAAAACTCCAGAATTAAGCCATCGTGAAAATCATTTCGGTACTGCCTTCATTGCTGATTACGGCCGTAAAATTCATTACAGCACTACTGTAATTTTCGCCATAAAACTTGTTTTCGCTTGAAATTTGATGTGTAGCCTCCTCTTGGTGATTAGAATCTGCCCATGTGTTGGATTTACTTGAAAACCCATCAAAACAATGCCTTTTTACCTGAAATTGATCAAAAACCAAGAAAAGTGTAGATTCTGAAATATATGACAAAAAGGGCATAGAATAAAGCAAATGAGCAAGATTATGACTCAAAACACTAGTTAATCAATACGAAAAACACTATAAAATTTAGAGTCATCAGCGACCCTATAGGTTCCTCTAACATTGGCAATCATTAACCAAGGTCATCATAAGTAGTGAGTGGCACCTAGCAGTGCATCGCTGCTACCCAAGTCATCGGAATGGATATCGACATTGACATCCCCATATTCGCAACACGATATTGATGCATTACAGTCTCTTTGCGAAACTGATATCCAATTGGACAAGTGTGTCAGCACTTGTTTTTACCCAATCTCATGGTCATGACTAAATCAGGCTTTCACCTGGGCATGGTCATACACTTTTAGTCATGCAACCATAGAGGAGCATACATTACATGCATAGCGGAATAATATCCCCGAAACAGGCCGGTCAAAAAAACCCAGGGAAGATCGTCTTGCGAGGGGGTCGACACGATGAGATAGAAAATACCTTGGGAGCAAGATGAGGCTGATGTCGAGGTAGGCGCCCAAGCGTGCACCCTCTGCAGTCTCCCACACACAGATGCCTTGAGCTCTCTTCTTCCACACCCGAGAAGAAGATCCAAGCCTTTGTTCACCTTCTTCTATGCTTGCGCCACCTTCAAGGAAGATGCGCCAATGGAAGAAGATGAATGGAGAAGATGCCGCCAATCTCAAGTCCTTCTTGCGCCAAGGGAAGAAGGAGAAGAGGTAGAAGACTTGCGGCCTAGAGGATGGAAGAAGAATTGTTGCGCCAAGATTCGCTTGCTCTCACCCTCTAGATGTTTGTCACACCGGTACATTAATTCTCAATCCTTGCTCTTGTATATTACATGTAATACATAGAGAAGCAAGAGAGGGGTGGCAACATTAAGGGTGTGGGCACAAATACCATGAAGGATGCGGCTAGGGTTAGGGTTTGGAGCAATTAGGGTTTAGGTTTTAGAAACTCTCCAAGAGATTTTCATAAACCCCTTGCAATCGCCCAAGACTTACCAAAGATGTCTATCATGCCTTAGATGCATCAAGCCTGCCATAGATGCAAGGTTTCCATCCAAGCATAAAGGGGGAGGCGCCAATTCCTTCCAAGGAAGCAACATGTGCCCATTCCTCCCCATTATGCCCTCAGGTGCCAATTGGAGGAGACTTCTCCCCATTATACCCTTTTAGCCAATTCCCTCTTCATGATAACTAGTTATTGGGCCTCATTCGGTAATGAGCTAGCCCAAACTTCATTGCATGGGTTGATTAAGCAATTGGATCCAATCCAATGCAACCCAAATCCAAATGTGACCAATCTTGGTGAATTTCGGGTCAACCTGCCAAAATTGAAGTTTGGCTTCAATAATACTCTTCTATCTCATTAGGCCCATTGGCGCTGATGAAATCTCTCAAATAGATCCGAGTTATCCAATAACTCAATCATATGGCTTCTTGATCAATACGAGAACTCAAGTGTCATGGTGTGCGACTCTGTAGGTTTTTCTGACGTTGGCAATGTTGACCTTAGGTCACCAGGAGCAGTGAGTGGCACCTAGCAGTGCATCGCTGCTACCCAAGTCATCGGAATGGATATCGACATCGACATCCCCATCATCGCAACTAGGTATAGATACACTATAGTCCCTTTGCCAAACTGATATCCGATTGGACAAGTGTGTCATCACTTGTTTTCACCCAATCACATGGTCATGACTAAATCAGCTTGTCACCTGGGTATGGCCATACACTTTCAATCATAGAACCATAGAGAAGCTCCATGTATATCAAGCTTCCCTCAGGAAGGGGCAAATCCTCTATCTGTCCATTGACCTTCTCATATGGGTCATGACATGCTCAATGACAACCGTTATTATCTCCCACCTATGGCGAGGTGTTAGGTTATATCAAAGCATGTCCCTAACTATATAGAACGGCCAATGACCTCGAGTCAAGGGATAAATGCATCTCCTGTCATTTGTGAGGATAACTCTTGCTACCAAGTCATTGCCTCATAGTAGGTTGGTCCAGTATATCCACCACTGATGTACCCATATGTCTGGGTTAGCACCTCGTGGCTAACCAGCCCATATACAAGTCTCTTAAGTACTAGAGCTGTCACATATCCACTCAGGTACATCGACTAGGGACAACCATTTGAGCACAGATCCAATTTGTCTCCAGGGACATTATCATGTAAGTACATAATCGCAGATGTAGAAAACATTGATAATGACCATGCCAGAATGATATATATATATATATATATATATCTATGTCAAGTAGTACAAATATGGACCGATAGTAGGTCTTAGGGCATATACACCAACAAGCCCATGGATATCAAGCTACCCTTTGGAAGGGGCAAATCCTCTATCTGTATATTGATTTTCGCATATGGGTCGCGACATTCTCAATAGCAACTGTTATGACCTCCCAACTACGGTGAGGTGTTTGTTGGGAAACCCTGGGGACATTTTACAATTTTCAGAGTTATGGACATACATTTTTCGCAGCGGAAGAATGTCCCCGAAACAGGCCAGTCCCAAAAACCCAGTGAAGATCGCATGCAAGGGAGTCGACACGATGAGTTAGGAAATACCTTAAGAGCAATGTAGAGCGATGTCGATGAAGGCGCCCAAGTGTTCGCCCTCTGCAGTCTCGCACACACGGATCTCTTGAGTTCTCTTCTTCCACGCCCGGTGCTAGCCTCAGGAAGAAGATCCAAGCCTTAGGGAGTTAATCTACTTCACTTGCGCCACCAAGAGAGATGATGCGCCAAGAGAAGAAAGAAAACCGCCCAAGCCGCCAAGCCCTAGATCTCCTTGCGCCAAGAGGAAAGGAGGAAGAGGCTTGCGGTTATGGAAGATGCGCCCTTGCTCCAAGCACTCGCCCCTCTCCTTGTGTTCACGCCTTCAAGGATTAATTACCCACAAGAGGGGGCGACTAGGGTCATATTTATAGGGCAAGGGGCAGTTAGGGTAATGGCTAGGATCATGACAAGTGTAGGGCTAGGATGAGGAGGTTTGAGATAAGGAAAGTCTCCAAGACATTTCCATAATTCTCATTCAACCTTACCTTTTGTTCCCACGCCTTTCCTTGTGCGCCAAGGCCTTGCCTTGCGCCTCAAGAAATGCCATAGAGGCATGCATTCCATCCTAGGAAGAGAGGGGGAGGCACCCTTTACTTCCATAATGAAGCAAAGGCGCCAACATGACCCCATTATGCCCCTAGGCGCCTAATGGTTCATGTTTCTCCCCATTATACCCTTTTAGCCTCTCATCTCTTCATGAGAACTTGTTATTGGGCCTCATTGGATAATGAGCTAGCCCAAACATCATTGCATAGGTTGATTAAGCACTTGGATCCAATCCAATGCAACCCTAATCCAAATGTGACCAACCATGGTCAAATACGGGTCAAACTACCAAAAATGAAGTTTGGCTCCAATAACATTCTTCCATCTCATCAGGCCCATTGGCGCTGATGAAATCTCCCAATTAGATCCGAGTTATCCAATAACTCGATCATAAGGCTTCCCGATCAATACGAGAACTCAAGTATCAAGGTGTGCGACCCTGTAGGTTCCTCTGACGCTGGCAGTGCTGACCAAAGGTCATCACAAGCAGTGAGTGGCACTTAGCAGTGCATCGCTACTACCCAGGTCGTTGGAATGGATATCGACATCGACATCCCCATCATCGCAACTAGGTACAGATGCATTACAGTCTCTTTGCCGTACTGATATCCGATTGGACAAGTGTGTCACCACTTGTTTTCATCCAATCACATGGCTATGACTAAAACAAGTTCTCACCTGGGTATGGCCATACACTCTCAGTCATAGAACCATAAAAGAGCTCCATGGATATCATACTTCCTTAGGGAAGGGGCAAATCCTATGTCTGTCCATTGATCTTCTCATATGGGTCGTGACATGCTCAATAACAACCGTTATGACCTCCCAGCTACGGCAAGGTGTTAGGTTGTATCAAAGCAAGTCCCTAACCATATAGAATGATCAATGACCTCAAGTCAAGGGATCAATGCATCTCCTGTCACTTATGAGGATAACTCATGACACCAAGTCATAGCCTCATAGCGGGTCTATCCAGTATATCCCCAATGATATACCCATGTGTCTGCGTTAGCACCACGTGCCTAACCAGCCCACATGCCAGTCTCACAAGTACCATAGCTGTCCCATATCCACTAAGGTACATCGACTGGGGATTATAATTCGAGCACAGATCTAATCTGTCTCCAGGGACATTATCATGTAAGTACACAATCGCAGGTGTAGTCAAACAATGATAATGACAATGCCAGAATGATATATAAATATCAGTGTCAAGTAGTACATAAGTTGACCAAAACTAGGTCCTAGGGCATATACCCCAACAATCTCCCACTTGCACTAAGACATAGAAGTTGAGGAATCTCAACCCCATATCTCTAGCGTGACCATCATGCTTCTGCTGCGCCAATGCCTTGGTCAATGGGTCTGCCAGATTGTTCTCTGTGTCTACTCTGCTAATCTTGACATCACCTGTGTCAATGATCTCTCTGATCAGGTGAAATCTTCTGAGTATGTGTTTGGATCTTTGATGAGACTGTGGTTCCTTAGCTTGTGCAATTGCTCCATTGTTGTCACAGTAGAGTTCAATGGGATCCATTGCACTAGGCACCACTTGAAGATCACATAAGAACTTCCTTATCCAAACAGCTTCCTTGGCTGCCTCAGAAGCAGCCACATACTCAGCTTCGGTTGTAGAATCTGCTATGGTGGATTGCTTGAAGCTCTTCCAACATACAGCGCCTCCATTTATCTTGAACACATAGCCGGCCTGCGATCTAAAGTCGTCAGGGTCAGACTGGAACGATGCGTCAGTATAGCCCTGCATACTGAGCTCTTCCTGTCCCCCATAGACCAAGAACAAATCCTTAGTTCTTCTCATATACTTTAGGATGTTCTTTACCGCCACCCAGTGCTATAGACCTGGATTGGATTGGTATCGGCTGGTAATGCTCACAGCATATGCCACATCTGGTCTAGTACATAACATTGCATACATGATCGATCCTATTGCCGAAGCATAAGGAATTCGACTCATGTCATCCCTCTCAGCCTGTGTTGTAGGACAATGGCTCTTTGAGAGAGTAAGGCCATGTCTCACTGGAAGGTATCCTTTCTTGGATTGCTCCATGTAGAACCTCTCCAGTACCTTATCAATGTAAGTACTTTGACTAAGGGCCAAGAGCCTCTTGGATCTATCCCGGTAGATCCTCACGCCTAGAATATAGGCGGCCTCCCCTAAGTCTTTCATCTCGAAACACTTCCCCAACCATGTCTTCACAGCTTGAAGACTAGGGATGTCGTTTCCGATGAGCAGTATGTCATCAACATACAAGACCAGAAAAATCACCAAGCTCCCACTGAATTTTCTGTGTACACAGGCGTCATCTTCGCTTTTGATAAAGCCATAATCTCTCACGGCCTCATCAAATCGAAGATTCCAACTTCGAGATGCTTGCTTTAATTCATAAATGGACCTCTTTAGCCTGCAGACCTTATTAGCCTCTGCAGGATGGATGAAGCCATCAGGTTGTGTCATATACACATCCTCAGTCAGCTTCCCGTTAAGGAATGCTATTTTCACATCCATCTGCCATATCTCATAGTCATGATATGCGGCTATAGCAAGCAGAATCCGAATGGATTTAATCATGGCAACTGGCGAGAAGGTTTCATCATAGTCCAACCCGTGGACTTGTTTAAATCCTTTAGCCACTAGTCTACCCTTATAGGTAACTATTTTGCCATCCATGTCTGTCTTCTTCTTGAAGACCCATTTACACCCTATGGGTTTTACCCCATCAGGCAGCTCAACCAAATCCCAGACTTGGTTAGCCGACATGGAATCCATCTTAGATTTCATGGCGTCAAGCCATTTCTCGGTGTCCGGTCCACTGACCGCCTCATCATAGGTTCTAGGTTCATCCTCAATGATGAAGATCCCATCATGTTGGGTCGGTAGCGACCCATACCTTTCAGGTGCACGATGAATTCTCCCAGACCTATGCGGGACCTGTGTCTGAGCCTCAAGTTGCCTAGCAACCGGTGCAGGTGGCTCAGATTCCATCTCTTTGTCTTGTGCTTGCACTTGGACCTCATCCAAGTCAAACTTCCTCCCACTAACTTCTTTCATAAGAAATTCTTTCTCTAGAAAGACAGCACCCCGAGCAACAAAAACTTTGTTCTCGGTTGGGACATAGAAGTAGTATCCTTTAGTTTCCTTAGGGTACCCCACAAACACACACTTATCAGATCTAGGTTCTAGCTTGCTAGAATCCTGACGTTTGACATAAGCCTCACATCCCCAGATCCTGATAAACGTGAGATTAGGGCGTCTCCCACTCCACACCTCGTATGGTATTTTGGAGACACTCTTAGATGGAACATTATTCAGTATCAGAGAAGCTGTTTCTAGTGCATGCCCCCAGAATGATGAAGGTAGAGTTGCATGACTCATCATGGATCGAACCATATCCAATAAAGTTCGATTTCTCCTTTCAGACACACCATTCCATTGAGGTGTTCCAGGAGGAGTGAGTTGGGATATGATCCCACACTCTCTCAGATAGTCAAAGAACTCACCACTCAGGTATTCTCCACCTCGATCTGATCGAAGAGCTTTAATGGATCTTCCAAGCTGGTTCTCTACTTCATTCTTGAACTCCTTGAATTTCTCAAAGGATTCAGATTTATGTCTCATTAAGTAGACATAACCATACCTACTGAAGTCATCAGTGAAGGTAATGAAGTAGTTGTACCCTCCTCTGGTTTGTTTATTGAAGGGCCCACACACATCAGTATGTATGAGATCCAATAAACCTTCTGCCCTCTCACCAATCTTGGTGAAGGGCGCCTTTGTCATCTTCCCTAATAAACAAGGTTCACAAGTATCAAATTCCTCCAAGGAACTTGAATCTAACAATCCATTTGCATGGAGTTGTTGGATGCGATTCTTGTTTATATGGGCTAATCGACAGTGCCATAGGAAAGCACCAACTGAACCACTCAGTTTGGTCCTTTTATTGGTTATGTTACAAACAGAACTTTCCATATCCAAGATATACAGACCATTGCATAAAGTACCCTTCCCATAGAACATATTTGCAAATGAAAAAGAATAGGAGTTCTTATTTATTTCAAATTTAAATCCTTTCCTCGCCAAGCAAGGAATGGATACAATGTTCTTTGTTAGCGAAGGTACACAAAAGCAATTGTCTAGTTCTAATTGAAGTCCAGAAGGCAAGGAGAGAGTCAAAACGCCTACAGCAACAGTAGCAACCTGTGCCCCGTTTCCAACGCGTAGGTCAATCTCTCCAAGCCGCACAGATCTACTTTTCTTGAGCCCCTGCATATTTGTACAAATATGAGCTCCACATGCGGTATCCAATACCCATGACATAGAAGTAGAAAGGTTGACTTCTGTAACATAAATACCTGAGCATGAAGACGAAGCCTTGCCTCTCTTCTTCTCATTCTGAAGTCGTACTATGTCCTTTATCATGTGAGGTGGTCCTCCACATGAGTAACACTTATTATTCCTGACTCTTTCCATCTTTGTTTTCAATGTATTAGTTAAGCCTTTGGGCTCAACACACTGAATGTCTACTTTAGGAGGGTTGAGCTCAATCAATGCATCAAAGAGCTGCCTTAGATTAGAAATAATTTCAGAGGCACTCTTAGATTCATATTGCCCTCTAAGCTCGAGCGACATGTTGGTTAGCATCAATCAGGCAACCTCCAAAGTATCAGCTTGATGCTTATCATAAGCATCCTTCTCAGCCGCTGAGGCCAAGCATGGAAGTGGCTCAGGAATTGGCTTCTCAAGGACATATAGCTTCCTCTCGAGCTTGAGCACAATTCTCAAGTTCATATACCAATCCTTTAAGTTGGATCCAACCAACTTATCCCTTTCCAGGGTAGATCGCAGTGACCATCTGCCATTGTTCACAGCCATTGTTCTATAACAACCAAGAAACAGCAGATTAGTACTACTTCGAGTCATTTAAACTGGACTTGTTTTAAATGACCATGGCTCCCACTATTTTATATTCGAATTGACAACCCACAAAGTCAATCGGGAAGTTTAAAACTTCCTAGTGAGATGGGATCCTTATTTCACATGAGGCTTTGCGTCCCACGAGGGTGGGATGAGATGCACAAAGTAACCCATGTTTCCTAAGGTGGGCGCGCCGGCCGGTTGCTCCAAGCAACTCCCCTTGTTGAGACAGTCTGGGCATTTCATGTCCAGCGAGGGCTAGATACAACATGAAACCTTTACCTCTCAACGATGCCTCTAGACTTTCACCATGTGCCCAGCACATGTGAACTTCTAGTCAAGTCCATTCCTAACCGTTATGCCCAGGGCCAACGAGTTTCCTTGCGAAGGCACGCCCAGGTTAAAACTGGACTGGGGAAACCATTGCCACCACGCACTTTCTAAAGATAAGTGGGTGTGTCCCACGAGGGTGGGAAACAATTCACAACTCCACTGATCGATAGCTTAGTGAGGGCTACGCGTTAGAAGGCTACCAGACTTGATATTTTAATTGAGGGTTTTTGTTTAAGGTCTCATCATCTCAGTTTTATCTTATGTCTATCATTACAGGCATGCAATCCTATAGTGATAACATAACGGTAAAACATTTCAGGCATGCTTCTGCAGATAATAATAAAAGCAGTAAAGGATGATGTGATCATATCCTATACAAGACATTGAACCAATCCATGCCATGAAATAGGTTCAACTCTTGTCCTAGAACTCAAGCCCCAAAAACTAGACCTAACCTAGCCGACCTCTAGCTTGAACTTCAAGGTTGGCTCCAAGGTCCTTCTCTCATGGTTTAGCTCTCAAACCCTAGAGTTACACTTTAAAAGTTCCCCATAGGTTCGGCCAATGCCATGGTCTTCCTCCAAGGAAGGTGCGCCACCATGCAAGGGGCCAAGATTTCTTGCGCCACCAAGCAACCAAGCACCAGCTTGCATGCTTGCGCCATCAAACAAGATGCGAGCATCAAGGTCCAAGAAGGATGCGCCTAGCCCTTAATCTTCCTCTTAATTTTTACAAAAATAATGAAAAAGATGGCACGCAGGCAACACAAGGATACATCGCAGGCATGCAAGAGGGGCTTGACTCATGATCACAACACTATACACAATCAAGGTATTAACTCATGCAATTCTACATGCTCATGAAAAACATAAAATCTGAAATTTTACTTTTTCATAAAACTAGTTTCTTTTTCTCATCTTCTTCTCACAAGTCTTTTGGTTTATTGCGATTTATTTTTCATGATGATTTTAGAGATCCTTTCGGCTGGCAATTTTGTCAGATCAAGGGACTTGGCCAGTCCGAAGACACAATGCCCGTCCTACTTGACAAAATTACGTGCGCCTTTGATCTTTAAATCAAACAAGAAAAATAGTCCAAAAATTCCAAAAGAGATTGAGAGGATGATAGAAACAAGAAACCCTAATTTTTCTACTTTTAGAAAAATCGATAGCCATGCATCATGCTATTTACGAAAATAGAGATATGGCATGTGAGCATGGAAGAAAAGCATAAAACATCGTTCGAGTCTTGCAAGTCGCTCTGATACCACTGCTGGGAAACCCCGGGGACATTTTACAATTTTCAGAGTTATGGACATACATTTTTCGCAGCGGAAGAATGTCCCCGAAACAGGCCAGTCCCAAAAACCCAGTGAAGATCGCATGCAAGGGAGTCGACACGATGAGTTAGGAAATACCTTAAGAGCAATGTAGAGCGATGTCGATGAAGGCGCCCAAGTGTTCGCCCTCTGCAGTCTCGCACACACGGATCTCTTGAGTTCTCTTCTTCCACGCCCGGTGCTAGCCTCGGGAAGAAGATCCAAGCCTTAGGGAGTTACTCTACTTCACTTGCGCCACCAAGAGAGATGATGCGCCAAGAGAAGAAAGAAAACTGGCCAAGCCGCCAAGCCCTAGATCTCCTTGCGCCAAGAGGAAAGGAGGAAGAGGCTTGCGGTTATGGAAGATGCGCCCTTGCTCCAAGCACTCGCCCCTCTCCTTGTGTTCACGCCTTCAAGGATTAATTACCCACAAGAGGGGGCGACTAGGGTCATATTTATAGGGCAAGAGGCGGTTAGGGTAATGGCTAGGATCATGACAAGTGTAGGGCTAGGATGAGGAGGTTTGAGATAAGGAAAGTCTCCAAGACATTTCCATAATTCTCATTCAACCTTACCTTTTGTTCCCATGCCTTTCCTTGTTCGCCAAGGCCTTGCCTTGCGCCTCAAGCAATGCCATAGATGCATACATTCCATCCTAGGAAGAGAGGGGGAGGCGCCCTTTACTTCCATAATGAAGCAAAGGCGCCAACATGACCCCATTATGCCCCTAGGCGCCTAATAGTTCATGTTTCTCCCCATTATACCCTTTTAGCCTCTCATCTCTTCATGAGAACTTGTTATTGGGCCTCATTGGATAATGAGCTAGCCCAAACATCATTGCATAGGTTGATTAAGCACTTGGATCCAATCCAATGCAACCCTAATCCAAATGTGACCAACCATGGTCAAATACGGGTCAACCTGCCAAAAATGAAGTTTGGCTCCAATAACATTCTTCCATCTCATCAGGCCCATTGGCGCTGATGAAATCTCTCAATTAGATCCTAGTTATCCAATAACTCGATCATAAGGCTTCCCGATCAATACGAGAACTCAAGTATCAAGGTGTGCGACCCTGTAGGTTCCTCTGACGTTGGCAGTGCTGACCAAAGGTCATCACAAGTAGTGAGTGGCACCTAGCAGTGCATCGCTGCTACCCAGGTCGTTGGAATGGATATCGACATCGACATCCCCATCATCGCAACTAGGTACAGATGCATTACAGTCTCTTTGCCGTACTGATATCCGATTGGACAAGTGTGTCACCACTTGTTTTCATCCAATCACATGGCTATGACTAAAACAGGTTCTCACCTGGGTATGGCCATACACTCTCAGTCATAGAACCATAAAGGAGCTCCATGGATATCATACTTCCTTAGGGAAGGGGCAAATCCTATGTCTGTCCATTGATCTTCTCATATGGGTCGTGACATGCTCAATAACAACCGTTATGACCTCCCAGCTACGGCAAGGTGTTAGGTTGTATCAAAGCAAGTCCCTAACCATATAGAATGATCAATGACCTCAAGTCAAGGGATCAATGGATCTCCTGTCACTTATGAGGATAACTCATGACACCAAGTCATAGTCTCATAGCGGGTCTATCCAGTATATCCCCAATGATATACCCATGTGTCTGCGTTAGCACCACGTGCCTAACCAGCCCACATGCCAGTCTCACAAGTACCATAGCTGTCCCATATCCACTAAGGTACATCGACTGGGGATTATAATTCGAGCACAGATCTAATCTGTCTCCAGGGACATTATCATGTAAGTACACAATCGCAGGTGTAGTCAAACAATGATAATGACAATGCCAGAATGATATATAAATATCAGTGTCAAGTAGTACATAAGTTGACCAAAACTAGGTCCTAGGGCATATACACCAACAGTGTTAGGCAACATCAAAGCATGTCCCTAACTACATAGAAGAGTCAATGACCTCAACTCATATGATCAATGCTTCTCTTATCACTTGTGGGGATAACTCATGAACCAAGTCATAGCCTTACAGTGGGTCGGTCTAGTATATCCTTCATTGATATACCCATATATTTACTTTAGTACCTCGTGCCTAACCAGCCCATATACTAGTCTCACATGTACTAGAGCTATCTCATATCCACTCAAGTACATCGACTGGGGACAAGAGTTTGAGCACAGATGCAATCTGTCTCCAGGGACATTATTAGGTAAGTACACATTTACAGATGTAAATAAAGCATGATAATGACAATGCTAGAATGATATATATATATATATATATATATCAAATATCAATGTAAAGTAGTACAAAAGATAGACCAATATCATGTCTTAGGGCATAGACACCAACAATCTCCCACTTGCACTGAGACCTGAAGGTTGAGGAATCTCAACCCCATAACCCTCGTATGACCATCATGATTCTGCTACGCCAAAGCTTTGGTCAGTGGGTCTGCTAGATTGTTCTCCATGTTAACTCTACTAATCTTGACATCACCTCTGTTAATGATCTCTCTGATCAGGTGAAATCTCCTGAGTATGTGTTTGGACTTTTGATGAGACCGTGGTTCTTTAGCCTGTGCAATTGCCCCATTGTTGTCACAGTTGAGCTCAATGGGATCCATAGTAGTTGGATCCACCTAAAGATCAGAAATGAACTTCTTTATCTAAATGGCTTCTTTTGCTACCTCATAAGTGGTGACATACTCAGCCTCAGTTGTAGAATCAACAATGGTGGATTGCTTGAAGCTTTTCTAGCACACAACGCCTCTATTCAACTTGAACACATGGCCTGCCTGCAATATGAAGTTATGAGGGTCAGACTGGAATGACGCATTAGTGTAGCCCTGAACACTGAGCTCTTCCTGTCCCCCATAGACCAAGAACAAATGCTTAGTTCTTATCAAATACTTCAGGATGATCTTTACAGCCACCTAGTGCTGAAGACTTCGATTGGATTGGTATCGGCTGGTTATGCTCACAGCATAAGCCACATCTGGTCTAATACACAACATTGCATACATGATCGATCCTACTGCCGAAGCATAGGGCACTCGACTCATGTCATACCTCTCAGCCTGTGTGGTGGGACACTGCTTCTTTGAGAGAGTAAGGCCATGTCTCACTGGAAGGTATCCTTTCTTGGATTGCTCCAAGTTGTGTTAGTGTATATGCCCTAAGACCTAGTTTTGGTCCATCTTTATAATACTTGACATTGATATCTCTTATATATCATTTTGGCATTGTTCTTATCATTGTTTGTTTGCATCTGTGATTGTGCACTTTCATGATAATGTCTCTAGAGATAGATAGGATCTGTGCTTAAACTATTGTCTCCAGTCAAGTACCAGAGCAGATATGAGACAACTCTGGTACATGTGAGACTAGTATGCGGGCTGGTTAGGCATGAGGTGCTAACGCAGACATATGGATATATCAGTGGCGGATATACTGGACCGACCAGCTGTGAGAAATGACTTGGTGTCATAAGTCATCCTCACAAGTGACAGGAGATGCATTGATCCCTTGACTTGAGGTTATTGACTATTCTATATGGTTAGGAACATGCTTTGATATAACCTAACGCTTTGCCGTAATTGGGAGGTAATAATGGTTGTCATTGAGTGTGTCACAACCCATATGAGAAGGTCAATGTACAGACAGAGGATTGCCCCTTCCTGAAGGAAGCTTGATATCCATGGAGCTCCACTATGGTTCTATGACTGAAAGTGCTGTTGGGAAACCCCGGGGACATTTTACAATTTTTCAGAGTTATAAGCATACCTACATACATTGCACAGCGGAAGAATGTCCCCGAAATAGGCCGGTCCCAAAAACCCAGTGAAGATCGCAATCAAGAGAGTCGACACGATGAGTTAGGAAATACCTTAAGAGCAGTTTGGAGTGATGTCGATGCAGGCGTCCAAGTGTACGCCCTCTGCAGTCTCACACACACGGATCTCTTGAGTCCTCTTCTTCCACGCCCGGTGCTTGCCTCGGGAAGAAGATCCAAGCCTTAGGGAGATGCTCCAATCACTTTACGCCACCACCAAGGAGGGATGCGCCAAAGAAGATGAAGAGTAGAGGAAACCGTCAAGAGCTTTCTTCACTTGCGCCAAGAAGAAGAAAGGAAGAAGACTTGCGGCCACTTGATGGAAGAGGAAGAGGTTGCGCCACCTTTGATCCTTGCTCTCGCCCCTCTTGATGTGTTCACGCCTCCAAGGATGAATACTTGTAAGAGGGGGCGGCTAGGGTCACATATATAGGGCAAGAGGCGGTTAGGGCAAGGGCTAGGATCATGACAAGTGTAGGGCTAGGATGAGGAGGTTTGAGGCAAGGAAAGTCTCCAAGACTTTACCATAAATCTCATTCAACCTATCCATAATTGCCTAAACACCATATCAGCCCAAGACATGCCTTAAAGGCATTCATACCATCAATGGGAGAGGGCTAGGCGCATATTGCTTCTTAATGAAGCAATTTTTGCCACCCAAACCCCATTATGCCCCTTAGGCGCCAATGGGGTTGGGTCTCTCCCCATTATACCCTTTTAGCCTATTTTCTCTTCATGACAACTTGTTATTGGGCCTCATTGGATAATGAGCTAACCCAAACTTCATCACATGGGTTGATTAAGCATTTGGATGCAACCCAATGCAACCCTAATCTAAATGTGACCAACCATGGTCAAATACAGGTCAACCCGCCAAAAATGAAGTTTGGCTCCAATAACATTCTTCCATCTCATCAAGCCCATTGGCGCTGATGAAATCTCCCAATTAGATCCGAGTTATCCAATAACTCGATCATAAGGCTTCCTGATCAATACGAGAACTTAAGTATCAAGGTGTGCGACCCTGTAGGTTCCTCTGACGCTGGCAGTGCTGACCAAAGGTCACCACAAGCAGTGAGTGGCACCTAGCAGTGCATCGCTGCTACCCAGGTCATTGGAATGGATATCGACATCGACATCCCCATCATCGCAACTAGGTACAGATGCATTACAGTATCTTTGCCGAACTGATATCCGATCGGACAAGTGTGTCACCACTTGTTTTCATCCAATCACATGGCTATGACTAAAACAGGTTCTCACCTGGGTATGGCCATACACTCTCAGTCATAGAACCATTGAGGAGCTCCATGGATATCATACTTCCCTAAGGAAGGGGCAAATCCTTTGTTTGTCTATTAACCTTCTCATATGGGTCGTGACATGCTCAATGACAACCGTTATGACCTCCCAACTACGGCGAGGTGTTAGGTTGTATCAAAGCAAGTCCCTAACCATATAGAATGATCAATGACCTCAAGTCAAGGGATCAATGCATCTCCTGTCACTTGTGAGGATAACTCATGACACCAAGTCATAGCCACACAGCGGGTCTATCCAGTATATCCTCCAATGATATACCCATGTGTCTGCGTTAGCACCACGTGCCTAACCAGGCCACATACCAGTCTCACAAGTACCATAGCTATCCCATATCCACTAAGGTACATCGACTGGGGACTATAGCTCGAGCACAGATCCAATCTGTCTCCAGGGACATTATCATGTTAGTACATATGCGCAGATGTAAACAAACATAGATAACGACAATGCTAGAATGATATAAATATCAAAGTCAAGTAGTACATAAGTGGACCAAAACTAGGTCCTAGGGCATATACACCAACAATCTCCCACTTGCACTAAGACCTAGAAGTTGAGGAATCTCAACCCCATATCTCTAGCGTGACCATCATGCTTATGCTGCGCCAAAGCTTTGGTCAATGGGTCTGCCAGATTGTTCTCTGTGTCTACTCTGCTAATCTTGACATCACCTCTGTCAATGATCTCTCTAACCAGGTGAAATTTTCTGAGTATGTGTTTGGATCTTTGATGAGACCGTGGTTCCTTAGCTTGTGCAATTGCTCCATTGTTGTCACAGTAGAGTTCAATGGGATCCATTGCACTAGGGACCACCTGAAGATCACATAAGAACTTCCTTATCCAAACGGCTTCTTTGGCTGCCTCAGAAGCTGCCACATACTCTGCCTCGGTTGTAGAATCTGCTATGGTGGATTGCTTGAAGCTCTTCCAGGATACAGTGCCTCCATTTATCTTGAACACATAGCCGGCCTGCGATCTAAAGTCGTCAGGTTCAGACTGGAATGATCCATCAGTATAGCCCTACATACTGAGCTCTTCCTGTCCTCCATAGACCAAGAACAAAACCTTAGTTCTTCTCAGATACTTTAGGATGTTCTTTACAGCCACCCAGTGCTGTAGACCTGGATTGGATTGGTATCGGCTGGTTATGCTTACAGCATATGCCACATCTGGTCTAGTACACAACATTGCATACATGATCGATCCTACTGCCGAAGCATAAGGAATTCGACTCATGTCATCCCTCTCAGCCTGTGTTGTAGGACACTGGCTTTTTGAGAGAGGCCATGTCTTACTGGAAGGTATCCTTTCTTGGATTGCTCCAAGTTGAACCTCTCCAGGACCTTATCAATGTAGGTACTCTGACTAAGGGCTAGGAGCCTCTTGGATCTATCCCTGTAGATCCTTATGCCTAAAATATAGGCGGCCTCCCCCAAGTCTTTCATCTCGAAACACTTCCCCAACCATGTCTTCACAGCTTGAAGACTAGGGATGTCGTTTCCGATGAGCAGTATGTCATCGACATACAAGACCAGAAAAATCACCAAGCTCCCACTGAATTTTCTGTATACACAGGCGTCATCTTCGCTTTTGATAAAGCCATAATCTCTCACGACTTCATCAAATCGAAGATTCCAACTTCGAGATGCTTGCTTTAATCCATAAATGGATCTCTTTAGCCTGCAGACCTTATCAGCCTCTGCAGGATGGATGAAGCCATCAGGTTGTGACATATACACATCCTCAGTCAGCTTCCCGTTAAGGAATGCTATCTTCACATCCATCTGTCATATCTCATAGTCATGATATGCAGCTATAGCAAGCAGAATCCGAATGGATTTGATCATGGCAACTGGCGAGAAGGTTTCAACATAGTCCACCCCGTGGACTTGTTTAAATCCTTTAGCCACTAGTCTACCCTTATAGGTAACTATATTTCCATCCATGTCTGTCTTCCTCTTGAAGACCCATTTACACCCTATGGGTTTTACCCCATCAGGCAGCTCAACCAAATCCCAGACTTGGTTAGCCGACATGGATTCCATCTCGGATCGCATGGCGTCAAGCCATCTCTCGGAGTCCAGTCCACTGACCGCCTCATCATAGGTTCTGGGTTCATCCTCAATGATGAAGATCCCATCGTGTTGGGTCGGCAGTGACCCGTACCTTTCAGGTGCACGACGAATTCTCCCAGACCTACGTGGGACCTGTGTCTGAGCCTTAGGTTGGCTAGCAACCGGTGCAGGTGGCTCAGATTCCATCTCTTTGTCTTGTGCTTGCACTTGGACCTCATCCAAGTCAAACTTCCTCCCATTAACTTCTTTCATGAGAAATTCTTTCTCCAGAAAGACAGCACCCCGAGCAACAAAAACTTTATTCTCGGTTGGGACATAGAAGTAGTATCCTTTAGTTTCCTTAGGATACCCCACAAAAACACATTTATCAGATCTAGGTTCTAGCTTGCTAGAATCCTGACGTTTGACATAAGCCTCACATCCCCAGATCTTGATAAAAGTGAGATTAGGGCGTCTCCCACTCCACATCTCGTATGGTATTTTGGAGACACTCTTAGATGGAACGTTATTCAGTATTAGAGAAGCTGTCTCTAGTGCATGCCCCCAGAATGAGGGAGGTAGAGTTGCATGACTCATCATAGATCGAACCACATCCAATAAAGTTCGATTTCTCCTTTCAGACACACCATTCCATTGAGGTGTTCCAGGAGGAGTGAGTTGGGATATGATTCCACACTCTCTCAGATAGTCAAAGAACTCACCGCTCAAGTACTCTCCACCTCGATCTGATCGAAGAGCTTTAATGGATCTTCCAAGCTGGTTCTCTACTTCATTCTTTAACTCCTTGAATTTCTCAAAGGACTCAGATTTATGTCTCATTAAGTAGACATAGCCATACCTACTAAAGTCATCAGTGAAGGTAATGAAGTAATTGTACCCTCCTCTGGCTTGTTTATTGAAAGGCCCACACACATCAGTATGTATGAGATCCAATAAACCTCCTGCCCTCTCACCAATCTTGGTGAAGGGCGCCTTTGTCATTTTCCCTAATAAACAAGGTTCACAAGTATCAAATTCCTCCAAGGAACTTGAATCTAACAATCCATTTGCATGGAGTTGTTGGATGCGATTATTGTTTATATGGGCTAATCGACAGTGCCATAGGAAAGCACCAACTGAACCACTCAGTTTGGTCCTTTTATTACTTATGTTACAAATAGAACTTTCCATGTCCAAGATATGTAGACCATTGCACAAAGTACCCTTCCCATATAACATATTTGCAAATGAAAAAGAACAAGAGTTCTTATTTATTTCAAACTTAAATCCCTTCTTTGCTAAGCAAGGAATGGATACAATGTTCTTAGTAAGTGAAGGTACACAAAAGCAATTATCTAGTTCTAATTGAAGTCCAGAAGGCAAGGAGAGAGTCAAAACACCTACAGCAACAGGAGCAACCTGTGCCCCGTTTCCAACGCGTAGGTCAATCTCTCCAGGCCGCACCGATCTATTTCTCTGTAGCCCCTGCATATTTGTACAAATATGAGCTCTACATGCGGTATCCAATACCCATGACATAGAAGTAGAAAGGTTGACTTCTGTAACATTAATACCTAAGCTATATGGATCGATTCTTGAAATAGGCCGGTCCCAAAAACCCAATGGATCGATTCCTGCAAGGGGGTCAACACGATGAGAGGAGAGTGTACCTAAGAGCAAGAGCGGAGCGATGTCGAGGTAGGCGCCCAAGTTTGCACCCTCTGTAGTCTCACACACACAGATTCATCGAGTCCTCTTCTTCCATGCTTCGTGCTAGCCTCGGGAAGTAGATCCAAGCCTTTGTGTACTCTCCACTTCACTTGTGCCACCAAGAGTGAAGGATGAACTAAGAGGAAGGTGGAGGAAGGGAAGCCGCCAAGCACCAATCTTCCTTGCGCCAAGAGGAAAGGAGGAAGAATGCTTGCGGTTTGATGGAACAGATGTTGCGCCAATTAACTCTTGCTTTTGCCCGTTAGGAAGTTCACCCAATACTTAGATGATAGGCTCTCGCATATATTCTGATATATAGAGATAAGGGGTGGCAATACAAAGGGTAGGCACAAGACATGAAGGGATGCAGCTATGGGGAGTTAATTAGGGTTTGGGTTAAGGTAAGTCTCCAAGACTTTTTCATAAACTTTTCCCAATCATCCATGTGCACTTAACACTTGCCATACAAGCCAATGAAGCCATATGCGCCCTAACCCTTGCCATAGAGGTAAGGTTTTCTATCCAAGGAAGAAAGGGGAGGCACTAATTGCTTCCTAATGAAGCATTAGGCACCAACTCCCCTCCCCCCCCCCCCCTCCCATTATGCCCTTAAGTGCCAAATGGAGTAGTTTTCTCCCTATTATACCCTTAAGCCCTCTTATCTCTTTATGACTACTTATTATTAGGCGTCATTTGGTAATGAGCTAGCCCAAACTTCATTGCACAGGTTGATTATGCCATTGGATCTAATCCAATGCAACCTTGACTCAAATGTGACCAACCATTGTCAATTTCGGTTCAACCAACAAAATTGAAGTTTGGCTCCAATAGTCTCTTCCATCTCATTGGGCCCATTGGCGTTGATGAAATCTCCTAAATAGATCTGAGCCATCCAATAACTCGATCATAAGGCTTCCCGATCAATACGAGAACTCGAGTATCAAGGTGTGTGAACCTGTAGGTTCCTCTGACATTGGCAGTGATGACCTAAGGTTGTCACAAATAGTGAATGGCACCTAGCAGTGTATCGCTGCTACCCAAGTCATCACAATGGATATCAACATTAACATCTCCATCATCGCAACTATGTATAGATTCATTACAGTCTCTTTGCCAAACTGATATCCGATTTGACAATTGTGTCACCACTTGTTTTTACCCAATCTCATTGTCATGACTAAATTAGCTTTTCACCTGGGTATGACAATATACTTTTAGTCATAGAACTATAGGGGCGCCCCATGGATATCAAGCTTCCTCCAGGAAGGGGCAAATCCTCTATCTGTACACTGACCTTCTCATATGGGTTGTGACATACTCAATGACAACTGTTATGACTTCCCAACTACGATGAGGTGTTAGGTTGTATTAAAGCATGTCCCTAACCATATAAGAGAGTCAATGACCTCAAGTCAAGGGATCAATGCATCTCTTGTCACTTATGATGATAACTCATGACATCAAGTCTTTGCCTCATAGCAGGTCGGCCTAGTATATCCACCACTAATATACCCATATGTATGCATTAGCACCTCATAGCTAACCAGCCGATATACCAATCTCACATGTACCAGAGCTGTCCCATATCCATTCAGGTACTTGACTAGGGACAAGAGTTTGAGCACAGATACAATCTATCTCTAGGGACATTATCATGCAAGTAAACAATCGCACATGTAAACAAAGCATAATAATGACAATGCCAGAATGATATATAAGAAGTATCAATGTCAAGTAGTATAAACTATGGACCAAAACTAGGTCTAAGGGTATAAACACCAACATTTGAGATGTGTTTGGATGTGTCTAGATGCATGATAATGGTTTTGAGATATATTTTGATATACGATTTTGGTATTATGCTGAATTTTGATATATGAGATGGTAAATGTCATTTGAATAATCAAATGTGATGGTAAATGATATTTGAATCTTTATTGCAATGTAAAATGATGATATTTGAGATGTGGAATAGTTTTTGATTTTTTATGATGTGTAAATTGATGTATTGATATAATTTGATAGGGAATCGTCTTATGTTTTAAAGGGAACTCTTGCAATAAATTTTCTAAAATTTGTCGTGTAATGATTAAATATTGAATATATGCAACAATATAAGTGTCTTTATGCATTTTGACTTTATTCAAGCATTATTCAAATGTATCTTGAATGTTTATGATTTTTAAGGATATACAAGTCTGTTTTATCCTTGATTTTCTAATTAGGAAGCATTTTAATAAATTAATTCGATGACTTAGGGAATTTTAAAATTTTATGTGGAATAAAATTTTTGAGTAAATTCAATTCCGGTATGGATAAAATGCATACATGAATTGTTGTGCATTCTTACGACACAAACTGAGTAGAATTTTCTTAAAGTTTAATTTATCTACTTTTGCTTGATGGAGTATTTTTCATAAATGGAAAATTGGTGACATTATTTTAAAGTGGCTTGCTCCAACTCCTCTGGTTGAAGAATCTGAAGTCATGAGTTATATTATACAATGAGTTGAAATACATTAAATCTATTTCGATCGAGTAATAGAGGGAAAATATTAAAAATAATTATTTATCCCTCATGCAGAAAGATCGATAACGATTTAAGTGCTATGCCCTTGATCAGCTCTCTCCAAATGTTTAAAAAAAAAAGAGAGAATAAAAAGAGAGAGATGTAGGTCAAGTGGACTACTCTACTGACTTTTCATAATTTGGACTATGAGTTCTATTATACTACTATGCAGTATACTTTAAACAATGTTATGATGCTAACAGGAAAGAGCATATAACTGTTTAAAGACTAGTTTGCCTTATAAGTCTCTTTACCTTAAACATCACCCAAATTCTTGAAATGAAGAATCCACCTGTTGAATAAAGTGGATTTATTAAGGTTAAAGTATTTAATAATTAGTAAGTGAAGATTGAATGACATGCCACAAATTATGATTTCCATCTATCTTGGGTTGTAAAATCGTGAGAGTTTTCTTCTATCATGATTTTTCTTAAACTACTTGAGTTCTAAAAGAATGATTGCTTAAACTATAGACTAAGGACATGATTTACGGGAAGAACAAGCAAGTGTTCCTTATCATTATATTTCCTTTACATATCATGATAATGCTAGAGGGCAAGCAAAATTCTAAGTCTAGGTTATTTTGATGAGTTGCTTTTACATCATATTTTTTTCCTATATTTTATATGATATTTTTGGCTTAATTATATGATTTTATACAAATTTTTAGTGTTTTTATCTCTTATGATATGGAATATTCATGTTTCTTGGTTTTTGTGAAAATATAGGTAAAATTGCATAAAAATGATAGATTTTATGATTTTTGAGGCCATAGCCTGATTCCAAAGAAAAAGACGAGTCCACGCATCGAATTTGGAGCGAAATAGAGGCTAGACACAACATTCATGGTCTCACCCGTGCGTCCTTTATGGGCCGTGAATATCGTGCTATACAAAGGCTCACTTTTGTGCCTAAGTCCTATTATTCACAGAAAAATTGACGGCCACACCCGTGACTCGTTCACGGGCCATGCGCCACTTCTTGGTGTTGTCGCCCTTCAAGCCCTTGCTTTCGCCCCTCCTCTTGTTGTCACGCCTCTAAGGATTGTAACCCCATAAGAGGGGGCGGCTAGGGTCACTTATAAAGAGCTAGAGGGGGTTAGGGCAAGGGTTGAGATCATGACAAGTGTATGGCTTGGATGAGAAGGTTTGAGGTAAGGAAAGTCTCCAAGACTTTACCATAAACCTCATTCAACCTTTCCATAAGCTACCAAGCCTTGCCTTGTGCGCCAAGGCCTAGCCTTGCACCCCAAGCAATGCCTTAATGCATTCACACTATCAATGGGAGAGGGCTAGGCGCAAAAAGCTTCCTTAATGAAGCAAATTTGCCATCCAAACCCCATTATGCCCCTTAGGCGCCAATGGGTTTGGCTTCCTCCCCATTATACCCTTTTAATCTATTGCCTCTTCATGACAACTTATTATTGGGCCTCATTGGATAATGAGCTAGCCCACACTTCATTACATGGCTTGATTAAGCACTTGGATCCAATCCAATGCAACCCTAATCCAAATGTGGCCAACCATGGTCAATTTCGGGTCAATCTGCCAAAAATGAAGTTTGGCTCCAATAACATTCTTCCATCTCATCAGGCCCATTGGCGCTGATGAAATCTCCCAATTAGATCCGAGTTATCCAATAACTCGATCATAAGGCTTCCTGATCAATACGAGAACTCAAGTATCAAGGCGTGCGACCCTGTAGGTTCCTCTGACGCTGGCAGTGCTGACCAAAGGTCACCACAAGCAGTGAGAGGCACCTAGCAGTGCATCGCTACTACCCAGGTCATTGAAATGGATATCGACATCGACATCCCCATCATCGCAACTAGGTACAGATGCATTACAGTCTCTTTGCCGAACTGATATCCGATTGGACAAGTGTGTCACCACTTGTTTTCACCTAATCACATGGCTATGACTAAAACAGGTTCTCACCTGGGTATGGCCATACACTCTCAGTCATAGAACCATAAAGGAGCTCCATGGATATCATACTTCCCTAAGGAAGGGGCAAATCCTATGTCTGTTCATTGACCTTCTCTTATGGGTCGTGACATGCTCAATGACAACCGTTATGACCTCCCAACTACGGCGAGGTGTTAGGTTGTATCAAAGCAAATCTCTAACCATATAGAATGGCCCATGACATCAAGTCAAGAGATCAATGCATCTCCTATTACTTGTGAGGATAACTCATGACACCAAGTCATAGCCTCACAGCGGGTCTATCCAGTATATCCTCCAAAGATATACCCATGTGTCTGCATTAGCACCACGTGCCTAACCCGCCCACATACCAGTCTCACAAGTACCATAGCTGTCCCATATCCACTAAGGTACATTGACTGGGGACTACAGTTCGAGCACAGATCCAATCTGTCTCCAGGGACATTATCATGTTAGTACATATGCGCAGATGTAAACAAACATAGATAACGACAATGCCAGAATGATATAAATATCAAAGTCAAGTAGTACATAAGTGGACCAAAACTAGGTCCTAGGGCATATACACCAACAATCTCCCACTTGCACTAAGACCTAGAAGTTGAGGAATCTCAACCCCATATCTCTAGCGTGTCCATCATGCTTCTGCTGCGCCAAAGCCTTGGTCAATGGGTCTGCCAGATTGTTCTCTATGTCAACTCTGCTAATCTTGACATCACCTCTGTCAATGATCTCTCTGATAAGGTGAAATCTTCTGAGTATGTGTTTGGATCTTTGATGAGACCGTGGTTCCTTGGCTTGTGCAATTGCTCCATTGTTGTCATAGTAGAGTTCAATGGGATCCATTGCACTAGGGACCACCTGAAGATCACATAGGAACTTCCTTATCCAAACGGCTTCCTTGGCTGCCTCAGAAGCGGCCACATACTCAGCCTCGGTTGTAGAATCTGCTATGGTGGATTGCTTGAAGCTCTTCCAGCATACAACGCCTCCATTTATCTTGAACACATAGCCGGCCTGCGATCTAAAGTCGTCAGGGTCAGACTAGAACGATGCATTAGTATAGCCCTGCATACTGAGCTCTTCCTATCCTCCATAGACCAAGAACAAATCCTTAGTTCTTCTCAGATACTTTAGGATGTTCTTTACAGCCACCCAGTGCTGCAGACCTGGATTGGATTGGTATCGGCTGGTTATGCTTACAGCATATGCCACATCTGGTCTAGTACACAACATTGCATACATGATCAATCCTACTACCGAAGCATAAGGAATTCAACTCAGGTCATCCCTCTCAGCCTGTGTTGTAGGACACTGACTTTTTGAGAGAGTAAGGCCATGTCTTACTAGAAGGTATCCTTTCTTGGATTGCTCCAAGTTGAACCTCTCCAGGACCTTATCAATGTAGGTACTCTGACTAAGGGCCAGGAGCCTCTTGGATCTATCCCGGTAGATCCTTACGCCTAGAATATAGGCGGCCTCCCCTAAGTCTTTCATCTCGAAACACTTCCCCAACCATATCTTCACAGCTTGAAGACTAGGGATGTCGTTTCCGATGAACAGTATGTCATCGACATACAAGACCAGAAAAATCACCAAGCTCCCACTGAATTTTCTGTATACACAGGCGTCATCTTCGCTTTTAATAAAGCCATAATCTCTCTCGGCTTCATCAAATCGAAGATTCCAACTTCGAGATGCTTGCTTTAATCCATAAATGGATCTCTTTAGCCTGCAGACCTTATTAGCCTCTGCAGGATGGATGATGCCATCAGGTTGTGACATATACACATCCTCCGTCAACTTCCCGTTAAGGAACGCTGTCTTCACATCCATCTGCCATATCTCATAGTCATGATATGCAGCTATAGCAAGCAGAATCTGAATGGATTTGATCATGGCAACTGGCGAGAAGGTTTCATCATAGTCCACCCCGTGGACTTGTTTAAATCCTTTAGCCACTAGTCTACCCTTATAGGTAACTATATTGCCATCCATGTCTGTCTTCCTCTTGAAGACCCATTTACACCCTATGGGTTTTACCCCATCAGGCAGCTCAACCAAATCCCAGACTTGGTTAGCCGACATGGAATCCATCTCGGATCGCATGGCGTCAAGCCATCTCTCGGAGTCCGGTCCACTGACTGCCTCATCATAGGTTCTGGGTTCATCCTCAATGATGAAGATCCCATCGTGTTGGGTCGGCAGCGACCTGTACCTTTCAAGTGCACGACGAATTCTCCCAGACCTACACGGGACCTGTGTCTGAGCCTCAGGTTGGCTAGCAACCGGTGCAGGTGGCTCAGATTCCATCTCTTTTGTCTTGTGCTTGCACTTGGACCTCATCCAAGTCAAACTTCCTCCCACTAACTTCTTTCATGAGAAATTCTTTCTCCAGAAAGACAGGACCCCGAGCAACAAACACTTTGTTTTCGGTTGGGACATAGAAGTAGTATCCTTTAGTTTCCTTAGGATACCCCACAAACACGTATTTATCAGATCTAGGTTCTAGCTTGCTAGAATCCTGACGTTTGACATAAGCCTCACATCCCCAGATCTTGATAAAAGTGAGATTAGGGCGTCTCCCACTCCACATCTCGTATGGTATTTTGGAGACACTCTTAGATGGAACGTTATTCAGTATTAGAGAAGCTGTCTCTAGTGCATGCCCTCAGAATCAGGGAGGTAGAGTTGCATGACTCATCATAGATCGAACCATGTCCAATAAAGTTCAATTTCTCCTTTCAGACACACCATTCCATTGAGGTGTTCTAGTTGGAGTGAGTTGGGATATGACCCCAGATTCTCTCAAATAGTCAAAGAACTCACCACTCAGGTACTCTCCACCTCGATCTGATCGAAGAGCTTTAATGGATCTTCCAAGCTAGTTCTCTACTTCATTCTTGAACTCCTTGAATTTCTCAAAGGACTCAGATTTATGTCTCATTAAGTAGACATAACCATACCTACTGAATTCATCAGTAAAGGTAATGAAGTAGTTGTACCCTCCTCTGGCTTGTTTATTGAAAGGCCCACACAGATCAGTATGTATGAGATCCAATAAACCTCCTGCCCTCTCACTGATGGAACCCCTAATCTAAGGGGGAAGAAACCCTAAACATGCGCATCTAGCATGCATAGCGGAAAGAGGGCTTCAAGTAGATCGCATATGAACTATATGTTAACTTAATTCAACTTAAGATTAAGTTTTGATCTTACCAATGCCATGGATTGGATGGCGGCTTGGAATGAGAGAGAGCAAGCGAGATCTCCTCCAAAGAATACACACACCAAGTGATGAAGGCTTCCAACTTGCGCAACTTTGTGCTAGCAAAATGCCAAGTTGTCCTTCTCGAGTGATAGGGATGAAGATGATGCTTTTTCCGGTTCTGCTCTTGTCGTCCACTCCAAGCTTCTCTCAAGTCTCGCCGAGCAAAAGCAAAACGCAAGGAGACAAGGGATGAATGAGCTCAAGCCGTTTTGGCGTTTCAAGGAGCCATGCGCTCAATGACTTTCCAAATTTGGAAACCCCATTAAGCCATGCGTTCTCCTCTTCAAGCAAACCGCCCAAAACGCTTATGGATCGAACCATGGGTTCACCCATGTAAACCGGTTCAATCCAAATTGGTCCAAACCAAAGCAATCGGTCTAGATCAACCAAACCCTAAGGTTTCCAATCCAACCGTTCATCTTATGATGCTCTTGATCTCACCGATCTAGCATCAATACTCTCGATCGAAGCTTACCGATCTCAAGCCCTAATCAATCAAACATGATCAAGCTAGATCTCACTTACAATCAGAGTCTATATCCCTTTAAACTGAACCCAAATAATTCAGTCCACACGATCTGACTCAAAGAAAGCCATATCACCAAATTGTGTGACCCTGAGGGTTTCCTTTAAACGTCGGTAACGATAACTTACGTTATCACGATCAGTGAGGGGTATCTAGCAACACATCACTGTCTCCCGATATAAAGGAAAGAGTCTTCCAAGACTCCACCCAAACCATAGCATAAGTGTGAATCAACTCACTTGGCATACATGATTCCTTTGCCACTGGATGTTCTTATTGGACAAGCATGTCAAGCCTGTAACTCCAATACGATGAGCATGATTAGATCAGATGAACATAGTCATCTGGGTATGGCCATACACTTCCTCAATCATCTCATATAGGGGGGCCCTCTAGAACATCACACTCCTTAAACAAGGAGACGGCAATCCTTTATCTATCACAAGTGCCCTAACCTGACTCAAGCTCACCATCCAAGATAGTCTATAATCATTATGTTTCAAATGATATTGAACTACCTCAAAACAATGACAATCATCATTTAGAAACACAAGTGATCTCAAGTCAAAGGACATGTGCCACTTAGTGCTTACAAGGATCATTCACATTGTGACAAGCAATGGAATATCCGAGTAGGGTCTGTCCAGTACATCCAATGTACTCATGAGTCTACATCTTATTCCATGCTCGAAGCATCCTATAAGATTAGCACTCATATTAGTCTCAATCATATCAAGGCTGTCTCATGTTCACCAAGATATCTCGACTAAGGACATAGAGCCTGTAACATCCCACATTCTTAACCCCAAACAAAGAACACAATCACAAAGGGAATAGGATGTTTCATATAAGATCGATCAAATGCTAGGTAAAACCGAGTTCAAGAAAACACGATCTGAAAATTTTCAAAACTCCAAACACATAAAATCTTCGAATCACAAATCATAAATCTCATAAAGGTACCTGCCACCACGCAATACGTGCACTAGACATATGCACGTTACAGTTGTATCAAAACCGATTGCAAAAATACACATCAACTCCAATTTCAAAACAAATCCACAAAATCGATTTTATAAACTAATACCAAACACCGAAACCAGGCTGAAGCCCGCGGTGACACAAGAATCAACATCATTTAACTGCCACAGTCTGGCAACACAATTTTTCATAGTTCACATGGTTCACATCACATGGTTCACATAAATCATAAAATTCATATTCGGCCACAGCCAGCCTCAAATTAATTAAGCATAAACATGGGGCCACAACCGGCATCATAAGCATAAATCACAACATCAATATCATGCTAACTGCGCTCCTGCTCTATACCTGAAAATAGTGAGGGGTGAGCTACACAGCCCAGTGAGTGGATAGTCTAATTGACCATCCATAACATACACTCAAAAATATAGGCAGATTGTTTTAAAAATCTTTAACAGGAACATAATGTCAACATATCACCAGATTAAATATACAGAAGTCACATAAACAGTCAGATGTACACACTAACATAATCAACTCAGGTTCTAAACAAACTCAGGTTCTAGAGTTATACTCTAAACCAACTAAACACACATATTCTAAACCAACTAAACACACCAACACATTTTTAACCTAGTTGTCCAGCATATTCAGTAGTGACCAATATGGTCTAACCCGGCTTGGCCAAAGCACTGGGAGCTGCAAAATCTCGTGCAACACATAAACATGGACAGTGAATAGAATCAGGAGGTGGCCCCCGTCAGGTCACGACGTGGCACGCTGGTCTATCACGCCATAACATAAAACGAGAATAGAATCAGGAGGTGGCCCCCGTCAGGTCACGACGTGGCACGCTGGTCTATCACGCCATAACATAAAACGAGAATGATGACATCAAGAGGTGGCCCCTGTCTGATCAGGACATGGCACTTTGGGTCTTATATCATTCCCAACACAAAACGAGAATGGTGACATCAAGAGGTGGCCCCTGTCTGACCAAGACATGGCACTTTGGGTCTTATACCATTCCCAACACATAAAAGAGTAATGACATCAAGAGGTGGCCCCTGTCTGACCAAGACATGGCACTTTGGGTCAAAACCCGTTCTCCCAAAAGGTTCCTACTGGACAACACACATATCTTATTTCACATTTCACAAAGGTGGACTCCTAAGTGTCAACTAGACTCTAGGATAGCCATCACAAAATCACATCGGCAGGCTGAACATCAACCCCCATCACAATAATCACAATAGGCAGGCTGAACATCAACCTCCTCACATATCACAATACAGGGCTGAAATTCAAACCCTTAACATATCACATAACAGGGCTATCCCCTTGAGTTCATAGTTACACCTAGCCTTAGTCCTAACCATCACATAATCACAACACATAATATTCGAACCTCATAACCACATAATTTTCGAATTTCACATAACCACATAATATTCACATATTCAAAGATCACTTAACATGCCAAAAATCACAAATCACAATATTTAAAAATCACATAACATAGTGTAGTCCTTAAATTTCAGGCTGGTCAGTTCAGTGTAATTTTGCTAAGTTATCAACCAATGTTCTCTATCAATATTTCATGTCATTACTTTCTACATACACCATTCAATTAAAAATACATAATAATACAGAAAATTCACCAAATTTCGTTCACAATTAACATAAATGTAGAATATCACAACTTCATAGTTTTCTACTAGTTCTGATAACAAAAGACTGAAATACCCCTAGTTCAAAGTTTAAGTCATGCAGGAAAAGTTATCCAAAAATTTCGTAAAAATATTCATTACATCCCTCATGATCCCTAGATTCGAGATTTCAAGTTTTCCCCAATTTTAACTAGAAAATTTACCGAATTACCCCTAGGTCAATGTCAGTCAACAGAAACTTTTATTTCTAAAAATTCTCAAAAAATTACAGTAGAGTCCTCATATACCTAATTTCATGAATATCAAGTTTTCCCCAAATTTTACCCATGCATTTGGGCGTAACTTCATGAAGAAGGGTCGAAATTCTCATTCAAGCCCTAAACTTCATGCAATTGAAAAACTAAAGCTACATACATGCTTAAACAAGGTCTAATTGATGATTAGAAGCCTTAAAAATGAAAAGCCCTAATTCTCATACAATCTAGGGTTTTCGAAATTTTAGGGAAAACATAGAAACATGTACAAAAATTGAAATTAAGGGTTCATGCCATGTTTCTAAGCAATAATCTCAAGCATACATGGATTAAGTGGAAGAGAAAATCCACTCACCTCTTAAACCGAAAATTTTCCACAAAAGAAATCGTTCAAAGCCTTTGATGTCACCACCAAACACCAAGGAAATTTCTTCACTTCAAGGAAAAATCGCCAAGGGGAAGAAGATGAAGAAAATCACCTCAACAACTCCAAGAATCGCCTTCTTCTTTGCCCTAGCCGCCCCAAGATTTCCTCAAGCCAAAAAAAACGCCCACAATCTCACCCTAGTCGATATTACCACTTAAACTTTGGGTTTTTAAATTTTAAACCCATTAACCAATTAATTCCAATAGGGTTTAACCCATTTAACTCATAATTTCGAATTTTTCAAACCCAATAACCCATAGTTAACCAATTAATTTAATTAACTTAACCATTAACCATTCACTTAACCGAAATCCAATAAGGACTTAATTAATATCCAATAAGGATTTAATTAACCAATAAGGTCTAATTAATTAACTTACAATTTACAACCCATAAATCCTAATTAATTTATCATGGACAACCAATAATAATTTATCATAAATCAGCCAACAATCAAATAAAAAATCTCTAATTTATTTACAATAAATTAACAACTAAAATCTTTAGTTAATTAACTATAATTTGACAACCAATACATAAAATTATCATAGTCAATAATTTTATTTAAATCAAAATAATGCTTACCAGTACTTAAGATCCTTGGATCTTACATTCCTCCCTCCTTATAAAGCTTTAGTCCTCTAAAGCTCAGCATCCATATCATCAAAGAGGTAAGCATAATTTTTCCTCATATCAGCTTCAGTCTCCCATGTCGCTTCTTCCACTGACTGATTTCCCCAGATAACCTTCACCAAAGGTATAGTCTTGTTCCTCAGAACTTTATCTTTTCTATCCACAATCCGGAGAGGTCTTTCCTCAAAAGTCAAGTCATTCTGAATCTGAAGAGGTTCCAACTCCAACACATGAGATGGATCAGGATGATATTTCCTAAAAGCAGAGACATGGAATACATTATGTACATGGTCCATAGCAGGAGGTAAAGCTAAACGGTAAGCCACTGGACCAACTCTCTCAATAATATCAAAAGGACCTACAAACCTAGGGCTCAACTTGCCCTTTTTGCCAAACCTCATAACACCCTTAGTAGGCGACACCTTCAAGAACACATGGTCTCCTACCATAAACTCCAAAGGACGACGACGATCATCAGCATAACTCTTCTGTCTGTCCCGAGAAATTTTCAGTTTATCCTGAATCTCTCTGACCTTATCAGTAGTCTCCTGTACTGCATCAGATCTCAAAATCATCCTGTCACCAGTTTCCTCCCAACACAAGGGAGTCCTGCACCTTCTTCCATACAAAGCCTCATAAGGAGCCATCTGAATACTGGAGTGGAAACTATTATTATAAGTGAACTCTATCAAAGATAGATCTCGGTTCCACTCAGAACTCCAATCAACCACATAGGCTCTCAACAAATCTTCTAGAGTCTGTATAGTACGCTCCGTCTGGCCATCAGACTGAGGATGGTATGCTGTACTAAAGCTCAACTTAGTACCCAAACCCTCCTGTAAACTCTTCCAAAATCTGGACAAAAACCGAGAGTCCCATCAGACACAATATCGACAGGCACTCCATGCAGTCTGACTATCTCATCAATGTACAATCTAGCCAGCCTCTCTAAAGAATAAGTCATCTTAATCGGAAGAAAGTGGGCTGATTTAGTAAGTCTATCAACAATCACCCAAATAGCATCATGACCCAATCTGGTTCTGGGCAAACCACATACAAAATCCATACTGATGCATTCCCACTTCCACTCAGGAATAGGAAGAGGCTGCAACAAACCACCAGGCTTCTGATGTTCAGCCTTTATAGTCTGACAGGTCAAACACCTAGAGACAAAATCAGTTACTTCTTTCTTCATGCCCGGCCACCAAAAATTTTTCTTGAGGTCCTGATACATCTTAGTCACGCCAGGATGTAGAGAATATTTGGAGTTATGGCTGTCCTCCAATATTTCCTTCCTCAAGCTCGGTTCCTCAGGGACACATACCCTTCCACGAAACCGAAGAATACCATCATCAGACAGGCTAAAATCCTGAACTGCGCCATCAACCAGACTATCCCTGATCTGAACTAATTTCGGATCTACAGACTGCTGATCTCTGATCTTCTGCCACAAAGCAGACTGTACTCTGAGAAAAGCCACCTAACCAGTCTGAACTCTAGGAGAAACACTGATCCTGAGATCTCTGAACTCCTGCAGTAACTGCCACTCACTGACCCGCAGTGCAGCTACCGAAGTAACTGGATGCCTGCTCAGTGCATCCGCTACTACATTGGCTTTCCCAGCCTGATACTGGATAGAGAAGTCATAATCTTTGATCAACTCCATCCATCTTCTCTGTCTCATGTTCAACTCCTTCTGAGTGAAGATATACTTGAGACTCTGGTGATCAGTGAACAGATCAAACTCCTGACCCAACAAATAGTGACGCCATATCTTCAAAGCAAAGACTACGGCCGCCAACTCTAAATCATGAGTAGGGTAGTTCAGTTCATACTCTTTCAGTTGTCTCGAAGCATAAGCCACCACAGAACCCTTCTGCATCAAGACACAACCCAACCCTTTGCCTGAAGCATCTGTATAGACAGTAAACCTTTCCCCATCACTAGGAATAATGAGGATCGGTGTACTAGTCAACCTTCTCTTCAGCTCTTGAAAGCTCTCTTCACACTTGTCATCCCAAATAAATTTGGCTTCCTTTCTGGTCAATTTAGTTAAAGGACCCGCCAGCTTGGAGAATCCCTCAACAAACCTCCGGTAATAACCTGCCAAACCCAGAAAACTCCTGATCTCAGTAGCGCTAGTCGGTCTTCCCCAATCAAGAATGGCTTGCACTTTAACTGGATCCACAGACACCCCCTGACCAGAAATCACGTGTCCCAGAAAACTGATCTTCTCTAGCCAAAATTCACACTTACTAGCCTTGGCATATAACCGGTTCTTCCTCAGAACCTCTAGTACTCTTCGCAAGTCACTGACATGATCTGAAGTAGTCCGAGAGTACACCAATATATCGTCTATAAAGACCACCACACAAGAGTCAAGCAACTCATGGAATACCCTGTTCATCAAATCCATGAAGACGGCAGGTGCATTCGTCAGTCCAAAAGGCATAACCAGAAATTCAAAATGCCCATACCTGGTCCTGAATGCAGTCTTAAATATATCCTCATCCTTGACTCTAAGCTGATAATACCCTGATCTCAGATCAATCTTAGAGAACACTGTAGCTCCCTGTAATTGATCAAATAGATCATCAATTCTGGGAAGAGGATACTTATTCTTGATGGTCACTTGGTTCAACTGCCTGTAGTCTATACACATCCTCAGGGTTCCATCTTTCTTCTTCACAAATAGCACTGGCGCTCCCCAAGGTGAAGCACTAGGCCGAATGTACCCTTTCTCTAACAATTCCTCCAGTTGTTTCTTAAGCTCGGCCAACTCTGAAGTAGCCATACGATAAGGAGCTCTGGAGATAGGTGCCGTACCTGGCGCCAACTCAATGCCAAATTCCACTTCTCTAACTGGTGGCAAACCTGAAAATTCCTCAGAGAACACATCAGGAAATTCTTTCACCACCGCCATCTGAGTCAGATCAGAAGTAGAATCATCCTGCACCTTAACATGTGCAAGATAACCCTTGCAACCACTGGCAAGTAACTTCCTGGCCTGCAGGAAAGATATCACATGTGGTCCTTGGTCTGACACTAGACCTCTCACAAAAAGCCGATTCCCATCAAACATATTCAAAGTGATTACTTTCTCAAAGCAATCCACCGAGGCATGATGCGAAGACAACCAGTCCATTCCTAGGATGACATCATAATCTTGCATGTCTAAGAGGATTAGATCTACCAGAAATTCATAACCCTCTACATGTACTACACAGTCAGCACATACAGTGTCTGTAGACAATGACTTTCCTAAAGGAGTACTGACAGACACAGCATAATCTAGCATCTTAGGTACAACAGGTAAACATGCAGCAAACTTAACAGAGACAAAAGACAAATTTGCACCAGGGTCAAATAGAATGCGAGCTAACTGATCAAATACAAATAATGTACCTTCCACAACGGATCGGGAAGCTCGTGTATCCTTCTCAGCCACAGCATACACTCGAGTCTGGACTGTAGGCTTATCTGCGCCTCTAGGCTGCATCTCAGGCTCTTTGCAGTCCTTAGCCATGTGTTCTGGTTTCTTACACCTGAAGCATATACCATTCTTTCTATGACAGTCTTTCACTAAATGTCCCCTAAGCCCACAATAACTACAAGTCCGGTCCTCTGTGACATTGGTCCTCACGTCCCTGGCATCCCTGAACTGCTGTGGTGTCTTGTAAGAGTAAGGCTTAAACCGGCTCCTCTTGTAGTCCTTATGCCTAGGGTATTTCTTACCCTTGCCGCCACTGCCATGCTGAGGAACCACCGCCTCCACTGCAGGAATCACTGTCACGGCAGCATGAGAACTCCTCTCAGCTATATACCTCTCAATGGTGCGCGCTCGCCCAACAGTTTCAACATAGGTCTCCAAGTGTTGAGCACCAACCTGCTCTCTAATGTCCCATCTGAGACCTCTGAGAAACTTGGTAGCTCTCCTCTTTTCAGTGTTTATCAGATGAGGATCATACTTTCCCAATTTCGTGAACTGTAATTCATACTGGTTCACTGTCATATCACCCTGCTCCAGATGAATAAATTCCACCTCTCGGTCCTCTACCAAACTATCGGGGAAGTACTTCTCATTAAATCGAGACAAGAAGTAAGGCCAATCTACAGTCTCATGTCTTTCTTCGGCGAGTCTCACCACGCCTTTCCCCCACTCATCTGCGTCACTACGCATCATATAGGTGGTCAGACATAACTTATCCTCATCTGAGCAGCGCATGACTTGGAAAATCTTTTCCAAGCACAACTGCCAGTTCTCAGCAGTACTGGATTCTGAGCCCCCATAAACAAAGTTGGGACCCAGTTTCTGGAATTCACTCACAAGCGAGGCATAGCGCTTGTGACACACACATACCACAGTCAGGAAAACAAACATAAACCTATTAGGTGTCTAGCAATACACAAACATGTTTTCCCCCAAACTAAGTTTTAGCTAGCCAACCCGCTCTGATACCATTCTGTAACATCCCACATTCTTAACCCCAAACAAAGAACACAATCACAAAGGGGATAGGATGTTTCATATAAGATCGATCAAATGCTAGGTAAAACCGAGTTCAAGAAAACACGATCTGAAAATTTTCAAAACTCCAAACACATAAAATCTTCGAATCACAAATCATAAATCTCATAAAGGTACCTGCCACCACGCAATACGTGCACTAGACATATGCACGTTACAGTTGTATCAAAACCGATTGCAAAAATACACATCAACTCCAATTTCAAAACAAATCCACAAAATCGATTTTATAAACTAATACCAAACACCGAAACCAGGCTGAAGCCCGCGGTGACACAAGAATCAACATCATTTAACTGCCACAGTCTGGCAACACAATTTTTCATAGTTCACATGGTTCACATCACATGGTTCACATAAATCATAAAATTCATATTCGGCCACAGCCAGCCTCAAATTAATTAAGCATAAACATGGGGCCACAACCGGCATCATAAGCATAAATCACAACATCAATATCATGCTAACTGCGCTCCTGCTCTATACCTGAAAATAGTGAGGGGTGAGCTACACAGCCCAGTGAGTGGATAGTCTAATTGACCATCCATAACATACACTCAAAAATATAGGCAGATTGTTTTAAAAATCTTTAACAGGAACATAATGTCAACATATCACCAGATTAAATATACAGAAGTCACATAAACAGTCAGATGTACACACTAACATAATCAACTCAGGTTCTAAACAAACTCAGGTTCTAGAGTTATACTCTAAACCAACTAAACACACATATTCTAAACCAACTAAACACACCAACACATTTTTAACCTAGTTGTCCAGCATATTCAGTAGTGACCAATATGGTCTAACCCGGCTTGGCCAAAGCACTGGGAGCTGCAAAATCTCGTGCAACACATAAACATGGACAGTGAATAGAATCAGGAGGTGGCCCCCGTCAGGTCACGACGTGGCACGCTGGTCTATCACGCCATAACATAAAACGAGAATAGAATCAGGAGGTGGCCCCCGTCAGGTCACGACGTGGCACGCTGGTCTATCACGCCATAACATAAAACGAGAATGATGACATCAAGAGGTGGCCCCTGTCTGATCAGGACATGGCACTTTGGGTCTTATATCATTCCCAACACAAAACGAGAATGGTGACATCAAGAGGTGGCCCCTGTCTGACCAAGACATGGCACTTTGGGTCTTATACCATTCCCAACACATAAAAGAGTAATGACATCAAGAGGTGGCCCCTGTCTGACCAAGACATGGCACTTTGGGTCAAAACCCGTTCTCCCAAAAGGTTCCTACTGGACAACACACATATCTTATTTCACATTTCACAAAGGTGGACTCCTAAGTGTCAACTAGACTCTAGGATAGCCATCACAAAATCACATCGGCAGGCTGAACATCAACCCCCATCACAATAATCACAATAGGCAGGCTGAACATCAACCTCCTCACATATCACAATACAGGGCTGAAATTCAAACCCTTAACATATCACATAACAGGGCTATCCCCTTGAGTTCATAGTTACACCTAGCCTTAGTCCTAACCATCACATAATCACAACACATAATATTCGAACCTCATAACCACATAATTTTCGAATTTCACATAACCACATAATATTCACATATTCAAAGATCACTTAACATGCCAAAAATCACAAATCACAATATTTAAAAATCACATAACATAGTGTAGTCCTTAAATTTCAGGCTGGTCAGTTCAGTGTAATTTTGCTAAGTTATCAACCAATGTTCTCTATCAATATTTCATGTCATTACTTTCTACATACACCATTCAATTAAAAATACATAATAATACAGAAAATTCACCAAATTTCGTTCACAATTAACATAAATGTAGAATATCACAACTTCATAGTTTTCTACTAGTTCTGATAACAAAAGACTGAAATACCCCTAGTTCAAAGTTTAAGTCATGCAGGAAAAGTTATCCAAAAATTTCGTAAAAATATTCATTACATCCCTCATGATCCCTAGATTCGAGATTTCAAGTTTTCCCCAATTTTAACTAGAAAATTTACCGAATTACCCCTAGGTCAATGTCAGTCAACAGAAACTTTTATTTCTAAAAATTCTCAAAAAATTACAGTAGAGTCCTCATATACCTAATTTCATGAATATCAAGTTTTCCCCAAATTTTACCCATGCATTTGGGCGTAACTTCATGAAGAAGGGTCGAAATTCTCATTCAAGCCCTAAACTTCATGCAATTGAAAAACTAAAGCTACATACATGCTTAAACAAGGTCTAATTGATGATTAGAAGCCTTAAAAATGAAAAGCCCTAATTCTCATACAATCTAGGGTTTTCGAAATTTTAGGGAAAACATAGAAACATGTACAAAAATTGAAATTAAGGGTTCATGCCATGTTTCTAAGCAATAATCTCAAGCATACATGGATTAAGTGGAAGAGAAAATCCACTCACCTCTTAAACCGAAAATTTTCCACAAAAGAAATCGTTCAAAGCCTTTGATGTCACCACCAAACACCAAGGAAATTTCTTCACTTCAAGGAAAAATCGCCAAGGGGAAGAAGATGAAGAAAATCACCTCAACAACTCCAAGAATCGCCTTCTTCTTTGCCCTAGCCGCCCCAAGATTTCCTCAAGCCAAAAAAAACGCCCACAATCTCACCCTAGTCGATATTACCACTTAAACTTTGGGTTTTTAAATTTTAAACCCATTAACCAATTAATTCCAATAGGGTTTAACCCATTTAACTCATAATTTCGAATTTTTCAAACCCAATAACCCATAGTTAACCAATTAATTTAATTAACTTAACCATTAACCATTCACTTAACCGAAATCCAATAAGGACTTAATTAATATCCAATAAGGATTTAATTAACCAATAAGGTCTAATTAATTAACTTACAATTTACAACCCATAAATCCTAATTAATTTATCATGGACAACCAATAATAATTTATCATAAATCAGCCAACAATCAAATAAAAAATCTCTAATTTATTTACAATAAATTAACAACTAAAATCTTTAGTTAATTAACTATAATTTGACAACCAATACATAAAATTATCATAGTCAATAATTTTATTTAAATCAAAATAATGCTTACCAGTACTTAAGATCCTTGGATCTTACAGAGCCTGTCAGCCTAGCTGAACAGCTTTGAGACATTATTCAGAAGTACACTTATTACAGCAGACAAGATAACAACCTGAATAATAACCATGCCTTTTATAAACTTAAGAGTTTATTACATGATACTTATACAATCCCAAGGCCTCAAACATTAGCCTTAAGGGCATACCCCAACAATCTCCCACTTGCACTTAATCTAATGGTTGAGAAATCTCAAACCCATATTATTACAGTGCTTCTCATGCTTCTGCTGCGCCAGAGGCTTGGTAAGCGGGTCTGCCAGATTGTCATCTGTATGAACCTTGCAAATCTTGATCTCGCCACGATCAATGATCTCCCGGATCAAGTGAAACCGTCTCTGTATGTGCTTGGACTTCTGGTGCGACCGCGGTTCCTTTGCTTGTGCGATGGCTCCAGTGTTATCACAGAAGATAACCAAAGGATCTGCACTTGAAGGAACGACACCAAGTTCTCTCACGAACTTACGAATCCACACTGCCTCCTTGGATGCTTCCGAGGCTGCAACATACTCGGCTTCTGTTGTGGAATCAGCAACAGTTGACTGTTTGAAACTTTTCCACACCACTGCTCCACCATTCAAGCTAAAAACATAGCCTGATTGCGATCGGAAATCATCCTGGTCCGACTGGAACGAAGCGTCAGTATATCCCTCTATACTGAGTTCTTCCTGACCACCATATATCAAGAACATATCTTTGGTCCTCCGCAGATATTTTAAAATGTTCTTGACCGCAATCCAGTGCGCCAAACCTGGATTACATTGGAATCGACTGGTTACGCTTAACCCGTAAGCGACGTCTGGGCGAGTACACAACATCGCATACATAATGGATCCAATAGCCGAAGCATAAGGCGTATTGTCCATTTCATCTTTCTCAGTCTGTGTTTGTGGACACTGACTCTTCGAAAGATTCAGACCATGTCTGACTGGAAGATATCCACGTTTAGAATTCTCTAAATGGAATCTCTCCAGGACTTTATCGATGTAAGTACTCTGGCACAGCCCGAGAAGCCTCTTAGATCTATCCCGGTAGATCTTCACACCTAGTACATAGGCTGCTTCTCCTAAATCTTTCATCTGGAAACATTTTCCTAACCATGCCTTAACAGCATGCAGTTCAGGAATATCATTTCCAATGATTAAGATATCATCGACGTAGAGGATTAGGAATGTAATCACGCTCCCACTAAACCTCTTATATACACACGGGTCATCCTCGTTCTTGATGAAACCAAACTCAGAGATAGATTCATCAAAACGAATGTTCCAGCTTCTTGATGCTTGTTTCAGTCCATAAATGGACTTCTTTAACTTGCATATTTTATGACGATCTGATGGATTAGTGAAACCCTCAGGTTGTGTCATATACACATCCTCATCCAGATTTCCATTAAGGAAAGCTGTTTTCACATCCATCTGCCAGATCTCATAGTCGTAATATGCTGCTATCGCGAAAAGAATCCGAATAGACTTAAACATGGCTACAGGTGAGAAAGTTTCATCATAATCTAACCCGTAGATTTGTTTGAAACCTTTCGCAACTAGCCTGCCTTTATAGGTAACCACGTTACCATCCATGTCAATCTTCTTCTTGAAGATCCATTTACAGCCTATAGGGATTACTCCCGGAGGCGGATCAATCAAATCCCAGACTTGATTATCTGACATGGAGTCCATTTCGGCTCGCATAGCTTCAAGCCATCTAGCTGACTCCGGTCCACTGACCGCATCCGCATAAGTGAGGGGTTCATCATTATCAATGATGTAGACTCCGTCATAGCGCTCAGGCTGACGACGGATCCTACCCGATCTTCGCGGTTCCCGTGATATTTGAGCCTCAGGTTGCTCAATAACCTGATCTACCGGCTCAGGCTCATCCAACTGTGCTTGACTACTTTGTCCTTCCTCTGGATTCTCATCCAGCTTTATTTCTCTCCCACTAGCCTCTTGCAGAAGAAACTCCTTCTCAAGAAATATGGCCGTCCGAGCAACAAAAACCTTGTTCTCTTTGGGATCGTAGAAATAATAACCCTTAGTTTCCTTAGGGTAACCGACAAAGACACATTTCTCAGATCTGCTCTCTAGTTTCCCAGAGGCGAGCTTTTTGACATAAGCCTCGCAACCCCAGATCCTGATAAATGTCAAGCTAGGCTGTTTCCCATACCATAACTCATATGGCGTCTTTAAAACTGCCTTGGATGGCACTCGGTTTAGTACCTTTGCAGCTGTTTCCAGTGCAAAACCCCAAAAGGAATATGGAAGAGTAGCCTGACTCATCATAGAACGAACCATATCAAGTAACGTTCTATTTCTCCTCTCGGACACACCATTCCACTGCGGTGTTCCTGGCGGAGTGAGCTATGAGATAATCCCACACTCCTTCAGATAGTCAGTAAACGTATGACTCAGGTATTCACCACCTCGATCAGAACGAAGTGCCTTGATATTTCGGCCTAACTGATTTTGTACTTCATTTTTGAACTCTTTGAACTTGTCAAAAGATTCACTTTTATGTCTCATTAAATAGACATATCCATACCTACTGAAATCATCAGTAAAGGTAATGAAGTACTGATAGCCACCTCTGGCATGTTTACTGAAAGGCCCACACACATCACTGTGTATAAGGTCAAGTAAACCTGAAGTCCTTTGACCTTTGTTAAGAAAAGGAGACTTCGTCATTTTACCCATCAAACAAGCTTTGCATGTATCAATCTCCTCATAGGAGAATGATCCCAGCAGTCCATGTTCATGCAACCGCTTAATGCGCTTCTCGTTTATATGGCCTAAACGACTATGCCATAGCAAGGTGCTGTCATCAGCATACTTGGCTTTCTTATTATCAATGTTTTGTATAGAATTTTCCATGTCCAACATGTATAACCCATTGTTAATTGAACCAGTTGCATACACAATATTATCATGAGATAAAACACACTTTGAAATCTTGCATTCAAAGGTAAATCCTTTCCTGACAAGAGCAGGAATAGAGATAATATTCTTGGTAATACTGGGTACAAAATAACAATTGTTCAATTCTAATACAATGCCAGATGGTAAAGAAATGAAATAGTCTCCTACAGCAACAGCAGCAACCCGTGCCCCGTTTCCAACTCGTAGGTCTACCTCATGCTGTCCCACCTGCCTTCTTCTCTTGAGTTCCTGCACATTTGAACAAATGTGAACTCCACATGCAGTGTCCAACACCCATGAAATAGAAGAAGAAGATAACATGACCTCAGTCACATATATACCTGAGCCAGAAGCGATGCTTCCCCTCTTATCTCCTTGGAGCGCTTTACAGTCCTTTTTCCAGTGACCCAGCTGGCCACAGTGGAAACACCTGTTGTCCTTCGACCGCTTGACCTTCTGTTTCAGGGCCTTGCTGTAATTCTTGACAGGGGCCTTGCCCTTCTTCCCCTTCTTCTTGTTCCTTGAAGGAACCATCAAGACAGAGGTTGAAGGCTTACCCTTCAGAGTTTCCTCAGTAGTCAAGAGCATATTCAACAGCTCTGCCGGCGTACAATCGATCTTGTTCATATTAAAATTAATAATGAACGCATCGAAAGAAGGCGGGAGAGACTGCAGAATAATATCCACAGCAAGCTCCTGGTTGATGGTATGCCCCAGTTTCTCCAGAGCCTCCTTGTGCCCAATCATCTTGAGCACGTGAGCTCCCACTGGGCTCCCCTCAGCCAGTTTGCTCTGAAAGAAGAGCTTCGTCAGATTATAGCGCTCAGTCCTCGCCTGTGCAGCATACAGCATCTTGAGGTTCGCTATAATTTCTATAGCCGACATATCCTCATGCTGACGCTGCAGCGGTGGCGTCATAGACGCTAGCATCAGGCAAGCGACATCAATGCTATCATTGACGTGCTTTTCGTAGGCATCCCGAACCGCCCTTGCGGCGTTCGGAGCGGGCTGCGGCGGTATCGCCGTCTCGAGGACATACAGTTTCCTCTCTGCCTTAAGAACAATCTTAAGGTGTCCGAACCAGTCAGAGAAGTTCGGCCCAGCAAACTTCTCCCTTTCCAGTAGGGATCGCACATTGAAGCTCATGGTGTTCGTTGCTGCAGGAATCTACAACAAGCAAGAACAGCAAGGTCAGTATCAATGTTTCAGAATCAATCCAGGACTTAAGAAAGATTCTTTTCTCACTATTTTGTCTGACTGAAAAATCCAGTAAACAGTCCGAAAGAGTAAACACTCTTTTAGTGAGATGGGATCCAGATTTCATACTTGGTCTCCGCGTCCCGCTCAGGCGAGATAAGATACACAGAGATGACAAGCACTAATTTCTGGTAGGCTGTCCCAGCCAATCGCCAACCCGTGCGATTCCCCTTCATCTTGGCAATCCAGCAGACTGTGCCAACTGAGTTGGTACAACACAGTCTGTGATCCCAGAGATGGCTGCCTCCATGTGCTACCATATGCGCCACATATGTAGTCTACATGGTCAAGCTGACCTGACCTATTCCCTGGACCACCACGTGCTATGCTGAGCAACGAGAGGGGATAAATCCCAACTCTGTAACACGCAGGTGAAATCCAGCACCGTCTGAAGATAGATGGACGTGCCCACTGAGTGGGTTCAACACGGCTCCAACGATAATCAGAAAGGTGAGGTTTCGCGTCAGAAGGCTTACGAGCTTGATATAATAGCGTTGGATTTTAACGGTCTTTTATCTTCTTACTATCAGGCATGCCTATGGCTATAGCAGAAGATAAATATAAACATGCAATTCTAATTATTAGCAATAAGTAGAAAGCATGATCTTATGTGGTAAAAGCCCATGAACCCTAGTAAGACCTTAATGTTACTTAAGTCTTCACTTGAGCTTCATTGCATCTCATCTGGTCCAACCCAGTGCCCTAGCGCCAAGAGCACCTCAGGTGCACCACCAGGTGAATGCCCCTCTTGGATGTGTGCCTTTGTACTCTTGTCTAATCAAAGTACATTTGATCTATCTAGACAAGGTTGACTCGCAGGTCAACTACATTTCATAAATTAAAACAATGTGATTCGCAGATCACAAAAATTAACTTATAATTTACCAGGCACGCAGGCCCCAGCACAGCACACAATATGGGCAACCCACATAAGACTAAATAAACAAGCATATGGTTCAATCAACATGTGATCCAATCATCTTGAAATTAAAAGTTTTGAAAACCCCATGGCATCAATTTTAATTTCCTTATGAGCCCTACAACCTTACAATGGTCCATTGATAGGGATCCACTCAACCATCTAGTTAGATCCATTGCCCTTGCATGCACCGAGTCCTAACTGACCCGAGTTGACCTAATGGTCAACCATGCATGCGCCAAGGGCTGAACTACCCTCATGAGTTTTGGCAAGCGGGTGTGACCCCGGGCCTAACTCAAGTGTGTTCAGTAGTGTCTCAACCAGACCTCGCTACACGCCCTAGATGCAGTCAACCTATAGCCACCTTGTGCTTGCGCATAGGTGCTATCAGGTTAACCCATCTGAGCTGTCAGATGGTCTGATCAGACTTGGATCTAACCTAGTGGTGACTTCAACCCCATCAACCCATCTAAGGGTTTAATGTAGTGGCACCTTAGATCTAATCAAGCGCGCAAGATGTAAGTTTTAGAAAACTTTTAGAACGTGCGCAAATAAACAAACAACATGCTTGATAACCCTTAGATCTAAGGGGGTCCCCTTCAAGGGGGAGCGCATACTTTAGGGGGTCCCCTTCAAGGGGGAGCGCATACTTTAGGGGGTCCCCTTCAAGGGGGAGCGCAAACTACATGTCAACATATGATACAAGCGCAACCTTCTTGCAACCATGATACAAGCGCAACCATCATGTAACCAAAGTAAGCGCAACCAACATGTAACCAAAGTAAGCGCAACCAACATGGATCACAAAATCGTAAAGCAATCATATAGATCATATGGAGAGCCTAGCTCTGATACCAATTGATGGAACCCCTAATCTAAGGGGGAAGAAACCCTAAACATGCGCATCTAGCATGCATAGCGGAAAGAGGGCTTCAAGTAGATCGCATATGAACTATATGTTAACTTAATTCAACTTAAGATTAAGTTTTGATCTTACCAATGCCATGGATTGGATGGCGGCTTGGAATGAGAGAGAGCAAGCGAGATCTCCTCCAAAGAATACACACACCAAGTGATGAAGGCTTCCAACTTGCGCAACTTTGTGCTAGCAAAATGCCAAGTTGTCCTTCTCGAGTGATAGGGATGAAGATGATGCTTTTTCCGGTTCTGCTCTTGTCGTCCACTCCAAGCTTCTCTCAAGTCTCGCCGAGCAAAAGCAAAACGCAAGGAGACAAGGGATGAATGAGCTCAAGCCGTTTTGGCGTTTCAAGGAGCCATGCGCTCAATGACTTTCCAAATTTGGAAACCCCATTAAGCCATGCGTTCTCCTCTTCAAGCAAACCGCCCAAAACGCTTATGGATCGAACCATGGGTTCACCCATGTAAACCGGTTCAATCCAAATTGGTCCAAACCAAAGCAATCGGTCTAGATCAACCAAACCCTAAGGTTTCCAATCCAACCGTTCATCTTATGATGCTCTTGATCTCACCGATCTAGCATCAATACTCTCGATCGAAGCTTACCGATCTCAAGCCCTAATCAATCAAACATGATCAAGCTAGATCTCACTTACAATCAGAGTCTATATCCCTTTAAACTGAACCCAAATAATTCAGTCCACACGATCTGACTCAAAGAAAGCCATATCACCAAATTGTGTGACCCTGAGGGTTTCCTTTAAACGTCGGTAACGATAACTTACGTTATCACGATCAGTGAGGGGTATCTAGCAACACATCACTGTCTCCCGATATAAAGGAAAGAGTCTTCCAAGACTCCACCCAAACCATAGCATAAGTGTGAATCAACTCACTTGGCATACATGATTCCTTTTCCACTGGATGTTCTTATTGGACAAGCATGTCAAGCCTGTAACTCCAATACGATGAGCATGATTAGATCAGATGAACATAGTCATCTAGGTATGGCCATACACTTCCTCAATCATCTCATATAGGGGGGCCCTCTAGAACATCACACTCCTTAAACAAGGAGACGGCAATCCTTTATCTATCACAAGTGCCCTAACCTGACTCAAGCTCACCATCCAAGATAGTCTATAATCATTATGTTTCAAATGATATTGAACTACCTCAAAACAATGACAATCATCATTTAGAAACACAAGTGATCTCAAGTCAAAGGACATGTGCCACTTAGTGCTTACAAGGATCATTCACATTGTGACAAGCAATGGAATATCCGAGTAGGGTCTGTCCAGTACATCCAATGTACTCATGAGTCTACATCTTATTCCATGCTCGAAGCATCCTATAAGATTAGCACTCATATTAGTCTCAATCATATCAAGGCTGTCTCATGTTCACCAAGATATCTCGACTAAGGACATAGAGCCTGTCAGCCTAGCTGAACAGCTTTGAGACATTATTCAGAAGTACACTTATTACAGCAGACAAGATAACAACCTGAATAATAACCATGCCTTTTATAAACTTAAGAGTTTATTACATGATACTTATACAATCCCAAGGCCTCAAACATTAGCCTTAAGGGCATACCCCAACACTCACCAATCTTGGTGAAGGGCGCCTTTGTTATTTTCCCTAATAAACAAGGTTCACAAGTATCAAATTCCTCCAAGGAACTTGAATCTAACAATCCATTTGCATGGAGTTATTGGATGCGATTCTTGTTTATATGGGCTAATCGACAGTGCCATAGGAAAGCACCAACTGAACCACTCAGTTTGGTCCTTGTATTACTTATGTTACAAATAGAACTTTCCATATCCAAGATATATAGACCATTGCACAAAGTACCCTTCCCATAGAACATATTTGCAAATGAAAAAGAACGAGAGTTCTTATTTATTTCAAACTTAAATCCCTTCTTTGCTAAGCAAGGAATGGATACAATGTTCTTAGTAAGTGAAGGTACATAAAAGCAATTATCTAGTTCTATTTGAAGTCCAGAAGGCAAGGAGAGAGTCAAAACGCCTACAGCAACAGCAGCAACCTGTGCCCCGTTTCCAACGCGTAGGTCAATCTCTCCAGGTCGCACCAATCTACTTTTCTTGAGCCCCTGCATATTTGTACAAATATGAGCCCCACATGCGGTATCCAATACCCATGACATAGAAGTAGAAAGATTGACTTCTGTAACATAGATACCTGAGCTAGAAGTTAAGGCCAAGCCTTTCTTCTCCTCATTCTAAAGCTGCTTGCAGTCCCTTCTCCAGTGACCCTGCTCGCCACAGTGAAAACACCTCTGGTCCTTTGACTTCTTCGCCTTTTTCTTCAGTGCCTTAGTAGGACCTCTGGCAGTGCTCTTAGCACGTGCCTTACCCTTCTTCTTTATCTTCTTGGTCGTAGGGACCAAAAGAACTGAATTGGGTTTGGTCTTACCCATCTCACGCTCGGCTGTTTGGAGCATATTCATTAATTCCTCCCGTGTGCACTCAATCCGGTTTATGTTGAAATTAATAATAAACGGACTGAAGCTAGGGGGCAGGGAATGTAGAATAAGATCCACAACTAGCTCGTTGTCTATGGCATGTCTCAGTCTCCTCAGATGATCCACATTCCCAATGAGTTTGAGAACATGGGGTCTCACTGGTGCACCCTCAGACAACTTACACCGAAAGACTGCTTTGGCGATGTCAAATCTCTCAGTTCTAGCCTGAGCCTCGAACATCTGTTTCAGATGAGTGATCATCTAAAAAGCGTTCTGCTCCTCATATTGCACCTGCAGTTCAGGTGCCATGCTGGCTAGCATAAGACATGCAACCTCCAAAGAGTCATCCTGATGCTTTCTATAAGCATCTCTGTCTGCCGTTCGGGCATTAGGCGGAGGAGCTAAAGGAAGAGCATGTTCAAGGACATACAGCTTCTTCTCGAGCTTGAGGACTATCCTCAAGTTCCGATGCCAGTCCATAAAGTTAGTTCCAACCAACTTATCCTTATTAAGGAGTGATCGCAGTGATAATCCGCTAGTGTTCGTAGCCATTGTTCTACAACACCCAAGAAAAACAGATTAGTACTACTTCGGATCATTTAAACTGGACTTGTTTTAAATGATTACTGCTCCCACTATTTTAAAATCGAATTGACAACCCACAAAGTCAATCGGGAAGTTTAAGACTTCCTAGTGGGATGGGATCCTTATTTCACATGAGGCTTCGCATCCCACGAGGGTGGGATGAGATGCACAAAGTAACCTATGTTTCCTAAGGTGGGCGCGCCGGCCGGTTGCTCCAAGCAACTCCCCTTGTTGAGATAGTCTGGGCATTTTATGTCCAGCGAGGTCTGGATACAACATGAAATCCTAACCTCTCAACGATGCCTCTTTCACCATGTGCCCAGTACATGTGAACTTCTAGTCAAGTCCATTCCTAACTGTTATGCCCAGGGCCAACGAGTTTCCTTGCGAAGGCACGCCCAGGTTAAAACTGGACTGGGGAAACTATTGTCACCACATACTTTCTAAAGATAAGCAGGTGTGTCCCACGAGGGTGGGAAATAGTTCACAACTCCACTGATCGATAGCTTAGTGAGGGCTACGCGTTAGAAGGCTACTAGACTTGATATTTTATTATGAGGGTTTTTGAGGTCTCATCAATTTTATCTTATGTCTAGCAATACAGGCATTCAATCCTATAGTGACAACATGAAGATAAAACATTACAGGCATGCTTTTAGCAGATAAGGAAAGCAGTAAAAGGTGATGTGATCAAAGCCGTTTCAAGACATTGAATCAACCCATGCCAAAAGGAGATTCAACTCTTGAGATAGGACTCAAGCCCCTAAAATAGACCTATCCTAGCCGCCGTCTATCTTGGTCTTCAAGGTTGGCTCCAAGGTCCTTCTCACATGGTTTAGCTCTCAAACCATAAGGGTAGACCCCAAGGGTTCGGCCAATGCCATGGTCTTCCTCCAATGAGGATGCGCCACAATGCAAGAAGCCAAGTTAGCTAGCTTTCAAACCCAAGGGTTCGTCCATGCCTAACTTGCGCCACTAAGCAAGCTTGCGCCTATTCCTTTGATGCTTGTTGCGCCACCATCCAAGGGATGCATGCGCCAAGTTCCAAGTACATGCGCCACCCTAATCTTCTTCTTAGTTAAAAGAAAAAAAAAATGGCACGCAGGCTTCACAAGGATACATCACAGGCATGCAAAGGGGGGTTTGACTAATGATCACAACATTATGCACAATCAAGGTATTTACTCATGCAATTCTACATGCTCATGAAAAACATAAAATCTGAAATTTTACTTTTTCATAAAACTAGTCTCTTTTTCTCATCTTCTTCTCACAAATCTTTTGGTTAATTGCGATTTATTTTTCATGATGATTTCAGAGATCCTTTCGGATGGCAATTTTGTTAGATCAAGAGACTTGGCCAATCCGAAGACACAATGCCCGTCCTACTTGACAAAATTACGTGCGCCTTTGATCTTTAAATCAGACAAGAAAAATAGTCCAAAAATCCAAAAGAGATTGAGAGGATGATAGAAACAAGAAACCCTAATTTTTCCTACTTAGAAAAAATCGTTTGCCATGCATCATGCTATTGACGAAAATAGAGATATGGCATGTGAGCATGGAAGAAAAGCATAAAACATCGTTCGAGTCTTCCAAGTCGCTCTGATACCACTATTGGGAAACCCCGGGGACATTTTACAAATTTTTAGAGTTATAAGCACACATGCATACATTGCACAGCGGAAGAATGTCCCCGAAACAGTCCGGTCCCAAAAAACCCAGTGAAGATCGCACGCAAGAGAGTCGACACGATGAGTTAGGAAATACCTTAGAGCAAGATGAGGTCGATGTCGTGATAGGTGCCCAAGCGTGTGCCCTCTGCAGTCTCACACACACGGATGCCTCGAGTCCTCTTCTTCCACGCCCGGTGCTAGCCTAAGGAAGAAGATCCAAGCCTTGTGCTCCTTCTTCAAAGTATGCACCACCTCCAAGGTAGATGCGCCAAAGATGAAGAAGGATGAGAGAGAGGGAAACCACCAAGCATCAAGTTCCTCGCGTCAGGAGAGAAGGAAGAGGCTTGCATCTAGGGTTTGGAAGGAAGAAGAAGATGCGCCACTTCTTGGTGTTGTCGCCCTTCAAGCCCTTGCTTTTGCCCCTCCTCTTATTGTCACGCCTCTAAGGATTGTAACCCCATAAGAGGGGGCAGCTAGGGTCACTTATAAAGAGCTAGAGGAGGTTAGGGCAAGGGTTGAGATCATGACAAGTGTATGGCTTGGATGAGAAGGTTTGAGATAAGGAAAGTCTCCAAGACTTTACCATAAACCTCATTCAACCTTTCCATAAGCTACCAAGCCTTGCCTTGTACGCCAAGGCCTAGCCTTGCGCCCCAAGCAATGCCTTAGTGCATTCACACTATCAATGGGAGAGGGCTAGGCGCAAAAAGCTTCCTTAATTAAGCAAATTTGCCATCCAAACCCCATTATGCCCCTTAGGCGCCAATGGGCTTGGCTTCCTCCCCATTATACCCTTTTAGTCTATTGCCTCTTCATGACAACTTATTATTGGGCCTCATTGGATAATGAGCTAGCCCACACTTCATTACATGGCTTGATTAAGCACTTGGATCCAATCCAATGCAACCCTAATCCAAATGTGGCCAACCATGGTCAATTTCGGGTCAACCTGCCAAAAATGAAGTTTGGCTCCAATAACATTCTTCCATCTCATCAGGCCCATTGGCGCTGATGAAATCTCCCAATTATATCCGAGTTATCCAATAACTCGATCATAAGGCTTCCCGATCAATACGAGAACTCAAGTATCAAGGTGTGCGACCCTGTAGGTTCCTCTGACGCTGGCAGTGCTGACCAAAGGTCACCACAAGCAGTGAGTGGCACCTAGCAGTGCATCGCTGCTACCCAGGTCATTGAAATGGACATCGACATCGACATCCCCATCATCGCAACTAGGTAGAGACGCATTACAGTCTCTTTGGCGAACTGATATCCGATTGGACAAGTGTGTCACCACTTGTTTTCACCCAATCACATGGCTATGACTAAAACAGGTTCTCACCTAGGTATCGCCACACAAGGCAAAAGCAATTTTCTTCACATAAACATTCACGGCTGCAACCGTGAATGCTTCACGGGCTTGAGTACTTCTGCCAGAATCAGTTTTTCACTCAATTCAACCTCGAATTGAGTCAGAACTTATCCAAACTTTGCAGAAACCTTCCTAGATGGGTTCTAAACTGATTTAAGTATAATAGGAAGGATTTCAGACCAGATTAAAGGTCTTTTTTGGACAAAAATAGACAGAGGCAGCGACTAGGGCAAAAACAGGCAGCTAAGCGAATTTCCGGCAAGAGATCATGCAAAGGATAGATTTTCATGCTCCATCTTCATCTCTAGATCGAAGAGAAGAGTTATCCTTATTTTCCTATTGTCTTCCTGTAATTTCATTAAGTTTTCATGTTGAATTCATCATACTATATGCTGTATTTGAAGAACATGATTGCTTAAACTTCTTTTTCAAGATTAGGGATCTAACACGTTTAGGTTTTATGAATTAAAACTATTTATCTTAATCTTCGTTTAGAGTTGTATTGAGTTGATTTGTTAAGACTTGTGTTTTACCTCGTAATTTACTCTAACCTAGTACTTTTATATCTTAGACGTCCTGAGAATGATCGAGAGGTGAATCGCGACGTCGAATTTATTCTTTTCAAACCTATCAATCCAATCATCAGGGTAGTTTGGATTTACGTGAATGATTTACAAGATTTTTCATAGAGCCTAAGGGGCTTAATTAGATAATGCCATGAGATTAGCAATTATTGTGGTTGAGTACTAGATTACGCTTCAAGAGAAGGTAATCTGTACATAAGGAAAAATCCCTTTCAACACCTTAATTTTCAGTATGAAACTTTTTGTAATTCTTACTCGTCAACATGGTAAAACCCCAAGTCCCAACTCTCGTGGTACTGATTTTTACTCGAAACACTCACTTTTGCTTTCTCGTACTTAAAAAGATTTTAAAGAAAATACTAGTTGAATCATCTTGCTATAGATCGACCGTGTAATCAGTACATGACCACCAGATCCTCGTTGGGAATGATTTTATTTTATTACTTCGATACAACCGTGCACTTGTGGTCGCATCAGCAATGCGCAAGGAGTGTCCTATACAATCGTGCACACACGGACTCCTCGAGATCCCTTTTTCCATGCCCGATGCTAATCATAGGAAGAAGATCTACTCCTCTCGAGTTCCTCCTTGCTTGCGCTAACTCCTAGAGATGCGCCAAGTTGGTGGAGATGCACCAAGGAGAAGAAAACACTTCTCAACCTACACAACCTTGATTCTGAGATCTCTTCCTTGTGCCAACATGAAAGAAATCACGCCAAGGAAGTATTGTCGCCTCCAATGGTGCTCATGCCACCACAAAGAAGAGAGGGGAGGTGACAAGAAAGGAGAGGAGTGGCTAGGGCTAGAGCTAGTGATGCAAGGTTGAAGCATATGAAAATATGAAACTAAGGAAAAACAATCTAGCATGCAATATAATCTAATGTGTTTTCAAAAGTATATTTTGTATTTTTTAAGGTAAAACCGAAATTAATATGCAAGTCTACTAAACATGTAAATAGACGAAAAAATAAATTATTCTAACATGCTATTATAAAAACTAAACATGTGATTAACTATTCCAAGGCTAAGCATGCAACTAATATGAGGCTAACATTAAGCATGTGATTATAATGACTAAGAAAACAATTAGACATCAAAATATATACAAAATATAAAGGAAACTCACATTGCGATCCTTGAGAATATAAGGACCGTGCACCCCAATCTTCACTGGTCCTACTCTGATGGAAAGTGACTATTACAACAATCCAACACAACAACCCCACACATGCGTGAGCATTAAATTTAAGAGTAAAAGTCCAAAGTCCTTTTACAATAAAAGAGATCAAGAGCAGAAGCTAATTTTCTAAGTTCCTCTTGCTAACATGAGTATGTTAATCTACTAAAACTAATGATTAACTAACTAAAGGAGATACTACTTGAAGGGGGCACCAAGTCATGGATGAAGGAGAGCCCTTTTGATGTCGGACAGGGTCACTAGCATGTAATTACAGGTTTTCAACAATAGGATTGATAATAGTGAATAGTAGAGAAACCCAACATTATGCTAACAATGTTTGAAACTAGTTTTTTTTTATAAATTTATAATAAGAGACGGGAGTTAAATTAAGCTTCACTATGAAGAGAAATAGCAAGACAAGAAACTATGTATGCAAATAAATTAAAATTATACTGAATTACAACTATTAAAGATAAATTACTAGATACCAAAATTATGCTGACCTCACGCCTCTTGAGGATAGAAGGGGTGTACGATCTCATTCTTCACCGGGCTAATGGTGGAAGTCAGGCAAGTAGGGCTCTATGAGCTTACACACAAATTGCCAAAAATCCCAAACAAGTTTAGGCAAAATTAATTAAAGTCCGAAGTCCAAGACAATAAAAGCAAATCAAGGGGGAGGTTAGGCCTCCAAATTCTCTTGTTAACAAGTTGTAACATCCCACATTCTGAACCTCAAGCTAGTAACACAATCACAAAAGTAATAGGATGTTTCATATAAGATCGATCAAATGCTAGGTAAAACCGAGTCCAAGAAAAACACGATCTGAAAATTTTCAAAACTCCAAACACATAAAATCTTCGAATCACAAATCTCATAAATCACATAAAGGTACCTGCCACCACGCAATACGTGCACTAGACATATGCACGTTACAGTTGTATCAAAACTGATTGCAAAAATACACATCAACTTCAATTTCAAAACAAATCCACAAAATCGATTTTATAAACTAATACCAAACACCGAAACCAGGCCGAAGCCCGCGGTGACACAAAAATCCAACTCAGTTGATTGCCACCATCTGGCAACACAAATTCACATAGTTCACATTGTTCACATCACATGGTTCACATAGTTCATATAAATCATAAGTTTTAGCCACAACCGGCATCATAATCATAAACACATTAAGCATAATTCACAGCATCCATATAATGCTAACTGCGCCCCTGCTCTACACCTGAAAATAGTGAGGGGTGAGCTACACAGCCCAGTGAGTGGATAGTCTAATTGACCATCCATAACGTACTCTCAAAAACATATGCAGATTATTTTAAAAATCTTTAACAGGATATCATGTCAACACATAATAACAAATTCGATGCAAAAGTCATATAAGCAGCCAAAAATATACACACCAACATATAATAACCTCAGGTTCTAGAGTTATACTCTAAACCAACCGAACACACATATTCTAAACCAACTAAACACACCATACTTAATTAACCTAGTTGTCCAGCATATTCACAAAGTGACCAATATGGTCTAACCCGGCTTGGCCAAAGCACTGGGAGCTGCAAAATCTCGTGCAACACATAAACATGGACAGTGAATAGAATCAGGAGGTGGCCCCCGTCAGGTCACGACGTGGCACGCTGGTCTATCACGCCATAACATAAAACGAGAATGATGACATCAAGAGGTGGCCCCTGTCTGATCAGGACATGGCACTTTGCGTCTTATATCATTCCCAACACATATAAGAGTAATGACATCAAGAGGTGGCCCCTGTCTGATCAAGACATGGCACTTTGCGTCTTATATTACCCCATCACATAAAAGAGTAGTGACATCAAGAGGTGGCCCCTGTCTGACCAAGACATGGCACTTTGCGTCAAAACCCGTTCTCCCAAAAGGTTCCTACTGGACAACAGACACATCTTATTTCATATTTCACAAGGGTGGACATATTTCACAAAGGTCACATAAACGGACTCCTAAGTGTCAACTAGACTCTAGGATAGTCATCACAAAAATCATATCGGGCAGGCTGAGCATCAACCCCCATCACAATAATCATAATAGGCAGGCTGATCATCAACCCCCTCACATATCACAATACAGGGCTGAAATTCAGACCCTTAACATATCACATAAGGACTATCCCCTTGAGTTCATAGTTACACCTAGCCTTAGTCCTAACCATCACATGATCATCACAGATAATATTCGAAAACCCCCTATCAACATCATTTTCGAAATTCACATAATCACATAATATTCATATTTCACATAATCACATAATGATCAACATAAAATTCCAAAGGTCACATAAACACTTAACATTTAACAATCACCTAACAATCATATAATATGGTGTGGTCCTTAGATTTCATGCTGATTAGTTCAATCAAAACTTACTATGTTATCACCCAAATTTTCCAAACAATTTCTCAACATTGCATAAATACATAACCATATATATATCATGTATCAAGCATCCATAAAATCAACTTAAAATTTAAATCATGTGTTCTTATAATTTACTTTACAAATTACCACAATTACCACCAATTACCACATGTAAACATGTTAACTAAAATCATCAAATTTACAATTAACAAGGTTTCGGCTACAACAATAATTGGCTTAATATTACCCAAAATTCTCTATAAAAATACCTTAAATTTCATGCCACAATTTTTGGTTTTCTCATACACCTTTACAAAAATTTCGGTTTTCATGAAGAACAAGAACATTTTGAATTCGGTTTCAAGGAAAATACTCTAAATTTCCAACTTAAATTAAACCTTAGTAAACAAGAATCTTATGAACAAATATTCTAAATTCGGTTTTCATACCTTAAATACATTTTGTATAATTTCGGTTTTAACATGGAAATATTCTAAATTCGGTTTTCATACCTTAAATACATTTTGTATAATTTCAGTTTTAACATGGAAATTTTCCAAGAATTCAAGTGTATTATTTAACATAAACACAACTAAATGGATAGATCAAACAAGACATCCCACTCACCTCTTAACCGAGAACACAAGGAAAAAAACTCCACAATAAATCGTCAAGCTTTGCAATGCTCCTAGGAAGATGCCAACAATGGAGGAGAAACACCACCACACACTCAAAAATTTCGGCCAAAGGAAGAAGGAAGAAGAAAGTCGCCTCCAAATCTCCAAGAATCGCCAAGTTCCTTCAAGCCGTCGCCCACAATTTTCCTCAAGCCAAAATCGCCAAAAACCCTTACCCTAAGCGCAAATTCCCTCTTAACAATTCGATTTTAAGTTTTTAATCCATTAACCAAATAATCCCAATAGGGTTTAACCCATTAACTAATAATTCCGAATTTTCAAACCCAATTAGCTAATCCGATTAGGACTTAATCCATTTAACTAATAATTTGACTTTTAAATCTAACATCCAATTAATTATTTCACTTAAACACAAATCCAATAAGGATTTAATTAATATCCAATAAGGATTTAATTAATTAACCAATAAGGTCTAATTAATTACTTACAATTTACAACCATAAATCCTAATTAATTTAACATGAACAACCAATAATAATTTATCATAAAATATCAGCCAACAAACAAATAAATAATCTCTAATTAATTTACAATAAATTAACAACCAAATAACCTCAAATCAATTAATTACAAATTAACAATCAATAAGCCAATTAATTAGCACTCAACAATTTTATTTAAATCATAATACAATATCACAGCTAATGATTTTATTTAAATCCAAATAATTTATCATAATTTATCATAGAAAAATAATGCTTACCAGAACTTAAGATCCTTGGATCTTACATTCCTCCCTCCTTATAAAGCTTTAGTCCTCTAAAGCTCAGCATCCATATCATCAAAGAGGTAAGCATAATTTTTCCTCATATCAGCTTCAGTCTCCCATGTTGCTTCTTCAACTGATTGATTTCCCCAGATAACCTTTACCAAAGGTATAGTCTTGTTCCTCAGAACTTTATCTTTTCTATCCACAATCCGGAGAGGTCTTTCCTCAAAAGTCAAGTCATTCTGAATCTGAAGAGGTTCCAACTCCAACACATGAGATGGATCAGGATGATATTTCCTCAAAGCAGAGACATGGAATACATTATGTACATGGTCCATAGCAGGAGGTAAAGCTAAACGGTAAGCCACTGGACCAACTCTCTCAATAATATCAAAAGGACCTACAAACCTAGGGCTCAACTTGCCCTTTTTGCCAAACCTCATAACACCCTTAGTAGGCGACACCTTCAAGAACACATGGTCTCCTACCATAAACTCCAAAGGACGACGACGATCATCAGCATAACTCTTCTGTCTGTCCCGAGCAATTTTCAGTTTATCCTGAATCTCTCTGACCTTATCAGTAGTCTCCTGTACTGCATCAGATCTCAAAATCATCCTGTCACCAGTTTCCTCCCAACACAAGGGAGTCCTGCACCTTCTTCCATACAAAGCCTCATAAGGAGCCATCTGAATACTGGAGTGGAAACTATTATTATAAGTGAACTCTATCAAAGATAGGTCTCGGTTCCACTCAGAACTCCAATCGACCACATAGGCTCTCAACAAATCTTCTAGAGTCTGTATAGTACGCTCCGTCTGGCCATCAGACTGAGGATGGTATGCGGTACTAAAACTCAACTTAGTACCCAAACCCTCCTGTAAACTCCTCCAAAATCTGGACAAAAATCGAGAATCCCTATCAGACACAACATCAACTGGCACTCCATGCAGTCTGACTATCTCATCAATGTACAATCTGGCCAGTCTCTCTAAAGAATAAGTCATTTTAATCGGAAGAAAATGGGCTGATTTAGTGAGTCTATCAACAATCACCCAAATAGCATCATGACCCGATCTGGTTCTTGGCAAACCACACACAAAATCCATACTGATGCATTCCCACTTCCACTCAGGAATAGGAAGAGGTTGCAACAAACCACCAGGCTTCTGATGTTCAGCCTTTATAGTCTGACAGGTCAAACACCTAGAGACAAAATCAGTTACTTCTTTCTTCATGCCCGGCCACCAAAAATTTTTCTTGAGGTCCTGATACATCTTAGTCACGCCAGGATGTAGAGAATATTTGGAGTTATGGCTGTCCTCCAATATTTCTTTCCTCAAGCTCGGTTCCTCAGGGACACATACCCTTCCACGAAACCGAAGAATACCATCATCAGACAGGCTAAAATCCTGAACTGCGCCATCAACCAGACTATCCCTGATCTGAACTAATTTCGGATCTACAGACTGCTGATCTCTGATCTTCTGCCACAAAGCAGACTGTACTCTGAGAAAAGCCACATAACCAGTCTGAACTCTAGGAGAAACACTGATCCTGAGATCTCTGAACTCCTGCAGTAACTGCCACTCACTGACCCGCAGTGCAGCTACCGAAGTAACTGGATGTCTGCTCAGTGCATCCGCTACTACATTGGCCTTTCCAGCCTGATACTGAATAGAGAAGTTATAATCTTTGATCAACTCCATCCATCTCCTCTGTCTCATGTTCAACTCCTTCTGAGTGAAGATATATTTGAGACTCTGGTGATCAGTGAACAAATCAAACTCCTGACCCAACAAATAGTGACGCCATATCTTCAAAGCAAAGACTATGGCCGCCAACTCTAAATCATGCGTAGGATAGTTCAATTCATACTCCTTCAGTTGTCTCGAAGCATAGGCTACCACAGAACCCTTCTGCATCAAGACACAACCCAACCCTTTGCCAGAAGCATCTGTATAAACAGTAAACCTTTCCCCATCACTAGGAATAATGAGGATTGGTGTACTAGTCAACCTTCTCTTCAGCTCTTGGAAGCTCTCTTCACACCTGTCATCCCAAATATACTTAGCCTCCTTTCTGGTCAATTTAGTTAAAGGACCCGCCAGCTTAGAGAATCCCTCAACAAATCGCCGATAGTAACCTGCCAAACCCAGAAAACTCCTGATCTCAGTAGCGCTAGTCGGTCTTCCCCAATCAAGAATGGCTTGCACTTTAACTGGATCCACAGACACCCCCTGACCAGAAATCACGTGTCCCAGAAAACTGATCTTCTCTAGCCAAAATTCACACTTACTAGCCTTGGCATACAACCGGTTCTTCCTCAGAACCTCTAGTACTCTTCGCAAGTCACTGACATGATCTGAAGTAGTCCGAGAGTACACCAATATATCGTCTATAAAGACCACCACACAAGAGTCAAGCAACTCATGGAATACCCTGTTCATCAAATCCATGAAGACGGCAGGTGCATTCGTCAGTCCAAAAGGCATAACCAGAAATTCAAAATGCCCATACCTGGTCCTGAATGCAGTCTTAAATATATCCTCATCCTTGACTCTAAGCTGATAATACCCTGATCTCAGATCAATCTTAGAGAACACTGTAGCTCCCTGTAATTGATCAAATAGATCATCAATTCTGGGAAGAGGATACTTATTCTTGATGGTCACTTGGTTCAACTGCCTGTAGTCTATACACATCCTCAGGGTTCCATCTTTCTTCTTCACAAATAGCACTGGCGCTCCCCAAGGTGAAGCACTAGGCCGAATGTACCCTTTCTCTAACAATTCCTCCAGTTGTTTCTTAAGCTCGGCCAACTCTGAAGTAGCCATACGATAAGGAGCTCTGGAGATAGGTGCCGTACCTGGCGCCAACTCAATGCCAAATTCCACTTCTCTAACTGGTGGCAAACCTGAAAATTCCTCAGAGAACACATCAGGAAATTCTTTCACCACCGCCATCTGAGTCAGATCAGAAGTAGAATCATCCTGCACCTTAACATGTGCAAGATAACCCTTGCAACCACTGGCAAGTAACTTCATGGCCTGCAGGAAAGATATCACATGTGGTCCTTGGTCTGACACTAGACCTCTCCCAAAAAGCCGATTCCCATCAAACATATTCAAAGTGATTACTTTCTCAAAGCAATCCACCGAGGCATGATGCGAAGACAACCAGTCCATTCCTAAGATGACATCATAATCTTGCATGTCTAAGAGAATTAAGTCTACCAGAAACTCATAACCCTCTACATGCACTACACAACCAGTACATACAGTGTCTGTAGACAATGACTTTCCTAAAGGAGTACTGACAGACACAGCATAATCTAGCATCTTAGGTACAACAGGTAAACATGCAGCAAACTTAACAGAGACAAAAGACAAATTTGCACCAGGGTCAAATAGAATGCGAGCTAACTGATCAAATACAAATAATGTACCTTCCACAACGGATCGGGATGCTCGTGTATCCTTCTCAGCCACAGCATACACTCTGGTCTGGACTGTAGGCTTATCTGTGCCTCTAGGCTGCATCTCAGGCTCTTTGCAGTCCTTGGCCATGTGCCCGGGTTTCTTACACCTGAAGCATACACCATTCTTCCTATGGCAGTCTTTCACTAGATGTCCTTTGAGCCCACAATGACTACAAGTGATAACGTTTCTTGCATCCCTGGCATCCCTAAACTGCTGCGGTGCATCCCTGGACTGCTGCGGTGCCTTGTAGGAGTAAGGCTTATACCTGCTCTTCTTATAATCTTTATGCCTAGGGTACTTCTTACCCTTGCCGCCACTGCCATACTGAGGAACCGCCGCCTCAGCTGCAGGAACTACAGTCACCGTAGCATGAGAACTCCTCTCAGATATATACCTCTCTATAGTGCGTGCTCGCCCAACTGTCTCGACATAGGTCTCCAAGTGCTGAGCACCAACCTGCTCTCGAATATCCCATCTGAGACCTCTGAGAAACTTGGTAGCTCTCCTCTTTTCAGTGTTTATCAGGTGAGGAGCATACTTTCCCAATTTCGTGAACTGTAACTCATACTGGTCCACTGTCATATCACCCTGCTCCAGGTGAATAAATGCCACCTCTCGGTCCTCTACCAAGCTATCTGGAAAATACTTCTCATTAAATTGAGATAGGAAGTAAGGCCAATCCACTGTTTCCTGCCTTTCCGCTGCTAGTCTCACAACTCCTTTCCACCACTCATCTGCGTCGCCACGCATCATATAGGTGGACAAACATAGCTTATCCTCATCTGAGCAGCGCATAACTTGGAAAATCTTTTCCAAGACCAACTGCCAGTTCTCAGCAGTACTGGATTCTGAGCCCCCATAAAATGAGCTAGGACCCAGTTTCTGAAATTCACTCACTAACGAGGCATAACGCCTGTGAGCGCCCTCCTGAGAGTCATCCCCCACTGCCCGAGTAGTAGTCTGGGGTCTCTCTTGAATCAGCTGCTGCAAAAGCTGATGTTGTGCTTCTTGGTGCTGAGTCTGCTGCTGCTGCAGCATCTGAGCTTGCCTCTCAATCATGGCACCTTGTTGCTGTACCATGCCAGTCAAGGCCTCAATAGTTCTAGTGAGGTTCGGGGTCTGCTCGCCCTCATCACTAGCATTTCCTCTGGTTCGCACCATCTTAAATTCCAAATTCCTACACACACATATCATAGTCACACACATATCATAGTCAGGAAAACAATCATAAACCTAACAGGTGTCTAGCAATACACAAACATGTTTTCCCCCAAACTAAGTTTTAGCTAGCCAACTTGCTCTGATACCATTCTGTAACATCCCACATTCTGAACCTCAAGCTAGTAACACAATCACAAAAGTAATAGGATGTTTCATATAAGATCGATCAAATGCTAGGTAAAACCGAGTCCAAGAAAAACACGATCTGAAAATTTTCAAAACTCCAAACACATAAAATCTTCGAATCACAAATCTCATAAATCACATAAAGGTACCTGCCACCACGCAATACGTGCACTAGACATATGCACGTTACAGTTGTATCAAAACCGATTGCAAAAATACACATCAACTTCAATTTCAAAACAAATCCACAAAATCGATTTTATAAACTAATACCAAACACCGAAACCAGGCCGAAGCCCGCGGTGACACAAAAATCCAACTCAGTTGATTGCCACCATCTGGCAACACAAATTCACATAGTTCACATTGTTCACATCACATGGTTCACATAGTTCATATAAATCATAAGTTTTAGCCACAACCGGCATCATAATCATAAACACATTAAGCATAATTCACAGCATCCATATAATGCTAACTGCGCCCCTGCTCTACACCTGAAAATAGTGAGGGGTGAGCTACACAGCCCAGTGAGTGGATAGTCTAATTGACCATCCATAACGTACTCTCAAAAACATATGCAGATTATTTTAAAAATCTTTAACAGGATATCATGTCAACACATAATAACAAATTCGATGCAAAAGTCATATAAGCAGCCAAAAATATACACACCAACATATAATAACCTCAGGTTCTAGAGTTATACTCTAAACCAACCGAACACACATATTCTAAACCAACTAAACACACCATACTTAATTAACCTAGTTGTCCAGCATATTCACAAAGTGACCAATATGGTCTAACCCGGCTTGGCCAAAGCACTGGGAGCTGCAAAATCTCGTGCAACACATAAACATGGACAGTGAATAGAATCAGGAGGTGGCCCCCGTCAGGTCACGACGTGGCACGCTGGTCTATCACGCCATAACATAAAACGAGAATGATGACATCAAGAGGTGGCCCCTGTCTGATCAGGACATGGCACTTTGCGTCTTATATCATTCCCAACACATATAAGAGTAATGACATCAAGAGGTGGCCCCTGTCTGATCAAGACATGGCACTTTGCGTCTTATATTACCCCATCACATAAAAGAGTAGTGACATCAAGAGGTGGCCCCTGTCTGACCAAGACATGGCACTTTGCGTCAAAACCCGTTCTCCCAAAAGGTTCCTACTGGACAACAGACACATCTTATTTCATATTTCACAAGGGTGGACATATTTCACAAAGGTCACATAAACGGACTCCTAAGTGTCAACTAGACTCTAGGATAGTCATCACAAAAATCATATCGGGCAGGCTGAGCATCAACCCCCATCACAATAATCATAATAGGCAGGCTGATCATCAACCCCCTCACATATCACAATACAGGGCTGAAATTCAGACCCTTAACATATCACATAAGGACTATCCCCTTGAGTTCATAGTTACACCTAGCCTTAGTCCTAACCATCACATGATCATCACAGATAATATTCGAAAACCCCCTATCAACATCATTTTCGAAATTCACATAATCACATAATATTCATATTTCACATAATCACATAATGATCAACATAAAATTCCAAAGGTCACATAAACACTTAACATTTAACAATCACCTAACAATCATATAATATGGTGTGGTCCTTAGATTTCATGCTGATTAGTTCAATCAAAACTTACTATGTTATCACCCAAATTTTCCAAACAATTTCTCAACATTGCATAAATACATAACCATATATATATCATGTATCAAGCATCCATAAAATCAACTTAAAATTTAAATCATGTGTTCTTATAATTTACTTTACAAATTACCACAATTACCACCAATTACCACATGTAAACATGTTAACTAAAATCATCAAATTTACAATTAACAAGGTTTCGGCTACAACAATAATTGGCTTAATATTACCCAAAATTCTCTATAAAAATACCTTAAATTTCATGCCACAATTTTTGGTTTTCTCATACACCTTTACAAAAATTTCGGTTTTCATGAAGAACAAGAACATTTTGAATTCGGTTTCAAGGAAAATACTCTAAATTTCCAACTTAAATTAAACCTTAGTAAACAAGAATCTTATGAACAAATATTCTAAATTCGGTTTTCATACCTTAAATACATTTTGTATAATTTCGGTTTTAACATGGAAATATTCTAAATTCGGTTTTCATACCTTAAATACATTTTGTATAATTTCAGTTTTAACATGGAAATTTTCCAAGAATTCAAGTGTATTATTTAACATAAACACAACTAAATGGATAGATCAAACAAGACATCCCACTCACCTCTTAACCGAGAACACAAGGAAAAAAACTCCACAATAAATCGTCAAGCTTTGCAATGCTCCTAGGAAGATGCCAACAATGGAGGAGAAACACCACCACACACTCAAAAATTTCGGCCAAAGGAAGAAGGAAGAAGAAAGTCGCCTCCAAATCTCCAAGAATCGCCAAGTTCCTTCAAGCCGTCGCCCACAATTTTCCTCAAGCCAAAATCGCCAAAAACCCTTACCCTAAGCGCAAATTCCCTCTTAACAATTCGATTTTAAGTTTTTAATCCATTAACCAAATAATCCCAATAGGGTTTAACCCATTAACTAATAATTCCGAATTTTCAAACCCAATTAGCTAATCCGATTAGGACTTAATCCATTTAACTAATAATTTGACTTTTAAATCTAACATCCAATTAATTATTTCACTTAAACACAAATCCAATAAGGATTTAATTAATATCCATTAAGGATTTAATTAATTAACCAATAAGGTCTAATTAATTAACTTACAATTTACAACCATAAATCCTAATTAATTTAACATGAACAACCAATAATAATTTATCATAAAATATCAGCCAACAAACAAATAAATAATCTCTAATTAATTTACAATAAATTAACAACCAAATAACCTCAAATCAATTAATTACAAATTAACAATCAATAAGCCAATTAATTAGCACTCAACAATTTTATTTAAATCATAATACAATATCACAGCTAATGATTTTATTTAAATCCAAATAATTTATCATAATTTATCATAGAAAAATAATGCTTACCAGAACTTAAGATCCTTGGATCTTACACAAGTAACTAATAGTGTAAACTTAATTAAGCTAAGGAGTCCATGATGACTTGTTGCACCATGATACCTGCAACCAAAGTAAATGGAGTCAAGATTAATAAGATCAAAATGACCATGAAAGCATATAGTTGTTACATACGAGAGCTGGAGTAGTGGGTTGTGGGCCACAAATGGAAAGCTGCTCTTGGGATTGGCTATAGAGCTGTAAATAAGAGTGGGCAAAGTAGGGAGCTTCATGGTTGATGGAAGAGACAACAATGAAGAGCCTCGGCTGGTGGAGTCTTCATGCATCGCTTGGAGGAGGCATCAAAGTGTGGTGATGACAATAGAAGAACAAACAGGCAGCACGATAGATGATGCAGTGGATGAATAGGTTGGGGGTCTTTAGATCAGTACACTAAGGTGGTGGAGACAATGATGCGGAAAACGTGGGAGGGTCGTAAGACGAGGGAAGAAGGAACGTGCGATACAGGGAAAAATCTAAGAAAACTGACTAAACTCGTGCTGTGCAACGCGACTTGCTTGAGCAATACCAATAGCCGAGAAATCCAGGGTACGATGCTACAATGGAAATTACTTACCTGACTCGTAGAGCCAATGTAACATCCCACATACTTAACCCCAAGCAAATAACACAATCGCAAAAGTAATAGGATGTTTCATATAAGATCGATCAAATGCTAGGTAAAACCGAGTTCAAGAAAAACACGATCTGAAAATTTTCAAAACTCCAAACACATAAAATCTTCGAATCACAAATCTCATAAATCACATAAAGGTACCTGCCACCACGCAATACGTGCACTAGACATATGCACGTTACAGTTATCTCAAAACCGATTGCAAAAATATACATCAACTTCAATTTCAAAACAAATCCACAAAATCGATTTTTATAAACTAATACCAAACACCGAAACCAGGCCAAAGCCCGCGGTGACACAAAAATCAGACTCGTAAAACCGCCACAATCTGGCATCACAAGTTCACGTAGTTCACATCATTCATATCACATGGTTCACATAATGCATATAATTCACAGGGTTTAGCCACAACCGGCATCATAAGTATAAACACATTAAGGCCACAACCGGCATCATAAATTCATTAAGCATAAATCACAGCATCCATGTAATGCTAACTGCGCCCCTGCTCTACACCTGAAAATAGTGAGGGGTGAGCTACACAGCCCAGTGAGTGGATAGTCTAATTGACCATCCATAACATACACTCAAAAACATAGGCAAATTGTTTTAAAAATCTTTAACAGGATATTATGTCAAGATATAACAACATAAAGAAACAGAAGTCATATAGATATCCAGATGTATACACCAACATATAACAACTTAGGTTCTAGAGTTATACTATAAACCAACCGAACACATATATTCTAAACCAACTAAACATACCAACACACTTATAACCTAGTTGTCCAGCATATTCACAAAGTGACCAATATGGTCTAACCCGGCTTGGCCAAAGCACTGGGAGCTGCAAAATCTCGTGCAACACATAAACATGGACAGTGAATAGAATCAGGAGGTGGCCCCCGTCAGGTCACGATGTGGCACGCTGGTCTATCACGCCATAACATAAAATGAGAATAGAATCAGGAGGTGGCCCCCGTCAGGTCACGACGTGGCACGCTGGTCTATCACGCCATAACATAAAACGAGAATAGAATCAGGAGGTGGCCCCCGTCAGGTCACGACGTGGCACGCTGGTCTATCACGCCATAACATAAAACGAGAATGATGACATCAAGAGGTGGCCCCTGTCTGACCAAGACATGGCACTTTGGGTCTTATATCATTCCCAACACATAAAAGAGTAATGACATCAAGAGGTGGCCCCTGTCCGACCAAGACATGGCACTTTGGGTCAAAACCCGTTCTCCCAAAAGGTTCCTACTGGACAACACACATATCTTATTTCATAATTTCACATAGGTGGACATATTTCACAAAGGTGGACTCCTAAGTGTCAACTTGACTCTAGGATAGCCATCACAAAAATCACATCGGACAGGCTGAACTTCAACCCCATCACAATAATCATAATAGGCAGGTTGAACATCAACCCCCTCACATATCACAGTACAGGGCTGAAATTCAAACTCTTCATATATCACATAAGAACTATCCCCTTGAGTTCATAGTCACACCTAGCCTTAGTCCTAACCATCACATGACCACATAATTTTCCAAAAACACAACCCCACATAATTATCAAAGAATCACATAATGAAGATCACATAGTGTAGTCCTTATATTTCATGCTGATTAGTTCAGTGTAATCTTGCTATGTTATCACCCAATTCTTCTCAAACAAGGGTACATGCTACACTCATAAAGAAACATAAAATTACAACAAGCATTCATCATAAAATCAACATAAAATGTAATACATACAAATTACCACAATTTATCAAACAATCCATAAATACACATAAAGGAATATTCATGATTTGCATTTAACAAGCATCCAAAAATTGACATAAAAATCATGTATTCATATTAATTACTACATGTGATCCACGGTTAACATAACATATTATTTACTAAATTTTAAACCTTAGTTAACATCAATCTCATGCTCAAAATCATTGATTTAAAACCTCCTAAATTCCATAAAAGAATACCTTAACTTTCATGTTGCTAACTTTCGGATTTCATAAATAAAATCATCAAAATTTCGGTTTTCAAAATATACACACATTTGCCAAATTTCGGTTTTCACAAAAATACATCTTAATTCCATTGTTAGCATGATAAAATTCCCAACTTAAATCAAACCCTTAGTTAACAAGAATCATCATGAATAAATTAGGTTTTCATTATAAATATCTCCTTGCCATTTTCGATTCTTCACATGAGATATACATCCATTAAACTTTCGGTTTTTCATGTTATATATATACCTTTGCATAAATTCGGTTTTTCATCAAAATAAGAAGTTCTACCATTGTAAAAAAATTCGGTTTTTCATCAAAATAAGAAGATCTTAAATTCGGTATTTAACATGGTGAAATCTTGAATTTCGATTTAGCATGATCAAATTTCTAATCAATCTCATGCATCAATTAATACAACCAAATTACTAGAAATCAAAAAAACACTCCACTCACCTCTTAAACCGTGAACACAAGGATGAAAACCCTTCCAAAATTTCGTCCAAAGCCTTGGGGTCGCCCAAAGGATCTCCAAGACTCACCAAGGAAATTTCTTCACTTCAAGAAGATTGCCAAGAGGAAGAAGATGAAGAAGAAACACCAAAAAAAAATCGCCTCCAAGCTTTCCAAGAGTCGCCAAGTTCTTTCAAGCCGCCACCTCAATTTTCTCAAGACTCCAAAATCGCCACTAATCTCACCCTAATCGATATTATCACTTAAACTTTGGGTTTTAAAATTTTAAACCCATTAACCAATTTATTCCAATAGGGTTTAACCCATTTAACTAATAAATTTCGAATTTTAAACCCAATAACCCAATATCTCATAATTAACTAATTATTTAATTAACTTAACCATTAACCAATCACTTAACGAAAATCCATTAAGGATTTAACTAACATCCAATAAGGATTTAATTATCCAATAGAGTATAATTAATTAACCAATAAGGTCTAATTAATTAACTTAAAATTTGCAACCCAAAATCCTAATTAATTTATCACAAACAACCAATGATAATTTATCATAAATTAACAGTCAATAATCAAACAAATAATCTCTAATTAATTTACAAAAAAATCAATAACCAAAAATTTCTAGTTAATTAACTATCAACCAATACATAAAAATATCACAATCAATAATTTTATTTAAATCATGAACAAAATATCACGGTTACTGATTTTATTTAAATCCAAATAATGCTTACCAGAACTTAAGATCCTTGGATCTTACATTCCTCCCTCCTTATAGAGCTTTAGTCCTCTAAAGCTCAGCATCCATATCATCAAAGAGGTAAGCATAATTTTTCCTCATATCAGCTTCAGTCTCCCAAGTCGCTTCTTCAACCGACTGATGTCCCCAGATAACCTTTACCAAAGGTATAGTCTTGTTCCTCAGAACTTTATCCTTTCTATCCACAATCCGGAGAGGTCTTTCCTCAAAGGTTAAATCACTCTGAATCTGAAGAGGTTCCAACTCCAACACATGAGATGGATCAGGATAATATTTCCTCAAAGCAGAGACATGGAATACATTATGCACATGATCCATAGCAGGAGGTAAAGCCAATCGGTAAGCCACTGGACCAACTCTCTCAACAATATCAAAAGGGCCTACAAACCTAGGGCTCAACTTGCCCTTTTTGCCAAACCTCATAACACCCTTAGTAGGCGACACCTTCAAGAACACATGGTCTCCTACCATAAACTCCAAAGGACGACGTCGGTCATCAGCATAACTCTTCTGTCTGTCCCGAGCAATTTTCAGCTTATCCTGGATTTCTCTGACCTTATCAGTAGTCTCCTGTACTGCATCAGATCTCAAAATCCTCCTGTCACCAGTTTCCTCCCAACACAAGGGAGTCCTACACCTTCTTCCATACAAAGCCTCATAAGGAGCCATCTGAATACTGGAGTGGAAACTATTATTATAAGTGAACTCTATCAAAGATAGATCCCGGTTCCACTCAGAACTCCAATCAACCACATAGGCTCTCAACAAATCCTCTAGAGTCTGTATAGTACGCTCCGTCTGGCCATCAGACTGAGGATGGTATGCTGTACTAAAACTCAACTTAGTACCCAAACCCTCCTGTAAACTCCTCCAAAATCTGGACAAAAATCGAGAGTCCCTATCAGACACAATATCAACAGGCACTCCATGCAGTCTGACTATCTCATCAATGTACAATCTGGCCAGTCTCTCTAAAGAATAAGTCATTTTAATCGGAAGAAAATGGGCTGATTTGGTGAGTCTATCAACAATCACCCAAACAGCATCATGACCCAATCTGGTTCTGGGCAAACCACACACAAAATCCATACTAATGCTTTCCCACTTCCACTCAGGAATAGGAAGAGGCTGCAACAAACCACCAGGCTTCTGGTGTTCAGCCTTCACAGTCTGACAGGTTAAACACCTAGAGACAAAATCAAACACTTCTTTCTTCATACCCGGCCACCAAAAACTTTTCTTGAGGTCCTGATACATCTTAGTCACACCAGGATGTAGAGAATATTTGGAGTTATGGCTGTCCTCCAATATTTCTTTCCTCAAGCTTGGTTCCTCAGGGACACATACCCTTCCACGAAACCGAAGAATACCATCGGCAGACAAGCTAAAATCCTGAAATGCGCCATCAACCAGACTATCCCTGATCTGAACTAATTTCGGATCCACAGACTGCTGATCTCTGATCTTCTGTAACAAGGTAGACTGTACTCTGAGAAAAGCCACATAGCCAGTCTGAACTTTAGGAGAAACACTGATCCTGAGATCTCTGAACTCCTGCAGTAACTGCCATTCACTGACCCGTAGTGCAGCTACTGAAGTAACTGGATGTCTACTCAGTGCATCCGCCACCACATTGGCCTTTCCAGCCTGATACTGAATAGAGAAGTCATAATCTTTAATCAATTCCATCCATCTCCTCTGCCTCATGTTCAACTCCTTCTGAGTGAAGATGTACTTGAGACTCTGGTGATCGGTGAACAGATCAAACTCCTGACCCAACAAATAATGACGCCATATCTTCAAAGCAAAGACTACGGCCGCCAACTCTAAATCATGAGTAGGATAGTTCAGTTCATACTCCTTCAATTGTCTCGAAGCATAGGCTACCACAGAACCCTTCTGCATCAAGACACAACCCAGTCCTTTGCCTGAAGCATCAGTATAAACAGTAAACCTTTCCCCATCACTAGGAATAATGAGGATCGGTGTACTAGTCAATCTTCTTTTCAGCTCCTGGAAGCTCTCTTCACACTTGTCATCCCAAACAAACTTGGCCTCCTTTCTGGTCAATTTGGTTAAAGGACCCGCCAGTTTGGAGAATCCCTCAACAAATCGCCGGTAGTAACCTGCTAAACCCAGAAAACTCCTGATCTCAGTAGCACTAGTAGGTCTTCCCCAATGAAGGATAGCTTGTACTTTAACAGGATCCACAGACACTCCCTGACCAGAAATCACATGTCCCAGAAAACTGATCTTCTCTAGCCAAAACTCACACTTACTAGCCTTGGCATATAACCGTTTCTTCCTCAGAACCTCCAGCACTTTGCGCAAATCCCTGACATGCTCTGAAGTAGTCCGTGAGTATACCAAAATATCGTCTATAAAGACTACTACACAAGAGTCAAGCAACTCATGGAATATCCTGTTCATCAAATCCATGAAGACAGCAGGTGCATTCGTCAGTCCAAAAGGCATAACTAAAAATTCGAAATGCCCATACCTGGTCCTGAAAGCAGTCTTAAATATATCCTCATCCTTGACTCTAAGCTGATAATACCCTGATCTCAGATCAATCTTAGAGAACACTGTAGCTCCCTGTAACTGATCAAACAGATCATCAATTCTGGGAAGAGGATACTTATTCTTAATGGTCACTTGATTCAACTGCCTGTAGTCTATACACATCCTCAGGGTTCCATCTTTCTTCTTCACAAACAACACTGGCGCTCCCCAGGGAGAAACACTAGGCCGGATGTACCCTTTTTCCAGCAACTCTTCCAGTTGCTTCTTAAGCTCGGCCAACTCTGAAGTAGCCATACGATAAGGAGCTCTGGAGATAGGTGCCGTACCTGGCGCCAACTCAATGCCAAACTCCACTTCTCTAACTGGTGGTAAACCTGAAAATTCCTCAGAGAACACATCAGGAAACTCTTTCACCACTGCCATCTGAGTCAGATCAGAATTAGAATCATCCTGCACCTTGACATGTGCAAGATAACCCTTGCACCCACTAGCAAGTAACTTCCTGGCCTGCAGGAAAGATATCACATGTGGTCCTTGGTCTGACACTAGACCTCTCACAAAAATCCGATTCCCATCAAGCATATTCAAAGTGATCACTTTCTCAAAGCAATCCACAGAGGCATGATGTGAAGACAACCAATCCATTCCTAGGATGACATCATAATCTTGCATGTCTAAAAGGATTAGATCTACCAAAAACTCATAACCCTCTACATGTACTACACAGTCAGCACAAACAGTGTCTGTAGACAATGACTTTCCCAAAGGAGTACTAACAGACACAGCATAATCTAGCATCTTAGGTACAACAGGTAAACATGCAGCAAACTTAACAGAGACAAAAGACAAGTTTGCACCAGGATCAAATAGAATGCGAGCTAACTGATCAAATACAAATAATGTACCTTCCACAACGGATCGGGAAGCTCGTGTATCCTTCTCAGCCACAGCATAAACTCTAGTCTGGACTGTAGGCTTATCTGCGCCTCTAGGCTGCATCTCAGGCTCTTTGCAGTCCCTGGCCATGTGCCCAGGTTTCTTACATTTGAAGCACACGCCATTCTTCCTATGACAATCTTTCAGTAGATGTCCCCTGAGCCCACAATAACTACAAGTCCGGTCCTCTGTGACATTGGTTCTCACGTCCCTGGCATCCCTGAACTGCTGTGGTGCATCCCTGGACTGCTGCGGTGTCTTGTAAGAGTAAGGCTTAAACCGGCTCCTCTTGTAGTCCTTATGCCTAGGGTATTTCTTACCCTTGCCGCCACTGCCATGCTGAGGAACCACCGCCTCCACTGCAGGAATCACTGTCACGGCAGCATGAGAACTCCTCTCAGCTATGTATCTCTCAATAGTGCGTGCTCGACCAACTGTCTCAACATAGGTCTCCAAGTGCTGAGCACCAACCTGCTCCCTAATATCCCATCTGAGACCTCTGAGAAACTTGGTAGCTCTCCTCTTTTCAGTATTTATCAGATGAGGAGCATACTTTCCTAATTTCGTGAACTGTAGCTCATACTGGTCCACTGTCATATCACCCTGCTCCAGATGAATAAAAGCCACCTCTCGGTCCTCCACCAAGCTGTCTGGGAAGTACTTCTCATTAAATTGAGACAAGAAATAAGGCCAATCCACTATCTCATGTCTTTCTGCTGCTAGCCTCACCACACCTTTCCACCACTCGTCTGCGTCACCACGCATCATATAAGTGGCCAGACACAGCTTGTCTTCATCCGAGCAACGCATAACTTGGAAAATCTTGTCCAAGCACAACTGCCAGTTCTCAGCAGTGCTGGATTCTGAGCCCCCATAAAATGAGCTAGGACCCAGTTTCTGAAATTCACTCACAAGTGAAGCATAGCGCCTGTGAGCACCCTCCTGAGAGTCATCCCCCACTGCTCTAGTAGTAGTCTGGGGTCTCTCCTGAGTCAGCTGCTGCAAAAGCTGCTGTTGCGCCTCTTGATGCTGAGTCTGCTGCTGCTGCAGCATCTGAGCTTGCCTCTCAATCATGGCACCTTGTTGCTGTACCATGCCAGTCAAAGCCTCAATAGTCCTAGTGAGATTCGGGGTCTGCTCGCCCTCATCACTAGCATTACCTCTGGTTCGCACCATCTTAAATTCAGATTCCTACACGCACATATCATAGTCACACACATATCATAGTCAGGAAAACAAACATAACCTATTAGGTGTCTAGCAATACACAAACATGTTTTCCCCAAACTAAGTTTTAGCTAGCCAACTGCTCTGATACCATTCTGTAACATCCCACATACTTAACCCCAAGCAAATAACACAATCGCAAAAGTAATAGGATGTTTCATATAAGATCGATCAAATGCTAGGTAAAACCGAGTTCAAGAAAAACACGATCTGAAAATTTTCAAAACTCCAAACACATAAAATCTTCGAATCACAAATCTCATAAATCACATAAAGGTACCTGCCACCACGCAATACGTGCACTAGACATATGCACGTTACAGTTATCTCAAAACCGATTGCAAAAATATACATCAACTTCAATTTCAAAACAAATCCACAAAATCGATTTTTATAAACTAATACCAAACACCGAAACCAGGCCAAAGCCCGCGGTGACACAAAAATCAGACTCGTAAAACCGCCACAATCTGGCATCACAAGTTCACGTAGTTCACATCATTCATATCACATGGTTCACATAATGCATATAATTCACAGGGTTTAGCCACAACCGGCATCATAAGTATAAACACATTAAGGCCACAACCGGCATCATAAATTCATTAAGCATAAATCACAGCATCCATGTAATGCTAACTGCGCCCCTGCTCTACACCTGAAAATAGTGAGGGGTGAGCTACACAGCCCAGTGAGTGGATAGTCTAATTGACCATCCATAACATACACTCAAAAACATAGGCAAATTGTTTTAAAAATCTTTAACAGGATATTATGTCAAGATATAACAACATAAAGAAACAGAAGTCATATAGATATCCAGATGTATACACCAACATATAACAACTTAGGTTCTAGAGTTATACTATAAACCAACCGAACACATATATTCTAAACCAACTAAACATACCAACACACTTATAACCTAGTTGTCCAGCATATTCACAAAGTGACCAATATGGTCTAACCCGGCTTGGCCAAAGCACTGGGAGCTGCAAAATCTCGTGCAACACATAAACATGGACAGTGAATAGAATCAGGAGGTGGCCCCCGTCAGGTCACGACGTGGCACGCTGGTCTATCACGCCATAACATAAAACGAGAATAGAATCAGGAGGTGGCCCCCGTCAGGTCACGACGTGGCACGCTGGTCTATCACGCCATAACATAAAACGAGAATAGAATCAGGAGGTGGCCCCCGTCAGGTCACGACGTGGCACGCTGGTCTATCACGCCATAACATAAAACGAGAATGATGACATCAAGAGGTGGCCCCTGTCTGACCAAGACATGGCACTTTGGGTCTTATATCATTCCCAACACATAAAAGAGTAATGACATCAAGAGGTGGCCCCTGTCCGACCAAGACATGGCACTTTGGGTCAAAACCCGTTCTCCCAAAAGGTTCCTACTGGACAACACACATATCTTATTTCATAATTTCACATAGGTGGACATATTTCACAAAGGTGGACTCCTAAGTGTCAACTTGACTCTAGGATAGCCATCACAAAAATCACATCGGACAGGCTGAACTTCAACCCCATCACAATAATCATAATAGGCAGGTTGAACATCAACCCCCTCACATATCACAGTACAGGGCTGAAATTCAAACTCTTCATATATCACATAAGAACTATCCCCTTGAGTTCATAGTCACACCTAGCCTTAGTCCTAACCATCACATGACCACATAATTTTCCAAAAACACAACCCCACATAATTATCAAAGAATCACATAATGAAGATCACATAGTGTAGTCCTTATATTTCATGCTGATTAGTTCAGTGTAATCTTGCTATGTTATCACCCAATTCTTCTCAAACAAGGGTACATGCTACACTCATAAAGAAACATAAAATTACAACAAGCATTCATCATAAAATCAACATAAAATGTAATACATACAAATTACCACAATTTATCAAACAATCCATAAATACACATAAAGGAATATTCATGATTTGCATTTAACAAGCATCCAAAAATTGACATAAAAATCATGTATTCATATTAATTACTACATGTGATCCACGGTTAACATAACATATTATTTACTAAATTTTAAACCTTAGTTAACATCAATCTCATGCTCAAAATCATTGATTTAAAACCTCCTAAATTCCATAAAAGAATACCTTAACTTTCATGTTGCTAACTTTCGGATTTCATAAATAAAATCATCAAAATTTCGGTTTTCAAAATATACACACATTTGCCAAATTTCGGTTTTCACAAAAATACATCTTAATTCCATTGTTAGCATGATAAAATTCCCAACTTAAATCAAACCCTTAGTTAACAAGAATCATCATGAATAAATTAGGTTTTCATTATAAATATCTCCTTGCCATTTTCGATTCTTCACATGAGATATACATCCATTAAACTTTCGGTTTTTCATGTTATATATATACCTTTGCATAAATTCGGTTTTTCATCAAAATAAGAAGTTCTACCATTGTAAAAAAATTCGGTTTTTCATCAAAATAAGGAGATCTTAAATTCGGTATTTAACATGGTGAAATCTTGAATTTCGATTTAGCATGATCAAATTTCTAATCAATCTCATGCATCAATTAATACAACCAAATTACTAGAAATCAAAAAAACACTCCACTCACCTCTTAAACCGTGAACACAAGGATGAAAACCCTTCCAAAATTTCGTCCAAAGCCTTGGGGTCGCCCAAAGGATCTCCAAGACTCACCAAGGAAATTTCTTCACTTCAAGAAGATTGCCAAGAGGAAGAAGATGAAGAAGAAACACCAAAAAAAAATCGCCTCCAAGCTTTCCAAGAGTCGCCAAGTTCTTTCAAGCCGCCACCTCAATTTTCTCAAGACTCCAAAATCGCCACTAATCTCACCCTAATCGATATTATCACTTAAACTTTGGGTTTTAAAATTTTAAACCCATTAACCAATTTATTCCAATAGGGTTTAACCCATTTAACTAATAAATTTCGAATTTTAAACCCAATAACCCAATATCTCATAATTAACTAATTATTTAATTAACTTAACCATTAACCAATCACTTAACGAAAATCCATTAAGGATTTAACTAACATCCAATAAGGATTTAATTATCCAATAGAGTATAATTAATTAACCAATAAGGTCTAATTAATTAACTTAAAATTTGCAACCCAAAATCCTAATTAATTTATCACAAACAACCAATGATAATTTATCATAAATTAACAGTCAATAATCAAACAAATAATCTCTAATTAATTTACAAAAAAATCAATAACCAAAAATTTCTAGTTAATTAACTATCAACCAATACATAAAAATATCACAATCAATAATTTTATTTAAATCATGAACAAAATATCACGGTTACTGATTTTATTTAAATCCAAATAATGCTTACCAGAACTTAAGATCCTTGGATCTTACAGCCAACTTTCGAGCATGTACGCGCACACGGAACCTTTACGGGGCTATGGAAGCGGAGCGTTGCGAGTCCTCGTCCGGGTCAGAGAGGAGGGCGAGGAGTCCTAAGGGTAGACAAAGGGCTAGGCACCCTAGAGGTAGGCAAGGGCTAGGCGCCCTAGAGGAAGGCAAGGGCTAGGCGCCCAAGTTGAAAACAATCATTGAAGGCAAAGATCGGCACCCTGAGTGATGGGAGGCACTCCGGCGACCAAATTTGAATGAAGCACAAAACGATTACAAGGCAAGGGACCCTAGGCTAGAACCCTTGGAGTTTAAAGTGGACTAGATTCTACTACAAAGCTTGAAATTCTCACAAAAAAAACTACCTCCCCCAAGAGAACCCATCTCTCTTATATAGACTTCAAGGTGTCTCCTCAAAATGTCTCTTCAAAATGTCTCTTCAAAATGTCTCTTCAAAATGTCTCTTCAAAGAGTCTCTTCAAAATGTCTCTTCAAAATGTCTCTTCAAAGAGTCTCTTCAAAATGCCTCTTCAAGGTGTCTCTTTGTATTTCTTGATGGCGTGTCTCTCCTTGTTTGGTGCTACAGACACCTATTTGAGCTGAGAATTCTGGGACTTCTCCCTCTGGCCCTGGGGAGTCTTTCCAGGTATCGTCCGAGGCTGGTGGGGAGTCCTATGTGGTGGTTCTGACTCCGTCAATTCCCCTGGGGTGAGGAGAATTCTCCTCCGGAGAATAAGAGCTTGCCATGGTAGAAGGGCGTTCGCCTTCAGGAAGAGGCGCATGGTAGGGTAGCAGATCTGCGATGTTGAAGACGGGGCTGATGAGAGAGTCCTCGGGTAGGTCGAGGACAGAAGCATTGCTGCCACGCCGCAGAACCGTATAGGGGCCGTCGCAGCGTGCTTGGAGCTTACAGTTGGCTCTAGACCTCAAACGCTCAGGGTGGATTCGCACAAGCACTCGCTACCGACCTCAAAGTGATGTGGCCTACGGTGCTCGTTGGCCTCAGCAGCATAATGTGTATTTCTCAAGAAAATCCAGCAGCGAATCTCGTCATGTAAACCCAAAAGATGCAACGCAAATGTATGAGCAGACTCATGGTGGGAAGGATGAGCGGGAAAATTATGCATGTCTAGAGGCTTGCGAGGTTGGTGACCAAGAACGACTTGGAAAGGACTCAGACCGGTAGACCGTATGAAGGCGCTATTATATGCAAACTCCGCGATGGGAAGATGCTCAGCCCAATGGCGTGGGAAGTCACCAGCTAAGCACTGCAAGAGGTTGCCCAAACTACGATTCACCACCTTGGTTTGACCGTCCATCTGCGGATGGTAGGCCGAGGAATACTTGAGAGTGGAGCCAAGTAGGGACCACAGGGACCTCCAGAAGTGTCCCACAAACTGAGGGTCACGGTCGGACACAATGGTCAAGGGGAGACCATATAGGCGGACAATCTCTTTGACGAAGAGATGTGCAATGCGTGAAGCATCGGCCGTTTTGGAACAAGGCACAAAGTGTGCCATCTTAGAGAAGCGATCCACGACAATGAAGATGGAGTCATGGCGCGAGGCCGTGCAAGGTAAGCCTAGAACAAAGTCCATGCTAATGTCGAGCCATGGACCCTTAGGAACGGGCAGCGGGGTGTACAACCCGGTGTTGGTAGGGAGGGGCTTGGCACGCTGACACGTACCATAATGGCGGACGCCCCGTTCTACATCCCCATGAAGGGTGGGCCAGAAGAAATGATCTTCGGCCAAACCCAGGGTCTTGTCACGACCATGGTGACCAGTGGCACCACCTGCGTGAAGCTCAATCAAGAGATGCTCGCGAAGGGACGAGCGGGGAATACAGAGTCGATTACCATACACAAGGAAGCCGTCGTGTAAATGGTAAGGCGAGTCTAGTGGGTCATCAGTAAGGAACCTGGCAAGAATGGGGCCAAAGTCAGGACAGTCTGCATACTCATCGCAGATGTGGTCCAGGGCGGGAACCGAGGTGGACAGAACACACAGTAAGGACCGGACACGGCTGAGCGCGTCAGCCACGACGTTTTCCTTGCCAGCCTTGTGAGTGATCACAAAGGTATATTGCTGAAGGAACTCGACCCACTTCGCATGGCGAGGGGCTAGCTTCTTCTGCGCGTTGAGGAACGAGAGGGCTTGATGGTCACTAAACAGGACAAACTCCTTATGTAGGAGGTAGTGTTGCCATTGTCGGAGGGACTGAACGATGGCGTAGAATTCCTTATCGTATCTCGAGTACCGTTCGCGCACCTCGTTCAACTTCTCGCTAAAGATGGCGACGGGGTGCCCCTCCTGACTAAGAGTGCAACCGATGCCGGTACCGGAGGCATCGCAGGCGACCTCGAAGACCTTCGAGAAATCGGGTAGGCGAAGGACAGGGGCCGACGTCATGATATCCTTAAGCACTAGGAAGGCACGTCTAGCGGCAGGGGTCCACGAGAGTGCCTCGTGCTTGGTGCAGGCCGTCATAGGGGCAGCAATGGTGCTAAAACCCTTAATGAAACGGTGATAGAAGGCGGCAAGGCCGAGAAAGCAACGAACCTCGGTGACAGATTTCGGTTCAGGCCATTGGCGAATGGCCTCAATCTTGGCAGGGTCAACCATGAGGCCTTGGTCAGACACGATGAACCCAAGGAACTGGACCTGAGGTTCAAGAAAAGAGCACTTCTTGGCATTGAGGAACAAGCGTTCCTGTCATAAGAGGTCAAAGGTCAAGCGCAAGTGGGCGAGGTGGTCGTCGCGGGTGTGACTATAAATGAGGATATCGTCAAAGTAAACGACGAGGAACTTCCCCATGTAGGGGTGAAGGACCTCACTCATGAGACTCATAAAGGTCGACGGCGCGGTGGTGAGACCAAAGGGCATGACAAGCCACTCGTAGAGGCCGTCCTTCATCTTGAAGGCCGTCTTCCACTCATCGCCCTTGCGGATGCGGACCTGGTGGTAGCCGTTCCGGAGGTCAAGCTTGGAGAACCAGCAGGCACCGGATATGAGGTCGAGCATATCGTCAAGGCACGGGATAGGGAACCGATACTTCACCGTGATGCGATTGATTGCGCGGCAATCAATACACATCCGCCATGAACCATCCTTCTTAGGGGTAAGAAGGGCCGGGACGGCACAGGGGCTAAGGCTCTCATGGATGAAGCCTTTGGACAGAAGATCGTCCACCTGCCGCTTGAGCTCCGTGTGCTCAGTGGGGTTAAGGCGGTGGTGTGGCAGGTTGGGCAAAGATGCCCCAGGGACGAGGTTGATGACATTCTGAATGTCGCGGGCCGGGGGAAGACCAACAGGAAGGTCAATGGGGGAGATGTCCGAGAACTCAAAGAGCAAGGCTGAAACCTTTGCGGACAAAGGGGTCGTTGGGATTGGCGGCGCGGGTGAAACCTCACGCACCATCAGCGCATAGATGGTCTCGGACTCACGGGCCTAGAAGACGAGAGAGCTGGGTCGAACAAGGGTTAGAGGCTGAGGGACCGAGTGGGCCGGTGGAGTGGTAGTCACAATGCCCTTGGATGTGGAGGCCCGCAACTCCTTGGGCGGAGCCGGGGTCACGCAAATCTTACGCCCTTTGTGCTGGAAGACGTAGGTGTTGGACCAGCCGTAGTGAATCACGTCACGGTCGTAGAGCCAAGGTCGGCCTAGGAGAACATGGGCCACGTCCATGGATGTGACATCGCACCACTCCTTCTCGGCATAGTCGTCGAAGTAGATGGGCACCTGACAATGATGGGTGATGGGGAGACTCGACGCGTCAACCCAAGCAATGGAGTAGGGTCGAGGGTGTGGCAGCAAGGGGAGGCCAAAGCGGGTGACAGTGGCTGTTGGGGTATGCCCTTAAGGCTAATGTTTGAGGCCTTGGGATTCTTTTAGTATCATGTATAAACTCTTATGTTTATAAAGGCAATGGTTGTTATTCAGTTTGTTACATTGTCTCAATGCTGTTCAGCTTGGCTGACATGCTGTAATGTCCTTAGTCGAGATATCTTGGTGAACATGAGACAGCCTTGATATGATTGAGACTAATATGTGTTCTAATCTTGTAGGATGCTTCGAGCATGGAATAAGATGTAGACTCATGGGTACATTGGATGTACTGGACAGACCCTACTAGGATATTCAATTGCTTGTCACAATGTGAATAATCCTTGTTTGCAACAAGTGGCACATGTCCTCTGACTTGAGATCACTTGTGTTTCTAAATGATGATTGTCATTGTTTTGAGGTAGTTCAATATCATTTGAAACATAATGGTTATAGACTATCTTGGATAATGATCATGAGTCAGGTTAGGACACTAGTGATAGATATAGGATTGCCGTCTCCTTGATTGGAGTGTGATGTTCTAAAGGGGCCCCCCTGAATGAGATGATTGAGAAAGTGTATGGCCATACCCAGGTGACTATGATCATCTGATCTAATCATGCTCATCATATTGGAGTTACAAGCTTGACACGCTTGTCCAATAAGAACATCCAGTGGCAAAGGAATCATGTATGCCTAGTGAAGTGGATTCACACTTGTGCTGTGGTTTGGGTGTAGTCTTGGAAGACTCTTTCCTTTATATCGGGAGACAGTGATGTGTTGCTAGATACCCCTCACTGATCGTGATAACGTAAGTTATCGTTACCGACATTTAAAGGAAACCCTTAGGGTCGCACAATTTGATGATATGGCTTACTTAAGTCACATCGTGTGGACTGAATTGTTTTGGTTCAGTTTAAAGGGATTTAAACTCTGATTGTAAGTGAGATCTGGTCTGATCATGTTTGATTGATTAGGGCTTGAGATCGGTAAGCTTCGATCGAGAGAGTTGATGCTAGATCGGTGAGATCAGGAGCATCAGGAGATGAACGGTTAGATCTGGAGCCTTAGGGTTTAATAGTGATCTAGACCAAATGCTTGGGTTGATTGATCTTTGAACCAAATTGAAATGCATTCAATTTGCTTGAACCGGTTCACATGAGTGAACGCATGGTTCAATGCATGAAGGCATTTTCTTTGGTCGGTTATGAGATCTTGGGTGCATGACTTCAATTTTTGGAAAGTCATGAAGGCCACTTCCCAAAAATGCCTCAATGCCAAAAACGAAAAAGCGTTTGCTTCTTCCTTTGGACGCTCACACTCTCGTGGGTTGAAGGTGTTGACGACAAGGAAGTCTCGGCTAAGCAACCAAGTCATCTCATCCCTTCCATTCGACAAGCACCCTTGGAGAACCTTGCTAGCACAAGGAACACAAGGAGTAGTCATCATCCTCTTGTGTGCGTCACCTTTGGAGGAGAGCCCTTTCGCCATCTTCTTCCAAGACGCCATTCGAATCAATGGCTATGGTATGTTTTCATTTGATCCATACAAGATAGTTAAGTTGATCATATATCATACATGCGATTCTTGAAACCCTAGTTTCGGCTATGCCAAAATTCTTGATGTGCATAATAGGGTTTATTTCGCCCCCCTCATGAAAGGGGTTCCTACAATTGGTATCAGAGCCATGGTTCATGTATGATTTATATGATTGCTTTGTGATCCATTTTTACGCTGATGCATAGATCTAAAGTATTACATGCGAAAGTTCATGATAGTTTTCAAATCATGTGAAAATACTAGATGAATATACTTATGTTGACGCATGTGTTTCGTTGGCGCATGTTAGATGTTTGCAAAAACTTATCTTGCGCGCCTCCTACTTAGATCTAAGCGCTTGCTATAAACCCTTAGACGGGTTAGTAGGGTTGAAGTCATCACCTAGTTGAGATCCAAACAGTCTGATCAGACCATCTGACAGCCTAGATGGGTCGACCAGATGGCACCTATGCGCAAGCATGAGGTGGCTATAGGTCGACTGCATCAAGAGCGTGTAGCGAGGTCTGGTTGAGACAACCAGTGAACGCGCATGAGTTGGGCCCGGGGTCACACCCGCTTGCCTGAACTCATGAGAGTCGTTCAGCCCTTAACGCATGCATGGTTGACCGTTGGGTCGACTCAAGTCAATTAGGACTTGGTGCATGCAAGGGCAGTGGATAAGACTAGGTCTGATGAGTGGATCCCTAGTAATGGACCGTTGTAAGGTAGTAAGGCACATAAGAAAATTAAAATTGATGCCAATGGGTTTTCGAAAATTTTTATTTTCTTATCTGGATCACATGTTGATTGCATACCATGATGAGTGTCTATTTCATCTTATGTGGGTTGCCCTTTTAATGTGTGCTGTGCTGGGGCCTGCGTGCCTGGAATTCAATTGTAAATTAATTTTATTGTGATCTGCGCATCACATGTTATTTAGTTTATAATGTGTAATTGACCTGCGAGTCAATCTTGTCTAGATAGATTAAATTGTAATTTAATCAGACAAGAGCACAGAGCACACATGGCAGAGGCGCATGCAGCTTGAGGCTTAACCAGGTGGGAGGTCCAGGGTTCGACTCTGGGACAGGCGCATTTACCTGGTGGGCGCACCTGAGCTGCAGTGGGCGCTTGGGCCCTGGGTTGGGCCAGATGAGATGCAAAAGACCCATGGAGAGCTCAAGTGAAGACTTAAGTTAAATTAAGGTCTTACTTAGGGTTAATGGGCTTTTACCACATAAGATCAGCATGCTTTCTATTTATTGTTTATATAATTAGAATTGCATGATTTAATCTTCTGCTATCGCCATAGGTTATGCATGATAGTTAAGAAGATAAAAGACCGTTAAAATCCAACGCTAAAATATCAAGCACGTAAGCCTTCTGACGCGAAACCTCACTGTTCTGACTATCATTGGGGCCGTGTTGTACCCACTCAGTGGGCACGCCCATCTATCTTCAGACGGTGTGTGATTTCACCTGCGTGTTACAGAGAAGGGATTTATTCCTTCTCGTTGCTCAGCATAGCACGTGGTGGTCCAGGGAGTAGGTCAGGTCAGCTTGACCATGTAGGCTACATATGGGGCATATGTTAGCTATATGGAGGCAGCCATCTGTGGGATCAGAGACTGTGTTGTACCAACTCAGTTGGCACAGTCTGCTGGATTGCCCAGATGAAGGGGAATCGCACGGGTTGGCGATTGGCAGGGACTGCCTACCAGAAATTAGTGCTTGTACTCTCTGTGCATCTTATCTCGCCTGAGCGGGACGCGGAGACCAAGTATGAAATCTGGATCCCATCTCACTAAAAGAGTGTTACTCTTTCGGACTGTTTTTATGGATTTTTCAGTCAGATAAAATAGTGAGAAAAGAATCTTTCTTAAGTCCTGGATTGATTCTAAACATTGATACTGACCTTGCTGTTCTTGCATTGTTGTAGATTCCTGCAGCAACGAACACCATGAGCTTCAATGTGCGATCCCTACTGGAAAGGGAGAAGTTTGCTGGGCCAAACTTCTCAGACTGGTACGGACACCTTAAGATTGTTCTTAAGGCTGAGAGGAAACTGTATGTCCTCGAGACGGCTATACCGCCTCAACCCGCTCCGAACGCCGCAAGGGCGGTTCGGGATGCCTATGAAAAGCATGTCAATGATAGCATTGATGTCGCTTGCCTGATGCTAGCGTCTATGACGCCACAGCTGCAGCATCAGCATGAGGATATGTCTGCTATGGAGATTATAGCAAACCTCAAGATGCTGTATGCTGCACAGGCGAGGACTGAACGCTATAATTTGACTAAGCTTTTCTTTCAGAGCAAACTGGCTGAAGGGAGTCCAGTGGGAGCTCACGTGCTCAAGATGATTGGGCACAAAGAGGCTCTAGAGAAACTGGGGCATACCATCAATCAGGAGCTTGCTGTAGACATTATTCTGCAGTCCCTCCCGGCCTCCTTCGATCCGTTCATTATTAATTTTAATATGAACAAGATCGACTGTACTCCGGCAGAGTTGCTGAATATGCTCTTGACTACAGAGGAGACTCTAAAGGGAAAGCCTTCAACCTCTGTCTTGATGTTCCCTTCCAGGAACAAGAAGAAGGGGAAGAAGGGCAAAGCCCCTGTCAAGAATTACAACAAGGCTCTGAAACAAAAGGTCAAGCGGTCGAAGGAATACCGATGTTTCCACTGTGGCCAGCTGGGTCACTGGAAAAAGGACTGTAAAGCGCTCCAAGGAGACAAGAAGGGAAGCATCGCTTCTGGCTCAGGTATTTTTGTGACTGAGGTCATGTTTTCTTCTTCTATTTCATGGGTGTTGGACACTGCATGTGGAGTTCACATTTGTTCAAATGTACAGGAACTCAAGAGAAGAAGACAGGTGGGACAGCATGAGGTGGACCTACGAGTTGGAAACGGGGCACGGGTTGCTGCTGTTGCTGTAGGAGAATATTACATCTCATTGCCATCTGGACTTGTATTAGAACTGAACAATTGTTATTTTGTACCTAGCATTACCAAGAATATTATCTCTATTCCTGCTCTTGTCAAGAAAGGGTTTCCCTTTGAATGCAAGACTTCAAAGTGTTATCTTTCTCTTGATAATATTGTTTATGCTACTGGATCAATTAACAATGGGTTATTCATGTTGGACATGGAATGTTCTATACAAAATATTGATAATAAGAAAGCCAAGTATGCTGATGACAGCACCTTGCTATGGCATAGTCGTTTAGGCCATATTAACAAGAAGAGCATTAAGCGGTTGCATGATAATGGACTGCTGGGATCATTCTCCTATGAGGAGATTGATACATGCAAAGCTTGTTTAATGGGTAAAATGACGAAGGCTCCTTTTCTTAACAAAGGTCAAAGGGCTTCAGGTTTACTTGACCTTATACACAATGATGTGTGTGGGCCATTTAGTAAACATGCCAGAGGTGGCTATTCATACTTCATTACCTTTACTGATGATTTCAGTAGGTATGGTTATGTCTATCTAATGAGACATAAAAGTAAATCTTTTGACAAGTTCAAAGAGTTCAAAAATGAAGTACAAAATCAGCTAGGCCGAAATATCAAGGCACTTCGCTCAGATCGAGGTGGAGAATACCTAAGTCGTGAGTTTACTGACTATCTGAAGGAGTGTGGGATTATCTCACAGCTCACTCCACCAGGAACACCGCAATGGAATGGTGTGTCCGAGAGGAGAAATAGAACATTACTGGATATGGTTCGTTCTATGATGAGTCAGGCTACTCTACCTTACTCCTTTTGGGGATTTGCACTGGAAACAGCTGCAAAGGTACTAAACCGAGTGCCATCCAAGGCAGTTTCAAAGGCTCCATATGAGTTATGGTATGGGAAACAGCCGAGCTTGACATTTATTAAGATCTGGGGTTGCGAGGCTTATGTCAAAAAGCTCGCCTCTGGGAAACTAGAGAGCAGATCTGAGAAATGCATCTTTGTCGGTTACCCTAAGGAAACTAAGGGTTATTATTTCTACGATCCCAAAGAGAACAAAGTATTTGTTGCTCGGACGGCCATTTTTCTTGAGAAGGAATTTCTTCTGCAAGAAGCCAGTGGAAGAGAAATAAAGCTGGATGAGAATCCAGAAGAAGGACAAAGTAGTCAAGCACAGTTGGATGAGCCTGAGCCAGTAGAACAGGTTATTCGACAACCTGAGGCTCAGATATCACGGGAACTGCGTAGATCGGGAAGGATCCGTCGACAGCCTGAGCGCTATGACGGAGTCTACATCATTGATCATGATGAACCCCTCACTTATGCGGATGCGGTCAGTGGACCGGAATCAGCTAGATGGCTTGAAGCTATGCGAGACGAGATGGACTCCATGTCAGATAATCAAGTCTGGGATTTAGTTGATCTGCCTCCGGGAGTAATCCCTATAGGTTGTAAATGGATCTTCAAGAAGAAGATTGACATGGATGGTAACGTGGTTACCTATAAAGGCAGGCTAGTTGCGAAAGGTTTCAAACAAATCTACGGGATAGATTATGATGAAACTTTCTCTCCTGTAGCCATGTTCAAGTCAATTCGGATTATTCTTGCGATAGCAGCATATTACGATTATGAGATCTGGCAGATGGATGTGAAGACCGCTTTCCTTAATGGAAATCTGGATGAGGATGTGTATATGACACTGTTGGGGTATGCCCTTAAGGCTAATGTTTGAGGCCTTGGGATTGTATAAGTGTCATGTAATAAACTCTTAAGTTTATAAAGGCATGGTTATTATTCAGTTTGTTACCTTGTCTGCTATAATGAGAGTACTTCTGAATAATGTCTCAAAGCTGTTCAGCTAGGCTGACAGGCTATAAGTCCTTAGTCGAGATATCTTGGTGAACATGAGACAGCCTTGATATGATTGAGACTAATATGTGTGCTAATCTTATAGGATGCTTCGAGCATGGAATAAGATGAAGACTCATGGGTGCATTGGATGTACTGGACAGACCCTACTAGGATATTCAATTGCTTGTCACAATGTGAATGATCCTTGTAAGCAACAAGTGGCACATGTCCTTTGACTTGAGATCACTTGTGTTTCTAAATGATGAATGTCATTATTTTGAGGTAGTTCAATATCATTTGAAAGATAATGATTATAGACTGTCTTGGATAATGATCATGAGTCAGGTTAGGACACTAGTGATAGATATAGGATTGCCGTCTCCTTGTTCAAGGAGTGTGATGTTCTAAAGGGCCCCCCTATATGAGATGATTGAGATAGTGTATGGCCATACCCAGATGACTATGTTCATCTGATCTAGTCATGCTCATCGTATTGGAGTTACAAGCTTGACCCGCTTGTCCAATAAGAACATCCAGTGGCAAAGGACACTTGTATGCCTAGTGAAACTGAATCACACTTGTGCTATGGTTTGGGTGTAGTCTTGGAAGACTCTTTCCTTTATATCGGGAGACAGTGATGTGTTGCTAGATACCCCTCACTGATCGTGATAACGTAAGTTATCGTTACCGACATTTAAAGGAAACCCTCAGGGTCACACAATTTGGTGATATGGCTTTCTTTAAGTCAGATCGTGTGGACTGAATTATTTGGGTTCAGTTTAAAGGGATTTAAACTCTGATTGTAAGTGAGATCTAGCCTGATCATGTTTGATTGATTAGGGCTTGAGATCGGTAAGCTTCGATCGAGAGAGCAGATGCTAGATCGGTGAGATCAGGAGCATCGAGAGATGAACGGTTAGATCTGAAACCTTAGGGGTTAATATGATTTAGACCAAGTGGCTTGGGTTAATTGGTCTTTGAACCAAACCTAATTGAACCGGTTCACTAGGGTGAACGCATGGTTCAATTTAAGAGATGTTTTCGGTTGGTTCACTTAGGGTGAACGCAAGGAATTAAGGGGGCTTTAATGAAGGGGGTTACACATTAAATGGTAACCGTTTCTTTCATTTGATGAGCTCTCTCTCCCTTTCGGTTTGGATTTGAGAGTGAGAGTTTTTGGCTTGCACTCACGACGAAGAGAAGGGGAGGACGAAAACAAGAACTCTCGGCCCTAGCATCATCTTATCATCCTACCACTCGAGAAGGACAACTTGGCATTTTGCTAGCACAAAAGTTGCGCAAGTTGGAAGCCTTCATCACTTAGTGTGTGTCTTCTAAGGAGAAGATCCCTTTCGATCTTTCTTCTTCCAAGCCGCCATCCATCCATGGCATTGGTAAGATCATAACTTGATCTAAAGTTCAATTAAGTTGATCATATAGCTATACCATTTGCGATCTTATGAAACCCTAAAAGTCTATGCTTCCGCTATCAAAGTTTTGAATGCGCCCCCCTCTCGAAAGGGGTTCTTACCTTAGGGTTTTCTCGCTCCCCCTTGAAGGGGATTCCTGCAATTGGTATCAGAGCATGTTTGGTTTCGGTATGATGCTTATGATTGCTTAATGTATTGTGTTCCATGTTAGATCTAAGTTTTCTCATCATGCGAAAGTGCTAGTTGTATGTAGTTTATTGTGGCGCATGTATGAGGTTAACATATGTTGGCGCATGTTTGTTGCTTACATAGTTGCGCTTATTGCATGTTATAGTTTTTCTTAAAAACTCAATGAACTTGCGCGCATACTTAGATCTAAGCCCTTACTATAAACCCTTAGATGGGTTGATAGGGTTGAAAGCTTCATCTAGAATGGATCAAACTAGTCTGATCAGACCATCTGACAGCCTAGATGGGTTGACCAGATAGCACCTGTGCGCAAGCATGAGGTGGCTATAGGTTGACTGCATCAAAGGTGTGTAGCGAGGTCTGGTTGAGACAACCAATGAACACTCTTGAGTTAGGCCCGGGGTCACACCCGCTTGCCAAAACTCTTGAAGGTGGTTCAGCCCTTGGCGCATGCATGGTTGACCATTAGGTCAATTCGGGTCAGTTAGGACTCGGTGCATGCAAGGGCACAGGATCTAACTAGATGGATGAGTGGATCCCTATCAATGGACCATTGTAAGGTTGTAGGGCACATAAGGAAATTAATATTGATGCCTATGGGGTTTTCAAAAATTTAATTTCTTGATTGGATCACATGATGATTGATGCCATGATGCTTGTCTATTTATTCTTATGTGGGCTGCCCATGTTAAATGTGTGCTGTGCTGGGGCCTGCGAGCCTGGAATCAAACTTGTAAATTATTTTGTGATCTGCGAATCACATTTGTACTTAATTTATAATGTATAATTGACCTGCGAGTCAAACTTGTCTAGATAGATCAAATTGTATTTGATTAGACAAGAGCACAAAGGCACACATCCAAAAGGGGGCATTCAGCTGGTGGCGCACCTGAGGTGCTCTTGGCGCTAGGGGCCTGGGTTGGACCAGATGAGATGCAAATGAGCTCAAGTGAAGACTTAAGTAAAATTAAGGTCTTACTAGGGTTCATGGGCTTTTACCACATAAGATCATGCTTTCTATTTATTGCTTAAATAATTAGAATTGCATGTGTTTATCTTCTGCTATCACCATAGGACTTGTATGATAGTGAAGAAGATAAAAGACCGTTAAAATCCAACGCTAATATATCAAGCACGTAATGCCTTCTGACGCGAAACCTCACTGTTCTGACTATCGTTGGAGCCGTGTTGAACCCACTCAGTGGGCACGTCCATCTATCTTCAGACGGTGCGGGATTACACCTGCGTGTTACAGGGTAGGGATTTATCCCTTCTCGTTGCTCAGCATAGCACGTGGTGGTCTAGGGAGTAGGTCAGGTCAGCTTGACCATGTAGGCTACATATGTGGCGCATATGGTAGCACATGGAGGCAGCCATCTGAGGGATCAGAGACTGTGTTGTACCAACTCAGTTGGCACAGTCTGCTGGATTGCCCAGATGAAGGGGAATCGCACGGGTTGGCGATTGGCTGGGATAGCCTACCAGAAATTAGTGCTTGTCCTCTCTGTGCATCTTATCTCGCCTGAGCGGGACGCGGACACCAAGTATGAAATCTGGATCCCATCTCACTAAAAGAGTGTTACTCTTTCGGACTGTTTACTGGATTTTTCAGTCAGATAAAATAGTGAGAAAAGAATCTTTCTTAAGTCCTGGAATGATTCTGAACATTGATACTGACCTTGCTGTTCTTGCTTGTTGTAGATTCCTGCAGCAACGAACACCATGAGCTTCAATGTGCGATCCCTACTGGAAAGGGAGAAGTTTGCTGGGCCAAACTTCTCTGACTGGTTTGGACACCTTAAGATCGTTCTTAAGGCAGAGAGGAAACTGTATGTCCTCGAGACGGCGATACCGCCGCAGCCCGCTCCGAACGCCGCAAGGGCGGTTCGGGATGCCTATGAAAAGCACGTCAATGATAGCATTGATGTCGCTTGCCTGATGCTAGCGTCTATGACGCCACCGCTGCAGCGTCAGCATGAGGATATGTCGGCTATAGAGATTATAGCGAACCTCAAGATGCTGTATGCTGCACAGGCGAGGACAGAACGCTATAATCTGACAAAGCTCTTCTTTCAGAGCAAACTGGCTGAGGGGAGCCCAGTGGGAGCTCACGTGCTCAAGATGATTGGGCACAAGGAGGCTCTGGAGAAACTGGGGCATACCGTCAACCAGGAGCTTGCTGTTGATATTATTCTGCAGTCTCTCCTGCCCTCTTTCGATGCGTTCATCATTAATTTTAATATGAACAAAATCGATTGCACGCCGGCAGAGCTGCTGAATATGCTCTTGACAACTGAGGAAACTCTGAAGGGAAAGCCTTCAACCTCTGTCTTAATGGTTCCTTCAAGGAACAAGAAGAAGGGGAAGAAGGGCAAGGCCCCTGTCAAGAACTACAGCAAGGCACTGAAACAGAAGGTGAAGCGGTCGAAGGACAACAGGTGTTTCCACTGTGGCCAGCTGGGTCACTGGAAAAAGGACTGTAAAGCGCTCCAAGGAGATAAGAGGGGAAGCATCGCTTCTGGCTCAGGTATATATGTGACTGAGGTCATGTTATCTTCTTCTTCTATTTCATGGGTGTTGGACACTGCATGTGGAGTTCACATTTGTTCAAATGTACAGGAACTCAAGAGAAGAAGACAGGTGGGACAGCATGAGGTAGACCTACGCGTTGGAAACGGGGCACGGGTTGCTGCTGTTGCTGTAGGAGACTATTTCATTTCTTTACCATCTGGCATTGTATTAGAATTAAACAATTGTTATTTTGTACCCAGTATTACCAAGAATATTATCTCTATTCCTGCTCTTGTCAGGAAAGGATTTGCCTTTGAATGCAAGATTTCAAAGTGTGTTTTATCTTATGATAATATTGTGTATGCAACTGGTTCAATCAACAATGGGTTATTCATGTTGGACATGGAATATTCTATACAAAACATTGATAATAAGAAAGCCAAGTATGCTGATGACAGCACCTTGCTATGGCATAGTCGTTTAGGCCATATAAACGAGAAGCGCATTAAGCGGTTGCATGATCATGGACTGCTGGGATCATTCTCCTATAAGGAGATTGATACATGCAAAGCTTGTTTAATGGGTAAAATGACGAAGTCACCTTTTTCTAAGAAAGGTCAAAGGGCTTCAGGTTTACTTGACCTTATACACAGTGATGTGTGTGGGCCATTTAGTAAACATGCCAGAGGTGGCTATCAGTACTTCATTACCTTTACTGATGATTTCAGTAGGTATGGGTATGTCTATTTAATGAGACATAAAAGTGAATCTTTTGACAAGTTCAAAGAGTTCAAGAATGAAGTACAAAATCAGTTAGGCCGAAATATCAAGGCACTTCGTTCTGATCGAGGTGGAGAATACCTAAGTCATGCGTTTATTGACTATCTGAAAGAGTGTGGGATTATCTCACAGCTCACTCCGCCAGGAACACCGCAATGGAATGGTGTGTCCGAGAGGAGAAATAGAACGTTACTTGATATGGTTCGTTCTATGATGAGTCAGGCTACACTTCCATACTCCTTTTGGGGTTTTGCACTGGAAACAGCTGCAAAGGTACTAAACCGAGTGCCATCCAAGGCAGTTTCTAAAACGCCATACGAGTTATGGTATGGGAAACAGCCTAGCTTGACATTTATCAGGATCTGGGGTTGCGAGGCTTATGTCAAAAAGCTCGCCTCTGGGAAACTAGAGAGCAGATCTGACAAATGTATCTTTGTCGGTTACCCTAAGGAAACTAAGGGTTATTATTTCTACGATCCCAAAGAGAACAAGGTTTTTGTTGCTCGGACGGCCATATTTCTTGAGAAGGAATTTCTTCTGCAAGAGGCCAGTGGGAGAGAAATAAAGCTGGATGAGATTCCAGAGGAAGGACAAAGTAGTCAAGCTCAGTTGGATGAGCCTGAGCCAGTGGATCAGGTTATTGAACAACCTGAGGCTCAGATATCACGGGAACCGCGAAGATCGGGAAGGATCCGTCGACAGCCTGAGCGCTATGACGGAGTCTACATCATTGATAATGATGAACCCCTCACCTATGCGGATGCGGTCAGTGGACCGGAGTCAGCTAGATGGCTTGATGCTATGCGAGCCGAGATGGACTCCATGTCAGATAACCAAGTCTGGGATTTGGTTGATCCGCCTCCGGGAGTAATCCCTATAGGCTGTAAATGGATCTTCAAGAAGAAGATTGACATGGATGGTAACGTGGTTACCTATAAAGGCAGGCTAGTTGCGAAAGGTTTCAAACAAATCTACGGGATAGATTATGATGAAACTTTCTCACCTGTAGCCATGTTTAAGTCTATTCGGATTCTTTTCGCGATAGCTGCATATTATGATTATGAGATCTGGCAGATGGATGTGAAGACAGCTTTCCTTAATGGAAATCTGGATGAGGATGTGTATATGACACAACCTGAGGGTTTCACTAATCCAGCAGATCGTCATAAAATATGCAAGTTAAAGAAATCCATTTATGGATTGAAACAAGCATCTAGAAGCTGGAATATTCGTTTTGATGAATCAATCTCTGAGTTTGGTTTCATCAAGAACGAGGATGACCCGTGTGTATATAAGAGGTTTAGTGGGAGCGTAATTACATTCCTAATCCTCTACGTCGATGATATCTTGATCATTGGAAATGATATTCCTGAACTGCATGCTGTTAAAGCATGGTTAGGAAAATGTTTCCAGATGAAAGATCTAGGAGAAGCAGCCTATGTGTTAGGTGTGAAGATCTACCGGGATAGATCTAAGAGGCTTCTCGGGCTGTGCTAGAGTACTTACATCGATAAGGTCCTGGAGAGATTCCATTTAGAGAATTCTAAACGTGGATATCTTCCAGTCAGACATGGTCTGAATCTTTCGAAGAGTCAGTGTGAAAGTACCCCTTGAACTAAGGGGGGTCCCCTTCTAGGGGGAGCGAAAACCCTAGGCAGTGGCGCATAAAATTTTTGGGCAGCGGATTAGGGTTTCAAGAATCGGTTCATGTGATATGATCAACCAAATGGAAACGATTGCATGTAAGAGATAAAACTCATACCATAGCCATTTCGAATGGCGCCTAGGAAGCAAAGATCAAAGCAGATCTTCTCCAGAGGTGACGCACACAGTTGATGTCGCCTACTCCTCTTTGCGATCCTTGTGCTAGCAAGATCCAAAGAAGTCTTTGATCGAAAATGAGAAAGGGATGAAGAGATCTTTTCTTTGCCGATTTCTCCTCCAAATCCAAGGCGTCGTCACCCACGGAAAAAAACAGGAGGAATGCGTTCAAGTGGCGAGAATAGAGAGAGCACTCTCTTTCGAACGTGAGTCTCCAAGTGGAGATCATGGTGGCTAAAAATAGCACCACTAACCGCCCAACATGTTCACGCCAAGTGAACTTGTCGCCAATGCTTGAACCATTTTGGTTTAATTTAATTTTGGTTCAATTACCAAATAAACCAAACGACATGGCCTAGATCATATTAAAACCCTAAGGTTCCAGATCTAGCCGTTGATCTCTATGATGCTCCTGATCTGACCGATCTAGCATCTCTTCTCTCGATCGAAGCTTACCGATCTCAAGCCCTAATCAATCAAACATGATCAGACCAGATCTCACTCACAATCAGAGATTAAATCCCTTTAAACTGAACCCGAAACAATTCAGTCCACACGATCTGACTTAAGTAAGCCATATCATCAATTGTGCGACCCTGAGGGTTTCCTTAAAACATCGGTAACGATAATTTACATTATCACAACCAGTGAGGGGTATCTAGCAACACATCACTGTCTCCCGATATCAAGGAAAGAGTCTTCCAAGACTTCACCCAAAAACAGCACAAGTGTGAATCAATTCACAAAGCATACATTTTTCCTTTGCCACTGGATGTTCTTATTGGACAAGCCTGTCAAGCTCGTAACTCCAATATGATGAGCATGATTAGAACAGATGAGCACTGTCACCTGGGTATGGCCATACACTCTCTCAATCATCTCATCCAGGGGGCCCCTTTAGAACATCACACTCCTTAAACAAGGAGACGGCAATCCTATGTCTATCACTAGTGCTCTAACCTGATTCAAGCTCACCATCCAAGATAGTCTATAATCATTATGTTTCAAATGATATTGAACTACCTCAAAACAATGACAATCATCATTTAGAAAACACAAGTGATCTCAAGTCAGAGGAAATGTGCCACTTGTCTTAATCAAGGAATATTCACATTGTGACAAACAATTGAACATCCTAGTAGGGTCTGTCCAGTACATCCCATGTACCCATGAGTCTACATCTTATTCCATGCTCGAAGCATCCTATAAGATTAGAACACATATTAGTCTTAACCATATCGAGGCTGTCTCATGTTTACCAAGATATATCGACTAAGGACATAATAGCATGTCAGCCCAGCTGAACAGCTTTGAGACATTATTCAGAAGAACATATATTGCAGCAGACAATGTAGCTAACTGAATAACAACCATGCCTTTATAAACACATAGAGTTTATTACATGATACTTGTTACATTCCCATAGGCCTCAAACATTAGCCTTAAGGGCATACCCCAACAATCTCCCACTTGCACTTAATCTAATGGTTGAGAAATCTCAAACCCATATTATTACAGTGCTTCTCATGCTTCTGCTGCGCCAGAGGCTTGGTAAGCGGGTCTGCCAGATTGTCATCTGTATGAACCTTGCATACTTTGATCTCGCAACGATCTATGATCTCCCTGATCAAATGAAACCGTCTCTGTATGTGCTTGGACTTCTGGTGCGACCGTGGTTCCTTTGCCTGTGCGATTGCTCCAGTGTTATCACAGAAGATAACCAAAGGATCTGCACATGAAGGAACGACACCAAGTTCTCTCACGAACTTACGAATCCACACTGCCTCCTTGGATGCTTCCGAGGCTGCAACATACTCGGCTTCTGTTGTGGAATCAGCAACAGTTGACTGTTTGAAACTTTTCCACACCACTGCACCTCCATTCAAGCTAAAAACATAGCCTGATTGCGATCGGAAATCATCCTGGTCAGACTGGAACGAAGCGTCAGTATATCCTTCAATACTGAGTTCTTCCTGACCAACATATATCAAGAACATATCTTTGGTCCTCCGCAGATATTTTAAAATGTTCTTGACTGCAATCCAGTGCGCCATACCTGGATTACTCTGGTAACGACTGGTTACGCTTAACCCGTAAGCAACGTCTGGGCGAGTACACAACATCGCATACATTATAGAACCAATAGCCGAAGCATAAGGCGTATTGTTCATTTCATCTTTCTCAGTCTGTGTTTGTGGACACTGACTCTTAGAAAGATTCAGACCATGTCTGACTGGAAGATATCCTCGCTTAGAATTCTCTAAGTGAAATCTCTCCAGGACCTTATCGATGTAAGTACTCTGGCACAGCCCGAGAAGCCTCTTAGATCTATCCCTGTAGATCTTCACACCTAACACATAGGCTGCTTCTCCTAGATCTTTCATCTGGAAACATTTCCTCAGCCATGCCTTCACAGCATGCATTTCAGGAATGTCATTTCCAATGATCAAGATATCATCGACGTAGAGGACTAGGAAAGTAATCACGCTCCCACTAAACCTCTTATATACACACGGGTCATCCTCGTTCTTGATGAAACCAAATTCAGTAACTGATTCATCAAAACGAATATTCCAGCTTCTTGATGCTTGTTTAAGTCCATAAATGGACTTCTTTAACTTGCATATTTTATGACGATCTGCTGGATTAGTGAAACCTTCTGGTTGTGTCATATACACATCCTCATCCAGATTTCCATTCAGGAAAGCTGTTTTCACATCCATCTGCCAAATCTCATAATCATAATATGCAGCTATCGCGAAAAGAATCCGAATAGACTTAAACATGGCTACAGGTGAGAAAGTTTCATCATAATCTATCCCGTAGATTTGTTTGAAACCTTTCGCAACTAGCCTGCCTTTATAGGTAACTACGTTACCATCCATGTCAATCTTCTTCTTGAAGATCCATTTACAGCCTATAGGGATAACTCCCGGAGGCGGATCAACCAAATCCCAAACTTGGTTATCTGACATGGAGTCCATCTCGGCGCGCATAGCCTCAAGCCATCTCGCTGACTCTGGTCCACTGACCGCATCCGCATAAGTAAGGGGTTCATCATTGCCAATGATGTAGACTCCGTCATAGCGCTCAGGCTGTCGACGAATCCTACCCGATCTTCGCGGTTCCCGTGATGTCTGAGCCTCAGGTTGTTCAATAACCTGTTCTACCGGCTCAGGCTCATCCAACTGTGCTTGATCACTTTGTCCTTCTTCTGGATTCTCATCCAGCTTTATTTCTCTCCCACTGGCCTCTTGCAGAAGAAACTCCTTCTCAAGAAATATGGCCGTCCGAGCAACAAAAACCTTGTTCTCATTGGGATCGAAGAAATAATAACCCTTAGTTTCCTTAGGGTAACCGACAAAGATACATTTGTCAGATCTGCTCTCTAGTTTCCCAGAGGCGAGCTTTTTAACATAAGCCTCGCAACCCCAGATCCTGATAAATGTCAAGCTCGGCTGTTTCCCATACCATAACTCATATGGCGTCTTTGAAACTGCCTTGGATGGCACTCGGTTTAGTACCTTTACAGCTGTTTCCAGCGCAAAACCCCAAAAGGAGTATGGAAGAGTAGCCTGACTCATCATAGAACGAACCATATCAAGTAACGTTCTATTTCTCCTCTCGGACACACCATTCCATTGCGGTGTTCCTGGTGGAGTGAGCTGTGAGATAATCCCACACTCCTTTAGATAGTCAGTAAATGCATGACTTAGGTATTCACCACCTCGATCTGAGCGAAGTGCCTTGATATTACGGCCTAGCTGATTTTGTACTTCATTCTTGAACTCTTTGAACTTGTCAAAAGATTCACTCTTATGTCTCATCAGATAGACATACTCATATCTACTGAAATCATCAGTAAATGTAATGAAGTACTGATAGCCACCTCTGGCATGTTTACTAAATGGCCCACACACATCACTGTGTATGAGGTCAAGTAAACCTGAAGCCCTTTGACCTTTATTAGGAAAAGGTGACTTCGTCATTTTACCCATCAAACAAGCTTTGCATGTATCAATCTCCTTATAGGAGAATGATCCCAGCAGTCCATGATCATGCAACCGCTTAATGCGTTTCTCGTTAATATGGCCTAAACGACTATGCCATAGCAAGGTGCTGTCATCAGCATACTTGGCTTTCTTAATATCAACATTCTGTATAGAACTTTCCATGTCCAACATGAATAACCCATTATTAATTGAACCAGTTGCATAAACAATATTATCATATGACAAAACACACTTTGAAATATTGCATTCAAAGGAAAACCCCTTCCTGACAAGAGCAGGAATGGAGATAATATTTTTAGTTATACTGGGAACAAAATAACAACTGTTTAGTTCCAATACAATTCCAGATGGTAAAGTAATGAAGTAGTCTCCTACAGCAACAGCAGCAACCCGTGCCCCGTTTCCAACGCGTAGGTCCACCTCATGCTGTCCCACCTGCCTTCTTCTCTTGAGTTCCTGCACATTTGTACAAATGTGAACTCCACATGCAGTGTCCAACACCCATGATACAGAAGAAGAATACATGACCTCAGTCACGAATATACCTGAGCCAGAAGCAAAGCTTCCCCTCTTATCTCCTTGGAGCGCTTTACAGTCCTTTTTCCAGTGACCCAGCTGGCCACAGTGGAAACACCTGTATTCCTTAGACCGCTTCACCTTCTGCTTCAGAGCCTTGCTGTAATTCTTGACCGGGGCCTTGCCCTTCTTCCCCTTCTTCTTGTTCCTTGAAGGAACCATCAAGACAGAGGTTGAAGGCTTACCCTTCAGAGTTTCCTCAGTGGTCAAGAGCATATTCAGCAGCTCTGCCGGAGTACAATCGATTTTGTTCATATTAAAATTAATAATGAACGCGTCGAATGATGGCGGGAGAGACTGCAGAATAATGTCCACAGCAAGCTCCTGGTTGATGGTATGCCCCAGTTTCTCTAGAGCCTCCTTGTGCCCAATCATCTTGAGCACGTGAGCTCCCACTGGGCTCCCTTCAGCCAGTTTGCTCTGAAAGAAGAGCTTCGTCAAATTATAGCGTTCAGTCCTCGCCTGTGCAGCATACAACATCTTGAGGTTTGTAATCATGTCTCTAGCCGACATGTCCTCATGCTGACGCTGCAGCGGTGGCGTCATAGACGCTAACATCAGGCAAGCGACATCAATGCTATCATTGACGTGCTTTTCATAGGCTTCCCGAACCGCCCTTGCGGCGTTCGGAGCGGGCTGCGGCGGTATCGCCGTCTCGAGGACATACAGTTTCCTCTCTGCCTTAAGAACGATCTTAAGGTGTCCAAACCAGTCAGAGAAGTTCGGCCCAGCAAACTTCTCTCTTTCCAGTAGGGATCGCACATTGAAGTTCATGGTGTTCGTTGCTGCAGGTATCTACAACAATGCAAGAACAGCAAGGTCAGTATCAATGTATAAGAATCAATCAGGACTTAAGAAAGATTCTTTTTCTCACTATTTTATCAGGCGTGAAAAATCCAGCAAAACAGCCCGAAAGAGTAGAACTCTTTTAGTGAGATGGGATCCAGATTTCATACTTGGTCTCCGCGTCCCGCTCAGGCGAGATAAGATGCACAGAGAGTACAAGCACTAGTTTCTGGTAGGCAGTCCCTGCCGATCGCCAACCCGTGCGATTCCCCTTCATCTGGGCAGTCCAGCAGACTGTGCCAACTGAGTTGGTACAACACAATCTCTGACCCCACAGATGGCTGCCTCCATGTGCTACCATATGCGCCACATATGTAGCCTACACGGTCAAGCTGACCCGACCTACTCCCTGGACCACCATGTGCTATGCTGAGCAACGAGAAGGGATAAATCCCTGCTCTGTAACACACAGGTGTAATCCCGCACCGTCTGAAGATAGATGGACGTGCCCACTGAGTGGGTACAACACGGCTCCAACGATAATCAGAACAGTGAGGTTTCGCGTCAGAAGGCTTACGAGCTTGATATTTAATCGTTGGATTTTAACGGTCTTTTATCTTCTTGCCTATCATGCAATTCCTATGGTGATAGCAGAAGATAAATTTACTCATGCAATTCTAATATAAAGCAATAAAAGAAAGCATGTGTCTTTTGTGGTAAAAGCCCATAGCCCTAGTGAGACCTTAACCTAACTTAAGTCTACACTTGCTCTTTATGGGTCTTTAGCTGCTCATCTGGCCCAAACCTGGGCCCAAGCGCCAACTGCAGCTATGGTGCGCCCACCAGGAATTTGCGCCTGGTCCTAGGGTCGAACCCTAGACCTCCCACCTGGTCCAGCCACTGCTGCATGCGCTTCTGCCAAGTGTGCATTGTGCTCTTGTCTAATTAAATTACAAATTTAACTATCTAGACAAGAGTGACACGCAGGTCACTTTCACATTATAAATTAATTAAAATTGTGATACGCAGATCACATAAAGAAAATTAATTTACAACATATAATCCAGGCACGCAGGCCCCAGCACAGCACACATTAAAAACGGGCAGCCCACATAAGACTAAATAAACAAGCAGATGCAACAACCATCACGTGATCCAGTCAGGAAAAATAAATTTTTTAAAAAACCCCTTGGGATCGATTTTTTTTTTAATTTTTCCTTATTTGCCCCACAACCTTACAATGGTCCATTACTAGGGATCCACTCATCCAACCTAGTCAGATCCACTGCCCTAGCATGCACCAAGTCCTAACTGACTTGAGTCGACCAAAAGGTCAACCATGCATGCACCAAGGCTGAACGACCACACTGAGGTCTGGCAAGCGGGCGTGACCCCGGGCCTAACTCAGGTGCGTTCATCAGTTGTCTCAATCAGACATCGCTACACACCTGTCTGTAGTCGACCTATAGCCACCACAGGCATGCGCCAAGGTGCTAACTGGTCGACCCATTCAGGCTGTCAGATAGTCTGATCAGACATGTTTGGATCTAACCTAGGGGGTGACTTCAACCCTAATAACCCATCTAAGGGTTTAATGTAGGAGCATTAGATCTAAGGTGAAACGCGCATGTGATCAAGGTTTTAGAAAAACTTACAAAAACATGCGCCAACAACAACATGCGCAATGGAGAAAATAACATCTATACAAATCATGAATTTTCGCCAACTTAGATAATCGCATGTAACCTATAGATCTATTATAATGCGCATACATGGATCATATGACATATCATGGCAATCATAAACAAGCATGAAACATCAGTGCTCTGATACCAATTGAAAGTACCCCTTGAACTAAGGGGGGTCCCCTTCTAGGGGGAGCGAAAACCCTAGGCAGTGGCGCATAAAATTTTTGGGCAGCGGATTAGGGTTTCAAGAATCGGTTCATGTGATATGATCAACCAAATGGAAACGATTGCATGTAAGAGATAAAACTCATACCATAGCCATTTCGAATGGCGCCTAGGAAGCAAAGATCAAAGCAGATCTTCTCCAGAGGTGACGCACACAGTTGATGTCGCCTACTCCTCTTTGCGATCCTTGTGCTAGCAAGATCCAAAGAAGTCTTTGATCGAAAATGAGAAAGGGATGAAGAGATCTTTTCTTTGCCGATTTCTCCTCCAAATCCAAGGCGTCGTCACCCACGGAAAAAAACAGGAGGAATGCGTTCAAGTGGCGAGAATAGAGAGAGCACTCTCTTTCGAACGTGAGTCTCCAAGTGGAGATCATGGTGGCTAAAAATAGCACCACTAACCGCCCAACATGTTCACGCCAAGTGAACTTGTCGCCAATGCTTGAACCATTTTGGTTTAATTTAATTTTGGTTCAATTACCAAATAAACCAAACGACATGGCCTAGATCATATTAAAACCCTAAGGTTCCAGATCTAGCCGTTGATCTCTATGATGCTCCTGATCTGACCGATCTAGCATCTCTTCTCTCGATCGAAGCTTACCGATCTCAAGCCCTAATCAATCAAACATGATCAGACCAGATCTCACTCACAATCAGAGATTAAATCCCTTTAAACTGAACCCGAAACAATTCAGTCCACACGATCTGACTTAAGTAAGCCATATCATCAATTGTGCGACCCTGAGGGTTTCCTTAAAACATCGGTAACGATAATTTACATTATCACAACCAGTGAGGGGTATCTAGCAACACATCACTGTCTCCCGATATCAAGGAAAGAGTCTTCCAAGACTTCACCCAAAAACAGCACAAGTGTGAATCAATTCACAAAGCATACATTTTTCCTTTGCCACTGGATGTTCTTATTGGACAAGCCTGTCAAGCTCGTAACTCCAATATGATGAGCATGATTAGAACAGATGAGCACTGTCACCTGGGTATGGCCATACACTCTCTCAATCATCTCATCCAGGGGGCCCCTTTAGAACATCACACTCCTTAAACAAGGAGACGGCAATCCTATGTCTATCACTAGTGCTCTAACCTGATTCAAGCTCACCATCCAAGATAGTCTATAATCATTATGTTTCAAATGATATTGAACTACCTCAAAACAATGACAATCATCATTTAGAAAACACAAGTGATCTCAAGTCAGAGGAAATGTGCCACTTGTCTTAATCAAGGAATATTCACATTGTGACAAACAATTGAACATCCTAGTAGGGTCTGTCCAGTACATCCCATGTACCCATGAGTCTACATCTTATTCCATGCTCGAAGCATCCTATAAGATTAGAACACATATTAGTCTTAACCATATCGAGGCTGTCTCATGTTTACCAAGATATATCGACTAAGGACATAATAGCATGTCAGCCCAGCTGAACAGCTTTGAGACATTATTCAGAAGAACATATATTGCAGCAGACAATGTAGCTAACTGAATAACAACCATGCCTTTATAAACACATAGAGTTTATTACATGATACTTGTTACATTCCCATAGGCCTCAAACATTAGCCTTAAGGGCATACCCCAACACAGTGTCCACAAACACAGACTGAGAAAGATGAAATGGACAATACGCCTTATGCTTCGGCTATTGGGTCCATTATGTATGCGATGTTGTGTACTCGCCCAGACGTCGCTTACGGGTTAAGCGTGACCAGTCGATTCCAAAGTAATCCAGGTTTGGCGCACTGGATTGCAGTCAAGAACATTATAAAATATCTGCGGAGGACCAAAGATATGTTCTTGATATATGGTGGTCAGGAAGAACTCAGTATAGAGGGATATACTGACGCTTCGTTCCAGACGGACCAGGATGATTTCCGATCGCAATCAGGCTATGTTTTTAGCTTGAATGGAGGTGCTGTGGTGTGGAAGAGTTTCAAACAGTCAACTGTTGCTGATTCCACAACAGAAGCCGAGTATGTTGCAGCCTCGGAAGCATCCAAGGAGGCAGTGTGGATTCGTAAGTTCGTGAGAGAACTTGGTGTTGTTCCTTCGAGTGCAGATCCTTTGGTTATCTTCTGTGATAACACTGGAGCCATCGCACAAGCAAAGGAACCACGGTCGCACCAGAAGTCCAAGCACATACAGAGACGGTTTCACTTGATCCGGGAGATCATTGATCGAGGCGAGATCAAAATATGCAAGGTTCATACAGATGACAATCTAGCAGACCCGCTTACCAAGCCTCTGGCGCAGCAGAAGCATGAGAAGCACTGTAATAATATGGGTTTGAGATTTCTCAACCATTAGATTAAGTGCAAGTGGGAGATTGTTGGGGTATGCCCTTAAGGCTAATGTTTGAGGCCTTGGGATTGTATAAGTGTCATGTAATAAACTCTTAAGTTTATAAAGGCATGGTTATTATTCAGTTTGTTACCTTGTCTGCTGTAATGAGAGTACTTCTGAATAATGTCTCAAAGCTGTTCAGCTAGGCTGACAGGCTATAAGTCCTTAGTCGAGATATCTTGGTGAACATGAGACAGCCTTGATATGATTGAGACTTATATGTGTGCTAATCTTATAGGATGCTTCGAGCATGGAATAAGATGAAGACTCATGGGTGCATTGGATGTACTGGACAGACCCTACTAGGATATTCAATTGCTTGTCACAATGTGAATGATCCTTGTAAGCAACAAGTGGCACATGTCCTTTGACTTGAGATCACTTGTGTTTCTAAATGATGAATGTCATTATTTTGAGGTAGTTCAATATCATTTGAAAGATAATGATTATAGACTGTCTTGGATAATGATCATGAGTCAGGTTAGGACACTAGTGATAGATATAGGATTGCCGTCTCCTTGTTCAAGGAGTGTGATGTTCTAAAGGGCCCCCCTATATGAGATGATTGAGATAGTGTATGGCCATACCCAGATGACTATGTTCATCTGATCTAGTCATGCTCATCGTATTGGAGTTACAAGCTTGACCCGCTTGTCCAATAAGAACATCCAGTGGCAAAGGACACTTGTATGCCTAGTGAAACTGAATCACACTTGTGCTATGGTTTGGGTGTAGTCTTGGAAGACTCTTTCCTTTATATCGGGAGACAGTGATGTGTTGCTAGATACCCCTCACTGATCGTGATAACGTAAGTTATCGTTACCGACATTTAAAGGAAACCCTCAGGGTCACACAATTTGGTGATATGGCTTTCTTTAAGTCAGATCGTGTGGACTGAATTATTTGGGTTCAGTTTAAAGGGATTTAAACTCTGATTGTAAGTGAGATCTAGCCTGATCATGTTTGATTGATTAGGGCTTGAGATCGGTAAGCTTCGATCGAGAGAGCAGATGCTAGATCGGTGAGATCAGGAGCATCGAGAGATGAACGGTTAGATCTGAAACCTTAGGGGTTAATATGATTTAGACCAAGTGGCTTGGGTTAATTGGTCTTTGAACCAAACCTAATTGAACCGGTTCACTAGGGTGAACGCATGGTTCAATTTAAGAGATGTTTTCGGTTGGTTCACTTAGGGTGAACGCAAGGAATTAAGGGGGCTTTAATGAAGGGGGTTACACATTAAATGGTAACCGTTTCTTTCATTTGATGAGCTCTCTCTCCCTTTCGGTTTGGATTCGAGAGTGAGAGTTTTTGGCTTGCACTCACGACGAAGAGAAGGGGAGGACGAAAACAAGAACTCTCTGAAGGAACCCCTAGTTCAAAGGGGGGGAGAAACCCTAAACTTGCGATTCTAACAAGCATGGCGAAAAGGGTTTCTAAACAAGATCGAATATGATAACTATATGATCAACTTGAAGTTATGAGAACTCATACCAAAGCCATGAAGAGGGTGGCGGCTTGGAAGCAAGAGATCAAAGTAGGTCTCCTCTTCAAGTTCACACACAAGATGAGGGGTGGCTACCCTTTAGGATCTTCCTTGTGCTAGCAAGAGATCCCAATGTCCTTGTCGTGTGTTGAGATGCGCTTGGCCGAGAGCTACCGTCTCCAAGAATCCTCTTTCGTCCAATGAAGATGACAATTCAGTAAAACCGATTTGCGTTAAGCCTTCTCCAATCAAGTCATGGCGTTACACTTCCATAAATGGAAGGTTTTCAAGCCATGCGCTCACTTGAAGGAAAAACCGCCCAACAAGCCTTTACACCTTGAACCATACGTTCACACATGTGAACCGGTTCAAGTCAATTAGGTTCAACCCAATTCGGTTCATTAAACCAGCCCAAGCCATGGTCTAGATCTCTTTGAACCAAATGGTTCAAGATCTAACCATTCATCTCTTGATGCTCTTGATCTCTATGATCTAGCATCCAAACTCTCGATCGAAGCTTACCGATCTCAAGCCCCAATCAATCAAACATGATCAGACTAGATCTCACTTACAATCAGAGTCTGAACTCGTTTAAACTGAGTCTAAACAGTTCAGTCCACACGATCTGACTTAAGTAAGCCATATCATCAAATTGTGCGACCCTGAGGGTTTCCTCTAAATGTCGGTAACGATAACTTACGTTATCACGATCAGTGAGGGGTATCTAGCAACACATCACTGTCTCCCGATATAAAGGAAAGAGTCTTCCAAGACTCCACCCAAACCATAGCACAAGTGTGAATCAACTCACTTGGCATACATGTGTCCTTTGCCACTGGATGTTCTTATTGGACAAGCGGGTCAAGCTTGTAACTCCAATATGATGAGCATGATTAGATCAGATGAACATAGTCATCTGGGTATGGCCATACACTTCCTCAATCATCTCATATCGGGGGGGCCCCTTAGAACATCACACTCCTTGAACAAGGAGACGGCAATCCTTTATCTATCACAAGAGCCCTAACCTGACTCAAGCTCACCATCCAAGATAGTCTATAATCATTATGTTTCAAATGATATTGAACTACCTCAAAACAATGACAAGCATCATTTAGAAACACAAGTGATCTCAAGTCAAAGGACATGTGCCACTTGCTGCTTATAAGGATCATTCACATTGTGACAAGCAATGGAATATCCCAGTAGGGTCTGTCCAGTACATCCAATGTACCCATGAGTCTACATCTTATTCCATGCTCGAAGCATCCTATAAGATTAGCACACATATTAGTCTCAATCATATCAAGGCTGTCTCATGTTCACCAAGATATCTCGACTAAGGACATATAGACTGTCAGCCTAGCTGAACAGCTTTGAGACATTATTCAGAAGTACACTTATTACAGCAGACAAGGTAACAACCTGAATAATAACCATGCCTTTATAAACACAACAGTTTATTACATGATACTATTACAATCCCAAAGGCCTCAAACATTAGCCTTAAGGGCATACCCCAACAATCTCCCACTTGCACTTAATCTAATGGTTGAGAAATCTCAAACCCATATTATTACAGTGCTTCTCATGCTTCTGCTGCGCCAGAGGCTTGGTAAGCGGGTCTGCCAGATTGTCATCTGTATGAACCTTGCAAATCTTGATCTCGCCACGATCAATGATCTCCCGGATCAAGTGAAACCGTCTCTGTATGTGCTTGGACTTCTGGTGCGACCGTGGTTCCTTTGCTTGTGCTATTGCTCCAGTGTTATCACAGAAGATAACCAAAGGATCTGCACTCGAAGGAACGACACCAAGTTCTCTCACGAACTTACGAATCCAGACTGCCTCCTTGGATGCTTCCGAGGCTGCAACATACTCGGCTTCTGTTGTGGAATCAGCAACAGTTGACTGTTTGAAACTCTTCCACACCACTGCTCCACCATTCAAGCTAAAAATATAGCCTGACTGCGATCGGAAATCATCCTGGTCCGACTGGAACGAAGCGTCAGTATATCCCTCTATACTGAGTTCTTCCTGACCACCATATATCAAGAACATATCTTTGGTCCTCCGCAGATATTTTAAGATGTTCTTGACTGCAATCCAGTGCGCCAAACCTGGATTACTTTGGAATCGACTGGTCACGCTTAACCCGTAAGCGACGTCTGGGCGAGTACACAACATCGCATACATAATGGACCCAATAGCCGAAGCATAAGGCGTATTGTCCATTTCATCTTTCTCAGTCTGTGTTTGTGGACACTGACTCTTCGAAAGATTTAGACCATGTCTGACTGGAAGATATCCACGTTTAGAATTCTCTAAATGGAATCTCTCCAGGACCTTATCGATGTAAGTACTCTGGCACAGCCCGAGAAGCCTCTTAGATCTATCTCGGTAGATCTTCACACCTAACACATAGGCTGCTTCTCCTAGATCTTTCATCTGGAAACATTTTCCTAACCATGCTTTAACAGCATGCAGTTCAGGAATATCATTTCCAATGATCAAGATGTCATCGACGTAGAGGATTAGGAATGTAATCACGCTCCCACTAAACCTCTTATACACACACGGGTCATCTTCGTTCTTGATGAAACCAAACTCAGAGATTGATTCATCAAAACGAATATTCCAGCTCCTAGATGCTTGTTTCAGTCCATAAATGGACTTCTTTAACTTGCATATTTTATGACGATCTGATGGATTAGTGAAACCTTCAGGTTGTGTCATATACACATCCTCATCCAGATTTCCATTAAGGAAAGCTGTCTTCACATCCATCTGCCAGATCTCATAATCGTAATATGCAGCTATCGCGAAAAGAATCCGAATAGACTTAAACATAGCTACAGGTGAGAAAGTTTCATCATAATCTATCCCGTAGATTTGTTTGAAACCTTTCGCAACTAGCCTGCCTTTATAGGTAACCACGTTACCATCCATGTCAATCTTCTTCTTGAAGATCCATTTACAGCCTATAGGGATTACTCCCGGAGGCGGATCAACCAAATCCCAGACTTGGTTATCTGACATGGAGTCCATCTCGGCTCGCATAGCTTCAAGCCATCTAGCTGACTCCGGTCCACTGACCGCATCCGCATAAGTGAGGGGTTCATCATTATCAATGATGTAGACTCCGTCATAGCGCTCAGGCTGTCGACGGATCCTTCCCGATCTTCGCGGTTCCCGTGTTATTTGAGCCTCAGGTTGTTCAATAACCTGATCTACCGGCTCAGGCTCATCCAACTGTGCTTGAGCACTTTGTCCTTCCTCTGGATTCTCATCCAGTTTTATTTCTCTCCCACTGGCCTCTTGCAGAAGAAATTCCTTCTCAAGAAATATGGCCGTCCGAGCAACAAATACCTTGTTCTCTTTGGGATCGTAGAAATAATAACCCTTAGTTTCCTTAGGGTAACCGACAAAGATGCATTTATCAGATCTGCTCTCCAGTTTCCCAGAGGCGAGCTTTTTGACATAAGCCTCGCAACCCCAGATCCTGATAAATGTCAAGCTAGGCTGTTTCCCATACCATAACTCATATGGCGTCTTTGAAACTGCCTTGGATGGCACTCGGTTTAGTACCTTTGCAGCTGTCTCCAGTGCAAAACCCCAAAAGGAGTATGGAAGAGTGGCCTGACTCATCATAGAACGAACCATATCAAGTAACGTTCTATTTCTCCTCTCGGACACACCATTCCACTGCGGTGTTCCTGGTGGAGTGAGCTGTGAGATAATCCCACACTCCTTCAGATAGTCAGTAAACGCATGACTTAGGTATTCTCCACCTCGATCAGAACGAAGTGCCTTGATATTTCGGCCTAACTGATTTTGTACTTCATTTTTGAACTCTTTGAACTTGTCAAAAGATTCACTCTTATGTCTCATCAGATAGACATAACCATACCTACTGAAATCATCAGTAAAGGTAATGAAATACTGATAGCCACCTCTGGCATGTTTACTAAACGGCCCACACACATCACTGTGTATAAGGTCAAGTAAACCTGAAGCCCTTTGACCTTTATTAGGAAAAGGTGACTTCGTCATTTTACCCATTAAACAAGCTTTGCATGTATCAATCTCCTCATAGGAGAATGATCCCAGCAGTCCATGATCATGCAACCGCTTAATGCGCTTCTCGTTTATATGGCCTAAACGACTATGCCAAAGCAAGGTGCTGTCATCAGCATACTTGGCTTTCTTATTATCAATGTTTTGTATAGAATATTCCATGTCCAACATGAATAACCCATTGTTAATTGAACCAGTTGCATACACAATATTATCATAAGTCAAAATACACTTTGAAATCTTGCATTCAAAGGCAAATCCTTTCCTGACAAGAGCAGGAATAGAGATAATATTCTTGGTAATACTGGGTACAAAATAACAATTGTTTAATTCTAATACAATGCCAGATGGTAAAGTAATGAAATAGTCTCCTACAGCAACAGCAGCAACCCGTGCCCCGTTTCCGACTCGTAGGTCTACCTCATGCTGTCCCACCTGCCTTCTTCTCTTGAGTTCCTGTACATTTGAACAAATGTGAACTCCACATGCAGTGTCCAACACCCATGAAATAGAAGAAGATGAAACCATGACTTCCGTCACGAATATACCTGAGCCAGAAGCAACGCTTCCCCTCTTATCTCCTTGGAGCGCTTTACAGTCCTTTTTCCAGTGACCCAGCTGGCCACAGTGGAAACACCTGTTGTCCTTCGACCGCTTCACCTTCTGTTTCAGAGCCTTGCTGTAATTCTTGACAGGGGCCTTGCCCTTCTTCCCCTTCTTCTTGTTCCTAGAAGGAACCATTAAGACAGAGGTTGAAGGCTTTCCCTTCAGAGTTTCCTCAGTGGTCAAGAGCATATTCAGCAGCTCTGCCGGCGTACAATCGATTTTGTTCATATTAAAATTAATGATGAACGCATCGAAAGAGGGCGGGAGAGACTGCAGAATAATATCCACAGCAAGCTCCTGGTTGATGGTATGCCCCAGTTTCTCTAGAGCCTCCTTGTGCCCAATCATCTTGAGCACGTGAGCTCCCACTGGGCTCCCATCAGCCAGTTTGCTCTGAAAGAAGAGCTTCGTCAGATTATAGCGTTCTGTCCTCGCCTGTGCAGCATACAGCATCTTGAGGTTCGCTATAATCTCTATAGCCGACATATCCTCATGCTGACGCTGCAGCGGTGGCGTCATAGACGCTAGCATCAGGCAAGCGACATCAATGCTATCATTGACGTGCTTTTCATAGGCTTCCCGAACCGCCCTTGCGGCGTTCGGAGCGGGCTGCGGCGGTATCGCCGTCTCGAGGACATACAGTTTCCTCTCTGCCTTAAGAACGATCTTAAGGTGTCCGAACCAGTCAGAGAAGTTTGGCCCAGCAAACTTCTCCCTTTCCAGTAGGGATCGCACATTGAAGCTCATGGTGTTCGTTGCTGCAGGAATCTACAACAAGCAAGAACAGCAAGGTCAGTATCAATGTTCAGAATCAATCCAGGACTTAAGAAAGATTCTTTTCTCACTATTTTGTCTGACTGAAAAATCCAGTAAACAGTCCGAAAGAGTAACACTCTTTTAGTGAGATGGGATCCAGATTTCATACTTGGTCTCCGCGTCCCGCTCAGGCGAGATAAGATGCACAGAGATGACAAGCACTAATTTCTGGTAGGCTGTCCCAGCCAATCGCCAACCCGTGCGATTCCCCTTCATCTGGGCAATCCAGCAGACTGTGCCAACTGAGTTGGTACAACACAGTCTCTGATCCCACAGATGGCTGCCTCCATGTGCTACCATATGCGCCACATATGCAGCCTACATGGTCAAGCTGACCTGACCTACTCCCTGGACCACCACGTGCTATGCTGAGCAATGAGAGGGGATAAATCCCAACTCTGTAACACGCAGGTGAAATCCAGCACCGTCTGAAGATAGATGGACGTGCCCACTGAGTGGGTTCAACACGGCTCCAACGATAGTCAGAACGGCGAGGTTTCGCGTCAGAAGGCTTACGAGCTTGATATATTAGCGTTGGATTTTAACGGTCTTTTATCTTCTTCACTATCATGCAAGTCCTATGGTGATAGCAGAAGATAAACTTAAACATGCAATTCTAATTATTTAAACAATAAACAGAAAGCATGATCTTATGTGGTAAAAGCCCATGAACCCTAGTAAGACCTTAATTTTCCTTAAGTCTTCACTTGAGCTCTTTTGCATCTCATCTGGTCCAACCCAGGGCCCTAGCGCCAAGAGCACCTCAGGTGCGCCACCAGCTGAATGCTCCTTTGGGATGTGTGCATTTGTGCTCTTGTCTAATCAAATACAATTTGATCTATCTAGACAAGCTTTGACTCGCAGGTCAAATATACAATAAATTAATGAAAAAGTGATTCGCAGACCACAATAAATTTAACTTATAAATTACCAGGCACGCAGGCCCCAGCACAGCACACAATAGGGCAACCCACATAAGACTAAATAAACAAGCATATGGTTCAATCAACATGTGATCCAATCAGGAAATAAAATTGTTTTTTTGAAAATACCCCATGGCATCAATTTTAATTTCCTTATGAGCCCTATAACCTTACAATGGTCCATTGATGGGGATCCACTCATCCATCTAGTTAGATCCTTTGCCCTTGCATGCACCGAGTCCTAACTGACCCGTGTTGACCTAATGGTCAACCATGCATGCGCCAAGGGCTGAACCACCCTCATGAGTTTTGGCAAGCGGGTGTGACCCCGGGCCTAACTCATGTGTGTTCAATAGTGTCTCAACCAGACCTCGCTACACGCCCTAGATGCAGTCAACCCATAGCCACCTTGTGCTTGCGCACAGGTGCTATCAGGTCAACCCATCTAGGCTGTCAGATGGTCTGATCAGACTAGTTGGATCTAACCTAGAAGATGCTTTCAACCCTATCAACCCATCTAAGGATTTAATATAGTGGCACCTTAGATCTAATCATGCGCGCAAGATATAAGTTTTGGAAAACTTCTAGAACATGCGCAAACAAACAAACAAACAACATGCTTGCAAGTTGATAACCCTTAGATCTAAGGGGGTCCCCTTCAAGGGGGAGCGCAAACTTTAAGGGGGTCCCCTTCAAGGGGGAGCGCAAATTGATGTAAGCATGATACAAGCGCAACTTCATGTAAGCATGATACAAGCGCAAATTGATGTAAGCATGATACAAGCGCAACTTCATGTAAGCATGATACAAGCGCAACTACATGTAAACAAAGCATACATCAAGTAAAAGTAAGCGCAACATGTATGGATCACAAGGACTTGAAGCAATCATATAGATCATATCAAGAACCAGCTCTGATACCAATTGAAGGAACCCCTAGTTCAAAGGGGGGGAGAAACCCTAAACTTGCGATTCTAACAAGCATGGCGAAAAGGGTTTCTAAACAAGATCGAATATGATAACTATATGATCAACTTGAAGTTATGAGAACTCATACCAAAGCCATGAAGAGGGTGGCGGCTTGGAAGCAAGAGATCAAAGTAGGTCTCCTCTTCAAGTTCACACACAAGATGAGGGGTGGCTACCCTTTAGGATCTTCCTTGTGCTAGCAAGAGATCCCAATGTCCTTGTCGTGTGTTGAGATGCGCTTGGCCGAGAGCTACCGTCTCCAAGAATCCTCTTTCGTCCAACGAAGATGACAATTCAGTAAAACCGATTTGCGTTAAGCCTTCTCCAATCAAGTCATGGCGTTACACTTCCATAAATGGAAGGTTTTCAAGCCATGCGCTCACTTGAAGGAAAAACCGCCCGACAAGCCTTTACACCTTGAACCATACGTTCACACATGTGAACCGGTTCAAGTCAATTAGGTTCAACCCAATTCGGTTCATTAAACCAGCCCAAGCCATGGTCTAGATCTCTTTGAACCAAATGGTTCAAGATCTAACCATTCATCTCTTGATGCTCTTGATCTCTATGATCTAGCATCCAAACTCTCGATCGAAGCTTACCGATCTCAAGCCCCAATCAATCAAACATGATCAGACTAGATCTCACTTACAATCAGAGTCTGAACTCGTTTAAACTGAGTCTAAACAGTTCAGTCCACACGATCTGACTTAAGTAAGCCATATCATCAAATTGTGCGACCCTGAGGGTTTTCTCTAAATGTCGGTAACGATAACTTACGTTATCACGATCAGTGAGGGGTATCTAGCAACACATCACTGTCTCCCGATATAAAGGAAAGAGTCTTCCAAGACTCCACCCAAACCATAGCACAAGTGTGAATCAACTCACTTGGCATACATGTGTCCTTTGCCACTGGATGTTCTTATTGGACAAGCGGGTCAAGCTTGTAACTCCAATATGATGAGCATGATTAGATCAGATGAACATAGTCATCTGGGTATGGCCATACACTTCCTCAATCATCTCATATCGGGGGGGCCCCTTAGAACATCACACTCCTTGAACAAGGAGACGGCAATCCTTTATCTATCACAAGAGCCCTAACCTGACTCAAGCTCACCATCCAAGATAGTCTATAATCATTATGTTTCAAATGATATTGAACTACCTCAAAACAATGACAATCATCATTTAGAAACACAAGTGATCTCAAGTCAAAGGACATGTGCCACTTGCTGCTTATAAGGATCATTCACATTGTGACAAGTAATGGAATATCCCAATAGGGTCTGTCCAGTACATCCAATGTACCCATGAGTCTACATCTTATTCCATGCTCGAAGCATCCTATAAGATTAGCACACATATTAGTCTCAATCATATCAAGGCTGTCTCATGTTCACCAAGATATCTCGACTAAGGACATATAGACTGTCAGCCTAGCTGAACAGCTTTGAGACATTATTCAGAAGTACACTTATTACAGCAGACAAGGTAACAACCTGAATAATAACCATGCCTTTATAAACACAACAGTTTATTACATGATACTATTACAATCCCAAAGGCCTCAAACATTAGCCTTAAGGGCATACCCCAACACTCTCGGCCCTAGCATCATCTTATCATCCTACCACTCGAGAAGGACAACTTGGCATTTTGCTAGCACAAAAGTTGCGCAAGTTGGAAGCCTTCATCACTTAGTGTGTGTCTTCTAAGGAGAAGATCCCTTTCGATCTTTCTTCTTCCAAGCCGCCATCCATCCATGGCATTGGTAAGATCATAACTTGATCTAAAGTTCAATTAAGTTGATCATATAGCTATACCATTTGCGATCTTATGAAACCCTAAAAGTCTATGCTTCCGCTATCAAAGTTTTGAATGCGCCCCCCTCTCGAAAGGGGTTCTTACCTTAGGGTTTTCTCGCTCCCCCTTGAAGGGGATTCCTGCAGACACAACCTGAAGGTTTCACTAATCCATCAGATCGTCATAAAATATGCAAGTTAAAGAAGTCCATTTATGGACTTAAGCAAGCATCAAGAAGCTGGAATATTCGTTTTGATGAATCAATCTGTGAATTTGGTTTCATCAAGAATGAAGACGACCCGTGTGTATATAAGAGGTTTAGTGGGAGCGTGATTACTTTCCTAGTCCTCTATGTCGATGATATCTTAATCATTGGAAATGATATTCCTGAACTGCATGCTGTTAAAGCATGGTTAAGAAAATGTTTCCAGATGAAAGATTTAGGAGAAGCAGCCTATGTATTAGGTGTGAAGATCTACAGAGATAGATCTAAGAGGCTTCTCGGGATGTGCCAGAGTACTTACATCGATAAAGTCCTGGAGAGATTCCATTTAGAGAATTCTAAAAGAGGATATCTTCCAGTCAGACATGGTCTGAATCTTTCGAAGAGTCAGTGTCCGCAAACACAGACTGAGAAAGATGAAATGGACAATATGCCTTATGCTTCGGCTATTGGGTCCATTATGTATGCGATGTTGTGTACTCGCCCAGACGTCGCTTACGGGTTAAGCGTGACCAGTCAATTCCAAAGTAATCCAGGTCAGGCACACTGGATTGCAGTCAAGAACATTTTGAAATATCTTCGGAGGACCAAAGATATGTTCTTGGTGTATGGTGGTCAGGAAGAACTCAGTATTGAAGGATATACTGACGCTTCGTTCCAATCTGACCAGGATGATTTCCGATCGCAATCAGGCTATGTTTTTAGCCTGAATGGAGGTGCAGTGGTGTGGAAAAGTTTCAAACAATCTATTGTTGCTGATTCCACAACAGAAGCCGAGTATGTTGCAGCCTCGGAAGCATCCAAGGAGGCAGTGTGGATTCGTAAGTTCATTCAGGAACTTGGTGTTGTTCCTTCGAGTGCAGATCCTTTGGTTATCTTCTGCGATAACACTGGAGCAATCGCACAAGCAAAGGAACCACGGTCGCACCAGAAGTCCAAGCACATACAGAGACGGTTTCATTTGATCCGGGAGATCATTGATCGTGGTGAGATCAAAATCTGCAAGGTTCATACAGATGACAATCTGGCTGACCCGCTTACCAAGCCTCTGGCGCAGCAGAAGCATGAGAAGCACTGTAATAATATGGGTTTGAGATTTCTCAACCATTAGATTAAGTGCAAGTGGGAGATTGTTGGGGTATGCCCTTAAGGCTAATGTTTGAGGCCTTGGGATTCTTTCAGTATCATGTATAAACTCTTATGTTTATAAAGGCAATGGTTGTTATTCAGTTTGTTACATTGTCTGCCGCAATAAGTGTGCTTCTGAATAATGTCTCAATGCTGTTCAGCTTGGCTGACATGCTGTAATGTCCTTAGTCGAGATATCTTGGTGAACATGAGACAGCCTTGATATGATTGAGACTAATATGTGTTCTAATCTTGTAGGATGCTTCGAGCATGGAATAAGATGTAGACTCATGGGTACATTGGATGTACTGGACAGACCCTACTAGGATATTCAATTGCTTGTCACAATGTGAATAATCCTTGTTTGCAACAAGTGGCACATGTCCTCTGACTTGAGATCACTTGTGTTTCTAAATGATGATTGTCATTATTTTGAGGTAGTTCAATATCATTTGAAACATAATGGTTATAGACTATCTTGGATAATGATCATGAGTCAGGTTAGGACACTAGTGATAGATATAGGATTGCCGTCTCCTTGATTGGAGTGTGATGTTCTAAAGGGGCCCCCCTGAATGAGATGATTGAGAAAGTGTATGGCCATACCCAGGTGACTATGATCATCTGATCTAATCATGCTCATCATATTGGAGTTACAAGCTTGACACGCTTGTCCAATAAGAACATCCAGTGGCAAAGGAATCATGTATGCCTAGTGAAGTGGATTCACACTTGTGCTGTGGTTTGGGTGTAGTCTTGGAAGACTCTTTCCTTTATATCGGGAGATAGTGATGTGTTGCTAGATACCCCTCATTGATCGTGATAACGTAAGTTATCGTTACCGACATTTAAAGGAAACCCTTAGGGTCGCACAATTTGAAGATATGGCTTACTTAAGTCACATCGTGTGGACTGAATTGTTTTGGTTCAGTTTAAAGGGATTTAAACTCTGATTGTAAGTGAGATCTGGTCTGATCATGTTTGATTGATTAGGGCTTGAGATCGGTAAGCTTCGATCGAGAGAGTTGATGCTAGATCGGTGAGATCAGGAGCATCAGGAGATGAACGGTTAGATCTGGAGCCTTAGGGTTTAATAGTGATCTAGACCAAATGCTTGGGTTGATTGATCTTTGAACCAAATTGAAATGCATTCAATTTGCTTGAACCGGTTCACATGAGTGAACGCATGGTTCAATGCATGAAGGCGTTTTCTTTGGTCGGTTATGAGATCATGGGTGCATGACTTCTATTTTTGGAAAGTCATGAAGGCCACTTCCCAAAAACGCCTCAACGCCAAAAACGAAAAAGCGTTCGCTTCTTCCTTTGGACGCTCACACTCTCGTGGGTTGAAGGTGTTGACGACAAGGAACACAAGGAACACAAGGAGTAGTCATCATCCTCTTGTGTGCGTCACCTTTGGAGGAGAGCCCTTTCGCCATCTTCTTCCAAGACGCCATTCGAATCAATGGCTATGGTATGTTTTCATTTGATCCATACAAGATAGTTAAGTTGATCATATATCATACATGCGATTCTTGAAACCCTAGTTTCCGCTATGCCAAAATTCTTGATGTGCATAATAGGGTTTATTTCGCCCCCCTCATGAAAGGGGTTCCTACAGTGGCGTGGGACACGACATTAAGGCTACTGCCTTTGTCGATAACTATCTTACACGAGTGCCCGTTACACTTAATATAAGTATAAAAGATACTCGTACGCTTCCACTCGTCATTGGAATAACACTGAGGACAACGGCCAAGGTGGGTCGAGGGCTCCACTCGTCATTGGAATAACACTGAGGGCCGACCTCTTGTGCCGGTGGAGGCCCAAGGGAGGCAACGGGTGGAGGGTGAGGGTCGCGTAGTGCGGCCGCGATGTGCATGGACCTGCCACGCTGGGTGGGGCAGTCTCGATTGAAGTGTCCGGTTTGACTACAGTGACGGCAGGGACCAGGGGAACAACAGCTAGAGGCACCTTGCCCTTCTCGTCCCAAGTGAGACGGGGCGCAGGTGCCTCACGCAAAGCATCACGCGGAGGTCGTCAGGGACCTGTGTGCTGAGGACGTGAGGGTGCTGTTGGGGTATGCCCTTAAGGCTAATGTTTGAGGCCTTGGGATTCTATTAGTATCATGTATATAAACTCTTATGTTTATAAAGGCAATGGTTGTTATTCAGTATGTTACATTGTCTGCTGCAATAAGTGTGCTTCTGAATAATGTCTCAATGCTGTTCAGCTAGGCTGACATGCTGTAATGTCCTTAGTCGAGATATCTTGGTGAACATGAGACAGCCTTGATATGATTGAGACTAATATGTGTTCTAATCTTATAGGATGCTTCGAGCATGGAATAAGATGTAGACTCATGGGTACATTGGATGTACTGGACAGACCCTACTAGGATATTCAATTGCTTGTCACAATGTGAATAATCCTTGTTTGCATCAAGTGGCACATGTCCTCTGACTTGAGATCACTTGTGTTTCTAAATGATGATTGTCATTGTTTTGAGGTAGTTCAATATCATTTGAAATATAATGATTATAGACTATCTTGGATAATGATCATGAGTCAGGTTAGGACACTAGTGATAGATATAGGATTGCCGTCTCCTTGTATAAGGAGTGTGATGTTCTAAAGGGCCCCCCCCCCCGAATGAGATGATTGAGAAAGTGTATGGCCATACCCAGGTGACAATGTTCATCTGGTCTAATCATGCTCATCATATTGGAGATACAGGCTTGACATGCTTGTCCAATAAGAACATCCAGTAGCAAAGGAAACTTTTGTGCCTAGTGAAGTGGATTCACACTTGTGCTGTGGTTTGGGAGTAGTCTTGGAAGACTCTTTCCTTTATATCGGGAGACAGTGATGTGTTGCTAGATACCCCTCACTGATCGTGATAACGTAAGTTATCGTTACCGACATTTAAAGGAAACCCTCAGGGTCGCACAATTTGATGATATGGCTTCTTTAAGTCAGATCGTGTGGACTGAATTATTTGGGTTCAGTTTAAAGGGATTTAGACTCTGATTGTAAGTGAGATCTGGTCTGATCATGTTTGATTGATTAGGGCTTGAGATCGGTAAGCTTCGATCGAGAGAGTTGATGCTAGATCAGTGAGATCAGGAGCATCAGGAGATGAACGGTTAGATCTGGAGCCTTAGGGTTTAATATGATCTAGACCAAGTGGCTTGGCTTAATTGGGGTTTTGAACCAAATCTAATTGAACCGGTTCACTATGTGAACGCTTGGTTCAATTAGAGGAAGTTTCGAGCGTTCACTTGGAGTGAACGCATGAGCCATTAAGACTTACCAATTTGGGAAGGCGGTTTTCTATGTTGAAAACCAAAAACGCCTCCATGTTGTAAGTGTCGCTGAATTGAACTTGACGTCTCTTGCATTCTCGTTGGAGAAGGTGTTGACGACAAGGGAAGCGCTCTCGGCCAAGAAATCGTCTCCTCATCCCTACCACTCGAGAAGGATACTTGTAGATCCTTGCTAGCACAAGGAGCTTCATGGAGAAGTCATCTTCACCTTGTGTGCGTCTTCTTTGGAGGAGAGCTTATTTGCCCTCTTTGCTTCCAAGCCGCCTCCTTACTCATGGCCATGGTAACGCATCTTTCACTTGATGTTTTAAGTTGATCATATGACATATAGATCGATTCATGAAACCCTTGCTTCCGCTGCCGAAATGAACAATATGCGCCACTTAGGGTTTCGCTCCCCCTTGAAGGGGACCCCTTACAATTGGTATCAGAGCTGCGGTTCTATATGTGTTCATATGATTGCTTGATGTATTTGTGTGATCCATGCTTGTGTTTTTGAATAGATCTAAAGTTAACATGCGAAAATACATGCTTGTATGTTTTTACTCATGTTGGTTGCGCATGTTTTATGTTGGCGCATGTTGTTGTTGTTTTGTTAAAAACTCCAACTTGCGCGCCCCATATTAGATCTAAGCGCCTACTTTAAACCCTTAGATGGGTTGATGGGGTTGAAGTCATCTTCTAGGAAGGATCCAAATAGTCTGATCAGACCATCTGACAGCCTAGATGGGTTGACCAGATAGCACCTGTGCGCAAGCACGAGGTGGTTATAGGTCGACTGCATCAAGGGCGTGTAGCGAGGTCTGGTTGAGACGACTAGTGAACACACATGAGTTAGGCCCGGGGTCACACCCGCTTGCTGAAACTCATGAGGGTTGTTCAGCCCTTTGCGCATGCATGGTTGACCATTAGGTCAACTCAAGTCAGTTAGGACTTGGTGCATGCAAGGGCAGTGGATCTGACTAGCTGGATGAGTGGATCCCTATCAATGGACCGTTGTAAGGTTGTAGGGCACATAAGAAAATTAAAATTGATGCCAATGGGTTTTCAAAAATTTTATTTTCTTGTTAAATGGATCACATGTTGAGTGGATGCCATGTGCTTGTTTATTTCATCTTATGTGGGTTGCCCTTTTAATGTCTGCTGTGCTGGGGCCTGCGAGCCTGGATTAAAATTGTAAATTAATTTATATTGTGATCTGCGCATCACTTTTATTTAATTTATAATGTGTAATTGACCTGCGAGTCAATCATGTCTAGATAGATTAAATTGTAAGTTTAATCAGACATGAGCACAGAGCACAGTTGGCAGAGGCGCATGCAGCAGAGGCTTGACCAGGTGGGAGGTCTAGGGTTTGACCCTATGACAGGCGCATCTACCTGGTGGGTGCACCTGAGCTGCAGAAGGCGCTTAGGCCCTGGTCTGGGCCAGATGAGAGGCAAAAGACCCAAGAAGAACTAAAGTGAAGACTTAAGTTAACTTAAGGTCTTACTTAGGGTTAATGGGCTTTTACCACATAAGATCAGCATGCTTTCTACTTATCGTTTATAATTAGAATTGCATGATTTATTTATCTTCTGCTATCACCATAGGGTTTGCATGATAGTTAAGAAGATAAAAGACCGTTAAAATCCAACGCTAAAATATCAAGCTCGATAGCCTTCTGACGCGAAACCTCACTGTTCTGACTATCGTTGGAGTCGTGTTGTACCCACTCAGTGGGCACGTCCATCTATCTTCAGACGGTGTGTGATTTCACTTGCGTGTTACAGAGAAGGGATTTATCGCTTCTCGTTGCTCAGCATAGCACGTGGTGGTCCAGGGAGTAGGTCGGGTCAGCTTGACCATATAGGCTACATATGTGGCGCATATGGTAGCTATATGGAGGCAGCCATCTGTGGGATCAGAGACTGTGTTGTACCAACTCAGTTGGCACAGTCTGCTGGATTGCCCAGATGAAGGGGAATCGCACGGGTTGGTGATTGGCAGGGACTGCCTACCAGAAATTAGTGCTTGTACTCTCTGTGCATCTTATCTCGCCTGAGCGGGACGCGGAGACCAAATATGAAATCTGGATCCCATCTCACTAAAAGAGTGTTACTCTTTCGGGCTGTTTTGCTGGATTTTTCAGCCAGATAAAATAGTGAGAAAAGAATCATTCTTAAGTCCTGGATTGATTATGGACATTGATACTGACCTTGCTGTTCTTGCATTGTTGTAGATTCCTGCAGCAACGAACACCATGAGCTTCAATGTGCGATCCCTACTGGAAAGGGAGAAGTTTGCTGGGCCAAACTTCTCAGACTGGTACGGACACCTTAAGATTGTTCTTAAGGCTGAGAGGAAACTGTATGTCCTCGAGACGGCTGTACCGCCTCAACCCGCTGCGAATGCAGCAAGGGCGGTTCGCGATGCCTATGAAAAGCATGTCAATGATAGCATTGATGTCGCTTGCCTGATGCTAGCGTCTATGACGCCACAGCTGCAGCGTCAGCATGAGGATATGTCTGCTATAGAAATTATAGCAAACCTCAAGATGCTGTATGCTGCACAGGCGAGGACTGAACGCTATAATCTGACCAAGCTTTTCTTTCAGAGCAAACTGGCTGAAGGGAGTCCAGTGGGAGCTCATGTGCTCAAGATGATTGGGCACAAGGAGGCTCTAGAGAAACTGGGGCATACCATCAACCAGGAGCTTGCTGTAGACATTATTCTGCAGTCTCTCCCGGCCTCCTTCGATGCGTTCATTATTAATTTTAATATGAACAAGATCGATTGTACTCCGGCAGAGTTGCTGAATATGCTCTTGACTACGGAGGAGACTCTGAAGGGAAAGCCTTCAACCTCTGTCTTGATGTTCCCTTCCAGGAACAAGAAGAAGGGGAAGAAGGGCAAAGCCCCTGTCAAGAACTACAGCAAGGCTCTGAAACAAAAGGTGAAGCGGTCGAAGGACAACAGATGTTTCCATTGTGGCCAGCTGGGTCACTGGAAAAAGGACTGTAAAGCGCTCCAAGGAGACAAGAAGGGAAGCATCGCTTCTGGCTCAGGTATATTTGTGACTGAGGTCATGATATCTTCTTCTTCTATTTCATGGGTGTTGGACACTGCATGTGGAGTTCACATTTGTTCAAATGTACAGGAACTCAAGAGAAGAAGACAGGTGGGACAGCATGAGGTGGACCTACGAGTTGGAAACGGGGCACGGGTTCCTGCTGTTGCTGTAGGGGTTTATTACATCTCATTACCATCTGGACTTGTACTAGAACTAGACAATTGTTATTTTGTTCCAAGTATTACGAAAAATATTATCTCTATTCCTGCTCTTGTCAGGAAAGGATTTTCCTTTGAATGCAATATTTCAAAGTGTGTAATTTCTTATGATAATATTGTTTATGCTTCTGGATCAATTAACAATGGGTTATTCATGTTGGACATGGAATGTTCTGTACAAAATATTGATAATAAGAAAGCCAAGTATGCTGATGACAGCACCTTGTTATGGCATAGTCGTTTAGGCCATATTAACAAGAAACGCATTAAGCGGTTGCATGACCATGGACTGCTGGGATCATTCTCCTATGAGGAGATTGATACATGCAAAGCTTGTTTAATGGGTAAAATGACAAAGGCTCCTTTTTCTCACAAAGGTCAAAGGGCTTCAGGTTTACTTGACCTTATACACAGTGATGTGTGTGGGCCATTTAGTAAACATGCCAGAGGTGGCTATTCGTACTTCATTACCTTTACTGATGATTTCAATAGATATGGGTATGTCTATCTAATGAGACATAAGAGTGAATCTTTTGACAAGTTCAAAGAGTTCAAGAATGAAGTACAGAATCAGCTAGGCCGAAATATCAAGGCACTTCGCTCAGATCGAGGTGGAGAATACCTAAGTCGAGAGTTTACTGACTATCTGAAGGAGTGTGGGATTATCTCACAGCTCACTCTGCTAGGAACACCGCAATGGAATGGTGTGTCCGAGAGGAGGAACAGAACCTTACTGGAGATGGTTCGTTCTATGATGAGTCAGGCTACTCTACCTTACTCCTTTTGGGGATTTGCACTGGAAACAGCTGCAAAGGTACTAAACCGAGTGCCATCCAAGGCAGTTTCAAAGACTCCATATGAGTTATGGTATGGGAAACAGCCAAGCTTGACATTTATTAAGATCTGGGGTTGCGAGGCTTATGTCAAAAAGCTCGCCTCTGGGAAACTAGAGAGCAGATCTGAGAAATGTATCTTTGTCGGTTACCCTAAGGAAACTAAGGGTTATTTTTTCTACGATCCCAAAGAGAACAAGGTATTTGTTGCTCGGACGGCTATTTTTCTTGAGAAGGAGTTTCTTCTGCAAGAAGCCAGTGGGAGAGAAATAAAGCTGGATGAGAATCCAGAGGAAGGACAAAGTAGTCAAGCACAGTTGGATGAGCCTGAGCCAGTTGAGCAGGTTATTGAACAACCTGAGGCTCAGATATCACGGGAACCGCGAAGATCGGGAAGGATCCGTCGACAGCCTGAGCGCTATGACGGAGTCTACATCATTGATAATGATGAACCCCTCACTTATGCGGATGCAGTCAGTGGACCGGAGTCAGCTAGGTGGCTTGAAGCTATGCAAGCCGAGATGGACTCCATGTCAGATAACCAGGTCTGGGATTTGGTTGATCCGCCTCCGGGAGTAATCCCTATAGGCTGTAAATGGATCTTCAAGAAGAAGATTGACATGGATGGTAACGTGGTTACCTATAAAGGCAGGCTAGTTGCGAAAGGTTTCAAACAAATCTACGGGATAGATTATGATGAAACTTTCTCTCCTGTAGCCATGTTCAAGTCTTTTCGGATTCTTTTCGCAATAGCAGCATATTACGATTATGAGATCTGGCAGATGGATGTGAAGACCGCTTTCCTTAATGGAAAACTGGATGAGGATGTGTATATGACACAACCTGAAGGTTTCACTAATCCATCAGATCGTCATAAAATATGCAAGTTAAAGAAGTCCATTTATGGACTTAAACAAGCATCTAGAAGCTGGAATATTCGTTTTGATGAATCAATCTGTGAATTTCGTTTCATCAAGAATGAAGATGACCCGTGTGTATATAAGAGGTTTAGTGGGAGCGTAATTACTTTCCTAGTCCTCTACGTCGATGATATCTTAATCATTGGAAATGATATTCCTGAACTGCATGTTGTTAAAGTATGGTTAAGAAAATGTTTCCAGATGAAAGATTTAGGAGAAGCAGCCTATGTATTAGGTGTGAAGATCTACAGGGATAGATCTAAGAGGCTTCTCGGGCTGTGCCAGAGTACTTACATCGATAAAGTCCTGGAGAGATTTCATTTAGAGAATTCTAAAAGAGGATATCTTCCAGTCAGACATGGTTTGAATCTTTCAAAGAGTCAGTGTCCACAAACACAGACTGAGAAAGATGAAATGGACAATACGCCTTATGCTTCGGCTATTGGGTCCATTATGTATGCGATGTTATGTACTCGCCCAGACGTCGCTTACGGGTTAAGCGTGACCAGTCGATTCCAAAGTAATCTAGGTCAGGCGCACTAGATTACGGTCAAGAACATTTTAAAATATCTGCGGAGGACCAAAGATATGTTCTTGATATATGGTGGTCAGGAAGAACTCAGTATAGAAGGATATACTGACGCTTCGTTCCAGTCGGACCAGGATGATTTCCGATCGCAATCAGGCTATGTTTTTAGCTTGAATGGAGGAGCAGTGGTGTGGAAAAGTTTCAAACAGTCTACTGTTGCTGATTCCACAACAGAAGCCGAGTATGTTGCAGCCTCAGAAGCATCTAAGGAGGCAGTGTGGATTCGTAAGTTCATTAAGGAACTTGGTGTCGTTCCTTCGAGTGCAGATCCTTTGGTTATCATCTGTGATAACACTGGAGCAATCGCACAAGCAAAGGAACCACAGTCGCACCAGAAGTCCAAGCACATACAGAGACGGTTTCACTTGATCCGGGAGATCATTGATCGTGGCGAGATCAAAATCTGCAAAGTTCATACAGATGACAATCTGGCTGACCCGCTTACCAAGCCTCTGGCGCAGCAGAAGCATGAGAAGCACTGTAATAATATGGGTTTGAGATTTCTCAACCATTAGATTAAGTGCAAGTGGGAGATTGTTGGGGTATGCCCTTAAGGCTAATGTTTGAGGCCTTGGGATTCTATTAGTATCATGTATATAAACTCTTATGTTTATAAAGGCAATGGTTGTTATTCAGTATGTTACATTGTCTGCTGTAATAAGTGTGCTTCTGAATAATGTCTCAATGCTGTTCAGCTAGGCTGACATGCTGTAATGTCCTTAGTCGAGATATCTTGGTGAACATGAGACAGCCTTGATATGATTGAGACTAATATGTGTTATAATCTTATAGGATGCTTCGAGCATGGAATAAGATGTAGACTCATGGGTACATTGGATGTACTGGACAGACCCTACTAGGATATTCAATTGCTTGTCACAATGTGAATAATCCTTATTTGCATCAAGTGGCACATGTCCTCTGACTTGAGATCACTTGTGTTTCTAAATGATGATTGTCATTGTTTTGAGGTAGTTCAATATCATTTCAAATATAATGATTATAGACTATCTTGGATAATGATCATGAGTCAGGTTAGGACACTAGTGATAGATATAGGATTGCCGTCTCCTTGTATAAGGAGTGTGATGTTCTAAAGGGCCCCCCCCGAATGAGATGATTGAGAAAGTGTATGGCCATACCCAGGTGACAATGTTCATCTGGTCTAATCATGCTCATCATATTGGAGATACATGCTTGACATGCTTGTCCAATAAGAACATCCAGTGGCAAAGGAAACTTTTGTGCCTAGTGAAGTGGATTCACACTTGTGCTGTGGTTTGGGAGTAGTCTTGGAAGACTCTTTCCTTTATATCGGGAGACAGTGATGTGTTGCTAGATACCCCTCACTGATCGTGATAACGTAAGTTATCGTTACCGACATTTAAAGGAAACCCTCAGGGTCGCACAATTTGATGATATGGCTTCTTTAAGTCAGATCGTGTGGACTGAATTGTTTGGGTTTAGTTTAAAGGGATTTAGACTCTGATTGTAAGTGAGATCTGGTCTGATCATGTTTGATTGATTAGGGCTTGAGATCGGTAAGCTTCGATCGAGAGAGTTGATGCTAGATCAGTGAGATCAGGAGCATCAGGAGATGAACGGTTAGATCTGGAGCCTTAGGGTTTAATATGATCTAGACCAAGTGGCTTGGCTTAATTGGGGTTTTGAACCAAATCTAATTGAACCAGTTCAGTATGTGAACGCTTGGTTCAATTAGAGGAAGTTTCGAGCGTTCACTTGGAGTGAACGCATGAGCCATTAAGACTTACCAATTTTGGAAGGCGGTTTTCAATGTTGAAAACCAAAAACGCCTCCATGTTGTAAGTGTCGCTGAATTGAACTTGACGTCTCTTGCATTCTCGTTGGAGAAGGTGTTGACGACAAGGGAAGCGCTCTCGGCCAAGAAATCGTCTCCTCATCCCTACCACTCGAGAAGGATACTTGTAGATCCTTGCTAGCACAAGGAGCTTCAAGGAGAAGTCATCTTCACCTTGTGTGCGTCTTCTTTGGAGGAGAGCTTATTTGCCCTCTTTGCTTCCAAGCCGCCTCCTTACTCATGGCTATGGTAACGCATCTTTCACTTGATGTTTTAAGTTGATCATATGACATATAGATCGATTCATGAAACCCTTGCTTCCGCTGCCGAAATGAACAATATGCGCCACTTAGGGTTTCGCTCCCCCTTGAAGGGGACCCCTTACAGGTGCCTCATGGCGAGGAGCTGGGGTTGGCACCGGGAGAGCAGGGACTGGGCGTCGTAGGGAAGTGGGCTCGCCGTGTTGAGGCTGCGAGCGTAGGTCGCGCTCGATCTCGCGAGCATGGTGCAAGACAAGGACGATCGAGTCCAGCCCGTAAGACAGGAAGGCGCGTCGGATGTCCTCGCGGAACCCGCGCTTGTACCTAGATAGGGTGAACTCAAGATCTTCCTTAAGATTACAGCGGATGCCGAGTTCATCAAAGCGAGTGTGATACTCATCGACGGAGTCGTACCCCTGCGAAATGGCACAGTAGGCGTCGAGGAGACGCTGGCGGTGAGTGGGAGGGACATACTTCTCCTTAAGACGATAGCACTTTTCCTCCCTCCGGGTGATGGGGGGAATGCACTGGTCGACTAGCTGACATTCAACATTCATCCAGCACAACCAGGCAGGGCTGGGAAGTAAGAGGTGAACGTAGCTAACCTGAAGGTGGTCGGCCATATCACTCCACACAAAATAACTTTCCACGGCTTCGACCTAGTCGAGGAAGTCAATGGGATCCAGGCGACCCATAAAGATAGGAGGGTCAATGCGCCTGAGCCGGCGGACCTCATCGTTCTCGCGGCTACGCTAGACGGGACGTTGTGGGGGAGGAACGTCCTCCGCCCACGCGGATTCATTACCAAATGGGTGATAGCGAGGTGACGCGGTGGCACACATCTGCAGTGGGGCCAACAGAGGGGGAACGCTAAGTGAGGCGATGCCTCAGTGGGCTTAGCTTTTAGTTCCATGACTTGGTCCATGAGGTGTTGGACCAATGACATTAGATGCTGAAACATCACCTCCATCACTTCCAAGCGTGTGGACAACGACTCAACCGACTCTACCCTAGACGGAGTACTCTCTTCGGTCGAAACGGGCACTTGGGTAGGGGGGTTATGATATGATGTTCCTGATCTAGTTGTCATGATGTGGGTATGGTGCGACTATGCAATCCGAAAGAAGAAAACGAAGAAACCGATATGATATGATGCAAGAGATCGGCGGAGCTAGACAATAGTTAGCTCCAACCTCGCTCTGATACCAAAAAATGGACGCAGCGGATGAATAGGTTGGGGGTCCTTAGATCTATACACTAAGGTGGTGGAGACGATGATGCGAAAAACGTGGGAGGGTCGTAAGACGAGGGAAGAAGAAATGTTCGATATAGGGAAAAATCCAAGGAAACTGACGAAACATGTGCTGCGCAACGCGACTTGCTTGAGAAAACCAGGGCACGATGCTACAATGGAAATTACTTACCTGACTCGTAGAGCCAACTTTCGAGTATGCACGCGCGCACGAAACCTTTACGGGGCTGTGGAAGCAGAGCGTTGCGAGTCCTCGGCCGGGTCAGAGAGGAGGGTGAGGAGTCCTGAGGGTAGACGAAGGGCTAGGCTCCTTAGAGGTAGGCAAGGGCTAGGCGCCCTAGTGGAAGGCAAGGGCTAGGCGCCCAAGTTGAAAACAATCCTTGAAGGCAAAGATCAGCACCCGAAGTGATGGGAGGCACTCCGGCGACCAAATTTGATTGAAGCACAAAATGATTACAAGACAAGGGACCCTAGGCGAGAACCCTTGGAGTTTAAAGTGGACTAGATGCTACTACAAAGCTTGAAATTCTCACACAAAAAAGCTACCTCCCCCAAGAGAACCCATCTCTCTTATATAGACTTCAAGGTGTCTCCTCAAAATGTCTCTTCATAGTGTCTCTTCAAAATGTCTCTTCAAAATGTCTCTTCAAAGAGTCTCTTCAAAATGTCTCTTCAAAGAGTCTTTTCAAAATGCCTCTTCAAGGTGTCTCTTGGTATTTCTTGATGGCGTGTCTCTCCTTGTTTGGTGCTGCAGACACCTGTTTGAGTAGAGATTTCTGGGACTTCTCCCTCTGGCCCTAGGGAGTCTTTCCAGGTATCGTCTGAGGCTGGTGGGGAGTCCCATGAGTTGGTCCTGACTCTGTCAATAGAGCACTTGGAGCAAGGGACTAGGTGGGTGATCGAGCTCAGGTAGGTGCCAGCGGCTAGGGATGCCTGGTTGAGGAAGATGGGTTGTCGGTTCATGAGCCTTGGAGGTTGTGGGAGCTGGTTGTCATCGATGATTGCGGGGGAAGAGCGGGGCGTGAGCCATGCTTGGATGACAAGAGGAGGAGCAGCATCCATCAACGTGAAAATTGGAAAATTAGAGGAACAGGGGGGGGGGGGGGTCATCGCCATTCATCATGCAGAGCACAAACACTAGAACTCCTTTAGCTGGAGGTCTCCTTGATCATGTCTAGCTCGTGGCCAGAGTTTGGGAACGAAAGGTAGCGAATTGGAGGAGAACGACTTTGAACAGGGAGATGGGGCAGATACTCTGGCAGAAGCTGGGGCATCATAGTAAATCATCAGATACCGGCCATCGAGCTAGCGTATGGGGTGATCCTTCTACTTAAGGATTCAGGCTAAAAGGGAGGATGGGTGGCTGGAGTTTGAGGATGATCTATCAGTTGGTTCATCTCCGGAATTGAGACAAATAGAGAGTCCAGGACTAAATTCTGCAGGAAACAGAGCGGTTTGCGACAGCTACGGAAGAGTGTTTAAACTTGGCTGAAAGTGAAAGATGAATGGCGACACAAGTGCCGGAGGAGGAGATGACCAAGGTGCCCAGCACCTAAAGAAGATGAGAGGAGAAGATCGTCCAATAAAAGAGGAAGAACAACTATTTCCATTCATGTTTTCAAAACTTGGATGCTACTACATTGGGAATATTACTTCTTTATAGCTTAGAAAAAGGAAGATGATTGTTGAAGAGTCTTGTGACTGTTGGATGCTTCATCCTTTGGTAGCTGAAGTTTTCTTGGCCCCAAGGCACGTTTCTGGCTTTGTCCCATGGTTGAATGTTTAGTAGACCTTTGCCTCTTTGAGCTAAGCAATTGGAAGGGAGAAAACACCTGGCCTCACTTCCTTCTTTGGTGTTGACCTATGGTTCTTGATTGATCTTGATGAATCTTGGTTGGCTGAAATATTCATTGAGCATCTTCATGCCAATCGATTCGATTATTGCTATGCACTTGAAGTTGACTTGTGGATGAGGCTTGGACTTGACTTCAGCCAATCTTCCTTGTGCTTGAGTTGGATTCTCCTTTGAATTTGTTCTAGCTTGAGCTTACCAAAATGTGATGCAATTAAGTCCTATGCTACCATGATGCATGAGTACATTATAATGTTTACAATGCAAAATATGAGATGCATGCTTATTTTAAAAATTATCTAATAAAAAATGTCATGCTATGCCATGCAAGGTAAATGGAGCTAAGGGTAACCTTAAACTCCATTTGTACCTACTTTGGTCGAGGCTCCTATCTGCATAACCTTCAACTTTCGGCCATCCATGGTTCTTCAAGTTGTGCCATTTCTAGGGGGTATTTTGGTTAAAGTCGAGAGTGTTAGGGAATACCAGGTGTAATTTAAAACTTTTGCAGTCCAAGGACGTAGCGGAATACACATTACACCCGAAACAAGTTCCTTCACCAAGGATCCATGCGAGGCAGATAACACAAGGATGTGTTAGGGATAGTACCTCTTTTGCTCGCTAGGATGATGATGCCAAGTTGAAGACGATCAAGCGCTCGTCCTCTACAAGTATCCATGTGTCGACCTTCTCAATGTTGCTCCATTCCACGCTTGGTGCAAGCCTCGGGAAGAAAAGAACACCTCTTGGAATCTCCTTCTTCTTCCTCCTCAATTCTTCATGCCAACAAGCCCCCTTGGAGACTCTCGGCCAACAAGAGAAGAGGGAGAGGAGTAGTGGCGCAGCACCAAGGAAGGAGGTTACCTAGGCCTTCCAATGCTTGCGCAACTTCCACTTGAAGTTGCCTTGCCTTAGCGTTGAATAGATGTATCAAGAGAGGGGTGCACACCCCTTCTTTATGTCCATGTAAGCCTCACCGCACCTCTCCTTTCCTTCTATGCTCTTGGCACAATTCCTCCAAGGAATTTGCTCTCAGAGAAGGATTTTGAGTTCAATTCATATTAGAACTTTCCAACTTTTACATAGACGAATACATGCTTGATTTGATCTAGCTATACACACCAATAATATAGCCCTAATCGTCCAAGAATGTTTCCAATTGAGCAAACCGAATTCCATAAGAATTTATCCATGGCATTGGCGCATATATGGAATCATGCCATGCGCCATACACAAATTCTACTCCCATTAGGATTCCAATTTTCCTTAATTAGATTAAATCAATAATGTTGGGGTATGCCCTTAAGGCTAATGTTTGAGGCCTTGGGATTCTATCAGTATCATGTATATAAACTCTTATGTTTATAAAGGCAATGGTTGTTATTCAGTATGTTACATTGTCTACTGCAATAAGTGTGCTTCTGAATAATGTCTCAATGCTGTTCAGCTAGGCTGACATGCTGTAATGTCCTTAGTCGAGATATCTTGGTGAACATGAGACAGCCTTGATATGATTGAGACTAATATGTGTTCTAATCTTATAGGATGCTTCGAGCATGGAATAAGATGTAGACTCATGGGTGCATTGGATGTACTGGACAGACCCTACTAGGATATTCAATTGTTTGTCACAATGTGAATAATCCTTGTTTGCATCAAGTGGCACATGTCCTCTGACTTGAGATCACTTGTGTTTCTAAATGATGATTGTCATTGTTTTGAGGTAGTTCAATATCATTTGAAACATAATGGTTATAGACTATCTTGGATAATGATCATGAGTCAGGTTAGGGCACTAGTGATAGATATAGGATTGCCGTCTCCTTGTTTGGAGAGTGATGTTCTGAAGGGGCCCCCCTCTGTATGAGATGATTGAGAAAGTGTATGGCCATACCCAGGTGACTATGTTCATCTGATCTAATCATGCTCATCATATTGGAGCTACAGGCTTGACACGCTTGTCCAATAAGAACATCCAGTGGCAAAGGAATCATGTATGCCTAGTGAGTTGATTCACACTTGTGCTGTGGTTTGGGTGTAGTCTTGGAAGACTTTTTCCTTTATATCGGGAGACAGTGATGTGTTGCTAGATACCCCTCACTGATCGTGATAACGTAAGTTATCGTTACCGACATTTAAAGGAAACCCTTAGGGTCGCACAATTTGGTGATATGGCTTACGTAAGTCAGATCGTGTGGACTGAATTGTTTTGGTTCAGTTTTAAAGGAGTTTAAACTCTGATTGTAAGTGAGATCTGATCTGATCATGTTTGATTGATTAGGGATTGAGATCGGTAAGCTTCGATCGAGAGAAGTGATGCTAGATCAGTGAGATCAGAAGCATCAAGAGATCAACGGTTAGATCTTGAACCATTTGGTTCAGAGAGAGATCTAGACCATGGCTTGGGTTGTTTTCGGTTTGGTCTTTGAACCAAAAGCATTAGACCGAATTCCATTGAACCGGTTCACATATGTGCGAACGGTTGGTTCAAGGTGAAAGCGTTTTAGGGCGGTTTGCTTTGAGTGGGCGATAGCTTCATGACTTTCCATATTGGGAAATCATGTAACGCCTCATCTAAGAAAACGCCTCAACGCATGTTGTCTTCTTGCTTGGTCGTCTATCCATTCGGGTAGAGGTTGGTCTCGACGACAAGAAGGAGAGCTTCATCGCCCTAGCCGAAAGTGTATTTCCATCTCCTTCATACGACAAGAGCCTTGAAGCCTTGCTAGCACAAGGAACACAAGGAGTAGCCATCATCTTCTTGTGTGCGCCACCTTTGGAGGAAAGCCCTTTCGCAATCTTACTTCCAAGGCACCATCCAATCTAATGGCGTTGGTATGAACTTCCTCTTGATCCATTCAATCATTTGAAGTTGATCATAAGAATATATTACATGCGATTTTGTTGAAACCCTAGCATCCCATGCGAAAATGTTATATGTGCCACACTTAGGGTTTCACCCCCTTGCGCTCCCCCTTGAAGGGGACTCTTCAATTGGTATCAGAGCGTAGGTTCTTATATGTTCTTATGATTGCTTTCTGTGATCCATGTATGCTTGATGCTTAGATCTAAGATTTCTCTTCATGCGATTATACTAGTTGATAGTATGTTCATGTTGCGCATGTATGAGATTTATTTATGTTGGCGCTAGTATGATAGTTGCGCATGTTGTTCTTGAAGTTTTCACAAAACTTGATGACTTGCGCGTTTACTAGATCTAAGAGGCGCTTACTATAAACCCTTAGACGGGTTGATGGGGTTGAAAGCATCATCTAGTATAGATCAAATTAGTCTGATCAGACCATCTGACAGCCTAGATGGATCGACCAGATGGCACCTGTGCGCAAGCACGAGGTGGCTATAGGTCGATTGCATCACAGGCGTGTAGCGAGGTCTAGTTGAGACAACCAGTGAACACACATGAGTTAGGCCCGGGGTCACACCCGCTTGCCAGAACTCATGTTGGCTGTTCAGCCCTTGGCGCATGCATGGTTGACCATTAGGTCAACTCGAGTCAGTTAGGACTTGGTGCATGCAAGGGCATGGATCTAACTAGATTGATGAGTGGATCCCTATCAATGGACCGTTGTAAGGTTGTAGGGCACATAAGAAAATTAAAATTGATGCCAATGGGTTTTCAAAATTTTATTTTCTTTATAATGGATCACATGTTGATTGAATGATGCCATGATGCTTGTTTATTTAATCTTATGTGGGTTGCCCTTTTAATGTGTGCTGTGCTAGGGCCTGCGAGCTTGGTAAATTATTATTTTCGTGATCTGCGAATCACTTTTCAATTAATTTATTGTATAATTGACCTGCGAGTCAAGCTTGTCTAGATAGATTAAAATGTATTTTAATTAGACAAGAGCACAAAAGCACACATCGCAGAGGCGCATTCAGCTGGTGGGTGCACCTGAGCTGCATTGAGCGCTAGGGCCCTGGGTTGGACCAAATGAGATGCAAAAGACCCAAGAAGAGCAAGTGAAGACTTAAGTTGATTTAAGGTCTTACTTAGGCTCTATGGGCTTTTACCACATAAGATCCATGCTTTCTTTTATTTTCTAAATAATTAGAAATGCATGATTTATTTATCTTCTGCTATCACCATAGGATTTGCATGATAGTTAAGAAGATAAAAGACCGTTAAAATCCAACGCTAAAATATCAAGCACGTAATGTCTTCTGACGCGAAACCTCACTGTTCTGACTATCGTTGGAGCCGTGTTGTACCCACTCAGTGTTACAGAGAAGGGATTTATCGCTTCTCGTTGCTCAGCATAGCACGTGGTGGTCCAGGGAGTAGGTCAGGTCAGCTTGACCATGTAGGCTACATATGGGGCATATGTTAGCTATATGGAGGCAGCCATCTGTGGGGTCAGAGACTGTGTTGTACCAACTCAGTTGGCATAGTCTGCTGGATTGCCCAGATGAAGGGGAATCGCACGGGTTGGCGATTGGCAGGGATTGCCTACCAGAAATTAGTGCTTGTACTCTCTGTGCATCTTATCTCGCCTGAGCGGGACGCGGAGACCAAGTATGAAATCTGGATCCCATCTCACTAAAAGAGTGTTACTCTTTCGGGCTGTTTTGCTGGATTTTTCAGCCAGATAAATTAGTGAGAAAATGAATCTTTCTTAAGTCCTGGATTGATTCTTAACATTGATACTGACCTTGCTGTTCTTGCATTGTTGTAGATTCCTGCAGCAACGAACACCATGAGCTTCAATGTGCGATCCCTACTGGAAAGGGAGAAGTTTGCTGGGCCAAACTTCTCAGACTGGTACAGACACCTTAAGATCGTTCTTAAGGCAGAGAGGAAACTGTATGTCCTCAAGACGGCTATACTGCCTCAGCCCGCTCCGAACGCCGCAAGGGCGGTTCGGGAAGCTTATGAAAAGCACGTCAATGATAGCATTGACGTCGCTTGCCTGATGCTAGCGTCTATGACGCCACCGCTGCAGCGTCAGCATGAGGATATGTCGGCTATAGAGATTATAGCAAACCTCAAGATGCTGTATGCTGCACAGGCGAGGACTGAGCGCTATAATTTGACCAAGCTTTTCTTTCAGAGCAAACTGGCTGAAGGGAGCCCAGTGGGAGCTCACGTGCTCAAGTTGATTGGGCACAAGGAGGCTCTGGAGAAACTGGGGCATACCATCAATCAGGAGCTTGCTGTAGACATTATTCTGCAGTCTCTCCCGCCCTCTTTCGATGCGTTCATTATTAACTTTAATATGAACAAAATCGATTGTACTCCGGCAGAGCTGCTGAATATGCTCTTGACTACTGAGGAGACTCTGAAGGGAAAGCCTTCAACCTCTGTCTTAATGGTTCCTTCCAGGAACAAGAAGAAGGGGAAGAAGGGCAAAGCCCCTGTCAAGAACTATAGTAAGGCTCTGAAACAAAAGGTGAAGCGGTCGAAGGACAACAGGTGTTTCCACTATGGCCAGCTGGGTCACTGGAAAAAGGACTGTAAAGCGCTCCAAGGAGACAAGAAGGGAAGCATCGCTTCTGGCTCAGGTATATTTGTGACTGAGGTCATGATATCTTCTTCTTCTATTTCATGGGTGTTGGACACTGCATGTGGAGTTCACATTTGTACAAATGTACAGGAACTCAAGAGAAGAAGACAGGTGGGACAGCATGAGGTGGACCTACGAGTTGGAAACGGGGCACGGGTTGTTGCTGTTGCTGTAGGAACTTATTACATCTCATTACCATCTGGATTTGTACTAGAACTGGATAATTGTTATTTTGTTCCAAGTATTACTAAAAATATTATCTCTATTCCTGCTCTTGTCAGGAAAGGATTTTCCTTTGAATGCAATATTTCAAAGTGTGTAATTTCTTATGATAATATTGTTTATGCTACTGGTTCAATTAACAATGGGTTATTCATGTTGGACATGGAATGTTCTATACAAAACATTGATAATAAGAAAGCCAAGTATGCTGATGATAGCACCTTGCTATGGCATAGTCGTTTAGGCCATATTAACAAGAAACGCATTAAGCGGTTGCATGATCAAGGACTGCTGGGATCATTCTCCTATGAGGAGATTGATACATGCAAAGCTTGTTTAATGGGTAAAATGACAAAGTCACCTTTTCCTAATAAAGGTCAAAGGGCTTCAGGTTTACTTGACCTTATACACACTGATGTGTGTGGGCCGTTTAGTAAACATGACAGAGGTGGCTATTCGTACTTCATTACCTTTACTGATGATTTCAGTAGATACGGGTATGTCTATCTTATGAGACATAAGAGTGAATCTTTTGACAAGTTCAAAGAGTTGAAAAATGAAGTACAAAATCAGCTAGGCCGAAATATCAAGGCACTTCGTTCTGATCGAGGTGGATAATACTTGAGTCATGCGTTTACTGACTATCTAAAGGAGTGTGGGATTATCTCACAGCTCACTCCGCCAGGAACACCGCAATGGAATGGTGTGTCCGAGAGGAGAAATAGAACGTTACTTGATATGGTTCGTTCTATGATGAGTCAGGCTACTCTACCTTACTCCTTTTGGGGTTTTGCACTGGAGACAGCTGCAAAGGTACTAAACCGAGTGCCATCCAAGGCAGTTTCTAAGACGCCATATGAGTTATGGTATGGGAAACAGCCGAGCTTGACATTTATCAGGATCTGGGGCTGCGAGGCTTATGTCAAAAAGCTCGCCTCTGGGAAACTAGAGAGCAGATCTGAGAAATGTATCTTTGTCGGTTACCCTAAGGAAACTAAGGGTTATTATTTCTACGATCCCAAAGAGAACAAGGTATTTGTTGCTCGGACGGCCATATTTCTTGAGAAGGAGTTTCTTCTGCAAGAGGCCAGTGGGAGAGAAATAAAGCTGGACGAGAATCCAGACGAAGGACAAAGTAGTCAAGCACAGTTGGATGAGCCTGAGCCGGTGGATCAGGCTATTGAACAACCTGAGGCTCAGATATCACGGGAACCGTGTAGATCGGGAAGGATCCATCGACAGCCTGAACGCTATGACGGAGTCTACATCATTGATAATGATGAACCCCTCACTTATGCGGATGCGGTCAGTGGACCGGAGTCAGCGAGATGGCTTGAAGCTGTGCGAGCCGAGATGGACTGCATGTCAGATAACCAAGTCTGGGATTTGGTTGATCCGCCTCCGGGAGTAATCCCTATAGGCTGCAAATGGATCTTCAAGAAGAAGATTGACATGGATGGTAACGTGGTTACCTATAAAGGCAGGCTAGTTGCGAAAGGTTTCAAACAAATCTACGGGATAGATTATGATGAAACATTCTCTCCTGTAGCCATGTTCAAGTCTATTCGGATTCTTTTCGCGATAGCAGCATATTACGATTATGAGATCTGGCAGATGGATGTGAAGACCGCTTTCCTTAATGGAAAACTGGATGAGGATGTGTATATGACACAACCTGAAGGTTTCACTAATCCATCAGATCGTCATAAAATATGCAAGTTAAAGAAGTCCATTTATGGACTTAAACAAGCATCTAGAAGCTGGAATATTCGTTTTGATGAATCAATCTCTGAGTTTGGTTTCATCAAGAACGAAGATGACCCGTGTGTATATAAGAGGTTTAGTGGGAGCGTGATTACTTTCCTAGTCCTCTACGTCGATGATATCTTAATCATTGGAAACGATATTCCTGAACTGCATGCTGTTAAGGCATGGTTAGGAAAATGTTTCCAGATGAAAGATCTAGGAGAAGCAGCCTATGTATTAGGTGTGAAGATCTACAGGGATAGATCTAAGAGGCTTCTCGGGCTGTGCCAGAGTACTTACATCGATATAGTCCTGGAGAGATTTCATTTAGAGAATTCTAAAAGAGGACATCTTCCAGTCAGACATGGTCTGAATCTTTCAAAAAGTCAGTGTCCACAAACACAGACTGAGAAAGATGAAATGGACAATACGCCTTATGCTTTGGCTATTGGGTCCATTATGTATGCGATGTTGTGTACTCGCCCAGACGTCGCATACGGGTTAAGCTTGACCAGTCGGTTCCAAAGTAATCCAGGTATGGCGCACTGGATTGCAGTCAAGAACATTTTAAAATATCTGCGGAGGACCAAAGATATGTTCTTGGTGTATGGTGGTCAAGAAGAACTCAGTATTGAAGGATATACTGACGCTTCATTCCAGTCTGACCAGGATGATTTCCGATCGCAATCAGGCTATGTTTTTAGCTTGAATGGAGGAGAGGTGGTGTGGAAGAGTTTCAAACAGTCAACTGTTGCTGATTCCACAACAGAAGCCGAGTATGTTGCAGCCTCGGAAGCATCCAAGGAGGCAGTGTGGATTCGTAAGTTCGTGAGAGAACTTGGTGTTGTTCCTTCGAGTGCAGATCCTTTGGTTATCTTCTGTGATAACCCTGGAGCTATAGCACAAGCAAAGGAACCACGGTCGCACCAGAAGTCCAAGCACATACAGAGACGGTTTCACTTGATCCGGGAGATCATTGATCGTGGCGAGATCAAAATCTGCAAGGTTCATACAGATGACAATCTGGCTGACCCGCTTACCAAGCCTCTGGCGCAGCAGAAGCATGAGAAGCACTGTAATAATATGGGTTTGAGATTTCTCAACTATTAGATTAAGTGCAAGTGGGAGATTGTTGGGGTATGCCCTTAAGGCTAATGTTTGAGGCCTTGGGATTCTATCAGTATCATGTATATAAACTCTTATGTTTATAAAGGCAATGGTTGTTATTCAGTATGTTACATTGTCTGCTGCAATAAGTGTGCTTCTGAATAATGTCTCAATGCTGTTCAGCTAGGCTGACATGCTGTAATGTCCTTAGTCGAGATATCTTGGTGAACATGAGACAGCCTTGATATGATTGAGACTAATATGTGTTCTAATCTTATAGGATGCTTCGAGCATGGAATAAGATGTAGACTCATGGGTGCATTGGATGTACTGGACAGACCCTACTAGGATATTCAATTGTTTGTCACAATGTGAATAATCCTTGTTTGCATCAAGTGGCACATGTCCTCTGTGTAAGATCCAAGGATCTTAAGTCCTTGTAAGAGGGATATTTTTTGGCTTAGCTATTTTGGTATGTGGGGCGAAAAGAAAAAAACCTTAGGGGCGGCGGTTTGAAGGCTTGGGCGATTCCTTGGAGGCTTGGACGAAATTCTTCTTCTTCCTTTTTCCCTTGGCCGGCGTTCCTTGGTGCTTGGTGGCGTTTTCTCTTCCTTTGGTGGCGTCTACCTAAGAACATTGGTGGAACTTTAAGACCCTTAGACGAGTTTTGTGGAGAGAATTTCACCTTGGTGTTCACGGTTCAAGATAAGAGGTGAGTGGGGTGTCTTATTCGAATTATATCCATTTGGTTGTGCTAGATGATAAGTTTGATTGCTTGGAAATTTCACCATGCTAAGAACCGAAACTCAAGGTGTATCTATCATGAAAACCGAAATTTTATAACATGAAATTTATGATATTTCTTATATGGAATTTAGGTAGCTTTAAATCAGTGATTCTTGAGCATGAAATTCTTATTAACTAGGGTTTAAAGTTTAAGTGGATAATATGCTAGTAATTGTAGAAACCGTGGGTTACATGTGGGTATCATGTGAAGTAGATTGTAAGAATACAAATTTTAATCCTATGTTGATTTTATGTTTATATATCTATGACCATGTATTCTTGATTGAGAAACTTGGGTGATAACTTAGCAAGGTTATACTGAGCTGAACAGCATGAAACCTAAGGACTCTACACTACATTATGTGGTTATGTGGTTTCGAATGTTATGTGTTGTGGTCTGTGTACCCGTTATGGGACGGATAGGACTAAGGCTAAGTGTAACTGTGTACTCAAGGGGATAGTCTATATGTGATAGATTAGGGGTTGGAGATTTTAGCCCTGTGTTTGTGATATGTGAGGGGTTGATGTTTCAGCCCTGTCTGTTGTGATATTGTGATGAAGGTGACTATCCTAGAGTCTGGTCGACACTTAGGAGTCCACTTTTGTGAAATAAGATATAAGATGTGTCTAGTGGTTGTTCAGGTAAAGAACCCTTTGGGAGAACGAGTGATTGATGCAAAGTGCCATGTCTTGGTCGGACAGGGGCCACCCATTGATTTCATCACTCTTAGACTTTTAGATTCTTGTGTTATGGGGTGGTGTAGATCAAGGTATCACATCTTGACCGGATGGGGATCACCTCTTGAGTCTACACACTGTCCATGTTTGTGTTGCATGCGATTTGCAGGCTTCTCCCAGTGCTTAGGCCAGAGCCGGGTTGGACCCTAGGGGTCACTCTTGATTTATGCTGGACAACTAAGTGGTTGATGTGTTTAGTTAGTTTAGAGTATGGCTCTAGATCCTTGGTTACTCTGTGGTGACAATTGCGTGATACCTTAGCAGTGTTCATCTGATTGTTTATATGATTTCCTTTCTTTGCTTTTGTTATATGTTGGCATGATGTTCTGTTAAAGGTTTTTAAAATAATCTGCATGTATCTTTAATTGTATGTTATGGATGGTCGATTGAGACTATCCACTCACTGGGCTGTGTAGCTCACCCCTCACTGTTTACAGGTGTAGAGCAAGAGCCCACTGCCTGAGTTAGTGTTTGATATGGATATTGTGATTTTCCCTACAACTATGCTGGTTTGATGTACAAGACTTTTGTGCTTAGTTAACTGGGGCCGGTTATGGCCAAACCTTGTGAACTCGCGTTGCCGGTTGTGGCACTTTTGAGATTTTGAGTTTTGTGTCACCGAGGGCTTGGGCCTGGTTTCGGTGTTTGATATCATTAACGTTAGTTCTATGAATTTATAGAATCGATATTGTGGTTTTGCTTCGAATTTCGAGTCGAATTGTATTTGCGATCAGATTTGATATAAATGTGAACTTGCATATGTCTAGTGCAAGTATTGCCTGGTGGCAGGTACCCTTATGTGATTTATGGATTTTACGGATTTTATATGGCTTTGATATACTGTTGCCTTGCATATGTCTAGTGCAAGGATTGCGTGGTGGCAGGTACATTTGTGAAATTGTGTTTCGTGGAGATTCAATGTGTGGATTCTCAAAAATTTTCAGATCGGCTTTTCCTGAACTTGGTTTTACTTAGCGTGTGCATCGATCCTGTGTGATAACATCCTGTTCCTCTATGACTTGTGTTGCTTGTTTGGGGTTAAGATAACGGGATGTGCCAGAATGGTATCAGAGGAGTTGGCTAGCTAAAACTTAGTTCGGGGGAAAACATGTTTGTGTATTGCTAGACACCTGATAGATTTATGTTTGCTTTCCTTACTACGGTGTGTGTGCGTAGGAATTTAAGATGGTGCGATCCAAAGGAAATGCTAGCGGCGAGGGTGAGCAGACCTCAGATCTCACGAGAGCCATTGAGGCTCTGATAGGCATGGTACGGCAACAGGGTGCCATGATAGAGAGGCAAGCTCAGATGCTGCAGCAGCAACAGACTAAGCATCAAGAAGCGCAACAGCAGCTCTTGCAGCAATTGACTCAGGAGAGATCCCAGACTACTACTCGGGTGGTGGGGAATGACTCTCAGGAAGACGCTCACAGGCGCTATGCCTCGCTTGTGAGTGAATTCCAGAAACTGGGTCCTAGCTCTTTTTATGGGGGCCCAGAATCATGTATTGCAGAGAATTGGCAGTTGTGCTTGGAAAAGATTTTTCAAGTCATGCGTTGCTCCGATGAGGACAAGCTGTGTCTGACCACCTATATGATGCGTGGTGATGCAGATGAGTGCTGGAAGGGCGTGGTGAGGCTAGCTGCGGAAAGACATGAAACAGTAAATTGGCCCTACTTCTTGTCTCGATTTAACGAGAAGTACTTCCCCGATAGCTTGGTGGAGGCCCGGGAGGTGGAATTTATTCACCTGGAGCAGGGTGATATGACTGTGGACCAGTATGAGTTGCAGTTCACTAAGTTGGGAAAGTATGCCCCTCACCTGATAAACACTGAAAAGAGGAGGGCTACCAAGTTTCTCAGAGGTCTCAGATGGGACATTCGAGAACAGGTTGGTGCTCAGCACTTGGAGACTTATATTGAGACTTCTAGTGCTGCCATGACTGTGATTCCTGCAGTTGAGGCGGCAGCTCCTCAGTATGGTGATGGCGGCAAGGGTAAGAAGTACCCTAAGCATAAGGACTACAAGAAGGGCAGGTATAAGCCTTACTCTCACAAGGCACCGCAGCAGTCCAGGGATGCAAAGAATGGTAACACTGAGGATCGGAATTGTCATTATTGTGGGCTCAAGGGACATCTGATGAGAGACTGTTTTAAGAAGAATGGTGTATGCTTCAGGTGTAAGAAACCTGGACACATGATCAAGGACTGCAAAGAGCCTGAGATGCAGCAGAGAGGCACGGATAAGCCTACAGTCCAGACCCGAGTTTATGCCGTGGCTGAGAAGGATACACGGGCTTCCCGATCCCTCGTGGAAGGTACTTTATTTGTATTCGATCAGTTAGCTCGCATCTTATTTGACCCTGGTGCAAATTTATCTTTTGTATCTGTTAGATTTGCTGCATGTTTACCTGTATTACCTAAGGTGCTGGATTATGTTGTGTCTGTAAGTACTCCCTTTGGAAAATCATTATCTACAGACACTGTTTGTGCTGATTGTGTAGTGCATGTAGAGGGTTATGAGTTTCTTGTAGATCTAATCCTTTTAGACATGTAAGACTATGATGTCATCCTAGGTATGGATTGGTTATCCTCGCATCATGCCACTGTGGATTGCTTTGAGAAAGTAATCACCTTGAATCTGCTAGATGGGAGTCGGCTTTTTGTGAGAGGTCTGGTGTTAGACCAAGGACCACATGTGATATCTTTCCTGCAGGCCAGAAAGTTACTTGCTAGTGGGTGTAAGGGTTATATTGCACATGTTAAGGTGCAGGATGATTCTACTCCTGATTTGACTCAGATGGCGGTGGTGCAAGAGTTTCCGGATGTGTTCTCTGAGGAATTTTCAGGCTTGCCACCAATACGAGAGGTAGAGTTTGGCATTGAGTTGGTGCCAGGTACTGCACCTATCTCCAAAGCTCCTTACCGCATGGCTACCTCAGAGTTGGCCGAGCTTAAGAAGCAACTGGAGGAATTACTGGAGAAAGGTTACATCCGGCCTAGTGCTTCTCCCTGGGGAGCACCAGTGCTGTTCGTAAAGAAAAAGGATGGAACCCTGAGGATGTGTATAGACTACAGGCAATTGAACCAAGTGACTATCAAGAATAGGTATCCTCTCCCCAGAATTGATGATCTATTTGATCAATTACAGGGAGCTACAATGTTCTCTAAGATAGATCTGAGATCAGGGTATTACCAGCTTAGGGTCAAGGATGAGGATATATTTAAGACTGCTTTCAGGACCAGGTATGGGCATTTTGAATTTCTAGTTATGCCTTTTGGACTGACGAATGCACCTGCTGTCTTCATGGATTTGATGAATAGGGTATTTCATGAATTGCTTGATTCTTGTGTGGAAGTCTTCATAGATGATATCTTGGTGTACTCTCGGACTACTTCGGATCATGTCAGTGACTTGCGCAGAGTGCTGGAGATCCTGAGGAAAAACCGATTATATGCCAAGGCCAGTAAGTGTGAGTTTTGGCTAGAAAAGATCAGCTTCCTTGGGCATGTGATTTCTGGTCAGGGGGTGTCTGTGGATCCAGTTAAGGTGCAAGCCATTCTTAATTGGGGAAGACCGACTAGTGCTACTGAGATCAGAAGTTTCCTAGGTCTAGCAGGTTACTACCGGAGGTTTGTTGAGGGCTTCTCCAAGCTGGCGGGTCCTTTAACTAAATTGACCAGAAAGGAGGCCAAGTTTAATTGGGATGACAAGTGTGAGGAGAGCTTTCAGGAGCTGAAGAGAAGGTTGACTAGTACACCGATCCTCATTATTCCTAGTGATGGGGAAAGGTTTACCGTCTATACGGATGCTTCAGGCAAGGGGTTGGGTTGTGTCTTGATGCAGAAGGGTAATGTGGTAGCCTATGCTTCGAGACAACTAAAGGAGTATGAGTTGAACTACCCTACTCATGACTTAGAGTTGGCGGCCGTAGTCTTTGCTCTGAAGATATGGCGCCACTATTTATTGGGTCAGGAGTTTGATCTGTTCACTGACCATCAGAGTCTCAAGTACATCTTCACTCAGAAGGAGTTGAACATGAGACAGAGAAGATGGATGGAGTTGATCAAAGACTATGACTTCGCTATTCAGTATCAGGCTGGAAAGGCCAATGTAGTGGCTGATGCACTGAGCAGACATCCAGTTACTTCAGTAGCGGCACTACGGGTCAGTGAGTGGCAGTTACTGCAGGAGTTCCGAGATCTCAGGATCAGTGTTTCTCCTAGAGTTCAGTCGGGTTATGTGGCTTTCCTCAGAGTACAGTCTGTTTTGTTGCAGAAGATCAGAGATCAGTAGTCTGTGGATCCGAGATTAACTCAGATCAGGGATAGTTTGGTTGTGGGTACAGTTCAGGATTTTAGCTTGTCTGATGATGGTGTTCTTCGATTCCGTGGAAGGGTGTGTGTCCCTGAGGAACCGAGCTTGAGGAAAGAAATACTGGAGGATAGCCATAACTCCAAATATTCTCTACACCCTGGTGTGACTAAGATGTATCAGGACCTCAAGAAGAGTTTTTGGTGGCCGGGTATGAGGAAAGAGGTCATCGATTTTGTCTCTAGGTGTTTAACCTGTCAGACTGTAAAGGCTGAACACCAGAAGCCTGGTGGTTTGTTGCAGCCCCTTCCTATTCCTGAGTGGAAGTGGGAATGCATCAGTATGGACTTTGTGTGTGGTTTGCCTAGAACCAGATTGGGTCATGATGCTATTTGGGTGATTGTTGATAGACTCACTAAATCAGCCCACTTTCTCCCGATCAAGATGACTTATCCTTTAGAGAGACTGGCTAGGTTGTACATTGATGAGATAGTCAGACTGCATGGAGTGCCTGTTGATATTGTGTCTGATAGGGACTCTCGGTTTCTGTCCAGGTTTTGGAAGAGCTTACAGGAGAGTTTGGGTACTAAGTTGAATTTTAGTACCGCATACCATCCTCAGTCTGATGGCCAGACGGAGCGTACTATCCAGACTCTAGAAGACCTGTTGAGAGCTTATGTGGTTGATTGGAGTTCTGAGTGGGACCGGGATCTACCTTTGATAGAGTTCACCTATAATAATAGCTTCCACTCCAGTATTCAGATGGCTCCTTATGAGGCTTTGTATGGGAGAAGGTGCAGGACTCCCTTGTGTTGGGAGGAAACCGGTGATAGATTGATTTTGAGATCTGATGCAGTACAGGAGACTACTGATAAGGTCAAAGAGATTCAGGATAAACTGAAGATTTCTCGGGACAGACAGAAGAGTTATGCTGATGATCGTCGTCGTTCCCTAGAGTTTATGGTAGGGGATCATGTTTTCTTAAAGGTGTCACCGACTAAGGGTGTTATGCGGTTTGGCAAGAAAGGAAAGCTGAGCCCGAGGTTTGTGGGACCTTTTGACATTATTGAGAGAGTTGGTCCAGTGGCTTACAGGTTAGCTTTACCTCCTGCTTTGGAACATTTTCATAATGTATTCCATGTTTCTGCTTTGAGGAAATATCATCCTGATCCATCTCATGTATTGGAGTTGGAACCTCTTCATATTCAGAGTGATTTGACCTTTGAGGAAAGACCTCTCCGGATTGTGGATAGAAAGGATAAAGTTCTAAGGAGCAAGTCTATACCTTTGGTAAAGGTTATCTGGGGAAATCAGTCGGTTGAGGAGGCGACCTGGGAGACTGAAGCTGATATGAGGATGTTGTATGCTTATCTTTTTGATGATATGAATGTTGAGCTTTAGAGGACTAAAGCTTTATAAGGAGGGAGGAATGTAAGATCCAAGGATCTTAAGTCCTTGTAAGAGGGATATTTTTTGGCTTAGCTATTTTGGTACGTGGGGCGAAAAGAAAAAAACCTTAGGGGCGGCGGTTTGAAGGCTTGGGTTATTCCTTGGAGGCTTGGACGAAATTCTTCTTCTTCCTTTTTCCCTTGGCCGGCGTTCCTTGGTGCTTGGTGGCGTTTTCTCTTCCTTTGGTGGCGTCTACCTAAGAACATTGGTGGAACTTTAAGACCCTTAGACAAGTTTTGTGGAGAGAATTTCACCTTGGTGTTCACGGTTCAAGATAAGAGGTGAGTGGGGTGTCTTATTCGAATTATATCCATTTGGTTGTGCTAGATGATAAGTTTGATTGCTTGGAAATTTCACCATGCTAAGAACCGAAACTCAAGGTGTATCTATCATGAAAACCGAAATTTTATAACATGAAATTTAAGATATTTCTTATATGGAATTTAGGTAGCTTTAAATCAGTGATTCTTGAGCATGAAATTCTTATTAACTAGGGTTTAAAGTTTAAGTGGATAATATGCTAGTAATTGTAGAAACCGTGGGTTACATGTGGGTATCATGTGAAGTAGATTGTAAGAATACAAATTTTAATCCTATGTTGATTTTATGTTTATATATCTATGACCATGTATTCTTGATTGAGAAACTTGGGTGATAACTTAGCAAGGTTATACTGAACTGAACAGCATGAAACCTAAGGACTCTACACTACATTATGTGGTTATGTGGTTTCGAATGTTATGTGTTGTGGTCTGTGTACCCGTTATGGGACGGATAGGACTAAGGCTAAGTGTAACTGTGTACTCAAGGGGATAGTCTATATGTGATAGATTAGGGGTTGGAGATTTCAGCCCTGTGTTTGTGATATGTGAGGGGTTGATGTTTCAGCCCTGTCTGTTGTGATATTGTGATGAAGGTGACTATCCTAGAGTCTGGTCGACACTTAGGAGTCCACTTTTGTGAAATAAGATATAAGATGTGTCTAGTGGTTGTTCAGGTAAAGAACCCTTTGGGAGAACGAGTGATTGATGCAAAGTGCCATGTCTTGGTCGGACAGGGGCCACCCATTGATTTCATCACTCTTAGACTTTTAGATTCTTGTGTTATGGGGTGGTGTAGATCAAGGTATCACATCTTGACCGGATGGGGATCACCTCTTGAGTCTACACACTGTCCATGATTGTGTTGCATGCGATTTGCAGGCTTCTCCCAGTGCTTAGGCCAGAGCCGGGTTGGACCCTAGGGGTCACTCTTGATTTATGCTGGACAACTAAGTGGTTGATGTGTTTAGTTGGTTTAGAGTATGGCTCTAGATCCTTGGTTACTCTGTGGTGACAATTGCGTGATACCTTAGCAGTGTTCATCTGATTGTTTATATGATTTCCTTTCTTTGCTTTTGTTATATGTTGGCATGATGTTCTGTTAAAGGTTTTTAAAATAATCTGCATGTATCTTTAATTGTATGTTATGGATGGTCGATTGAGACTATCCACTCACTGGGCTGTGTAGCTCACCCCTCACTGTTTACAGGTGTAGAGCAAGAGCCCACTGCCTGAGTTAGTGTTTGATATGGATATTGTGATTTTCCCTACAACTATGCTGGTTTGATGTACAAGACTTTTGTGCTTAGTTAACTGGGGCCGGTTATGGCCAAACCTTGTGAACTCGCGTTGCCGGTTGTGGCACTTTTGAGATTTTGAGTTTTGTGTCACCGAGGGCTTGGGCCTGGTTTCGGTGTTTGATATCATTAACGTTAGTTCTATGAATTTATAGAATCGATATTGTGGTTTTGCTTCGAATTTCGAGTCGAATTGTATTTGCGATCAGATTTGATATAAATGTGAACTTGCATATGTCTAGTGCAAGTATTGCCTGGTGGCAGGTACCCTTATGTGATTTATGGATTTTACGGATTTTATATGGCTTTGATATACTGTTGCCTTGCATATGTCTAGTGCAAGGATTGCGTGGTGGCAGGTACATTTGTGAAATTGTGTTTCGTGGAGATTCAATGTGTGGATTCTCAAAAATTTTCAGATCGGCTTTTCCTGAACTTGGTTTTACTTAGCGTGTGCATCGATCCTGTGTGATAACATCCTGTTCCTCTATGACTTGTGTTGCTTGTTTGGGGTTAAGATAACGGGATATGACACTCTGACTTGAGATCACTTGTGTTTCTAAATGATGATTGTCATTGTTTTGAGGTAGTTCAATATCATTTGAAACATAATGGTTATAGACTATCTTGGATAATGATCATGAGTCAGGTTAGGGCACTAGTGATAGATATAGGATTGCCGTCTCCTTGTTTGGAGAGTGATGTTCTGAAGGGGCCCCCCTCTGTATGAGATGATTGAGAAAGTGTATGGCCATACCCAGGTGACTATGTTCATCTGATCTAATCATGCTCATCATATTGGAGCTACAGGCTTGACACGCTTGTCCAATAAGAACATCCAGTGGCAAAGGAATCATGTATGCCTAGTGAGTTGATTCACACTTGTGCTGTGGTTTGGGTGTAGTCTTGGAAGACTTTTTCCTTTATATCGGGAGACAGTGATGTGTTGCTAGATACCCCTCACTGATCGTGATAACGTAAGTTATCGTTACCGACATTTAAAAGAAACCCTTAGGGTCGCACAATTTGGTGATATGGCTTACGTAAGTCAGATCGTGTGGACTGAATTGTTTTGGTTCAGTTTTAAAGGAGTTTAAACTCTGATTGTAAGTGAGATCTGATCTGATCATGTTTGATTGATTAGGGATTGAGATCGGTAAGCTTCGATCGAGAGAAGTGATGCTAGATCAGTGAGATCAGAAGCATCAAGAGATCAACGGTTAGATCTTGAACCATTTGGTTCAGAGAGAGATCTAGACCATGGCTTGGGTTGTTTTCGGTTTGGTCTTTGAACCAAAAGCATTAGACCGAATTCCATTGAACCGGTTCACATATGTGCGAACGGTTGGTTCAAGGTGAAAGCGTTTTTGGGCGGTTTGCTTTGAGTGGGCGATAGCTTCATGACTTTCCATATTGGGAAATCATGTAACGCCTCATCTAAGAAAACGCCTCAACGCATGTTGTCTTCTTGCTTGGTCGTCTATCCATTCGGGTAGAGGTTGGTCTCGACGACAAGAAGGAGAGCTTCATCGCCCTAGCTGAAAGTGTATTTCCATCTCCTTCATACGACAAGAGCCTTGAAGCCTTGCTAGCACATGGAACACAAGGAGTAGCCATCATCTTCTTGTGTGCGCCACCTTTGGAGGAAAGCCCTTTCGCAATCTTACTTCCAAGGCACCATCCAATCTAATGGCGTTGGTATGAACTTCCTCTTGATCCATTCAATCATTTGAAGTTGATCATAAGAATATATTACATGCGATTTTGTTGAAACCCTAGCATCCCATGCGAAAATGTTATATGTGCCACACTTAGGGTTTCACCCCCTTGCGCTCCCCCTTGAAGGGGACTCTTCAAATAATTCCTAATTAGATTTTGAATTTAACTCTAATTAGGTCTTAGATTTAAATCCTTATTGGATTAGGATTTGCGCCCAACACAATGGGCCTTATCCAAATCCAATTCCCATTAGGATTTGAATCCTAGTTGGATTAGGATTTGCGCCTAACCACTATGTGTCTTATCCAAAACCAAATTCTTATTAGGATTTTAATACTAATTGGAATAGGTTGGCTTTGAACTTGTATGTGAGATCCTTCTTTCCATCTGTGTCTAATTGTTTTGTGGTTAATATTGGATCATGTCCTAATCAAATCTACTCCCACTAGCTTCCTTCAAAAGATATTTCTTCTTAAGAAAGACGATAGTTTGAGCAACAAATATTTTTGTTCTCATAGAGATTGTACTCTTTTGTACTGAAGGTCCCCTAGATTAGGGGATGAAACCCTAATAGGCACATGTAAGGGATATAAAAAGCGGAAGAGGGTTTCTAGATCTATTGCATGCTTTACGATCAACGTTAAAATGATTACATACAAGAGAAGAAATCATACCGATGCCATTTCTAGATGGCGTCTTGGAAGCAAAGATCGAAATGGATCTTCTCCAGAGATGACGCACACAAGATGAGTCTTGGCTCCTCCTTGTCGCCCCTTGTGCTAGCAAGGATCGTCCAAGTATCCTGACCGAATGGAAGGGAAGAGATGAGAAATCCTATGCTTGGCGAGAGCTCTGAAAGGAGTCCCCTAGAACAAAAGGGGAGGAGAAACCCTGATAGGAGGCGCAACAAAAACTCTAGCGGAATCTAGGGTTTCTAAAAGGATCGCATAGCATGTAATATATTCAACTTTCAATGAGAAGCGATTCTTACCATTGCCATCGCTTAGATGGTGTCTTGGAAGGAAAGGCGCAAATGCTCCTTCTCCTAAGGTGACGCACACAATTGATGTCGCCTACTCTTCCTTAGTGCTCCTTGTGCTAGCAAGGCTCCAAGATTGTCTTGCCGAATGGAAAAGGGAGAGATCACCTTGCTTGGCCGAATACTTCCTCTTGTCGTCTACACTTCTCCACACGAGAATGCAAGCACCGAATACTCAAGTTGGCGACAAAGGCGTGAAGAGGCAAGTTTCATGAGGCGTGGTCACGTAAGTGATCATGCTTTCTAAAAATAGAAAGCCACTTACTCACATGCGATCATGGGTTTACCCCAATCGCAAACTCCTCTTAGATTGAACCATGCGCTCAACCAATGAGCTGGTTCAAATCGATTTGGTTCAATAACCAAATAAACCAAGCAATCAGTCCAGACCACAATAAACCCTAAGGCTCTTGATCTGACCGTCGATCTCTTGATGCTCCTGATCACACCGATCCAGCATCCATTCTCTCAATCGAAGCTTACCGATCTCAAGCCCTAATCAATCAAACATGATCAGACCAGATCTCACTTACAATCAGAGATTAAATCCCTTTAAACTGAACCTGAATAATTCAGTCCACACGATCTGACTTAAGTAAGCCATATCATCAAATTGTGCGACCCTGAGGGTTTCCTTTAAATGTCGGTAACGATAACTCACGTTATCACGATCAGTGAGGGGTATCTAGCAACACATCACTGTCTCCCGATATAAAGAAAAGAGTCTTCCAAGACTACACCCAAACCACAGCACAAGTGTGAATCAACTCACTAGGCATACATGATTCCTTTGCCACTGGATGTTCTTATTGGACAAGCGTGTCAAGCCTGTAGCTCCAATATGATGAGCATGATTAGATCAGATGAACATAGTCACCTGGGTATGGCCATACTCTTTTCTCAATCATCTCATCTAGGGGGCCCCTTTAGAACATCACACTCCTTAAACAAGGAGACGGCAATCCTATGTCTATCACTAGTGCCCTAACCTGACTCAAGCTCACCATCCAAGATAGTCTATAATCATTATGTTTCAAATGATATTGAACTACCTCAAAACAATGACAATCATCATTTAGAAACACAAGTGATCTCAAGTCAGAGGAAATGTGCCACTTGTTGCAATCAAGGATTATTCACATTGTGACAAGCAATTGAATAACCTAGTAGGGTCTGTCCAGTACATCCAATGTACCCATGAGTCTACATCTTATTCCATGCTCGAAGCACCCTATAAGATTAGAACACATATTAGTCTCAATCATATCAAGGCTGTCTCATGTTCACCAAGATATATCGACTAAGGACTTTACTGCATGTCAGCCTAGCTGAACACCATTGAGACATTATTCAGAAGTACAATTATTGCTGCAGACAATGAAACTAACTGAATAACAACCATTGCCTTTATAAACATAAAAGTTTATACATGATACTGTTACAATCCCAAGGCCTCAAACATTAGCCTTAAGGGCATACCCCAACAAGCTCCTCTTTTCGTCCACTCCCTCACCCGCAAGAGATGCAAGTGTCGAAAAAACCAAAGAGGCGTCAAGAGAGCGTGAGCATTGAGAACGTGAGAGTCATGGTCACGTTTAGAGACATGCTTTCTAAAAATAGAAAAGTCTCAACGTTCATGCGACCACAACTTACCCCAATCACAAAATGCCTCTTCATTTGAACCATGCGCTCATCCAATGAGCTGGTTCAATTCGGTTTGGTTCAAGAAACCAAACAACCCAAGCCATTAGTCCAGATTACAATAAACCCCTGAGGCTTAAGATCTGACCGTTGATCTCTCGATGCTCCTGATCTCACCGATCTAGCATCCATTCTCTCAATCGAAGCTTACCGATCTCAAGCCCTAATCAATCAAATATGATCAGACCAGATCTCACTTACAATCAGAGATTAAATCCCTTTAAACTGAACCTAAACAATTCAGTCCACACGATCTGACTTAAGTAAGCCATATCATCAAATTGTGCGACCCTAAGGGTTTCCTTTAAATGTCGGTAACGATAACTTACGTCATCACGATCAGCGAGGGGTATCTAGCAACACATCACTGTCTCCCGATATAAAGGAAAGAGTCTTCCAAGACTACACCCAAACAACAGCACAAGTGTGAATCAACTCACTAGGCATACATGTTTCCTTTGCCACTGGATGTTCTTATTGGACAAGCCTGTCAAGCTTGTAACTCCAATATGATGAGCATGATTAGATCAGATGAACATAGTCACCTGGGTATGGCCATATACTTTCTCAATCATCTCATCTAAGGGGGCCCTTTAGAACATCACACTCCAATGAAGGAGACGGCGATCCTTTATCTATCACTAGTGCCCTAACATGACTCAAGCTCACCATCCAAGATAGTCTATAACCATTATGTTTCAAATGATATTGAACTACCTCAAAATAATGACAATCATCATTTAGAAACACAAGTGATCTCAAGTCAGAGGAAATGTGCCACTTGTTGCAATCAAGGATTTTTCACATTGTGACAAGCAACTGAATATCCTAGTAGGGTCTGTCCAGTACATCCAATGTACCCATGAGTCTACATCTTATTCCATGCTCAAAGCATCCTATAAGATTAGAATACATATTAGTCTCAATCATATCAAGGCTGTCTCATGTTCACCAAGATATCTCGACTAAGGACAAAAGTGCATGTCAGCCTAGCTGAACAGCATTGAGACATTATTCAGAAGTATATGTATTGCAGCAGATAATATATCAACCTGAATAACAACCATTGCCTTTATAAACATAAGAGTTTATACATGATACTGATACAATCCCAAGGCCTCAAACATTAGCCTTAAGGGAATACCCCAACAATCTCCCACTTGCACTTAATCTAATGGTTGAGGAATCTCTAACACATATTATTACAGTGCTTCTCATGCTTCTGCTGCGCCAGAGGCTTGGTAAGCGGGTCTGCCAGATTGTCATCTGTATGAACCTTGCAGATTTTGATCTCGCCACGATCAATGATCTCCCGGATCAAGTGAAATCGTCTCTGTATGTGCTTGGACTTCTGGTGCGACCGCGGTTCCTTTGCTTGTGCGATTGCTCCAGTGTTATCACAGAAGATAACCAAAGGATCTGCACTCGAAGGAACAACACCAAGTTCCTTAATGAACTTGCGAATCCATACTGCCTCCTTAGATGCTTCTGAGGCTGCAACATACTCGGCTTCTGTTGTGGAATCAGCAACGATGGACTGTTTGAAACTTTTCCACACCACTGCTCCTCCATTCAAGCTAAAAACATAGCCTGATTGCGATCGGAAATCATCCTGGTCAGATTGGAACGAAGCGTCAGTATATCCTTCAATACTGAGTTCTTCCTGACCACCATATATCAAGAACATATCTTTGGTCCTCCGCAGATATTTCAAGATGTTCTTGACTGCAATCCAGTGCGCCTAACCTGGATTACTTTGGAATCGACTGGTCACGCTTAACCCGTAAGCGACGTCTGGGCGAGTACACAACATCGCATACATAATGGATCCAATAGCCGAAGCATAAGGCGTATTGTCCATTTCATCTTTCTCAGTCTGTGTTTGTGGACACTGACTCTTTGAAAGATTCAGACCATGTCTGACTGGAAGATATCCTCTTTTAGAATTCTCTAAATGAAATCTTTCCAGGACTTTATCGATGTAAGTACTCTGGCACAGCCCGAGAAGCCTCTTAGATCTATCCTTGTAGATCTTCACACCTAATACATAGGCTGCTTCTCCTAAATCTTTCATCTGGAAACATTTCCTTAACCATGCTTTGACAGCATGCAGTTCAGGAATATCGTTTCCAATGATTAAGATATCATCGACGTAGAGGACTAGGAAAGTAATCACGCTCCCACTAAACCTCTTATATACACACGGGTCATCTTCATTCTTGATGAAACCAAATTCACTGATTGATTCATCAAAACGAATATTCCAGCTTCTAGATGCTTGTTTCAGTCCACAAATGGACTTCTTTAACTTGCATATTTTATGACGATCTGATGGATTTGTGAAACCTTCAGGTTGTGTCATATACACATCCTCATCCAAATTTCCATTAAGGAAAGCAGTCTTCACATCCATCTGCCAGATCTCATAATCGTAATATGCTGCTATCGTGAAAAGAATCCGAATAGACTTAAACATAGCTACAGGTGAGAAAGTTTCATCATAATCTATCCCGTAGATTTGTTTGAAACCTTTCGCAACTAGCCTGCCTTTATAGGTAACCACGTTACCATCCATGTCAATCTTCTTCTTGAAGATCCATTTACAGCCTATAGGGATAACTCCCGGAGGCGGATCAACCAAATCCCAAACTTGGTTATCTGACATGGAGTCCATCTCGGCTCGCATAGCTTCAAGCCATCTAGCTGAGTCCGGTCCACTGACCGCATCCGCATAAGTGAGGGGTTCATCATTATCAATGATGTAGACTCCGTCATAGCGCTCAGGCTGTCGACGAATCCTTCCTGATCTTCGCGGTTCCCGTGATATCTCAGCCTCAGGTTGTTCAGTAACCTGTTCTACCGACTCAGGCTCATCCAACTGTGCTTGACTACTTTGTCCTTCCTCTGGATTCTCATCCAGTTTTATTTCTCTCCCACTGGCTTCTTGCAGAAGAAACTCCTTCTCAAGAAAAATGGCCGTCCGACCAACAAATACCTTGTTCTCTTTGGGATCGTAGAAATAATAACCCTTAGTTTCCTTAGGGTAACCGACAAAGATGCATTTGTCAGATCTGCTCTCTAGTTTCCCAGAGGCGAGCTTTTTGACATAAGCCTCGCAACCCCAGATCCTGATAAATGTCAAGCTCGGCTATTTCCCATACCATAACTCATATGGGGTCTTTAAAACTGCCTTGGATGGCACTCGGTTTAGTACCTTTGCAGCTGTTTCCAGTGCAAATCCCCAAAAGGAGTAAGGTAGAGTAGCCTGACTCATCATAGAATGAACCATATCAAGTAACGTTCTATTTCTCCTCTCGGACACACTATTCCATTGCGGTGTTCCTGGCAGAGTGAGCTGTGAGATAATCCCACACTCCTTCAGATAGTCAGTAAACGCATGACTCAAGTATTCTCCACCTCGATCAGAATGAAGTGCCTTGATATTTCGGCCTAGCTGATTCTGTACTTCATTCTTGAACTCTTTGAACTTGTCAAAAGATTCACTTTTATGTCTCATTAAATAGACATACCCATATCTACTGAAATCATCAGTAAAGGTAATGAAGTACTGATAGCCACCTCTGGCATGTTTACTAAATGGCCCACACACATCACTGTGTATAAGGTCAAGTAAACCTGAAGTCCTTTGACCTTTGTTAAGAAAAGGAGACTTCGTCATTTTATCCATTAAACAAGTTTTGCATGTATCAATCTCCTCATAGGAGAATGATCCCAGCAGTCCATGTTCATGCAACCGCTTAATGCGTTTCTTGTTAATATGGCCTAAACGACTATGCCATAGCAAGGTGCTATCATCAGCATACTTGGCTTTCTTATTATCAATATTTTGTATAGAACATTCCATGTCCAACATGAATAACCCATTGTTAATTGAACCAGTAGCATAAACAATATTATCAAAAGATAAAACACACTTTGAAATATTGCATTCAAAGGAAAACCCTTTCCTGACAAGAGCAGGAATAGAGATAATATTCTTAGTTATACTCGGAACAAAATAACAATTGTCTAGTTCCAATACAAGTCCAGATGGTAATGAGATGTAATATTCCCCTACAGCAACAGCAGCAACCCGTGCTCCGTTTCCAACTCGTAGGTCCACCTCATGCTGTCCCACCTGTCTTCTTCTCTTGAGTTCCTGTACATTTGAACAAATGTGAACTCCACATGCAGTGTCCAACACCCATGATATAGAAGAAGAAAACATGACCTCAGTCACATAAATACCTGAGCCAGAAGCGATGCTTCCCTTCTTGTCTCCTTGGAGCGCTTTACAGTCCTTTTTCCAGTGACCCAGCTGGCCACAGTGGAAACATCTGTATTCCTTCGACCGCCTAACCTTTTGTTTCAGCGCCTTGTTGTAGTTCTTGACTGGGGTTTTGCCCCTCTTCCCCTTCTTGTTGTTCCTGGAAGGAACCATTAAGACAGAGGTTGAAGGCTTTCCCTTCAGAGTCTCCTCAGTAGTCAAGAGCATATTCAGCAACTCTGCCGGCGTACAGTCGATCTTGTTCATATTAAAGTTAATAATGAACGGATCGAAAGAAGGCGGGAGAGACTGCAGAATAATGTCTACAGCAAGCTCCTGATTGATGGTATGTCCCAGTTTCTCTAGAGCCTCCTTGTGCCCAATCATCTTGAGCACATGAGCTCCTACTGGACTCCCTTCAGCCAGTTTGCTCTGAAAGAAAAGCTTGGTCAAATTGTAGCGTTCAGTCCTCGCCTGTGCAGCATATAGCATCTTGAGGTTTGCTATAATTTCTATAGCAGACATATCCTCATGCTGACGCTGCAGCGGTGGCGTCATAGACGCTAGCATCAGGCAAGCGACATCAATGCTATCATTGACATGCTTTTCATAGGCTTTGTAAGATCCAAGGATCTTAAGTCCTGGTAAGTATTATTTTTGATTTAAATAAAATCATTGACTGTGGATGTTAATGTTAACTAATTAACTAGCTTATTGGATGTTAATTTTCAGTTAATTAATTAGAGTTTATTGCTTGTTAATTTGAGTTAGTTAATTGTTAATTAATTAGAGTTTATTGGTTGTCAAATTAATTAGAGCTTATTGGTTAATTAATTAGACTTAAATTCTTATTGGATTTCGGTTAAGTGAATGGTTAGTTAATGGCTAAAATTATGGGTTATTGGGTTTGCAATGAAATTAAATGATATTGGGTTTAAAATTTGAATTAGTGGATTATAAACCTTATTGGAATCAACTAGTTAACGGGTTTTAATAATTAATTAACCGAAAATTGTATTAGTGTTTAGGGTAAGAAATTAGGCGTTTTGGCATTTTTTGGCTTGGAGAAAAATTAAGGTGGCGGCTTGAAGAGATTGGCGACGGCTTGGAGGCTTGGAGGCGAAAATTCTTCTTCCTCTTCCTTTTCTCCCTTTGGCCGGCGTCTTGGTGTTTGGAGGCATTCCTTGTCCATTGTTGGCGTCTTCCTAGGAGTATTTCAAAGCCTTAGACGAATTCTTGTGGAAGTTTTCACCTTGGTATTCACGGTTAAGAGGTGAGTGGGGTGTCTAATCGATTTCTATCTATTTGTTTGTGTTAAAAAATGTGTTAGATGATACATTTGCTTGTTGGAAACCTTACCATGCTAAAACCAAAATTCAAGACTTCACCATGATGAAAACCGAATTTTGTAAAGGTGATTATATGATGAAAACCGAATTTTGTAAAGGTGATTATATCATGAAAACCTAATTTTGTAAAGGGGATTATATGATGAAAACCGAATTTAAGGTATTAGATGTTTCTTCATGTGAAAAACCGAAAATTGCAAGGATGTATATATCATGAAATTGTGCCGAAAATTAAGGAAATTCTTGCTAACTAGGGTTTCACTTTTGAAATAGATAATATACTTGAAATCGTGGGCTATATGTGTTGTAATTTTAATCCTATGTAATGTATTCTTAAATGGTTAACTAGGGTTTAAATTTATATATATGTTGTATTTTAATCCTATGTTAAATTTTGAATGCCCTGATAATTGCCAGTAATGCTAATAATTTTATGGTCATGTATTTTGTTTGAGAAATTTGGGTGATAACATAGCAAGGTTAGACTGAACTAATCAGCATGAAATCTAAGGACTACACTACCATGTGATTATGTGATTTTTATTATGTGATTATGTGATTTTTTTAATATTATGTGGTTATGTGAATTATGAATATTATGTGTTGTGATCATGGAATGGTTAGGACTAAGGCTAAGTGTAACTGTGTACTCAAGGGGATAGTCTATATGTGATATGTTAAGGGTTTGAATTTCAGCCCTGTATTGTGATATGTGAGGGGGTTGTTGTTCAGCCTGCCTGATGTGATTATTGTGATAAAAGAGGGGGTTGTTGTTCAGCCTGCCTGTTGTGATTATTGTGATGACTATCCTAGAGTCTAGTTGACACTTAGGAGTCCACCGTTGTGAAATAAAATATAAGATGTGTCTATTGTTGTCCAGTAGGAACCCTTTGGGAGAACGAGTGATATAAGACGCAAAGTGCCATGTCTTGGTCGGACAGGGGCCACCTCTTGATGTCATCACTCTTAGACGCTTAGATTTTCGTGTTATGGGGTGATCGTAGAGCAAAGTGCCACGTCGTGACCTGTCGGGGGCCACCTCTTGAATCTACACACCGTCCATCTATATGTTGCATGTGATTTGCAGGCTTCTCCCAGTGCTTAGGCCAAAGCCGGGTTAGACCATAATGGTCACTACTGAATATGCTGGACAACTAGGTTAACTAAGCGGTTAGTATATTTAGTTGGTTTAGAGTATAGCTCTAGAACCTTGGTTACTCTATGGTGACACTGGTGTGATGTCTTAGCAGTGTACATCTGACTGTTTTATATGAGTTCAGTGCTTTAATTATTGATATATGTTGACATGATATGCTGTTACATGTTATAACCTGCATATATTTTTGAGTGTATGTTATGGATGGTTGATTTAGACTATCCACTCACTGGGCTGTGTAGCTCACCCCTCACTATTTTCAGGCATAGAGCAGGGGCGCAATTCTTGAGTTAGCATTGGCGTGGATATTATGCTAGTTTGCTGTTTAAGAATTTTTGTGCTTAATTATCTGGGGCTGGTTGTGGCCGAACCATATGAATTATATGAACTATATGAACTATGTGAACTATGTGAATTATGAGAACTTGTGTTGCCAGTGTGGCTAAACTATGTGATATTATGTTGCCGGTTGTGGCAGTTTTAAGAGTTTGATTTTTGTGTCACCGCGGGCTTTGGCCTGGTTTCGGTGTTTGGTATGAGTTTATAAAAATTGATTTTTGTGGCTTTGCTTTGAATTTCAAATCGAATTGTATTTATGCCATCGGATTTGATATAACTGTTGCCTTGCATATGTCTAGTGCAAGGATTGCGTGGTGGCAGGTACATTTATGAAATTTGTGTTTCTTGGAGATTGTATGTATGAATTTTGAAAATTTTCAGATTGTGTTTCTTGAACTCGGTTTTACCTAGCATGTGAATCGATCTTGTATGACACATCCTGTTTCTTTTGTGATTTGTGTTGCTTGTTTGGGGTTAAGATAACGGGATGTTACAGAATGGTATCAGAGGAGTTGGCTAGCTAAAACATAGTTCTGGGGAAAACATGTTTGTGTATTGCTAGACACCAGATAGGTTTATGTTTGCTTTCCTGACTTTAGTGTGTGTGTGTAGGAATTTAAAATGGTGCGAACTAGAGGAAATGCTAGCGGCGAGGATGAGCAGCCCTCGAATTTCTCGAGCGCTATTGAGGCTCTGACAGGCATGGTACAGCAACAAGGTGCCATGATAGAGAGGCAAGCTCAGATGCTGCAGCAGCAACAGACTCAGCATCAAGAAGCGCAACAGCAGCTCTTGCAACAATTGACTCAAGAGAGATCCCAGACTACTACTCGAGGGGTGGGGACTGACTCTCAGGAGGACGCTCACAGGCGCTATGCCTCGCTTGTGAGTGAATTCCAGAAACTGGGTCCTAGTTCTTTTTATGGGGGCTCAGAATCAAGTACTGTAGAGAACTGGCAGTTGGTCTTGGAAAAGATTTTCCAAGTCATGCGTTGCTCGGATGAGGACAAGCTGTGTCTGGCCACCTATATGATGCGTGGTGACGTAGATGAGTGGTGGAAGGGCGTGGTGAGGCTTGCTGAAGAAAGACATGAAACAGTAAATTGGACCTATTTCTTGTCTCAATTTAATGAGAAGTACTTCCCCGATAGCTTGGTGGAGGACCGAGAGGTGGAATTTATTCACCTGGAACAGGGTGATCTGACTGTGGACCAGTATGAGTTGCAGTTCACTAAGTTGGGAAAGTATGCCCCTCACCTGATAAACACTGAAAAGAGGAGGGCTACCAAGTTTCTCAGAGGTCTCAGATGGGATATTCGAGAGCAGGTGGGTGCTCAGCACTTGGAGACTTATGTTGAGACTGTTGGGCGAGCACGCACCATTGAGAGGTACATATCTGAGAGGAGTTCTAGTGTGGCCGTGACGGTGGTTCCTGCAGCTGAGGCGGCGGCTCCTCAGTATGGTAATGGCGGCAAGGGTAAGAAGTACCCTAAGCATAAGGACTACAAGAAGAGCAGGTATAAGCCCTACTCTCACAAGGCACCGCAGCAGTCCAGGGATGTAAAGAACAGTAACACTGAAGACTGGACTTGTCATCATTGTGGGCTCAAGGGACATCTGATGAGGGACTGTTATAAGAAGAATGGTGTTTGCTTCAGGTGTAAGAAACCTGGGCACATGGTCAAGGACTGCAAAGAGCCTGAGATGCAGCATAGAGGCGCAGATAAGCCTACATTCCAGACCCGAGTTTATGCTGTGGCTGAGAAGGATACACGAGCTTCCCGATCCGTCGTGGAAGGTACCTTATTTGTATTTGATCAGTTAGCTCGCATCTTATTTGATCCTGGTGCAAATTTATCTTTTGTATCTGTTAGATTTGCTGCATGTTTACCTGTATTGCCTAAGGTGATGGATTATGTTGTGTCTGTGAGTACTCCCTTAGGAAAATCATTATCTACAGACACTGTTTGTGCTGATTGTGTAGTGCATGTAGAGGGTTATGAGTTTCTTGTAGATCTAATCCTTTTAGACATGCAAGACTATGATGTCATCCTAGGTATGGATTGGTTATCCTCACATCATGCCACTGTGGATTGCTTTGAGAAAGTAATCACCTTGAATCTGCTAGATGGGAATCGGCTTTTTGTGAGAGGTCTAGTGTCAGACCAAGGACCGCATGTGATATCTTTCCTGCAGGCCAGGAAGTTACTTGCTAGTGGGTGTAAGTGTTACCTTGCACATGTTAAGATGCAGGATGATTCTACTCCTGATTTGACTCAGATGGCGGTGGTGAAAGAGTTTCCTGATGTGTTCTCTGAAGAATTTTCAGGCTTGCCACCAATTCGAGAGGTAGAGTTTGGCATTGAGTTGGTGCCAGGTACTGCACCTATCTCCAGAGCTCCTTACCGCATGGCTACTTCAGAGTTGGCCGAACTTAAGAAACAACTGGAGGAATTGCTGGAAAAAGGTTACATCCGGCCTAGTGCTTCCCCCTGGGGAGCACCAGTGCTGTTCGTAAAGAAGAAGGATGGAACCCTGAGGATGTGTATAGACTACAGGCAACTGAACCAAGTAACTATCAAGAATAAGTATCCTCTCCCCAGAATTGATGATCTATTTGATCAATTACAAGGAGCGACAGTGTTCTCTAAGATTGACCTGAGATCAGGGTATTACCAGCTTAGGGTCAAGGATGAGGATATATTTAAGACTGCTTTCAGGACCAGGTATGGGCATTTTGAATTTCTAGTTATGCCTTTTGGACTGACGAATGCACCTGCTGTCTTCATGGATTTGATGAACAGGGTATTTCATGAATTGCTTGATTCTTGTGTGGTAGTCTTCATAGATGATATCTTGGTGTACTCTCGGACTACTTCGGATCATGTCAGTGACTTGCGCAGAGTGCTGGAGATTCTGAGGAAGAACCGATTATATGCCAAGGCTAGTAAGTGTGAGTTTTGGCTAGAAAAGATCAGCTTCCTTGGACATGTGATTTCTGGTCAGGGGGTGTCTGTGGATCCAGTTAAAGTGCAAGCCATCCTTAATTGGGGAAGACCGACTAGTGCTACTGAGATCAGAAGTTTCCTGGGATTAGCAGGTTACTACCGGAGATTTGTTGAGGGATTCTCCAAGCTGGCGGGTCCTTTAACTAAATTGACCAGAAAGGAGGCCAAATTTATTTGGGATGACAAGTGTGAAGAAAGCTTTCAGGAGCTGAAGAGAAGGTTGACTAGTACACCGATCCTCATTATTCCTAGTGATGGGGAAAGGTTTACTGTCTATACGGATGCTTCGGGCAAAGGGTTGGGTTGTGTCTTGATGCAGAAGGGTTCTGTGGTAGCCTATGCTTCGAGACAACTGAAGGAGTATGAGTCGAACTACCCTACTCATGACTTAGAGTTGGCGGCCGTAGTCTTTGCTCTGAAGATATGGCGTCACTATTTGTTGGGTCAAGAGTTTGATCTGTTCACTGACCACCAGAGTCTCAAGTACATCTTCACTCAGAAGGAGTTGAACATGAGACAAAGAAGATGGATGGAGTTGATCAAAGACTATGACTTCTCTATTCAGTATCAGGCTGGAAAGGCCAATGTAGTGGCTGATGCACTGAGCAGACATCCAGTTACTTCAGTAGCGGCACTACGGGTCAGTGAGTGGCAGTTACTGCAGGAGTTCAGAGATCTCAGGATCAGTGTTTCTCCTAAAGTTCAGTCGGGTTATGTGGCTTTCCTCAGAGTACAGTCTGCTTTGTTGCAGAAGATCAGAGATCAGCAGTCTGTGGATCCGAGATTTGTTCAGATTAGGGATAGTTTGGTTACGGGTACAGTTCAGGATTTTAGCTTGTCTGATGATGGTATTCTTCGGTTTCGTGGAAGGGTGTGTGTCCCTGAGGAACCGAGCTTGAGGAAAGAAATATTGGAGGACAGCCATAACTCCAAATATTCTCTACATCCTGGGGTGACTAAGATGTATCAGGATCTCAAGAAGAGCTTTTGGTGGCCGGGTATGAAGAAAGAAGTGCTTGATTTTGTCTCTAGGTGTTTAACCTGTCAGACTGTAAAGGCTGAACATCAGAAGCCTGGTGGTTTGTTGCAGCCCCTTCCTATTCCTGAGTGGAAGTGGGAATGCATCAGTATGGACTTTGTATGTGGTTTGCCCAGAACCAGATTGGGTCATGATGCTATTTGGGTGATTGTTGATAGACTCACTAAATCAGCCCACTTTCTCCCGATCAAGATGACTTATCCTTTAGAGAGACTGGCTAGGTTGTACATTGATGAGATAGTCAGACTGCATGGAGTGCCTGTTGATATTGTGTCTGATAGGGACTCTCGGTTTCTGTCCAGGTTTTGGAAGAGCTTACAGGAGGGTTTGGGTACTAAGTTGAGTTTTAGTACAGCATACCATCCTCAGTCTGATGGCCAGACGGAGCGTACTATCCAGACTCTATAAGACTTATTGAGAGCTTATGTAGTTGATTGGAGTTCTGAGTGGAACCGGGATCTATCTTTGATAGAGTTCACTTATAATAATAGTTTCCACTCCAGTATTCAGATGGCTCCATATGAGGCTTTGTATGGAAGAAGGTGTAGGACTCCCTTGTGTTGGGAGGAAACTGGTGACAGAATGATTTTGAGATCTGATGCAGTTCAGAAGACTACTGATAAGGTCAAAGAGATTCAGGATAAACTGAAGATTGCTCGGGACAGACAGAAGAGTTATGCTGATGACTGTCGTCGTTCCCTGGAGTTTACGGTAGGGGATCATGTTTTCTTAAAAGTGTCACCTACTAAGGGTGTTATGAGGTTTGGCAAAAAGGGCAAGTTGAGCCCTAGGTTTGTAGGCCCTTTTGACATTATTGAGAGAATTGGTCCAGTGGCTTACCGGTTAGCTTTACCTCCTGCTATGGATCATGTGCATAATGTGTTCCATGTTTCTGTTTTGAGGAAATATCATCCTGATCCATCTCATGTATTGGAGTTGGAACCTCTTCAGATTCCGAGTGATTTGACCTTTGAGGAAAGACCTCTCCGGATTGTAGATAGAAAGGATAAAGTTCTGAGGAACAAGACTATACCTTTGGTAAAGGTTATTTGGGGAAATCAGTCGGTTGAGGAGGCGACATGGGAGACTGAAGCTGATATGAAGAAGTTTTATGCTTATCTTTTCGATGATGTGAATGCTGAGCTTTAGAGGACTAAAGCTTTATAAGGAGGGAGGGATGTAAGATCCAAGGATCTTAAGTCCTGGTAAGTATTATTTTTGATTTAAATAAAATCATTGACTGTGGATGTTAATGTTAACTAATTAACTAGCTTATTGGATGTTAATTTTCAGTTAATTAATTAGAGTTTATTGCTTGTTAATTTGAGTTAGTTAATTGTTAATTAATTAGAGTTTATTGGTTGTCAAATTAATTAGAGCTTATTGGTTAATTAATTAGACTTAAATTCTTATTGGATTTCGGTTAAGTGAATGGTTAGTTAATGGCTAAAATTATGGGTTATTGGGTTTGCAATGAAATTAAATGATATTGGGTTTAAAATTTGAATTAGTGGATTATAAACCTTATTGGAATCAACTAGTTAACGGGTTTTAATAATTAATTAACCGAAAATTGTATTAGTGTTTAGGGTAAGAAATTAGGCGTTTTGGCGTTTTTTGGCTTGGAGAAAAATTAAGGTGGCGACTTGAAGAGATTGGCGACGGCTTGGAGGCTTGGAGGCGAAAATTCTTCTTCCTCTTCCTTTTCTCCCTTTGGCCGGCGTCTTGGTGTTTGGAGGCGTTCCTTGTCCATTGTTGGCGTCTTCCTAGGAGTATTTCAAAGCCTTAGACGAATTCTTGTGGAAGTTTTCACCTTGGTATTCACGGTTAAGAGGTGAGTGGGGTGTCTAATCGATTTCTATCTATTTGTTTGTGTTAAAAAATGTGTTAGATGATACATTTGCTTGTTGGAAACCTTACCATGCTAAAACCGAAATTCAAGACTTCACCATGATGAAAACCGAATTTTGTAAAGGTGATTATATGATGAAAACCGAATTTTGTAAAGGTGATTATATCATGAAAACCTAATTTTGTAAAGGGGATTATATGATGAAAACCGAATTTAAGGTATTAGATGTTTCTTCATGTGAAAAACCGAAAATTGCAAGGATGTATATATCATGAAATTGTGCCGAAAATTAAGGAAATTCTTGCTAACTAGGGTTTCACTTTTGAAATAGATAATATGCTTGAAATCGTGGGCTATATGTGTTGTAATTTTAATCCTATGTAATGTATTCTTAAATGGTTAACTAGGGTTTAAATTTATATATATGTTGTATTTTAATCCTATGTTAAATTTTGAATGCCCTGATAATTGCCAGTAATGCTAATAATTTTATGGTCATGTATTTTGTTTGAGAAATTTGGGTGATAACATAGCAAGGTTAGACTGAACTAATTAGCATGAAATCTAAGGACTACACTACCATGTGATTATGTGATTTTTATTATGTGATTATGTGATTTTTTTAATATTATGTGGTTATGTGAATTATGAATATTATGTGTTGTGATCATGGAATGGTTAGGACTAAGGCTAAGTGTAACTGTGTACTCAAGGGGATAGTCTATATGTGATATGTTAAGGGTTTGAATTTCAGCCCTGTATTGTGATATGTGAGGGGGTTGTTGTTCAGCCTGCCTGAAGTGATTATTGTGATAAAAGAGGGGGTTGTTGTTCAGCCTGCCTGTTGTGATTATTGTGATGACTATCCTAGAGTCTAGTTGACACTTAGGAGTCCACCGTTGTGAAATAAAATATAAGATGTGTCTATTGTTGTCCAGTAGGAACCCTTTGGGAGAACGAGTGATATAAGACGCAAAGTGCCATGTCTTGGTCGGACAGGGGCCACCTCTTGATGTCATCACTCTTAGACGCTTAGATTTTCGTGTTATGGGGTGATCGTAGAGCAAAGTGCCACGTCGTGACCTGGCGGGGGCCACCTCTTGAATCTACACACCGTCCATCTATATGTTGCATGTGATTTGCAGGCTTCTCCCAGTGCTTAGGCCAAAGCCGGGTTAGACCATAATGGTCACTACTGAATATGCTGGACAACTAGGTTAACTAAGCGGTTAGTATGTTTAGTTGGTTTAGAGTATAGCTCTAGAACCTTGGTTACTCTATGGTGACACTGGTGTGATGTCTTAGCAGTGTACATCTGACTGTTTTATATGAGTTCAGTGCTTTAATTATTGATATATGTTGACATGATATGCTGTTACATGTTATAACCTGCATATATTTTTGAGTGTATGTTATGGATGGTCGATTTAGACTATCCATTCACTGGGCTGTGTAGCTCACCCCTCACTATTTTCAGGCATAGAGCAGGGGCGCAATTCTTGAGTTAGCATTGGCGTGGATATTATGCTAGTTTGCTGTTTAAGAATTTTTGTGCTTAATTATCTGGGGCTGGTTGTGGCCGAACCATATGAATTATATGAACTATATGAACTATGTGAACTATGTGAATTATGAGAACTTGTGTTGCCAGTGTGGCTAAACTATGTGATATTATGTTGCCGGTTGTGGCAGTTTTAAGAGTTTGATTTTTGTGTCACCACGGGCTTTGGCCTGGTTTCGGTGTTTGGTATGAGTTTATAAAAATCGATTTTTGTGGCTTTGCTTTGAATTTCGAATCGAATTGTATTTATGCCATCGGATTTGATATAACTGTTGCCTTGCATATGTCTAGTGCAAGGATTGCGTGGTGGCAGGTACATTTATGAAATTTGTGTTTCTTGGAGATTGTATGTATGAATTTTGAAAATTTTCAGATTGTGTTTCTTGAACTCGGTTTTACCTAGCATGTGAATCGATCTTGTATGACACATCCTGTTTCTTTTGTGATTTGTGTTGCCTGTTTGGGGTTAAGATAACGGGATGTTACAGGCTTCCCGAACCGCCCTAGCGGCGTTCGGAGCGGGTTGAGGCGGTATCGCCGTCTCGAGGACATACAGTTTCCTCTCTGCCTTAAGAACAATCTTAAGGTGTCCGTACCAGTCTGAGAAGTTTGGCCCAGCAAACTTCTCCCTTTCCAGTAGGGATCGCACATTGAAGTTCATGGTGTTCGTTGCTGCAGGAATCTACAACAATGCAAGAACAGCAAGGTCAGTATCAATGTTAAGAATCAATCAGGACTTAAAAATGATTCTTTTTCTCACTATTTTATCTGACTGAAAAATCCAGCAAAACAGCCCGAAAGAGTAGAACTCTTTTAGTGAGACGGGATCCAGATTTCACACTTGGTCTCCGCGTCCCGCTCAGGCGAGATAAGATGCACAGAGAGTACAAGCACTAATTTCTGGTAGGCTGTCCCAGCCAATCGCCAACCCGTGCGATTCCCCTTCATCTAGGCAATCCAGCAGACTGTGCCAACTGAGTTGGTACAACACAGTCTCTGATCCCACAGATGTCTGCCTCCATGTGCTACCATATGCGCCACATATGTAGCCTACATGGTCAAGCTGACCTGACCTACTCCCTGGACCACCACGTGCTATGCTGAGCAACGAGAAGCGATAAATCCCTTCTCTGTAACACGCAGGTGTAATCCCGCACAGTCTGAAGATAGATGGACGTGCCCACTGAGTGGGTACAACACGGCTCCAACGATAGTCAGAACAGTGAGGTTTCGCGTCAGAAGGCTTACGAGCTTGATATTTCAACGTTGGATTTTAACGGTCTTTTATCTTCTCAACTATCATGCTGATCTTATGTGGTAAAAGCCCATTAAGCCTAAGTAAGACCTTAACCTAACTTAAGTCTTCACTTGCTTTTCTTCATGGGGCTTTTGCTTCTTATCTGGCCCAACCTAGGGCCCAAGCGCCAATTGCAGCTCAGGTGCGCCCATCAGGGAAAATGCGCCTGTCCCAGAGTCGAACCCTGGACCTCCCACCTGGTCAAGCCACTGCTGCATGCGCCTCTGCCAAGTGTGCTCTGTGCTCTTGTCTGATTAAATTACAAATTAATCTATCTAGACAAGATTGACTCGCAGGTCAATTACACTTTATAAATTAAATAAAATGTGATGCGCAGATCACAATAAATATTAATTTACATTTAAATTCCAGGCTCGCAGGCCCCAGCACAGCACACATTAAACAGGGCAGCCCACATAAGATTAAATAAACAAACATATGGCATCCAATCAGCATGTGATCCAATAAGAAAATGAAATTTCAAAAACCCCATTGGCATCTTTTTTTTTTTAATTTTCTTATATGCCCTACAACCTTACAACAGTCCATTAATAGGGATCCACTCACCTTGTCTAGTCAGATCCAAAGCCCTTGCATGCACCAAGTCCTAACTGACTTGAGTCGACCAAAAGGTCAACCATGCATGCGTTTAGGGCTGAACGGCCACAATGTGGTCTGGCAAGCGGGTGTAACCCCGGGCCTAACTCATGTGCGCTCAATTAGTTGTCTCAATCAGACATCGCTACACGCCTGTGATGCAGTCGACTTATAGCCACCTCGCGCTTGCGCACAGGTGCTATCTGGTCGACCCATCTAGGCTGTCAGATGGTCTGATCAGACTGGTTGGATCTAACCTAGAGGATGACTTCAACCCTACTAACCTGTCTAAGGATTTACAGTAGGCGCTTAGATCTAAGTGAGGCGCGCAAGTGATGAAGTTTTTGAAGAAAAACTATAACATACAACAAGCGCAACATATAAGCATCATTCATGCGCCACAAACTATAAACATGCGCCAATACTAGCATGTAAAATTTTCGCATGATGATAACCCTAGATCTCTTGAACATGCGCATATAATGGATCACACAAAAAGGGGTCAAGCAATCATAAAAACATGCATAAACCTTGGCTCTGATACCAATTGAAGGTCCCCTAGATTAGGGGATGAAACCCTAATAGGCACATGTAAGGGATATAAAAAGCGGAAGAGGGTTTCTAGATCTATTGCATGCTTTACGATCAACGTTAAAATGATTACATACAAGAGAAGAAATCATACCGATGCCATTTCTAGATGGCGTCTTGGAAGCAAAGATCGAAATGGATCTTCTCCAGAGATGACGCACACAAGATGAGTCTTGGCTCCTCCTTGTCGCCCCTTGTGCTAGCAAGGATCGTCCAAGTATCCTGACCGAATGGAAGGGAAGAGATGAGAAATCCTATGCTTGGCGAGAGCTCCTCTTTTCGTCCACTCCCTCACCCGCAAGAGATGCAAGTGTCGAAAAAACCAAAGAGGCGTCAAGAGAGCGTGAGCATTGAGAATGTGAGAGTCATGGTCACGTTTAGAGACATGCTTTCTAAAAATAGAAAAGTCTCAACGTTCATGCGACCACAACTTACCCCAATCGCAAAATGCCTCTTCATTTGAACCATGCGCTCATCCAATGAGCTGGTTCAATTCGGTTTGGTTCAAGAAACCAAACAACCCAAGCCATTAGTCCAGATTACAATAAACCCCTGAGGCTTAAGATCTGACCGTTGATCTCTCGATGCTCCTGATCTCACCGATCTAGCATCCATTCTCTCAATCGAAGCTTACCGATCTCAAGCCCTAATCAATCAAACATGATCAGACCAGATCTCACTTACAATCAGAGATTAAATCCCTTTAAACTGAACCTAAACAATTCAGTCCACACGATCTGACTTAAGTAAGCCATATCATCAAATTGTGCGACCCTAAGGGTTTCCTTTAAATGTCGGTAACGATAACTTACGTCATCACGATCAGCGAGGGGTATCTAGCAACACATCACTGTCTCCCGATATAAAGGAAAGAGTCTTCCAAGACTACACCCAAACCACAGCACAAGTGTGAATCAACTCACTAGGCATACATGTTTCCTTTGCCACTGGATGTTCTTATTGGACAAGCCTGTCAAGCTTGTAACTCCAATATGATGAGCATGATTAGATCAGATGAACATAGTCACCTGGGTATAGCCATACACTTTCTCAATCATCTCATCCAAGGGGGCCCTTTAGAACATCACACTCCAATGAAGGAGACGGCGATCCTTTATCTATCACTAGTGCCCTAACATGACTCAAGCTCACCATCCAAGATAGTCTATAACCATTATGTTTCAAATGATATTGAACTAGCTCAAAACAATGACAATCATCATTTAGAAACACAAGTGATCTCAAGTCAGAGGAAATGTGCCACTTGTTGCAATCAAGGATTATTCACATTGTGACAAGCAATTGAATATCCTAGTAGGGTCTGTCCAGTACATCCAATGTACCCATGAGTCTACATCTTATTCCATACTCGAAGCATCCTATAAGATTAGAATACATATTAGTCTCAATCATATCAAGGCTGTCTCATGTTCACCAAGATATCTCGACTAAGGACAAAAGTGCATGTCAGCCTAGCTGAACAGCATTGAGACATTATTCAGAAGTATATGTATTGCAGCAGATAATATATCAACCTGAATAACAACCATTGCCTTTATAAACATAAGAGTTTATACATGATACTGATACAATCCCAAGGCCTCAAACATTAGCCTTAAGGGCATACCCCAACATGTACCCCACAAACACACACTATGGAGTGTCAGAACAATTGCTTGCATGGCCTTGAAAAAGAAGTAAATTTGCATGACTTTTCAAAGATGGAACCATGTCTAATATGTTCCTCATTCTTTCTTTGAATACACCATTCAGTTGTGGTGTTCCAGGAGGAGTAAGCTGTGAAATAATTCCACACTCCAATCAAAGTGCTTTGAGAAATCTTTCAATTTGATTCATTACTTCATTTTTCTTGGATCTCTCAAAATTTTTGTGTTGGATAAGACATATCCATACCTAATGAAGTATACAACACCTCCTAGTGCCTGTTTCCATGGCTCCACACACATTGCTATGTAATAGATCCAACAAGCCACTGACATGTCCACCGTTCTTGGTGAAGGGAGCATCTGTCACCTTGTCAATTAAACAAGACTCACATGTATCACAATCCTGAAAGGACAATGATCCTAATAGTCCATGGACTTCTTGTGACATTTGTTTAATGGCCTAAGTGACAATGCCATGTGAAGGTGTTAATTGAATCATTGGATTTGATCCTTTTAGTGTCAATGTTACATCTAGAACAACAAGCCATTATTAATTGCACCACTACTATAGAACATCCTAGATTTAAAGAAATACCATTTATTTCAAACTGAGATCCTTTCCAAAAGAATGGATAAGATGTTCTTTTACAATAGCTGATACATAATAGCAAGGTTCTACTTGGAGTCTTGAAGGCAGTGAGATGATGTTAACAGCAGCATCTAATGCTCTATTTCTAACTCGAAAGTTGATCCCACCAAGCCTTACTGTCCTACTTCTTCTGAGCCCCTACATATGAAAACATATGTGAGTCCCACATGCGGTACCAAGTACCCATGAATAAGTAGACATAAAGACCTCAGTAACACAATACCTGAAGCAGATGGATTACATCCCTTCTTCTGTGCCATGCTCTTCTTGGGGCCTTAATCCGTCCTGAAATTTCCATGCATTCTCAGTCTTCCAAAGTTTTAGCTTCGAAGAAATAGAACCATGGTCATTCCTGGATTTAGGAAAATACCCTGAAGATCCAACAGCACTCTCTTGATCACTATTTGAAGTGCATGGTGTGAGGAGACCTCGAAGATGTATGATGATATCATGAATCCCCATCTCATCACACTCAACTTGGACCTCAGGGGTCATGCACTTTAAAACAAGAGCAGTGTATTGTTTGTTATCATCACAACATTCAAGATAGACATTCCACTCCCAGTCTATACTAAAATAAATACAGGGCTGGGATGGAGGTCTTTCAAGAAGATGCACATTATTCTCTTGTTCTAGTATTTTGGACAAAATTCTGAACCATCTTGTCCAATTTGTCCCATCCAGTTTATTTTTATAAAGTTTCAATCTAAGATTTGAAGATCCCATTATCTACAATAAGCAAATAAGTAAAATAAGTACTATGATAAAGTATTTAAGAAGAACTTAAATTAAATTCTATGCTCCCACTATTTCCTAACAAGTTGATTACTCTCAAACTCAACTTGGAAATAAGTGAGTAGGATCCTAATTTCACATGAGGTCTCTGCGACTCACGAGGGTGAGTTGGGCTGCACAGAGTGATCCCATGCTTCCTTAGGTAGGCATGCCAGCCAATTTTGCTATGCACAACTCCTCTTAGTTAAGACAGACTAGGAGCCCTATGTCCAGCAAGTGCTGGATACAACAGAGAACCTTATCCTATCAACAGCTGCCTTTAGTGTTTCATCATGTCAGTGATATATGAAAACTAGTCAAGTCTGACCTAATTGTTATGCCCAGGGCCAACAAGTTTCCATGCAAAGGCACGTCTAGGTTAAAATAGGTATGGGGAAACTATTGCCACCACACGCCTTCCAAAGATAGATGGGTGTGTCTCACGAGTGTGACAAATAGTTCATAGTCCATTGATCAATGGTTTGACGAGGGCTACACATCATAAGGCTATCGACTTGAGATTGCGAGGAGAGTTTATTCATTAATTATTATTCTTTTCTAGAATGCAATTTTCCTATGGTGGTAGCAAAAGGAAAAACACATCACAGGCATGCTATGAACAGAATAATAAACCATCATAGGCATGCTAATATGGTCGATATGGTCATAGCCCTTTCCATACACATAACATACCACGAGCCATGTGATATGTTATCATGCATCCAAGGGTTGTGAGTCCCTGTAGCAGATCAGCCCATGCCAGAAGCTGAAAGCAAGTTTCCTTCCTCCAACTGCAAATCCATCACCAAGCTTCCAAAGCTACTTCTGATTTTGGTTGAAGAAGTCACCTTGTTGTCTTAATGAAGCCTTAACCTATCTTATGAAAAATATTCTACATCTATACTAAAAACAAGATGAGTGAATACATGAAAATTTTTAAATCAAGATAGGGGGAATAACCACATGCAGGTGGCAGAAAAATTTTACAAGCATTCATCACAGGTGGAAACATGCTTCCACATCACAACACAGGAGGGCACTCGCTATAATCATATCAACCCATGGAAGAGACAAGTGGTACATATATAAAATTTAAAAACTGGCAGGATCAAATTTTAGTCCCCTTATGCGCTAATAACATCCACAACATTCACCTCATCAAGCTTATGCTAAAATCTATATTAGGGTTTCATGATGATTTCTTAGACCTAATCGGCTAAAAGTTTTTGTCAGATGAAGAGACACGGCCAGTGCAAGGGACACAATGCCCGTCCTACTTGACAAAACCATGTGCGCCAATGGTCTTAAATCCATCATAAAAGAAATCCAAATTTTGGCCATAAAATTGATAAGAGAAGTTTGGATGAAAACGCCTTCTAGGTGAAGCGCGCAAGGATGAAAGAAAAATTTTTGAAAATTTTTTCATAAAAGCATATGTACACCTTGTGTTTCTCAAAAGTAGCTAAGATACCATTGTCAGGGAATACTGGGTGTAAATTAAAATTTTTGTAGTCCAAGGACGCAGCGGAAGATACATTACAGCCGAAACATATTCCATCACCAAGGATCCATGCGAGGGAGATAACACAAGGATGTGTTAGGGATAGTACCTCTTTTGCTCACTAGGATGATGATGCCAAGTTGAAGATGATCAAGCGCTCGTCCTCTACAAGTATCCACATGTCGACCTTCTCAATGTTGCTCCCTTCCATGCTTGGTGCTAGCCTTGGGAAGAGAAAATCGCCTCTTGGAATCTCCTTCTTATTCCTCCTTGGTTCTTCACGCCAACAAGTCTCCTTGGAGACTCTCGGCCAACAAGAGAAGAGGGAGAGGAGTAGTGGCGCAACACCAAGGAAGGAGGTCGACTAGGGCTTCTAATGCATGCGCAACTTCCACTTGAAGTTGCCTTGCCTTGGCGTTGAATAGATGTATCAAGTGTTGGGGTATGCCCTTAAGGCTAATGTTTGAGGCCTTGGGATTGTAATAGTATCATGTATAAACTCTTATGTTTATAAAGGCAATGGTTGCTATTCACGTTGTTACATTATCTGCTGCAATAATTGTACTTCTGAATAATGTCTCAATGGTGTTCAGCTAGGCTGACATGCTGTAAAGTCCTTAGTCGATATATCTTGGCGAACATGAGACAGCCTTGATATGATTGAGACTAATATGTGTTCTAATCTTATAGGATGCTTCGAGCATGGAATAAGATGTAGACTCATGGGTACATTGGATGTACTGGACAGACCCTACTAGGATATTCAATTGCTTGTCACAATGTGAATAATCCTTGATTGCAACAAGTGGCACATGTCCTCTGACTTGAGATCACTTGTGTTTCTAAATGATGATTGTCATTGTTTTGAGATAGTTCAATATCATTTGAAACATAATGGTTATAGACTATCTTGGATGGTGAGCTTGAGTCAGGTTAGGGCACTAGTGATAGATAAAGGATTGCCGTCTCCTTAATTGGAGTGTGATGTTCTAAAGGGGGCCCCCGTGGATGAGATGATTGAGAAAGTGTATGGCCATACCCAGGTGACTATGTTCATCTGATCTAATCATGCTCATCATATTGGAGTTACAAGCTTGACAGGCTTGTCCAATAAGAACATCCAGTGGCAAAGGAAACATGTATGCCTAGTGAGTTGATTCACACTTGTGCTGTGGTTTGGGTGTAGTCTTGGAAGACTCTTTCCTTTATATCAGGAGACAGTGATGTGTTGCTAGATACCCCTCACTGATCATGATGACGTAAGTTATCGTTACCGACATTTAAAGGAAACCCTTAGGGTCGCACAATTTGATGATATGGCTTACTTAAGTCAGATCGTGTGGACTGAATTGTTTAGGTTCAGTTTAAAGGGATTTAATCTCTGATTGTAAGTGAGATCTGGTCTGATCATGTTTGATTGATTAGGGCTTAAGATCGGTAAGCTTCGATCGAGAGAATGGATGCTAGATCAGTGAGATCAGCAGCATCAAGAGATCAACGGTCAGATCAAGAACCTTAGGGTTTAATGTGATCTGGACTAATGGCTTGGGTTGTTTGGTTTCTTGAACCAAACCGAATTGAACCAGCTCATTGGATGAGCGCATGGTTCAAATGAAGAGGCATTTTGCGATTGGGGTAAGTTGTGGTCGCATGAACGTTGAGACTTTTCTATTTTTAGAAAGCATGTCTCTAAACGTGACCATGACTCTCACGTTCTCAATGCTCACGCTCTCTTGACGCCTCTTGGCTCTTCGACACTTGCATCTCTTGCGTGTGAAGGTGTGGACGAAAGAGGAGCTCTCGCCAAGCATAGGATTTCTCATCTCTTCCCTTCCATTCGGTCAGGATACTTGGACGATCCTTGCTAGCACAAGGGGCGACAAGGAGGAGCCAAGACTCATCTTGTGTGCGTCATCTCTGGAGAAGATCCATTTCGATCTTTGCTTCCAAGGCGCCATCTAGAAATGGCATCGGTATGATTTCTTCTCTTGTATGTAATCATCTTAATGTTGATCATAAAGCATGCAATAGATCAAGAAACCCTCTTCCGCTGTTTAAATCCCTTACATGCGCCTATTAGGGTTTCATCCCCTTCCTGAGGGGACCTTTCATCAAGAGAGGGGCGTACACCCCTTCTTTTATACCCAAGCAAGCCTCACCGCCCCTCTACTTTCCCTTCTATGCTCTTGGCGCAATTCCTCCAAGGAATTTGCTCTAAGCGTTCAGCCGCCACATCCCTTGAATTGGCGAAAGAACAAGGCTTGGAAAGTATCAAGCTTCTTGCCAAATCAAGAGATGGATTTTGAGTTCAATTCATATTAGGACTTTCCATCTTTTACTTGGCCGAATTCAAGCTTGATTTGATCAAGCTATACACGCCAATAAGATAACCCTAATCATCCAAGAATGTTTCTAATTGAGGAAACTGAATTCCACAAGAATTTATCCATGGCATTGGCGTAAATTCCATATATGGAATCAAGCCATGCGCCATGCACAAATTCTACTCCCATTAGGATTCCAATTTTCCTTAATTATCTTAAATCCACAATTCCTAATTGGATTTGGATGCCCAACATAGTGGGCCTTATCTAAATCCAATTCCCATTAGGATTTGAATCCTAGTTGGATTAGGATTTGCGCCCAACCATTATGGGGCTAATCCAAATCCAATTCCTATTAGGATTTGAATCCTAGTTGGATTAGGATTTTTGCCCAACCACTATGAGCCTTATCCAAAACCAAATTCTTATTAGGATATGAATCCTAATTGGATTAGGATTCTAACTCCTAGTAGAATTAGGATTCCAACTCTTATTTGGATTAGGATTCTAATTCCTAATAGGATTAAGATTCCAAGTCCTAATTAAATTAGGATTCCAACCCCAGTTGGATTAGGATTCCAATTCCTAATAGGATTAGGACTATAACTCCTAATTAAATTAGGATTCCAACTCCTAGTTGGATTAGGATTCGAATCTAACATGGTTTATAATCCCAAGTCCAAGTCCAACTCCCATACAGAGTACAAACTTGGCCAGGATATACATAAACCTATGAATCTCAATTGGACTCAGATTCAACCATGAACCTGTCTTAGAATCAGAATCAGAATGAACTCAAATATATTCCAAGATATCCAGATCAAAAAACAACATCAAGAGTCTATTCCATGTGACCCTGTAGGATCCATATGACGATGACAATGATGATTAAACATCATAAGTAGTGAGAGGTATCTAGCAACATATCACTACTACCCATGTCATAGGACTAAAGTCATCTTGGCAATCAACTCCCTAACAAGCAACGAGGATTCCCATGCATTCTAGATCTCTTTGCCTGAACTAATATCTCGTCATTGGATTAGTCTCATATTTATTAATCCAATCTATTCGTCATGACTCAAACAGTATGACCATACATTCCTGTCATGCACCAATGAGGTGGGGCGGCCCAAGGTGGATATCAACCTTCCAATTAAGGAAAGGGCAAATCCTACTATTAATCATTCATATCTTCATATGACTTATGATATGCCAAATGACAGTCATTTTGATCACCCAATTATGGAGATATGTAAGTGATGACACCAAAATATGTAGTATATTTTGTATCATTTTAGATATCTTTTCATGCTAAATTGAATATCTTTTGCTTGTTTTAATGCTAAATTCATCGAATATTGCAAAGTCTACTCCTACTTTGGTTTTTCATGATTTTCAGGCAAAAAGGCACTATTTTGGGCGTTTTCAAGCAAAATCAAACACATGGAAGAATTACCATCATCAAGAGGAAGATACACAAGAAATTTCACGCAAATCGAGGCCAGTAACCAAAATACGGTAGTACCGTAAAGGATTTTACAGTACCGTATTATGAGGCTACCGTATAATCAAGAACACGGCCGTATTTTAGAGCTTTTCCCAACAGAAAGATTTTGTGATTTTATGGCACTGCCGTAAAGAATTACACTGCCGTATTTTGAAGCGTCTTCAGAATAGAAACCTTTGCTGAAATTACGGCACTGCCGTAAACTTCTACACAAGCCGTATTTTCCAGACATATTCCGACCAGAAAGTTCAATCGAAATTACGGCACTGCCGTAAACCAAATTATGGGCTATATTTTCCAGCATTTCCAGAACAGAACACTCAAGCTATTTTACGGCAGTGCCGTGGGTTTTGCCGCCGGGAAGCATACAGTGGATCTCCGGCCTTGAAATTTGAAGGGAAGCTTCGCCTGGAGTAGGAGAACATACCCCAGAAGTTTTAGAGTCAGAGGATCTCGATCAGAGGAGAGATCAACCAAACACTCGCCGCCGACGCTATTCACATGCGTAATTACGGTTGTAATTTCCATTACAGCTGTGTGGTTATTTGTTTTTCCCTTCTTTCTTGATTTCCTACACTTTGATACTATGGATTATTGTAATCTTTCATCCATGCTAGCTTAAAGCTTTTATGGGTCATGGGGGAGTAATTCCCTTTGATTTCTTAATGACTAGATAATTTTTCATTAATTTGTCACATATAATTTTAGCATGATAATTCTACTTATGTTATAACTGCTCTTTAATTCCCTATAGATTCATGTTATTAATCATGTTTTAGAGTTTTCGCAATAAGGACCGAAATGTGACTTGCTTGAGAACTTGGAATCCTATAATTGAATGTTAGGAAATTACTATAAGAAATTAGGTTAGGTTTTGTCTCTTAATTTTAGAAGAATAATTGTCATGATAATAATATGAATCTAGGATTGAGTTAATTTATCAAACATGGAGATCTTGTGCGAAAGTGAGGATTGAAACATTGGAGAACCATAAGTAGAACTTGTGTTGGGACTCGGATGCACGAGAGTGATCCTTGAGATTCCACTTGAGATAATCATCTCAGAATTCGGATTCATGAAAGTGATCCTTGATTTCTTTGATTGATGAATTACTTATTTTCAGCTTGGGATAGATCTTGCGTGAAAGCGAAGATCGGTCCCTGCATGATTGTCTGCACGAAGGTGAGATGATCCTTTTATGAAGTAAATTATATCTTTATCATGATAAAATTAAACTGACGAATCACTACTCATATCTAGTCATAGAAATTAAAGTGGATGAAACCCTAGTCCCAATTTCTCTCTCTGATATTTTTGTTAGCCTTCATTAGTTCAATTGCATCGTTTTGATCGCCCAGATAGTAAGAAATCGATTATTTGGTACTTGACAAACGAGGTCTCTGAAGGTTCCCACTAGGGGGACGAAACCCTAAAGCATGCGCAAGGATAAAATGGCATAGGCGGAATCTAGGGTTTCCTTAGGATCGAATAGTATGCATTATATGATCAACTATCGAAAACTTGAATAGATAAGAAAACAAATTCTCACCATTGTCATCACTTGGATGGTGTCTTGGAATCAAAGACCAAAAGAGATCTTCTCCAAAGCGACGCACACAATTGATGTCGCCTACTCCCTTTGGCGTTCCTTGTGCTAGCAAGGTCCCAAAGCGTTCTTTGTCGAATGGAAAGGATGAAGAGCTTCTCTGCTTGGCGATTTCTTTTCCTCTTCTTTTCGTCAACCTCTTCACCACACGAGTGTCAAGAGACCAGAGGAAAGGGGGCAAGAGGCGAGAGAGATTAGCGTCGTGAGAGCCAACGTGAGAGGTGGTCACGAATATGACATGCTATCTAAAAATAGCAAACACCATCTCCACTTGCGACCATGCATTACCCCAATCGCAATTGCCTCTTTAATTGAACCATACGCTCATTCAATGAGCTGGTTCAAATTGATTTGGTTCAATAACCAAATAAACCAAGCAACTAGTCCAGATCATAATAAACCCCTAAGGCTTAAGATCTGACCGCTCACTTCTTGATGCTTCTGATCTGAGGGATCTAGCATCCATTCTCTCGATCGAAGCTTACCGATCTCAAGCCCTAATCAATCAAACATGATCAGACCAGATCTCACTCACAATCAGAGATTAAATCCCTTTAAACTGAACCCAAACAATTCAGTCCACACGATCTGACTTAAGTAAGCCATATCATCAAATTGTGCGACCCTGAGGGTTTCCTTTAAATGTCGGTAACGATAACTTACGTTATCACGATCAGTGAGGGCTATCTAGCAACACATCACTGTCTCCCGATATAAAGGAAAGAGTCTTCCAAGACTACACCCAAATCACAGCACAAGTGTGAATCAAACTCACAAGGCATACATGATTCCTTTGCCACTGGATGTTCTTATTGGACAAGCATGTCAAGCCTGTAACTCCAATATGATGAGCATGATTAGATCAGATGAACACAGTCACCTGGGTATGGCCATACACTTTCTCAATCATCTCATCCAGGGGGGCCCCCTTTTGAACATCACACTCCAATCAAGGAGATGGCAATCCTTTGTCTATCACTAGTGCCCTAACCTGACTCAAGCTCATTATCCAAGATAGTCTATAATCATTATGTTTCAAATGATATTGAACTAACTCAAAACAATGACAATCATCATTTAGAAACACAAGCGATCTCAAGTCAGAGGACATGTGCCACTTGTTACAATCAAGGATTATTCACATTGTGACAAGCAATTGAATATCCTAGTAGGGTCTGTCCAGTACATCCAATGTACCCATGAGTCTACATCTTATTTCATGCTCGAAGCATCCTATAAGATTAGAACACATATTAGTCTCAATCATATCAAGGCTGTCTCATGTTCACCAAGATATATCGACTAAGGACAAAAGTACATGTCAGCCTAGCTGAACAGCTTTGAGACATTATTCAGAAGCACACTTATTGCAGCAGACAATGTAACAAACTGAATAACAACCATTGCCTTTATAAACAAAAGAGTTTATACATGATACTGATACAATCCCAAGGCCTCAAACATTAGCCTTAAGGGCATACCCCAACAATCTCCCACTTGCACTTAATCTAATGGTTGAGAAATCTCAAACCCATATTATTACAGTGCTTCTCATGCTTCTGCTGCACCAGAGGCTTGGTAAGCGGGTCAGCCAGATTGTCATCTGTATGAACCTTGCAGACTTTGATCTTGCCACGATCAATGATCTCCCGGATCAAGTGAAACCGTCTCTGTATGTGCTTGGACTTCTGGTGCGACCGTGGTTCCATGCCTGTGCGATTGCTCCAGTGTTATCACAGAAGATAACCAAAGGATCTGCACTCGAAGGAACAACACCAAGTTCTCTCACGAACTTACGAATCCACACTGCCTCCTTGGATGCTTCTGAGGCTGCAACATACTCGGCTTCTGTTGTGGAATCAGCAACGATAGACTGTTTGAAACTCTTCCACACCACTGCTCCTCCATTCAAGCTAAAAACATAGCCTGATTGCGATCGGAAATCATCCTGGTCAGACTGGAATGAAGCGTCAGTATATCCTTCAATACTGAGTTCTTCCTGACCACCATATATCAAGAACATATCTTTGGTCCTCCGCAGATATTTCAAGATGTTCTTGACTGCAATCCAGTGCGCCTGACCTGGATTACTTTGGAATCGACTGGTCACGCTTAACCCGTAAGCGACGTCTGGGCGAGTACACAACATCGCATACATAATGGACCCAATAGCCGAAGCATAAGGCGTATTGTCCATTTCATCTTTCTCAGTCTGTGTTTGTGGACACTGACTCTTCGAAAGATTTAGACCATGTCTGACTGGAAGATATCCTCTTTTAGAATTCTCTAAATGAAGCGATCTCAAGTCAGAGGACATGTGCCACTTGTTACAATCAAGGATTATTCACATTGTGACAAGCAATTGAATATCCTAGTAGGGTCTGTCTAGTACATCCAATGTACCCATGAGTCTACATCTTATTTCATGCTCGAAGCATCCTATAAGATTAGAACACATATTAGTCTCAATCATATCAAGGCTGTCTCATGTTCACCAAGATATATCGACTAAGGACAAAAGTACATGTCAGCCTAGCTGAACAACTTTGAGACATTATTCAGAAGCACACTTATTGCAGCAGACAATGTAACAAACTGAATAACAACCATTGCCTTTATAAACAAAAGAGTTTATACATGATACTGATACAATCCCAAGGCCTCAAACATTAGCCTTAAGGGCATACCCCAACAATCTCCCACTTGCACTTAATCTAATGGTTGAGAAATCTCAAACCCATATTATTACAGTGCTTCTCATGCTTCTGCTGCACCAGAGGCTTGGTAAGCGGGTTAGCCAGATTGTCATCTGTATGAACCTTGCAGACTTTGATCTCGCCACGATCAATGATCTCCCGGATCAAGTGAAACCGTCTCTGTATGTGCTTGGACTTCTGGTGTGACCGTGGTTCCTTTGCCTGTGCGATTGCTCCAGTGTTATCACAGAAGATAACCAAAGGATCTGCACTCGAAGGAACAACACCAAGTTCTCTCACGAACTTACGAATCCACACTGCCTCCTTGGATGCTTCTGAGGCTGCAACATACTCGGCTTCAGTTGTGGAATCAGCAACGATAGACTGTTTGAAACTCTTCCACACCACTGCTCCTCCATTCAAGCTAAAAACATAGCCTGATTGCGATCGGAAATCATCCTGGTCAGACTGGAACGAAGCGTCAGTATATCCTTCAATACTGAGTTCTTCCTGACCACCATATATCAAGAACATATCTTTGGTCCTCCGCAGATATTTCAAGATGTTCTTGACTGCAATCCAGTGCGCCTGACCTGGATTACTTTGGAATCGACTGGTCACGCTTAACCCGTAAGCGACGTCTGGGCGAGTACACAACATCGCATACATAATGGACCCAATAGCCGAAGCATAAGGCGTATTGTCCATTTCATCTTTCTCAATCTGTGTTTGTGGACACTGACTCTTCGAAAGATTCTGACCATGTCTGACTGGAAGATATCCTCTTTTAGAATTCTCTAAATGAAATCTCTCCAGGACTTTATCGATGTAAGTACTCTGGCACAGCCCGAGAAGCCTCTTAGATCTATCCCTGTAGATCTTTACACCTAATACATAGGCTGCTTCTCCTAAATCTTTCATCTGGAAACATTTCCTTAACCATGCCTTAACAGCATGCAGTTCAGGAATATCATTTCCAATGATTAAGATATCATCGACGTAGAGGACTAGGAAAGTAATTACGCTCCCACTAAACCTTTTATATACACACGGGTCATCTTCGTTCTTGATGAAACCAAATTCACTGATTGATTCATCAAAACGAATATTCCAGCTTCTTGATGCTTGTTTAAGTCCATAAATGGACTTCTTTAACTTGCATATTTTATGACGATCTGATGGATTTGTGAAACCTTCAGGTTGTGTCATATACACATCCTCCTGCAAATTTCCATTAAGGAAAGCAGTCTTCACATCCATCTGCCAGATCTCATAATCATAATATGCAGCTATCGCGAGAAGAATCCGAATAGACTTAAACATAGCTACAGGTGAGAAAGTTTCATCATAATCTATCCCGTAGATTTGTTTGAAACCTTTCGCAACTAGCCTGCCTTTATAGGTAACCATGTTACCATCCATGTCAATCTTCTTCTTGAAGATCCATTTACAGCCTATAGGGATAACTCCCGGAGGTGGATCAACCAAATCCCATACTTTGTTATCTGACATGGAGTCCATTTCGGCTCGCATAGCTTCAAGCCATCTAGCTGAGTCCAGTCCACTGACCGCATCCGCATAAGTGAGGGGTTCATCATTATCAATGATGTAGACTCCGTCATAGCGATCAGGCTGTCGACGGATCCTTCCCGATCTTCGCGGTTCCCGTGATATCTGAGCCTCAGATTGTTCAGTAACCTGTTCTACCGGCTCAGGCTCATCCAACTGTGCTTGACTACTTTGTCCTTCCTCTGGATTCTCATCCAGTTTTATTTCTCTCCCACTGGCCTCTTGCAGAAGAAACTCCTTCTCAAGAAAAATGGCCGTCCGAGCAACAAATACCTTGTTCTCCTTGGGATCATAGAAATAATAACCCTTAGTTTCCTTAGGGTAACCGACAAAGATACATTTGTCAGATCTGCTCTCTAGTTTCCCAGAGGCGAGCTTTTTGACATAAGCCTCGCAGCCCCAGATCTTAATAAATGTCAAGCTAGGCTGTTTCCCATACCATAATTCAAATGGGGTCTTTGAAACTGCCTTGGATGGCACTCGGTTTAGTACCTTTGCAGCTGTCTCCAGTGCAAATCCCCAAAAGGAGTAAGGTAGAGTAGCCTGACTCATCATAGAACGAACCATATCTAGTAAGGTTCTGTTCCTCCTTTCGGATACACCATTCCATTGCGGTGTTCCTGGCGGAGTGAGCTGTGAGATAATCCCACACTCCTTTAGATAGTCAGTAAACTCTCGACTTAGGTATTCTCCACTTCGATCAGAACGAAGTGCCTTGATATTTCGGCCCAGCTAATTTTGTACTTCATTCTTGAACTCTTTGAACTTGTCAAAAGATTCACTTTTATGTCTCATTAAATAGACATACCCATACCTACTGAAATCATCAGTAAAGGTAATGAAGTATTGATAGCCACCTCTGGCATGTTTACTAAATGGCCCACACACATCACTGTGTATAAGGTCAAGTAAACCTGAAGCCCTTTGACCTTTATTAGGAAAAGGAGACTTCGTCATTTTGCCTATTAAACAAGCTTTGCATGTATCAATCTCCTCATAGGAGAATGATCCCAGCAGTCCATGATGATGCAACCGCTTAATGCGCTTCTTGTTAATATGGCCTAAACGACTATGCCATAGCAAGGTGCTGTCATCAGCATACTTGGCTTTCTTATTATCAATGTTTTGTATAGAACATTCCATGTCCAACATGAATAACCCATTGCTAATTGATCCAGTAGCATAAACAATATTATCTAAAGATAAAACACACTTTGAAATATTGCATTCAAAGGAAAACCCTTTCCTGACAAGAGCAGGAATAGAGATAATATTCTTGGTAATGCTAGGAACAAAATAACAATTGTTTAATTCTAATACAAGTCCAGATGGTAATGAGATGTAATATTCTCCTACAGCAACAGCAGCAACCCGTGCCCCGTTTCCAACTCGTAGGTCCACCTCATGCTGTCCCACCTATCTTCTTCTCTTGAGTTCCTGTACATTTGAACAAATGTGAACTCCACATGCAGTGTCTAACACCCATGAAATAGAAGAAGAAAACATGACCTCAGTCACATAAATACCTGAGCCAGAAGCGATGCTTCCCTTCTTGTCTCCTTGGAGCGCTTTACAGTCCTTTTTCCAGTGACCCAGCTGGCCACAGTGGAAACATCTGTACTCCTTCGACCGCTTAACCTTTTGTTTCAGCGCCTTGTTGTAGTTCTTGACTGGGGCTTTGCCCTTCTTCCCCTTCTTCTTGTTCCTAGAAGGAACCATTAAGACAGAGGTTGAAGGCTTTCCCTTCAGAGTCTCCTCAGTAGTCAAGAGCATATTCAGCAATTCTACCAGAGTACAGTCGATTTTGTTCATATTAAAGTTAATGATGAACGCATCGAAAGAGGGCGGTAGAGACTGTAGAATAATATCTACAGCAAGCTCCTGATTGATGGTATGTCCCAGTTGTTGGGGTATGCCCTTAAGGCTAATGTTTGAGGCCTATGGGAATGTATCAGTATCATGTAATAAACTCTTATGTTTATAAAGGCATGGTTGTTATTCAGTTAGTTACATTGTCTGCTGCAATATATGTTCTTCTGAATAATGTCTCAAAGCTGTTCAGCTAGGCTGACATGCTGTTAAGTCCTTAGTCGATATATCTTGGTGAACATGAGACAGCCTTGATATGATTGAGACTAATATGTGTTCTAATCTTATAGGATGCTTCGAGCATGGAATAAGATGTAGACTCATGGGTACATTGGATGTGCTGGACAGACCCTACTAGGATGTTCAATTGTTTGTCACAATGTGAATATTCCTTGAATGTGACAAGTGGCACATTTCCTTTGACTTGAGATCACTTGTGTTTTCTAAATGATGATTGTCATTGTTTTGAGGTAGTTCAATATCATTTGAAACATAATGATTATAGACTATCTTGGATGGTGAGCTTGAATCAGGTTAGGGCACTAGTGATAGACATAGGATTGCCGTCTCCTTGTTTAAGGAGTGTGATGTTCTAAAGGGGCCCCCTGGATGAGATGATTGAGAGAGTGTATGGCCATACCCAGGTGACTGTGTTCATCTGATCTAATCATGCTTATCATATTGGAGTTACAAGCTTGACAAGCTTGTCCAATAAGAACATCCAGTGGCAAAGGAAATATGCATGCCTTGTGAGTTGATTCACACTTGTGCTGTGGTTTGGGTGTAGTCTTGGAAGACTCTTTCCTTTATATCGGGAGATAGTGATGTGTTGCTAGATACCCCTCACTGATCGTGATAATGAGAATTATCGTTACCGACATTTAGAGGAAACCCTCAGGGTCGCACAATTTGATGATATGGCTTACTTAAGTCAGATCGTGTGGACTGAATTGTTCAGGTTCAGTTTAAAGGGATTTAATCTCTGATTGTAAGTGAGATCTGGTCTGATCATGTTTGATTGGTTAGGGCTTGAGATCGGTAAGCTTCGATCGAGAGAATGGATGCTAGATCGGTCAGATCAAGAGCATCAAAGAGATCGACGGTTAGATCTGAAGCCTTAGGGTTTAATTAAGATCTAGACCATATTGCTTGGGATAATTGGTCTTGGACCAAACCGTGATGAACCGGCTCATGAATGAGCGCATGGTTCAAAGTGAAGAGAAGTTTGCGCTTGGGTAAAACCGAAGTCGCATGAGAGCATGAACGTGGGAGTGGTTTTCTATTTTTAGAAACCACGACTCCTAAGCGTGGTCACATCTCTCTCGCTTCATTCACACCTTGTCGCCGCGCTTGGCTAGAGGGTCTTGAGGCATTCTCGCGTGGAGGAGAAGCTAAGACGACAAGGAAGTTTTCGCCAAGGAGATCTCTCATCCTTTCCACTCGACAAGAACCTTTGGAGAACCTTGCTAGCACAAGGATCAACAAAGAGTAGGCGACATCACCTTGTGTGCGCCACCTAAGGAGGAGATCCATTTCGCTCTCTCATTCCAAGACACCATCCAAGTGATGGCAATGGTGAGTATCGCTATTCATTATAAGTTGATCATATTACATGCTTTAAGATCGCATAAGAAACCCTAGATTCCGCTAGAAATTTTGTTGCGCCTCCTATTAGGGTTTCGCCCCCCTCTTGAAAGGGGTTCCCTGCAATTGGTATCAGAGCCAAGTTCATGCATGATAATATGATTGCTTTGATTTTGTGTTCCATGAATGCTTAGATCTATATCATGCGAAATTTTAACATGTTGATTTGTTTCATGCCGAAACCTATTTCATGTTTCATTTGCGCATGTATGATGATATATTGGCGCATCTTGGTTTTCTCAAAACTATTTTACATGCGCGACTCACTATAGATCTAAGGCCCTCCTATAAACCCTTAGACGGGTTATTAGGGTTGAAGTCACCCCCTGAGTTAGATCCAAACGGTCTGATCAGACTATCTGACAGCCTGAATGGGTCGACCAGATAGCACCTTGGCGCAAGCCTGTGGTGGCTATAGGTCGACTGCAGACAGGTGTGTAGCGATGTCTGATTGAGACAACCTATGAACACACATGAGTTAGGCCCGGGGTCACACCCGCTTGCCAGACCTCAATGTGGTTGTTCAGCCCTGACGCAAGCATGGTTGACCTTATGGTCGACTCAAGTCAATTAGGACTTGGTGCATGCTAGGGCAGTGGATCTGACTAGGTTGGATGAGTGGATCCCTGGTAATGGACCGTTGTAAGGTTGAAGGGCGAATAAGGAAATTAAATTGATACCTATGGGGTTTTTTCAAAAATTTTAATTTTCTTGGTTGGATCACATGTTTGAATGATGCATATGTTTGTCTATTTAGTCTTATGTGGGCTGCCCATATTAATTGTGTGCTGTGCTGGGGCCTGCGTGCCTGGGATTTACAATTGTAAATTAATTGTTATTTTTGTGATCTGCGAATCACAGTTTAATTAATTTATAATGTCATATTGACCTGCGTGTCAATCTTGTCTAGATAGTTAAATTTGTAATTTAATTAGACAAGAGCACTGAGCACACTTGGCAGAGGCGCATGCAGCAGTGGCTGGACCAGGTGGGAGGTCTAGGGTTCGACCCTAGGACCTGGCGCAATTTTCCTGGTGGGTGCACCATGAAGCAACCCCTAATCTAAGGGGGAGAAACCCTAAACTTGCGATTCTAACAAGCTTTGCGGAAAAAGGGTTTCAAATCAAGATCGGATATGAAAACATATGATCAACTTGAAGCTAGAAATCATACCAATGCCATGGACTTGGAATTCGGCTTGGAAGAAGAGATCAAGTTAGGTCTCCTCCAAAGTGTGCCACACACAAGAAGAAGTTGGCTCACTCCTTGGCGTCGCTTGTGCTAGCAAGTCACCCAAGGAATCTATTCGAATGGAAAGGGATGAAGAAGGATCAAGCTTGGCCGAGAGCTCCTCTTGCGCAACACTCCTTTTCGTCGTCCACACCACACTCCCACGAAAGTCCAAGAATGCGTTGAGAAGAAAGGAGCAAACGCATATGCGTTTTTTGGCATTGAAAGTGAAACCGGCCCTTGATGACATTCCATAAATGGAAGCTCATCAAGTCCATGCGCTCAACTCAACCCAAACGCATTTTAGCATTGAACCATGCGTTCACAATTGTGAACCGGTTCAATCTAAAACGTTCCAATCAATTCGGTTCAATAAACCAAACCGAAAGAGCTCAAGCCAATAGGTCTAGACCAAATTGAACCCCAAGGCTCATGATCTAACCATTCATCTCCTGATGCCCCTGATCTCTCCGATCTGGCATCATCTCTCTCGATCGAAGCTTACCGATCTCAAGTCCTAATCAATCAAACATGATCAGACCAGATCTCACTTACAATCAGAGATTAAAACCCCTTTAAACTGAACCCAAAGAATTCAGTCCACACGATCTGACTCAAGTAAGCCATATCATCATATTGTGCGACCCTAAGGGTTTCCTTCAAATGTCGGTAACGATAACTTACGTTATCACGATCAGTGAGGGGTATCTAGCAACACATCACTGTCTCCCGATATAAAGGAAAGAGTCTTCCAAGACTACACCCAAACCATAGCACAAGTGTGAATCAAACTCACAAGGCACACAAATGTCTTTTGCCACTGGATGTTCTTATTGGACAAGCATGTCAAGCCTGTAACTCCAATATGATGAGCATGATTAGATCAGATGATCATAGTCATCTGGGTATGGCCATACACTTCCTCAATCATCTCATATAGGGGGGCCCTATAGAACATCACACTCCTTTAAACAAGGAGACGGCAATCCTCTATCTATCACAAGTGCCCTAACCTGATTCAAGCTCACCATCCAAGATAGTCTATAATCATTATGTTTCAAATGATATTGAACTACCTCAAGACAATGACAATCATCATTTAGAAACACAAGTGATCTCAAGTCAAAGGACATGTGCCACTTGCTGCATACAAGGATCATTCACATTGTGACAAGCAATGGAATATCCCAGTAGGGTCTGTCCAGTACATCCAATGTACCCATGAGTCTATATCTTATTCCATGCTCGAAGCATCCTATAAGATTAGCACCCATATTAGTCTCAATCATATCAAGGCTGTCTCATGTTCACCAAGATATCTCGACTAAGGACATAGAGCCTGTCAGCCTAGCTGAACAGCTTTGAGACATTATTCAGAAGTACACTTATTACAGCAGATAAGGTAACAACCTGAATAACAACCATGCCTTTATTAACATAAAAGTTTATTACATGATACTTTTACAATCCCAAGGCCTCAAACATTAGCCTTAAGGGCATACCCCAACAATCTCCCACTTGCACTTAATCTAATGGTTGAGAAATCTCAAACCCATATTATTACAGTGCTTCTCATGCTTCTGCTGCGCCAGAGGCTTGGTAAGCGGGTCTGCCAGATTGTCATCTGTATGAACCTTGCAAATCTTGATCTCGCCACGATCAATGATCTCCCGGATCAAGTGAAACCGTCTCTGTATGTGCTTGGACTTCTGGTGCGACCGTGGTTCCTTTGCTTGTGCAATTGCTCCAGTGTTATCACAGAAGATAACCAAAGGATCTGCAGTCGAAGGAACGACACCAAGTTCTCTCACGAACTTACGAATCCACACTGCCTCCTTGGATGCTTCCGAGGCTGCAACATACTCGGCTTCTGTTGTGGAATCAGCAACAGTTGACTGTTTGAAGCTTTTCCACACCACTGCTCCACCATTCAAGCTAAAAACATAGCCTGACTGCGATCGGAAATCATCCTGGTCCGACTGGAACGAAGCGTCAGTATATCCCTCTATACTGAGTTCTTCCTGACCACCATATATCAAGAACATATCTTTGGTCCTCCGCAGATATTTTAAGATGTTCTTGACCGCAATCCAGTGCGCCAAACCTGGATTACTTTGGAATCGACTGGTCACGCTTAACCCGTAAGCGACGTCTGGGCGAGTACACAACATCGCATACATAATGGACCCAATAGCCGAAGCATAAGGCGTATTGTCCATTTCATCTTTCTCAGTCTGTGTTTGTGGACACTGACTCTTCAAAAGATTCAGACCATGTCTGACTGGAAGATATCCACGTTTAGAATTCTCTAAATGGAATCTCTCCAGGACCTTATCGATGTAAGTACTCTGGCACAACCCGAGAAGCCTCTTAGATCTATCCCGGTAGATCTTCACACCTAATACATAGGCTGCTTCTCCTAGATCTTTCATCTGAAAACATTTTCCTAACCATGCTTTAACAGCATGCAGTTCAGGAATATCGTTTCCAATGATCAAGATATCATCGACGTAGAGGATTAGGAATGTAATCACGCTCCCACTAAACCTCTTATACACACACGGGTCATCCTCGTTCTTGATGAAACCAAACTCAGAGATTGATTCATCAAAACGAATATTCCAGCTTCTTGATGCTTGTTTAAGTCCATAAATGGACTTCTTTAACTTGCATATTTTATGACGATCTGATGGATTAGTGAAACCCTCAGGTTGTGTCATATACACATCCTCATCCAGATTTCCATTAAGGAAAGCTGTTTTCACATCCATTTGCCAGATCTCATAGTCGTAATATGCTGCTATCGCGAAAAGAATCCGAATAGACTTAAACATGGCTACAGGTGAGAAAGTTTCATCATAATCTAACCCGTAGATTTGTTTGAAACCTTTCGCAACTAGCCTGCCTTTATAGGTAACCACGTTACCATCCATGTCAATCTTCTTCTTGAAGATCCATTTACAGCCTATAGGGATTACTCCCGGAGGCGGATCAACCAAATCCCAGACCTGGTTATCTGACATGGAGTCCATTTCGGCTCGCATAGCATCAAGCCACCTAGCTGACTCCGGTCCACTGACCGCATCCGCATAAGTTAGGGGTTCATCATTATCAATGATGTAGACTCCGTCATAGCGCTCAGGCTGTCGACGGATCCTACCCGATCTTCGCGGTTCCCGTGATATTTGAGCCTCAGGTTGTTCAATAACGTGATCTTCTGGCTCAGGCACATCCAACTGTGCTTGACTACTTTGTCCTTCTTCTGGATTTTCATCCAGCTTTATTTCTCTCCCACTGGCCTCTTGCAGAAGAAATTCCTTCTCAAGAAATATGGCCGTCCGAGCAACAAAAACCTTGTTCTCTTTGGGATCGTAGAAATAATAACCCTTAGTTTCCTTAGGGTAACCGACAAAGATGCATTTGTCAGATCTGCTCTCTAGTTTCCCAGAGGCGAGCTTTTTGACATAAGCCTCGCAACCCCAGATCCTGATAAATGTCAAGCTCGGCTGTTTCCCATACCATAACTCATATGGCGTCTTTGAAACTGCCTTGGATGGCACTCGGTTTAGTACCTTTGCAGCTGTTTCCAGTGCAAAACCCCAAAAGGAGTATGGAAGAGTAGCCTGACTCATCATAGAACGAACCATATCAAGTAACGTTCTGTTTCTCCTCTCGGACACACCATTCCATTGCGGTGTTCCTGGCGGAGTGAGCTGTGAGATAATCCCACACTCCTTCAGATAGTCAGTAAATGCATGACTCAGGTATTCACCACCTCGATCAGAACGAAGTGCCTTGATATTTCGGCCTAGCTGATTTTGTACTTCATTTTTGAACTCTTTGAACTTGTCAAAAGATTCACTTTTATGTCTCATCAGATAGACATATCCATACCTACTGAAATCATCAGTAAAGGTAATGAAGTACTGATAGCCACCTCTGGCATGTTTACTAAACGGCCCACACACATCACTGTGTATAAGGTCAAGTAAACCTGAAGTCCTCTGACCTTTGTGAGGAAAAGGAGACTTCGTCATTTTACCCATTAAACAAGCTTTGCATGTATCAATCTCCTCACAGGAGAATGATCCCAGCAGTCCATGATCATGCAACCGCTTAATGCGCTTCTCGTTTATATGGCCTAAACGACTATGCCATAGCAAGGTGCTGTCATCAGCATACTTGGCTTTCTTATTATCAATGTTTTGTATAGAATTTTCCATGTCCAACATGTATAACCCATTGTTAATTGAACCAGTTGCATACACAATATTATCATAAGTCAAAACACACTTTGAAATCTTGCATTCAAAGGCAAATCCTTTCCTGACAAGAGCAGGAATAGAGATAATATTCTTGGTAATACTTGGTACAAAATAACAATTGTTTAATTCTAATACAATGCCAGATGGTAAAGAAATGAAATAGTCCCCTACAGCAACAGCAGCAACCCGTGCCCAGTTTCCAACGCGTAGGTCTACCTCATGCTGTCCCACCTGCCTTCTTCTCTTGAGTTCCTGTACATTTGAACAAATGTGAACTCCACATGCAGTGTCCAACACCCATGATATAGAAGAAGATGAAACCATGACTTCCGTCACGTATATACCTGAGCCAGAAGCAACGCTTCCCCTCTTATCTCCTTGGAGCGCTTTACAGTCCTTTTTCCAGTGACCCAGCTGGCCACAGTGGAAACACCTGTTGTCCTTGGACCGCTTCACCTTTTGTTTCAGGGCCTTGCTGTAATTCTTGACAGGGGCCTTGCCCTTCTTCCCCTTCTTCTTGTTCCTTGAAGGAACCATTAAGACAGAGGTTGAAGGCTTGCCCTTCAGAGTTTCCTCAGTAGTCAAGAGCATATTCAGCAGCTCTGCCGGCGTACAATCGATCTTGTTCATATTAAAATTAATGATGAACGCATCGAAAGAGGGCGGAAGAGACTGCAGAATAATATCTACAGCAAGCTCCTGGTTGACGGTATGCCCCAGTTTCTCCAGAGCTTCCTTGTGCCCAATCATCTTGAGCACGTGAGCTCCCACTGGGCTCCCCTCAGCCAGTTTGCTCTGAAAGAAGAGCTTCGTCAGATTATAGCGCTCGGTCCTCGCCTGTGCAGCATACAGCATCTTGAGGTTCGCTATAATCTCTATAGCCGACATATCCTCATGCTGACGCTGCAGCGGTGGCGTCATAGACGCTAGCATCAGGCAAGCGACATCAATGCTATCATTGACATGCTTATCATAGGCATCACGAACCGCCCTTGCGGCGTTCGCAGCGGGCTGCGGCGGTATCGCCGTCTCGAGGACATACAGTTTCCTCTCTGCCTTAAGAACGATCTTAAGGTGTCCAAACCAGTCAGAGAAGTTCGGCCCAGCAAACTTCTCCCTTTCCAGTAGGGATCGCACATTGAAGCTCATGATGTTCGTTGCTGCAGGAATCTACAACAAGCAAGAACAGCAAGGTCAGTATCAATGTTTCAGAATCAATCCAGGACTTAAGAAAGATTCTTTTCTCACTATTTTGTCTGACTGAAAAATCCAGTAAACAGTCCGAAAGAGTAACACTCTTTTAGTGAGATGGGATCCAGATTTCATACTTGGTCTCCGCGTCCCGCTCAGGCGAGATAAGATGCACAGAGATGACAAGCATTAATTTCTGGTAGGCTGTCCCAGCCAATCGCCAACCCGTGCGATTCCCCTTCATCTTGGCAATCCAGCAGACTGTGCCAACTGAGTTGGTACAACACAGTCTCTGATCCCAGAGATGGCTGCCTCCATGTGCTACCATATGCGCCACATATGTAGCCTACATGGTCAAGCTGACCCGACCTACTCCCTGGACCACCACGTGCTATGCTGAGCAACGAGAGGGGATAAATCCCAACTCTGTAACACGCAGGTGAAATCCAGCACCGTCTGAAGATAGATGGACGTGCCCACTGAGTGGGTTCAACACGGCTCCAACGATAGTCAGAAAGGTGAGGTTTCGCGTCAGAAGGCTTATCGAGCTTGATATGTTAGCGTTTGGATTTTAACGGTCTTTTATCTTCTTACTATCAGGCAATCCTATGGCTATAGCAGAAGATAAACTTAAACATGCAATTCTAATTATTAGCAATAAGTAGAAAGCATGATCTTATGTGGTAAAAGCCCATGAACCCTAGTAAGACCTTAATTTTACTTAAGTCTTCACTTGAGCTCCATGGCATCTCATCTGGTCCAACCTAGGGCCCTAGCGCCAAGAGCACCTCAGGTGCGCCACCAGCTGAATGCCCCTTTGGGATGTGTGCATTTGTACTCTTGTCTAATCAAAGTACATTTGATCTATCTAGACAAGGTTTGACTCACAGGTCAATTATACATTATAAATTAAATACAAATGTGATTCGCAGATCACAAATTAATTTACAAGTTTAAACCCAGGCACGCAGGCCCCAGCACAGCACACAATAGGGCAACCCACATAAGACTAAATAAACAAGCATATGGTTCAATCAACATGTGATCCATTCAAGAAATTAAATTTTTTGAAAATCCCCATGGCATCAATTTAATTTCCTTATGAGTCCTACAACCTTACAATGGTCCATTGATGGGGATCCACTCATCCATCTAGTTAGATCTTTTGCCCTTGCATGCACCGAGTCCTAACTGACCCGAGTTGACCTAATGGTCAACCATGCATGCCCCAAGGGCTGAACCACCCTCATGAGTTTTGGCAAGCGGGTGTGACCCCGGGCCTAACTCATGTGTGTTCAGTAGATGTCTCAACCAGACCTCGCTACACGCCGTTGATGCAGTCAACCTATAGCCACCTCGTGCTTGCGCACAGGTGCTATCTGGTCGACCCATCTAGGCTGTCAGATGGTCTGATCAGACTAGCTTGATCTATACTAGATGATGCCTTCAACCCCATCAACCCATCTAAGGATTTAATGTAGTGGCACCTTAGATCTAATCAAGCGCGCAAGATGTAAGTTTTAGAAAACCTTTTGAACATGCGCATATAAACAAACAACATGCTTGATAACCCTTAGATCTAAGGGGGTCCCCTTCAAGGGGGAGCGCATACTTTAGGGGGTCCCCTTCAAGGGGGAGCGCATACTTTAGGGGGTCCCCTTCAAGGGGGAGCGCATACTTCATCTAAGCATGATACAAGCGCCAACTTCATGAACATATGATACAAGCGCCAACTTCATGAACATATGATACAAGCGCAACTTCATGAAAACAAAGCATGCCTCAAGAAAAAGTAAGCGCAACATGTATGGATCACCAATACTTAAAGCAATCATATCGATCATATCATGAGCCTAGCTCTGATACCAATTGAAGCAACCCCTAATCTAAGGGGGAGAAACCCTAAACTTGCGATTCTAACAAGCTTTGCGGAAAAAGGGTTTCAAATCAAGATCGGATATGAAAACATATGATCAACTTGAAGCTAGAAATCATACCAATGCCATGGACTTGGAATTCGGCTTGGAAGAAGAGATCAAGTTAGGTCTCCTCCAAAGTGTGCCACACACAAGAAGAAGTTGGCTCACTCCTTGGCGTCGCTTGTGCTAGCAAGTCACCCAAGGAATCTATTCGAATGGAAAGGGATGAAGAAGGATCAAGCTTGGCCGAGAGCTCCTCTTGCGCAACACTCCTTTTCGTCGTCCACACCACACTCCCACGAAAGTCCAAGAATGCGTTGAGAAGAAAGGAGCAAACGCATATGCGTTTTTTGGCATTGAAAGTGAAACCGGCCCTTGATGACATTCCATAAATGGAAGCTCATCAAGTCCATGCGCTCAACTCAACCCAAACGCATTTTAGCATTGAACCATGCGTTCACAATTGTGAACCGGTTCAATCTAAAACGTTCCAATCAATTCGGTTCAATAAACCAAACCGAAAGAGCTCAAGCCAATAGGTCTAGACCAAATTGAACCCCAAGGCTCATGATCTAACCATTCATCTCCTGATGCCCCTGATCTCTCCGATCTGGCATCATCTCTCTCGATCGAAGCTTACCGATCTCAAGTCCTAATCAATCAAACATGATCAGACCAGATCTCACTTACAATCAGAGATTAAAACCCCTTTAAACTGAACCCAAAGAATTCAGTCCACACGATCTGACTCAAGTAAGCCATATCATCATATTGTGCGACCCTAAGGGTTTCCTTCAAATGTCGGTAACGATAACTTACGTTATCACGATCAGTGAGGGGTATCTAGCAACACATCACTGTCTCCCGATATAAAGGAAAGAGTCTTCCAAGACTACACCCAAACCATAGCACAAGTGTGAATCAAACTCACAAGGCACACAAATGTCTTTTGCCACTGGATGTTCTTATTGGACAAGCATGTCAAGCCTGTAACTCCAATATGATGAGCATGATTAGATCAGATGATCATAGTCATCTGGGTATGGCCATACACTTCCTCAATCATCTCATATAGGGGGGCCCTATAGAACATCACACTCCTTTAAACAAGGAGACGGCAATCCTCTATCTATCACAAGTGCCCTAACCTGATTCAAGCTCACCATCCAAGATAGTCTATAATCATTATGTTTCAAATGATATTGAACTACCTCAAGACAATGACAATCATCATTTAGAAACACAAGTGATCTCAAGTCAAAGGACATGTGCCACTTGCTGCATACAAGGATCATTCACATTGTGACAAGCAATGGAATATCCCAGTAGGGTCTGTCCAGTACATCCAATGTACCCATGAGTCTATATCTTATTCCATGCTCGAAGCATCCTATAAGATTAGCACCCATATTAGTCTCAATCATATCAAGGCTGTCTCATGTTCACCAAGATATCTCGACTAAGGACATAGAGCCTGTCAGCCTAGCTGAACAGCTTTGAGACATTATTCAGAAGTACACTTATTACAGCAGATAAGGTAACAACCTGAATAACAACCATGCCTTTATTAACATAAAAGTTTATTACATGATACTTTTACAATCCCAAGGCCTCAAACATTAGCCTTAAGGGCATACCCCAACACACCAGAGCTGCAATTGGCGCTTGGACCCTGTTTTGGGCCAGATGAGCAGCAAAAGACCCATGAAGAGCAAGTGAAGACTTGATTTAGGTTAAGGTCTCACTAGGGCTATGGGCTTTTACCACATAAGATTCATGCTTTCTTTTATTTACTGTTTAAATATTAGAATTGCATGATTAAGTTTATCTTCTGCTATCACCATAGGAATTGCATGATAGTGAAAGAAGATAAAAGACCGTTAAAATCCAACGCTAAATATCAAGCTCGTAAGCCTTCTGACGCGAAACCTCACTGTTCTGATTATCGTTGGAGCCGTGTTGTACCCACTCAGTGGGCACGTCCATCTATCTTCAGACGGTGCGGGATTTCACCTGTGTGTTACAGAGTGGGGATTTATCCCTTCTCGTTGCTCAGCATAGCACATGGTGGTCCAGGGAGTAGGTCGGGTCAGCTTGACCGTGTGGGCTACATATGTGGCGCATATGGTAGCACATGGAGGCAGCCATCTGTGGGGTCAGAGACTGTGTTGTACCAACTCAGTTGGCACAGTCTGCTGGATTGCCCAGATGAAGGGGAATCGCACGGGTTGGCGATCGGCAGGGAATGCCTACCGGAGATTAGTGCTTGTACTCTCTGTGCATCTTATCTCGCCTGAGCGGGACGCGGAGACCAAGTATGAAATCCGGATCCCATCTCACTAAAAGAGTACTACTCTTTCGGGCTGTTTTGCTGGATTTTTCAGCCAGATAAAAATAGTGAGAAAAAGAATCTTTCTTAAGTCCTGATTGATTCTTATACATTGATACTGACCTTGCTGTTCTTGCATTGTTGTAGATACCTGCAGCAACGAACACCATGAACTTCAATGTGCGATCCCTACTGGAAAGGGAGAAGTTTGCTGGGCCGAACTTCTCTGACTGGTTTGGACACCTTAAGATCGTTCTTAAGGCAGAGAGGAAACTGTATGTCCTCGAGACGGCGATACCGCCGCAGCCCGCTCCGAACGCCGCAAGGGCGGTTCGGGAAGCCTATGAAAAGCACGTCAATGATAGCATTGATGTCGCTTGCCTGATGCTAGCGTCTATGACGCCACCGCTGCAGCGTCAGCATGAGGATATGTCGGCTATAGAGATTATAGCGAACCTCAAGATGCTGTATGCTGCACAGGCGAGGACAGAGCGCTACAATTTGACGAAGCTCTTCTTTCAGAGCAAACTGGCTGAAGGGAGCCCAGTGGGAGCTCACGTGCTCAAGATGATTGGGCACAAGGAGGCTCTAGAGAAACTGGGGCATACCATCAACCAGGAGCTTGCTGTGGACATTATTCTGCAGTCTCTCCCGCCTTCATTCGACGCGTTCATTATTAATTTTAATATGAACAAAATCGATTGTACTCCGGCAGAGCTGCTGAATATGCTCTTGACCACTGAGGAGACTCTGAAGGGTAAGCCTTCGACCTCTGTCTTAATGGTTCCTTCCAGGAACAAGAAGAAGGGGAAGAAGGGCAAGGCCACTGTCAAGAGCTACAGCAAGGCTCTGAAGCAAAAGGTCAAGCGGTCTAAGGAATACAGGTGTTTCCACTGTGGCCAGCTGGGTCACTGGAAAAAGGACTGTAAAGCGCTCCAAGGAGATAAGAGGGGAAGCATTGCTTCTGGCTCAGGTATATTCGTGACTGAGGTCATGTTTTCTTCTTCTATATCATGGGTGTTGGACACTGCATGTGGAGTTCACATTTGTTCAAATGTACAGGAACTCAAGAGAAGAAGGCAGGTGGGACAGCATGAGGTGGACCTACGCGTTGGAAACGGAGCACGGGTTGCTGCTGTTGCTGTAGGAGACTACTTCATTTCTTTACCATCTGGCATTGTATTGGAACTAGACAATTGTTACTTTGTTCCCAGTATTACTAAAAATATTATCTCCATTCCTGCTCTTGTCAGGAAGGGATTTTCCTTTGAATGCAATATTTCAAAGTGTGTTTTATCTTTAGATAATATTGTTTATGCAACTGGTTCAATTAACAATGGGTTATTCATGTTGGACATGGAATGTTCAATACAGCAAATTGATATTAAGAAAGCCAAGTATGCTGATGATAGCACCTTGTTATGGCATAGTCGTTTAGGCCATATTAACGAGAAACGCATTAAGCGGTTGCATGATCATGGACTGCTGGGATCATTCTCCTATAAGGAGATTGATACATGCAAAGCTTGTTTGATGGGTAAAATGACGAAGTCACCTTTTCTTCATAAAGGTCAAAGGGCTTCAGGTTTACTTGACCTTATACACAGTGATGTGTGTGGGCCATTTAGTAAACATGCCAGAGGTGGCTATCAGTACTTCATTACCTTTACTGATGATTTCAGTAGGTATGGTTATGTCTATCTGATGAGACATAAAAGTGAATCTTTTGACAAGTTCAAAGAATTCAAAAATGAAGTACAGAATCAGTTAGGCCGAAATATCAAGGCACTTCGCTCAGATCGAGGTGGTGAATACCTAAGTCATGCATTTACTGACTATCTAAAGGAGTGTGGGATTATCTCACAGCTCACTCCGCCAGGAACACCGCAATGGAATGGTGTGTCCGAGAGGAGAAATAGAACGTTACTTGATATGGTTCATTCTATGATGAGTCAGGCTTCTTTACCCAACTCCTTTTGGGGTTTTGCGCTGGAAACAGCTGCAAAGGTACTAAACCGAGTGCCATCCAAGGCAGTTTCTAAGACTCCATATGAGTTATGGTATGGGAAACAGCCAAGCTTGACATTTATCAGGATCTGGGGCTGCGAGGCTTATGTTAAAAAGCTCGCCTCTGGGAAACTAGAGAGCAGATCTGACAAATGTATCTTTGTCGGTTACCCTAAGGAAACTAAGGGTTATTATTTCTTCGATCCCAAAGAGAACAAGGTTTTTGTTGCTCGGACGGCCATATTTCTTGAGAAGGAGTTTCTTCTGCAAGAGGCCAGTGGGAGAGAAATAAAGTTGGATGAGAATCCAGAAGAAGGACAAAGTGATCAAGCAGAGTTGGATGAGCCTGAGCCGGTAGTGCAGGTTATTGAACAACCTGAGGCTCAGATATCACGGGAACCGCGAAGATCGGGAAGGATCCGTCGACAGCCTGAGCGCTATGACGGAGTCTACATCATTGATAATGATGAACCCCTCACTTATGCGGATGCGGTCAGTGGACCGGATTCAGCGAGATGGCTTGAAGCTATGCGCGCCGAGATGGACTCCATGTCAGATAACCAAGTCTGGGATTTGGTTGATCCGCCTCCGGGAGTTATCCCTATAGGCTGTAAATGGATCTTCAAGAAGAAGATTGACATGGATGGTAACGTGGTTACCTATAAAGGCAGGCTAGTTGCGAAAGGTTTCAAACAAATCTACGGGATAGATTATGATGAAACTTTCTCACCTGTAGCCATGTTTAAGTCTATTCGGATTCTTTTCGCGATAGCTGCATATTATGATTATGAGATTTGGCAGATGGATGTGAAAACAGCTTTCCTTAATGGAAATCTGGATGAGGATGTGTACATGACACAACCAGAAGGTTTCACTAATCCAGCAGATCGTCATAAGATATGCAAGTTAAAGAAGTCTATTTATGGACTTAAGCAAGCATCAAGAAGCTGGAATATTCGTTTTGATGAATCAGTCTCTGATTTTGGTTTCATCAAGAACGAGGATGACCCGTGTGTATATAAGAGGTTTAGTGGGAGCGTGATTACTTTCTTAGTCCTCTACGTCGATGACATCTTGATCATTGGAAATGACATTCCTGAGATGCATGCTGTTAAGGCATGGCTAAGGAAATGTTTCCAGATAAAGATCTAGGAGAAGCAGCCTATGTATTAGGTGTGAAGATCTACAGGGATAGATCTAAGAGGCTTCTCGGGCTGTGCCAAAGTACTTACATCGATAAAGTCCTGGAGAGATTTCATTTAGAGAATTCTAAACGAGGATATCTTCCAGTCAGACATGGTCTGAATCTTTCGAAGAGTCAGTGTCCACAAACACAGACTGAGAAAGATGAAATGGACAATACGCCTTATGCTTCGGCTATTGGATCCATTATGTATGCGATGTTGTGTACTCGCCCAGACGTTGCTTACGGGTTAAGCGTGACCAGTCGTTTCCAAAGTAATCCAGGTATGGCGCACTGGATTGCAGTCAAGAACATTTTAAAATATCTGCGGAGGACCAAAGATATGTTCTTGATATATGGTGGTCAGGAAGAACTCAGTATTGAAGGATATACTGACGCTTCGTTCCAGTCGGACCAGGATGATTTCCGATCGCAATCAGGCTATGTTTTTAGCTTGAATGGAGGTGCAGTGGTGTGGAAGAGTTTCAAACAGTCAACTGTTGCTGATTCCACAACAGAAGCCGAGTATGTTGCAGCCTCGGAAGCATCCAAGGAGGCAGTGTGGATTCGTAAGTTCGTGAGAGAACTTGGTGTTGTTCCTTCGAGTGCAGATCCTTTGGTTATCTTCTGTGATAACACTGGAGCAATCGCACAAGCAAAGGAACCACGGTCGCACCAGAAGTCCAAGCACATGCAGAGACGGTTTCATTTGATCAGGGAGATCATAGATCGTGGCGAGATCAAAATCTGCAAGGTTCATACAGATGACAATCTGGCAGACCCGCTTACCAAGCCTCTGGCGCAGCAGAAGCATGAGAAGCACTGTAATAATATGGGTTTGAGATTTCTCAACCATTAGATTAAGTGCAAGTGGGAGATTGTTGGGGTATGCCCTTAAGGCTAATGTTTGAGGCCTATGGGAATGTATCAGTATCATGTAATAAACTCTTATGTTTATAAAGGCATGGTTGTTATTCAGTTAGTTACATTGTCTGCTGCAATATATGTTCTTCTGAATAATGTCTCAAAGCTGTTCAGCTAGGCTGACATGCTGTTAAGTCCTTAGTCGATATATCTTGGTGAACATGAGACAGCCTTGATATGATTGAGACTAATATGTGTTCTAATCTTATAGGATGCTTCGAGCATGGAATAAGATGTAGACTCATGGGTACATTGGATGTGCTGGACAGACCCTACTAGGATGTTCAATTGTTTGTCACAATGTGAATATTCCTTGAATGTGACAAGTGGCACATTTCCTTTGACTTGAGATCACTTGTGTTTTCTAAATGATGATTGTCATTGTTTTGAGGTAGTTCAATATCATTTGAAACATAATGATTATAGACTATCTTGGATGGTGAGCTTGAATCAGGTTAGGGCACTAGTGATAGACATAGGATTGCCGTCTCCTTGTTTAAGGAGTGTGATGTTCTAAAGGGGCCCCCTGGATGAGATGATTGAGAGAGTGTATGGCCATACCCAGGTGACTGTGTTCATCTGATCTAATCATGCTTATCATATTGGAGTTACAAGCTTGACAAGCTTGTCCAATAAGAACATCCAGTGGCAAAGGAAATATGCATGCCTTGTGAGTTGATTCACACTTGTGCTGTGGTTTGGGTGTAGTCTTGGAAGACTCTTTCCTTTATATCGGGAGATAGTGATGTGTTGCTAGATACCCCTCACTGATCGTGATAATGAGAATTATCGTTACCGACATTTAGAGGAAACCCTCAGGGTCGCACAATTTGATGATATGGCTTACTTAAGTCAGATCGTGTGGACTGAATTGTTCAGGTTCAGTTTAAAGGGATTTAATCTCTGATTGTAAGTGAGATCTGGTCTGATCATGTTTGATTGGTTAGGGCTTGAGATCGGTAAGCTTCGATCGAGAGAATGGATGCTAGATCGGTCAGATCAAGAGCATCAAAGAGATCGACGGTTAGATCTGAAGCCTTAGGGTTTAATTAAGATCTAGACCATATTGCTTGGGATAATTGGTCTTGGACCAAACCGTGATGAACCGGCTCATGAATGAGCGCATGGTTCAAAGTGAAGAGAAGTTTGCGCTTGGGTAAAACCGAAGTCGCATGAGAGCATGAACGTGGGAGTGGTTTTCTATTTTTAGAAACCACGACTCCTAAGCGTGGTCACATCTCTCTCGCTTCATTCACACCTTGTCGCCGCGCTTGGCTAGAGGGTCTTGAGGCATTCTCGCGTGGAGGAGAAGCTAAGACGACAAGGAAGTTTTCGCCAAGGAGATCTCTCATCCTTTCCACTCGACAAGAACCTTTGGAGAACCTTGCTAGCACAAGGATCAACAAAGAGTAGGCGACATCACCTTGTGTGCGCCACCTAAGGAGGAGATCCATTTCGCTCTCTCATTCCAAGACACCATCCAAGTGATGGCAATGGTGAGTATCGCTATTCATTATAAGTTGATCATATTACATGCTTTAAGATCGCATAAGAAACCCTAGATTCCGCTAGAAATTTTGTTGCGCCTCCTATTAGGGTTTCGCCCCCCTCTTGAAAGGGGTTCCCTGCACCAGTTTCTCTAGAGCCTCCTTGTGCCCAATCATCTTGAGCACGTGAGCTCCCACTGGACTCCCTTCAGCCAGTTTGCTCTGAAAGAACAGCTTGGTCAAGTTATAGCGCTCAGTCCTCGCCTGTGCAGCATACAGCATCTTGAGGTTTGCTATAATTTCTATAGCAGACATTTCCTCATGCTGACGCTGCAGCGGTGGCGTCATAGACGCTAGCATCAGGCAAGCGACATCAATGCTATCGTTGACATGCTTTTCATAGGCTTCCCGAACCGCCCTTGCGGCGTTCGGAGCGGGTTGAGGCGGTATCGCCGTCTCGAGGACATACAGTTTCCTCTCTGCCTTAAGAACAATCTTAAGGTGTCCGTACCAGTCTGAGAAGTTTGGCCCAGCAAACTTCTCCCTTTCCAGTAGGGATCGCACATTGAAGTTCATGGTGTTCGTTGCTGCAGGAATCTACAACAATGCAAGAACAGCAAGGTCAGTATCAATGTATAGAATCAATCCAGGACTTAAGAAAGATTCTTTTTCTCACTATTTTATCTGACTGAAAAATCCATTAAAACAGTCCGAAAGAGTAACACTCTTTTAGTGAGATGGGATCCAGATTTCATACTTGGTCTCCGCGTCCCGCTCAGGCGAGATAAGATGCACAGAGAGTACAAGCACTAATTTCTGGTAGGCAGTCCCTGCCAATCGCCAACCCGTGCGATTCCCCTTCATCTGGGCAATCCAGCAGACTGTGCCAACTGAGTTGGTACAACACAGTCTCTGATCCCACAGATGGCTGCCTCCATATAGCTCACATATGCTCAGTATGTAGCCTACATGGTCAAGCTGACCTGACCTACTCCCTGGACCACCACGTGCTATGCTGAGCAACGAGAAGCGATAAATCCCTTCTCTGTAACACGCAGGTGTAATCCCGCACCGTCTGAAGATAGATGGACGTGCCCACTGAGTGGGTACAACACGGCTCCAACGATAGTCAGAACAGTGAGGTTTCGCGTCAGAAGGCTTTCGAGCTTGATATTTTAGCGTTGGATTTAACGGTCTTTTATCTTCTTAACTATCATGCAATTCCTATGGTGATAGCAGAAGATAAATAAATCATGCAATTCTTATTATTAGACAATAAAAGAAAGCATGGATCTTATGCGGTAAACGCCCATGAAACCTAAGTAAGACCTTAATTAACTTAAGTCTTCACTTGCTTTTCTTCATGGGGCTTTAGCTGCTCATTTGGCCCATACCAGGGCCCAAGCGCCATCTGCAGCTCAGGTGCGCCCACCAGGTACATGCACCAGGTCCCAGAGTCGAACCCTGGACCTCCCGTCTGGTCAAGCCACTGCTGCATGCGCCTCTGCCAAGTGTGCTCTGTGCTCTTGTCTGACTAATTTACAAACTAATCTATCTAGACAAGATTGACTCGCAGGTCAATTTCATTTTATAAATTAAATGCAATGTGATGCGCAGATCACAATATAAAAATAATTTACAAAATTAACTAGGCACGCAGGCCCCAGCACAGCACACATTAAACACGGGCAGCCCACATAAGATTAAATAAACAAGCAAATGGCATCAATCATCATGTGATCCAATCAAGAAATTAAATTTTTTTTTGAAAAACCCCATTGGCATCAATTTTAATTTCCTTATACGCCCTACTACCTTACAACGGTCCATTACTAGGGATCCACTCATCAGTCCTAGTCAGATCCACTGCCCTTACATGCACCAAGTCCTAACTGACTTGAGTCGACCCAGTGGTCAACTATGCATGCGCCATGGGCTGAACGACCACAATGAGGTCTGGCAAGCGGGTGTGACCCCGGGCCTAACTCATGTGCGTTCATAGGTTGTCTCAATCAGACATTGCTACACGCCTGTCCGCAGTCGACCTATAGCCACCACGTGCTTGCGCACAGGTGCTATCTGGTCAACCCATCTAGGCTGTCAGATAGTCTGATCAGACTGGTTGGATCTAACCTAGAGGATGACTTCAACCCTAATAACCCGTCTAAGGGTTTAAAGTAAGGCCTTAGATCTAGTGAAGGTCGCGCAAGTGATATAGATTTTTGATAAAACCTAAGATGCGCCAACTGAAGAGTCCCCTTCAAGGGGGAGCGCAAGGGGTTGAAACCCTAAAGGGGGCGCATGTAATTTCCAAGGGGTTTCAACATGAGATCGCATGTAATATATGTTCATATGATCAACCTTAAGGAATGTGGAGATCGAAAGAAGATCATACCAAAGCCATCTATTTGGATGGTGTCTTGGAAGCAAAGATCGAAAGGGATCTTCTCCAAAGATGAAGCACACAAGATGAGGAATGGCTTCTCCTTGTCGTCTTTGTGCTAGCAAAGCTTCAAGGGGTCCTTTGCGTGGAGGAAGTTTGAGATGCGAGAACAAGCTTCTCCTTGGACGAAAAACCTTCCCTTCTTCTCGTCAATCCTTTACTTACGAGAGTGCAAGCAAGCCACACGAGAAGAGGGGAACGTATTTGCGTTTTGGCGTTGAGAGGAATCGGCATTGATGACTTTCCAAAAATGGAACATCATTAAGCCATGCGCTCATGCCAACCCAAAAACGCTTACTAGCATTGAACCAAGCGTTCACCTTTGTGAACCGGTTCAAGCCAAAACATCCCAATCGAATTTGGTTCATAAACCAAATCAAAATAGCTCAAGCGATTTGGTCTAGACCATAGTAAACCCTAAGGTTTCAGATCTAACCGTTCATCTCTTTGATGCTCTTGATCTCACTGATCCAGCATCAATCCTCTCGATCGAAGCTTACCGATCTCAAGCCCTAATCAATCAAACATGATCAGACCAGATCTCACTTACAATCAGAGTTTAAACTCCTTTAAACTGAACCCAAACAATTCAGTCCACACGATCTGACTTAAGCAAGCCATATCATCGAATTGTGCGACCCTAAGGGTTTCCTTTAAATGTCGGTAACGATAACTTACGTTATCACGATCAGTGAGGGGTATCTAGCAACACATCACTATCTCCCGATATAAAGGAAAGAGTCTTCCAAGACTACACCCAAACCACAGCACAAGTGTGAATCAACTTCACTAGGCATACATGTTTCCTTTGCCACTGGATGTTCTTATTGGACAAGCGTGTCAAGCCTATAGCTCCAATATGATGAGCATGATTAGATCAGATGAACATAGTCACCTGGGTATGGCCATACACTTTCTCAATCATCTCATTTAAGGGGGCCCCTTTAGAACATCACACTCCAATCAAGGAGACGGCAATCCTATATCTATCACTAGTGCCCTAACATGACTCATGATCATTATCCAAGATAGTCTATAACCATTATGTTTCAAATGACATTGAACTACCTCAAAACAATGACAATCATCATTTAGAAACACAAGTGATCTCAAGTCAGAGGACATGTGCCACTTGTTGCATACAAGGATTATTCACATTGTGACAAGCAATTGAATATCCTAGTAGGGTCTGTCCAGTACATCCAATGCACCCATGAGTCTACATCTTATTCCATGCTCGAAGCATCCTATAAGATTAGAACACATATTAGTCTCAATCATATCAAGGCTGTCTCATGTTCACCAAGATATCTCGACTAAGGACATTACAGCATGTCAGCCTAGCTGAACAGCATTGAGACATTATTCAGAAGCACACTTATTGTAGCAGACAATGTAACATACTAAATAACAACCATTGCCTTTATAAACATAAGAGTTTATACATGATACTGATACAATCCCAAGGCCTCAAACATTAGCCTTTAAGGGCATACCCCAACAATCTCCCACTTGCACTTAATCTAATGGTTGAGAAATCTCAAACCCATATTATTACAGTGCTTCTCATGCTTCTGCTGCGCCAGAGGCTTGGTAAGCGGGTCAGCCAGATTGTCATCTGTATGAACCTTGCAGATTTTGATCTCGCCACGATCAATGATCTCCCGGATCAAGTGAAATCGTCTCTGCATGTGCTTGGACTTCTGGTGCGACCGTGGTTCCTTTGCTTGTGCTATTGCTCCAGTGTTATCACAGAAGATAACCAAAGGATCTGCACTCGAAGGAACGACACCAAGTTCCTGAATGAACTTACGAATCCACACTGCCTCCTTGGATGCTTCCGAGGCTGCAACATACTCGGCTTTTGTTGTGGAATCAGCAACAATAGACTGTTTGAAACTTTTCCACACCACTGCTCCACCATTCAAGCTAAAAACATAGCCTGATTGCGATCGGAAATCATCCTGGTCCGACTGGAACGAAGCGTCAGTATATCCTTCAATACTGAGTTCTTCCTGACCACCATATATCAAGAACATATCTTTGGTCCTCCGCAGATATTTCAAAATGTTCTTGACTGCAATCCAGTGTGCCTGACCTGGATTACTTTGGAATCGACTGGTCACGCTTAACCTGTAAGCGACGTCTGGGCGAGTACACAACATCGCATACATAATGGATCCAATAGTCGAAGCATAAGGCGTATTGTCCATTTCATCTTTCTCAGTCTGTGTTTGTGGACACTGACTCTTCGAAAGATTCAGACCATGTCTGACTGGAAGATATCCTCTTTTAGAATTCTCTAAATGGAATCTCTCCAGGACTTTATCGATGTAAGTACTCTGGCACAGCCCGAGAAGCCTCTTAGATGTATTCCTGTAGATCTTCACACCTAACACATAGGCTGCTTCTCCTAGATCTTTCATCTGGAAACATTTCCTTAGCCATGCCTTAACAGCATGCATTTCAGGAATATCGTTTCCAATGATTAAGATATCATCGACGTAGAGGACTAGGAAAGTAATCACGCTCCCACTAAACCTCTTATATACACACGGGTCATCCTCATTCTTGATGAAACCAAATTCACTGATTGATTCATCAAAACTAATATTCCAGATTCTAGATGCTTGTTTCAGTCCATAAATGGACTTCTTTAACTTGCATATTTTATGACGATCTGATGGATTAGTGAAACCTTCAGGTTGTGTCATATACACATCCTCATCCAGTTTTCCATTAAGGAAAGCGGTCTTCACATCCATTTGCCAGATCTCATAATCGTAATATGCTACTATCGCGAAAAGAATCCGAATAGACTTGAACATGGCTACAGGAGAGAAAGTTTCATCATAATCTATCCCGTAGATTTGTTTGAAACCTTTCGCAACTAGCCTGCCTTTATAGGTAACCACGTTACCATCCATGTCAATCTTCTTCTTGAAGATCCATTTGCAGCCTATAGCGATTACTCCCGGAGGCGGATCAACCAAATCCCAGACTTGGTTATCTGACATGGAGTCCATCTCGGCTCGCATAGCTTCAAGCCACCTAGCTGACTCCGGTCCACTGACCGCATCCGCATAAGTAAGGGGTTCATCATTATCAATGATGTAGACTCCGTCATAGCGCTCACTTCTTGATGCTTCTGATCTGAGGGATCTAGCATCCATTCTCTCGATCGAAGCTTACCGATCTCAAGCCCTAATCAATCAAACATGATCAGACCAGATCTCACTCACAATCAGAGATTAAATCCCTTTAAACTGAACCCAAACAATTCAGTCCACACGATCTGACTTAAGTAAGCCATATCATGAAATTGTGCGACCCTGAGGGTTTCCTTTAAATGTCGGTAATGATAACTTACGTTATCACGATCAGTGAGGGGTATCTAGCAACACATCACTGTCTCCCGATATAAAGGAAAGAGTCTTCCAAGACTACACCCAAATCACAGCACAAGTGTGAATCAAACTCACAAGGCATACATGATTCCTTTGCCACTGGATGTTCTTATTGGACAAGCATGTCAAGCCTGTAACTCCAATATGATGAGCATGATTAGATCAGATGAACACAGTCACCTGGGTATGGCCATACACTTTCTCAATCATCTCATCCAGGGGGGCCCCCTTTTGAACATCACACTCCAATCAAGGAGATGGCAATCCTTTGTCTATCACTAGTGCCCTAACCTGACTCAAGCTCATTATCCAAGATAGTCTATAATCATTATGTTTCAAATGATATTGAACTAACTCAAAACAATGACAATCATCATTTAGAAACACAAGCGATCTCAAGTTAGAGGACATGTGCCACTTGTTACAATCAAGGATTATTCACATTGTGACAAGCAATTGAATATCCTAGTAGGGTCTGTCCAGTACATCCAATGTACCCATGAGTCTACATCTTATTTCATGCTCGAAGCATCCTATAAGATTAGAACACATATTTGTCTCAATCATATCAAGGCTGTCTCATGTTCACCAAGATATATCGACTAAGGACAAAAGTACATGTCAGCCTAGCTGAACAGCTTTGAGACATTATTCAGAAGCACACTTATTGCAGCAGACAATGTAACAAACTGAATAACAACCATTGCCTTTATAAACAAAAGAGTTTATACATGATACTGATACAATCCCAAGGCCTCAAACATTAGCCTTAAGGGCATACCCCAACAGTCTCTATGGGATCGATATTTTTTATTACTTCGAGTATCCGTGCACGTGCAGACACAACAAGTTTTTGGCGGCAACACCAGAGATAAGTTTTTGTCTAGCTACTTATTGAGATACAACAAGTTTTTGGTGCCGTTGCTGGGGACCTTGGTCTTGTCAATATTGAAGATATTGAAAGTATTTCTAGACTAGGTTTTATTTTCTATTTATTTTCAATTTTTTTATTGTTTATTTTCTTTTCTATTGAAATCATTTAATCTAACTACTTTACATGCGTAGGAATCTTAGATCAGCACCTCTTGTACCTTTTGATCCTGAGATAAATAAAACTCTTAGACTGTGCAGGAAGCTTAGATTTGAATAAAATCAACAAGAGGAAGAAGTGACCATGGCAGAACAAATATCACTTAGGGACTATGCAACCCCTAATCCATGAGAGATTCACTCTAGTATAGCTAGACTAGTGATAGAGGCCAACAACTTTGAAATCAAGCCTGCTTTATTATCTATGATTCAAGAGAACTAGTTTGGAGGATCTCCTCTTGAAGATCCTAACCAACACCTTTATTTGTTTCTTGAACTTTGTGATACAATTCAAATAAATAGTGTTTCTAACGATGCATTAAAACTGAGATTGTTTCCTTTTTCTCTTAGGGACCGAGCACGCTCTTGGCTTCAAGCACAACCTACCGGTACCTTCACCACATGTGAGCAATTGTCCAATGCCTTCTTGATGAAATATTTTCCACCAAGCTAGACCATCCAAATGAGAAACTAGATTTCAAGCTATGCACAGAGGGATGGTGAATCTTTTAGCGAGGCATGGGAACGATTCAACGATTTACAACAGAAGTGTCCTCACCATGGCATTGAAAATTGGGTTCTAATTCATACTTTTTACAATGGTTTGCTTTATAATACCAGACTAATTGTTGATGCTGCTATAGGAGGAGCTCTAATGAGCAAAACCATTGATGATGCTTTCAAGTTGCTAGGCGAAATGGCTTTAAATCACAACCAGTGGACTTCAGAGAGAGGAGTGCTTTACAAACCTTTCCAAGGTAAGAATTCGACAGTGCCACAGGAAAGCACCAACTGAACCACTCAGTTTGGTCCTTTTATTACTTATGTTACAAATAGAACTTTCCATATCCAAGATATATAGACCATTGCACAAAGTACCCTTCCCATAGAACATATTTGCAAATGAAAAAGAACAAGAGTTCTTATTTATTTCAAATCTAAATCCTTTCCTTGCTAAGCAAGGAATGGATACAATGTTCTTAGTAAGTGAAGGTACACAAAAGCAATTATCTAGTTCTAATTGAAGTCCAGAAGGCAAGGAGAGAGTCAAAACGCCTAGAACACCTCAATTGAAGTCCATTAAGGCTCTTCGATCAGATCATGATGGAGAGTACCTGAGCAGTGAGTTCTTTTACTATTTGAGAGAGTGTGGGATCTTATCCCAACTCACTCCTTCTAGAACACCTCAATGGAATAGTGTGTCTGAGAGGAGAAATCGAACCTTGTTGGACATGGTTCGGTCTCTAATGAGTCATGCAACTCTACCTCCCTCATTCTGGGGTCATGCACTTGAGACAGCTTCTCTGATACTAAATAACGTTCCATCTAAGAGTGTCTCAAAGATATCATACGAGGTATGGAGTGGGAGACACCCTAACCTCTCTTTTATCAGGATTTGGGGATGTGAGGCTTATGTCAAACGTTTGGATTCTAGCAAACTAGAACCTAGATCTGATAAATGCGTGTTTGTAGGGTACCGTAAGGAAACTAAGGGTTACTACTTTTATGTTCCCACCGAGAACAAAGTTTTTTTTGCTCGGGGTACCATCTTTCTAGAGAAAGAATTTCTCATGAAAGAAGTCAGTGGGAGGAAGTTTGACTTGGATGAGGTCCAAATGCAACCACAAGACACAGAGATGGAACCTGAGCCACCTGCACTAGTTGCTGAGCAACCTGAGGCTGGGAGGATTCGTCATGCACCTAAGAGGTATGAGTTGCTGCCGACTCAACACGATGGGATCTTCATCATTAAGGATAAACCCAGGACATATGATGAGGCGGTCAGTGGACTGGACTCCGAGAGATGGCTTGAAGCCATGCAATCTGAGATGGATTCCATGTCAACTAACCAAGTCTGGGATTTGGTTGAGCTGCCTGATGGGGTAAAACCCATAGGGTGTAAATGGGTCTTCAAGAGGAAGACAGACATGGATGGCCACGGGGTGGACTATGATGCAACCTTCTCGCCGATTTCCATGATTAAATCCATTCGGATTCTGCTTGTCATAGCTGCATATCATGACTATGAGATATGGCAGATGGATGTGAAGACAATGTTCCTTAACGGGAAGCTGACTGAGGATGTGTACATAACACAACCTGATGGCTTCATCCATCCTGCAGATGCCAGTAAAGTCTGTAGGCTAAAGATATCCATTTATGGATTAAAGCAAGCATCTTAAAGTTGGAATCTCCGGTTTGATGAAGTTGTGAGAGATTATGGCTTTATCAAAAGCGAAGATGCTGCCTGTGTATACAGAAAATTCAGTGGGGGCTTGGTGACTTTTCTGGTCTTGTATGTCGATGACATACTACTCATCGAAAATGAGATCCCTAGTCTTCAAGTTGTGAAGACATGGTCAGGGAAGTGTTTCGAGATGAAGGACGTAGGGGAGACCTGAAAGTCCCCTAAAGAGGGAAGGAAACCCTAATAGGCGCAAGTAAGGGATTTAAAACAGCGGAAGAGGGTTTCTAAGATCGCATAGCATGTATTATGATCAACTTTAAAATATGAAAAAGAATTCATACCATGGCCATTTCAAGATGGCGCCTTGGAAGCAAAGATCAAATGAGATCTTCTCCTTGTCGTCACACACAGGATGATGACGCTATCTCCCTTGGTGCTCCTTGTGCTAGCAAGGTTCCAAGAGGTCCTTGTCGAGTGAAAGGGAATGATGAGATCTCGATCTCTCTTGGCCGAATCCTCCTCTATCCTTCAAGCGTCGCCGCACTCACACAAGGTGTCGAGAGGAATATGGGCGAGAGGGAAAAATCGTAGAGGCGAAAATAGAGCATACTCTATTTGGACGAGAGCGCTCTCCAAGTGGAGATCATGGTTACTAAAAATAGTAACCACTCATCGCCCCAACGTTCACACCAAGTGAACATGTCGTCAACTCCTCTCCCCTTGAACCATGCGCTCATTTAGTGAGCCGGTTCATTTTGGTTCAATTTAAGAACCAATCAAGCCAAGCAACTAGCCCAAATCATAATTAAACCATAAGGCTTTTGATCTGACCGTTGATCTCTTAATGCTTCTGATCTGACCGATCTAGCATCCATTCTCTCGATCGAAGCTTACCGATCTCAAGCCCTAATCAATCAAACATGATCAGACCAGATCTCACTTACAATCAGAGATTAAATCCCTTTAAACTGAACCTAAACAATTCAGTCCACACGATCTGACTTAAGTAAGCCATATCATCAAATTGTGCGACCCTAAGGGTTTCCTTTAAATGTCGGTAACGATAACTCACGTCATCACGATCAGTGAGGGGTATCTAGCAACACATCACTATCTCCCGATATAAAGAAAAGAGTCTTCCAAGACTACACCCAAAAACAGCACAAGTGTGAATCAACTTCACTAGGCATACATATGTCCTTTGCCACTGGATGTTCTTATTGGACAAGCGTGTCAAGCTTGTAACTCCAATATGACGAGCATGATTAGAACAGATGAACACTGTCACCTGGGTATGGCCATACTCTTTTCTCAATCATCTCATCCAGGGGGCCCCTTTAGAACATCACACTCCTTAAACAAGGAGACGGCAATCCTATGTCTATCACTAGTGCCCTAACCTGACTCAAGCTCACCATCCAAGATAGTCTATAATCATTATGTTTCAAATGATATTGAACTACCTCAAAACAATGACAATCATCATTTAGAAAACACAAGTGATCTCAAGTCAAAGGAAATGTGCCACTTGTTGCACTCAAGGATTATTCACATTGTGACAAACAATTGAATAACCTAGTAGGGTCTGTCCAGTACATCCAATGTACCCATGAGTCTACATCTTATTCCATGCTCGAAGCATCCTATAAGATTAGAACACATATTAGTCTCAATCATATCAAGGCTGTCTCATGTTCACCAAGATATCTCGACTAAGGACATATAGCATGTCAGCCCAGCTGAACAGCTTTGAGACATTATTCAGAAGAACATATATTGCAGCAGACAATGTAGAGAACTGAATAATAACCATGCCTTTATAAACATAACAGTTTATTACATGATACAGATACTTTCCCATAGGCCTCAAACATTAGCCTTAAGGGCATACCCCAACAATCTCCCACTTGCACTTAATCTAATGGTTGAGAAATCTCAAACCCATATTATTACAGTGCTTCTCATGCTTCTGCTGCGCCAGAGGCTTGGTAAGCGGGTCTGCCAGATTGTCATCTGTATGAACCTTGCAGACTTTGATCTCGCCACGATCTATGATCTCCCTGATCAAATGAAACCGTCTCTGTATGTGCTTGGACTTCTGGTGCGACCGTGGTTCCTTTGCTTGTGCGATTGCTCCAGTGTTATCACAGAAGATAACCAAAGGATCTGCACTCGAAGGAACGACACCAAGTTCTCTCACGAACTTACGAATCCACACTGCCTCCTTGGATGCTTCCGAGGCTGCAACATACTCGGCTTCTGTTGTGGAATCAGCAACAGTTGACTGTTTGAAACTCTTCCACACCACTGCTCCTCCATTCAAGCTAAAAACATAGCCTGATTGCGATCGGAAATCATCCTGGTCCGACTGGAACGAAGCGTCAGTATATCCTTCAATACTGAGTTCTTCCTGACCACCATATATCAAGAACATATCTTTGGTCCTCCGCAGATATTTTAAAATGTTCTTGACTGCAATCCAGTGCGCCATACCTGGATTACTTTGGAAACGACTGGTTACGCTTAACCCGTAAGCGACGTCTGGGCGAGTACACAACATCGCATACATAATGGATCCAATAGCCGAAGCATAAGGCGTATTGTCCATTTCATCTTTCTCAGTCTGTGTTTGTGGACACTGACTCTTTGAAAGATTCAGACCATGTCTGACTGGAAGATATCCTCGTTTAGAATTCTCTAAATGAAATCTCTCCAGGACCTTATCGATGTAAGTACTCTGGCACAGCCCGAGAAGCCTCTTAGATCTATCCCTGTAGATCTTCACACCTAACACATAGGCTGCTTCTCCTAAATCTTTCATCTGGAAACATTTCCTCAGCCATGCCTTCACAGCATGCATTTCAGGAATGTCATTTCCAATGATCAAGATGTCATCGACGTAGAGGACTAGAAAAGTAATCACGCTCCCACTAAACCTCTTATATACACACGGGTCATCCTCGTTCTTGATGAAACCAAACTCAGTAACTGATTCATCAAAACGAATATTCCAGCTTCTTGATGCTTGCTTAAGTCCATAAATGGACTTCTTTAACTTGCATATCTTATGACGATCTGCTGGATTAGTGAAACCTTCTGGTTGTGTCATGTACACATCCTCATCTAGATTTCCATTCAGGAAAGCTGTTTTCACATCCATCTGCCAGATCTCATAATCATAGTATGCAGCTATCGGGAAAAGAATCCGAATAGACTTAAACATGGCTACAGGTGAGAAAGTTTCATCATAATCTATCCCGTAGATTTGTTTGAAACCTTTCGCAACTAGCCTGCCTTTATAGGTAACTACGTTACCATCCATGTCAATCTTCTTCTTGAAGATCCATTTACAGCCTATAGGGATAACTCCCGGAGGCGGATCAACCAAATCCCAAACTTGGTTATCTGACATGGAGTCCATTTCGGCGCGCATAGCTTCAAGCCATCTCGCTGACTCCGGTCCACTGACCGCATCCGCATAAGTGAGGGGTTCATCATTATCAATGATGTAGACTCCGTCATAACGCTCAGGTTGTCGACGGATCCTTCCCGATCTTCGCGGTTCCCGTGATATCTGAGCCTCAGGTTGTTCAATAACCTGTTCTACCGGCTCAGGCTCATCCAACTGTGCTTGACTACTTTGTCCTTCCTCTGGATTCTCATCCAGCTTTATTTCTCTCCCACTGGCCTCTTGCAGAAGAAACTCCTTCTCAAGAAATATGGCCGTCCGAGCAACAAAAACCTTGTTCTCTTTGGGATCGTAGAAATAATAACCCTTAGTTTCCTTAGGGTAACCGACAAAGATACATTTGTCAGATCTGCTCTCTAGTTTCCCAGAGGCGAGCTTTTTGACATAAGCCTCGCAGCCCCAGATCCTGATAAATGTCAAGCTTGGCTGTTTCCCATACCATAACTCATATGGCGTCTTTGAAACTGCCTTGGATGGCACTCGGTTTAGTACCTTTGCAGCTGTTTCCAGCGCAAAACCCCAAAAGGAGTATGGAAGAGTAGCCTGACTCATCATAGAACGAACCATATCAAGTAACGTTCTATTTCTCCTCTCGGACAGACCATTCCATTGCGGTGTTCCTGGCGGAGTGAGCTGTGAGATGATCCCACACTCCTTCAGATAGTCAGTAAACGCATGACTTAGGTATTCACCACCTCGATCTGAGCGAAGTGCCTTGATATTTCGGCCTAGCTGATTCTGTACTTCATTTTTGAACTCTTTGAACTTGTCAAAAGATTCACTTTTATGTCTCATTAAAAAGACATATCCATACCTACTGAAATCATCAGTAAAGGTAATGAAGTACTGATAGCCACCTCTGGCATGTTTACTAAATGGCCCACACACATCACTGTGTATAAGGTCAAGTAAACCTGAAGCCCTTTGACCTTTGTGAAGAAAAGGTGACTTCGTCATTTTACCCATTAAACAAGCCTTGCATGTATCAATCTCCTTGTAGGAGAATGATCCCAGCAGTCCATGATCATGCAACCGCTTAATGCGTTTCTCGTTAATATGGCCTAAACGACTATGCCATAGCAAGGTGCTGTCATCAGCATACTTGGCTTACTTAATATCAATTTGCTGTATAGAACATTCCATGTCCAACATGTATAACCCATTGTTAATTGAACCAGTTGCATAAACAATATTATCAAAAGACAAAATACACTTTGAAATATTGCATTCAAAGGAAAATCCCTTCCTGACAAGAGCAGGAATGGAGATAATATTTTTAGTAATACTGGGAACAAAATAACAATTGTTTAGTTCCAATACAAGTCCAGATGGTAAAGAAATGAAATAGTCTCCTACAGCAACAGCAGCAACCCGTGCCCCGTTTCCAACGCGTAGGTCCACCTCATGCTGTCCCACCTGTCTTCTTCTCTTGAGTTCCTGTACATTTGAACAAATGTGAACTCCACATGCAGTGTCCAACACCCATGATATAGAAGAAGAGAACATGACCTCAGTCACGAATATACCTGAGCCAGAAGCGAAGCTTCCCCTCTTATCTCCTTGGAGCGCTTTACAGTCCTTTTTCCAGTGACCGAGCTGGCCACAGTGGAAACACCTGTATTCCTTGGACCGCTTAACCTTCTGCTTCAGAGCCTTGCTGTAGCTCTTGACAGGGGCCTTGCCCTTCTTCCCCTTCTTCTTGTTCCTAGAAGGAACCATCAAGACAGAGGTTGAAGGCTTACCCTTCAGAGTCTCCTCAGTGGTGAGGAGCATATTCAGCAGCTCTGCCGGAGTACAATCGATTTTGTTCATATTAAAATTAATAATGAACGCGTCGAATGAAGGCGGGAGAGACTGCAGAATAATATCCACAGCAAGCTCCTGGTTGATGGTGTGCCCCAGTTTCTCCAGAGCTTCCTTGTGCCCAATCATCTTGAGCACGTGAGCTCCCACTGGGCTCCCTTCAGCCAGTTTGCTCTGAAAGAAGAGCTTCGTCAAATTGTAGCGCTCTGTCCTCGCCTGTGCAGCATACAGCATCTTGAGGTTCGCTATAATCTCTATAGCCGACATATCCTCATGCTGACGCTGCAGCGGTGGCGTCATAGACGCTAGCATCAGGCAAGCGACATCAATGCTATCATTGACGTGCTTTTCATAGGCTTCCCGAACCGCCCTTGCGGCGTTCGGAGCGGGCTGCGGCGGTATCGCCGTCTCGAGGACATACAGTTTCCTCTCTGCCTTAAGAACGATCTTAAGGTGTCCAAACCAGTCAGAGAAGTTCGGCCCAGCAAACTTCTCCCTTTCCAGTAGGGATCGCACATTGAAGTTCATGGTGTTCGTTGCTGCAGGTATCTACAACAATGCAAGAACAGCAAGGTCAGTATCAATGTATAAGAATCAATCAGGACTTAAGAAAGATTCTTTTTCTCACTATTTTATCTGGCTGAAAAATCCAGCAAAACAGCCCGAAAGAGTAGTACTCTTTTAGTGAGATGGGATCCGGATTTCATACTTGGTCTCCGCGTCCCGCTCAGGCGAGATAAGATGCACAGAGAGTACAAGCACTAATCTCCGGTAGGCATTCCCTGCCGATCGCCAACCCGTGCGATTCCCCTTCATCTGGGCAATCCAGCAGACTGTGCCAACTGAGTTGGTACAACACAGTCTCTGACCCCACAGATGGCTGCCTCCATGTGCTACCATATGCGCCACATATGTAGCCTACACGGTCAAGCTGACCCGACCTACTCCTTGGACCACCATGTGCTATGCTGAGCAACGAGAAGGGATAAATCCCCACTCTGTAACACACAGGTGTAGTCCCACACCGTCCGAAGATAGATGGACGTGCCCACTGAGTGGGTACAACACGGCTCCAACGATAATCAGAACAGTGAGGTTTCGCGTCAGAAGGCTTACGAGCTTGATATTAAGCGTTGGATTTTCACGGTCTTTTATCTTCTTCACTATCATGCAATTCTTATGGTGATAGCAGAAGATAAACTTAATCATGCAATTCTAATATTTAAACAATAAATAAAAGAAAGCATGAATCTTATGTGGTAAAAGCCCATAGCCCTAGTGAGACCTTAACCTAACTTAAGTCTTCACTTGCTCTTCATGGGTCTTTTGCTGCTCATCTGGCCCAAACCAGGGCCCAAGCGCCAATTACAGCACAGGTGCGCCCACCAGGGAAAATGCGCCTGGTCCCAGAGTCGAACCCTGGACCTCCCACCTGGTCAAGCCACTGCTGCATGCGCCTCTGCCAAGTGTGCTCTGTGCTCTTGTCTAATTAAATTACAAATTTAACTATCTAGACAAGATTGACACGCAGGTCAATTACAATTTTATAAATTAAAGCGATGCGATGCGCAGATCACAATAATTAATTTACAATTTTTAAATCCCAGGCTCGCAGGCCCCAGCACAGCACACAATTAATATGAGCAGCCCACATAAGACTAAATAGACAAACATATGCATCCAATCAGCAATCATGTGATCCATAAAAATTAAAATTTTCGAAAAACCCCATGGGATCAATTTTAATTTCCTTATTCGCCCTTACTACCTTACAACGGTCCATTACTAGGGATCCACTCATCCAACCTAGTCAGATCCACTGCCCCTGCATGCACCAAGTCCTAACTGACTTGAGTCGACCATAAGGTCAACCATGCATGCGCCAGGGCTGAACAACCACAATGAGGTCTGGCAAGCGGGTGTGACCCCGGGCCTAACTCATGTGTGTTCATTAGTTGTCTCAATCAGACATCGCTACACACCTGTCTGCAGTCGACCTATAGCCACCATAGGCTTGCGCCAAGGTGCTAACTGGTCGACCCATTCAGGCTGTCAGATGGTCTGATCAGACTGTTGGATCTAACCTAGGGGATGACTTCAACCCTAGTAACCCGTCTAAGGGTTTACAGTAAGGCCTTAGATCTATAGTGAGTCGCGCATGTGTTTAAGTTTTTAAGAAAACCAACAACATTGTAAATGCGCCAAGACATCAAACATGCGCAAGATATAGAAACATACATATGGATGTATTTTCGCAAGATGATACTTAATATCATGAAACTTTCGCATGTGAATTAGATCTAGGCATATGCGCAAATATGGATCAAACATTAAGCAATCATAAAAACATGCATGATAAACTGGCTCTGATACCAATTGAAAGTCCCCTAAAGAGGGAAGGAAACCCTAATAGGCGCAAGTAAGGGATTTAAAACAGCGGAAGAGGGTTTCTAAGATCGCATAGCATGTATTATGATCAACTTTAAAATATGAAAAAGAATTCATACCATGGCCATTTCAAGATGGCGCCTTGGAAGCAAAGATCAAATGAGATCTTCTCCTTGTCGTCACACACAGGATGATGACGCTATCTCCCTTGGTGCTCCTTGTGCTAGCAAGGTTCCAAGAGGTCCTTGTCGAGTGAAAGGGAATGATGAGATCTCGATCTCTCTTGGCCGAATCCTCCTCTATCCTTCAAGCGTCGCCGCACTCACACAAGGTGTCGAGAGGAATATGGGCGAGAGGGAAAAATCGTAGAGGCAAAAATAGAGCATACTCTATTTGGACGAGAGCGCTCTCCAAGTGGAGATCATGGTTACTAAAAATAGTAACCACTCATCGCCCCAACGTTCACACCAAGTGAACATGTCGTCAACTCCTCTCCCCTTGAACCATGCGCTCATTTAGTGAGCCGGTTCATTTTGGTTCAATTTAAGAACCAATCAAGCCAAGCAACTAGCCCAAATCATAATTAAACCATAAGGCTTTTGATCTGACCGTTGATCTCTTAATGCTTCTGATCTGACCGATCTAGCATCCATTCTCTCGATCGAAGCTTACCGATCTCAAGCCCTAATCAATCAAACATGATCAGACCAGATCTCACTTACAATCAGAGATTAAATCCCTTTAAACTGAACCTAAACAATTCAGTCCACACGATCTGACTTAAGTAAGCCATATCATCAAATTGTGCGACCCTAAGGGTTTCCTTTAAATGTCGGTAACGATAACTCACGTCATCACGATCAGTGAGGGGTATCTAGCAACACATCACTGTCTCCCGATATAAAGAAAAGAGTCTTCCAAGACTACACCCAAAAACAGCACAAGTGTGAATCAACTTCACTAGGCATACATATGTCCTTTGCCACTGGATGTTCTTATTGGACAAGCGTGTCAAGCTTGTAACTCCAATATGACGAGCATGATTAGAACAGATGAACACTGTCACCTGGGTATGGCCATACTCTTTTCTCAATCATCTCATCCAGGGGGCCCCTTTAGAACATCACACTCCTTAAACAAGGAGACGGCAATCCTATGTCTATCACTAGTGCCCTAACCTGACTCAAGCTCACCATCCAAGATAGTCTATAATCATTATGTTTCAAATGATATTGAACTACCTCAAAACAATGACAATCATCATTTAGAAAACACAAGTGATCTCAAGTCAAAGGAAATGTGCCACTTGTTGCACTCAAGGATTATTCACATTGTGACAAACAATTGAATAACCTAGTAGGGTCTGTCCAGTACATCCAATGTACCCATGAGTCTACATCTTATTCCATGCTCGAAGCATCCTATAAGATTAGAACACATATTAGTCTCAATCATATCAAGGCTGTCTCATGTTCACCAAGATATCTCGACTAAGGACATATAGCATGTCAGCCCAGCTGAACAGCTTTGAGACATTATTCAGAAGAACATATATTGCAGCAGACAATGTAGACAACTGAATAATAACCATGCCTTTATAAACATAACAGTTTATTACATGATACAGATACTTTCCCATAGGCCTCAAACATTAGCCTTAAGGGCATACCCCAACAAGACCGCCTATATCCTAGGCGTGAGGATCTACCGGGATAGATCCAAAAGGCTCATGGCCATTAGTCAGAGTACCTATGTTGATAAGGTCTTGGAGAGGTTCAACTTGGAGCAATCCAAGAAAGGATACCTTCTAGTGAGACATGGCCTTATTCTTTCAAAGAGCTAGTGTTCCACCACACAGGCTGAGAGAGATGACATGAGTCGATTGCCCTATGCTTCGCCAGTGGGATCGATTATATATGCAATATTGTGTACTAGACCAGATGTGGCTTATGCTGTGAGCATAACCAGCCGATACCAATCCAATCCAGGATTGCAGCACTAGGTGGCTGTAAAGAACATCCTTAAGTATCTGAGAAGAACTAAGGATATGTTCTATGTCTATGGGGGATGAGAAGACCACAGTATGCAGGGCTACACTGATGCGTCGTTCTAGTCTGACCCTGCCGACTTCAGGTCGCAAGCCGGATATGTGTTCAAGATGAATGGAGGCGGTGTATGCTGGAAGAGCTTCAAGCAATCCACCATAGTTGATTCTACAACCGAGGCTGAGTATGTGGCTGCTTATGAGGCAGCCAAAGAAGCTGTTTGGATAAGTAAGTTCATTTCTGAACTTCAGGTGGTTCCTAGTGCAGTGGATCCCATTGAGCTCTACTATGACAACAATGGGGCAATTGCACAAGCCAAGGAACCACGGTCTCATCAAAGGTCCAAACACATACTAAGGAGATATCACCTGATCAGAGAGATCATTGACAGAGGTGATATCCAGATTAGCAGAGTTGACAAAGAGAACAATCTGGTAGACCCATTGACCAAGACTTTGGTGCAACAGAAGCATGATGGTCACGCTAGAGATATGGGGTTGAGGTTCCTCAACCTCTAGGTCTTAGTGCAAGTGGGAGATTGTTGGAGTATATGCCCTAGGACCTAGTATTGGTCCATTATTGTACGACTTGACTTTGATATTTATATATCTTTCTGGCATTGTCATTATCTAAGTTTGTCTACATCTGCGTTTGTGTACTTACATGATGATGTCCCTAGAGACAGGTTGGATCTGTGCTAAAATGATTGTCCCCAGTCAATGTACCTGAGTGGATATTGGACAGCTCTGGTACTTGTGATACTGGTATATGGGCTGGTTAGGCACGAGGTGCATTGTGAGATTATGGGCGTAATGGTGATTATGGTCATGCCTGTAATTTCAATGTTGAACTCCATTTCATCTGAAATTTTGCAGGTGAGCTGATGTTTGCCTTCACTTGAATTCCAGCCATAGTATGATGTCAAAGATTACTGCTCAAGAGATTATAGTCAAGCTAAAATTATGGCCATACTCGTAATGTCTCTTGACAAGGTTCTTGTCTTTCGAGAGGCTGCTGTAGAGGAAGTTATGGGCATAACTTCATTCTTGCATAAAAGTGGGTCCATTGGGAAGTCAAACTAGGAATTATGGTAATGTAGCACCGAGCAAATGGGTGGGAAGGTCACCTAGGCCTACTATACAAAGGCATACAAACGATTCGAAAACTTGCGATCAAACATGCAGACTCAATGCTATCGGATACGTATATGAGCAACGGATGGTAAAATAGAACAACCAATGCATACAACTATGAAATGGTAAAGAAATAAGCTACTAACTGTCGAAGCAGAATTACAATAGAGGAAGGCGAGGTATCGAGCTCCAACAAGGATCGTACACCTTGCGCCGGACACTCAAGCCTTTCCACACACAATGGAGTCGAGGCACCCACCTCCCTCCACACTTGAGTTACAAGACTCTCGCAGCAACTTGCGAACTTGTGAGCTATCTAACTAGTAAGCCTAAGCTCCCTTTTATAAGCTAAGGGAGGTTAAGATCACCCACTCACAAGAGGGGTGGTTCAACTAATATGCTAACAACCTATCCTGAAAAAGCTTAAAGCATGGTACAATTTGACAAGGAATATTCCAACAACCAAGGTGTATTGGAGAAGCTACAGGTTGAGTTAGCGTGTGCCATCCATTTGAGTGTTGTTGATATCTTCTGATCTGGACGCCTGATCTAAGATATGAGGGCATGGATGGATAGATTTGGTTCGGCTTAGTGGGGATCAACGTCTAGAACATCTCAAAACTCGTCCGATTGGAGCAGATCAAACCAAAACAATGCCAGCCGTCGGTTGCTTATGGTGCTGATCTGGCCGTTGGATAAGGGCGAAGCAATCTAGGCCATTGGCTATGAGCAATGTTCGTCTTCATTCATCCTGTGTGAGGGCAGCAAACAGAGCATGCCGCCGGTCACCGTACTGAAAGGAGTCCCCAAAAAGGGGGGGGGGCAAAACCCTGATAGGAGGCGCAACAAAAACTCTAGCGGAATCTAGGGTTTCTAAAAGGATCGGATAGCATGTAATATATTCAACTTTCAATGAGAAGCGATTCTTACCATTGCCATCGCTTAGATGGTGTCTTGGAAGGAAAGGCGCAAATGCTCCTTCTCCTAAGGTGACGCACATAATTGATGTCGCCTACTCTTCCTTAGTGCTCCTTGTGCTAGCAAGGCTCCAAGATTGTCTTGCCGAATGAAAAGGGAGAGATCACCTTGCTTGGCCGAATACTTCCTCTTGTCGTCTACACTTCTCCACACGAGAATGCAAGCGCCGAATACTCAAGTTGGCGACAAAGGCATGAAGAGGCAAGTTTCATGAGGCGTGGTCACGTAAGTGATCATGCTTTCTAAAAATAGAAAGCCACTTACTCACATGCGATCATGGGTTTACCCCAATCGCAAACTCCTCTTAGATTGAACCATGCGCTCAACCAATGAGCTGGTTCAAATCGATTTGGTTCAATAACCAAATAAACCAAGCAATCAGTCCAGACCACAATAAACCCTAAGGCTCTTGATCTGACCGTCGATCTCTTGATGCTCCTGATCACACCGATCCAGCATCCATTCTCTCAATCGAAGCTTACCGATCTCAAGCCCTAATCAATCAAACATGATCAGACCAGATCTCACTTACAATCAGAGATTAAATCCCTTTAAACTGAACCTGAATAATTCAGTCCACACGATCTGACTTAAGTAAGCCATATCATCAAATTGTGCGACCCTGAGGGTTTCCTTTAAATGTCGATAACGATAACTCACGTTATCACGATCAGTGAGGGGTATCTAGCAACACATCACTATCTCCCGATATAAAGAAAAGAGTCTTCCAAGACTACACCCAAACCACAGCACAAGTGTGAATCAACTCACTAGGCATACATGATTCCTTTGCCACTGGATGTTCTTATTGGACAAGAGTGTCAAGCCTGTAGCTCCAATATGATGAGCATGATTAGATCAGATGAACATAGTCACCTGGGTATGGCCATACTCTTTTCTCAATCATCTCATCCAGGGGGCCCCTTTAGAACATCACACTCCTTAAACAAGGAGACGGCAATCCTATGTCTATCACTAGTGCCCTAACCTGACTCAAGCTCACCATCCAAGATAGTCTATAATCATTATGTTTCAAATGATATTGAACTACCTCAAAACAATGACAATCATCATTTAGAAACACAAGTGATCTCAAGTCAGAGGAAATGTGCCACTTGTTGCAATCAAGGATTATTCACATTGTGACAAGCAATTGAATAACCTAGTAGGGTCTGTCCAGTACATCCAATGTACCCATGAGTCTACATCTTATTTCATGCTCGAAGCACCCTATAAGATTAGAACACATATTAGTCTCAATCATATCAAGGCTGTCTCATGTTCACCAAGATATATCGACTAAGGACTTTACTGCATGTCAGCCTAGCTGAACACCATTGAGATATTATTCAGAAGTACAATTATTGCAGCAGACAATGTAACTAACTGAATAACAACCATTGCCTTTATAAACATAAAAGTTTATACATGATATAGTTACAATCCCAAGGCCTCAAACATTAGCCTTAAGGGCATACCCCAACAATCTCCCACTTGCACTTAATCTAATGGTTGAGAAATCTCAAACCCATATTATTACAGTGCTTCACATGCTTCTGCTGCGCCAGAGGCTTAGTAAGCGGGTCAGCCAGATTGTCATCTGTATGAACCTTGCAGACTTTGATCTCGCCACGATCTATGATCTCCCTGATCAAATGAAACCGTCTCTGTATGTGCTTGGACTTCTGGTGCGACCGTGGTTCCTTTGCTTGTGCGATTGCTCCAGTGTTATCACAGAAGATAACCAAAGGATCTGCACTCGAAGGAACAACACCAAGTTCCTGAACGAACTTACGAATCCACACTGCCTCCTTGGATGCTTCCGAGGCTGCAACATACTCGGCTTCTGTTGTGGAATCAGCAACAGTTGACTGTTTGAAACTCTTCCACACCACCGCTCCTCCATTCAAGCTAAAAACATAGCCTGATTGCGATCGGAAATCATCCTGGTCAGACTGGAACGAAGCGTCAGTATATCCTTCTATACTGAGTTCTTCCTAACCACCATACACCAAGAACATATCTTTGGTCCTTCGCAGATATTTTAAAATGTTCTTGACTGCAATCCAGTGCGCCATACCTGGATTACTTTGGAACCGACTGGTCACGCTTAACCCGTAAGCGACGTCTGGGCGAGTACACAACATCGCATACATAATGGACCCAATAGCCGAAGCATAAGGCGTATTGTCCATTTCATCTTTCTCAGTCTGTGTTTGTGGACACTGACTATTTGAAAGATTCAGACCATGTCTGACTGGAAGATATCCTCTTTTAGAATTCTCTAAATGAAATCTCTCCAGGACTTTATCGATGTAAGTACTCTGGCACAGCCCGAGAAGCCTCTTAGATCTATCCCTGTAGATCTTCACACGTTATACACAGGCTGCTTCTCCCAAATCTTTCATCTGAAAACATTTCCTTAACCATGCCTTAACCGCATGCATTTCAGGAATATCGTTTCCAATGATCAAGATATCATCGACGTAGAGGACTAGGAAAGTAATCACGCTCCCACTAAACCTCTTATATACACACGGGTCATCCTCGTTCTTGATGAAACCAAATTCACTGACTGATTCATCAAAACGAATATTCCAGCTTCTCGATGCTTGTTTAAGTCCATAAATAGACTTCTTTAACTTGCATATTTTATGACGATCTGATGGATTAGTGAAACCTTCTGGTTGTGTCATATACACATCCTCATCCAGATTTCCATTTGCCAGATCTCATAATCATAATATGCTGCTATCGTGAAAAGAATCCGAATAGACTTAAACATAGCTACAGGTGAGAAAGTTTCATCATAATCTATCCCGTAGATTTGTTTGAAACCTTTCGCAACTAGCCTGCCTTTATAGGTAACCACGTTACCATCCATGTCAATCTTCTTCTTGAAGATCCATTTACAGCCTATAGGGATTGCTCCCGGAGGCGGATCAACCAAATCCCAGACTTGGTTATCTGACATGGAGTCCATCTCGGCGCGCATAGCTTCAAGCCATCTCGCTGACTCCGGTCCACTGACCGCATCCGCATAAGTAAGGGGTTCATCATTATCAATGATGTAGACTCCGTCATAGCGCTCAGGCTGTCGACGGATCCTTCCCGATCTTCGCGGTTCCCGTGATATCTGAGCCTCAGGTTGTTCAATAACCTGTTCTACCGGCTCAGGCTCATCCAACTGCGCTTGACTACTTTGTCCTTCCTCTGAATTCTCATCCAGTTTTATTTCTCTCCCACTGGCCTCTTGCAGAAGAAACTCCTTCTCAAGAAATATGGCCGTCCGAGCAACAAATACTTTGTTCTCTTTGGGATCGTAGAAATAATAACCCTTAGTTTCCTTAGGGTAACCGACAAAGATACATTTCTCAGATCTTTTTGTTGGGGTATGCCCTTAAGCCTAATGTTTGAGGCCTTGGGAATGTATCAGTATCATGTAATAAACTGTTATGTTTATATAGGCATGGTTGTTATTCAGTTAGCTACATTGTCTGCTGCAATATATGTTCTTCTGAATAATGTCTCAAAGCTGTTCAGCTGGGCTGACATGCTGTTGTGTCCTTAGTCGATATATCTTAGTGAACATGAGACAGCCTTGATATGGTTAAGACTAATATGTGTTATAATCTTATAGGATGCTTCGAGCATGGAATAAGATGTAGACTCATGGGTACATTGGATGTACTGGACAGACCCTACTAGGATATTCAATTGTTTGTCGCAATGTGAATAATCTTTGAATATGACAAGTGGCACATTTCCTCTGACTTGAGATCACTTGTGTTTTCTAAATGATGATTGTCATTGTTTTGAGGTAGTTCAATATCATTTGAAACACAATGGTTATAGGCTATCTTGGATGGTGAGCTTGAGTCATGTTAGGGCACTAGTGATAGACATAGGATTGCCGTCTCCTTGTTTAAGGAGTGTGATGTTCTAAAGGGCCCCCTGGATGAGATGATTGAGAAAAGAGTATGGCCATACCCAGGTGACAGTGTTCATCTGATCTAATCATGCTCATCATATTGGAGCTACAAGCTTGACACGCTTGTCCAATAAGAATATCAAGTGGCAAAGGAATTATGCATGCCTTGTGAATTGATTCACACTTGTGCTGTGTTTTGGGTGTAGTCTTGGAAGACTTTTTCCTTTATATCGGGAGACAGTGATGTGTTGCTAGATACCCCTCACTGATCGTGATAACGTGAGTTATCGTTACCGACATTTAAAGGAAACCCTTAGGGTCGCACAATTTGATGATATGGCTTACTTAAGTCAGATCGTGTGGACTGAATTGTTTGGGTTCAGTTTAAAGGGATTTAATCTCTGATTGTGAGTGAGATCTGGTCTGATCATGTTTGATTGATTAGGGCTTGAGATCGGTAAGCTTCGATTGAGAGATTGGATGCTAGATCGATCAGATCAGAAGCATCAAGAGATTAACGGTCAGATCTTGAGCCTTAGGGTTTATTTGAGATCTAGACTAGATCATTGGCTTGATTGGTTCTTAAACCGAACCAATGTGAACCGGCTCATGAAATGAGCGCATGGTTCATGGGGAGAGGAGTTGACGACATGTTCACTTGGCGTGAACGTTGGAGTGAAGTGTGGTGGCTATTTTTAGTAACCACGATCTCCACTTGGAGATGTTGTTCACGACCGAATAGAGTGCTCTCTATTCTCGCCTCTCGCCCATACTCTCTCTCGACGTTTTCGTGTGTGGCGACGTCTTGAAGGTAGAGGAGGATTCGGCCAAGAGAAGGACATCTCTTCCATCCCTTTCACTCGATCAAGGACTCCAAGGAACCTTGCTAGCACAAGGAGCACCAAGGGATAAGCGCATCTTCATCTTGTGTGCGAGACTTTGGAGAAGAGGCGATTGCATCTTTACTTCCAAGGTGCCATCTTGAAATGGCATCGGTATGAATTTATTTTCATGCATATAAAGTTGATTATTTTACATGTATGAGATCCTATGAAACCCTAGTATCCGCTGCATATCTTACTTGCGCCACCATAGGGTTTTCGCCCCCCCTTTGGTTAGGGGAACCTTCAATTGGTATCAGAGCCTGGTCTATGCATGTTTTATGATTGCTTTAGCCATTTTTGTGATCCTTGTTTGCTTAGATCTATACATGCGAAATTCATCTTTAGTTGAAGCATTATATGCGAAAATTAAATATGTATAGTTGGCGCATGTTTTTGTGGCGCTTAGTTTGTTTTTGTTAAAAACATTTCACTTGCGCGATCTCACTTAGATCTAAGCGCCTGCTGTAAACCCTTAAACGGGTTAGTAGGGTTGAAATCACCCCCTAGGTCAGATCCAATCAGTCTGATCAGACTATCTGACAGCCTTGATGGGTCGACTGGATAGCACCTTGGCGCAAGCTTGAGGTGGCTATAGGTCGACTGCAGACAGGCATGTAGCGATGTCTGATTGAGACGACCCATGAACGCACCTGAGTTAGGCCCGGGGTCACACCCGCTTGCCAGACCTCAGCGTGGTCGTTCAGCCCTTGGCGCATGCATGGTTGGCCTTTTGGTCGACTCAAGTTAGTTAGGACTTGGTGCATGCAAGGGCAGTGGATCTGACTAGGTTGGATGAGTGGATCCCTATTAATGGACCGTTGTAAGGTTGTAGGGCATATAAGAAAATTAAAATTGAAGCCTATGGGGTTTTTCGAAAATTTTAATTTTTATGGATCACATGATTTTTGAATGATGCCATATGTTTGTCTATTTACTCTTATGTGGGCTGCCCATATTAATTGTGTGCTGTGCTGGGGCCTGCGAGCCTGGAATTATGGTTGTAAATTAATTATTGTGATCTGCGTATCACATTGTTTTAATTTATAAAATGTTATTGACCTGCGTGTCAATCTTGTCTAGATAGTTAAATTTGTAATTTAATTAGACAAGAGCACAAAGCACACTTGGCAGAGGCGCTCGCAGCAGTGGCTGGACTAGGTGGGAGGTCTAGGGTTCGACCCTATGACCTGGCGCAAATTCCTGGTGGGCGCACCAGAGCTGCAGATGGCGCTTGGGCCCAGGTTTGGGCCAGATGAGCAGCAAAAGGCCCTATGAAGAAAAGCAAGTCAAGACTTAAGTTAAATTAAGGTCTTACTAGGGCTATGGGCTTTTACCACATAAGATTCATGCTTTCTTTTATTATTGTTTAAATATTAGAACTGCATGATTAGTTTATCTTCTGCTATCACCATAGGAATTGCATGATAGTGAAGAAGATAAAAAGACCGTTAAAATCCAACGCTAAAATATCAAGCTCGTAAGCCTTCTGACGCGAAACCTCACTGTTCTGATTATCGTTGGAGCCGTGTTGTACCCACTCAGTGGGCACGTCCATCTATCTTCAGACGGTGTGGGATTACACCTGTGTGTTACAGAGTAGGGATTTATCCCTTCTCGTTGCTCAGCATAGCACATGGTGGTCCAGGGAGTAGGTCGGGTCAGCTTGACCATGTAGGCTACATATGTGGCGCATATGGTAGCACATGGAGGCAGCCATATGTGGGATCAGAGACTGTGTTGTACCAACTCAGTTGGCACAGTCTGCTGGATTGCCCAGATGAAGGGGAATCGCACGGGTTGGCGATCGGCAGGGACTGCCTACCGGAGATTAGTGCTTGTACTCTCTGTGCATCTTATCTCGCCTGAGCGGGACGCGGAGACCAAGTATGAAATCCGGATCCCATCTCACTAAAAGAGTGTCTACTCTTTCGGACTGTTTAATGGATTTTTCAGTCAGATAAAATAGTGAGAAAAAGAATCTTTCTTAAGTCCTGATTGATTCTTAACATTGATACTGACCTTGCTGTTCTTGCATTGTTGTAGATACCTGCAGCAACGAACACCGTGAACTTCAATGTGTGATCCCTACTGGAAAGGGAGAAGTTTGCTGGGCCGAACTTCTCCGACTGGTTCGGACACCTTAAGATCGTTCTTAAGGCAGAGAGGAAACTGTATGTCCTCGAGACGGCAATACCGCCTCAACCCGCTCCGAACGCCGCAAGGGCGGTTCGGGAAGCCTATGAAAAGCACGTCAATGATAGCATTGATGTCGCTTGCCTGATGCTAGCGTCTATGACGCCACCGCTGCAGCGTCAGCATGAGGATATGTCTGCTATAGACATGATAGCAAACCTCAAGATGCTGTATGCTGCACAGGCGAGGACTGAACGCTATAATTTGACGAAGCTCTTCTTTCAGAGCAAACTGGCTGAAGGGAGCCCAGTGGGAGCTCACGTGCTCAAGATGATTGGGCACAAGGAGGCTCTAGAGAAACTGGGGCATACCATCAACCAGGAGCTTGCTGTGGATATTATTCTACAGTCTCTCCCGCCTTCATTCGACGCGTTCATTATTAACTTTAATATGAACAAAATCGATTGTACTCCGGCAGAGCTGCTGAAAATTCTCCTCACTACTGAGGAGACTCTGAAGGGAAAGCCTTCGACCTCTGTCTTAATGGTTCCTTCTAGGAACAAGAAGAAGGGGAAGAAGGGCAAGACCCCTGTCAAGAGCTACAGCAAGGCTCTGAAGCAGAAGGTTAAGCGGTCCAAGGAATACAGGTGTTTCCACTGTGGCCAGCTGGGTCACTGGAAAAAGGACTGTAAAGCGCTCCAAGGAGATAAGAGGGGAAGCATCGCTTCTGGCTCAGGTATATTCGTGACTGAGGTCATGTTTTCTTCTTCTATATCATGGGTGTTGGACACTGCATGTGGAGTTCACATTTGTTCAAATGTACAGGAACTCAAGAGAAGAAGGCAGGTGGGACAGCATGAAGTGGACCTACGCGTTGGAAACGGGGCACGGGTTGCTGCTGTTGCTGTAGGAGACTATTTCATTTCTTTACCATCTGGACTTGTATTGGAACTAAACAGTTGTTATTTTGTTCCCAGTATTACTAAAAATATTATCTCCATTCCTGCTCTTGTCAGGAAGGGTTTTTCCTTTGAATGCAATATTTCAAAGTGTGTTTTATCTTATGATAATATTGTTTATGCAACTGGTTCAATTAGCAATGGGTTATACATGTTGGACATGGAATGTTCTATACAGAAAATTGAAATTAAGAAAGCCAAGAATACTGATGACAGCACCTTGCTATGGCATAGTCGTTTAGGCCATATTAACGAGAAACGCATTAAGCGGTTGCATGATCATGGACTGCTGGGATCATTCTCCTACAAGGAGATTGATACATGCAAAGCTTGTTTAATGGGTAAAATGACGAAGTCACCTTTTCTTAACAAAGGACAAAGGGCTTCAGGTTTACTTGACCTTATACACACTGATGTGTGTGGGCCATTTAGTAAACATGCCAGAGGTGGCTATCAGTACTTCATTACCTTTACTGATGATTTCAGTAGATATGGGTATGTCTTTTTAATGAGACATAAAAGTGAATCTTTTGACAAGTTCAAAGAGTTCAAGAATGAAGTACAAAATCAGCTAGGCCGAAATATCAAGGCACTTCGTTCTGATCGAGGTGGTGAATACCTAAGTCATGCGTTTACTGACTATCTGAAGGAGTGTGGGATTATCTCACAGCTCACTCCGCCAGGAACACCACAATGGAATGGTGTGTCCGAAAGGAGAAATAGAACGTTACTTGATATGGTTCGTTCTATGATGAGTCAGGCTGCTCTACCCTACTCCTTTTGGGGTTTTGCACTGGAAACAGCTGCAAAGGTACTAAACCGAGTGCCATCCAAGGCAGTTTCTAAGACGCCATATGAGTTATGGTATGGAAAACAGCCAAGCTTGACATTTATCAGGATCTGGGGCTGCGAAGCTTACGTTAAAAAGCTCGCCTCTGGGAAACTAGAGAGCAGATCTGACAAATGTATCTTTGTCGGTTACCCTAAGGAAACTAAGGGTTATTATTTCTACGATCCCAAAGAGAACAAGGTTTTTGTTGCTCGGACGGCCATATTTCTTGAGAAGGAGTTTCTTCTGCAAGAGGCCAGTGGGAGAGAAATAAAACTGGATGAGAATCCAGAGGAAGGACAAAGTGCTCAAGCAGAATTGGATGAGCATGAGCCAGTAGATCAGGTTATTGAACAACCTGAGGCTCAGATATCACGGGAACCGCGAAGATCGGGAAGGATCCGTCGACAGCCTGAGCGCTATGACGGAGTCTACATCATTGATAATGATGAACCCCTCACTTATGCGGATGCGGTCAGTGGACCGGAGTCAGCGAGATGGCTTGAAGCTATGCACGCCGAGATGGACTCCATGTCAGATAACCAAGTTTGGGATTTGGTTGATCCGCCTCCGGGAGTTATCCCTATTGGCTGTAAATGGATCTTCAAGAAGAAGATTGACATGGATGGTAACGTGGTTACCTATAAAGGCAGGCTAGTTGCGAAAGGTTTCAAACAAATCTACGGGATAGATTATGATGAAACTTTCTCACCTGTAGCTATGTTTAAGTCTATTCGGATTCTTTTCGCGATAGCTGCATATTATGATTATGAGATCTGGCAGATGGATGTGAAAACAGCTTTCCTTAATGGAAATCTGGATGAGGATGTGTATATGACACAACCAGAAGGTTTCACTAATCCATCAGATCGTCATAAGATATGCAAGTTAAAGATGTCCATTTATGGACTTAAGCAAGCATCAAGAAGCTGGAATATTCGTTTTGATGAATCAGTCATGGAATTCGGTTTCATCAAGAACGAGGATGACCCGTGTGTATATAAGAGGTTTAGTGGGAGCATAATTACTTTCCTAGTCCTCTACGTCGATGATATCTTGATCATTGGAAATGACATTCCTGAAATGCATGCTGTGAAGGCATGGTTAAGGAAATGTTTCCAGATGAAAGATTTAGGAGAAGCAGCCTATGTATTAGGTGTGAAGATCTACAGGGATAGATCTAAGAGGCTTCTCGGGCTGTGCCAGAGTACTTACATCGATAAAGTCCTGGAAAGATTTCATTTAGAGAATTCTAAACGAGGATATCTTCCAGTCAGACATGGTCTGAGTCTTTCGAAGAGTCAGTGTCCACAAACACAGACTGAGAAAGATGAAATGGACAATACGCCTTATGCTTTGGCTATTGGATCCATTATGTATGCGATGTTGTGTACTCGCCCAGACGTCGCTTACGGGTTAAGCGTGACCAGTCGTTTCCAAAGTAATCCAGGTCAGGCACACTGGATTGCAGTCAAGAACATTTTAAAATATCTGCGGAGGACCAAAGATATGTTCTTGATATATGGTGGACAGGAAGAACTCAGTATTGAAGGATATACTGACGCTTCGTTCCAGTCTGACCAGGATGATTTCCGATCGCAATCAGGCTATGTTTTTAGCTTGAATGGAGGAGCAGTGGTGTGGAAGAGTTTCAAACAGTCAACTGTTGCTGATTCCACAACAGAAGCCGAGTATGTTGCAGCCTCGGAAGCATCCAAGGAGGCAGTGTGGATTCGTAAGTTCGTGAGAGAACTTGGTGTCGTTCCTTCGAGTGCAGATCCTTTGGTTATCTTCTATGATAACACTGGAGCAATCGCACAAGCAAAGGAACCACGGTCGCACCAGAAGTCCAAGCACATACAGAGACGGTTTCATTTGATCAGGGAGATCATAGATCGTGGCGAGATCAAAATCTGCAAGGTTCATACAGATGACAATCTGGCAGACCCGCTTACCAAGCCTCTGGCGCAGCAGAAGCATGAGAAGCACTGTAATAATATGGGTTTGAGATTTCTCAACCATTAGATTAAGTGCAAGTGGGAGATTGTTGGGGTATGCCCTTAAGCCTAATGTTTGAGGCCTTGGGAATGTATCAGTATCATGTAATAAACTGTTATGTTTATATAGGCATGGTTGTTATTCAGTTAGCTACATTGTCTGCTGCAATATATGTTCTTCTGAATAATGTCTCAAAGCTGTTCAGCTGGGCTGACATGCTGTTGTGTCCTTAGTCGATATATCTTGGTGAACATGAGACAGCCTTGATATGGTTAAGACTAATATGTGTTCTAATCTTATAGGATGCTTCGAGCATGGAATAAGATGTAGACTCATGGGTACATTGGATGTACTGGACAGACCCTACTAGGATATTCAATTGTTTGTCGCAATGTGAATAATCTTTGAATATGACAAGTGGCACATTTCCTCTGACTTGAGATCACTTGTGTTTTCTAAATGATGATTGTCATTGTTTTGAGGTAGTTCAATATCATTTGAAACACAATGGTTATAGGCTATCTTGGATGGTGAGCTTGAGTCATGTTAGGGCACTAGTGATAGACATAGGATTGCCGTCTCCTTGTTTAAGGAGTGTGATGTTCTAAAGGGCCCCCTGGATGAGATGATTGAGAAAAGAGTATGGCCATACCCAGGTGACAGTGTTCATCTGATCTAATCATGCTCATCATATTGGAGCTACAAGCTTGACACGCTTGTCCAATAAGAATATCAAGTGGCAAAGGAATTATGCATGCCTTGTGAATTGATTCACACTTGTGCTGTGTTTTGGGTGTAGTCTTGGAAGACTTTTTCCTTTATATCGGGAGACAGTGATGTGTTGCTAGATACCCCTCACTGATCGTGATAACGTGAGTTATCGTTACCGACATTTAAAGGAAACCCTTAGGGTCGCACAATTTGATGATATGGCTTACTTAAGTCAGATCGTGTGGACTGAATTGTTTGGGTTCAGTTTAAAGGGATTTAATCTCTGATTGTGAGTGAGATCTGGTCTGATCATGTTTGATTGATTAGGGCTTGAGATCGGTAAGCTTCGATTGAGAGATTGGATGCTAGATCGATCAGATCAGAAGCATCAAGAGATTAACGGTCAGATCTGGAGCCTTAGGGTTTATTTGAGATCTAGACTAGATCATTGGCTTGATTGGTTCTTAAACCGAACCAATGTGAACCGGCTCATGAAATGAGCGCATGGTCCATGGGGAGAGGAGTTGACGACATGTTCACTTGGCGTGAACGTTGGAGTGAAGTGTGGTGGCTATTTTTAGTAACCACGATCTCCACTTGGAGATGTTGTTCACGACCGAATAGAGTGCTCTCTATTCTCGCCTCTCGCCCATACTCTCTCTCGACGTTTTCGTGTGTGGCGACGTCTTGAAGGTAGAGGAGGATTCGGCCAAGAGAAGGACATCTCTTCCATCCCTTTCACTCGATCAAGGACTCCAAGGAACCTTGCTAGCACAAGGAGCACCAAGGGATAAGCGCATCTTCATCTTGTGTGCGAGACTTTGGAGAAGAGGCGATTGCATCTTTACTTCCAAGGCGCCATCTTGAAATGGCATCGGTATGAATTTATTTTCATGCATATAAAGTTGATTATTTTACATGTATGAGATCCTATGAAACCCTAGTATCCGCTGCATATCTTACTTGCGCCACCATAGGGTTTTCGCCCCCCCTTTGGTTAGGGGAACCTTCACTTTTCTCTAGTTTCCCAGAGGCGAGCTTTTTGACATAAGCCTCGCAGCCCCAGATCCTGATAAATGTCAAGCTAGGCTGTTTCCCATACCATAATTCATATGGCGTCTTTGAAACTGCCTTGGATGGCACTCGGTTTAGTACCTTTGCAGCTGTCTCCAGTGCAAATGCCCAAAAGGAGTAAGGTAGAGTAGCCTGACTCATCATAGAACGAACCATATCAAGTAACGTTCTATTTCTCCTTTCGGACACACCATTCCATTGCGGTGTTCCTGGCGGAGTGAGCTGTGAGATAATCCCACACTCCTTCAGATAGTCAGTAAACTCTCGACTTAGGTATTCTCCACCTCGATCAGAACGAAGTGCCTTGATATTTCGGCCAAGCTGATTCTGTACTTCATTCTTGAACTCTTTGAACTTGTCAAAAGATTCACTTTTATGTCTCATAAGATAGACATACCCATATCTACTGAAATCATCAGTGAAGGTAATGAAGTACTGATAGCCACCTCTGGCATGTTTACTGAAAGGCCCACACACATCGCTGTGTATAAGGTCAAGTAAACCTGAAGTCCTTTGACCTTTATGAGGAAAAGGCGACTTCGTCATTTTGCCCATCAAACAAGCTTTGCATGTATCAATCTCCTCATAGGAGAATGATCCCAGCAGTCCATGATCATGCAACCGCTTAATGCGTTTCTTGTTAATATGACCTAAACGACTATGCCATAGCAAGGTGCTGTCATCAGCATATTTGGCTTTCTTATTATCAATATTGTGTATAGAACATTCCATGTCCAACATGAATAACCCATTGTTAATTGAACCAGTAGCATAAACAATATTATCTAAAGATAAAATACACTTTGAAATATTGCATTCAAAGGAAAACCCCTTCCTGACAAGAGCAGGAATGGAGATAATATTTTTAGTAATGCTGGGAACAAAGTAACAATTGTCTAGTTCCAATACAAGTCCAGATGGCAAAGAGATGAAATAGTCTCCTACAGCAACAGCAGCAACCCGTGCCCCGTTTCCAACTCGTAGGTCCACCTCATGCTGTCCCACCTGTCTTCTTCTCTTGAGTTCCTGTACATTTGAACAAATGTGAACTCCACATGCAGTGTCCAACACCCATGAAATAGAAGAAGATGAAACCATGACTTCCGTCACGTATATACCTGAGCCAGAAGCGATGCTTCCCTTCTTGTCTCCTTGGAGCGCTTTACAGTCCTTTTTCCAGTGACCCAGCTGGCCACAGTGGAAACATCTGTATTCCTTCGACCGCTTGACCTTCTGCTTCAGAGCCTTGCTGTAGCTCTTGACAGGGGTCTTGCCCTTCTTCCCCTTCTTCTTGTTCCTTGAAGGAACCATTAAGACAGAGGTCGAAGGCTTTCCCTTCAGAGTCTCCTCAGTGGTCAAGAGCATATTCAGCAGCTCTGCCGGAGTACAGTCGATTTTGTTCATATTAAAGTTAATGATGAACGCATCGAAAGAGGGCGGGAGAGACTGCAGAATAATGTCTACAGCAAGCTCCTGATTGATGGTATGCCCCAGTTTCTCTAGAGCTTCCTTGTGCCCAATCATCTTGAGCACGTGAGCTCCCACTGGGCTCCCTTCAGCCAGTTTGCTCTGAAAGAACAGCTTTGTCAGATTATAGCGTTCTGTCCTCGCCTGTGCAGCATACAGCATCTTGAGGTTCGCTATAATCTCTATAGCCGACATATCCTCATGCTGACGCTGCAGCGGTGGCGTCGTAGACGCTAGCATCAGGCAAGCGACATCAATGCTATCACTGACATGCTTTTCATAGGCATCCCGAACCGCCCTTGCGGCGTTCGGAGCGGGCTGAGGCGGTATAGCCGTCTCGAGGACATACAGTTTCCTCTCTGCCTTAAGAACAATCTTAAGGTGTCCGTACCAGTCTGAGAAGTTCGGCCCAGCAAACTTCTCCCTTTCCAGTAGGGATCGCACATTGAAGCTCATGGTGTTCGTTGCTGCAGGAATCTACAACAATGCAAGAACAGCAAGGTCAGTATCAATGTTAAGAATCAATCAGGACTTAAGAATGATTCTTTTTCTCACTATTTTATCTGGCTGAAAAATCCAGCTAAAACAGCCCGAAAGAGTAGAACTCTTTTAGTGAGATGGGATCCAGATTTCATACTTGGTCTCCGCGTCCCGCTCAGGCGAGATAAGATGCACAGAGAGTACAAGCACTAGTCTCTGGTAGGCTGTCCCAGCCAATCGCCAACCCGTGCGATTCCCCTTCATCTGGGCAATCCAGCAGACTGTGCCAACTGAGTTGGTACAACACAGTCTCTGACCCCACAGATGGCTGCCTCCATGTGCTACCATATGTGCCACATATGTAGCCTACATGGTCAAGCTGACCCGACCTACTCCCTGGACCACCACGTGCTATGCTGAGCAACGAGAAGCGATAAATCCCTTCTCTGTAACACGTAGGTGTAATCCCGCACCGTCTGAAGATAGATGGACGTGCCCACTGAGTGGGTACAACACGGCTCCAACGATAATCAGAACAGTGAGGTTTCGCGTCAGAAGGCTTACGAGCTTGATATTTTAGCGTTGGATTTTAACGGTCTTTTATCTTCTTGACTATCATGCAATTCCTATGGTGATAGCAGAAGATAAACTCATGCAATTCTAATTATAAAAGCAATAAATAGAAAGCATGCTGATCTTATGTGGTAAAAGCCCATTAAGCCTAAGTTAGACCTTAAATTAAACTTAAGTCTTCACTTGCTTTTCTTCATGGGTCTTTTGCTGCTCATCTGGCCCAACCCAGGGCCCAAGCGCCAACTGCAACTCACGTGTGCCTACCAGGGAAAATGCGCCTGGTGCCAGAGTCGAACCCTGGACCTCCCACCTGGTCAAGCCTCTGCTGCAAGCGCCTCTGCCAAGTGTGCTCTGTGCTCTTGTCTGATTAATTTACAAATTAATCTATCTAGACAAGATTGACTCGCAGGTCAATTACACTTTATAATTTAAATGAAGAGTGATGCGCAGATCACAATAAAAATATTTATTTACATTTAAATTCCAGGCACGCAGGCCCCAGCACAGCACACATTAAACATGGGCAGCCCACACAAGATTAAATAAACAAACATAGGCATCAATCAACATGTGATCCAATCATGAAAATTAAATTTTGAAAAGCCCATAGGCATCAATTTTAATTTCCTTATTTGCCCTACAACCTTACAACGGTCTATTACTAGGGATCCACTCATCCAACCTAGTCAGATCCACTGCCCTTGCATGCACCAAGTCCTAACTGACTTGAGTCGACCAAAAGGTCAACCATGCATGCGCCAGGGCCGAACAACCCTCATGAGATCTGGCTAGCGGGTGTGACCCCGGGCCTAACTCATGTGTGTTCACTAGTCGTCTCAATCAGACATCGCTACACGCCTGTCTGCAGTCGACCTATAGCCACCAGGTGCTTATGCACAGGTGCTATCTGGTCAACCCATCAAGGCTGTCAGATGGTCTGATCAGACTGTCTGGATCTAACCTAGGGGATGACTTCAACCCTAATAACCCGTCTAAGGGTTTAAAGCAGGGCCTTAGATCTATAATGAGTCGCGCATGTAATATAAGTTTTTGAGAAAACATACAATATGCGCCAACAAGAAACATGCGCCAAGGAGAAAAACATCTCTAACAAGCATGTAAAATTCGCCAACCACAACTATCGCATGTAACTTATAGATCTAGACATAGGATCACAAAGAAAGCAAACATATTATCATGTAATAACTTTGCTCTGATACCAATTGAAAGGAGTCCCCAAAAAGGGGGGGGCGAAACCCTGATAGGAGGCGCAACAAAAACTCTAGCGGAATCTAGGGTTTCTAAAAGGATCGGATAGCATGTAATATATTCAACTTTCAATGAGAAGCGATTCTTACCATTGCCATCGCTTAGATGGTGTCTTGGAAGGAAAGGCGCAAATGCTCCTTCTCCTAAGGTGACGCACACAATTGATGTCGCCTACTCTTCCTTAGTGCTCCTTGTGCTAGCAAGGCTCCAAGATTGTCTTGCCGAATGAAAAGGGAGAGATCACCTTGCTTGGCCGAATTGTTGGGTCCCCTTCAAGGGGGAGCGCAAGCGGATAAAACCCCTTTCAAGAGGGGGGCGAAACCCTATGGATGGCGCATCTTTGGTTTTAAGCGGAAGCAAGGGTTTCAAGGGATCGGCATGCATGATATATGATCAACTAAAACGAAATGATTGCAATCATGAAGCAAGAATCATACCATGGCCATTAGATTGGACTCGGCTTGGAAGCAAGAAAACGATAGGGTTCTCCTCCAAAGTGTGCCACACACAAGATGAAGTTGGCCTACTCCTTGTCGTCCTTTGTGCTAGCAAAGGGCTTCAAAGGTCCTTGATCGAATGAAGGAGAGTTTGGTGTCTTCTTGGCTTTCCGAAAATCCTTCTTGCTCTCGGCGATGAGATACACTCCCAAGCTCTCTTCGCATGCAAGAAGCCTTGAAGGATCTCGACGTTTTTCTTGGTCTCAAGGCGTTTTGGCGTTGAGGCTTCCCAATAAGGTAAGTCTTCACTCCATACGTTCACACTCAGTGAACTACACAAAACGCCCATTACATTGAACCATGCGTTCACCAAAAGGAACCGGTTTAATTGACTTTGGTTCAATGACCAAATCAAAACAAGACCAAACCAAATCAGCCCAAGAATTGGTCCAGACCAAAATAAACCCTAAGGTTCAAAATCTGACCGTTCATCTTTTGATGCCCTTGATCTCATCGATCTAGCATCCACACTCTCGATCGAAGCTTACCGATCTCAAGCCCTAATCAATCAAACATGATCAGACTGGATCTCACTTACAATCAGAGTTTAAACTCCTTTAAACTGAATCAAAACAATCCAGTCCACACGATCTGACTCAAGTAAGCCATATCACCAAATTGTGCGACCCTAAGGGTTTCCTTTAAATGTCGGTAACGACAACTTACGTTATCACGATCAGTGAGGGGTATCTAGCAACACATCACTGTCTCCCGATATAAAGGAAAGAGTCTTCCAAGACTACTCCCAAATCACAGCACAAGTGTGAATCTTCTTCACAAGGCATACATGTTTCCTTTGCCACTGGATGTTCTTATTGGACAAGCGCGTCAAGCCTGTAACTCCAATACGATGAGCATGATTAGATCAGATGATCACTGTCATCTGGGTATGGCCATACACTTTCTCAATCATCTCATATAGGGGGGGCCCTAGAACATCACACTCCTTAAACAAGGAGACGGCAATCCTGTATCTATCACTAGTGTCCTAACCTGACTCTTGATCATCATCCAAGATAGTCTATAATCATTATATTTCAGATGATATTGAACTACCTCAAAACAATGACATTCATCATTTAGAAACACAAGTGATCTCAAGTCAAAGGACATGTGCCACTTGTAGCATACAAGGATTATTCACATTGTGACAAGCAACCGAATATCCTAGTAGGGTCTGTCCAGTACATCCAATGTACCCATGAGTCTACATCTTATTCCATGCTCGAAGCATCCTACAAGATTAGAACTCATATTAGTCTCAATCATATCAGGGCTGTCTCAAGTTCACCAAGATATCTCGACTAAGGAAATTACTGCATGTCAGCCTAGCTGAACAGCTTTGAGACATTAATCAGAAGTACACTTATTACAGCAGACAAGGTAACAATCTGAATAACAACCATGCCTTTATAAACTTAAGAGTTTATTACATGATACTGTTACAATCCCAAGGCCTCAAACATTAGCCTTAAGGGCATACTCCAACAATCTCCCACTTGCACTTAATCTAATGGTTGAGAAACCTCAAACCCATATTATTACAGTCCTTCTCATGCTTCTGCTGCGCCAGAGGCTTGGTAAGCGGGTCTGCCAGATTGTCATCTGTATGAACCTTGCAGATTTTGATCTCGCCTCGATCAATGATCTCCCGGATCAAGTGAAACCGTCTCTGTATGTGCTTGGACTTCTGGTGCGACCGTGGTTCCTTTGCTTGTGCGATGGCTCCAGTGTTATCACAGAAGATAACCAAAGGATCTGCACTCGAAGGAACAACACCAAGTTCTCTCACGAACTTACGAATCCACACTGCCTCCTTGGATGCTTCCGAGGCTGCAACATACTCGGCTTCTGTTGGGGAATCAGCAACAGTTGACTGTTTGAAACTTTTCCACACCACTGCTCCACCATTCAAGCTAAAAACATAGCCTGATTGCGATCGGAAATCATCCTGGTCCGACTGGAACGAAGCGTCAGTATATCCTTCAATACTGAGTTCTTCCTGACCACCATATATCAAGAACATATCTTTGGTCCTCCGCAGATATTTTAAAATGTTCTTGACCGCAATCCAGTGCGCCATACCTGGATTACTTTGGAACCGACTGGTCACACTTAACCCGTAAGCGACGTCTGGGCGAGTACACAACATCGCATACATAATGGACCCAATAGCCGAAGCATAAGGCGTATTGTCCATTTCATCTTTCTCAGTCTGTGTTTGTGGACACTGACTCTTCGAAAGATTCAGACCATGTCTGACTGGAAGATATCCTCTTTTAGAATTCTCTAAATGGAATCTCTCCAGGACTTTATCGATGTAAGTACTCTGGCACAGCCCGAGAAGCCTCTTAGATCTATCCCTGTAGATCTTCACACCTAACACATAGGCTGCTTCTCCTAGATCTTTCATCTGGAAACATTTTCCTAACCATGCTTTAACAGCATGCAGTTCAGGAATATCATTTCCAATGATTAAGATATCATCGACGTAGAGGACTAGGAAAGTAATCACGCTCCCACTAAACCTCTTATATACACACGGGTCATCTTCGTTCTTGATGAAACCAAACTCAGAGATTGATTCATCAAAACGAATATTCCAGCTTCTAGATGCTTGTTTCAGTCCATAAATGGACTTCTTTAATTTGCATATTTTATGACGATCTGATGGATTAGTGAAACCCTCAGGTTGTGTCATATACACATCCTCGTCCAGATTTCCATTAAGGAAAGCTGTCTTCACATCCATCTGCCAGATCTCATAATCGTAATATGCAGCTATCGCGAAAAGAATCCGAATAGACTTAAACATGGCTACAGGTGAGAAAGTTTCATCATAATCTATCCCGTAGATTTGTTTGAAACCTTTCGCAACTAGCCTGCCTTTATAGGTAACCACGTTACCATCCATGTCAATCTTCTTCTTGAAGATCCATTTACAGCCTATAGGGATTACTCCCGGAGGCGGATCAACCAAATCCCAGACTTGGTTATCTGACATGGAGTCCATCTCGGCTCGCATAGCATCAAGCCATCTACCTGACTCCGGTCCACTGACCGCATCCGCATAAATAAGGGGTTCATCATTATCAATGATGTAGACTCCGTCATAGCGCTCAGGCTGACGACGGATCCTTCCCGATCTTCGCGGTTCCCGTGATATTTGAGCCTCAGGTTGTTCAATAACCTGATCTACCGGCTCAGGCTCATCCAACTGTGCTTGACTACTTTGCCCTTCCTCTGGATTCTCATCCAGCTTTATTTCTCTCCCACTGGCCTCTTGCAGAAGAAACTCCTTCTCAAGAAATATGGCCGTCCGAGCAACAAATACTTTGTTCTCTTTGGGATCGTAGAAATAATAACCCTTAGTTTCCTTAGGGTAACCGACAAATATACATTTCTCAGATCTGCTCTCCAGTTTCCCAGAGGCGAGCTTTTTGACATAAGCCTCGCAACCCCAGATCCTGATAAAAGTCAAGCTTGGCTGTTTCCCATACCATAACTCATATGGCGTCTTAGAAACTGCCTTGGATGGCACTCGGTTTAGTACCTTTGCAGCTGTTTCCAGTGCAAAACCCCAAAAGGAGTAAGGTAGAGTAGCCTGACTCATCATAGAACGAACCATATCAAGTAACGTTCTATTTCTCCTCTCGGACACACCATTCCATTGCGGTGTTCCTGGCGGAGTGAGCTGTGAGATAATCCCACACTCCTTCAGATAGTCAGTAAATGCATGACTTAGGTATTCACCACCTCGATCAGAACGAAGTGCCTTGATATTTCGGCCTAACTGATTTTGTACTTCATTTTTGAACTCTTTGAACTTGTCAAAAGATTCACTTTTATGTCTCATTAAATAGACATACCCATACCTACTGAAATCATCAGTAAAGGTAATGAAGTACTGATAGCCACCTCTGGCATGTTTACTAAATGGCCCACACACATCACTGTGTATAAGGTCAAGTAAACCTGAAGCCCTTTAACCTTTATTAGGAAAAGGTGACTTCGTCATTTTACCCATTAAACAAGCTTTGCATGTATCAATCTCCTCATAGGAGAATGATCCCAGCAGTCCATGATCATGCAACCGCTTAATGCGCTTCTCGTTAATATGGCCTAAACGACTATGCCATAGCAAGGTGCTGTCATCAGCATACTTGGCTTTCTTATTATCAATGTTTTGTATAGAACATTCCATGTCCAACATGAATAACCCATTGTTAATGGAACCAGTAGCATACACAATATTATCTAGAGAAAGTATACACTTTGAAATCTTGCATTCAAAGGAAAAACCCTTCCTGACAAGAGCAGGAATGGAGATAATATTCTTGGTAATACTGGGTACAAAATAACAATTGTTTAATTCTAATACAATGCCAGATGGTAAAGAAATGAAATAGTCTCCTACAGCAACAGCAGCAACCCGTGCCCCGTTTCCAACGCGTAGGTCTACCTCATGCTGTCCCACCTGCCTTCTTCTCTTGAGTTCCTGTACATTTGAACAAATGTGAACTCCACATGCAGTGTCCAACACCCATGATATAGAAGAAGATGAAACCATGACTTCCGTCACGTAAATACCTGAGCCAGAAGCGATGCTTCCCCTCTTATCTCCTTGGAGTGCTTTACAGTCCTTTTTCCAGTGACCCAGCTGGCCACAGTGGAAACACCTGTTGTCCTTAGACCGCTTCACCTTTTGTTTCAGAGCCTTACTGTAGTTCTTGACAGGGGCCTTGCCCTTCTTCCCCTTCTTCTTGTTCCTTGAAGGAACCATCAAGACAGAGGTTGAAGGCTTTCCCTTCAGAGTTTCCTCAGTAGTCAAGAGCATATTCAACAGCTCTGCCGGTGTACAATCGATTTTGTTCATATTAAAGTTAATGATGAACGCATCGAAAGAAGGCGGAAGAGACTGCAGAATTATGTCTACAGCAAGCTCCTGGTTAATGGTATGCCCCAGTTTCTCCAGAGCCTCCTTGTGCCCAATCATCTTGAGCACGTGAGCTCCCACTGGGCTCCCTTCAGCCAGTTTGCTCTGAAAGAAGAGCTTCGTCAGATTATAGCGTTCTGTCCTCGCCTGTGCAGCATACAGCATCTTGAGGTTCGCTATGATCTCTATAGCCGACATATCCTCATGCTGACGCTGCAGCGGTGGCGTCATAGACGCTAGCATCAGGCAAGCGACATCAATGCTATCATTGACGTGCTTTTCATAGGCATCACGAACCGCCCTTGCGGCGTTCGCAGCGGGTTGAGGCGGCACAGCCGTCTCGAGGACATACAGTTTCCTCTCTGCCTTAAGAACGATCTTAAGGTGTCCGAACCAGTCAGAGAAGTTCGGCCCAGCAAACTTCTCCCTTTCCAGTAGGGATCGCACATTGAAGCTCATGGTGTTCGTTGCTGCAGGAATCTACAACAATGCAAGAACAGCAAGGTCAGTATCAATGTTAAGAATCAATCAGGACTTAAGAATGATTCCTTTTTCTCACTATTTTAGCTGACTGTAAAATCCATAAAACAGTCCGAAAGAGTAATACTCTTTTAGTGAGATGGGATCCAGATTTCATACTTGGTCTCCGCGTCCCGCTCAGGCGAGATAAGATGCACAGAGATGACAAGCACTAATTTCTGGTAGGCTGTCCCAGCCAATCGCCAACCCGTGCGATTCCCCTTCATCTGGGCAATCCAGCAGACTGTGCCAACTGAGTTGGTACAACACAGTTTCTGATCCCACAGATGGCTGCCTCCATGTGCTACCATATGCGCCACATATGTAGCCTACATGGTCAAGCTGACCCGACCTACTCCCTGGACCACCACGTGCTATGCTGAGCAACGAGAAGCGATAAATCCCTTCTCTGTAACACGCAGGTGTAATCCCGCACCGTCTGAAGATAGATGGACGTGCCCACTGAGTGGGTACAACACGGCTCCAACGATAGTCAGAACGGTGAGGTTTCGCGTCAGAAGGCTTACGAGCTTGATATTTTAGCGTTGGATTTTACCGGTCTTTTATCTTCTTGACTATCATGCAAGTCCTATGGTGATAGCAGAAGATAAACTCATGCATTTCTAATTATAAAAGCAATAAATAGAAAGCATGCTGATCTTATGTGGTAAAAGCCCATGAACCCTAAGTAAGACCTTAATTTTACTTAAGTCTTCACTTGAGCTCCTTTTGCATCTCATCTGGTCCTACCCAGGGCCCTAGCGCCAAGAGCACCTTAGGTGCGCCACCAGCTGAATGCCCCTCTTGGATGTGTGCCTTTGTGCTCTTGTCTAATCAAAATACATTTTGATCTACCTAGACAAGTTTGACTCGCAGGTCAAATATACAATAAATTAATTACAAATGTGATTCGCAGATCACAAAATAATATTAACTTATAATTAACCAGGCACGCAGGCCCCAGCACAGCACACATTAGGGCAACCCACATAAGATTAAATAAACAAGCATATAGTATCAAATCAACATGTGATCCATTCATGAAATTAAATTTTGAAAACCCCATGGTATCAATTTTAATTTCCTTATGTGCCCTACAACCTTACAATGGTCCAATGATAGGGATCCACTCATCCAACTAGTCAGATCCAGTGCCCTTGCATGCACCAAGTCCTAACTGACTCGAGTTGACCTAATGGTCAACCATGCATGCGCCAAGGGCTGAACAACCCCCATAAGTTCTGGCAAGCGGGTGTGACCCCGGGCCTAACTCATGTGTGTTCACTAGTTGTCTCAACCAGACCTCGCTACACGCCTGAGATGCAATCGACCTATGGCCACCTCGTGCTTGCGCACAGGTGCCATCTAGTCGATCCATCTAGGCTGTCAGATGGTGTGATCAGACTATTGGATCTAACCTAGAGGTGACTTCAACCCCATCAACCCATCTAAGGGTTTATAGTAGGGCCTTAGATCTAGATAGGCGCGCAAGTTCCTTTTGTTTTGTAAGAAAAACTACACAAGCGCCAACACATGCGCAACAAGAACAACTTGCATGGAAACTTAAGCATGCGCCAAGGAGACATACATCAAGTTTCGGATATGCAAACTTAACATGTAACTCTCGCATGTCGGTTAGATCTAAGCATATCATTGCAAACAAGGATCACAAAAGCTTAAGCAATCATAACAACATGCATATTACCCCGCTCTGATACCAATTGTTGGGTCCCCTTCAAGGGGGAGCGCAAGCGGATAAAACCCCTTTCAAGAGGGGGGCGAAACCCTATGGATGGCGCATCTTTGGTTTTAAGCGGAAGCAAGGGTTTCAAGGGATCGGCATGCATGATATATGATCAACTAAAACGAAATGATTGCAATCATGAAGCAAGAATCATACCATGGCCATTAGATTGGACTCGGCTTGGAAGCAAGAAAACGATAGGGTTCTCCTCCAAAGTGTGCCACACACAAGATGAAGTTGGCCTACTCCTTGTCGTCCTTTGTGCTAGCAAAGGGCTTCAAAGGTCCTTGATCGAATGAAGGAGAGTTTGGTGTCTTCTTGGCTTTCCGAAAATCCTTCTTGCTCTCGGCGATGAGATACACTCCCAAGCTCTCTTCGCATGCAAGAAGCCTTGAAGGATCTCGACGTTTTTCTTGGTCTCAAGGCGTTTTGGCGTTGAGGCTTCCCAATAAGGTAAGTCTTCACTCCATACGTTCACACTTAGTGAACTACACAAAACGCCCATCACATTGAACCATGCGTTCACCAAAAGGAACCGGTTCAATTGACTTTGGTTCAATGACCAAATCAAAACAAGACCAAACCAAATCAGCCCAAGAATTGGTCCAGACCAAAATAAACCCTAAGGTTCAAAATCTGACCGTTCATCTTTTGATGCCCTTGATCTCATCGATCTAGCATCCACACTCTCGATCGAAGCTTACCGATCTCAAGCCCTAATCAATCAAACATGATCAGACTGGATCTCACTTACAATCAGAGTTTAAACTCCTTTAAACTGAATCAAAACAATCCAGTCCACACGATCTGACTCAAGTAAGCCATATCACCAAATTGTGCGACCCTAAGGGTTTCCTTTAAATGTCGGTAACGACAACTTACGTTATCACGATCAGTGAGGGGTATCTAGCAACACATCACTGTCTCCCGATATAAAGGAAAGAGTCTTCCAAGACTACTCCCAAATCACAGCACAAGTGTGAATCTTCTTCACAAGGCATACATGTTTCCTTTGCCACTGGATGTTCTTATTGGACAAGCGCGTCAAGCCTGTAACTCCAATACGATGAGCATGATTAGATCAGATGATCACTGTCATCTGGGTATGGCCATACACTTTCTCAATCATCTCATATAGGGGGGGGCCCTAGAACATCACACTCCTTAAACAAGGAGACGGCAATCCTGTATCTATCACTAGTGTCCTAACCTGACTCTTGATCATCATCCAAGATAGTCTATAATCATTATATTTCAGATGATATTGAACTACCTCAAAACAATGACATTCATCATTTAGAAACACAAGTGATCTCAAGTCAAAGGACATGTGCCACTTGTAGCATACAAGGATTATTCACATTGTGACATGCAACCGAATATCCTAGTAGGGTCTGTCCAGTACATCCAATGTACCCATGAGTCTACATCTTATTCCATGCTCGAAGCATCCTACAAGATTAGAACTCATATTAGTCTCAATCATATCAGGGCTGTCTCAAGTTCACCAAGATATCTCGACTAAGGACATTACTGCATGTCAGCCTAGCTGAACAACTTTGAGACATTAATCAGAAGTACACTTATTACAGCAGACAAGGTAACAATCTGAATAACAACCATGCCTTTATAAACTTAAGAGTTTATTACATGATACTATTACAATCCCAAGGCCTCAAACATTAGCCTTAAGGGCATACTCCAACATGAATACTTCCTCTTGTCGTCTACACTTCTCCACACGAGAATGCAAGCACCGAATACTCAAGTTGGCGACAAAGGCGTGAAGAGGCAAGTTTCATGAGGCGTGGTCACGTAAGTGATCATGCTTTCTAAAAATAGAAAGCCACTTACTCACATGCGATCATGGGTTTACCCCAATCGCAAACTCCTCTTAGATTGAACCATGCGCTCAACCAATGAGCTGGTTCAAATCGATTTGGTTCAATAACCAAATAAACCAAGCAATCAGTCCAGACCACAATAAACCCTAAGGCTCTTGATCTGACCGTCGATCTCTTGATGCTCCTGATCACACCGATCCAGCATCCATTCTCTCAATCGAAGCTTACCGATCTCAAGCCCTAATCAATCAAACATGATCAGACCAGATCTCACTTACAATCAGAGATTAAATCCCTTTAAACTGAACCTGAATAATTCAGTCCACATGATCTGACTTAAGTAAGCCATATCATCAAATTGTGCGACCCTGAGGGTTTCCTTTAAATGTCGGTAACGATAACTCACGTTATCACGATCAGTGAGGGGTATCTAGCAACACATCACTGTCTCCCGATATAAAGAAAAGAGTCTTCCAAGACTACACCCAAACCACAGCACAAGTGTGAATCAACTCACTAGGCATACATGATTCCTTTGCCACTGGATGTTCTTATTGGAAAAGCGTGTCAAGCCTGTAGCTCCAATATGATGAGCATGATTAGATCAGATGAACATAGTCACCTGGGTATGGCCATACTCTTTTCTCAATCATCTCATCCAGGGGCCCCTTTAGAACATCACACTCCTTAAACAAGGAGACGGCAATCCTATGTCTATCACTAGTGCCCTAACCTGACTCAAGCTCACCATCCAAGATAGTCTATAATCATTATGTTTCAAATGATATTGAACTACCTCAAAACAATGACAATCATCATTTAGAAACACAAGTGATCTCAAGTCAGAGGAAATGTGCCACTTGTTGCAATCAAGGATTATTCACATTGTGACAAGCAATTGAATAACCTAGTAGGGTCTGTCCAGTACATCCAATGTACCCATGAGTCTACATCTTATTCCATGCTCGAAGCACCCTATAAGATTAGAACACATATTAGTCTCAATCATATCAAGGCTGTCTCATGTTCACCAAGATATATCGACTAAGGACTTTACTGCATGTCAGCCTAGCTGAACACCATTGAGACATTATTCAGAAGTACAATTATTGCAGCAGACAATGTAACTAACTGAATAACAACCATTGCCTTTATAAACATAAAAGTTTATACATGATACTGTTACAATCCCAAGGCCTCAAACATTAGCCTTAAGGGCATACCCCAACACGTACTAGGCTCAATCATCGATGAACTCTGGCTGGAGGTGAGTGTGGCGGCTGCGGGCGGATTGGAAGCTTTTTGTGTTGGATTGCCGCGCGCCGGGCCAGGCATAAAGCAAAACATGGCGAGATCTGGGAATCGGAGAATCTTTTGATTTCGGCGATCCACCAGCCGGATGGTCGATTCCTTCTGGCTGTGAGTTCACAGCGATAAGGTGACCCTGTGGCTGGTGTTTGACGTTGACCAGTGCTGCAGATGGGGCAAAATGGCAAACAACATCACTGGCCATAGTGGCATTTGTTTCTGTCGATCCAGCCGTCCGATGGCTCAATGCTTTGGACCACGAGTTTGCACCGGTGAGGAGCTGCTATCACCGAAGTCTGGTGACAATTGGAGTTGTGGATGGACGAGCTGCCGCCTACATTTCCTATTTGTGCCGAGACGAACAAGGCTTGGCTGTGAGTCTGGTCATGGCCGTGATTGTCTTGGCCGAGATGAACACGGGCTGGCTGTGAAGGCTGTCACGCCCATGATTGTTGTGCCAGTTGCAAGAATGCTGAGTTTGTTGGATTTGCACTACATCAACCCTCCCCCGATTGGAAGAATTCTCCTCCGGAGAATTAAATTGGCATGTAATCCCTTTGGAACTCAGGTGTTTCTCGCATTTTGGTGGTCTATTATGCACATTGTGAAAGTCCCCACAAGGGGGGGGGCGAAACCCTAAGACATGCGCATATATGAATTTGCATGGGTGGAATCTAGGGTTTCCTAGGATCGCATAGCATGTATTATATGATCAACTTAGAACAACAATGATCATACCATGGCCATTGTTTGTATGATGTCGAGGAAGAAGAGATCGACAGGGGTCTCCTCCAGAGGATGCGCACACAAGATGAAGAAGCCGCCTACTCCCTTGGTGCTCCTTGTGCTAGCAAGGTTCCAAGAGGTTCTTGTCGTATGAAAAAGGAAGATGATCTCCTTGCTTGGCGAAAAACTTTCTCCTCTTGTCGTCCACTCTTTTTTCACGAGAATGCAAAAAAAAACTCTCGAAATCACAAGAGGCGACAAAGGCGTGAAGAGGCGAGCAACATGAGGCGTGGTCACGTAAGTGATCATGCTTTCTAAAAATAGAAATCCACTCCCTCACATGCGATCATGGGTTTACCCCAATCGCAAATTCCTCTCCATTTGAACCACACGCTCACTTGATGAGCTGGTTCATTTCGGTTTGGTCCAAGACCAATTAACCCAAGCAATCCAGTCTAGATCTCAATTAAACCCTAAGGCTCCAGATCTAACCGTTGATCTCTTGATGCTTCTGATCTCACTGATCTAGCATCCAATCTCTCGATCGAAGCTTACCGATCTCAAGCTCTAATCAATCAAACATGATCAGACCAGATCTCACTCACAATCAGAGATTAATTCCCTTTAAACTGAACCCAAAACAATTCAGTCCACACGATCTGACTTAAGTAAGCCATATCATCAAATTGTGCGACCCTGAGGGTTTCCTTTAAATGTCGGTAACGATAACTTATGTTATCACGATCAGAGAGGGGTATCTAGCAACACATCACTGTCTCCCGATATAAAGGAAAGAGTCTTCCAAGACTACACCCAAACAACAGCACAAGTGTGAATCAACTCACTAGGCATACATGATTCCTTTGCCACTGGATGTTCTTTATTGGACAAGCCTGCCAAGCTTGTAACTCCAATATGATGAGCATGATTAGATCAGATGAACATAGTCATCTGGGTATGGCCATACACTTTCTCAATCATCTCATCCAGGGGGCCCCTTTAGAACATCACACTCCAATGAAGGAGACGGCAATCCTATATCTATCACTAGTGACCTAACATGACTCAAGCTCACCATCCAAGATAGTCTATAACCATTATGTTTCAAATGATATTGAACTACCTCAAAACAATGACAATCATCATTTAGAAACACAAGTGATCTCAAGTCAGAGGACATGTGCCACTTGTTGCAATCAAGGATTATTCACATTGTGACAAGCAATTGAATAACCTAGTAGGGTCTGTCCAGTACATCCAATGTACCCATGAGTCTACATCTTATTCCATGCTCGAAGCATCCTATAAGATTAGAATACATATTAGTCTCAATCATATCAGGGCTGTCTCATGTTCACCAAGATATCTCGACTAAGGACTTTACTGCATGTCAGCCTAGCTGAACATCATAGAGACATTACTCAGAAGTACGCTCATTGCAGCAGACAATGTAACAACCTGAATAACAACCATTGCCTTTATAAACATAAGAGTTTATACATGATACTGTTACAATCCTAAGGCCTCAAACATTAGCCTTAAGGGCATACCCTAACAATCTCCCACTTGCACTTAATCTAATGGTTGAGAAATCTCAAACCCATATTATTACAGTGCTTCTCATGCTTCTGCTGCGCCAGAGGCTTGGTAAGCGGGTCTGCCAGATTGTCATCTGTATGAACCTTGCAGATTTTGATCTCGCCACGATCAATGATCTCCCGGATCAAATGAAACCGTCTCTGTATGTGCTTGGACTTCTGGTGCGACCGTGGTTCCTTTGCTTGTGCGATTGCTCCAGTGTTATCACAGAAGATAACCAAAGGATCTGCACTCGAAGGAACGACACCAAGTTCTTGAACGAACTTACGAATCCACACTGCCTCCTTAGATGCTTCCGAGGCTGCAACATACTCGGCTTCTATTGTGGAATCAGCAACTATAGACTGTTTGAAACTCTTCCACACCACTGCTCCTCCATTCAAGCTAAAAACATAGCCTGATTGCGATCGAAAATCATCCTAGTCAGACTGGAACGAAGCGTCAGTATATCCTTCAATACTGAGTTCTTCCTGACCACCATATATCAAGAATATATCTTTGGTCCTCCGAAGATATTTTAAAATGTTCTTGACTGCAATCCAGTGCGCCTGACCTGGATTACTTTGGAACCGACTGGTCACGCTTAACCCGTAAGTGACGTCTGGGCGAGTACACAACATCGCATACATAATGGACCCAATAGCCGAAGCATAAGGCGTATTGTCCATTTCATCTTTCTCAGTCTATGTTTGTGGACACTGACTCTTTGAAAGATTCAGACCATGTCTGACTGGAAGATATCCTCTTTTAGAATTCTCTAAATGAAATCTCTCCAGGACTTTATCGATGTAAGTACTCTGGCACAGCCCGAGAAGCCTCTTAGATCTATCCCTGTAGATCTTCACACCTAACACATAGGCTGCTTCTCCTAAATCTTTCATCTGGAAACATTTTCTTAACCATGCTTTCACCGCATGCATTTCGGGAATATCGTTTCCAATGATTAAGATATCATCGACATAGAGGACTAGGAAAGTAATCACGCTCCCACTAAACCTCTTATATACACACGGGTCATCCTCGTTCTTGATGAAACCAAATTCACTGACTGATTCATCAAAACGAATATTCCAGCTTCTTGATGCTTGTTTAAGTCCATAAATGGACTTCTTTAACTTGCATATCTTATGACGATCTGATGGATTAGTGAAACCTTCCGGTTGTGTCATATACACATCCTCATCCAATTTTCCATTAAGGAAAGCGGTCTTCACATCCATTTGCCAGATCTCATAATCATAATATGCTGCTATCGCGAAAAGAATCCGAATAGACTTAAACATGGCTACAGGAGAGAAAGTTTCATCATAATTTATCCCGTAGATTTGCTTGAAAACTTTCCCAACTAGCCTGCCTTTATAGGTAACCACGTTACCATCCATGTCAATCTTCTTCTTGAAGATCCACTTACAGCCTATAGGGATAACTCCCGGAGGCGGATCAACCAAATCCCAAACTTGGTTATCTGACATGGAGTCCATCTCGGTGTTAGGGAATGCCGGGTGTAATTTAAAATTTTACAGTCCCAGGACGCAGCGGAAGAAGCATTACACCCGAAACACATTCCGGTCCCAAGGATCCATGCGAGAGAGAGAACACAAGGATGTGTTAGGGTTAGTACCTTTATTGCTTGTTAGGATGAAGGTGCCAAGTTGAAGACGCTCAAGTGCTCGTCCTCTACAAGTATCCACGCGTCGACTCCTTGATCGTTGCTCCCTTCCACGCTTGGTGCTAGCCTCGGGAAGAGAATCAAGCCTTTGTCACTCTCTTCAAATCTTGCGCCACCTCCAAGGTAGAAGCGCCAAGAAGAGATGTGGAGGAAGATGATGCGCCAAGTACTTCCTTATTCTTCTTTGCTTGCGCCACCTCCAAGGTGCGCCTATGGCCAAGGAACGATGAGGGCTTGTGGCAAGAAGACACCACCAAGCACAAAGAATCCTTGCGCCAAGAGGAGAAGAAGGAGAAGAAGGCTTGCGGCTACAAAGAGGAGGAAGGTTGCGCCACCTTGATGTTGTCGCCCTTTGCCCTAGCTCACACCTCTCTATGTTTGTTCACACCTCCAAGGAATCGAACCAACCACTTCGAGGGGGCGGCAAGGGTCCTATTAATAGGACAAGAGGCGGCAAGGGCAATGGCTAGGATCATGCCAAGTGGGCGGCTAGGATAAAGGAGTCTTGAGGTAAGGAAAGTCTCCAAGACTTTACCATAAACCTCATTCAACCTATCCTAATTTGCCCAATGGCCATATCAGCCCAAGACATGCCTTAGAGGCATGCATTCCATCCAAGGAGAAGGGCTAGGCGCAACATCCATGAAGAATTCGGCTAGGGTGGTTTCTTGGGAGAAATTAGGGTTTGAGGTAACGTAAGTCTCCAAGACATTACCATATTCCTCACCCTACTATACATATGCGCCCAAGAACTTCCCATAAAAGTTCTCAAGCCATATCAGCCCCAAGACTTGCCTTAGAGGCAAGTATTCCATCCAAGGAGCAAAGGGGGAGGCGCCTAATGCTTCCTTATGAAGCAACATGCGCCCACTTCACCCCATTATGCCCTTGGCGCCAATGGGGTATAATTCTTCCCCATTATACCCTTATTTGCTTATTCTTCTTCATGATAACTAATTATTGGGCCTCATTGGATAATGAGCTAGCCCAAACTTCATGGCATGAGTTGATTAAGCCATTGGATCCAATCCAATGCAACCCTAATCCAAATGTGACCAATCTAGGTCAATTTCGGGTCAACCTGCCAAAAATGAAGTTTGGCTCCAATAACTTTCTTCCAACTCATCAGGCCCATTGGCGCTGATGAAATCTTCCAAATGGATCCAAGTTATCCAATAACTTGATCCAAAGGCTTCTGATTAAAGCAACGTCAAGAGTCTATTGCGTGTGACCCCGTAGGATCCATATGACGATGGCAATGATGTAAACATCATAAGTAGTGAGGGGTATCTAGCAACACATCACTACTACCCATGTCATAGGACTTAAGTCATTATGGCAATAACTCCTAACAAGCAACGAGGATTCCCATTGCATTACAGATCCCTTTGCCTAAACTGATATCCTGCCATTGGATTAGTCTCAAGTTTATTATCCAATGCATTGGTCATGACTCAACAAGTGTGGCCACACTCTCCTGTCATGCACCAATAAGGTGGGGCGCCCCGAGATGGATATCATGCTTCCTCGGAAGGAAGGGGCAAATCCTACTATTGGTCATCCATGTCTCTATATGACTTATGACATGCCCAATGACAGTCGTTTTAGTCCCCCAATTACGGAGAGACGTAAGACTGTATCAAAGCATACCCATCATCAAATCTAGACATGAATACCTCAAGTCTAAGGATCAATGCAAACCTCTTGCATGTGAGATTGACTCGTTGACTAGACAAGTCAATCCTCACGGTGGATCACTCCAGTGCATCCAATGCACCTGTATGTCTGCGTTACTGTGCCCCGCACCTAACCAGCCCATACACCAGTCTCACATGTACCAAAGCTGTCCCATATCTGCTAAGGTACCTTGTCTGGGGATAGCTTATGAGAATGGATCCAATCCAAACTCCTGGGACATTATTTATGCAACTCAATACATCAACGCAGGTAGAGAAGTCTGCATAATAACGACCATGCCTATATAAAAAGTAATAGTTCTATCAAAGTACATTCAAACAATGCCTGACCCCGTTTCCAACTCGTAGGTCCACCTCATGCTGTCCCACCTGTCTTCTTCTCTTGAGTTCCTGTACATTTGAACAAATGTGAACTCCACATGCAGTGTCCAACACCCATGATATAGAAGAAGAGAACATGACCTCAGTCACATAAATACCTGAGCCAGAAGCGATGCTTCCCTTCTTGTCTCCTTGGAGCGCTTTACAGTCCTTTTTCCAGTGACCCAGCTGGCCACAGTGGAAACATCTGTATTCCTTCGACTGCTTAACCTTTTGTTTCAGCGCCTTGTTGTAGTTCTTGACTGGGGTTTTTCCCTTCTTCCCCTTCTTCTTGTTCCTAGAAGGAACCATTAAGACAGAGGATGAAGGCTTTCCCTTCAGAGTTTCCTCTGTAGTCAAGAGCATATTCAGCAACTCTGCCGGGGTACAGTCGATCTTGTTCATATTAAAGTTAATAATGAACGGATCGAAAGAAGGCGGTAGAGACTGCAGAATAATGTCTACAGCAAGCTCCTGATTGATGGTGTGTCCCAGTTTCTCTAGAGCCTCCTTGTGCCCAATCATCTTGAGCACATGAGCTCCCACTGGACTCCCTTCAGCCAGTTTGCTCTGAAAGAACAGCTTGGTCAAGTTATAGCGCTCAGTCCTTGCCTGTGCAGCATACAGCATCTTGAGGTTTGCTATAATTTCTATAGCAGACATATCCTCATGCTGACGCTGCAGCGGTGGCGTCATAGACGCTAACATCAGGCAAGCGACATCAATGCTATCATTGACATGCTTTTCATAGGCTTCCCGAACCGCCCTTGCGGTGTTCGGAGCGGGTTGAGGCGGTATCGCCGTCTCGAGGACATACAGTTTCCTCTCTGCCTTAAGAACAATCTTAAGGTGTCCGTACCAGTCTGAGAAGTTTGGCCCAGCAAACTTCTCCCTTTCCAGTAGGGATCGCACATTGAAGTTCATGGTGTTCGTTGCTGCAGGAATCTACAACAATGCAAGAACAGCAAGGTCAGTATCAATGTTAAGAATCAATCAGGACTTAAGAATGATTCTTTTTCTCATTATTTTATCTGACTGAAAAATCCATTAAACAGTCCGAAAGAGTAAACACTCTTTTAGTGAGATGGGATCCAGATTTCATACTTGGTCTCCGCGTCCCGCTCAGGCGAGATAAGATGCACAGAGAGTACAAGCACTAATTTCTGGTAGGCAATTTGTAAGATCCAAGGATCTTAAGTCCTGGTAAGTATTATTTTGATTTAAATAAAATCATTGACTGTGGATATTACGTTAAGCAGTTTGTAACTAATGATATCAGAGCAAAACTTAGTTCTAAGCATGATGAGTGGTGAATAGGAAAGGGCTACCGAGGGTGGTGGAGCCGCCATTGGGCTGGCCTCATATGCTGCCGACTAAGGGATGGTCCTGGATATGTGTTAAGGTTTGAGCTTGACGAAGACGTCAAGTTTTAAGTAGGGGAGATTGTAATACCCCGGTTTAGTCCCACATTGGAAGTGGGAGAAAACCTTATATAGTATATAAGGGTTAGTGGACTTGCTATTGTTAACTTGGGCTTAAGCATTTTAATAAATTGGGCCACGTTGCAAATCGGCTCACCAAGTTTATGAATAGTTTGCTTACTAAGCGGGTCGTAACGAATGGTATCAGAGCAGTTGGCTAGCTAAAACTTAGTTCGGGGGAAAACATGTTTGTGTATTGCTAGACACCTGATAGGTTTATGTTTGTTTTTCTTACTATGGTATGTGTGTGTAAGAATTTAAGATGGTGCGATCTAGAGGAAATGCTGTCTGGCCACCTATATGATGCGTGGTGACGCAGATGAGTGGTGGAAGGGCGTGATGAGGCTTGCTGAAGAAAGACATGAAACAGTAGATTGGCCCTATTTCTTGTCTCAATTTAATGAGAAGTACTTCCCCGATAGCTTGGTGGAGGACCGAGAGGTGGAATTTATTCATCTGGAGCAGGGTGATATGACTGTGGACCAGTATGAGTTACGGTTCACTAAGTTGGGAAAGTATGCCCCTCACCTGATAAACACTGAAAAGAGGAGGGCTACCAAGTTTCTCAGAGGTCTCAGATGGGACATTCGGGAGCAGGTGGGTGCTCAGCACTTGGAGACTTATGTTGAGACTGTTGAGCGAGCACGCACCATCGAGAGATACATATCTGAGAGGAATTCTAGTGCTGCTATGACCGTGGTTCCTGCAGTTGAGGCGGCGGCTCCTCAGTATGGTAATGGCGGCAAGGGTAAGAAGTACCCTAAGCATAAGGACTACAAGAAGAGCAGGTATAAGCCTTACTCTCACAAGGCACCGCAGCAGTCCAGGGATGCACCGCAGCAATCCAGGGATGCAAGGAACGGTAACTCAGAGGATCGGATTTGTCATCATTGTGGGCTCAAAGGACATCTGATGAGGGATTGTTATAAGAAGAATGGTGTTTGCTTCAGGTGTAAGAAACCTGGGCACATGGTCAAGGACTGCAAAGAGCCTGAGATGCAGCATAGAAGCACAGATAAGCCTACAGTCCAGACCCGAGTTTATGCCGTGGCTGAAAAGGATACACGAGCTTCCCGATCCGTCGTGGAAGGTACCTTATTTGTATTTGATCAGTTAGCTCACATCTTATTTGACCCTGGTGCAAATTTATCTTTTGTATCTGTTAGATTTGCTGCATGTTTACCTGTAATACCTAAGGTGCTAGATTATGTTGTGTCTGTGAGTACTCCCTTAGGAAAATCATTATCTACAGACACTGTTTGTGCTGATTGTGTAGTGCATGTAGAGGGTTATGAGTTTCTTGTAGATCTAATCCTTTTAGACATGCAAGACTATGATGTATGGATTGGTTATCCTCACATCATGCCACTGTGGATTGCTTTGAGAAAGTAATCACCTTGAATCTGCTAGATGGGAATCGGCTTTTTGTGAGAGGTCTAGTGTCAGACCAAGGACCGCATGTGATATCTTTCCTGCAGGCCAGGAAGTTACTTGCTAGTGGGTGCAAGGGTTATCTTGCGCATGTTAAGGTGCAGGATGATTCTACTCCTGATTTGACTCAGATGGCGGTGGTACAAGAGTTTCCTGATGTATTCTCTGAGGAATTTTCAGGCTTGCCACCAATACGAGAGGTAGAGTTTGGCATTGAGTTGGTGCCAGGTACTGCACCTATCTCCAGAGCTCCTTACCGCATGGCTACAACTGAAGGAGTATGAGTTGAACTACCCTACTCATGACTTGGAGTTGGCGGCCGTAGTCTTTGCTCTGAAGATATGGCGTCACTATTTGTTGGGTCAAGAGTTTGATCTGTTCACTGACCACTAGAGTCTCAAGTACATCTTCACTCAGAAGGAGTTGAACATGAGACAAAGAAGATGGATGGAGTTGATCAAAGACTATGACTTCTCTATTCAGTATCAGGCTGGAAAGGCCAATGTAGTGGCTGATGCACTGAGCAGACATCCAGTTACTTCAGTAGCGGCACTACGGGTCAGTGAGTGGCAGTTATTGCAGGAGTTCAGCGATCTCAGGATCAGTGTTTCTCCTAGAGTTCAGTCGGGTTATGTGGCTTTCCTCAGAGTACAGTCTGCTTTGTTGCAGAAGATCAGAGATCAGCAGTCTGTGGATCCGAAATTAGCTCAGATCAGGGATAGTTTGGTTGCGGGTGAAGTTCAGGATTTTAGCTTGTCTGATGATGGTGTTCTCCGGTTCCGTGGAAGGGTGTGTGTCCCTGAGGAACCGAGCTTGAGGAAAGAAATATTGGAGGATAGCCATAATTCCAAATATTCTCTACATCCTGGCGTGACTAAGATGTATCAGGACCTTAAGAAGAGCTTTTGGTGGCCGGGTATGAGGAAAGAGGTAGTTGATTTTGTCTCTAGGTGTTTAACCTGTCAGACTGTAAAGGCTGAACACCAGAAGCCTGGTGGTTTGTTGCAGCCCCTTCCTATTCCTGAGTGGAAGTGGGAATGCATCAGTATGGACTTTGTGTGTAGTTTGCCCAGAACCAGATTGGGTCATGATGCTATTTGGGTGATTGTTGATAGACTCACTAAATCAGCCCATTTTCTTCCGATCAAGATGACTTATCCTTTAGAGAGACTGGCTAGATTGTATATCGACGAGATAGTCAGACTGCATGGAGTGCCTGTTGATATTGTGTCTGATAGGGACTCTCGATTTTTGTCCAGATTTTGGAAGAGCTTACAGGAGGGTTTGGGTACTAAGTTGAGTTTTAGTATAGCATACCATCCTCAGTCTGATGGCCAGACGGAGCGTACTATACAGACTCTAGAAGATCTGTTGAGAGCTTATGTGGTTGATTGGAGTTCTGAGTGGAACCGGGATCTATCTTTGATAGAGTTCACTTATAATAATAGTTTCCACTCCAGTATTCAGATGGCTCCTTATGAGGCTTTGTACGGGAGAAGGTGTAGGACTCCCTTGTGTTGGGAGGAGACTGGTGATAGATTGATTTTGAGATCTGATGCAGTTCAGGAGACTACTGATAAGGTCAGAGAGATCCAGGATAAACTGAAGATTTCTCGGGACAGACAGAAGAGTTATGCTGATGACCGTCGTCGTCCCTTGGAGTTTATGGTAGGGGATCATGTTTTCTTAAAGGTGTCACCTACTAAGGGTGTTATGAGGTTTGGCAGGAAGGGCAAGTTGAGCCCTAGGTTTGTAGGACCTTTTGACATTATTGAGAGAATTGGTCCAGTCGCTTACCGGTTAGCTTTACCTCCTGCTATGGATCATGTGCATAATGTGTTCCATGTTTCTATTTTGAGGAAATATCATCCTGATCCATCTCATGTATTGGAGTTGGAACCTCTTCAGATTCAGAGTGATTTGACCTTTGAAGAAAGACCTCTCCGGATTGTTGATAGAAAGGATAAGGTTCTGAGGAATAAGTCTATACCTTTGGTAAAGGTTATCTGGGGAAATCAGTCGGTTGAGGAGGCGACCTGGGAGACTGAAGCTGATATGAGGAAATTTTATGCTTATCTTTTTGATGATATGAATGTTGAGCTTTAGAGGACTAAAGCTTTATAAGGAGGGAGGGATGTAAGATCCAAGGATCTTAAGTCCTGGTAAGTATTATTTTGATTTAAATAAAATCATTGACTGTGGATATTACGTTAAGCAGTATTGGATGTTAATTAACTAGCTTATTGGATGTTAATTAACTGGCTTATTGATTGTTAATTTGTAATTAATTAATTAGAAATTTATTGGTTGTTAATTTGTAATTAATTAAATAGACCTGATTGGATATTAATTAAATCCTTATTGGATTTTCGTTTAAGTGAATGGTTAATTGTTAGTTAATGGTTAAATTAATTAGTTAGTGGGTTAAACCCTATTTGGATTAATTGGTTAGCGGGTTTAAAAGTTAAAAATCGAAAATCTAAGAGGTGGACGGCTAGGGCAAAGAAGTTGGCGATTTTCTTGAAGGCTTGGGCGAAATTTCCTTTCTTTCTTCTCCCTTGGCCGGCGTTCTTGGGTGATTGGTGGCGTTTCTTCTTCCATTGGTGGCGTCTTTCAAGGCCTTAGACGAGTTTGTAAGAGAGATTCTTCATCTTGGTATTCTCGGTTGAGGTGAGTGGATTTTCTCTTCACCTAGTTCACGCATATGGAAGGTTTTGCATGATTTAGGGAGGATTAATGTCTAGAAAGATGACATGAACACATGCTTGCAAAATTGTATACGTTTCTTGCTTTTTCCCTAAATTTCGAAACCCTAGCTTGCATGACAATTAGGGCTTTTCGTTTTTAAGACTCCTAATCATAAATTAGGCCTTGATTAAACATGTATGTAGGCATTAGAATTTCAATTGCATGAAGATTAGGGCTTGGATGAGAATTTCGACCCTTCTTCATGAAATTACGTCCAAATGCATGGGTACAAATTGGGGAAAACTTGATATTCATGAAATTAGGTATATGAGGATTCTACTGTATTTTTTTGGGAATTTTTAGAAATAAAAGTTTCTGTTGACTGAAATTGACCTAGGGGTAATTCGGTAAATTTCCTAGTTAAAATTGGGGAAAACTTGAAATTTCGAATCTAGGGATCATGAGGGACGTAATGAATATTTTTACGAAATTTTTGGATAACTTTTCTTGTATGACTTAAACTTTGAACTAGGGGTATTTCTGTCTTTTGTTATCAGAACTAGTAGAAAACTATGAATATGTGATATTCTGCATTTATGTTAATTGTGAACGAAATTTAGTGAATTTTCTGTATTATTATGTATTTTTAATTGAATGGTGTATGCAGAAAGTAATGACATGAAATATTGATTGATAACTTTGGGTGATAACATAGCAAGGTTAGACTGAACTAATCAGCATGAAACCTAAGGACTACACTACTATGTGATTATGTGATTTTTGAATATTATGTGATTATGTGATTTTTGAATATTATGTGGTTATGTGATTTTCGAATATTATGTGGTTATGTGATTTTCGAATATTATGTGGTTATGTGATTTTCGAATAATATGTGTTGTGGTCATGGAATGGTTAGGACTAAGGCTAAGTGTAACTGTGTACTCAAAGGGATAGTCTATATGTGATATGTTAAGGGTTGGAGATTTCAGCCCTGTATTGTGATATGTGAGGGGGTTGTTATTCAGCCTGCCTGATATGATTATTGTGATACAAATGTGATATGTGAGGGGGTTGTTATTCAGCCTGCCTGATATGATTATTGTGATACAAATGTGATATGTGAGGGGGTTGTTATTCAGCCTGCCTGATGTGATTATTGTGATAAAAATGACTATCCTAGAGTCTAGTTGACACTTAGGAGTCCACTTTTGTGTAATAAGATATAAGATGTGTCTATTGTTGTCCAGTAGGAACCCTTTGGGAGAACGAGTGATATAAGACGCAAAGTGCCATGTCTTGGTCGGACAGGGGCCACCTCTTGATGTCATCACTCTTAGACGCTTAGATTTTTGTGATTATGGGGTGGTGTAGATCAAGGTATCACATCTTGACCAGGTGGTGATTACCTCTTGAGTCTACACACTGTCCATGTATATATGTTGCATGTGATTTGCAGGCTTCTCCCAGTGCTTAGGCCAAAGCCGGGTTGGACCATAATGGTCACTCTTGAATATGCTGGACAACTAGGTCAATTAAGTGGTTGGTGTGTTTAGTTGGTTTAGAGTATGACTCTAGAACCTTGGTTACTCTGTGGTGACAAGTGAGTGATGTCTATACATCTAATTATTTTTTTTGAGTGCTGTTCTTTGTTTTTTTGTTATATGTTAACATGATGTTCTGCTAAATGTTTTTAAAATAATCTGCATGTATCTTTGATTGTATGCTATGGATGGTCGATTGAGACTATCTACTCACTAGGCTGTGTAGCTCACCCCTCAATATTTTCAGGCGTAGAGCAGGGGCGCAGTACCAGTTAGCATTTTATATGGATGTTGTGATAAGACTTTTGTGCTTAATTATCTGGGGCCGGTTGTGGCCGAACTATGCGAACTATGTGAACTATGTGAACTTGTGTTGCCGGTTGTGGCAGTTTAAGATTTTGATTTTTGTGTCACCGCGGGCTTTGGCCTGGTTTCGGTGTTTGGTATCATTGATGTTAGTTATGAACTTATAAAATCGATATTGTGACTTTGGTTCTCATTTTGAGTCGATTGGTATTTTTGCAATCGGATTTGATATAAATGTGAACTTGCATATGTCCAGTGCAAGTATTGCCTGGTGGCAGGTACCTTTATGTGATTTATGGATTTTATGGATTTTATGTGGTTTTGATATAACTGTTGACTTGCATATGTCTAGTGCAAGTATTGTGTGGTGGCAGGTACATTTCTGAAATTATGATTCGTGGAGATTTTTGTATGGATTTCTTGAAAATTTTCAGATCGTGTTTTCTTGAACTTGGTTTTACCTAGCATGTGAATCGATCTTGTATGATAACATCCTGTTTCTCTATGACTTGTGTTGCTTGTTTGGGGTTAAGATAACGGGATGTGACACAATTCCTGCCAATCGCCAACCCGTGCGATTCCCCTTCATCTGGGCAATCCAGCAGACTGTGCCAACTGAGTTGGTACAACACAGTCTCTGATCCCTCAGATGGCTGCCTCCATATAGCTCACATATGCTCAGTATGTAGCCTACATGGTCAAGCTGACCTGACCTACTCCCTGGACCACCACGTGCTATGCTGAGCAACGAGAAGCGATAAATCCCTTCTCTGTAACATGCAGGTGTAATCCCGCACCGTCTGAAGATAGATGGACGTGCCCACTGAGTGGGTACAACACGGCTCCAACGATAGTCAGAACAGTGAGGTTTCGCGTCAGAAGGCTTTACGTGCTTGATATTTAGCGTTGGATTTTAACGGTATTTTATCTTCTTACCTATCATGCAATTTCTATGGTGATAGCAGAAGATAAACTCATGCATTTCTAATTATATAAGCAATAAATAGAAAACATGCTGATCTTATGTGGTAAAAGCCCATTAAGCCTAAGTAAGACCTTAACCTAACTTAAGTCTTCACTTGCTTTTCCTCATGGGGCTTTTGCTTCTCATCTGGCCCAACCTAGGGCCCAAGCGCCAATTGCAACTGAGGTGCGCCCACCAGGGAAAATGCGCCTGTCCCAGAGTCGAACCCTGGACCTCCCACCTGGTTAAGCCTCAAGCTGCATGCGCCTCTGCCATGTGTGCTCTGTGCTCTTGTCTGATAAATTTACAAATTAATCTATCTAGACAAAATTTACACGCAGGTCAATTACACTTTATAAATTAAATAAAATGTGATGCGCAGATCACGATAAATATTAATTTACAACAATTCACCAGGCTCGCAGGCCCCAGCACAGCACACATTAAGGGCAACCCACATAAGATAAAATAAACAAGCACATGGCATTATCCAAAAATCATGTGATCCAACATAAGAAATTAAAATTTCGAAAACCCCATTGGCATCAATTTTAATTTTCCTTATGTGCCCTACTACCTTACAACAGTCCATTGATAGGGATCCACTCATCATGTCTAGTCTGATACCAATTGAAAGTCCCCACAAGGGGGGGCGAAACCCTAAGACATGCGCAGATATGAATTTGCATGGGCGGAATCTAGGGTTTCCTAGGATCGCATAGCATGTATTATATGATCAACTTAGAACAACAATGATCATACCATGGCCATTGTTTGTATGATGTCGAGGAAGAAGAGATCGACAGGGGTCTCCTCCAGAGGATGCGCACACAAGATGAAGAAGCCGCCTACTCCCTTGGTGCTCCTTGTGCTAGCAAGGTTCCAAGAGGTTCTTGTCGTATGAAAAAGGAAGATGATCTCCTTGCTTGGCGAAAAACTTTCTCCTCTTGTCGTCCACTCTTTTTTCACGAGAATGCAAAAAAAAACTCTCGAAATCACAAGAGGCGACAAAGGCGTGAAGAGGCGAGCAACATGAGGCGTGGTCACGTAAGTGATCATGCTTTCTAAAAATAGAAATCCACTCCCTCACATGCGATCATGGGTTTACCCCAATCGCAAATTCCTCTCCATTTGAACCACACGCTCACTTGATGAGCTGGTTCATTTCGGTTTGGTCCAAGACCAATTAACCCAAGCAATCCAATCTAGATCTCAATTAAACCCTAAGGCTCCAGATCTAACTGTTGATCTCTTGATGCTTCTGATCTCACTGATCTAGCATCCAATCTCTCGATCGAAGCTTACCGATCTCAAGCTCTAATCAATCAAACATGATCAGACCAGATCTCACTCACAATTAGAGATTAATTCCCTTTAAACTGAACCCAAAATAATTCAGTCCACACGATCTGACTTAAGTAAGCCATATCATCAAATTGTGCGACCCTGAGGGTTTCCTTTAAATGTCGGTAACGATAACTTATGTCATCACGATCAGAGAGGGGTATCTAGCAACACATCACTGTCTCCCGATATAAAGGAAAGAGTCTTCCAAGACTACACCCAAACAACAGCACAAGTGTGAATCAGCTCACTAGGCATACATGATTCCTTTGCCACTGGATGTTCTTTATTGGACAAGCCTGCCAAGCTTGTAACTCCAATATGATGAGCATGATTAGATCAGATGAACATAGTCATCTGGGTATGGCCATACACTTTCTCAATCATCTCATCCAGGGGGCCCCTTTAGAACATCACACTCCAATGAAGGAGACGGCAATCCTATATCTATCACTAGTGACCTAACATGACTCAAGCTCACCATCCAAGATAGTCTACAACCATTATGTTTCAAATGATATTGAACTACCTCAAAACAATGACAATCATCATTTAGAAACACAAGTGATCTCAAGTCAGAGGACATGTGCCACTTGTTGCAATCAAGGATTATTCACATTGTGACAAGCAATTGAATAACCTAGTAGGGTCTGTCCAGTACATCCAATGTACCCATGAGTCTACATCTTATTCCATGCTCGAAGCATCCTATAAGATTAGAATACATATTAGTCTCAATCATATCAGGGCTGTCTCATGTTCACCAAGATATCTCGACTAAGGACTTTACTGCATGTCAGCCTAGCTGAACATCATAGAGACATTATTCAGAAGTACGCTCATTGCAGCAGACAATGTAACAACCTGAATAACAACCATTGCCTTTATAAACATAAGAGTTTATACATGATACTGTTACAATCCCAAGGCCTCAAACATTAGCCTTAAGGGCATACCCTAACACATTGGCCTCCATTTTACACCTACAGTTGCTCAAATAGATCCGAAGCAAAAAGTCAACACGCAAACAAACACAAGGGAAAGCAAGACAAAAGACTGAAGTAGGAGGTGTGGGGGATAGGATGAGGGTGGACGCAATCCCATAAAAATTTTACCACACTCGGGTGGGGGCCGATCAATGTAACCATCCTTGGGGACGGTATCATAGTTGTGGGAGACATGTTGGGGAATGATCATAATCCATGGGTGAAATATAGAACAAGATGCAGGGTTCGAGTGCAAAGGGGAATTGGATGCCCAACTTTGGATCTAAACACAACAACAAACAATCGTGACACTCAAGCAAGTGTAAGGGGATAACAAACTCAATGGAAGAGGTTAGGGACCGAACCATGTCATCACACTCTAGATGTGTGTCCGTAACCTCTACAACCATGGACTCCACTAGGGACACATCTTCCACAACCGTGGGCTCCTCTAGAGATATAAAAAGCACGGGTGGGGACTCAATCAAGGAGGGGAATAACAACTACTCCACACATTCTGGCTCGGGTTGGGGAAATGCGAGGGCACAACTGAGATTCTCATGAAGCCGTTCTACAATGTCAATAATATGTTTTTGTTAAAGAGGTGATAGGATCAATGCTAGCTGGGACATAGCAAGACATTCCCAATCAAGAGTCAAGCACAAACAAAGGGTGACACAACAATGCTGAAAACGACAAAATCCTCCTGGATACCAATAATAAGAATTACCGGTGAACTTGTTCTGATACCAAACTGATGTGGCACCGAGCTACAAGGTGGGAAGATCTCCTAGACCGACTCTAGGAAGGCAAAAGAACGATTTGAAAACTCGCAATCAAACATGTGGACTCAAAGTAATCAGATACGTGTAAGAGCAACAGATGGTAAAATAGAACAACCAATGCATACAACTATGAAATGGTAATGAAACAAGCTACTAACTGTTGCTGCAGAATTACAACCGAGGAAGGTGAGGTATCAAGCTCCAACAAGGATTGCACACCTTGTGCTGGACACTCAAGCCTTTCTGCACACAATGGAGTCGAGGCACCCACCTCCCTCGACTCTTGAGTTACAAGACTCTCGTAGCCACTTCCGAACTTGTGAACTATCTAACTGGTAAGCCTAAGCACCCTTTTATAAGCTGTTGTAGTCCGTAGGTGCACGGATACTTCGAAGTAAAAAAATATATTGAACCACAGAGACCTACGTGTTAAGTACCAAATAGTTGTATTCTTACTAGCTAAGCAATCGAATAATTGCAAAGCAATGATAAAAAACACAAGAAAAAGATAATTAGAGAGAGAAATTGGGACTAGGGTTTCAACCACCTTAATTCTAATGAGTAGAAAGAAATAAAAACTGTCAGTCAAATTTCATTACGATAAAGATTTAATTTACTTCATAAAAGGATCATCTCACTCTTGCGCAGACAATCATACAAAGGAGCAATCTTCACTCTCGTGCAAGATCTATCCAATGCTAAAAATAAGTAAATCATTGAACAAAGAACTCAAGGATCACTCTCGTGCATCTGAATTCTAAGTCAAACATCTCATGTGAAAACTCAAGGATCACTCTCGTGCATCCTGAAACTCATCACAAGTTCTACTTAAGGTTCTCCGGCGATTAAAAATTTAATCTCTTACAATTTCAAATCAAACCTAACACATTAACTCAATCCAAAGAATTAGAAAATCAACATGGCAATAAATCTCTAAAAATCAGAATTCAAAGAACAAACCTAATCTCTTACGATAAGTTCCAAACTCAATGATTTTTAGGGTTCCAAATTTCACAATCAACCTCTCAGTCTATTTTTCAAAATTCTAAAACATGCTGATATTTATAAAACTAAGAAGAAGTAAAGGAAAGTCATCACATAAGCAGAATTATCATAACAAAATTATCATGACAAAAATAAACATATTATAGTCATTAAGAAATCAAAGGAAATTACTACCCATGTGCCAAAGGATCTTTAAGCTAGCATGATGAAGAAATTACAATAAACCATAGTTTAGAATAATAAAAAATTGAAAGGGAAGAGGAAAAGTTACAAAACAGGGCTGTAATAGAAATTACAGCCTATAATTTCACATGTGAACAGTGCCGGTGCCCACTCTTTTGTTGATTTCTCCTCTGATTGATCTGCATTCACTCTAGAACTTCTGGGGTATCCTCTCCTCCTCTAGGCAAGGCTTCCTAGTAAAAATCGCGGCCTGAGGTGTCTCTACATCTCTCAGCGTGAGGACGAACCCTCAGGATGCCTGCCTCGATTCCTCTCTGGATTCTCAGTAAAAATTGGTGCTTTTAGTGCCTTTATATTCTCCTCATTGAGGCAAGTCCACAGCTTCTTTCGGATCTCAATTTGGTGGCCTAAATCTCAAGATATGGTCTTTTGAAGTTTGCGGCAAAAAAATCAGAAAACTGGGTGCAGATTACGGTACCATAAAAATAATTATGGCAGTGCCGTAATTTATTAAAAAATTCTGAAACTTTCTAGTTAAAACTATCTGAAATTACGGCACCGTGAAGATTTTGCCCAAATTTACAGTAGTGCCATAATTTGCATGGAAAGCTCATTTTGACTTGAAATTTGGCGGATAGCTTCGTTTTGACGTCTAGCATCTATTGGTGTGCTCAAATCTTTCAAAATCCATCAAAATATTGCACTTTTTACCTGAAATTGATCAAAAACAAGAAATGGTGTAGATTCTACAATATTTGACAAATAAGGCTTAAAAACAAGCAAAAGAGCATAAATATGACACAAAAAGACAAATGAAATGACACAAAATATACTATGAATTTTGGTGTCAACAAACACATAAGGCTCAAACTTTGCTTGTCCTCAAGCAAATAAATAAAGATCAATGCTAAGTATGGAAAATATGCTCTTTTATGAAAAATAAATTTCTAAAATATAATCACTCATGAAATATTCCACCAACTTTTTGCACAAAATTTGAGATAAATACATCATCTTCAGAATTTAATCTTTAAGATTCACAACTTAATCAAATAAAACTTCACAACTCGCATAATAAAAAGAATCTCAGTCTCATGAATTCACCCAAGTTTCAGTTTAAATCTATCATACTTTTGTTTACAGGAATAAGATATCCAAAATCTTTTATTTCTCTCTCTTTTCTCTTTTTTATTGCTTTTGATGGCATGTGCCCATATAGATACACATTTTTTATTTGGACTTCAACTCTTATCTTTGGTACCATTGTCAATTTTACATAGTGCCAAGTAGAGGAGTCATTTTTTTCTCTCTCTATTTCTTTTTTTTATTTACTTCAACCCATATCTTTCGTAACACTGTCAATTTTACACAGTGCCAAGTAGGGGAGTCTCTCACTCTTTTTGGATCTTGGACTCTTTCTTCCCAACAAATAGTAAAATGGACTAAACATCAACTAGGTTAATCAATTGACATCAATTCAAAAATCATACTCATAAGCTAATTTTATTCAAGAAAGAAGTTTCACTCTTAGATTGCATTCTTCAAACAACATACCTACCCAAAACCCTATGCATCAATCAATGAAGAATTTCAACAAGTAGATATATATTGAAGAAATAAATTCAACATAATAGGTATGTCTCCATTCACAGGTATGCATGAACATTCATAATCAATTTTTAATCTACACATCTCTTATCACATGGATTCAAGTCAGAAAAATTTTTAAACCTCAAAATATGTCAAAATCAATGCAAAAGGTGTGAAACATCAAACTCAAACAATCATGGTAAAAGGTGTAAAATGATAGATTCAAGAGACCACATCGAATAAAAATCTCAGTGAGTGATATATCTAAAGCAAATCAAAGATGCAACCATATGAAATAATCATGCATACAAGAGAGTGCAAACGATACTCACAAAACTATATAGCAAACTCTGACCGAAAATACATAAGGCTCAGACCAAAAATATTGTCGGGGCAGATGCTGCCAGGTCCAAAGATGTGCTTTTAGAAAATTTTACCTGATAATTTTAAGATACATAAGGCTCAGATAAAATAAAAAGAAAAAAAAATCTCTAACATTAAAAAATAATAATGATAAAAATAGTTTTCTCAAAGAAGAATTAGAGATATCATCGATGGTCTAGAAGAGGGTGCCAGTGGAAAGAGCTAATACAGGTGCGAAGCAGAGGTGGAACAGATGCTAGCTAAAAAGCTAGTAGCAATGAAGATGATGGTGCCGACAGTAGAGTGATGATGAGTAGTCTCCAGTGGCCTGCTGAAGACTACAGTCCTGGATATGAAGACGTCGGCTGGTGGGTGCGAAAGATAGCACTGCAAAAATAAAAAATAAAAAATATGTCACTAATGAAGAGTCTGCTGCATAAATAAATAAAATCAATGGAAATAGAGGCAGTAGAATAAGTTAGATGCTGCTGGTGGTGGAATCCAGTGTCGATGACTGGAAATAGTGATGTCAGAAGCATCTACAGTGGTGGTGGCTGGGCTGGCTAGAGGTGCTGCAAATCTAGAGAAGAAGCTGTAAACAGCCGATAATGCAAAGACTGGAACAAAGGCTGATGGCAGCGGGAAGCAGAATGTGCTAGCAGGATGAAATCAGAGTGCTAGCGGCAGAGGTGAAGTCTGAGTCAGCTTGGAAGAGATGTGCAGCTTCTGGTGGCAATTTGAAGACAAGGAGCTGCTGATGTCGATGAAAAGTAGTGCAGCCTACTGATTCAGTTATGAAAAGTAGCTATACCCAAGAATAAGATTTAATGATCCATAAAGAAAATAGATAGAACCATGTAGAAGAATAAAACATGTTCTTTCCCGGTGTATGAAAATCAAAGGATCAAAATCTGTCAGGAATTTAGGGTATCAATAGAAAGAGGGCTACTTAGATAAAAAAAACTGCACAAAAGTTAATAAGATTTGAAAAGTTGCTATGCTTCCTATAATGATTAGAAAATATTTTCATGAAAATAACTAATCCGCAAGATAGAACAAAACATGTTCTTCATATTTCATGTGAAAAATTAGGGTTTCAAGTTATTAAAAGCACCTTAAATACTTGCAGCAAAAATGCTAATCAGAATAGTCAAAAGAAAACTGCTGTAGAAATAAATCAGAATCGAAAAGATGCCATGTGTTTAAGAATGATCCATGGACTTTAAAATTCAGCAAAAATATCCAGATGATAGTAAAAGATGAGTAGTTCATGTTTGTGCCAAAGATCAAAAATTTTCCCAACCCAATTTCTTAAAATCGCAGCAAGAAAACACCTAGTTATGTAGGCAGAATGCAGGTTTGAAATTACGGTACCATGAAATTCCTTATGGTAGTGCCGTAATGTACACAAATTCTCGGGTCAGAAATATGCTAGATTTACAGCACCGTAAAAATAGTTACGGCACTACTGTATTTTCCACAAAAATCTCAAAACTTTCAGATCAAAAATCACTCAAAAATATGGTACCATGAAAAAGCATACGGTATTGCCGTAAAAGCCATAAAACCTTCTGTACAAAAATTATCAAAAATTACGGCACCATAAAATTTTAGCCCAAAATTATGGTAGTGCCGTAAAAGACTCAAAACTCTCGAGATGAAATCAGACCAAAATTACGGCACCATGAAAGAGATTACAGTAGTGCCGTATTTTTCATAAAATTTGATTTTCTCAGAAAAAAGAAAAGAAAAATTAATTCTAAAAAAAAACTAAAATAAAAGAAGTTAAGCTAATTAAGAGTGCTTGGGTTTCCTCCCAAGAAGCGGGCTAATTTTTAGGTTTATAGCTTGACCAGAATCCAAATATCATGGCGAAGCAGGTGGACCAATACCAAAGTAAATAGCATATAGTTGTTTCCTTTTCCGCTGTCCGAATAGTTTAGCCACTAATCCAAACATCCAAAATTTCATATAAATCAAGATCGACATGGCTTTCTTAAATATGCGGAAATCAAAATCTTCAATTCTACTCCAAGGGTATTCAATGATCTTCCTAAATTTGTTAATAAGCAAAATCATTAGTCCTTTCTTCAAAATTTTTATCTTCAATTGCAATAGGATTTCATCAAAAGATTCATACATTGGATCATCAAAATAGTCTTTCTTTCTCAAATTAGGTTCCTCAATTGAGCATAATTTTTCAAATAAATCACAAGATTCAATAATATATATGGGCAAAATATCAGGGTGAGATATATCAGTATCTGTAATATTCAAATCTTTTTCCAATTCTTCATGTCCATCATCAAATAATTTATTAATTTCAAAGTTATCACCAAAATCAATTTCCTCATGCTTTTCCACAAATAATTCATCATCAGAAGAATCAAAAGAATCAATCTCAGAATTGCAAGAATCAGATTTAACCCCAAATAATATATCATCAAAAGAATCAATTTCATCACTATCACTAGAATCAAGAGGGGATTTTTCAAAATCAATTTCTTCAAACTTTTCCACAAATAAATTATCAAATGAATCAATTTTACAATCATCAAAATCAGAGTGAAATTCACCAATGTTCACATAAGGCTCAATCTCAAAACAATCATAATCAGTGAGGGAATTTTCTAAATCAATTTCCTCAGTTTCCAAATCAAACTCAAATAAACAAGCTTGTTGTGCTATCTGGGTTTCTAAAATTTTAGTATGAGCACGCATATTATCCATCAAATGTTTATGGGTCTCATGTGCCTCCTCACTTTGTTTCATGAACTTTTCAAACATCAACTCTAAACTAGATTTTGCAGTATCCTCAAAGTATGGTTCAGAAATATGATTTGAGCAATCATCATCAAAAGATCTAGAATTATACTGATCATATTGATACCATGGTGAATTGGGATTAAAAATTTGGCAATTAGAAGTATAATGATCAAGACGTCCACAAATATCACATCCATTAGAAGAAATATAGTGCATATAAGAGTTAAACGTATCTTGAATTGTGCACAATGAATTATCTTCATACTTACCTTGTGGCATGTATACCTCACCTATTTCAGTTGCCCACGAGTTGTGATCAAAAGACATATCTTCAAATCAAAGCTTCTCTACACAACTAAAGAAATTTGTTATCTCAGAGTTGACAAGAAATAAAATATATCAAGAATAGAAAGATTATCCAAAAGGAATCAATCAAATTATTTTTTTCTCAGAATAAAAACACAAGAAAATTCAAAATTTTCAAATATCACGGTCCTGTCACAACTGTGAAAATCTAAAACCTGCAAAAATAGAAAACAAAGTTAAATCTAAAATAAATAAAACTTAGTCTAGCAATACTAACAACTATTTTGATATTAACAAAACTAAGGTCCCCGGCAACGGCGCCAAAAACTTGTTGTAGTCTGTAAGTGCACGGATACTTTAAAGTAATAAAAGATATCGAACCACAGAGACCTACGTGTTAGGTACCAAATAGTTGTATTCTTACTATCTAAGCAATCGAATAATAGCAAAGCAATGGTCGAAAACACACGAAAAAGATAATCAGAGAGAGAAATTGGAACTAGGGTTTCATCCACCTTAATTCTAATGACTAGAAGGAAATAAAAAACTATCAGACAAAGGACCAATCCTCACTCTCGTGCAAGATCTATCCAATGCTAAAAATAAGTAAATCATTCAACAAAGAACTCAAGGATCACTCTTGTGCATCCGAATTCTAAGTCAAACATCTCATGTGGAAACTCAAGGATCACTCTCGTGCATCCAGAAACTCATCGCAAGTTCTACTTAAGGTTCTCCGGCGATTATAAATTTAATCTCTTATAATTTCAAACAGGCCAGCTTCTCAAAATAAGCTTTTGTAGCCAGCAAAAGTAGTCTAGAAGCTGTGCCAAACACACCCGTAATCTCTTACGATAAGTTCCAAACTCAAAGATTTTTAGGGTTCTAAATTTCAAAATCAACCTCTCAGTCTATTTTGCAAAACTCTAAAACATGCTGATATTTATAAAACTAAGGAGAATTAAAGGAAAGTCATCACATAAGCAGAATTATCATAACAAAATTATCATGACAAAAATAAACATGTTCTAGTCATTAAGAAATCAAAGGGAATTACTCCCCATGTCCCAAAAGATGTTTAAGCTAGCTTGATGAAGAAATTACAATAAACCATAGTTTAGAACAATCAGAAATTAAAAGGGAAGAAGAAATGTTACAAAACAGGGTTGTAATAAAAATTACAGCCCGTAATTTCACGTGTGAATACTACCGACGCCCGCTCTTTTGTTGATTTCTCCTTTGATCGATCTCCTTTTGCTTTGAAACTTCTGGGGTATCCTCTCCTCTTCCAGGTGAAGCTTCCTTGTAAAAATCACGGCCTAAGGTGGTCTCTACGCCTCTCAGTGCGAGGCCAAACCCTTAGGATGCCTCCCTCAATTTCTCTCTGGATTCCTCGTAAAATTGGAGCTTTTTGTGCCTTTATCTTCTCCTCGTTGAGTTGAGTCTATAGCTTCTTTCGGATCTCAATTTGGTGCCCTAAATCTATAGATATGGTCTTTTGAATTTTATGGCTGAAAAATCAGGAAACTAGGTGCAGATTACGGTACCGTAAAAATAATTACTACAATACCATAATTTCTTCAAAAATTTAGAAACTTTCTAGTTAAAATTATCTAAAATTACAGCACCGTGAAGATTTTGCCCAAATTTACGGTAGTGCCATAATTTGTCTAGAAAGCTCGTTTTGACTTGAAATTTGGCGGGTAGCTTCGTTTCGATGTCTTGAATCTATTGGTGTGCTCAAATATTTCAAAATCCAATAAAATATGGCACTTTTTATCTGAAAATGATCAAAAATAAGAAATGTTGTAGATTCTGTAATATTTGACAAATAAGGCATAAAAATAAACAAAAGAGCATAAATATGACACAAAAAACCAATGAAATGACACATAATAAACTATGAATTTTGGTGTCATCATAAGCCAAGGGAGGGTAAGATCACCCACTCACAAGAGGGGTGCTTTAACTAATATACTAACATCCTATCCTGGAAAAACTAAAAGCTTGGTACAATTTGACTGGGAATATTCCAACAACCTAGGTGTATTGGAGAAGCTACAAGTCGAGTTAGCATGAGCCATCCATTTGAGCATTGTTGTGACTGGCATTGTCATTATCTATGTTTGTCTGCATTTGCGTTTGTGTACTTACATGATAATGTCCCTAGAGACAGATTGGATCTGTGCTCAAATGATTTTCCCCAATCAATGTACCTAAGTGCATATGGGACAGCTCTGGTACTTGTGAGACTGGTATATGGGCTGGTTAGGCACAAGGTGCTAACACAGACATATGGGTATATCAGTTGTGGATATACTAGACAGACCCGCTGTGAGGCTATGACTTAGTGTCATGAGTTATCCTCACAAGTGATACGAGATGCATTGATCCCTTGAGTTGAGGTCATTGACCATTCTATATGGTTAGGGACTTGCTTTGATACAACCTAATACCTCGCCGTAGTTGAGAGGTAATAACAGTTGTCATTGAGCATGTCACAACCCATATGAGAAGGTCAATAGACAAACAGAGGATTTGCCCCTTCCTAAGGGAAGCTTGATATCCATGGAGCTTCTCTATGGTTCTATGACTGAAAGTGTATGGCCATACCCAGGTGAGAACCTGATTTAGTCATGACCATATGATTGGGTGAAAATAAGTGATGACACACTTGTCCAATCGGATATCAGTTCGGCAAAGAGACTGTAATGCATCTGTACCTAGCTTCGATGATGGGGATGTCGATGTCGATATCCATTCCGATGACTTGGGTAGCAGCGATGCACTGCTAGGTGCCACTCACTGCTTGTGGTGACCCTAGGTCTGCACTGCCAATGTCAGAGGAAACTACAGGGTCGCACACCAAGATACTCAAGTTTTCATATTGATTAGGTAGCCTTTAGATCGAGTTATTAGATAAATCGAATCTATTTAGGAGATTTCGTCAGCGCCAATGGGCCTGATGAGATGGAAGAAACTTATTAGAGCCAACTTCTATTTTTGGCATATTGACCAAATTAACCATAGTTAGCCTCATTTGACCTTGGGTTAACTTGGATTGGATCCAATGGCTTGGTTAACATGCATAATGGACTTTGGGCTAGGCCCATTACTTAATTGGGCTCACTAATAAGTTGTCATGAAGAGATTAGAGGCTTAAAGGGTATAATGGGAGAGAAATATCTCAAGGGCGCATGAAGAATCCTAGTTGGACTAGGATTTGCGCATATCACACATATGGCATCTTCAAGTGATCATATTTGATTAGGATTTGATCTAATCACTTGAGATATTGATTGAGATTTAATTGGGCACAAGTGGGGCTAATTATTTACATAATTAGACTCCTAATTGGATTAGGATTTGCGCCCATACCCCATTAGGAAAACTTCTATCATGCATTGACTTGATGTTTGCGCATGGATGAGAACTGTGCCTCTTCTGGAGTGTGTTGGGTGCATGTTTCATTGGTTGATTAAGGCAATGCAATTGCGTATATTGAATTGTGGATTTGATCAATTTAATTGATTAAATAATCTCCTTAATTCATGCCAAATCATCAACACTTACCGAACGACCCTAACCGTCTCTAAGTCCTATAAAAGAACTACCTTGCCACCCCCTCTTGGGTGACTTTTTCCTTGGAGGGATGACACACTAGAGGGCGACGGCTTGGAAAACTTAGAAGCTCTTCTTCTTCCATCAAGGGCGCAAGCATTCTTCTTCTCCTTCCTTCTTCCTTTCCTTGGCGCAAGGGAACAAGAAAGAAGCTCGCGGCATCTTCCTCTTCCTTCTCCTTGGCGCATCTGAAAGTCCCCTTCAAGGGGGAGCGAAACCCTAGTTAGGCGCATAACAATAATTATCAAGCGGATGCAAGGGTTTCTCATGACCTTTTGCATGTCATATGATCAACTTTCATGAACTAGTATAGATCAGAGAAGATTCATACCATGGCCATCGCTTTGATGGAGCTTTGGAAGAAGATCGCAAGAGAGCTTTCCTCCTAAGGTACCGCACACAAACGATGTCGCCTACTCCCTTAGTGCTCCTTGTGCTAGCAAGGTTCTAAGGAGTCCTTGTCGAGTGAAAGGGATGAGAAGAATTTTGCTTGGCCGAAACCTTCACCAATGTCGTCCACCTTCTTCTCTCGCAAAAGAGTGTAAGAACACGAAAAACAAGAGACGACAAGAGGGCGAGAGGAAGGCGTGAAGATACAACGTGAGTTGTGGTCACGTAGTGATCATGTTTTCTAAAAATAGAAAACCACTCCTCCACATGCGACCATGGGTTTATCCCAATCGCAAAAACCTCTTTACTTGAACCATACGCTCACATGATGAGCTGGTTCAATTTGGTTTGGTTCAAAGACCAATTAACCCAAGCAATTTGGTCTAGATCATAATAAACTCTAAGGTTCCAGATCTAACCGTTCATCTCTTGATGCCCCTGATCTCACCGATCTAGCATCCATTCTCTCGATCGAAGCTTATCGATCTCAAGCCCTAATCAATCAAACATGTGTTGGGGTATGCCCTTAAGGCTAATGTTTGAGGCCTTGGGATTGTAAAAGTATCATGTAATAAACTCTTATGTTTATAAAAGGCATGGTTATTATTCAGGTTGTTACCTTGTCTGCTGTAATAAGTGTACTTCTGAATAATGTCTCAAAGCTGTTCAGCTAGGCTGACATGCTATATGTCCTTAGTCGAGATATCTTGGTGAACCTGAGACAGCCTTGATATGATTGAGACTAATATGTGTGCTGATCTTATAGGATGCTTCGAGCATGGAATAAGATGTAGACTCATGGGTACATTGGATGTACTGGACAGACCCTACTAGGATATTCAATTGCTTGTCACAATGTGAATATTCCTTGATTGCAACAAGTGGCACATGTCCTCTGACTTGAGATCACTTGTGTTTCTAAATGATGACTGTCATTGTTTTGAGGTAGTTCAATATCATTTGAAAGATAATGATCATAGACTATCTTGGATAATGATCATGAGTCAGGTTAGGACACTAGTGATAGACATAGGATTGTCGTCTCCTTGTTTAAGGAGTGTGGTGTTCTAAAGGGCCCCCTTATGAGATGATTGAGATAGTGTATGGCCATACCCAGATGACTATGTGCATCTGATCTAATCATGCTCAACATATTGGAATTACAGGCTTGGCACGCTTGTCCAATAAGAACATCCAGTGGCAAAGGACACATGTATGCCTCGTGAGTTTGATTCACACTTGTGCTATGGTTTGGGAGAAGTCTTGGAAGACTCTTTCCTTTATATCGGGAGACAGTGATGTGTTGCTAGATACCCCTCACTGGTCGTGATAATGTAAGTTATCGTTACCGACATTTAAAGGAAACCCTCAGGGTCGCACAATTTGATGATATGGCTTACTTGAGTCAGATCGTATGGACTGGATTCTTTGAGTTCAGATTAAAGGGGATTTAATCTCTGATTGTAAGTGAGATCTGGTCTGATCATGTTTGATTGATTAGGGCTTGAGATCGGTAAGCTTCGATCGAGAGAAATGATGCTAGATCGGGGAGATCAGGGGCATCAGGAGATGAGTGGTTAGATCGTGAGCCTTAGGGTTCAATTTGGTCTAGACCAAGTGGCTTGAGCTATTTCGGTTTGGTTTGATGAACCAAATTCGATTGGACAATTTGGCTTGAACCGGTTCACAAATGTGAACGCTTGGTTCAATGCCAATAGGCGTTTTTGGTTTGTCTTGAGCGCATGGCTTGATTGTCTTCCATTTATGGAAAGTCATCAAAGCCGGTTTTGCTTAAACGCCAAAACGCTTAAGCGTTGGTCTCTTGACGACAACGCCTTGATCCTTTTCGTTGGGTGGTTGACGAAAGAGGAAGACAAGGAAAAGGAGCTCTCGGCCATAGGGATTCATCTAATCACCCCCTTTCCATTCGACAAGATAGCTTGGGTGCCTTGCTAGCACAAGGGACGTCAAGGAAGTGAGCATCTTCATCTTGTGTGTGGACTTGTGGAGGAGACCTAACTTGTTCTCTTCTTCCAAGCCGAATTCCAAGCCTATGGCGTTGGTATGAATCTCCCCTTGTTCTTATCAATCTATGATAGTTGAACATATGGCATGCAAAAGATCTTGAAACCCTTGCTTCCGCTTGCATAAATTTCATTTGCGCCATGATTAGGGTTTTTGCCCCCCTCTCGAAAGGGGTTCCAACAATTGGTATCAAAGCCGTCTATGCATGCTATTATGTTTGCTGATGTGATCCATGTTTACATTTATGCTTAGATCTATGGTTGGTTACATGCGCAAGCTCATGAAAAATTTATGATGCGAAAACTTCATGCATGATGTTTGTTGTTCTAAGCCGCATGTATAGGTGCTTGTTGTTTGTTGTTGTCAAAGTTGCGCTCCCCCTTGAAGGGGACTCTACAAGTGTTGTTGTTGGCGCATGTTTGATTGGCGCTTCTCACATGTTGTTTTTGACAAAACAAAACATCTTGCGCGCCCATGAATTAGATCTAAGTTGCACCTATTGTAAACCCTTAGACGGGTTGATGGGGTTGAAAGCATCCTCTATGTTAGATCAAACTAGTCTGATCAGACCATCTGACAGCCTAGATGGATCGATCAGATGGCACCTGTGCGCAAGCACGAGGTGGCTATAGGTCGATTGCATCACAGGCGTGTAGCGAGGTCTGGTTGAGACAACCAGTGAACACACATGAGTTAGGCCCGGGGTCACACCCGCTTGCCAGAACTCATGTTGGTGGTTCAGCCCTTGGCGCATGCATGGTTGACCATCAGGTCAACGCGAGTCAGTTAGGACTTGGTGCATGCAAGGGCAAGGATCTAACTAGACTTGATGAGTGGATCCCCATCAATGGACCGTTGTAAGGTTATAGGGCTCATAAGGAAATTAAAATTGATGCCATGGGGTTTTTCAAAAATTTTAATTTCATGAATGGATCACATGTTGATTGATGCCTATGCTTGTTTATTTAATCTTATGTGGGTTGCCCTATTGTGTGCTGTGCTGGGGCCTGCGTGCCTGGATTTAAAATTGTAAATTAATTTGTGATCTGCGAATCACATTGTACTTAATTTATAATATGTAATTGACCTGCGAGTCAATCTTGTCTAGATAGATCAAATTGTATTTGATTAGACAGGAGCACAAAGGCACACATCCCAAGGGGCATTCAGCTGGTGGCGCACCTGAGGTGCTCTAGGAGCTAGAGCCCTAGGTTGGACCAGATGAGATGCAAAAGGAGCTCAAGTGAAGACTTAAGTAAAATTAAGGTCTTACTTAGGGTTCATGGGCATTTACCACATAAGATCAACATGCTTTCTATTTATTGCTTTTATAATTAGAAATGCATGTGTTTATCTTCTGCTATCACCATAGGACTTGCATGATAGTCAAGAAGATAAAAAGACCGTTAAAATCCAACGCTAATATATCAAGCTCGTAAGCCTTCTGACGCGAAACCTCACCGTTCTGACTATCGTTGGAGCCGTGTTGTACCCACTCAGTGGGCACGTCCATCTATCTTCAGACGGTGCGGGATTACACCTGCGTGTTACAGAGTAGGGATTTATCCCTTCTCGTTGCTCAGCATAGCACGTGGTGGTCCAGGGAGTAGGTCGGGTCAGCTTGACCATGTAGGCTACATATGTGGCGCATATGGTAGCACATGGAGGCAGCCATCTGTGGGATCAGAGACTGTGTTGTACCAACTCAGTTGGCACAGTCTGCTGGATTGCCCAGATGAAGGGGAATCGCACGGGCTGGCGATTGGCAGGGACTGCCTACCAGAAATTAGTGCTTGTCCTCTCTGTGCATCTTATCTCGCCTGAGCGGGACGCGGAGACCAAGTATGAAATCTGGATCCCATCTCACTAAAAGAGTTTTACTCTTTCGGACTGTTTTACTGGATTTTTCAGTCAGATAAAATAGTGAGAAAAGAATCTTTCTTAAGTCCTGGATTGATTCTGAACATTGATACTGACCTTGCTGTTCTTGCATTGTTGTAGATTCCTGCAGCAACGAACACCATGAGCTTCAATGTGCGATCCCTACTGGAAAGGGAGAAGTTTGCTGGGCCGAACTTCTCTGACTGGTTCGGACACCTTAAGATCGTTCTTAAGGCAGAGAGGAAACTGTATGTCCTCGAGACGGCGATACCGCCGCAACCCGCTCCGAACGCCGCAAGGGCGGTTCGGGATGCCTATGAAAAGCACGTTAATGATAGCATTGATGTCGCTTGCCTGATGCTAGCGTCTATGACGCCACCGCTGCAGCGTCAGCATGAGGATATGTCGGCTATAGAGATTATAGCGAACCTCAAGATGCTGTATGCTGCACAGGCGAGGACAGAACGCTATAATCTGACGAAGCTCTTCTTTTAGAGCAAACTGGCTGAGGGGAGCCCAGTGGGAGCTCACGTGCTCAAGATGATTGGGCACAAGGAGGCTCTGGAGAAACTGGGGCATACCATCAACCAGGAGCTTGCTGTAGATATTATTCTGCAGTCTCTCCCGCCTTCTTTCGATGCGTTCATCATTAACTTTAATATGAACAAAATCGATTGTACTCCGGCAGAGCTGCTGAATATGCTCTTGACTACCGAGGAGACTCTGAAGGGAAAGCCTTCGACCTCTGTCTTGATGGTTCCTTCAAGGAACAAGAAGAAGGGGAAGAAGGGCAAGGCCCCTGTCAAGAACTACAGCAAGGCTCTGAAACAGAAGGTGAAGCGATCGAAGGACAACAGGTGTTTCCACTGTGGCCAGCTGGGTCACTGGAAAAAGGACTGTAAAGCGCTCCAAGGAGATAAGAGGGGAAGCATCGCTTCTGGCTCAGGTATATATGTGACTGAGGTCATGTTATCTTCTTCTATATCATGGGTGTTGGACACTGCATGTGGAGTTCACATTTGTTCAAATGTACAGGAACTCAAGAGAAGAAGGCAGGTGGGACAGCATGAGGTAGACCTACGCGTTGGAAACGGGGCACGGGTTGCTGCTGTTGCTGTAGGAGACTATTTCATTTCTTTACCATCTGGCATTGTATTAGAATTAAACAATTGTTATTTTGTACCCAGTATTACCAAGAATATTATCTCCATTCCTGCTCTTGTCAGGAAGGGATTTTCCTTTGAATGAAAAATTTCAAAGTGTGTTTTATCTCATGATAATATTGTGTATGCCACTGGTTCAATTAACAATGGGTTATTCATGTTGGACATGGAATATTCGATACAAAATATTGATAATAAGAAAGCCAAGTATGCTGATGACAGCACCTTGCTATGGCATAGTCGTTTAGGCCATATAAACGAGAAGCGCATTAAGCGGTTGCATGAACATGGACTGCTGGGATCATTCTCCTATGAGGAGATTGATACATGCAAAGCTTGTTTAATGGGTAAAATGACGAAGTCACCTTTTCTTCAAAAGGGTCAAAGGACTTCAGGTTTACTTGACCTTATACACAGTGATGTGTGTGGGCCTTTCAGTAAACATGCCAGAGGTGGCTATCAGTACTTCATTACCTTTACTGATGATTTCAGTAGGTATGGGTATGTCTATCTGATGAGACATAAAAGTGAATCTTTTGACAAGTTCAAAGAGTTCAAAAATGAAGTACAAAATCAGTTAGGCCGTAATATCAAGGCACTTCGTTCTGATCGAGGTGGTGAATACCTGAGTCATGCATTTACTGACTATCTAAAGGAGTGTGGGATTGTCTCACAGCTCACTCCGCCAGGAACACCGCAATGGAATGGTGTGTCCGAAAGGAGAAATAGAACGTTACTTGATATGGTTCGTTCTATGATGAGTCAGGCTACTCTTCCATACTCCTTTTGGGGTTTTGCACTGGAAACAGCTGCAAAGGTACTAAACCGAGTGCCATCCAAGGCAGTTTCAAAGACGCCATATGAGTTATGGTATGGGAAACAGCCTAGCTTGACATTTATCAGGATCTGGGGTTGCGAGGCTTATGTCAAAAAGCTCACCTCTGGGAAACTGGAGAGCAGATCTGAGAAATGTATCTTTGTTGGTTACCCTAAGGAAACTAAGGGTTATTATTTCTTCGATCCCAAAGAGAACAAGGTTTTTGTTGCTCGGACGGCTATATTTCTTGAGAGGGAATTTCTTCTGCAAGAGGCCAGTGGGAGAGAAATAAAGCTGGATGAGAATCCAGAGGAAGGACAAAGTAGTCAAGCACAGTTGGATGAGCCTGAGCCCGTTGAACAGGTTATTGAACAACCTGAGGCTCAGATAACACGGGAACCGCGAAGATCGGGAAGGATCCGTCGTCAGCCTGAGCGCTATGACGGAGTCTACATCATTGATAATGATGAACCCCTCACTTATGCGGATGCGGTCAGTGGACCGGAGTCAGCTAGATGGCTTGAAGCTTTGCGAGCCGAAATGGACTCCATGTCAGATAACCAAGTCTGGGATTTGGTTGATCCGCCTCCGGGAGTAATCCCTATAGGCTGTAAATGGATCTTCAAGAAGAAGATTGACATGGATGGTAACGTGGTTACCTATAAAGGCAGGCTAGTTGCGAAAGGTTTCAAACAAATCTACGGGATAGATTATGATGAAACTTTCTCACCTGTAGCCATGTTTAAGTCTATTCGGATTCTTTTCGCGATAGCAGCATATTACGATTATGAGATCTGGCAGATGGATGTGAAAACAACTTTCCTTAATGGAAATCTGGATGAGGATGTGTATATGACACAACCTGAGGGTTTCACTAATCCATCAGATCGTCATAAAATATGCAAGTTAAAGAAGTCCATTTATGGACTGAAACAAGCATCTAGAAGCTGGAACATTCGTTTTGATGAATCAATCTCTGAGTTTGGTTTCATCAAGAACGATGATGACCCGTGTGTTTATAAGAGGTTTAGTGGGAGCGTAATTACATTCCTAATCCTCTACGTCGATGATATCTTAATCATTGGAAATGATATTCCTGAACTGCATGCTGTTAAAGCATGGTTAGGAAAATGTTTCCAGATGAAAGATCTCGGAGAAGCAGCCTATGTATTAGGTGTCAAGATCTACCGAGATAGATCTAAGAGGCTTCTCGGGCTGTGCCAGAGTACTTACATCGATAAGGTCCTGGATAGATTCCATTTAGAGAATTCTAAACGTGGATATCTTCCAGTCAGACATGGTCTGAATCTTTCAAAGAGTCAGTGTCCACAAACACAGACTGAAAAAGATGAAATGGACAATACGCCTTATGCTTCGGCTATTGGGTCCATTATGTATGCGATGTTGTGTACTCGCCCAGACGTCGCTTACGGGCTAAGCGTGACCAGTCGATTCCAAAGTAATCCAGGTTTGGCGCACTGGATTGCAGTCAAGAACATTTTAAAATATCTGCGGAGGACCAAAGATATGTTCTTGATATATGGTGGTCAGGAAGAACTCAGTATAGAGGGATATACTGACGCTTCGTTCCAGTCGGACCAGGATGATTTCCGATCGCAATCAGGCTATGTTTTCAGCTTGAATGGTGGAGCAGTGGTGTGGAAGAGCTTCAAACAGTCAACTGTTGCTGATTCCACAACAGAAGCCGAGTATGTTGCAGCCTCGGAAGCATCCAAGGAGGCAGTGTGGATTCGTAAGTTCGTGAGAGAACTTGGTGTCGTTCCTTCGAGTGCTGATCCTTTGGTTATCTTCTGTGATAACACTGGAGCCATCGCACAAGCAAAGGAACCACGGTCGCACCAGAAGTCCAAGCACATACAGAGACGGTTTCACTTGATCCGGGAGATCATTGATCGAGGCGAGATCAAAATCTGCAAGGTTCATACAGATGACAATCTGGCAGACCCGCTTACCAAGCCTCTGGCGCAGCAGAAGCATGAGAAGCACTGTAATAATATGGGTTTGAGATTTCTCAACCATTAGATTAAGTGCAAGTGGGAGATTGTTGGGGTATGCCCTTAAGGCTAATGTTTGAGGCCTTGGGATTGTAAAAGTATCATGTAATAAACTCTTATGTTTATAAAAGGCATGGTTATTATTCAGGTTGTTACCTTGTCTGCTGTAATAAGTGTACTTCTGAATAATGTCTCAAAGCTGTTCAGCTAGGCTGACATGCTATATGTCCTTAGTCGAGATATCTTGGTGAACCTGAGACAGCCTTGATATGATTGAGACTAATATGTGTGCTGATCTTATAGGATGCTTCGAGCATGGAATAAGATGTAGACTCATGGGTACATTGGATGTACTGGACAGACCCTACTAGGATATTCAATTGCTTGTCACAATGTGAATATTCCTTGATTGCAACAAGTGGCACATGTCCTCTGACTTGAGATCACTTGTGTTTCTAAATGATGACTGTCATTGTTTTGAGGTAGTTCAATATCATTTGAAAGATAATGATCATAGACTATCTTGGATAATGATCATGAGTCAGGTTAGGACACTAGTGATAGACATAGGATTGTCGTCTCCTTGTTTAAGGAGTGTGGTGTTCTAAAGGGCCCCCTTATGAGATGATTGAGATAGTGTATGGCCATACCCAGATGACTATGTGCATCTGATCTAATCATGCTCAACATATTGGAATTACAGGCTTGGCACGCTTGTCCAATAAGAACATCCAGTGGCAAAGGACACATGTATGCCTCGTGAGTTTGATTCACACTTGTGCTATGGTTTGGGAGAAGTCTTGGAAGACTCTTTCCTTTATATCGGGAGACAGTGATGTGTTGCTAGATACCCCTCACTGGTCGTGATAACGTAAGTTATCGTTACCGACATTTAAAGGAAACCCTCAGGGTCGCACAATTTGATGATATGGCTTACTTGAGTCAGATCGTATGGACTGGATTCTTTGAGTTCAGATTAAAGGGGATTTAATCTCTGATTGTAAGTGAGATCTGGTCTGATCATGTTTGATTGATTAGGGCTTGAGATCGGTAAGCTTCAATCGAGAGAATGGATGCTAGATCGGTGAGATCAGGGGCATCAAGAGATGAACGGTTAGATCTGGAACCTTAGAGTTTATTATGATCTAGACCAAATTGCTTGGGTTAATTGGTCTTTGAACCAAACCAAATTGAACCAGCTCATCATGTGAGCGTATGGTTCAAGTGAAGAGGTATTTGCGATTGGGATAAACCCATGGTCGCATGTGGAGGAGTGGTTTTCTATTTTTAGAAAACATGATCACTACGTGACCACAACTCACGTTGTATCTTCACGCCTTCCTCTCGCCCTCTTGTCATCTCTTGTTTTTCGTGTTCTTACACTCTTTTGCGAGAGAAGAAGGTGGACGACATTGGTGAAGGTTTCGGCCAAGCAAAATTCTTCTCATCCCTTTCACTCGACAAGGACTCCTTAGAACCTTGCTAGCACAAGGACGTGATAGCACAGATTTACACAACCTCTGTGTAAACCCGTCAGCTAACACACCTATGCGTCTAATGTGGAAGTCTAATGAATACAATGCGCGCCTCACTACAAGATCACTCTCCCAGCAGTACAGATCACACAAACCCCAATCTGCCTAACCACAACTGCCTCTAGCTCAGCCTAATGAACTGACTGATACTCTGAAGCACTGAACTGAGTGGCGGGTTAAGGTTTCACGACCTTAACCACTTTGCACACTTCAGGCGCCCTGTCCACACACACGAGACGCTGGCAGATATCGCACCCAAGAAAACCCTAGCAGTAATCCACAACTACCGGCCTGCTTAATCCTAAGCAATAATAATACTACACAGCGAGACTCGAGCAAGACAAGCACAATGCTTGCGCCTACTCAAAGCCTAAATCCAATAAAACTCCAGTAAAGCCGATCCTCTACCAAGTCTCCAAATATGAAGCTTGATATACAAAAGGACCCTATACCCAGTGGGAGCTCACGTGCTCAAGATGATTGGGCACAAGGAGGCTCTAGAGAAACTGGGGCATACCATCAACCAGGAGCTTGCTGTAGATATTATTCTGCAGTCTCTCCCGCCTTCATTCGACGCGTTCATTATTAACTTTAATATGAACAAAATCGACTGTACTCCGGCAGAGCTGCTCAATATGCTCTTGACTACTGAGGAAACTCTGAAGGGAAAGCCTTCCACCTCTATCTTAATGGTTCCTTCCAGGAACAAGAAGAAGGGGAAGAAGGGCAAGGCCCCGGTCAAGAACTACAGTAAGGCTCTGAAACAGAAGGTTAAGCGGTCCAAGGAATACAGGTGTTTCCACTGTGGCCAGCTGGGTCACTGGAAAAAGGACTGTAAAGCGCTCCAAGGAGATAAGAGGGGAAGCATCGCTTCTGGCTCAGGTATATTCGTGACTGAAGTCATGTTTTCATCTTCTTCTATTTCATGGGTTTTGGACACTGCATGTGGAGTTCACATTTGTTCAAATGTGCAGGAACTCAAGAGAAGAAGGCAGGTGGGACAGCATGAGGTAGACCTACGCGTTGGAAACGGGGCACGGGTTGCTGCTGTTGCTGTAGGAGACTATTTCATTTCTTTACCATCTGGCATTGTATTGGAATTAAACAATTGTTATTTTGTACCGAGCATCACCAAAAATATTATCTCTATTCCTGCTCTTGTCAGGAAAGGATTTGCCTTTGAATGCAATATTTCAAAGTGTGTTTTATCTTATGATAATATTGTTTATGGAACTGGTTCAATTAACATTGGGTTATTCATGTTGGACATGGAAAATTCTATAAATAATATTGATAATAAGAAAGCCAAGTATGCTGATGACAGCACCTTGCTATGGCATAGTCGTTTAGGCCATATTAACGAGAAACGCATTAAGCGGTTGCATGAACATGGACTGCTGGGATCATTCTCCTATGAGGAGATTGATACATGCAAAGCTTGTTTGATGGGTAAAATGACGAAGTCACCTTTTCCTCACAAAGGTCAAAGGGCTTCAGGTTTACTTGACCTTATACACAGTGATGTGTGTGGGCCGTTTAGTAAACATGCCAGAGGTGGCTATCAGTACTTCATTACCTTTACTGATGATTTCAGTAGGTATGGTTATGTCTATCTGATGAGACATAAGAGTGAATCTTTTGACAAGTTCAAAGAGTTCAAGAATGAAGTACAAAATCAGCTAGGCCGAAATATCAAGGCACTTCGCTCAGATCGAGGTGGAGAATACCTAAGTCATGCGTTTACTGACTATCTAAAGGAGTGTGGGATTATCTCACAGCTCACTCCACCAGGAACACCGCAATGGAATGGTGTGTCCGAGAGGAGAAATAGAACGTTACTTGATATGGTTCGTTCTATGATGAGTCAGGCTAATCTACCTTACTCCTTTTGGGGTTTTGCACTGGAAACAGCTGCAAAGGTACTAAACCGAGTGCCATCCAAGGCAGTTTCTAAGACTCCATATGAGTTATTGTATGGGAAACAGCCAAGCTTGACATTTATCAGGATCTGGGGCTGCGAGGCTTATGTCAAAAAGCTCGCCTCTGGGAAACTGGAGAGCAGATCTGAGAAATGTATCTTTGTCGGTTACCCTAAGGAAACTAAGGGTTATTATTTCTACGATCCCAAGGAGAACAAGGTTTTTGTTGCTCGGACGGCTATATTTCTTGAGAAGGAGTTTCTTCTGCAAGAAGCCAGTGGGAGAGAAATAAAGCTGGATGAGAATCCAGAGCAAGGACAAAGTAGTCAAGCGCAGTTGGATGAGCCTGAGCCGGTAGAACAGGTTATTGAATTACCTGAGGCTCAGATATCACGGGAACCGCGAAGATCGGGTAGGATCCGTCGTCAGCCTGAGCGCTATGACGGAGTCTACATCATTGATAATGATGAACCCCTCACTTATGCGGATGCGGTCAGTGGACCGGAGTCAGCGAGATGGCTTGAAGCTATGCGCGCCGAGATGGACTCTATGTCAGATAACCAAGTCTGGGATTTGGTTGATCCGCCTCCGGAAGTTATCCCTATAGGCTGTAAATGGATCTTCAAGAAGAAGATTGACATGGATGGTAACGTGGTTACCTATAAAGGCAGGCTAGTTGCGAAAGGTTTCAAACAAATCTACGGGATAGATTATGATGAAACTTTCTCACCTGTAGCCATGTTTAAGTCTATTCGGATTCTTTTCGCGATAGCAGCATATTACGATTATGAGATCTGGCAAATGGATGTGAAAACAGCTTTCCTGAATGGAAATCTGGATGAGGATGTGTACATGACACAACCTGAAGGTTTCACTAATCCATCAGATCGTCATAAGATATGCAAATTAATGAAGTCCATTTATGGACTGAAACAAGCATCAAGAAGCTGGAATATTCGTTTTGATGAATCAATCTCTGAGTTTGGTTTCATCAAGAACGAGGACGACCCGTGTGTATATAAGAGGTTTAGTGGGAGCGTGATTACATTCCTAGTCCTCTACGTCGATGATATCTTGATCATTGGAAACGACATTCCTGAAATGCATGCGGTTAAGGCATGGTTAAGGAAATGTTTCCAGATGAAAGATCTAGGAGAAGCAGCCTATGTGTTAGGTGTGAAGATCTACAGGGATAGATCTAAGAGGCTTCTCGGGCTGTGCCAGAGTACTTACATCGATAAGGTCCTGGAAAGATTTCATTTAGAGAATTCTAAAAGGGGATATCTTCCAGTCAGACATGGTCTGAATCTTTCGAAGAGTCAGTGTCCACAAACACAGACTGAGAAAGATGAAATGGACAATACGCCTTATGCTTCGGCTATTGGATCCATTATGTATGCGATGTTGTGTACTCGCCCAGACGTCGCTTACGGGTTAAGCGTGACCAGTCGGTTCCAAAGTAATCCAGGTATGGCGCACTGGATTGCAGTCAAGAACATTTTGAAATATCTTCGGAGGACCAAAGATATGTTCTTGATATATGGTGGTCAGGAAGAACTCAGTATTGAAGGATATACTGACGCTTCGTTCCAGTCTGACCAGGATGATTTCCGATCGCAATCAGGCTATGTTTTTAGCTTGAATGGAGGTGCAGTGGTGTGGAAGAGTTTCAAACAGTCAACTGTTGCTGATTCCACAACAGAAGCCGAGTATGTTGCAGCCTCGGAAGCATCCAAGGAGGCAGTGTGGATTCGTAAGTTCGTGAGAGAACTTGGTGTCGTTCCTTCGAGTGCAGATCCTTTGGTTATCTTCTGTGATAACACTGGAGCAATCGCACAAGCAAAGGAACCACGGTCGCACCAGAAGTCCAAGCACATACAGAGACGGTTTCACTTGATCCGGGAGATCATAGATCGTGGCGAGATCAAAGTCTGCAAGGTACATACAGATGACAATCTGGCAGACCCGCTTACCAAGCCTCTGGCGCAGCAGAAGCATGAGAAGCACTGTAATAATATGGGTTTGAGATTCCTCAACCATTAGATTAAGTGCAAGTGGGAGATTGTTGGGGTATGCCCTTAAGGCTAATGTTTGAGGCCTTGGGATTGTAAAAGTATCATGTAATAAACTCTTATGTTTATAAAGGCATGGTTGTTATTCAGTTAAGCTACATTGTCTGCTGCAATATATGTTCTTCTGAATAATGTCTCAAAGCTGTTCAGCTAGGCTGACGTGCAGTTATGTCCTTAGTCGATGTATCTTGGTGAACATGAGACAGCCTTGATATAGGCTGACGTGCACTAGTGATAGACATAGGATTGCCGTCTCCTTGTTTAAGGAGTGTGGTGTTCTAAAGGGGCCCCCCCGGCTGAGATGATTGAGAAAGTGTATGGCCATACCCAGGTGACTGTGTTCATCTGATCTAATCATGCTCATCATATTGGAGCTACAAGCTTGACACGCTTGTCCAATAAGAACATCCAGTGGCAAAGGAAATATGTATGCCTAGTGAAGCCTAGTGAAAAGGATTCACACTTGAGCTGTGTTTTGGGTGTAGTCTTGGAAGACTCTTTCCTTTATATCGGGAGACAGTGATGTGTTGCTAGATACCCCTCACTGATCGTGATAATGTAAGTTATCGTTACCGACATTTAAAGGAAACCCTCAGGGTCGTACAATTTGATAATATGGCTTACTTAAGTCAGATCGTGTGGACTGAATTGTTTCGGTTCAGTTTAAAGGGATTTAAACTCTGATTGTAAGTGAGATCTGGTCTGATCATGTTTGATTGATTAGGGCTTGAGATCGGTAAGCTTCGATCGAGAGTGTTGATGCTAGATCGATCAGATCAGAAGCATCTGGAGATGAATGGTCAGATCTAGGACCTTAGGGTCTAATTCGATCTAGACTTAATGTTTGGGCTGATTTGGTTTGGTCATTGAACCAAACATCTTGAACCGGCTCATGGGTTGAGCGCAAGGTTCAGGTGGGAGAAGAGAGTTGCGCATGGTTCACTTGGTGAACGCATAACGCACGTAATCATGGCTTGCTATTTTGGGAACTCTCGGTCGGTTTTCAACGTGGGAACGTTTCCACGTTCACTTGCAACGCCTCCTCTCTATTCCTCTTGCGAATTCGCTCTTGGCATTAGACGACTCACGGCTGGTGGCGTGAAGGTTGACGACAAGAGGATTCGGCCAAATTTTCATCTCATCATCCCTCAAACGATCGAGGAAGCTTTGGAGCATTGCTAGCACAAATCGCCCCAAAGAAGTAGGCCTTCTTCTTCTTGTGTGCGACAGCCTTTGGAGGAGATCTCTTTTTCTTTCTTCTTCCAAGACACCATCCAAGAGATGGCGACGGTATGGATCATTCTCACATCTATCTAAGTTGATCATATGCAATAGAAAGATCTTTGAAAGCCCTTCTTCCGCTTGCAAAATTTTATGCGCCACCCTAATAGGGTTTTCGCCCCCCTCTCGAAAGGGGTCCTTCACTCATCCAGGGGGCCCCTTTAGAACATCACACTCCAATTAAGGAGACGGCAATCCTATATCTATCACTAGTGCCCTAACCTGATTCAAGCTCACCATCCAAGATAGTCTATAATCATTATGTTTCAAATGATATTGAACTACCTCAAAACAATGACAATCATCATTTAGAAAACACAAATGATCTCAAGTCAGAGGAAATGTGCCACTTGTCGCATTCAAGGATTATTCACATTGTGACAACCAATTGAATATCCTAGTAGGGTCTGTCCAGTACATCCAATGTACCCATGAGTCTACATCTTATTCCATGCTCGAAGCATCCTATAAGATTAGAACACATATTAGTCTCAATCATATCAAGGCTGTCTCATGTTCACCAAGATATCTCGACTAAGGACTTTATAGCATGTCAGCCCAGCTGAACAGCTATGAGACATTATTCAGAAGTACAATTATTGCAGCAGACAATATAACAACCTGAATAACAACCATGCCTTTATAAACATAAGAGTTTATACATGATACTGTTACAATCCCAAGGCCTCAAACATTAGCCTTAAGGGCATACCCCAACAGCATCCCTTCTTGGAGGTGGCACAAGTTGATTGGAAGACTCTCCTAAGGCATGATTCTTCTTCCCGAGGCTAGCACCGGGTGAGGAAGAAGAAAGCTCAAGGAATCCGTGTGTGCGAGATTGCAGGGGGCAAACACTTGGGCGCCTTCCTTGACATCGGCTTCTCATTGCTTAAAGGTACTTATTATCACATCATGTCGACTCCCTCGCTTGACGATCTGCATTGGGTTTTTGGGAATAGCCTGTTTCGGGGATATTATTCCACTGTGCAATGTGTATGTGTTGTGATGACTCTGAAAAATTATAAAATATCCCCGGGGTTTCCCAACAGTGGTATCAGAGCGACTTGCAAGACTCGAACAATGTAATTTCTTGCTTTTCCATGCTCACATGCCATATCTCAATTTTCGCAAATTGCATGATCACATGGCGCATGAATTTTTCTAAGTAGGAAAAATTAGGGTTTCTTGTTCCTATCATCTTGTCAATCTCTTTTGGATTTTTGGTTATTTTTCTTGTTTAATTTAAACATCAAAGGCGCACATAGTTTTGTCAAGTAGGATGGGCATTGTGTCTTCGAACTGGTCGGGTCTCTTGATCTGACAAAATTGCCAGCCGAAAGGATCTATGAAATCATCATGAAAAATTAATTGCGAATAACCAAAATATTTTTGATAAGAAGATGAGGAAAAGAGACTTGTTTTATGAAAAAGTAAAATTTTAGATTTTATGTTTTTCATGAGCATGTAGAATTACATGAGTAAATACCTTGGTTGTGCATAATGTTGTGGTCATGAGTCAAGCCCCTTTGCATGCCTGTGATGTATCCTTGTGAGGCCTGCGTGCCGCTTTTCTTTACTTTTAACTAAGAAGAAGATTTAGGGTGGCGCATGTACTTGGAGATTGACGCATGCATGCTTGCTTGCGCACCTTGCTTGGTGGCGCAAGAAGCACTCTTCCATGATAGCGCATGGTGTAGTGGCGCAAGATCACTTGGCCAAGCCTTAGGGCTTGTGTGCTAGGTGTCTTGGTCCATACATGGTGGCACATCATTCTTGAAGGAAGCCCATGGCATTGGCCGAACATATGGGGGTGCTTCTAGGGTTTCCCTAGAACTACCTCAAGGGTTTGAGAGCTAAACCATGATGAGAAGGACCTTGGAGCCAACCTTGAAGACCATGCTAGAGGTCGGCTAGGCTAGGTCTAGTTTTAGGGGGCTTGAGTCCTAAGTCAAGAGTTGAACCTCCTTTTGGCATGGGTTGGTTCAAAGTCTTGAATAGGCTATGATCACATCATTCTTTTACTATTTTTCCAGTATCTGTTAAAGCATACCTGTGATGTTTTATAGTTATGTTTTCACTATAGGATTGCATGCCTGTATTGTTAGACATAAGATAAAACTGATGAAACCTTCAACAAAAACCCTCAATTAAAATATCAAGCTAGTAGCCTTCTAATGCATAGCCCTCACTAAGCTATCGATTAGTGGAGTTGTGAACTATTTCCCACCCTCGTAGGATACACCCACTTATCTTTAGAAAGTGTGTGGTGGCAATGGTTTCCCTAGTCCAGTTTTAACCTGGGTGTGCCTTCGCAAGTTAACCTGGGTGTGCCTTCGCAAGGAAACTTATTGGCCCTGGGCATAACGGTTAGGAATGGACTTGACTAGATTTTCATATGTGCTGGGCACATGATAAAACTCTAGAGGCATCGTTGAGAGGTTAGGGTTTCATGCTATATCCAACCCTCACTGGACATGAAATGCCTAGACTGTCTCAATAAGGGGAGTTGCTTGGAGCAATCGGCCGGCGAGCCCACCTTAAGAAACATGGATCACTTTGTGCATCTCATCCCACCCTCATGGGACGCAGAGCCTCATGTGGAATAAGGATCTCATCTCACTAGGAAATCTTAAATTTCCCGGTTGACTTTGTGGGTTGTCAATCCGATAAAAATAGTTGGAGCAATGGCTGTGAACAATGGTAGTACTAATCTGCTAATTCTTGGTTGTTGTAGAACAATGGCTGTGAACAATGGTAGATGGTCACTGCGATCTACCCTGAAAAGGGATAAGTTGGTTGGATCCAACTTACTGGATTGGTATATGAACTTGAGAAATGTGCTTAAGCTCGAGAGGAAGCTCTATGTCCTTGGGCAACAAATTCCTGAGCCACTTCCATGCTCGGCCTCAGCGGCTGAGAAGGATGCTTATGATAATCATTAGGCTGATACTTTGGAGGTTGTTAATTTGATGCTAACCAACATGTCGCCTGAATTAAAAGGGCAATATGAATCTAAGAGTGCCTCTGAGATTATTTCTAATCTTAGGCAGCTCTTTGATGAATTGGTTGAGCTCAACCCTCCTAAAGTAGACATTCAATGTGTTGAGCTGAAAGGCTTAACTAAGTCATAGAAGATAAAGATGGAAAGAGTCAGGAATAACATGTGCTACGCATGTGGAGGACCACGTCACATGATAAAGGACATGGTGCGACTTGAGAATGAGAAGAAGAGAGGCAAGACTTCATCTTCATGCTCAGGTATTTATGTTACTGACGTCAACCTTTCTACTTCTATGTCATGGGTATTGGATACCGCATGTGGAGCTCATATTTGTACAAATATGCAAGGGCTCAAGAAAACTAGATCGGTGCGCCCTGCAGAGATTGACCTACGGGTTGGAAACGGGGCACAGGTTGCTGCCGTTGCTGTAGGAGTTTTGACTCTCTCCCTGCCTTCTAGACTTCAGTTAGAGCTAGATAATTTATATTATGTACCTTCACTTACTAAGAACATTGTATCCATTCCTTGCTTAGCAAAGAAGGGATTTAAGTTTGAAATAAATAAGAACTTCTGTTCTTTTTCATTTACAAATATGTTCTTTGGGAAGGGTACTTTATGCAATGGTTTATATGTCTTGGACATGGATAGCTCTTTTTGTAACATAAATAATAAAAGGACCAAACTAAGTAGTTCAGTTGGTGCTTTCCTATGGCATTGTCGGTTAGCCCATATAAACAAGAATCGCATCCAACAACTCCATGTAAATGGGTTGTTAGATTCAAGTTCCTTAGAGGAATTTGATACTTCTGAACCTTGTTTATTAGGAAAAATGACAAAAGCGCCCTTCACCAAGACTGGTGAGAGGGTAGGAGGTTTATTGGATCTCATACATACTGATATGTGTGGGCCATTTAATAAACAAGTTAGAGGAGGATACAACAATGTCATCACATTTACTGATGACTTCAGTATATATGGTTATATCTACTTGATGGGACATAAGTCTGAATCCTTGAGAAATTTAAGGAGTTCAGACTTGAAGTAGAGAATCAGCTTGGTAGATCCATTAAGGCTCTTCGATCAGATCGTGGTGGACAGTACCTGAGCGGTGAGTTATTTGACTATCAGAGAGAGTGTGGGATCCTGTCCCAACTCACTCCTCCTATAACACCTCAATGGAATAGTGTGTCTGAAAGGAGAAATCAAACCTTGTTGGGCATGGTTTGATCTATGATGAGTCATGCAACTCTACTACCCTCATTTTGGGGTCAAGCACTTGAGGCAGCTTCTCTGATATTGAATAACGTTCCATCTAAGAGTGTCTCCAAGATACGATACAAGATATGGAGTGGGAGACGCCCTAATCTCACTTTTATCAAGATGTGGGGATGTGAGGCCTATGTCAAACATCAGGATTCTAGTAAACTAGAACCTAGATATGATAAATGCGTATTTGTAGGGTACCCTAAGGAAACTAAGGGTTACTACTTCTATGTTCCCACCGAGAATAAAGTTTTTGTTCCTCGGGGTGCTGTCTTTCTAGAGAAAGAATTTCTCATGAAAGAAGTCAGTGGGAGGAAGTTTGACTTAGACGAGGTCCAAGTGCAACCACAAGACAAAGAGATGGAACCTGAGCCACATTCACCGGTTGCTGCGCAACCTGAGGCTCGGACACAGGCCTCACGCAGGTTAGGGAGGATTCGTCGTGCGCCTGAGAGGTATGGGTCGCTGCCGACTCAACATGGCGGGATCTTCATCATTGAGGATGAACCCAGGACTTACGATGAGGCGGTCAGTGGACTGGACTCCAAGAAATGGCTTGAGGCCATGCGATCCGAGATGGATTCCATGTCAACTAACCAAATCTGGGATTTAGTTGAGCCGACTAATGGGGTAAAACCCATAGGGTGTAAATGGGTCTTCTAGAGGAAGACAGACATGGATGACAACATAGTTACCTATAAAGGTAGACTAGTGGCTAAGGGATTTAAACAAGTCCACGGGGAGGACTATGATGAAACCTTCTCGCCAGTTGCCATTGATGACACCAAAATTTATAGTAAATTTCACACCATTTCATAGATATTCTTGTGTCATATTTACACTCTTTGCATATTTTTATGCCTTTTTTATCAATTATTGCGAAATCTACACTCTTTTTAGTTTTTGATTGTTTTCAGGTAAAAAGGCATGATTTTCAGGTGTTTTCAAGCAATTCAGATGCATGGATGAATTCCCACTATCAAGAGGAGATTACATGACAAATTTCTTGAAGATTGGAGCTTCAGACCAAATTACGGCGGGGCCGTAATCTATATTACGGTACTGTAATTTCACCGGCTACTGTAATATCATAGCACTGCCGTAATTTGGGAAATTTTCGTCTAGAAAGTTTTTTAGAAATTACAGCACTGCCGTAAAGAATTTCACGGGCCGTAATTTCAATCTTCTATTCACCCAGAAGATTTTCAGAGTTTACAGTAGGGCCGTAATTATTTCTACGGTGCCGTATTTTGGTGTGTTTTCTTACCCGATAGATTTGGGGAAAATACAGTACCGCTGTAAGTCATTTCATGGTACCGTAATTCTGGCCAAATCCTCTACAGAAGAACTTAAAGAAATTATGGCAATGCCGTAACCAAAACCACGACCATAATTCTATTCTGAAGACGCGATTTTCACGGACTTTTTGAAGCTTGATTTTTGCGCGATCGATTGCGGATGATCCAGGCGATAATTGGAAGATCCGTAAGTAGGAAAAATGGAGCTTTCGCCAAGGAGTGGAGGAGAACACAAAAAGCCCTAATTTTCGTCCACCATCGAGGGAGAAATCGAGTTACACGCCGCCGCTAAGGGTTTCGCCGCCGGGAAGCGTACAGCGCATCTCCGGTCATGAAATTTAAGGGGAAGTTACGCATAGAAGTTCAGGATCTTAAGGATTGAATTCATAAGATGATATATTTATTTAAAATTTTGTGAAGCAATTAGTGGAATTTTCCATTGCTGTGAGAAAATTATTTTTGCTTTAGGCCAAGCAAAGTTTGAGCCCTATGTGTTTGATGACACCAAAATTTATAATAAATTTCATGCCATTTCAGAGATATTCTTCGGTCATATTTACACTCTTTGCTTATTTTTTATGCCTTTTTTTTATCAATTATTGCATAATCTACACTCTTTGGTTTTTGATTATTTTTAGGTAAAATGGCACGATTTTCTAGCGTTTTCAAGCAGTTCATATGCATGGATGAATTCCCACCACCAAGAGGAGATTACATGACAAATTTCAGAAGATTGGAGCTTCAGATTAAATTACGGCAGGGCCGTAATCTATATTACGGTAACGTAATTTCATCGGCTGCCGTAATATTAGAGCACTGCCGTAATTTGGGAATTTTTCTTCCATAAAGGTTTTTGGAAATTATGGCACTGCCATAAAGAATTTCACGTGCCATAATTTCAATCTACTTTTCACCCAAAAGATTTTTAGAGTTTACGACAGAGCCGTAATTATTTCCACGGTGCCATATTTTGGTGCATTTTTCGACCCGAGAGATTTGGGAAAAATATGGTACCGTTGTAAGTCATTTCACGGTACCGTAATTCTGGTCGAATCCTCTATAGAAGAACTTAAAGAAATTACGGCAGTGCCGTAACCAAAACCACGGCCGTAATTCTATTCTGAAGACGCGATTTTCATAGACTTTTTGAAGCCCAATTTTTGCGCGATCGATTGCGGATGATCCAAACAATAATTGGAAGATCCGTAAGTAGGAAAAAGGGAGCTTTCGTGGAGGAGGGGAGGAGAACACAAAAATCCCTAATTTTCGTCCACCATCGAGGGAGAAATCGAGTTACACGCCGCCACCAAGGGTCTCACCGTCGGGAAGCGTACAGTGCATCTTTGGTCGTGAAATTTAAGGAGAAGCTATGCATAGAGGAGGAGAAGGTGCTCCAAAAGTTTCAGAGCAAAAGGATCTCAGACGAAGGAGAAATCAACAAACAACCGTGGCTGGCACTGTTCACGATGGGAAATTGCAGCTGTAATTTTCATTATAACCGTGTGGTTTTTTGTTCTTCCCCTTTTTCTTTAATTTCTTACACTTTGACACTATGGATTATTGTAATATTTTCTCTATGATAGCTTAAACGTTTTATGGGACATGGGGGAGTAATTCCCTTTGATTTCTGAATGATTAGATGAATTTTCCTTCTATCGTCACGTATAATTTTAGCATGATAATTCTACTTATGCGATGATTGTTCTTTAATTCTCCATAGGTTAATGTAGTTAATTATGTTTTAGAGTTCTCGCAATAAGAACCGAAAGGTGCCTTGCTTGAGAACTTGGAACCCTATAATTTCATGTTAGGAGCTTCCCGTAAGAAATTATGTTAGTTCTTATCTCTTGATTTTAGTAGTTTACTTGCCATGATTAATAATATGAACCTAGGATTGAGTCAATTTGTCAAACGTGGAGATCTGGTGCAAAAGCAAGGATCGGAACGTTGGGGAACCATACGTATAAGTCGTATTGAGACTCGGATGCACGAAAGTAATCCTTAAGATTCCACTTGTGACGATCAACTTAGAATTCGGATGCATGAAAGTGATCCTTGAGTTCTTTGTTTGATAATCTACTTATTTTCAGCTTGGGATAGATCTTGCGCGAAAGCGAGGATTGGTCCCTGCATGATTGTCTGCACGAAAGTGAGATGATCCTTTTATGAAGTAGATTATGTCTTTATCATGATAAAATTAAAATGACGATCTTCTATTCACATCTAATCATAGAAATTAAAGTGAATGAAACCCTAGTCCCAGTTTTCTCTCTCTAGTGTTTTCGTTTAGCTTTCGATATTTTACTTGCATAGTTTCGATTGCCTAGATAGTAAGAAATCAATTATTCGGTACTTGTTAGATGAGGTCTCTATGGGTTCGATATCTTTTATTACTTCAAGTATCCGTGCACTTGCGGACAGACAAGTTTTTGGGCATAACAAGTCTTTGGCTGCGCCGTAAGAGATAAGTTTTGTCTATCTACTTGTTGGATACAACAACCATGATCAAATCCATTCGGATTCTGCTTGCTATATCTGCATATCATAATTATGAGATATGGCAGATGGATGTGAAGACAGCGTTCCTTAACTGGAAGCTAACTAAGGATGTGTATATGACACAACCTGATGGCTTCATCCATCCTTCAGATGCCAGTAAGTTCTACAGGCTAAAGAAATCCATTTATGCATTAAAGCAAATACGGCCGTGTAAAGTTTTATGACAGTCCCGTAAAATCACAGAAGCTCTTAGGTCAAAACTGGTTCAAAAATACGGTACCGTGTAACAGTTTACGGTACTGCTGTAAAATCTCAGCAATCCTCTATTCAAAAATGACTCAAAATACGGTACCGTGAAACAGTTTATGGTACCACTGTAAAAATCAATCAGCGATGTTTTTTTCTTTAAAAAAAAAATATACGCCCGTAAAATAAATTGCGGTACTACCGTAAAATCAGGGAAAGTTTGGAAATTTCGTCAGAAAAATCTCGTGAAAATATGGCCCATGAAATAATTTATGATGGTACCGTAAAAACGAGGAAACTCTCGGGTTGATTTTGGCCACAAAATACGGTAGTGTAAAATTTTAGGGTAGTGCCGTAATTTTGTCACAACTCTCTGGTCGAAAGTGGACTGGAAATCCGGGGGTACCGTAATATACTTTACGACGGTGCCATATTTTGCACCAAATATTGTTTTACCTAGAAAAATAAAAGAAAAAATTAGTCCTAAGCAGAAATTAAAGCAAAAGAAAACAAATAGAGGTTAGAACGTTTGAGTTGCCTCCCAAGAAGTGCTAATTTAAAGGTCATTAGCTTGACCCTTTTTCACTCGGATTTGATCGTGAATTCCTTAATTGCCCTTCTGATCTTTCTTTAGGTTGGGCATCACATTGAACCGCATAAGGCTCAGCCTTGAAACAATCTCCAATTTTGCTCCAAATCTTCATTCCTTTGTCAAACAATCTAGATTTTCTTCTTCTTTTTCTCTTTCTTCCATAAATTTTATTTTTCTTTTCCTATAATACATCATCAACATCCTCAGAAGAATTGTTAGTTTCAATATTTGGGGATTCATCAAATAAATTCTGAACATCATAAACAACATCATCAATTATATCAATACTACAGCATGATCCAGGGTATGAAAGTTTATTCAATGAATCATTAAGATCAAACTCAACAATGTTTTCATAAATTTTAAAAGTAATTTTTCCCACTTTAACATCAATATGGGCTCCTGCAGTGGCTAAGAGTGGTCAACCAAGAATTATGGGATTTATATGATTTTCTTCCATGTCTAAAACTACAAAAGCTGTAGGTAAGAAAAATTCACCTATTTTTATTCGTACATTCTCTAATATACCTACAGGATACTTTACTAATAAATCCGTGAGCTGTAAAGATATAGATGTAGGTTTAAGCTCTCCAATGTTTAGTTTCCTGTAAATAGATAGAGGCATTAGACTCACACTTGCACCCAAATGACATAAGGCTCGATCAAAAGCCACAGTGCCAATTGAACAAGGTATAGAAAAACTACCTGGATCCTTCAGTTTTTGTGGTAATTTCTTTTGTATGATGGCACTACAATCTTCAGTCAAAGTTACAGTGCAAGTACCATAATCATCTAATTTTCTATTGTTAGACAATATTTCTTTCAAAAACTTAGCATAAGATGGCATTTGAGAAATAGATTCAGTAAATGGAATATTAATATAAAGCTTCTTCAAAACTTCCAGAAATTTGCCAAATTGTTTGTCTAGTTTATTTTGAACTAACCTTTGAGGAAAGGTATTGCTAGTCTATATGGTGGAGGTAAATTAGACTTAGAATCATCTTCTTTACTTAGCACATCTCCTTTTGGTTCATCACCTTTTTGAGGTGTTAAACTAGGTAAGGCTTGTTCATGTTTAGAAGACTCCTCTAATTCTAACTTGTGATCATGATCATCATAAGACTCTTTCTCATTAAGTTCAACTTTCCCTTTAGGTTCTTCTAGTTGTTTCCCACTTCTAGTTATAAAAGCATTACAGTGCTCCCTAGGGTTTAGTTCAAGTTTAGCAGACAATTTCCCAGGGGGCCTACAAGAACTACTAGCTTGTTGTGCAATTTGATTTTCAAGAATTTTGTTGTGGGCAGTCAAGGATCCTACTTGTGAAGCTATTTGACTAACCATTTCTTTAAGATGTTCAATTTCTTTACTTTTATTTTGTATGAACTGATTTTGATTAGCCATCATCTTCTCAAGCATAGACTCAATATTAGAATTGTGCTTTTGATTTTGATTTTGATTAAAATTCTGATTTGGTCTTTGGTATCCTTTATTCTTAGTGTTTCCCCACACATTGTTATTGTTTTTCCATGAAAGGTTGGGGTGGTTTCTCCATCCAGGGTTATATGCACTAGAATAGGGATCACTAGTTCTATTTTGATTGTAGTTCCCTACAATATTAGCATGTTCACTACCTTGATCTACAATATCTGTACAATTTTCAGAAACATGACCATCATTACCATAAATATCACAAACAAGAGAAGAAATAGCAGCAGTTTGCATCTTAAAAGAATTGAACCTGTTGCACGAAGAATCTACCTTCTCTACTAAGGTACGCCATCCATCATTTTCGTTCTTACCTTGAGAAGGTACGTAAAGTACTCCTCTCTCAGAAGTCCACTGATTATGGTTTAGAGCCATCTCCTCCAGCAATTTGAAAGCAGCATCAATCGTTTTGCTCATAAGAGCTCCTCCTACAGCAGCATCAACAGTTAGTCTGGTATTATAAAGCAATCCATTATAAAAGGTATTCAATAAAACCCAATCTTCAAGGCCATGGTGAGGACACTTCCGTTGTAAATCATTGAATCTCTCCCATGCCTCGCTGAATGACTCTCCATCCTTTTGTTGAAAGCTTGTAATTTGATTTCTCAGTTGAATTGTTTTGCTTGGAGGGAAGTATTTCATCAGAAAAGAATTTGATAGTTGATCCCAAGTTGTAAAGGTACCGGTGGGTTGTGATTGTAGCCATGATCATGCTCGGTCCCTAAGAGAAAACGGAAATAATCTCAATAGTATTGCAAAGTTCTAAAAATAAAGCAAGATGTTGGTTCGGATCTTCCAGAGGAGATCCTCCAAACTGATTCTGTTGTATCATAGAAAGAAAAGCAGACTTAATCTCAAAGTTGTTAGCCTCAATGACGGGTCTAGCAATGCTTAAGTGAATTTCTTGTGGATTAGGGGCTGCATAGTCCCTAAGTGTTCTCTCATTATTCGCCATGACTACAACTTCCTCTTGTTGTGTCTCTTATAAATCCTCTATAAGTCTCAACTTCCTACGCACTCTAAGGGTTTTGTTAATTTTAGGATCCAATTGAACAAGAGGTCCTGACCTAAGACTCCTGCGCATACAAAGTAAATAGATTAAGTAATTTCAAGAAAAACAGAAAATAAACAGAAAATAAAAACCTAATAATATAATAAAAATAGTAAATAGAAATAAAAAAAATAGTAAAAAAAACCTCGTCTAGCAATACTCTCAATATCTTCAATATTGACAAAACTATGGTCCCCGGTAATGGTGCCAAAAACTTGTTGTGTCCTAACAAGTAGGTAAACAAAACTTATTTATGAAGTCGCAGCCAAAACTTATTGTATGGCGCACAGGGACTTGTCACCCCTTGATACGGCTCCAAATACTTGTTGAGTTACCACACTTGTTGTTTTCTCTGCAAGTGCATGATGTAGGGGTAGATCACAAGCATGCAAACAACGAGTTTCAAAAATATTGTTTTTGTTAATATCATAAACTAGAGAAAACCGAATTACACTAACGAAGTTGGAAAATAGTTTTTTTGTAATTTTAGATAAGAAAACCGAAACTTATGCTAATTGCTTGAAAATAAAAGTTACACTACTTGCTTTAAAGTAAATGACGATATCTTAAAGAAGACTCACCTTGCGATCCTTGAGAATAGAAGGACCGTCCTTCTCGTTCTTCCCGGTCCTACTCTGATGGAAGGTGCAGGTTACACACAGGGCATCCAGCAATCCCACACAGGCGTGGGTGAGTTATAAAGTTAATTAAACACCAACAATGCTAAAGAGTCAAGAGGGAGGCTAGTCCTCCAAGTTCTCTTGCTAACAAAGAAATAGACTATCTAAAAAAGGGGGGGGGGGGGGGGGGGGAAGAGAGGGTGAAGCGCCAAGCATCCTTCACCTTGTGCCAATCCCAACAAAGATCCAAAGATGTGTAGTAAGATGTTCTTTAGAGTGTAGGAAGTGAAAGCACAAGAGGTTGGAATACTTAACTTAGAGAATCGCCTTGAAGAAGACCAAGTGGTGCTCCCATGATCTTTCCGCCATCTTGACTTCTAGATCTCTTTGATGTTCTTGCCTTGATGGAGATGAGTCTCGGTCTTGCTTGTTGAAAGGGAGAGGTGAGGAGATAAGATGAGAGGCTCGGCTCTTGAGGGAAGAAGAGGGAAGAAGGAAGGTTTGGGCGACACAAGCACCCTTCATTTGGCTAGGAAACTAGTCAACAATATTATTTCAACAATGCTATGCACATGATGCAATGGGGATACATAAATAGGCAGCTTAGGGATGAGGATAAGGTGAGGGCAAGGTGGTCATTGGCCCCTTGCGCCCCTTACATATTTGGAGGAAATTCGAAATGGACACAAGGCATTAAGTGGGCTGATCTTGTTGCCTTCTTTGGATGGCTGAATTGGCAAGTCTTGAATTCGAATGGCTGGATTCCTTGAGGTGTTGGCGAGGGAGAATTTGAACTTTGAAAACCTTCCTTGTTGGCTTGGGCAGCAATGAGAAGAAGGAAAGAATTATTCCCCCTAATTGTAGATCTTGATGGTGCACTCCATGATTTGTGGATCTAGATTGGGCGTCCCTTGAATTGTGGATCTTAACCGATCCTTGCTTGATTTTGAGGATGAGGTTGGCGCATGACTCCATGGGGCTGATGTTTCTTCAATCGGAAAGGATCTTGAAGTGGGGCTTTGAAGTGAAGTTGAGTTGGAGGTCCCCTTTTGAGCTAGTTTGAAGTGAACCTTCCAAAATGGGAGCTAGCTTCTTGGAGTGGGGTGAACTAGCTGATTTGCATCACTTGAGCTGAATATTATATGTATCCAAACTACATGCACAAACCTACCATGACATTACAATGCACAACCTACCAACAACATTCATAAAAGTAAACTACATGATAGACTTGGGGGTGGACTAACCTAACATGCCATGCAATGCAAATAAGGAAAGTGCTGAAAAGGAAAGTGGACTCTAAGTGAAGCCATACCTGATGGGCTTCCTCCGAGTCCTAGTGGATCTTCTAGGAGCTGTGTTAGGCCCTCCATCAGTGCACGGATACTCGAAGTAATAAAGAAATATATCGAACCCACAGAGACCTATGTTGTCAAGTACCAAATAATTTATTTTTTCCTATATAGGCAATCGAATAAAAGCAAAGTAAAGATCGAAAACACACGAGAAAATACTATCAGAGAGAAACTGGGACTAGGGTTTCATTCACTTTAATTTTCATGACTAGATATATAAGGATATTCATCAATCAAATTCTATTATGATAAAGGCCTAATTTACTTTGTAAAGAGATTAAATCACTTTCGTGCAGATAACCATGCAGAGACCAATCCTCGCTTTCGTGCAAGATTTATCTCAAGCTAATGATAAGTAAACATCAAATAAATAACTCGAGGATCACTTTTGTGCATCCGAGTTCTAAGTTGATCGCCTCGAGCGGAAACTCAAAGATCACTTTCGTGCATACGAGTCTCAACACAAGTTCTACCTATGGTTCTCCAACATTCCGATCATCATTTTCGTGCAAGATCTCCATGTTTGACACAATAACTCAATCCTAGGTTCATAATTATCATCATGGCAATTCAAACTACTAAAATAAAGAAATAAGAACTTAACCTAATTTATTACGGTGAGTTCCTATTAATCAATTTTAGGGTTCCAAGTTCTCAAGCAAATCACCTTTTGGTCCTTATTGTGAAAACTCTAAATTATGATGACAAAAAGTAAACTAAAGAGAATCTTAGAGTAATAATCGCATAGGTAAAAATATCAAAGTAGAATAATCATGATGAAAACAAAAAGTATCTAGTCATTAAGAAAATCAAAGGGAATTACTCCCCCATGTCCCAAAGAGTGTTTAAGGTAGCATGGTGAAGAAAATACAATATTCTATTGTTTCAGAAGATCAAAAATCAAAAGAAAAGAAGTTTTAGGAAAATACACCACGGCTGTGAAATTAAACAAAGCAGTAATTTGCAAAGGAGGTCGATGAACAGTAGCGACACCTCATTTTTCTTTGATTTCTCCTCCAATTGATCTCCTTCATTCTAAAATTTCTAGTACGTTGTCCTCCTCCAGGTGAAGCTTCAGTATGAATTTCATGGCCGAAGATGCTCTGGATTTGTCACTGCAGCGGAACCCTAGGTGGTGGCGTGTAACTCGATTTCTCCCTATACAGTTGATGAAAAATGGGGCTTTTGGTGTCTTCGTGATCCTCTCGTCGAAAGCTCTCTTTCTTCTTTTTACGGCATCAAATATAAAGGTCTGGATCATCCGCAATCTTCTTCATAAAAATTGGGCTTCAAAATTGACTATGGAGTCGCGTTCAAAAATATGACATTGTAATATTTCACGGTAGTGCCGTAAAATCGCGCGCGTTCTATGATTTGAATTGTCTGGCAAATACGGCACCGTATAATGGTTCACAGTACTGCCGTAAAATCGGCTGAACTCTCTGGTTGAAATCGTTTGGAAAATATGGCCCATGTCAAAGTTTACGGTAGTGCCATAAAATCAGGAATTATCTCTGTTCTGAATGCGCTTCAAAATACGGCAGTGTTAAGTTTTACGGCAGTGCCGTATTTTTCATTAAACCTTCTGGTCGGAAATTCCACCAATTTAATGCAGTGCTCTGATATTACAGTATTGTACGGAAATACGGTACTGTAATATAGAATACGGCACTACCGTATTTTGGTTGGTTTCTTCGATTTGCGTGAAATTTGTCAAGTGATCTCCTCTTGATGATGGTAACTCTTCCATGTCTTTGATTTTGCTTGAAAATGCCTTAAAATAGTGCCTTTTTACCTGAAAATCATGAAAAACCAAAATAGAAGTAGATTTTGCAAGATTTGATGAATTTAGCAAAAAAATAAGCAAAAGATCTTCAATTTAGCATGAAAAGTTATATCACATGATACAAAATATACTATATATTTTGGTGTCATCATCTCTCGAAGAGCCAGTGTCCCACCACACAGGCTGAGAGGGATGACATGAGTTGAGTGCCCTATGCTTCGGTAGTGGGATCGATTATATAAGCAATGTTATGTACTACACCAGATGTGGCTTATGCTGTGAGCATAACCAAACGATACCAATCCAATCCATGATTGCAGGACTGGGTGGCAGTAAAGAACATCCTTAAGTATCTGAGAAGAACTAAGGATCTGTTCTTGGTCTATGGGGGACAGGAAGACCACAGTATGCAGGGCTACACTGATGCGTCGTTGCATTCTGACACTGACGACTTCAGGTCGCAGGCCGGCAATGTGTTCAAGATGAATGGAAGCGCTGTATGCTGGAAGAGCTTCAAGCAATCCACCATAGCTGATTCTACAACTAAGGCTGAGTATATGGCCGATTCTGAGGCAACCAAAGAAACTGTTTTGATAAGGATGTTATTTTCTGAACTTCAGGTGGTTCCTAGTGCAGTGCATCCCATTGAGCTCTACTGTGACAACAATGGGGCAATTGCACAAGCCAAGGAACCACGGTCTCATCAAAGGTCCAAACACATATTCAGGAGATTTCGCCTGATCCGAGAGATCATTAACAGAGGTGATGTCAAGATTAGCAAAGTTGACATAGAGAACAATCTAGTAGACCCATTAACCAAGGCTTTGGCGGAGCAGAAGCATGATGGTCACGCTAGAGATATGGGGTTGAGGTTCCTCAACCTCTAGGTCTTAGTGCAACTGGGAGATTGTTGGTGTATATGCCCTAGGACCTACTATTGGTCCATTATTATACTACTTGACTTTGATGTTTATATATCTTTCTAGCATTGTCATTATCTATGTTTGTCAACATCTGCGTTTGTGTACTTACATGATAATGTCCTTGGAGACAGATTGGATCTGTGCTCAAATGATTGTCCCTAGTCAATGTACCTGGCTGGATATGGGATAGCTCTAGTACTTGTGAGACTGGTATATGGGCAGGTTAGGCACAAGGTTCTAACGCAGAGATATGGGTATATCAGTGGTGGATATACTGGACAAACCCACTACGAGGCTATGACTTGGTGTCATGAGTTATCCTCACAAGTGATAGGAGATGCATTGATCCCTTAACTTGAGGTCATTGACCATTCTATATGGTTAGGGACCTGCTTTGATACAACATAACACCTCGCCGTAGTTGGGAGGTAATAACGGTTGTCACTGAGCATGTCACGACCCATATGAGAAGGTCAATGGACAGACAGAGGATTTGCCCCTTCCTATGCGAAGCCTGATATACATGGAGCTCCTCTATAGATCTATGACTGAAAGTGTGTGGCCATACCCAGGTGAGAAACTGATTTAGTCATGACCATGTGATTGGGTGAAAACAAGTGGTGACGCACTTGTCCAATCAGATATCAATTCAGCAAAGAGACTGTAATGCATCTATACCTAGTTGCGATGATGGGATGTCGATGTTGATATCTATTCCGATGACTTGGGTAGCAGCGATGCACTGCTAGGTGCCACTCACTGCTTGTGGTGACCTTAGGTCAGCACTGCCAACATAAGAGGAACCTACAGGGTCGCACACCAAGATACTCATGTTTTCATATTGATCAGGTAGCCTTTAGATCGACTTATTGGATAACTCAGATCTATTTGGGTGATTTCATCAGCGCCAATGGGCCTGATGAGATGGAAGAAACTTATTGGAGCCAACTTCCATTTTTGGCATATTGACCAAATTAACCATGGTTAGCCTTATTTGACCTTGGGTTAACTTGGATTGGATCCAATGGCTTGGTTAACATGCATAATGGACTTTGGGCTAGGCCCATTGCTTAATTGGGCTCACCAATAAGTTGTCATGAAGAGATTAGAGGCTTAAAGGGAATAATGGGGAGAGAAATATCTCAAGGGCGCATGAAGAATCCTAGTTGGACTAGGATTTGCGCATATCACACATATGGCATCTTCAAGTGATCAAATTTGATAAGAATTTGATCTAATCACTTGAGATATCGATTGAGATTTAATTGGGAGCAAGTGGGGCTGATTATTTACATAATTAGAATTCAAATTGGATTAGGATTTGCGCCCATACCTGTAACGCCCCTCGATACTTAACCCCGAAGTTCATGCGGAAATCATACGAGGAACGTCACGAGAAATAAAACCGAACGCCAAGATCATACTACTAACGGAGCTAGGGAATAAAAGATCTGAAAATTTATACAAAAATCCGGCAGCATGTATGCGTACATACAAGGTCGGGAAAATTCCCATACATGTACATGCTGTACTGATTCATAACAACAAGTAATTTCAACTTATATAATACTAAACATAACCGAATCAGTTCACAACTCCGTACTATACATATATGGAGACAAAATCTCATATCACAGCAGACTGAACATAAAATCCCATCAAAACGGTGAAAATACCACAACCGAAATCTTATAACAAAATGGGCCTAAGCCCTCACATGTAACCAGAATATAGTATCCATCATCCAAAACAAAGTATAACCAATACAGGCACGCAGGCCCCAGATAACGGAGTCACGATACAAGTATTCAAATACAACCGAAATCTTTTACAAGGTCCATATCACAAAGCCCAAAGCTTCGTCAAGCTACTCATATCTCAAGGTGCATAACGCTGTATCAATCACGGTCTCTCACCTGTAGATATTAGAGGGGGTGAGCTAACAGCTCCGCAAGTGAGAATCCCTATGAAACCCCTCCATTAATACATTCAAAAATATAGCATGTAAGGTTTTTCAAAACATTTACCGAATGCGATTATTAAATATCAAATCAAATACAGATAAGAACACAACTTACAAAATAATCCACACGGCGAAATCTAATCATAATACAACAAAACCGAAATAGAAACGTGCATATCACATGGCGAAACAGAACACATACGTAGATGCACATCCTAACATGTCCAAATCCAGAACAGAACGAAACGACCACAAAGGTCCGACCCTTCCCTCGTCAGGGCTCAGAGAATGCATGCATGCCAAACAGTAGGGGAGGAATCAGGAGGTGGCCCCCGTCTAGCTAAGACGTGGCACGCTGATCTCCATCTACCCACTCAGACAATGTGGTAAATCAAGAGGTGGCCCCCGCCAAGTCACGGCGTGGCACTTTGTTTCCCCACATTGGTCACACAGCAGTCAGAGAGTTCAAGAGGTGGCCCTCGCTTACCAGTAGCGTGGCACTTTGTCTCTCTTATGCTAAACTAATCACATCTGTGAAGGAAGATCAAGTGGTGGCCCCCGCCTGACCAAGGCGTGACACTTTGCCTCACTTCACAACATCTCCAGGGTCACACATAATGGACATGACTTATGCCACACACTTATAGCAAAAGACTAACACCCGGATATCATTCACCACTCGAAATTAATTAAACAGCATAAATGTCTTAGACAGGGTAGTCCTTAAGTTTCATGCAATCAGGTTAGGAAGATACCATGCTAAGTTCTCAACAAATGTTTCCATACAGGTAAAATGTGTTAATCCTAGATTTCATGCAATTAGATTGTAACATCTATATTCTAGGTTATCAAACAGAATTTACAAACATTGCACACATTACCATCACTTAATTCCAAGAGAACGATTACACTTGTAACTATGCATAGAAAATTCCTAAAATTAGGCAAAAATCATATTTAAGCACCATATAAACTCAATTACATGAATAACAGCTTTGCCCCAAAAGTTAACTGAACATTGACCAAAATACCCCTAGGGTAAATTTCGGCCAGCATGAATTAAGGCTCCAAAAATAGCAGAAAATTCATGATAAATTCCCTCATACTTCTAATTTCATGAATCCTAAGTTTTCCCCAAAAGTTAGCATGAAATTTCATCAATTTAGGGCATGGGCGCATGTCATACTCTAGGGTTTTTCATGAATACATCATACAATCAAATTGAAGCTCAAGATCATGATCACTCATCCTCATAAGACATCTAATCAAGTAAAGAACGAAAAGCCCTATGATTAGAGCCCCTAAATCTGATTTTCGAAACTTCAAATGGGTGATCACGGTTTCATGGTAAGCTACTCGTTTTTCCATCACAAAGCAAGAAAACATGTCAAGGGAAAGATCATATAATCGGATTACAAGTAACATAGGATTTCCACTCGCCTTGGGGATGATTTGCAAGCAAATCGTGAGCAAAGAGGCTTGTCTGAAGCTCCCACACGTCGCCGCTGTCCACCACGCCGGAAAACCAAGCGCCGCCGCCGGAACCTCGCCGGAAAGGAGCTGGACGAAAGGGGAAGGCGCGGCTGCAAATCGTCCACGAGAGTCCACGAGAGGGAGAGGAAAAAAAATCGTAAGGGTCGGCTAGGGTTAGGATGAAAATCGGAAACAACTTAAGTGATGCCAAGTCACTTAAGTGAAATCTGCATTTAATCTGTATACTCACATAATAAGGGGGCGCCCACATACCTAACACAAAGACTGGGCTGGAACTCTGGTAGCCAGGCCAACATACACAGGAGAGGTCTCAGGTTCAAGACTCCTCCACAGCAACTTATTTTTGCCCTGCAGGAGAATAATTTTCCCCTTAGCCAAAAATCCCACCAACAAGGTTAATAAATACCTGATTATAGATAATTAAAATGAGTCACATACCGAGGTTTAATACATCAAAATTCTCGGGTTTTACATCCTCTCCTCCTTAAAAGGCTTTAGTCCTCTAAAGCAAATCGGGAGCAGATTCAAATAAATGTGGGTAATCCTTTCTCATATCGGTTTCCAACTCCCAAGTAGCTTCTTCCACGGACTGATTTCCCCAAATAACTTTCACTAGAGGTATCACCTTGCTTCGAAGGACTTTCTCTTTTCTATCCACAATCTTAAGTGGCCTTTCAACATAAGTCAGATTTTCATCAATTTGCAAAGGTGTGGAATCCAAGATATGTGACGGGTCATGACAATACTTCCTAAGCACGGATACGTGAAACACGCTGTGTAGATGCTCCAAGGATGGCGGTAAGGCTAATCGGTAAGCAACCGGTCCAACCCTCTCGATGATATCAAACGGACCCACATATCTAGGGCTTAATTTCCCTTTCTTTCCGAATCGCATCACACCTTTTGTAGGAGAAACCTTAACAAATACATGTTCTCCCACCATGAATTCCAGAGGTCTCCTTCTCACATCAGCGTAGCTTTTCTGCCTATCCTGTGCAGCCTTTAGCTTTTCTTGAATAATCTTTACTTTATCTGTGGCTTCCTGCACAGCATCAGACTGGAGCAAGGTTCTATCACCTACCTCCTCCCAACTCAAGGGAGTTCTGCATCTTCTTCCGTACAATGCCTCGTACGGGGCCATCTGGATACTAGAGTGGTAACTATTGTTGTAAGTAAACTCAATCAGGGCTAAGTCTCTGTCCCACTCACCATGCCAATCAATGATATAAGATCTCAACAAGTCCTCCAATGTCTGTATGGTCCTCTCAGTCTGCCCATCAGACTGCGGGTGATATGCAGTGCTAAAACTGAGCTTGGTGCCCAAATCTTCCTGAAGCTTCTTCCAAAACCGAGATAAGAACCTGGAATCGCGGTCAGATACAATATCTACCGGAACACCATGCAATCTCACAATCTCGTCAATGTACAACCTGGCAAGCCTCTCCAAAGGATAAGTCATCTTGATAGGCAAAAAGTGGGCGGACTTAGTAAGTCTGTCCACGATAACCCAAATAGCATCGTGCCCATTTCTGGTCCGGGGTAATCCACAGACAAAGTCCATGCTGATATTTTCCCACTTCCACAGAGGAATCTGAAGTGGTTGGAGGGATCCACCCGGTCTCTGATGCTCGGCTTTAACCGTCTGGCATGTCAAACATCTAGCCACAAACTGTGCCACATCACTCTTCATCCCTTGCCACCAGAAACTTTTCTTCAGGTCCTGATACATTCTGGTACTACCAGGGTGAATAGAATACTTAGAACTGTGGCCTTCAGCTAAAATCTCTTGTCTCAACTTAGGATCCTCAGGGACACAGACCCTTCCATGGAACCTAAGCAAACCATCTGTGGATAGGTTGAAATCCTCAATCAATCCCATTTCCAGTTTTTCTTTCCATTTCAAAATTTCAGGATCCACCAACTGTGCTTTGCTCAACTTTTGCAAAATATCAGACTCAACTCTAAGTGCAGCAACAAAACACTTATTACCACGAGGTGTCACATCCAATCGAAGTCTACTGAACTCATCAAGCAAGCGCCACTCCTGCACAAGAAGTGCAGCCACAGAAGTCACAGGCCGCCTGCTCAATGCGTCTGCAACCACATTTGCCTTACCCTCCTGGTAGTGAATAGTAAAATCATAATCTTTGATCAGTTCCATCCACCGCCGTTGCCGCATGTTGAGTTCTTTCTGGGTAAATATGTATTTGAGGCTCTGATGGTCGGTGTATAAATCAAAAGTCTGACCCAGCAGATAATGACGCCAAATCTTCAATGCAAACACCACTGCAGCCAACTCCAAGTCATGGGTAGGGTAGTTGGACTCGTATTCTTTTAACTGCCTGGAAGCATAGGCAACCACCTTACCATGCTGCATGAGTACACAGCCCAAACCTTTGCCAGAGGCATCCGTGTACACAGTGAAACCTTCACCGCCACTAGGTATAGTGAGAATCGGTGCACTAGTCAAACGCTTCTTCAGCTCGAGGAAACTTTCCTCGCACTTGGCATCCCAGATGAAATCAGCATTCTTCCTGGTCAACTTTGTTAAAGGGCCCGCCAGCTTGGAAAACCCTTCAACAAATCTGCGGTAGTAACCTGCTAAGCCCAAGAAACTTCGAATCTCAAATGTATTGGTTGGTCTTCCCCAGCTAATAATAGCCTCTACCTTAGCTGGATCCACAGACACACCCTGTCCAGATATCACATGTCCTAAAAAGTTAATCTCCTCCAACCAGAACTCGCATTTACTGGCCTTGGCATACAACCTTTTACTTCTCAGAATTTCCATCACCTTGCGTAAGTCCTGCGCGTGATCTTGAGCACTCCGCGAGTAAACCAAAATGTCATCGATAAATACAACCACGCATTTATCCAGGAGATGGTGAAACACCCTATTCATAAGATCCATAAAGACAGCAGGGGCATTCGTTAGTCCAAAAGGCATAACTAAAAATTCATAATGCCCATACCTTGTCCTGAATGCTGTCTTAACTACATCCTCCTCTCTGACCTTCAGCTGATAATACCCAGACCTTAAGTCAATCTTGGAGAAGACAGTAGCGCCCTGTAACTGATCGAAGAGATCATCAATACGGGGCAGAGGGTACTTGTTCTTAATTGTTACCTGGTTCAGCTGACGGTAATCGATGCACATTCTTAGTGATCCGTCCTTCTTCTTTACAAACAACACAGGCGCTCCCCAAGGAGACGCGCTAGGCCTGATGTACCCTTTTTCTAGCAATTCTTCCAGCTGTTTCTTTAACTCAGCCAATTCAGAGGTGGCCATGCGGTACGGGGCTTTAGAGATTGGGGCAGTGCCAGGTATCAAGTCTATACTGAATTCCACTTCCCGGTCAGGTGGTAAACCAGATAACTCATCAGAAAATACATCTGGGAATTCATTCACCACAGGTATATAAGTCAAATCAGACACAGGTTCATCCTGAACCTTTACATGTGCCAAGTAGCCTTTACAGCCGCCAGCCAATAACTTTTGAGCATGCAGAAAAGAGATCACATGTAACCCCTGATCTGCAATCAAACCTTTGATATGCAGTTGATGACCATCACTCAAATTCAGAGTCACCAACTTTTCAAAACAATCTAGGGTGGCATGGTAAGAGGACAACCAGTCCATCCCTAATATCACATCATAGTCAAGCATGTCAAGCAATATCAAATCAACAAACAAGTCATATTCCTCTATCCTAAGCATGCAATCAGGATAAAGCACATCTGTTACCAGGGAATCACCCATAGGGGTGCTGACAGATATAGCACAATCAAGAGTCCTAGGTGCCACAGGCAAATAACGAACAAAATGAACTGATACGAAAGAGAGATTGGCACCAGGATCAAATAAAACACGTGCTAACTGATCGAAAACAAAAAGAGTACCTTCCACAACTGACTTGGAAGCCCTGGCATCCTTCTCAGCAATAGCATATACTCGAGTCTGCACTGTGGGCTTATCAGCGCCCTGAGATGAAGACTTCAGCTGTGGGCAGTCTTTGATACGGTGTCCGGCCTTACCACACTTGAAACAAGCCCCTGACTTCTTATAGCAGTCCTTGATCTCGTGACCACTGCTTCCACAATGATAGCACTTTCTGCCTTCCACGGTATCACCTCGGTCAGATTTAAAATTCTTCTGATAGGGAGGATGCCTACCTTTCTTATCCTTGTGCTTATATTGTTTCTTTTCATGACTCTGGGGAACTGGAGCGGCAGTCTCCACAACAGGGGTTGGGGCAATCACCACTGCCTGCTCAGAAATTGACCTCTCCACTGTGAGAGCCCTCTCTAAAACCTCAGCATAGGTCTCTAGATGCAGTGCCACAATCCGATCTCTGATATCTTTTCTCAAACCCCTCTGAAACTTCCTGGCCCTTAGTTCCTCAGTGCTGACCAAATGGGGAGCATACTTGGACAACTGGGTGAACATGATATCATATTGAGCCACAGAAAGGTCACCCTGCACCAGGTGGATAAACTCCACCTCCTTCTCTTCATTCATGCTAGGTGGAAAGTACTTGTCATTGAATTTTCTCATGAAGTAAACCCAGTCTACAGTATCCCCTTTTTCAATTGCTAGCCTCTCGACTCCTTTCCACCATATCTCAGCATTCCCCTTCAGCATATATACTGACAGGCACAGTTTATCCTCTTCGCTACATCGCATCACCGCAAAAATCTTATCTAAGTCAGCAAGCCAGTCCTCAGCTGCTCTAGGCCCTGGGCTCCCATAAAAAGCTGGAGGATTCATACGCTGAAATTCCTTCACCAGTTGAGCATACCTCTTATGCCCATTCTCCTGAGAACTCCCCACATTCTCCTTTTCAGCCGACTGTGGCTGGGAATGAGACTGGGACTGCATCTGCTGCTGCATTTGCTGGTGAAATTCTTGTTGCTGATCGCGGTTCTGCTGCAGGAGTTGCTGCTGAAACTCCTGATGCTGCTCACGCTGCTCTCTCATCATCTGTTGCTGTTCTTGCATAACCTGAGCCTGCTGCTGAATGAGGGCACCCTGTTGTTGTATCATACTACTCATAGACTCCAAAGCCCTCATAAAGCCAGCCATCTGATCATCAGCATTACCCTTGGGTCGTACCATTCTTACCTAGCAAAAACACCTTGCAAGTCAAGACAAACAATAATTTCCTTATCTTACTAACAACCAATTCCTGACTTGGTTTATTTCTATGCAATACACAAACAATGTTTTACTACCCAGATCTAATATTCGCTAGAAACTCGCTCTGATACCATATGTAACGCCCCTCGATACTTAACCCCGAAGTTCATGCGGAAATCATACGAGGAACGTCACGAGAAATAAAACCGAACGCCAAGATCATACTACTAACGGAGCTAGGGAATAAAAGATCTGAAAATTTATACAAAAATCCGGCAGCATGTATGCGTACATACAAGGTCGGGAAAATTCCCATACATGTACATGCTGTACTGATTCATAACAACAAGTAATTTCAACTTATATAATACTAAACATAACCGAATCAGTTCACAACTCCGTACTATACATATATGGAGACAAAATCTCATATCACAGCAGACTGAACATAAAATCCCATCAAAACGGTGAAAATACCACAACCGAAATCTTATAACAAAATGGGCCTAAGCCCTCACATGTAACCAGAATATAGTATCCATCATCCAAAACAAAGTATAACCAATACAGGCACGCAGGCCCCAGATAACGGAGTCACGATACAAGTATTCAAATACAACCGAAATCTTTTACAAGGTCCATATCACAAAGCCCAAAGCTTCGTCAAGCTACTCATATCTCAAGGTGCATAACGCTGTATCAATCACGGTCTCTCACCTGTAGATATTAGAGGGGGTGAGCTAACAGCTCCGCAAGTGAGAATCCCTATGAAACCCCTCCATTAATACATTCAAAAATATAGCATGTAAGGTTTTTCAAAACATTTACCGAATGCGATTATTAAATATCAAATCAAATACAGATAAGAACACAACTTACAAAATAATCCACACGGCGAAATCTAATCATAATACAACAAAACCGAAATAGAAACGTGCATATCACATGGCGAAACAGAACACATACGTAGATGCACATCCTAACATGTCCAAATCCAGAACAGAACGAAACGACCACAAAGGTCCGACCCTTCCCTCGTCAGGGCTCAGAGAATGCATGCATGCCAAACAGTAGGGGAGGAATCAGGAGGTGGCCCCCGTCTAGCTAAGACGTGGCACGCTGATCTCCATCTACCCACTCAGACAATGTGGTAAATCAAGAGGTGGCCCCCGCCAAGTCACGGCGTGGCACTTTGTTTCCCCACATTGGTCACACAGCAGTCAGAGAGTTCAAGAGGTGGCCCTCGCTTACCAGTAGCGTGGCACTTTGTCTCTCTTATGCTAAACTAATCACATCTGTGAAGGAAGATCAAGTGGTGGCCCCCGCCTGACCAAGGCGTGACACTTTGCCTCACTTCACAACATCTCCAGGGTCACACATAATGGACATGACTTATGCCACACACTTATAGCAAAAGACTAACACCCGGATATCATTCACCACTCGAAATTAATTAAACAGCATAAATGTCTTAGACAGGGTAGTCCTTAAGTTTCATGCAATCAGGTTAGGAAGATACCATGCTAAGTTCTCAACAAATGTTTCCATACAGGTAAAATGTGTTAATCCTAGATTTCATGCAATTAGATTGTAACATCTATATTCTAGGTTATCAAACAGAATTTACAAACATTGCACACATTACCATCACTTAATTCCAAGAGAACGATTACACTTGTAACTATGCATAGAAAATTCCTAAAATTAGGCAAAAATCATATTTAAGCACCATATAAACTCAATTACATGAATAACAGCTTTGCCCCAAAAGTTAACTGAACATTGACCAAAATACCCCTAGGGTAAATTTCGGCCAGCATGAATTAAGGCTCCAAAAATAGCAGAAAATTCATGATAAATTCCCTCATACTTCTAATTTCATGAATCCTAAGTTTTCCCCAAAAGTTAGCATGAAATTTCATCAATTTAGGGCATGGGCGCATGTCATACTCTAGGGTTTTTCATGAATACATCATACAATCAAATTGAAGCTCAAGATCATGATCACTCATCCTCATAAGACATCTAATCAAGTAAAGAACGAAAAGCCCTATGATTAGAGCCCCTAAATCTGATTTTCGAAACTTCAAATGGGTGATCACGGTTTCATGGTAAGCTACTCGTTTTTCCATCACAAAGCAAGAAAACATGTCAAGGGAAAGATCATATAATCGGATTACAAGTAACATAGGATTTCCACTCGCCTTGGGGATGATTTGCAAGCAAATCGTGAGCAAAGAGGCTTGTCTGAAGCTCCCACACGTCGCCGCTGTCCACCACGCCGGAAAACCAAGCGCCGCCGCCGGAACCTCGCCGGAAAGGAGCTGGACGAAAGGGGAAGGCGCGGCTGCAAATCGTCCACGAGAGTCCACGAGAGGGAGAGGAAAAAAAATCGTAAGGGTCGGCTAGGGTTAGGATGAAAATCGGAAACAACTTAAGTGATGCCAAGTCACTTAAGTGAAATCTGCATTTAATCTGTATACTCACATAATAAGGGGGCGCCCACATACCTAACACAAAGACTGGGCTGGAACTCTGGTAGCCAGGCCAACATACACAGGAGAGGTCTCAGGTTCAAGACTCCTCCACAGCAACTTATTTTTGCCCTGCAGGAGAATAATTTTCCCCTTAGCCAAAAATCCCACCAACAAGGTTAATAAATACCTGATTATAGATAATTAAAATGAGTCACATACCGAGGTTTAATACATCAAAATTCTCGGGTTTTACAATACCCCATTAGGAAAACTTCTATCATGCATTGACTGGATGTTTGCGCATGGATGAGAAGTGTGCCTCTTTTGCAATGTGTTGGGTGCTTGTTTCATTGGCTGATTAAGGCAATACATTAGTGCATATTGAATTGAGGATTTGATCAATTTAATTGATTAAATAAACTCCTTAATTCATGCCAAATCATCAACACTTAGCAAAGGACCCTAACCGCCTCTAAGTCCAATAAAAGAACCACCCTGCCACCCTCTTGGGTGACTTATTCCTTAGAGGCGTGAAGCACTACAGGGCGATGGCTTGGAAAACTTAGAAGCTCGCTCTTCTTCTTCCATCAAGGGCGCAAGCATTCTTCCTCTCCTTCCTTCTTCCTTTCCTTGGCCTAAAGGAACAAGAAAGAAGCTTACGGCATCTTCCTCTTCCTTCTTCTTGGCACATCCCTTCTTGGAGGTGCGCAAGTTGATTGGAAGACTCTCCTAAGGCATGGATCTTCTTCCCGAGGCTAGCACCTGGCGAGGAAGCAGAAAGCTGGTTGAATCGTGTATGCGAGACTGCAGAGGGCGAACACTTGGGCGCCTTCCTCGACATCGGCTTCTCATTGCTTAAAGGTAGTTACTATCACATCGTGTCGACTCCCTCGCTTAACAATTTGCACTGGATTTTTGGGACTGGCCTATTTCGGGGATATTATTCCGCTGTGCAATATGTATGTATTGTGATGACTTTGAAAAATTGTAAAATATCCCCGGGGTTTCCCAACATGTTGATATCTTCTGATCTGGATCCCTGATCAAAGATCTGAGGGCATGGATGGACAGATCTAGTTCGGCTTAGTGGGGATCGATACCTCGATCATCCCAAAACTCGTCAGATTGAAACAGATCAAGCTGAAACAATGCCAGCCATTGGTAGCTTAGGGGTGCTAATCTGGCCATTGGATGAGGGTGGAGCAATCTGGGCCGTTGGCTATGAGCAGCATTCGTCTTCCTTCGTCCTGTGCGAGGGCGGCGAATAGGGTACGCCACCATTCGCCATTCTTGACTCAATCGCCAGTGATGCTCCGGCTGGAGGTGAGTGTGACAGCTGCGAGCGGATGGGAAGCTTCTGGCGCCAGATTGCAGCGCACTGGGCCAGGAATAGGGCAGAACGTAGCAACATTTGGGAATCGGAGAATCTTCCGATTCTAGCGATCCACCAGCCGGATGGTGGATTACTTCTGGCTATGAGTTTGCGAAGATGAGGAGACCCTATGGCTGGAGTTTGGCGTTGACCAGCACTACGGATTGGGTGGAATGGGGAACGACGTCGCAGTGGCATTCATTTATGATGATTTCGGCCGTCCGATGGCCCAATGCTTTAGACCATGAGTTCACACCGGTGATGAGCTACTGTTGCCGGAGTCTAGTGATGATCGGAGCTGTGGCTGGCTAAATCACAGTGGCCAAGTGGATGAGCTGCCGGCTGCATTTCTAATTTGTGCCCAGACAAATGCGGCTTGGCCGTGAGTCTGGTCTCGGCCGTGATTGCCTTGGTCGAGATGAACACAGGCTAGCTGTGAAGGCTGTCATGCCTGTGATTGTTGCGCCAGTTGTAGGAATGCTGGGTTTGCTAGATTTGCGCTGCATCATACGGTCATGATGCAGATTATGGCCACGGCGTAATTATGGAAATTAGTCCCATTTAAAGCTAAATTTCTTATCAAGGTTTTTGATTCACTCAGGGATGTAAATGTACTTCCATATGTGATGGGGGCAGACACCATAAGCCACGAAGATACAAGTGGAGCCTAAGGTTGTCGTAGTCAAAGGCTAGGAGGTTTGCAAAAATAAAAAGAAGGAATCATTTCAACCACAAGTGAGGCTTAAGACATTCAAGCTCACTTAGAAAAAAACTTGCCGCATACAAATAAAAGCCTTGCAGCCACGCCATGCAATGAAGGAAACAGAGTAATCATCGGCCAGCTCCAGATCTGCCGTTTAAATGCCAAGCAACGCTGCAAAGAAGGATCCGGCAACATTCATCTCCAACTAGCATTATCCTCAATGTCTCCCTGCTCAAGATGGAAGTTGCGACGTCTATCTTTAACACGTTCCTGCTGCTCCAGCTATGGAAATTGCAACGTTCGCTTGCAATGTCTCTCCACGCTCAAGCTATATGTATCCTCTCGTATGCAGCATTGTAATAGACAGATTTGAGATTGTTGAATGAAATAGTTTCTTCTTCCATGACATCGAATGTCTCCTCCTCCCTCTCCTCCTTCTAGGGCCGAGCCCCTCCTTCTTCCCCTCTTCTCTTATCTCCTTTCCCCTCAAACTCTCTCTGATCCATCGGCCGGATCTCCACGAGACCTTGGCCACCAATCCTTCTTCCCCTGAAGAAGCTTTAGCCACTGGCATCCACCCATCCATCGCTCTAATTGCCGGATTGAGAGCACTGACCAACTCCCCTGTTTCCACCCAGTTTATGCCCTAGATCTGTCTTCCGACATCATCCACCTCCGAACGGCCACCGTCTGCCCAGAAACTCCGGCCACATCCTCACCTCATCCATAGCAACCTCCAGTTGTAGCAGTTTTGGGTTTGGTCCATCACCGGCCGACTGGCGACGAACCCTGCTCCAGACGCGCGACCTCCCTTGCTCCAGATCTATTTTAGTTTCTTGTTCTAGTTTTCCTGCATTGCTAATCTAATTAAGCTATTTCTTGTAGGGATTTTAAGAATTTGGCGCGACAAAAATATTGACATTCAGCACGGCTATGAAGTACAAATGTTGTTCTATCATTTGGTCCAGTTGGGGAAGATTCAGATTGAGCATAGCAGCCTACATGACACTGCAACTTTTGATAAATGATTAAATACTGCATTTGTTTTCTCCACTAATCTGATTAGGATGTTTTGTGCAGGTACTTTAAGCAATCGGTGCAACAAAGATCTTGAACTTTTGTTAGATAATGAAGCACACATCTTGTACTTTCATTTGGACTAGTTGATGCAAGCCCAGGTACAACAGTTCAATCTAGCAGGCAATGCAAAATTTGCAATCTGAAGCATTTCTATGCTGTTTTAACTTACCAATCTGAATAGCTATATTGTTGCAGATCTTCTACTTGCCTGACAGATCTTAATTCTCTACATTTGAATGATTGAAAAGAATAACTTTCATGTTATAATTTGGTTTAGTTGGTTCGAATATTGGTTCATTGGATCTTTCTCCCGTACATGGTTACTTTTCTTAAATGATTAATTTTTGTAGCCTTGGGTTTTCTCGTTGTTTCCTGATTTAAATCACTATCTCTCAAAATAAAAACAATAAATAACTAGGATTTTTAAACAGTAGTTTTTCCTCACGCTTCCATCCTACATCAATATGGCTCTAAAAGCGAGTGAATTATCCTGTATTTAACAAACATGATAATTAGTGAAGCTTCTGAAGAAAGTTAATGAAACAAGCCGGAAAGGAGTGTAAAAACGTGATAGTAAGTCTCGATTCACTAGTAAATATAGGTCAAAAAGACTATAAAATTATGAGATATCAAATTCTCCCAGACTTAGATCACTGCTTGTCCTTAAGCATAAAAAGCAAATAAGAGTGGTAATTAGAAAAAGATGAAATCAGGTCAAGCTTGTAAAATATTGTGTCCTAGAGAGATATCATTATGAACAAACCTCAGCAAGTTAGGGATTCAAGGTAGTCATCTGTTGTCAAGAATGAAGGTGTGAAGATCAAAAAACCAAAGTCAGATAAGGCTTACCCTTATGAAATGCAGTAATCTTCTATTTGGAATATGCACTCTGTTTAAACTTGATTCAATCAAAGACACGAATTGGAAAAACTCCAATACACTCTTATTTATGCTATTTTTATCCTCTCAATTTTCTTTCTCATTTTTTTAAATTTATTTTGACTTCAACTCATTTCTTTGGTACCGCTACCAATTTTACGTTATGCCAAGTAGAGGAGTCTTATTTTATTTTATTTTTATTTTTATTACTATTTTTTTCATCATTTTTTTTTAAATAGTTTTGAGAGAAGATCACAATCATAGGTAAGTGCATTGATTATTCCCATCATGTATCTAGGAGAATCAAATTGATAGAATTATGTACTTCCACAAAAAGATTATAAGCATGCCTTGAAAGGAAAACCTAAATCAAAAATCGGATCTATCACTCCACTACCTTTTTTCCATCAAATAAGATAATCAAATGAAATTCCTGACCTTGAACTAAGATTTAGAACATAATAATAATATCCCATGGATTCAATATAAAACATATGCTATCACGATTTCCAAAATAAATCAAAACAATATCACCACTTAACATCAGCATGTGAATATCGCAGAGTGTAATCCAATTATCAAAATCAAGGGTGTATCAAGCATCAAAATAACAAAACAAAAGTATCAAAACAAAACACATTAACATTAAACACAACACAAGTACTGTATAATAAAAACAAAGTGTTGTAGTTAAAAGTTACTAGAAAACTAAAGTGCATAACAAGTTTTTAAAAGTGAACCCTCTGTCTCTCAAACTAAGAATATGCATAGTCCCTATGCATATCAAAGAAGGAACTCAAGATTTGGAGATATGGGTGTAGATACTCACAAAATCAGTCAGACTCATTGGCAACAGAGCTAATCTCGACTCCCTCCTCAGGGTCGTCCTCATTGTCATCTCTATCACTGCAGATCTCGGGCTCATCCTCCTCATCAGATATCAGTGTCGACTTCAGGTCACTAAAAGAGGTCTACAGTGAAGTCATGAACTTCCCCTGGCAGTTTTGTTCAGCTGCCATCCTCTCTAGCATAGAGTTCTGGTTGGATAGTCCTTGGCGGATCTCATGTTGCCCTTCCTCCAAATGTAAGAACATTTGTTGCATATATTTGCCTTGACGTTGTTGTTCTTCTAGCATTTGTTTTATAAGGGATTCAACATTTGAAGAAGAGGAGGAATACTGACCAGTGAAAGCAAAGAATCCAGCCGAGGATGGTGGTGGTATAAAACTCAGTGGTGGTACATGCTCGGCTACTGTAGTGGAGATAGCAGTGATGGGGCGTATCTTCCAGTTACTTCAGTTTTTGATGGTGGTGTGGTCTTGGCATGGCAAAGGCATCGGCTGAATACCATCATTGAAGAAGAGGAAGTAGGAATCCCCTCTCTTGATGATCAACCGCATAGAGATATAGGAGTCTAGGTCCAGACACGAGCTGGCCATTGCAATCTCCATACCACTTGGGTCAACACCAATAGCAACTGCAATAGAAGTAACCAGTCCACCCATGACAATCTGTCCTTTGCTGGCCTGAGATACTTTTAACATTTGCTTCACCAAAAAATAGGCAGTGTTTAGTTGAAATGAATGAAGCATGACCCATAGAAACAGTACCTCACCCTGGTGAACCATCCCATCACTCTGGCCCTAGCTAAAGATGGTGTGGGCTAAAAAATGGTGGACGTAGCGAAGAATAGGGTTGCGGATGTTGTTGGCACGGGCAGAGCTGGTAGAGTATGAAGTATCACTACTGATGGAAGCCCATAACTCATGCTCCTTATACTCAGGTAGCGCCAAATGTGTCGCAATCAGAGGAAATCCAAAGATCCTGTGGAGCTGATTGAGGTCAAGGCAATGCTCTGCTACTCCCAGCCGAAATGTGATTTGCCCGATGTCATCATCTCATGGGAGTTCAGCTTGACATCAAGAGAGTTGAAGAACTCCAAGTAGAGCAAAATATAGTTCGGGTGTGTCATTTGCCCGATGTCATCATCTCATGGGAGTTCATGTCATGCTAGCCTATCTGGTGGGACAATTGTTGGGGTATGCCCTTAAGGCTAATCTTTGAGGCCTTGGGTTGTTATCAGTATCATGTATAAACTCTATGTTTATAAAGGCAATGGTTGTTATTCAGGTTGTTGCATTATCTGCTGCTATATGTATACTTCTGAATAATGTCTCAATGGTGTTCAGCTTGGCTGACATGCAGTATTGTCCTTAGTCGAGATATCTTGGTGAACATGAGACAACCTTGATATGATTGAGACTAATATGTGTTCTAATCTTATAGGATGCTTCGAGCATGGAATAAGATGTAGACTCATAGGTACATTGGATGTACTGGACTGACCCTACTTAGGATATTCAATTGCTTGTCACAATATGAATAATCCTTATATGCAAACAAGTGGCATATTTCCTCTGACTTGAGATCACTTGTGTTTCTAAATGAGGATTGGCATTGTCTTGAGGTAGTTCAATATCATTTGAAATATAATGGTTATAGACTATCTTGGATAATGAGCATGAGTCATGTGTTGGGGTATGCCCTTAAGGCTAATGTTTGAGGCCTTGGGATTGTAATAGTATCATTGTATAAACTCTTAAGTTTATAAAGGCAATGGTTGTTATTCAGTTTGTTACCTTGTCTGCTGTAATAAGTGTACTTCTGAATAATGTCTCAGAGCTGTTCAGCTAGGCTGACATGCTATATGTCCTTACTCGATATATCTTGGTGAACATGAGACAGCCTTGATATGGTTGAGACTAATATGTGTTCTAATCTTATAGGATGCTTCGAGCATGGAATAAGATGTAGACTCATGGGTACATTGGATGTACTGGACAGACCCTACTAGGATATTCAATTGCTTGTCACAATGTGAATGATCCTTGAGTGCAACAAGTGGCACATGTCCTCTGACTTGAGATCACTTGTGTTTCTAAATGATGATTGTCATTGTTTTGAGGTAGTTCAATATCATTTGAAACATAATGGTTATAGACTATCTTGGATAATGATCATGAGTCAGGTTAGGGCACTAGTGATAGATAGAGGATTGCCGTCTCCTTGTTGAAGGAGTGTGGTGTTCTATAGGGGCCCCCTAGATGAGATGATTGAGAAAGTGTATGGCCATACCCAGGTGACTATGTGCATCTGATCTAATCATGCTCATCATATTGGAGCTACAGGCTTGACACGCTTGTCCAATAAGAACATCCAGTGGCAAAGGATACATGCATGCCTTGTGAATGGATTCACACTTGTGCTGTGGTTTGGGAGTAATCTTGGAAGACTCTTTCCTTTATATCGGGAGACAGTGATGTGTTGCTAGATACCCCTCACTGATCGTGATAACGTGAGTTATCGTTACCGACATTTAAAGGAAACCCTCAGGGTCGCACAATTTGATGATATGGCTTACTTGAGTCAGATCGTGTGGACTGAATTGTTTGGGTTCAGTTTAAAGGGATTTAATCTCTGATTGTAAGTGAGATCTGGTCTGATCATGTTTGATTGATTAGGGCTTGAGATCGGTAAGCTTCGATCGAGAGAGATGATGCTAGATCGGTGAGATCAGGAGCATCAGGAGATGAACGGTTAGATCTTGAGCCTTAGGGTTCAATGTGGTCTAGACCAAGTGGCTTGGCTTAATTGAGATCTTGAACCAAATCTAATAGAACCGGTTCACTATGTGAACGTTTGGTTCAATTAGTGAGAAGTTTCGAGCGTTCACTTGGAGTGAACGCAAGAACCATAAACACTTACCATTTGTGGATGGCGGTTTTCTATGTTGAAAACCAAAAACGCCTCCATGTGGTAAATGGGGGTTGATCGAACTTCACTTGGCTTCTTGCAATTTTTGCGTGTGAAAGAAGTGGTGGACGAAGGCGTGGAGCTCTCGGCCAAGCTTAATCTCTCATCATCCCCTTCCATTCGACAAGAAAGCTTGGGTGCCTTGCTAGCACAAGGGACGCCAAGGAAGTAAGCGCTCTTCATCTTGTGTGTGAACTTTTGGAGGAGATCTAAGTTGCTCTCTTCTTCCAAGCCGACCTCCAAGGCAATGGCGTTGGTATGAATCTCCTTCTTGATCCAATCAATAGATCTAAGTTGATTATATGAGCATATAAGCGATTGTCTTGATGAAACCCTAGCAAAATGCATGCGCCCCCTGAATTAGGGTTTTTCATCTGCTTGCGCTCCCCCTCGAAGGGGACTCTTCATCATGTTAGGGCACTAGTGATAGATATAGGATTGCCTTCTCCTTGTTTGGAGTGTGATGTTCTAAAAGGCCCCCCTGGATGAGATGATTGAGAAAGTGTATGGCCATACCCAGATGACTATGTTCATCTGATCTAATCATTCTCATCATGTTGGAGTTACAGGCTTGACATGCTTGTCCAACGAGAACATCCAGTGGCAAAGGAAACACATATGTCAAGTGACTTGGGTTCACACTTGTGCTATGTTTGGGTGTAGTCTTGGAAGACTCTTTCCTTTATATCGGGAGATAGTGATGTGTTGCTAGATACCCCTCTCTGTTCGTGATAACGTAAGTTATCGTTACCGACATTTAAAGGAAACCCTTAGGGTCGCACAATTTGTTGATATGGCTTACTTATGTCAGATCGTGTGGACTGAATTGTTTTGATTCAGTTTAAAGGAGTTTAAACTCTGATTGTAAGTGAGATCTGGTCTGATCATGTTTGATTGATTAGGGCTTGAGATCGGTAAGCTTCGATCGAGAGAATTGATGCTTGATCGATAAGATCAGGAGCATCAAGAGATGAATGGTTAGATCTTGAGCCATTTGGTTTGTCAAGATCTGAACCAATGCTGGTTTGATTTGGTCTTTGAACCAAATGCAATTGAACCGGTTCACTTATGTGAACGTATGGTTCGATTGAGAGATGAAGTTCAATGGTAACGTGGGAATTGAATGTGGAGTTAGTGCTTTCTATTTTTAGAAAGACGTTTTTCCTTGTTGGTATCTCCCAACGTTTTCGAACGTGAGAAGTCTCCTCTCTCTCTCGACGACTTGCATCTTCTTGCTCTCGTCTTGGGTGATCTTCACGCCAAGAAGGAGATTCGGTTAGCCAAGGAAATCATCTCAATCTCCTTCACGCATCTAGGACTCTTTGGAGGGCTTTGCTAGCACAAGGCTCACACCAAGGGAGGAAGCCATCGCCACCTTGTGTGCGTCCACTTTGGAGGAGAGCCACATCGCCCTCTTGCTTCCAAGCCGCCATCCAAACAATGGCTTTGGTAAGATCACAACTTGATCTTTACAAACATAAGGTTAATCATATGTTCATGCCACATGCGATCCTTAGAAACCCTAGCTTCCGCTATGCAAAAATTTTAAGTTGCGCTTATTAGGGTTTCCCCCCCCCCCTTTCAACAACCACTCGATGTTGTCGGATAATCCAAGTGTGCCCATAGCAAACCCATCCAAATATTTGCTATGGATAACTTATGTTAGTGAAGCTGCTAGCACTTGTGGACTTGAACAGCGTTGCGCATGGAAAAGCCAAATACAGAGCACTGCCTGGGAATCTCATCTGTCGATGGAGGCGGAACAGTGGAAGATGCAGGGATATTCATGGTGGATTTCTGAGCTCCAAGTTTCCGTTTGGGTGCCATGGCTAAAGTAGCAGATGATAAATGAAATCAAAGAGGGCAGCAGCAAAATGAAAATGAGAACCATGAAGATCGCCGAGATTTGGAGGTGGAAATCAGGGCCTCGGCAAATGAAATCAGGTAGGTTCCTCAGCAGAATTGGTGAAGCACGTTGGTAACAGCAGTGACGTACAGTAGCTCCAAATCTCGGCAGATGAAACAGAAGGATGAAGATTAGAAGGGGTCAAAATAAACAAAGATAAGAGAACGCCTCCTCCTGAGTCATTGGCGGTCGCAATGGTAGCACCGGTAGTGTAGTTACTGGTTCATTGGAAGAAATTCGAGAAAACCTAGGTCGTCGATAGTCGCCTAAAACAGAGAAGGATGAGCCAAAATAGAATCAGTGAATGAACAGAGATAGGCGGATAATAAATTGCCCTTGATTAGTCCTTTAAATAGAGCAACAAACCCATGAATCAGAAGCGGGGATAGCATTAGCAGCTTGATTAGGGAACGAAAGAGGCGGCACTGCTTTGTTGAAGATGTTAATCACTAGCTTTGGCTGAATAATGATGCTCGAAGGAGCAGCTACAAAAGTGGGATCGTCATCTCCATCAATCCAGGAATCAAGGGCAATCAGGAAACGGCTTCGATTGCGGTTGTAGATGTTGAAGGGCGGTGCCGATTTCAGTTGCAGATCTGGAAGGGCAGTGGTAGTTTTCATTGAAGCTGGAGGAAAAAATGGGGCGCCCGTAAAACCCTTGGCAAGCGTCGAGCTTGATTGCCACGACTTGGAGTAAATTATGATAGACCTCCTATTCGGCCAGATTATAGACGTAATGGATATTATGGCCGTGCCTGTAATCCAAAATTTTTTTTTTTCAACATAACTAGAGACCAAGTTATTACGGCCAGAACCGTAATCTCGAAATTAACCTGAAATAAATAACGCACGTCAGATATAACAAAATAAAATTAAAAAATTAAAAATAAAGCACTTGGGTTGCCTCCCAAGAAGTGCTAGTTTATTGTCAATGCAAATCCGTGATCAAGTAAGAGAATTAGAGAGGAGTAAGGAAACTCCCTTTTCAATTGGTGCAGGGAAAATATAAGGCTTTAGACGTTGCACATTGACTTTGAATGATTCGGACTGATTAACATAAATGTCAATTGCAGCATATGGATAGACTTGCTTCACAACATACGGACCAGTCCATCAAGATCACAGCTTTCCAGGAAATAATCTGAGTCTCGAATGAAAAAGTAGGACCAAATCTCCAACTTCAAATTCCTTGTGCACTATACGTTTGTTGTGAAACCTCTTAGTTTGTTCCTAATATATTTTAGCATTCTCACACGCCTCAAGTCGTATCTCATCCAATTCATTCAGATCCAATTTCCTCCTCTCACCTGCTGTCTTGAAATCATAGTTCAAAGCTTTTATCGCCCACAACACCTTATGTTCAAGCTCGACCAGAAGATGACAAGACTTCCCATATATCATTTGAAACGGAGACATTCCTATAGGGGTCTTGAAGGCAGTTCGATAAGCCTAGAGAGCATCATCCAATTTAAGGGCCCAATATGTTCTTACAGTCAAAACTATGCGTTCTAAAATTCTTTTGAACTCACAGTTTGTTACCTAAACTTGTCCACTAGTTTGTGGGTGAAATGGTGTTGCAATTTTGTGATGCACCCCATACTTTTTCAGGAGGACGACAAATCGCTGTTCAATGAAAAGCGATCCTGTATCGCTTATAAGCACTCGCAGGATGCCAAATCTAGGGAAGATATATTTCCTCAGCATTCGTATCCCGACTCTAGAGTCGTTGGTTGGTGCAGCTAAAGCATCTACCCACCTTGACACATAGTCGATGGCCACCAAGATGAACTTATTTCCGCAAGAGGATGGAAATGGTCCCATAAAATCTATCCCCCACACAAAGAATAATTCGACTTTTAAAATATTATGTAAGGGGAATTCATCTTGTTTTGAAATATTGCCACTCCTTTGGCAACTATCACATGTCCGAATAAAATTTTGTGCATCTCGAAAAATACTTGGCTAGTATAATCCAGATTGTAGTACCTTGAATGCAGTATTTGTAGCACTAGCATCGTAAAAAAAAGTCCATCGACGTAACACCGAAAAAGATATGGATCATCCTAGTAGTAATGCCTTACATCGGATAAGAACTTCTTTTTTTTGTTAAAACGACAGGTCAAGGAGAAAAATGTCAACAGCTAAATAGTTAACGAAATCAGTGTACCAGGGTGCATCTTACACAGCAATTTGAATAACTTCTCCTCCGAAAATGTGTCGTCGATTTTCAAATCATCATCTACATCCTCTTCTTTATCCAGAAGCAAACATGACAAATGGTCAGCAACTGCATTTTTAGCTCCCTTTTTATCTCTTATTTCCAAATTAAATTCTTGAAGGAGTATTATCTATCGTATAAGTTGTGGCTTTGCATCCTTCTTACTCATTAAGTACTTGATTGTTGTGTGGTCTATATAGATAATAACTTTCCAGTCAATCAAGTAAGAACAAAATTTATCAAATGCAAAGACAATGGACAGGAGCTCCTTTTCCATTGTCACGTAATTGATTTGTGCTTCATCTAGAGTGCGGCTAGCATAATATATCGCATGAGTTTTTTGTCTCTTCTTTTGACCAGAATAGCTTTGACAGCAAAGTCGCTTGCATCGCACATTAGTTCGAAAGGTAAAGTCCAATCAAGGGGCTGAATAATGGGTGCAGAAATCAAAGCCTTCACGAGCTTCTCAAATGCCTGCAAACAGTCATCATCAAAACAAAATTCAGAATCCTTACAGAGCAAATTGGTTAGTGGTCGAGCTATCTTTGAGAAATCTTTAATGAATCTTCTGTAGAATCCGGCATGTCTGAGGAAACTACAAATTCCTTTGACTGAAGTCGGCGGATTCATTCATTCGATTACTTGCACTTTAGCCTGATCGACCTCTATCCCGTGTTCATGAATTAGATGCCCTAACACAATCCCTTCTTATACCATAAAATGGCACTTCTCCCAGTTAAGTACGAGGTTCACTTCCTCGCATCACTGTAAAACCTTTCACAAATTAGCCAAACAGGATTCAAAAGATAGACCATATAGCGAAAAGTCTTCCACAAAGATGTCCATGAAATCTTCATTATAGACGAAGAAGATCATCATCATGCATCGCTGGAATGTGGCTGGAGCGTTGCATAGTCCAAATGGCATTCTCCTGTCCGCAAGTGTACGGATACTCGAAGTAATAAAAAGAAATCAAACCATAGAGACCTATGTGTTAAGTACCGAATAGTTATTTTCTCAGTAGCTAAGCAAACCGAATACGATGTAAGTAGCAAACAGAAATCACATGAAATACCAGAGAGAAAAGCTGAGACTAGGGTTTCATCGACCTTAATTTCTGTAACTATATATGAATAGATGTTCGTCACTCAAATTTTATCATGATAAAGATAAAATTTACTTCATAAAGAAATCATCTCGCTTTCGCACAGACAATTTACAAACAACCGATCCTCACTTTCATGCAGGATCTATTCAATGCTGAAGATAAGTAAATCATTGATAAAGAACTCAAGGATCACTTTCATGCATCCGAATTATAAATCAATCATCTCAAGTGAAAATTACATACTTTTATACAATAATTTTCACAAGTTCTACTTAAGGTTCTCCAACAATCCAATACTTGATTTCTCACAGTATCGTCATGTTTATCACAATAACTCAATCCTAGATTCAGATTATTAACATGACATTATACTTCTAAAATCGAGAAATGATAACAAACCTAATTTCTTATGATGAGTTTCTAACATTCAATTTTAGGGTTCCAAGTTCTTAGCAAATCACTTTTTAGTCCATATTGCAAAAACTCAAAAACATGCTAACAATATAAATCTATGGAGAATTAATGGCAATTATCACATAAGTAGAATTATCATAGTAAAATCATCATGACGAACGTGAAAACAATCTAGTCATTAAGAAATTGAGGGGAATTACTCCCACATGCCCCAAAAAGAGTGTAAGCTAGCATAGTTGAAGAATTACAATAAGCCATAGTTTAGATTGATCACAAATCGAAAAGAAACGGGAAAATCAACTAACAACATGGTTGTAATGAAAATTACAGCCGTATTTTCGCGTGTGAACAGTGTAGGCGCCCGCAATTTTATTTGATTTCTCCTCCAATCGATCTCCTTTCGCTCTAAAACATCCAGTGTATCTTTTCCTCCTCCAGGCGAAGCTTCCTTGTAAATTTTGTGGCTTGAAATGGCCTCTACGCCTCTCGGCGTGAGGCCGTGCGCTAGATACGCCCTTTATGATTTCTCCCTCGATTCTTGATGAAATTGGATTCTCCTTGTCCTCAAATCTTTTCCTCGATATATAGAACACTCCCCTTTTTACGGTTTTTCAATTAGTGCCCTGGATCTCCAGATATTGCGTCGCAAACATTGGGCTTTTTAAGCGACTGTGGAAGACTCGTTCAAAAATATAATTACAGCCGTGTCTCTGATTACGGCACTATCGTAATTTGGTTATGTGAATTTTGGGCCGAAAATACGGTGCTGTGAAAAATATTATATCTTCAATTGCAATAGGACTTTGATCAAAAGATTCAAGTATTGGACCATCAAAATAGTCTTTCTGTCTCACATTAGATTCCTCAATAAAGCATAATTTTTCAAATAAATTAGAAGATTGAATAGTAGATATGGGCAAAACATCAGAGTGAGATTCATCAATATTCATAATTTTCAAACCATTTTCCAGTTTTACATGTTCATCATCAAATAATTTATCAATTTCAAAATTATCAAAAAAATCAGCGTAAGATTTTTCTAAATCAATTTTCTCATATCCTTCATTAGATTTAACCACAAATAATATATCATCAAAATAATCAATTTCATAACTATTACTAGAATCAAAAAGAGAATTTTCAAAATCAATTTCCTCAACCTTTTCCATAAATAATTTGTCAAATGTATCAATTTTATAATTATCAAAGTAAGAGTGAGATTCATTAATGTTCACAAAAGAATCAATTTCAAAACAATAAAAATCAAAAGGGGACTTTTTTAAATCAATTTCCTCAGTTTCCAAATCAAACTCAAATAAACAAACTTGTTGTGTTAACTGCATTTCTAAAATTTCAGTGTCAACAGATATAAATTCTACTTGAGAAGCAAGCTAATTAATCACACTTCTAAGATCTTCTAGTTGCTTACTTCAATTTGTCATGATCTGGCTTTGACTTGCCATAAATTTTTCAAGCATGGATTTTATCTTAGATTCTTTAGTATCCTCAAAGTATGGTTCAGAAACATGATTTGGAGGAGTTAAAAATTGGCAATCAGAAGTATAATGATCAACACATCCACAAATATCACATCAAACAGAAGAATAAGATGTCATAACAGGGTGCATATAAGAGTGAAATTTTAATTTATCTTCAAGAATGCACAATGAATCATCTTCATACTTGCCTTGTGGCAAATATACCTCACCTCTTATAGTTGCCCACGAGTTGTGATTAAAAGACATATCTTCAAATCAAAACTTTTCTACACAACTAAAAAGAATTTGTTATCTCAAAGTTCACAGGAAATAAAATATATCAAGATAAAAGAGTCCTATGTATAAGCAAATATTATAGAAACAGAAAGATTATCCAACACCAATAAGTCAATTTTTTTTATTTTCTCATAAAATAAAAAACAAATAGAAAATATAAAACACAAACAAATTAAAAAAATTTCAGAAATCACAGTTCTGTCACAACTTGTGCAAATCCAAAACCTACAAAAACAAAAAACAAAGTTAAAACTAAAACAAATAAAACTTAGTCTAGCAATACTTACAACTATTTTGATATTAACAAAACTATGGTCCCCGACAACGGCGCCAAAAACTTGTTGTGTCCGTAAGTGCACAAATACTCGAAGTAATAAAAAGATATCGAACCACAGAGACCTACGTGTTAAGTACCAAATAATTATTTTCTCACTAGCTAAGCAAGCCGAATACGATGTAAGCAGCAAACGGAAATCACACGAAAGACCAAAGAGAAAAGCTGGGACTAGGGTTTTATCCACCTTAATTTTCGTGACTAGATATGAATAGATGTTCGTCACTCAAATTTTATCATGGTAAAGATATAATTTACTTCATAATGAAATCATCTCGCTTTCGCGCAAACAATTTACAAAGAACCGATCCTCACTTTCATGTAGGATCTATTTAATGCTGAACATAACTAAATCATTGATAAGGAACTCAAGGATCACTTTGATGCATCCGAATTCTAAATCAATCATCTCAAGTGAAAATTACATACTTTCATACTATAATTTTGACAAGTTCTACTTAAGGTTCTCCAATAATCCAATGCTTGATTTCTCACAGTATCGTCATGTTTATCACAATAACTCAATCCTAGATTCAGATTATTAACATGGCATTATACATCTAAAGTCGAGAAATAAGAACAAACCTAATTTCTTACGATGAGTTCCTAACATTCAATTTTAGGGTTCCAAGTTCTTAGCAAATCACTTTTCAATCCATATTGTAAAAACTCTAAAACATGCTAACAATATGAATCTATGGAGAATTAAAGGCAATCATCACATAAGTAGAATTATCATAGTAAAATCATCATGATGAAAGTAAAAATAATCAAGTCATTAAGAAATTAAGGGGAATTACTCCCCCTTGTCCCATAAAGAGTTTAAGCTAGCATAGTTGAAGAATTACAATAAGCCATAGTTTAGATTGATCAGAAATCGAAAAGAAAAGGGAAAATCAACTAACACCACGGCTGTAATGAAAATTACAGCCATATTTTCGCGTGTGAACAGTGCATGTGCCCACAATTTCTTTGATTTCTCCTCCGATTGATCTTCTTTCACTCAGAAACTTCTTGGGCATCCTCTCCTCCTCCAGGCGAAGCTTCCTTGTAAATTTCGTGACCTGAGATGGCCTCTACGCCTCTCGACGTGAGGCCGTGCCCTAAAAATGCCCATTCTGATTTCTCCCTCGATTCTTGATGAAATTGGATTTCCCTTGTCCTCTCCCCTTTTTACGGTTTTTCAATTGGGGCACTGGATCTCTAGATATTGCATCGCAAAAATTGAGCTTTTAAGCGGTTGTGGAAGATCATTCAAAAATATAATTACGGCCATGTTTTTGATTACGACATTGCCGTAATTTGGTTCTGTGAATTTTGGGCCAAAAATACGGTACCACGAAAAATATTAGGCAGTGTCGTAATTTCTTCTGTGTAATTCTGGGCAAAAATATGGTACCGTAATTTTCATTATGGCAGTGGTCTATTTCTGAGCAAAAAATTACAGCCCGTAATAAATATTACACCCAGGGTGTAATTTTTGAACTTGCTCCGATTTGCATGAAAATTGACGGGCGGCTTCGTCTCGATGTTTGGAATTCATTCGTGCACTAAAATCTTTCAAAATCCATAAAAATTAGGCCCTTTTTACCTAAAAATCATCAAAAATAAGAAATGGTGTAGATTCTGTAATATTTGACAAATAATGCTTAAAAGTAAGAAAAAGAGCATGAATATGACACAAAAGACCTATCAAATGGCACAAAATTTACTATAAATTTTCATGTCATCAACAGACAAGTAAAAGTCATCTTTTCTTGATCCTCTAGGTGAATTGGGATACGTAGAAAGGTAGAAAATCCATCAAGAAGCAAAAGTAAGCATTATGGGCAAGACGTTCAAGCATTTGATCTATGAAGGGTAGAGGAAAATGGTGCTTTCGCGTCGCTTTGTTGAGCTTCCGGTAGTCAATATACATTCGCCATCCGCTTACAGTGCAGACTAGAACTAGCTCATTATGCTCGTTCTTGACAACAATTACCCCACCCTTCTTTGGTACAACGTGCATAGGGCTCACCCATCAGCTATCCGATATCGGATAGATGACTCCCGCAAATAGAAGTTTTAGGATCTCATTCTTTATGACCTCCTTCATACTTGGATTCAGTCAACATTGAAACTAGATGGATCGTTTACTTTCCTGTCCAAGAGAATCATATGCATGCAGACAGATGGGCCAATTCCTTTGATATTGTATACGGAATATCCTATAGCCCTTTTATGAAGTTAATTTCAGCAAGTAATTGTTCTGTCTGAATTTCAGTCAAGTTCGCATTAACCACTAGCAAGGTAGAGGAGTCATCCAAAAATTCATACTTCAAAATTTGAGAAAGCAATGTCAACTCCATTTTGCTTTCAAATGGAACAGGGACCATTTGAGTTCGTCATTCTTTTTCTAAAAGCTGCTTGAGTTTTCTTCTTCTTCTGAATGTCCTCTTAATCTCAAGATCTAGCTTATAGAGGTCACCTATCCTTAAGCTTCTTTGCATAAAATGATGTCAAGCACAATGGTAAAGCTCAAGAAAAGTAATAAAGAAACTAAAACAAAAGGCAATAAAGAAATAGATATAAACAAGCTTAGTCTACCAAATCTCATAAATGCACTAATATACAGCAACGGTGCCAAAAACTTGACACATATCGCAAGTGCACAGTATTGCCGCAGTAATATATAAGATGTCGGTCCCACAGGATGGAAGGTCAATTACTAACATATATGATCCTTAGAAAATAAGCTGGTCGAACCAGGGTTTTAGAGACAGTTTAACTAACTTCAAGTGAAGTGAAAATAGGAAATCAATTATAACTACATGAAAGATGTCAATTAGAGAGGCACCGGTACTTCGGTATCACCACATTAACATATCTATCTAAACTATAACTTATCTGTTATATGAGTTTATCTTCTTGCATAAGGAATCTTTCCTTAGGTACAGGTTGCCCCTTGCGCTTGGTACAACCTGGTACATACTTAAAACTATCTCTTACCCTTATGGCTTATCATTTTATGCAACTCCATTGCATTTTATGAAAGACCATGGTACCCTCGAATGAACCCTATCTACTTTCTTGATAGAGGTTCATGAGTTTTACTTAGTGGATCTGCCAACACAATCTTCCTTGCAGTCAGGATCATGTTAACTAATACACAACACTACTTGGCCAAGGCAATATCATAAAATAAGAACTAAGTAAAATATGATTATATAATACTCAAAATAACAAAATAAGTTCAGATCATACGATAGATAATGTCAACGAGTTTCAAATGAGTTCAAATTTAAGGTTTACGCTACAATAGCCATACAAATCCATATGAATCTTTCCTATCGACCAAGAAAATTACAACCAAACACTAACAGAAGGAAGGAGAAGAGATTTCAAATGTATCCTTGAGATTTGGTGAAGATCCGCCACGCGATGGCCTCAAAATCACTCCTTAAAGAGTTGTCACCAGCACTTTCGCCCTAGTCCCATTCGTCGATCAAAATCTATCTCTTTAGGTTACAAAAAAGAGGGCTTTTATGCCCTGTCGATTCGCCTCCCTCTTGGCGGTCTAAAACCTATTTTTCCTGATTTTTTGAAATTTTTCTCAGCCTCCAATCAAGTGAAAATGGACGGAATACCAAGAGAGCGCCTCAGTCATGGGTGAACACCAGAATCACGGGCAGGCTGTGATATACACTATGTAGATACAAAAGATAACAATCACGGCCAATGATTTGAATCTTGGGCAGGCCGTGATGTGTACTATAGATTTTTGAAAATAGTCTTCTATAGAATTATAGCCTTGATTATGGTCTTGGGTGAGCCGTGAAGTATTCTCTGAGTTTTGGGACCATTCTGTAGATCATGGGTGAATACCAAAATCTTGGGCTAGTCGTGATTTTCAAGAAGGCTACGTTTGATCTCAAATTTTCTGTGTAGACTTTTCTATTCATAAGAAACTACTCCATTGCTTTAAAATCTCCAAAAAGCTCCAAAAATGAGTGATTTTAACTAGAATTATAATAAGAAAAGAAAAAGTAAAGATTCTGAAGCATGTAAGTAAATAAGCCTAGATAGCACAAGGAAACATCAAAATTGGCCTTGATCTGAGATAAAATAATACTATAAATCACTATAAAAATTCAAAGCATCACAGTTGAACTCAAAAGTGGATGCCTTGATCACACATTCAAAAATGTTTGAGAACTAGATTGCTCAACAAGCTACTTCGTCCACAAGGCCATTAGGGAAGCTTCCTTCTCAACCCGAGGCAAATCCAAGGGAGCATTGCAACACGATTTTGATATGCAGTGGCACCCATTTGGAAGATCCCCATGTGGCAGCTAGAGATAATATTGTTGGAGAGTCTGACGATCAAATGACAGACACTCAATATTCCCAAGACACACTGGCAGGCAAGGTGGTCGAACAAGAGCCGGTCTATGTTCCTCCACCAACTCACAAGTGACCTATCCCCTTTCAACAAAGGTTGGCCAAAGTATTGATAGGATAATATACTGCAATTGTTAAGAACTAGCTCCCTCCAAAGCTTAAAGATCTTGGCAGTTTTTCTGTCTCTTACATAATTAGCAACTTCTCATTCGATATAGCACTTTGTGACTTGGGGGCTATTGTGAGTTTCGTGCCTCTCTCCCTTTTTAGAAATTTGGACTTGGGAGGCCTAAAACCAACATCCATAGCCCTTCATCTCGCTAATCGCTCTATACACCACCCAGTGGGAATTGTGGAGGATGTGACAATTAAAGCCGGGCAACTCTTTTCTCCTATTGACTTCGTGGTCTTGGATATGATAGAGAATTCCAGACTACCGCTCATATTAGGCCAAGCCTTTATTTCTACCGACAGGAGAGCTATAGATGTTAAGAATAGGAAGCTATCATAGAACATCGGTGAGACTATTTCAGAATTTAACCTTTCTATTGATATACATGAATGGTCTTTTTCAGCCTCATGCTGTAGCGTTGAAGTTGTAGCAGAGCTTGCTGATTGTTCATGGGCCAAGCAGTATCCTCTTGCGTCCTACCTTTTAAACAATTAGGATGAATATGCCATACAGCCGTGGGAGGACGTGACTACTTTGGTGGACTTGCTCGATGCGATCCCCTACATTGCTTGTAAGAGGGTGCTACATGATAGGCTTGAAGATAAAGATTCACGGGGGCTAGGAAGAATGACTTTGAATTTAAATCTCTTTATATTCCACATTATTTGAGGATATTTTTTATTGTACACCTACTATATTTGATGTTCGTATCTATAGGTGTAATTTTTAGGTGACGGATAAAGGGGAAACTATATGCCATTTCTTTTACTTCTGATCCACCAGACATACCTTAATTCGTAGATATTGGTCGAGCTACAAACTTTTAAACAAGTGTTTCTTGAGAGGCACCCCAAGGACATTTATCTTGTGTTGTATTTGTTTAAACAATTTTATTTGTTGTTTGTTGTGGTTTATTGTTGTTGTTTTCATTTAGATATTATTTTGTGTTTATTCTAAAGCATGATATTTTTTTATATTTTATTCATTGAATAAGATCCTATTGACAGTGGCAATTTTTGGTATTTTTCAGGGACTTTTTGCTCATCGCCAAAGCGATCACAACTTGGCTGTGATCACCATCACGGTCGTGATTGCCTCGCAGATGTCAGCGCAGTTTGCCGGCACGTTCACGGGCAGGCCGTGTTCTATGTCTCGGTCGTGAACTTGCGAAACAGGATTTTTTTTTCTCTGAGTCCATCATAGCCATGTCGTGCTTACATTCACAGGTGTGCTTTTCTCTCAGTTTTCAACCTAGCTTGTCACGGTCGAGTCATGTTCTCTCTCATGCCCGTGCATCAGACTTTTAGTTTGCGGCGAGTTGTTCATGGGCCGGCCATGATCACCATCACGGCCGTGCCTTTGTTCGTCTTCTCTACCACTTTTTCTCATCACCTCCAAGCTCAAAAGCTCTCCAGATCTTCCCTCCGCCGCTGTCCAAGGCTCCAGCAACGTGCTCCACCACTTGGTTTGCTCTCGGATGTTCTTTTTTGGGCAAGATCTTGCTCGTCCGCTAGCTTTTGCCGCTTTCAGCCGATCTTCGTGATCTTTCACTAGATTTCACTACCGACAGCTCTCCAGCCTTCCACGCCTGCGGCCACCAGCTCCCTTGCTCTTGTGCTACTTAAGTTTTCCTTATCTGCTTCTTTTGCTCCAAATATGTGCTTTTGGCACCGCCGCCACCTCCGGCCGCTGACAGCTCTTCAGCTCTTTCTGCCGGCACCTCTCAACTTGCTCTGGATCTGCGATTTTTGCCCTGGTGTTCTTCCTTCTCCCAATCCCCAGTAGCCATTGCAGAATGTCCAGCCACAAGAAGTCAGTAGCGAGGAAATCCATCTCCAAGCGGCCAACTGTGGAAGACGAACACAACTAGTATGAGATTATCTTTTGTGATGCCATGTAAAACACGCGATATGAGCTATTAGAATCCCGATGGGTTGTGAACACCCGTTATCTCAATCGCGCTGCCATATCGACGATCATAATGTTAATCCGCTAATGTTCGTTGCCATTTGATCTACAACAACCAAGAAAACATATTAGTACTAATTCAAATCATTTAATCTAGACTTGTATTAAATGATCATAGCTCCTACTATTTTAATCGAATTGACAACCCACAAGGGAAATCTGAAATTTCATAGTGATATGGGATCCTTATTTCACATGAGGCTTTGCGTCCAACGAGGGTGGGATGAGATGTGTTGGGAAACCCTAGGGATTTTAAAATTTACAGACATCACAGATATATATAGCGGAAGCAAGTCCCCGAAATAGGCCAGTCCCAATGATGTAGGGACACAACCAAGAAGGTCCAAGATGAACAGGAAACCTCCAATCAGATATGGAATGTTAGCATGATGACCAAGAGGAATAGGAAACTTCCTGTCAGATATGGAATGTTAGCATGATGGCTTACACTTTGAAGAAACTTGTTTACCTTCTAGCACCTGAATTTCTTTATGTTTCAGCATTAGTACTTGTTATGTTTTGGTATTGGGTTCTACCTGGTTTTATGTGTGAAACCAACTTGTAGGACAATTTTGTAAGCTTGTTTAATTTCCTGTATTTAGCATTATTCTGCTGTAGTTAGGACTAGCCTATGATTTATTTTCCTAGCTCTTTGTTTTTATTTTGTAGTGAATGTAATAGGATGTTTAGCGTAGGATCTAGGCTCCTGTAAGGCACTTACATGGCACCTGGGCTCCCCAACTAAAAGGCAATCTCGCATGGAATTGAAGCTCATACTCAACTTCAACGAACAGCAAGCTCAAGCCTACAGTCAACCTCGGCTAGGTCAAAATTAGCAAGTCAAGTCACATCTTCAACCAGCAGCCATCTAAATTCTGCCGAGCCAAAACTACAAGACAACTACCTTCAATGTTATCAAGTCAATATGAAGACACACACTCAGCCAAGTCGGACATCATTAGCCACATCAAGCTAGTCATCAAATCAATATCACTTTGGCAAGACAACTATATGCATGCACTGGGAACATTCACAGCCTAATTAGCTTCACCACCCACAACCACCAATGAAATCAAACTATGCAAGTCACTGTTCTGCAATTGAGGAGAATTCTAAAAGTCATCCAAATGTTAACGTTGGTAGATAGGGTTTAAAGCCTGTAATTTGCACACTTTTGCACTTAGTCGATTACCTTTGGAAAAACTGAATTGGTGTTAGTGTGTGAACTTATTTGTGTGTGTGCCGAGAGTTGAGCTTGCTCCTCTTCTTCTGTCCTTACTTCCACCTTCCATTCGCTGAGTCTTGATTCTCTCATCCTTCCCATTTGCTCCATGAGTACTGCTGACTGAAGGCCGACATGAGGAGTCTTGAGGCTTGGAGGAACTTGGCAACGATATGCTGGAGGAACTAGAACTTGCACAAGCCTTGACATCAGAGATCTTGTTACAAGGTTTCATAAGGGGTTTCGGCCCCCTTCCTACATGGGGGCCACAAGTGTCCTCTAACCAATACCAACTACTTACCGGAAAATTGCATGCTAGTATTTCATATCCATTTAGAAGTCGGTACTTGTGCTAAGCTTCCCTTCATTGAAAGAGCTACAAACCTAAGGACGATCTAGGATTTCAATTTTACATTAGTTGTATTAGAGGAAACCTTAGGTGCTCATACATTACGCTATTGTTCATCTGAGTTTGTTTGCGTTGAAAATTTCTGCACAGTCTTTCGTATTTCTGGACTGAACTTTGTTGTTACTCTGAACCTCCAGTTTGTGTTTTCTTAGCACCAATTACATGTTGTTTAACTGGCTTTCGGTGCAAAAGATTTCTAAGTACAACTTCGTTTGAAAAAAGGCTTTGACAAAATTGTTGAACCTGTTACCGAGCTCTGCACTGAACTTGTTTGCTGAAAATCCAGTGACTGTAGCTTACTGGATTGCTGATTGTGGGAAGCCAATGTTTCAATCTACATAACTTAGAGTCCTAATCCGATAGGGATGCTCAAGTTGAACAGACAGCCTGAGTGTGGGTTTACCTCAGCAATAGATAAATCACCACCCTCTGCTGTCACAAATTGCAAATTATGATTTCTAATTCGGGCTGGTAAAGCACTGTTGCTTACCAGTCTACATATCCTGGTAATGACCGATTTTGTGATTGTGTTGTTTGCCTTAAGCTAGATTTTATAATTGCTACTGAATCTATTACTGCACTTATATCTGGTATTGCTGAACATTACTCTTGGTGGAGTTTGCATTAAAATAAGCTGGGATTAGTATTTACTGCGTTGAACACTTGCTGGTTGCCAATATCTATTTTAGCTGCTACTTTTCTTCTGTTAGAGTTAACTTTAATTACTGCAATTGCTTTTGCTTACTCTTAAACTTTCACCATGGTCGTACACACTAGAAACAACCAATTAGCTGATGAACCCGACCAAAACCCAAATTCTCTAGCAGCCATAATAACCATGCTTGGAAACATGTAGGCCCCTTTTGGAGAAATGCAGGCATCCTTAAATATCTTGAATCTAACGGTCAAAAAGCTAGAAGCCTCAAATCACAATAATCACATTAGGATTGATCTTGAACATGAAATTCCTATAGAGGAGGCCCAACAACCCTATAATCCATCCCCTAGATGACCAACTGAACATAATTGGGGGGAAGGGACTAGTAGGCCAAACCAAGAACTAGGATGAATCAAAGACCTGAAGGGGAGAATGGACATAATTATAGGGCTGGTAATCAAAGAAGACCAATTCCTAATTTGAATGAACACCACTTAGAAGAAACATCCTATATAGCTCCCTCACATCCTAGGGAAGAAGATGATGTGTTTAGAACCATTAGACTTAATCTACCCACGTTTGAAGGTAGTCTAGATACCCAGGCCTTCTTAGAATGGCAAATCCAAGTTGAACAATATTTTGTATGGGGTAAAATACCTGAAAATAGTAAGGTGCAATGTGTCAAGTTTCTTTTAAGAGTATCAGCCCAAATGTACTGGAATAGTGTGGAGATTAAGTTGGCTAGGAGCAGCATCCCACCCATCACCACTTGGGAGGACATGAAATGGAAACAAAGTGAGAAATATCTCTGTCCTAATTATAGGCAGAAAATGTATGATTAGCTATCTAGATTAACTCAGGGTAGTGACCCGGCTGCTGAATATGAGAGAAAGTTTTAGGATTTATTGATTAGGTGTGACCTTAATGAAGACCAATGGCTAACTCTGAATAGATTTAAAGGGGGGCTGAGAACAAATATAAAGCGAGCATTGGTACATCATAGATGTGAAACTCTACAAGAGGCTTATCAATTTGTCATGTACATAGAGTATGACCTACAACAAGTTAGGAACACCCTACCTAGAACCAATATCCCTCCAACTCTAGCCAAGGTACCTAAGGTAGAGGGAACCCCTAGAGATAGAAGACCACCCACCCAAAATAACCATAAGGTCACTTGCTATAGCTGCTCACAACCAGGACATTTATCTAGGGACTGCCCAAAGAAAACTTTACTTCTAGAGGAGTTGGAAGAAACCGAACTAGATGAGGAAGAAGTTGAATCTGTTATCCATAATCCTAGATATAATAGTGAAGAGGAACCCCCACAACTTACCATGGCTGTTGCTAGGTGCAACTACATTAAGAATACTCCAGCTGAAGATTGGAGGAGGACCAGCCTCTTTTATACCTACACCTAGTGCAATGTGATGTAGGGACATCTTCAAGGACTTAGCTGTGTTTGACATCATTTTGGAAACTTGTTGCATTTTGATATTTTGGGACTTGTTTAATTTCTGTATGTGCAACATTATCTTCTTTTCAGCACTTGTTGTTATTGTTCTAGTTAGGATCTAGCCTAGGGTTTACTTTAAAGCCTTTGTTTTACTTTGTAGTGGATGTAATAGGTTGTTGTTAGCCTAGGTTTTATGCACTTGTAATGCACTACAAGGCACCCATGATCCCTCAACCTCAATATATCATCTCAAGGCATCTCAAAGTCAAGTCAACAAATCAAGGTCAACATCAACATACCAATCCCCAACCAAGATGTGCATGCAGCCCAAAATAGAATTCAGCCAACCTCCAACTCTGCAGCCCAAAACATAATTCATCCAACCTCCAACTCAGCCAACCCAATTCTACATCAACATGTGCATGCAACCTGCAGTCACACCACCCCAAATGCCATCCAAACTTCTGCATGCGCATTCAAACTTCACAAATGTCAGCAGACTAAAGTTTATCTCCATCAACCAATGGAATGTAAACAAATCTCCACAAACATGTCTTCACATCCAACATCAGCCATCAAACTCCATAGCATCACAAGACAGCTCGTCCATCCACGCCTACTCACACCATGTGTATCTTCAGCTGCAGCATGCGCATAAACCAGAACCAAATAGGGCTAGCCTCAGCATGCCGGCCTGCATATTTCTACCAAGTGTCGCACTTCACATGAAAGATCTTCTCCAACCAAATCACTAGCCCAAAGACTAATTTCATCTCCACCATCCAGTTTCAAATAGAGGAAGCATAACCTCAAATTTGCCTTGAGTGATTAGGTTACCATTGAGGGTGAAGGGGTTAAAAGCCCTTGTAATTCTCACACTGCACTTACAGTCAAAATCATTTGGAAAAGGAACTTGCGTTTGCGTTTGTTCGTTTGTGCCGAGAGTGGAGCTTGCTCCTCTTGTGTACCGAGAGTTGAGCTTGCTCCTCTCCTTACTCTTCGCTATTCTCTTCTCTTCTCTTCTCCCACTTGCTGCCGGCCACCCAAACTATCCTCACTTTCACGCTACTATTCCATTGCCGCTGATTGAATCTCACGCAAGGTTGTCATCTGGCAGGAGCTGAAGAACTTGGTAAGGCCATACTGATTTTTCTTGGGAACCTCCTTTAGCGGAAATCCACTGCCATCAAGACCTAGAAGGGGTTCGGTCCCCTTCCCTTAAGGGGGCCTCAGGTGTCTTCCTTCCAACCTTACCACCCTAAATCTGCATGCTTATTAACTCATCATCCAAATACTGCATTTACTGTTTCCTTAGGAGCTACTTACCTAAGGTGATCTAGGGCCATAAAATCCATCCTTCATCAGTTGTATTAGAGCATACCGTAGGCACTCATTGTGTTTTCTGAAGATTTCTAAATCTGCTGCCCTACACAAGGATTTCTGAAAGTTTTCTATAAACTGAGAAATTTTGAACTCATTTTGCTGCTAAGAACTGTTGGTGTTTATGCCCTGCAGACCAATGTTTGGACATAGTCGGGCATTGTTTAAATGTACTTTGATAGAATTATTATTCTCTATAAAGGCATGGTCATTATTATGCAAACTTCTCTACCTGCGTTGATGTATTGAGTTGCATGTATCATTCCCAGGAGTTTGGATTGGATCCATTCTCATAAGCTATCCCCAGACAAGGTACCTTAGCAGATATGGGACAGCTTTGGTACATGTGAGACTAGTGTATGGGCTGGTTAGGTGCGGGGCACAGTAACGCAGACATACAAGTGCATTGGATGCATTAGAGTGATCCACCGTGAGGATTGACTTGTCCAGTCAACAAGTCAATCTCACATGCAAGAGGTTTGCATTGATCCTTAGACTTGAGGTATTCATGTCTAGATTTGATGATGGATATGCTTTGATATAGTCTTACGTCTCTCCGTAATTGGGGGACCAAAATGACTGTCATTGGGCATGTCATAAGTCACGTAGAGACATGGATGACCAATAGTAGGATTTGCCCCTTCCTTATTGGAAGCATGATATCCACTCAGGGGCGCCCCACCTTATTGGTACATGACAGGAATGTGTGGCCACACTTGTTGAGTCATGACCAATGCATTGGATTGATAAACTTGAGACTAATCCAATGGCAGGATATCAGTTTAGGCAAAGGGATCTATAATGCAATGGGAATCCTCATTGCTTGTTAGAAGTTGTTGCCATAATGACTTAAGTCTTATGACATGGGTAGTAGTGATGTGTTGCTAGATACCCCTCACTACTTATGATGTTTACATCATTGCCATCGTCATATGGATCCTACGGGGTCACACGGAATAGACTCTTAACGTTGCTTTAATCAGAAGCCTTAGGATCAAGTTATTGAATAACTTGGATCCATTTGGAAGATTTCATCAGCGCCAATGGGCCTTATGAGTTGGAAGAAATTTATTGGAGCCAAACTTCAATTTTGGCAGGTTGACCTGAAATTGACCTTAATTGGTCACATTTGGATTAGGGTTGCATTGAATTAGATCCAATGGCTTAATCAACCCATGCAATGAAGTTTAGGCTAACTCATTATCCAATGAGGCCCAATAATAAGTTGTCATGAAGAGATTAGAGGCTAAAAGGGCATAATGGGGAGAAATCTCACCCCATTGGCGCCTAGGGGCATAATGGGGTGAGGGAGGCGCCTTTGCTTCATTATGGAAGTAAAGGGCGCCTAGCCCTTCTTCCTAGGATGGAATGCATGCCTTTAAGGCATCTCTCGGGCTGATATGGCTATAGGGCAAATAAGGATAGGTTGAATGAGGTTTATGGAAAAGTCTTGGAGACTTTCCTTGCCACAAACCCCCTTCATCCTAGCCGCCCACTTGGCATGATCTTGGCCCTCCCTAAACCGCCTCTTGACCTTATAAATAAGACCCTAGCCTCCCCCTCTAAAATGTTAACTCCTTGGAGGCGTGAAGACACATAGAGAGGCATGAGCAAGGGCAAAGGGTGACAACTTGAAGGTGGCGCAACCCTTCTTCCTCCTTGAAGCCGCAAGCCTTCTTCTCCTTCTTCACCTCTTGACGTAACTTGGAGAAGGGCTTGGTGGCGACATCTCTTGGAGAGAATTGGAAGCTTAGGGTGGCGACAACTTGAGAGCTTGGAGCTCTCCTTCTTCATCAAGGAGCGCAGTCTCCTTCTTCCTTGGAACCGCAAGTTCTTCTTCTTCTCCCTCTCTTCTTGGCGCAAGGACTCTTAGTGCTTGGTGGCATCTCCTTGCCACAAGTCCTCTTCGTTCCTTGGCCATAGGCGCACCTTGCTTGAAGGTGGCGCATGCAAAGAAGAAGAAGGAAGTACTTGGCACATCATCCTGTTCCTCATCTCTTCTTGGCGCTTCTGTTGGGGTATGCCCTTAAGGCTAATGTTTGAGGCCTTAGGTTATTTTCAGTATCATGTATGAACTATGTTTATAAAGGCAATTGTTGTTATTCAGATTGTTACATTATCTGCTGTATGTATACTTCTGAGTAATGTCTCAATGGTGTTCAGCTTAGCTGACATTTAGTGTTGTCCTTAGTCGAGATATCTCGGTGAACATGAGACAGCCTTGATATGATTGAGACTAATATGTGATCTAATCTTATAGGATGCTTCGAGCATGAAATAAGATTTAGACACATAGGTGCATTGGATGTACTGGACTGACCCTATTTAGGATATTCAATTGTTTGTCACAATGTAAATAATCCTTATATGCAAGCAAGTGGCATATTTCCTCTGACTTGAGATCACTTGTGTTTCTAAGTGATGATTAGCATTATCTTGAGGTAGTTCAATATCATTTGAAAGATAATGGTTAAGGACTATCTTGGATAGTGAGCATGAGTCATGTTAGGGCACTAGTGATAGATATAAGATTGCCTCTCCTAGTAGGAGTGTGATGTTCTAAGGGGCCCCCTGGATGAGATGGTTGAGAATGTGTATGGCCATACCCAGACGACTATGTTCATCTGATCTAATCATTTTCATCATGTTGGAATCACAGGCTTGACACGCTTGTCCGACGAGAACATCCAGTGGCAAAGGGAAACATGTATGCCAAGTGAATTAGATTCACACTTGTGCTGTGGTTTGGGAGTAGTCTTGGAAGACTCTTTCCTTCATATCGGGAGACAGTGATGTGTTGCTAGATACCCCTCTCTGATCATGATAACGTAAGTTATCGTTACCGACATTGAAGGAAACCCTTAGGGTCGCACAATTTGATGATATGGCTTACTTATATCAGATCGTGTGGACTGGAATTATTCTAGTTCAGTTTAAAGGAGTTAAACTCTGATTGGAAGTGAGATCTAGTCTAATCATGTTTGATTGATTAGGGCATATGATCGGTAAGCTTCGATCGGGAGAATTGATACTTGATCGTACAGATCAAGAGGTTCAATGGGATGTGTGGTTAGATCTTGAGCCACTTGGTTCGATGAGGTCATAACCAGGACTGGTTCGATTTGGTACTTGAACCAAATGAATTGAACCGGTTCACTTAGTGTGAACGCATGGTTCAATTAAGAGGAGAGTTTCGAATGCTTTATGGGGAGTTAAGAAGAGGAAGTTACTTTTCGGTTTTGCCATATGAGATGGTAACCGAACTTTCCTTTTTTGGACTCTCTCCCTCACGGTTTCGAACGTAACTCTCCCTTCCTCTTGGCTTTTGCTCTCTGGGGGAAGATCAGCTTCACGCAAGGCGAGAGGAAGATCGGCCAAGGGGTGCACATCTCCTCTCCAAGTCACGATCAAAGAATCCTTGGTGACTTGCTAGCACAAGGAGCGCAAGGAAGGAAGCCTATCTCATCCTGTGTGTGATACCTTTGGAGAAGTGGCACTCGCCCCCTTTCTTCTTCCAAGCCGCCACTCACTTCATGGCAATGGTAACACTCTAACTTGTTTTTACAAGTCTTCAAGGTTGATCATAGTTCCAAGTCATGTGATTTAATGGACTCCTAGTATTTCCGCCACACAAGTTTTCGCATGTGACCTAGGTTTCCATAACAGCTTCTACCTTGGAGGTGGCGCAAGATTTGAAGAGAGTGATAAGGCTTGATTCTCTTCCCAAGGCTAGCACCAAGCATGGAAGGGAGCAACGATCAAGGAGTCGACGCGTGGATACTTGTAGAGGGCGAACACTTGGGCGCCTTCAACATGGCTTCGGCAACTAGACAAGCAAAAGAGGTACATCTCTAACACATCCTTGTGTCTTTTCTCTCGCATGGATCCTTGTGACCGGAATATGTTTCGGGTGTAATGCTTCCGCTGCGTCCTGGGACTGCAAAAATTTTAAATTACACCCGGTATTCCCTAACGAGAACAAACATTTCTGAAAGCTGTACCTGATTATCCTGCACTAGAGTTGTTTGCTGAAACTCCTTACTTCTGAAAATCCTGCTTTAGTTGTTTGTTGGTATGCCTGTGCATTACCTTGCTGAGTTTGAACTCATAAATTATTGAGTTAAGTCTTGAATCTATCACTGGGTTAAGGAGATCTCTAGCTACTTGATTCCTCGTACAGAAAATCTGAAAATTGTTGTTAACACTGGTTGCCGAAAATCTAAATATTATGCTGTGTGTTACCACCAAACTGATTTGCATTCCCTACTTAAGCTGAAAACTTCCCTGTGTGTTCTAGTTGAGTCTGTGTCACCTATAATTTCTGAAACTATTTTTGCTATCTCTATTTGTTGGCTTCTACTTTTCAATACCTAAACACTTGCTGTAATATACCATCGCATCCCTTGATATCTGCTGAATCTGTTTGGCAGATTCCCGAATACTGTAGCTTAGTGTTTCTGTCTGAATCCTGGTATTACTCCATGGAAATTGGGTCCCTAAAAGGATAGGAAAACTAAGTTCAGGTAGCACTTTGGGTGTGACTTTACCTCTGCAATAGGCAGGTTACTCATCCTACAGTGCTACAAGCTGCTCTGATACCACTGATGCAGAATGAAAATCTAACATATTGTATACCCTAGATCTCCTTAGGTATATAGCTCTTCTAATGTAACAGTGAGAATAAACTTTTAGTATGGGGATGCTTAACATGCGGGTCTCAAGGATGGAGATGGAAAGAAGGCACCTGAGGCACCCTTAAGGGAAGGGGGCCGAACCCCTTCTGAGCCCATCAGGCAGTGTGCGTCGGCAAGGATGTCCTCACGAGGCTGATTGTGAACCTCCAATGTATTCTAACTCCAACCCAAGTTCAGTTCCTGCATTACTTACCCCTAAGAAAGATGGGTCCTGGATAATGTGTATAGATTGTAGGGCCATTAACAAGATCACTATCAAATAACAATTTCCCATTCCTAGGCTTGATGACTTACTTGACATGGTTGTGGGTTCGGCTTGGTCTTCTAAGGTAGACCTCCGAAGTGGCTATCATCAGGTTAGGATACGTGAGGGAGATGAATGGAAGATAGCTTTCAAAACTCAAGATGGACATTATGAGTGGATGGTTATCCCCTTTGGGCTAACCAATGCTCCCTCCACTTTCATGAGAATAATGCATCAAGTTCTGAAACCTTATATTGGAAAGTTTTTGGTAGTGTACGTTGATGATATTCTGATTTTTAGCAAAACCAACCAGGAGCATCTAGAACATCTGAAAGCCACACTTGACATCTTGAAGAAAGAACACCTCCTGCTGAATTTAAAAAAATGTGTCTTCTTGACACATGAGGTGGAGTTCTTAGGTTTCATCATCAATAACCATGGCCTTAAGGGTAACCCTGCAAATGTGGAAGCTATCTTGAATTGGCTGACCCCTATTACCTTAACCGAAGCTAGAAGTTTCCCTGGGTTGGCTACTTTCTATAGGAGGTATATCTATAATTTCAGCACCCTAGTGGCCCCCAATTACTAGTTGTTTACAAAAGGGTAATTTTGAGTGGACCCCATCAGCCGAAAGGGCTTGTCAATATTTGAAACAGAAAATTACAACCACCCTAGTATTAAGACTACACGATTTTAGCAAAGTCTTCATAGTTGATTGTGATGCTTTAGGAGTAGGGATTGGGGCACTCTTAGCCAAGATGGACACGCCATAGCTTTTTTTAGTGAGAAGTTGAATGACATTAGGCCAAAGTACTTCACGTATGATAAAGAATTCTATGCCATAGTTCAAGCCCTTAAGAATTGGAGACACCACTTGACACACAAAGTGTTCATTCTTAATAGTGATCACCAAGCATTGGTGTAGTTGAGTAGCCAAGTCAAACTGAACCCTAGGCATGCTAAATTGGTTGAATTTTTACAGCAATATACTTTTGTCCTAAAACATAAAGCTAGGACTCAAAACAAAGTTGCGGACGCTTTAAGACTAAAGATCTTGCTCTTACACACTTTACATGCCTCGGTTGTTGGTTTTGATAGGGTTAAAAATGAATATATGAGTTGCTCTGATTTTAAGGAGATTTTTCTTGATGTAAGTGAGCTCGACTTGTCTTCTCCTGGGTACAGTGTTAATGATGGTTTCTTGTTTAAGAATGGAAAATTATGCATTCCCCGTACATCATTGAGGGATTTCTTGGTCTGGGAATTACATGGAGGGGGAACCGCGGGTCACCATAGGAGGGATAAAACTCAATCTTTAGTAGAGGAATGATTCTTTTGGCCTTCTATATACAAGGACGTGACTAAGATAGTTAGCCATTGTCAAACATGTCAATTTGCTAAGACCCAGAGGCACAATATAGGATTATACATGCCCTTACCCATACTTGAAGGTCCTTGGCATGATTTACGTATGGATTTTGTGCTTGTTCTTCCTAGAACCAGTGCTCACCATGATTCGATCTTTGTTGTGGTCGATCAGTTCTCAAAAATGGCCCATTTTATTCCATGTAGCAAATCTACTGATGCCTCTCATGTTGCTAGGCAATTTTTCAAAGAGGTTGTCCGCCTACATGGATTTCCCTGTACTATTGTTTCAGATCGTGATACTAAGTTTGTGGGGCGCTTTTGGGTAACATTATGGAAACTTCTAGGTACAAAGCTGAATTTCTCTACTGCATATCACCCCCAATCTGATGGACAAATAGAGGTTGTGAATAGATCCTTAGGAAATATCTTGCATTGCCTAGTAGGTGAACATCCAGGAAATTGGGATAAGCTTCAACCTACTGCCGTATTTACCTTCAACAATGCTATCAACCAAACCACCGGTGCAAGCCCATTTCAAGTCAACTTTAGGTATCAACCTCGTAGGCCAATTGACCTAACACCATTGTCATCCCCTTTTAAAACAAATCAGTCTGCACTATCTTTTGCACAACACATTGTCAAAATTCATAATGAAGTAAAGGATCACATTGCTCAAAATACTCTCAAATATCAAATTGCTACTAATGCTCACAAATGATTTGTATCTTCTAAGGAAGGTGACTTGGTTATTTTCAGGAATCGCAAGGAAAGGCAGTAAGGACCTAACCACAAGCTACAAGCAAGAGGGATGGGGCCATTTCACATATTGAAAAAAATGAATGACAACGCCTATGCGTTGGACCTACCACCGGCACTTGCCATTCATCCAACTGTTAATATCAAAGATTTGACACCATTCATGGAGCTAATATCAATTGAAACGCCAGCCCCAACAAAGCAAGCCTACAGGATACTCAAGGAGTAACAAAGGCTTACCAGCCAAGGCACTCAAAATTACTATCTCATCAAGTCAGAACTTGTGCTAAGCTTCCCTTCGTTGAAAGAGCTGCATACCTAAGGATGATCTCGGATTTCAGTTTTACATTACACAAAAACCCAGAAGATAGAGTCAAGCAAGGGAGTTGACATGGTGAGAAAGAGATGGTGCCTCAAAGCAATAGATGGAGAAGTTGATGTAGCCGCCCAAGTTTTCGCCCTCTACTGTCTCGCACACAGCCGATACTTGAGTTTTCTTCTTCCACCCCCGGTGCTAGCCTCAGGAAGAAGATCCACGACTTTGGGAGAGTCCTCCAAGATCACTTGCGCCACCACAAAGGAAGGGATGCACCAAGGAGGAAGAAGGACGGAAGAAGCCACCAAGTCAAAGCCCTTACTTGCGCCAAGAGGAGGAAGAAGGAAGAAGCTTGTGGCCTTCATGCAAGAAGAAGATCCAAGGTTCCCTAGCACTCGTCCCCTTTGTTGTCCATGCCTCCAAGAAGTTGTGCATCAAAAGGGGTCGGCTAGGGTCACTTAAATAGCATGAAGAGGTGGTTTGGGGTGTATGGAAGGTGTAGATGATTAGGGCCTAAATTAAGGGAATTTTTCAATCAATTATCTTAATCAAATTCTCGATTCCATATGCACCTAAGGCTTGCCTAAGTAAGCTCATGACATATGCGCCCACATCATACCTATTGAGGCAATTATTCCATCCATGCGCCAAGACCTAGTCAAAGCATGAAGATAGTTTGCCTAATGTGTCATAGGCGCAAATCCTAATTTAATTAGGACTCTAGTTCTGTAAATATTTGGCCCACATGCTCCTATCACAATCCAATTAATATCTCAAGTGATTAAATCAAATCTAATCTCAATCAATCATTTGGAAGATACCAATCATTGCCATATGTGCTACACCTAATCCAATTAGGAGTCCTCATGCGCCTATGCCAATAATTCTTTCCCATTATACTCTTTAGTCCACTTATCTCTTCATTACAACTTATTAGTAATCCCTATTACATAATGGGCCTAGCCCAAACTTCATTATGCATGTTAACTAAGCCATTGGATCCAATCCAATGTAACCCAAGGTCAAATGAGGCTAACCATGGTTAATTTTGGTCAATATGCCAAAAATAAAGTTTGGCTCCAATAAGCTTCTTCCTGAAGGAACCCCTAGTTCAAAGGGGGGAGAAACCCTAAACTTGCGATTCTAACAAGCATGGCGAAAAGGGTTTCTAAACAAGATCGAATATGATAACTATATGATCAACTTGAAGTTATGAGAACTCATACCAAAGCCATGAAGAGGGCGGCGGCTTGGAAGCAAGAGATCAAAGTAGGTCTCCTCTTCAAGTTCACACACAAGATGAGGGGTGGCTACCCTTTAGGATCTTCCTTGTGCTAGCAAGAGATCCCAATGTCCTTGTCGTGTGTTGAGATGCGCTTGGCCGAGAGCTACCGTCTCCAAGAATCCTCTTTCGTCCAACGAAGATGACAATTCCGTAAAACCGATTTGCGTTAAGCCTTCTCCAATCAAGTCATGGCGTTACACTTCCATAAATGGAAGGTTTTCAAGCCATGCGCTCACTTGAAGGAAAAACCGCCCAACAAGCCTTTACACCTTGAACCATACGTTCACACATGTGAACCGGTTCAAGTCAATTAGGTTCAACCCAATTCGGTTCATTAAACCAGCCCAAGCCATGGTCTAGATCTCTTTGAACCAAATGGTTCAAGATCTAACCATTCATCTCTTGATGCTCTTGATCTCTATGATCTAGCATCCAAACTCTCGATCGAAGCTTACCGATCTCAAGCCCCAATCAATCAAACATGATCAGACTAGATCTCACTTACAATCAGAGTCTGAACTCGTTTAAACTGAGTCTAAACAGTTCAGTCCACACGATCTGACTTAAGTAAGCCATATCATCAAATTGTGCGACCCTGAGGGTTTCCTCTAAATGTCGGTAACGATAACTTACGTTATCACGATCAGTGAGGGGTATCTAGCAACACATCACTGTCTCCCGATATAAAGGAAAGAGTCTTCCAAGACTCCACCCAAACCATAGCACAAGTGTGAATCAACTCACTTGGCATACATGTGTCCTTTGCCACTGGATGTTCTTATTGGACAAGCGGGTCAAGCTTGTAACTCCAATATGATGAGCATGATTAGATCAGATGAACATAGTCATCTGGGTATGGCCATACACTTCCTCAATCATCTCATATCGGGGGGGCCCCTTAGAACATCACACTCCTTGAACAAGGAGACGGCAATCCTTTATCTATCACAAGAGCCCTAACCTGACTCAAGCTCACCATCCAAGATAGTCTATAATCATTATGTTTCAAATGATATTGAACTACCTCAAAACAATGACAATCATCATTTAGAAACACAAGTGATCTCAAGTCAAAGGACATGTGCCACTTGCTGCTTATAAGGATCATTCACATTGTGACAAGCAATGGAATATCCCAGTAGGGTCTGTCCAGTACATCCAATGTACCCATGAGTCTACATCTTATTCCATGCTCGAAGCATCCTATAAGATTAGCACACATATTAGTCTCAATCATATCAAGGCTGTCTCATGTTCACCAAGATATCTCGACTAAGGACATATAGACTGTCAGCCTAGCTGAACAGCTTTGAGACATTATTCAGAAGTACACTTATTACAGCAGACAAGGTAACAACCTGAATAATAACCATGCCTTTATAAACACAACAGTTTATTACATGATACTATCACAATCCCAAAGGCCTCAAACATTAGCCTTAAGGGCATACCCCAACAATCTCCCACTTGCACTTAATCTAATGGTTGAGAAATCTCAAACCCATATTATTACAGTGCTGCTCATGCTTCTGCTGCGCCAGAGGCTAGGTAAGCGGGTCTGCCAGATTGTCATCTGTATGAACCTTGCAAATCTTGATCTCGCCACGATCAATGATCTCCCGGATCAAGTGAAACCGTCTCTGTATGTGCTTGGACTTCTGGTGCGACCGTGGTTCCTTTGCTTGTGCTATTGCTCCAGTGTTATCACAGAAGATAACCAAAGGATCTGCACTCGAAGGAACGACACCAAGTTCTCTCACGAACTTACGAATCCAGACTGCCTCCTTGGATGCTTCCGAGGCTGCAACATACTCGGCTTCTGTTGTGGAATCAGCAACAGTTGACTGTTTGAAACTCTTCCACACCACTGCTCCACCATTCAAGCTAAAAATATAGCCTGACTGCGATCGGAAATCATCCTGGTCCGACTGGAATGAAGCGTCAGTATATCCCTCTATACTGAGTTCTTCCTGACCACCATATATCAAGAACATATCTTTGGTCCTCCGCAGATATTTTAAGATGTTCTTGACTGCAATCCAGTGCGCCAAACCTGGATTACTTTGGAATCGACTGGTCACGCTTAACCCGTAAGCGACGTCTGGGCGAGTACACAACATCGCATACATAATGGACCCAATAGCCGAAGCATAAGGCGTATTGTCCATTTCATCTTTCTCAGTCTGTGTTTGTGGACACTGACTCTTCGAAAGATTCAGACCATGTCTGACTGGAAGATATCCACGTTTAGAATTCTCTAAATGGAATCTCTCCAGGACCTTATCGATGTAAGTACTCTGGCACAGCCCGAGAAGCCTCTTAGATCTATCTCGGTAGATCTTCACACCTAACACATAGGCTGCTTCTCCTAGATCTTTCATCTGGAAACATTTTCCTAACCATGCTTTAACAGCATGCAGTTCAGGAATATCATTTCCAATGATCAAGATGTCATCGACGTAGAGGATTAGGAATGTAATCACGCTCCCACTAAACCTCTTATACACACACGGGTCATCTTCGTTCTTGATGAAACCAAACTCAGAGATTGATTCATCAAAACGAATATTCCAGCTCCTAGATGCTTGTTTCAGTCCATAAATGGACTTCTTTAACTTGCATATTTTATGACGATCTGATGGATTAGTGAAACCTTCAGGTTGTGTCATATACACATCCTCATCCAGATTTCCATTAAGGAAAGCTGTCTTCACATCCATCTGCCAGATCTCATAATCGTAATATGCTGCTATCGCGAAAAGAATCCGAATAGACTTAAACATAGCTACAGGTGAGAAAGTTTCATCATAATCTATCCCGTAGATTTGTTTGAAACCTTTCGCAACTAGCCTGCCTTTATAGGTAACCACGTTACCATCCATGTCAATCTTCTTCTTGAAGATCCATTTACAGCCTATAGGGATTACTCCCGGAGGCGGATCAACCAAATCCCAGACTTGGTTATCTGACATGGAGTCCATCTCGGCTCGCATAGCTTCAAGCCATCTAGCTGACTCCGGTCCACTGACCGCATCCGCATAAGTAAGGGGTTCAACATTATCAATGATGTAGACTCCGTCATAGCGCTCAGGCTGTCGACGGATCCTTCCCGATCTTCGCGGTTCCCGTGTTATTTGAGCCTCAGGTTGTTCAATAACCTGATCTACCGGCTCAGGCTCATCCAACTGTGCTTGAGCACTTTGTCCTTCCTCTGGATTCTCATCCAGTTTTATTTCTCTCCCACTGGCCTCTTACAGAAGAAATTCCTTCTCAAGAAATATGGCCGTCCGAGCAACAAAAACCTTGTTCTCTTTGGGATCGTAGAAATAATAACCCTTAGTTTGCTTAGGGTAACCGACAAAGATGCATTTATCAGATCTGCTCTCCAGTTTCCCAGAGGCGAGCTTTTTGACATAAGCCTCGCAACCCCAGATCCTGATAAATGTCAAGCTAGGCTGTTTCCCATACCATAACTCATATGGCGTCTTTGAAACTGCCTTGGATGGCACTCGGTTTAGTACCTTTGCAGCTGTCTCCAGTGCAAAACCCCAAAAGGAGTATGGAAGAGTGGCCTGACTCATCATAGAACGAACCATATCAAGTAACGTTCTATTTCTCCTCTCGGACACACCATTCCACTGCGGTGTTCCTGGTGGAGTGAGCTGTGAGATAATCCCACACTCCTTCAGATAGTCAGTAAACGCATGACTTAGGTATTCTCCACCTCGATCAGAACGAAGTGCCTTGATATTTCGGCCTAACTGATTTTGTACTTCATTTTTGAACTCTTTGAACTTGTCAAAAGATTCACTCTTATGTCTCATCAGATAGACATAACCATACCTACTGAAATCATCAGTAAAGGTAATGAAGTACTGATAGCCACCTCTGGCATGTTTACTAAACGGCCCACACACATCACTGTGTATAAGGTCAAGTAAACCTGAAGCCCTTTGACCTTTATTAGGAAAAGGTGACTTCGTCATTTTACCCATTAAACAAGCTTTGCATGTATCAATCTCCTCATAGGAGAATGATCCCAGCAGTCCATGATCATGCAACCGCTTAATGCGCTTCTCGTTTATATGGCCTAAACGACTATGCCAAAGCAAGGTGCTGTCATCAGCATACTTGGCTTTCTTATTATCAATGTTTTGTATAGAATATTCCATGTCCAACATGAATAACCCATTGTTAATTGAACCAGTTGCATACACAATATTATCATAAGTCAAAATACACTTTGAAATCTTGCATTCAAAGGCAAATCCTTTCCTGACAAGAGCAGGAATAGAGATAATATTCTTGGTAATACTGGGTACAAAATAACAATTGTTTAATTCTAATACAATGCCAGATGGTAAAGTAATGAAATAGTCTCCTACAGCAACAGCAGCAACCCGTGCCCCGTTTCCGATTCGTAGGTCTACCTCATGCTGTCCCACCTGCCTTCTTCTCTTGAGTTCCTGTACATTTGAACAAATGTGAACTCCACATGCAGTGTCCAACACCCATGAAATAGAAGAAGATGAAACCATGACTTCCGTCACGAATATACCTGAGCCAGAAGCAACGCTTCCCCTCTTATCTCCTTGGAGCGCTTTACAGTCCTTTTTCCAGTGACCCAGCTGGCCACAGTGGAAACACCTGTTGTCCTTCGACCGCTTCACCTTCTGTTTCAGAGCCTTGCTGTAATTCTTGACAGGGGCCTTGCCCTTCTTCCCCTTCTTCTTGTTCCTAGAAGGAACCATTAAGACAGAGGTTGAAGGCTTTCCCTTCAGAGTTTCCTCAGTGGTCAAGAGCATATTCAGCAGCTCTGCCGGCGTACAATCGATTTTGTTCATATTAAAATTAATGATGAACGCATCGAAAGAGGGCGGGAGAGACTGCAGAATAATATCCACAGCAAGCTCCTGGTTGATGGTATGCCCCAGTTTCTCTAGAGCCTCCTTGTGCCCAATCATCTTGAGCACGTGAGCTCCCACTGGGCTCCCATCAGCCAGTTTGCTCTGAAAGAAGAGCTTCGTCAGATTATAGCGTTCTGTCCTCGCCTGTGCAGCATACAGCATCTTGAGGTTCGCTATAATCTCTATAGCCGACATATCCTCATGCTGACGCTGCAGCGGTGGCGTCACAGACGCTAGCATCAGGCAAGCGACATCAATGCTATCATTGATGTGCTTTTCATAGGCTTCCCGAACCGCCCTTGCGGCGTTCGGAGCGGGCTGCGGCGGTATCGCCGTCTCGAGGACATACAGTTTCCTCTCTGCCTTAAGAACGATCTTAAGGTGTCCGAACCAGTCAGAGAAGTTCGGCCCAGCAAACTTCTCCCTTTCCAGTAGGGATCGCACATTGAAGCTCATGGTGTTCGTTGCTGCAGGAATCTACAACAAGCAAGAACAGCAAGGTCAGTATCAATGTTCAGAATCAATCCAGGACTTAAGAAAGATTCTTTTCTCACTATTTTGTCTGACTGAAAAATCCAGTAAACAGTCCGAAAGAGTAACACTCTTTTAGTGAGATGGGATCCAGATTTCATACTTGGTCTCCGCGTCCCGCTCAGGCGAGATAAGATGCACAGAGATGACAAGCACTAATTTCTGGTAGGCTGTCCCAGCCAATCGCCAACCCGTGCGATTCCCCTTCATCTGGGCAATCCAGCAGACTGTGCCAACTAAGTTGGTACAACACAGTCTCTGATCCCACAGATGGCTGCCTCCATGTGCTACCATATGCGCCACATATGCAGCCTACATGGTCAAGCTGACCTGACCTACTCCCTGGACCACCACGTGCTATGCTGAGCAACGAGAGGGGATAAATCCCAACTCTGTAACACGCAGGTGAAATCCAGCACCGTCTGAAGATAGATGGACGTGCCCACTGAGTGGGTTCAACACGGCTCCAACGATAGTCAGAACGGTGAGGTTTCGCGTCAGAAGGCTTACGAGCTTGATATATTAGCGTTGGATTTTAACGGTCTTTTATCTTCTTCACTATCATGCAAGTCCTATGGTGATAGCAGAAGATAAACTTAAACATGCAATTCTAATTATTTAAACAATAAATAGAAAGCATGATCTTATGTGGTAAAAGCCCATGAACCCTAGTAAGACCTTAATTTTCCTTAAGTCTTCACTTGAGCTCTTTTGCATCTCATCTGGTCCAACCCAGGGCCCTAGCGCCAAGAGCACCTCAGGTACGCCACCAGCTGAATGCTCCTTTGGGATGTGTGCATTTGTGCTCTTGTCTAATCAAATACAATTTGATCTATCTAGACAAGCTTTGACTCGCAGGTCAAATATACAATAAATTAATGAAAAAGTGATTCGCAGACCACAATAAATTTAACTTATAAATTACCAGGCACGCAGGCCCCAGCACAGCACACAATAGGGCAACCCACATAAGACTAAATAAACAAGCATATGGTTCAATCAACATGTGATCCAATCAGGAAATAAAATTTTTTTTTGAAAATACCCCATGGCATCAATTTTAATTTCCTTATGAGCCCTATAACCTTACAATGGTCCATTGATGGGGATCCACTCATCCATCTAGTTAGATCCTTTGCCCTTGCATGCACCGAGTCCTAACTGACCCGTGTTGACCTAATGGTCAACCATGCATGCGCCAAGGGCTGAACCACCCTCATGAGTTTTGGCAAGCGGGTGTGACCCCGGGCCTAACTCATGTGTGTTCAATAGTGTCTCAACCAGACCTCTCTACACGCCCTAGATGCAGTCAACCCATAGCCACCTTGTGCTTGCGCACAGGTGCTATCAGGTCAACCCATCTAGGCTGTCAGATGGTCTGATCAGACTAGTTGGATCTAACCTAGAAGATGCTTTCAACCCTATCAACCCATCTAAGGATTTAATATAGTGGCACCTTAGATCTAATCATGCGCGCAAGATATAAGTTTTGGAAAACTTCTAGAACATGCGCAAACAAACAAACAAACAACATGCTTGCAAGTTGATAACCCTTAGATCTAAGGGGGTCCCCTTCAAGGGGGAGCGCAAACTTTAGGGGGGTCCCCTTCAAGGGGGAGCGCATACTTCATCAAAGCCATGATACAAGCGCAAATTGATGTAAGCATGATACAAGCGCAACTTCATGTAAGCATGATACAAGCGCAACTACATGTAAACAAAGCATACATCAAGTAAAAGTAAGCGCAACATGTATGGATCACAAGGACTTGAAGCAATCATATAGATCATATCAAGAACCAGCTCTGATACCAATTGAAGGAACCCCTAGTTCAAAGGGGGGAGAAACCCTAAACTTGCGATTCTAACAAGCATGGCGAAAAGGGTTTCTAAACAAGATCGAATATGATAACTATATGATCAACTTGAAGTTATGAGAACTCATACCAAAGCCATGAAGAGGGTGGCGGCTTGGAAGCAAGAGATCAAAGTAGGTCTCCTCTTCAAGTTCACACACAAGATGAGGGGTGGCTACCCTTTAGGATCTTCCTTGTGCTAGCAAGAGATCCCAATGTCCATGTCGTGTGTTGAGATGCGCTTGGCCGAGAGCTACCGTCTCCAAGAATCCTCTTTCGTCCAACGAAGATGACAATTCCGTAAAACCGATTTGCGTTAAGCCTTCTCCAATCAAGTCATGGCGTTACACTTCCATAAATGGAAGGTTTTCAAGCCATGCGCTCACTTGAAGGAAAAACCGCCCAACAAGCCTTTACACCTTGAACCATACGTTCACACATGTGAACCGGTTCAAGTCAATTAGGTTCAACCCAATTCGGTTCATTAAACCAGCCCAAGCCATGGTCTAGATCTCTTTGAACCAAATGGTTCAAGATCTAACCATTCATCTCTTGATGCTCTTGATCTCTATGATCTAGCATCCAAACTCTCGATCGAAGCTTACCGATCTCAAGCCCCAATCAATCAAACATGATCAGACTAGATCTCACTTACAATCAGAGTCTGAACTCGTTTAAACTGAGTCTAAACAGTTCAGTCCACACGATCTGACTTAAGTAAGCCATATCATCAAATTGTGCGACCCTGAGGGTTTCCTCTAAATGTCGGTAACGATAACTTACGTTATCACGATCAGTGAGGGGTATCTAGCAACACATCACTGTCTCCCGATATAAAGGAAAGAGTCTTCCAAGACTCCACCCAAACCATAGCACAAGTGTGAATCAACTCACTTGGCATACATGTGTCCTTTGCCACTGGATGTTCTTATTGGACAAGCGGGTCAAGCTTGTAACTCCAATATGATGAGCATGATTAGATCAGATGAACATAGTCATCTGGGTATGGCCATACACTTCCTCAATCATCTCATATCGGGGGGGCCCCTTAGAACATCACACTCCTTGAACAAGGAGACGGCAATCCTTTATCTATCACAAGAGCCCTAACCTGACTCAAGCTCACCATCCAAGATAGTCTATAATCATTATGTTTCAAATGATATTGAACTACCTCAAAACAATGACAATCATCATTTAGAAACACAAGTGATCTCAAGTCAAAGGACATGTGCCACTTGCTGCTTATAAGGATCATTCACATTGTGACAAGCAATGGAATATCCCAGTAGGGTCTGTCCAGTACATCCAATGTACCCATGAGTCTACATCTTATTCCATGCTCGAAGCATCCTATAAGATTAGCACACATATTAGTCTCAATCATATCAAGGCTGTCTCATGTTCACCAAGATATCTCGACTAAGGACATATAGACTGTCAGCCTAGCTGAACAGCTTTGAGACATTATTCAGAAGTACACTTATTACAGCAGACAAGGTAACAACCTGAATAATAACCATGCCTTTATAAACACAACAGTTTATTACATGATACTATCACAATCCCAAAGGCCTCAAACATTAGCCTTAAGGGCATACCCCAACACTTCCATCTCATCAGGCCCACTGGTGTTGATAAAATCTCCCAAATAGATCTGAGTTATGAAATAACTCGATCCGAAGGCTAGCCGATCAATATGAAAAATAGAGCATCAAGGTGTGCGACCCTATAGGTTCCTCTGACAAGCAGTGATGAACTTAGGTCATCACAAGCAGTGATGAACTTAGGTCATCACAAGCAGTGAGTGACACCTAGCAGTGCATCGCTGCTACCCAAGACTTTGGAATGGATATCAACATCGACATCCCCATCATCGCAACAAGGTACCAATGCATTATAGTCTCTTTGCCAAACTGATATCCGATTGGACAATTGTGTCATCCTATGTTTTCCACCAATCTGATGGTTATGACTAAATCAGGTTTTCACTTGAGAATGGCCATACACATTCAGTCATAGAACCATACGGGGGCCCCATGGATATCAAGCTTCCCTTAGGAAGAGGCAAATCCTATATCTGTCCATTGATCTTCTCATAAGGGTCATGACATACTCAATGACAACCGTTATAACCTCCCAACTACGGTGAGGGGTTAGGTTGTATCAAAGCATGTCCTTAACTGTTATAACCTCCCAACTACGAAAGAGTCAATAACCTCAAGTCAAAGGATCAATGCATCTCCTGTCACTTGTGAAGTTAACTCATGATACCAAATTAGAGCCTCACAGCAGGTCGATCCAGTATATCTACCACTGATATACTCATATATCCACGTTAGCACCTTGTGCCTAACCTACCAATATACCAGTCTCACATGTACCAGAGCTATTCTATATGCACTAAGGTACTTGACTGGGGATAGAGTTTGAGCACAGACATGATCTGTCTCTAGGGATATTATTATATAAGTACATAATCGCATATGTAAACAAAGCATAATAATGACAATGCTATCATGATATATATATGATATCAATGTCAAATAGTACATAAGATAGAACAACAACTAGACCCAAGGGCATATACACCAACAATCTCTCACTTGTACTTAGACCTAGTTGTTGAGAAATCTCAACCCCATATCCCTGGCATGACCATCATGCTTTTACTGTGCCAAAGCCTTGGTCCATGGTTCTGCTAGATTGTTGTTGGTGTCAACTCTGCTACTCTTGACATCACCTCGGTCAATGATCTCTTTGATTAGGTGAAATCTCCTGAGTATGTGTTTGAACTTTTGATGAGACTGTGGTTACTTTGCCTATGCAATCGCTCCATTGTTGTCATAATAGAGCTCAATTGGATCCACTGCGGTTGGAACCACCTAAAGCTCAGAAATGAATTTCCTGATCCAAACAGCTTATTTGGGTGCCTTAGAAGCGGCGACATAAAACTTGAACACATAGCCTGCCTGCGATCTGAAGACATCATGGTCTAACTAGAATGACGCATTAGTGTAGCCCTAAACACTTAGCTCTTCCTATCCCTCATAGACAAGAATAAATCTTTAGTTCTTCTTAGATACTTAAGGATGTTCTTTACAACGACCCGGTGTTGTAGACCTGGACTAGATTAGTATCGGCTAGTTATGTGTACAACATAAGCCACGTATGGTATAGTACCCGACATCGCATACAAGATCGAACATACTGCCAAAACATAGGGTATTCAAATCATGTCATCCCTCTCAGCCTGTGTGGTGGGACACTGGCTCTTTTAGAGAATAAGGCCATGTCTCACTGGAAGGTACCCCTTATTGGATTGCTACAAGTTGAACCTCTCCAGGACCTTATCAATGTAGATACTTTGACTAAGGGCTAGGAGCCTCTTGGATCTATCCCTGTAGATCCTCACGCCTAGGATAGAGGTGGCCTCTGCTAAGTCCTTCATCTTGAAACACTTCCCCAACCATGTCTTCACAGATTGAAGACTAGATATGTCATTCCCGATGAGCAGTATGTAATCGACATACAAGACTAGAAAAGTCACCAAGCTCCCACTAAATTTTCTGTACACACAGGCATCATCTTCACTTTTGATAATGCCATAATCTCTTACTGCCTCATGAGACCAAAGATTCCAACTTTTAGAAGCTTGCTTTAATCCATAAATGGATCTCTTTAACTTGCAGACCTTATTGGCCTCTACAGGATAGATGAAGCCATCAGGCTGTGTCATATACATACCCTCTGTCTGCTTCCCGTTAAGGAACGCTGTCTTATTATCCATCTACCATATATCATAGTCATGATATGCAGCTATAGCAAGCAAGATTCGAATGGATTTAATCATAACAACTCGCGAGAAGGTTTCATCATACTCCACCCCGTGGACATGTCTGAATCCTTTAGCCACAAATCTACCCTTATAGGTAACTATGTTGCCATCCATGTCAGTCTTCCTTTTGAAGACCCATTTACACCCTATGGGTTTTACCCATCAGGCAGCTCAACCAAATCCCAGACTTGGTTAGCCGACATGGAATTCATCTCGGATCTCATGGCCTCAAGCCATTTCTCATAGTCCAGTCCAACGACCGTCTCGTCATAGGTTCTGGGCTCATCCTCAATGATGAAGATCCCGTCGTGTTGGGTCAGCAGTGACCCATACCTCTTAGGTGCATAACGAATCCTCCCAGACCTACACGGGATCTGTGTCTGAGCCTCCGGTATAACAACTAGTGCAGGTGTCTCAGGTTCCATCTCTTTGTCTTATGGTTGTACTTGGACCTCATCCATGTCAAACTTCCTCCCACTAACTTCTTTCATAAGAAATTCCTTCTCTAGAAAGACAGCACCCTGAGCAAACATAGAATTGTTCTCGGTGGGAACATAGAAGTAGTATCCCTTAGTTTCCTTAGGATACCCCAACAAACACACATTTATTAGATCTGGGTTCTAGCTTGCTAGAATCATAACATTTGACATAAGACTCACATCCCTATATTTTGATAAAAGATAGATTTGGGCATCTCCCACTCCGTACCTCATATGAAATCTTAGAGATACTCTTAGATGGAACGTTATTCAGTATGAGAGAAGCTGTTTCAAGTGCATGACCCCAAAATGAGGGTGGTAGAGTTGCATGACTCATCATGGATTGAACCATATATAACAAAGTTCGATTCCTCCTCTCAAACACACCATTCCATTGAGGTGTTCGAAGAGGAGTGAGTTGGGATAGGATCCCACTCTCTAAGATAGTCAAAGAACTCACCGCTCAGATACTCTCCATCATGATCTGATCGAAGATTTTTAATAGATCTACCAAGCTAGTTCTCTACTTCATGCCTGAACTCCTTAAATTTCTCATAGGATTCTGACTTATGTCTCATCAAATAGACATAACCATATATGCTGAAGTCGGCAATAAATGTGATGAAGTAGTTGTACCCTCCTCTGGCTTGTTTACTGAATGGCCCACACACATCGCTATGTATGAGATCAAATAAACTCCCTGCCCTCTCACCTATCTTGCTGAAGGGTGCTTTTTGGTCATTTTTCCTAATAAACAAGGATCACAAGTATCAAACTCCTATGAGGAGTTTGAATCTAACAATCCATTTGCATGGAGTTGTTGAATGCGATTCTTGTTTACATGGGCTAATCGACAATGCAAAAGGTATGCACCAACTGAACCACTCAGTTTGACCTTTGTATGATTTATGTTATATATTGCGTTATCCAACTCTAAGACATATAATCCATTGCATAAAGTACCCTTCCCATAAAACATATTTGCAAATGAAGAAGAACAAGAGTTCTCCTTTATTTCAAACTTAAAACGTTTCCTTGCTAAATAAGGAATGAATACAATGTTTTTTGTAAGAGAATGTACATAATAGCAATTATCTAACTCTAACTGAAGTCCAGATGGCAAGGAGAGCGTCAAAATTCCTACAGCAACAGCAGCAACCTGTGCCTTATTTCCTACTCGTAGGTCAATCTCTCCAAGCCACACCAATCTACTTTGCTTGAGCCCCTAGATATTTGTACAAATATGAGCTCCACATGCAGTATCTAGTACCCATGACATAGAAGCAGAAAGGTTGACTTCGGTAACATAAATACCTGAGCTATAAGACAAGGGCTTGCCTTTCTTCTCCTCATTCTGAAGTTGTTTGCAGTTCCTTCTCCAGTGGCCCTACTCACCAAGTGGAAGCACCTCTATTCCTTTGTCTTCTTCACTTTCTTTTTTAGTGCTTTGCTCGGACCCTTGACACTGCCTTTAGCATGTGCCTTACCCTTCTTTTTCATCTTCCTGGTTGTGGGAACCAGAAGAACAGAGTTGGGTTTGGTCTTAACCATTTCTCGCTCGGTCATCTAGAGCATATTCAACAGCTCCTCCCTCGTACATTCAATTCAGTTGATGTTGAAATTTATAATAAATGAACTGAAGCTAGAAGGCAGGGACTACATAATCATATCCGTGACTAGCTCGTTATCGATTGTGTGTCCCAGTCTCCTGAGATGATCCACATACCCAATGATCTTGACTACATGGGGTCTCACTAGACCACCCACAGATGAATTGCACCGAAAGACTACTTTGACAATGTCATATCTCTCGATTCTAGCTTGAGCCTCGAACATCTGTTTCAAATGTGTTATCATCTGAAAAGCATTCTGCTCTTCATATTGCACCTGAAGTTCAGGTGCCATGGTGGCTAGCATGAGACATGCAACTTCCAAAAAGTAATCTTGATGCTTTCTAAAAGCATCCCTGTCTGCCACTAGGTATTAGGTGTAGAGGGCACAGAAAGAGCTTGCTCAAGGACATACAACTTCTTCTCAAGCTTAAGGGCTATCCTCAAGTTTCAATTTCAGTCCATAAAGTTGATACCTACTAACTTATCCTTCTCAAGAAAGGATCGCAATGTTAATCCACTATTGTTCGTTGCCATTTCATCTACAACAATTAAGAAAAAACAGATTAGTACTACTTCGAATCATTTAACCTAAACTTGTATTAAATGATCATGACTCCCACTATTTTGATCTAATTGGCAATCCACAAAGTCAATCAGGAAATTCAAGATTTCCTAGTGAGATGAGATCCTTATTTCACATGAGGCTTCATGCCCCACAAGGGTGGGATGAGATGCACAAAGTGACTCGTGCTTCTTAAGGTGGGTAGGTCAACAGATTGCACTTAGCAATTCCCCTGATTGAGACAGTCTAGGCCTTTCATGTCCAGTGAGGGTTGGAAAAAAGCATGAAACGCTAATCTCTCAATGATGCCTCTAGAGTTCCATCATGTGGCCACCACATATGAAAAACTAGTCAAGTCTATTCCTAACCGTTATGCCCAAGGCTAACGAGTTTCCTTGCAAAGGCACGTCGAAGTTAAAACTGGACTGGGGGAACCATTGTCACCATGCACCTTCTAAGGATAAGTGGGTGTGTTCCACGAGTGTGGGAAACAGTACACAACACTACTGATCGATAGCTTGATGAGAGCCATGAGTTAGAAGGCCTATTTTAGACTTGATATTTTTATTTAAGGGTTTTTGAGGTCTCATCCTCTTAGTTTTATCTTTTGTCTAACATTATAGGCATGGAATCCTATAGTGATAATAAAAAAAATAAAACATCACAGGTATGCTTTAGCAGATAAGGAAAGCAGTAAACAAGTGATGTGGTCATAGCCTAATTAATACATTCAACCAATACATGCCAAAAGTGTTCAATGCTTGACCTAGGTGACAAGAACTAACCTAGCCACCACTAACATCTTTGTCCATGCTCAGCTCCAAGGCCCTCCAATCCAAGGGATAGCGCTCAAACCCTAGAAGGACCTTTAAGAAAACCTAGAAGCACTCCTAGAGGTTCGGCCAAGCCCTCATTGATGCCGCCACCTTTAATTTGCACTAAGCAAGATGGATGTGCCAATGGTGATTGTAAATCCTTAATCTTCAATTTTACAAAATAAAGAAAAAGAAAGAGCAGCACGTTGGCCTAACACAAATACATCACAAGCATATAAGGGGCTTGATTATGACCACAACACAATGCACAAGCAAGATACCTATCTCATGCTTTTCTATATGCTCATGACAAACATAAAATCTAAATTTTAATTTTTCATCAAAATGTGTCTCTTTTCCTCAACCTCTTATCACAATTCCTTTAGTTACTTGTTTATCTCAGGAGTCTACAAGTGGCATACCCATTGCCTTTCTTGCAATTAACTTGCTAAGATTAGGGCAATCACCCAGTCCATGCCCCGCATAATCTCAACAAGTCTCTCATGATGGGTCTATCCTACCATTAGAGGAGAAATTATTTCTTCCACATATGGGTCTATCCCAGTTATGTGAAGAAAGCAAAAAACCAAAAGAAATCAAAGAGAAGTTAGGAACAAGAAACTTACAATTTTTCCTAATTTAGAAAAACCGTGAGCCACATGCAATTTTAAAGAAAAATACATATTGCATGTGAGCATACAAGAAAGCAATAAACACCGTTCGAGTCTTGCAAGTCCCTCTGATACCACTGTTGGGAAACCCCGAGGATTTTAAAATTTTACATACATCACAGATACATACAGCGGAAGCAAATCCGCAAAAAAGCCAGTCCCAAAAACCCAGAAGATCGAGTCAAGCGAGGGAGTCAACCTGGTGAGAAAGAGATGGTACCTCAAAGCAATAGATGGAGAACTTGATGTCGGCGCCCAAGTGTTCGCCCTCGGCTATCTCGCACACAGCCGATGCTTGAGTTCTCTTATTCCATGCCTAGTGCTAGCCTCGGGAAGAAGATCCACAGCTTTCAGAGAGTCCTCCAAGATCACTTGCGCCACCACAAAGGAAGGGATGCGCGAAGGAGGAAGAAGGAAGGAAGAAGCCGCCAAGTCAAAGCCCTTACTTTCACCAAGAGGAGGGAGAAGGAAGAAGCTTGCTGCCTTAATGGAAGAAGAAGCTCCAAGGTACCCTAGCACTCCAAGCTCATGCCATATGCACCCACATCATAACTATTGAGGCAATAATTCCATCCATGCGCCAAGACCTAGTCAAAACATGAAGATAGTTTGCCTAATGTGTCATAGGCGCAAATCCTAATTTAATTAAGGCTCTAATTATGTAAATAATCAGCCCACATGCGCCTATCACAATCCAATTAATATCTCAAGGGATTAAATCAAATCCAATCTCAATCAATCACTTAGAAGCTACCAATCATTGTCATATGCGCCACTCCTAATCCAATTAGCAGTCCTCATGCGCCTATGCCAATAATTCTTCCCCATTATACCCTTTAACCCACTTATCTCTTCACTACAACTTATTAGTAAGCCCTATTAAGTAATGGGCCTAGCCCAAACTTTATTATGCATGTTAACCAAGCCATTGAATCCAATCCAATGTAACCCAAGTGTTGGGGTATGCCCTTAAGGCTAATGTTTGAGGCCTTGGGTTATTATCAGTATCATGTACAAACTATGTATATGTTTTATAAAGGCAATTGTTGTTATTCAGATTGTTACATTATCTGCTGCTGTATGTATACATCTGAGTAATGTCTCAATGATGTTCAGCTTAGCTGACATTCAGTATTGTCCTTAGTCGAGATATCTCGGTGAACATGAGACAGCCTTGATATGATTGAGACTAATATGTGTTCTAATCTAGATGATTTTGAGAGATGAGTATGCGATGCTAGAGTGCAAAATGAGTTGGGATGGAATACACCTGAGGCCCCCTCAAGGGAAGGGGGCCAAGTCCCCTTCTTTACTGGTCAGCAAGTTCTAGCTACTTGCTTAAGTAGATGACTTTAAAATGATGCGTGGTCTTTTCAGTTCTAGTTATCAGCAACCTTCAACAGCTCCAAACTCCACCGGATAATAAGAAGACTTAGCAGGATGGTGGGATGGCAAGGTGACAGGGGTGAGGGGCCTTCGGGTTACCCTCCAGGATCCAAGAAAGAGGGGCCAGTGGCTCACCCTCAACAAGCACAAGGGGCCAACGCCTCTCCCTTAACAAGCAGCACAACGCTAACTCAGAATGTTGGTTTGTTTCAAAAAGATCGACTAAAGTGCAGTGTCAAAATTACATGGGCTTAAAAGCTCCCCCCCCCCCCCCCCCCAACGTTTACATTTCAAGTGACTCTTGGCATTCTACTTTGCAGAATTTTGGTTTCTGCTCATTTTGATTGGTAACTGTGGACGGTGTTAATACTGAGCTAGAAAATGTTTCTTGCGCATGCTTGGTTTCCTTGTGAGAGTGGACTTGATGTGGCAATAGCTGTTGGTGGATGTAGGCGAGACTTCTTCTTGGCTTGATCAAATAGCAGGTGGTTACCTTGTAGACATGGATGGACTTGGATTCAGTAGTGGTTGACCGAAAGTATGCTTTTGCTGATTTCAAATTGGCTGGTTGATAAGCACTCCTTGATTGATGTTGACTTGGTTGCTTCAAGAATCTGAGGACAGGCTGTTGTTGATTTTGTTGCTAGAGGAAATTGCGTGCAGCTTGATTGAGAGAATGCCTTGAAAGTTGGGGAGCTCATGTGCCATGTAAGTGTAGTTACAGGTGCTATAATCCTAGGCTAAACAACCTAATACATTCACTATAAAAATAAAAACAAGATCTAAAAATAAATCCTAGGCTACATCCTAACTACAACATACAACATTTAAGTGTCGAGTTACAAAATTGTCCTCCAACTAGTCTCATAACCATCAAGACTAGCTTGGACCGAAAGTCATACTTTAGCAATTTAGGTATCTAAAAATGAACAAAAATGTAGACAAGGCTTTTACATAACAATTTCTAAAAATAAAAGTCTTCATGTGGTCATCCGGTAACAAACCGGGGGCTTCTTGATTCTCTTAGATCTTCTTGGCAATGCCTCTACATCAGCTTTCCTGGGGGCTACAAAATTCTCCTCCGGAGAATTAATTCTGAAACTCTCTAGCTCCTCCGGTAGGTGTTGATGTGCTTCTTCTTCAGGTACCCAATGCTCAGTGTGGTCACTCCATTTGATAAGGTAATAATTCTGGACTCCATTGTTCGTGAGACACTGCTGTCCTTCAAGAATCCTGTAGGCTTGTGATGGTGAAGGTTGTGCAGTTATGGGTAGTGGTTCCTTGTACAGCGTTAGGTCCTCCACATTCACTGTGGGATGAATCCCAAGGGCTGGTAGAAGATCCAACGTGTAAGCATTGTCATTGATCTTCTTCATGATGCGGAAGGGCCCCATTCCCCTTGCTTGCAATTTATGGTTAGCTCCTTGTTGTCTTTCTTTCCTGTTCCTGAAAATCACCAAGTCACTTGCATTAAAAGAAACACAGCGTTTATGAGTATTAGCAGTAGCTTGATATTTAAGAGTGTGTTTTGCAATATGGTCTTTAACTTCGTTGTGAATCTTGACCATATGTTACGCAAAGGAGAGTGCAAATTGGTTGGTCTTGAAGGGAGATGGTAATGGTGCGAGATCTATGGGCTTGTGGCGCTGATATCCTAGGTTAATTTGGAATGGGCTGGCTCCGGTAGTCCTATTAATGGCACTATTGAAAGCAAATTCAGCTATGGGGAGAAGGTTATCCCAAGTCCCCGGGTGTTCTCCAACAAGGCAGCGTAGAGTGTTTCCTAATGATCTATTTACCACATCAGTTTGCCCATCAGATTGTGAATGATGTGCAGTATAGAAATTTAGCTTTGTCCGTAGTAGCTTCCACAAGGTCACCCAAAAGTGTCCTACAAACTTAGTGTCACGGTCTAAAACAATAGTGTGTGGTAAACCATGTAAACGGACCACCTCTTTGAAAAACAACATAGCAACATGGGATGCATTTGTGGTTTTACTACAAGGGATGAAATATGCCATCTTTGAGGACCGGTCCACAACCACAAAGATGGAATCATGATGAGCTCTAGTCTTGAGTAGACCAAGCACAAAATCCATGCTTAAGTCTTGCCAAAGAACTTCGGGTATAGGTAAGGGCATATATGATCCGGTATTGTGTTTTTCGGTCTTAGCAAGTTGGCATGTTTGGCAATGGCCCATGACTTTGGAGACATCTTTGTAAATGGAGCGCCAAAAGAATCTTTCTTCAACTAAAGCTTGGGTCTTATCCCTCCCATGATGACCTGCGGTCCCACCTCCATGTAATTCCCAAATCAAGAAGTCCCTTAAAGATGTGCGGGGAATACACAGTTTTCCATCTTTGAATAAGAACCCATCATGAACATTATATGTAGTAGAAGGTATTGCAAGTTCTTTAACATTATGGAAGATATCCTTAAAATCAGGGCAGGAAGCATATTCATCTTTGATCCGGTCAAACCCAACAACCAAAATCTGCAAAGTATGTAAGATCAAAATTTTTTGACTTAGGGCATCAGCTACTTTATTTTGGATTCCAGCTTTATGTTTGAGAATGAAAGTATATTGCTGCAAAAATTCAATCCATTTGGCATGTATAGGATTCAATTTAATTTGACTATTCAGATAAACCAAAGCTTGGTGATCACTATTAAGAATAAACTCCTTATGTATCAAGTAATGTCTCCAATGTTTCAGTGTTTGCACAATAGCATAGAACTCCTTATCATAGGTAGAATATCTTTGTCTAGTATCATTCAATTTCTCATAAAAAAAAAGCAATTGGGTGTCCATCCTGGCTAAGGGTGCCATCTATCCCTACCCTAGACGCATCATAATCAACAAACAAAACTTTACCAAAATCGGGTAATCTTAATATGGGGGTAGAGGTAATTCGCTTTTTTAGCTCTTCGAAAGCCCTCTCAGCAGCAGGAGTCCAATCAAACTTCCCTTGGCGCAAACAATTTGTGATTGGGGCCACCAATGTACTAAAGTTGTGAATGAAACACCTATAGAATGTGGCTAATCCATGGAAGTTCCTAGCTTCGGTTAAGGTGGTAGGGGTCAGCCAATCTAAGATAGCAATGACTTTTGAAGGGGCGGCTTTTAGCCCTTGATGATCAATGATAAATTCCAAGAACTCTACCTCTTGTGTCAAGAATACACACTTCTTAGTATTCAGCATTTGTTGCTCCTTCTTCAAAAGATCAAGTGTGGCCCTTACATGTTCTAAATGCTCCTCACTTGTCTTGCTAAAGATCAAAATGTCATCAAAGTATACTAGTAAAAATTTGCCAATGTAAGGTTTCAAGACTTGATGCATTAACCTCATGAAAGTGGAGGGGGCATTGGTCATCCCAAAAGGCATAACTAACTACTCATATAATCCATCTTGAGTCTTAAAGGTTATTTTCCATTCATCGCCTTCCCGGATTCTAACTTGGTGGTAACCACTACGGAGATCGATCTTTGAAAACCAAGCTGAGCCCACAATCTTGTCCAAAAGATCATCAAATCAGGGAATGGGAAATCTATATTTGATAGTAATCTTGTTGATGGCTCTACAGTCTATACACATCCTCTAAGTCTCGTCTTTCTTAGGTGTAAGAAGTGCAGGAACTGTGTTGGTGTATATGCCCTAGGACCTAGTTTTGGTCCATTATTGTGCTACTTGACTTTGATATTTATACATATCATTCTGGCATTGTCATTATCAATATTTGTCTACATCTGCTATTATGTACTCACATGATAATGTCCCTGGAGACAGATTGAATCTGTGCTTAAATGATCGTCCCCAATTGATGTCCCAGAGTGGATTTGGGACAACTCTAGTACTTGTGAGACTGGAATATGGGCTAGTTAGGCACAAGGTGCTAACGCAGACATATGGGTATATCAGTGGTGGATATACTGGACCGACCCACGGTGAGGCAATGACTTGGTGTCATGAGTTATCCTCACAAGCTATAGGAAATGCATTGATCCCTTTACTTGAGGTCATTGGCCATTCTATATGGTTAGGGATATGCTTTGATACAACCTGACACCTCACCGTAGTTGGGAGGTAATAACGGTTGTCATTGACCATGTCACGACCCATAGGAGAAGGTCAATAGACAAACATATGATTTGCCCCTTCCTAAGGGAAGCATGATATCCATGGAGCTTCTCTATGGTTCTATGACTGAAAGTGTATGGCCATACCTAGGTGAGACTTGATTTAGTCATAACCATGAGATTGGATAAAAACAATAGGTGACACACTTGTCCAATCGGATATCAATTAGGCAAAGAGACTATAATGCATATGTACCTAATTGCGATGATGGGGATGTCAATGTTGATATCCATTCCAATGACCAGGGTAGCAGCGATGCACTGCTAGGTGCCACTCACAGCTTGTGATGACCTTTGGTCAGCACTGCCAGCGTCAAAGGAACCTACAGGGTTGCACACTTTGATACTCGAGTTCTCGTATTGATCGGGAAGCCTTATGATCGAGTTATTGGATAACTCGGATCTATTTGGGAGATTACATCAGCGCCGATGGGCCTGATGAGATGGAAGAATGTTGTTGGAGCAAGACTTCATTTTTGGTAGGTTGACCCGAATTTGACCATGGTTAGGTCACATTTGGATTTGGGTTGCATTGGATTGGATCCAATTGCTTAATCAACCCATTCAATGAAGTATGGGCTTGTTCATTACCCAATGAGGCCCAATAACAACCCCATTGGCGCCTAAGGGGTATAATGGGGAGAGATCCAACCCCATTGGCGCCTAAGGGGTATAATGGGGTTAGGATGGCCAAAGTTGCTTCATTATGCACCTAGCCCTAACCCAAGCCACCCCTTGCTCTATATAAGAGGCCCTAGACGCCCCCTCTCTGGGATTCTACTCCTTGGAGGCGTGACAACATATAGAGAGGCGAGAGCAAGGGAAAGAGGCGCATCTTCCATCAAACCCTAGCCGCAAGTGTCCTTCTTCCTCTCCTTCTTCTCTTGGCGCAAGAAGGGCTTGAGAGAGTGGCGGCTTTCCTCTTCCCCATCCTTCTTCATCCTTGGCGCATACTCTTGGAGGGTGGCACACCTTGAAGAAGGTGATACAAGGCTTGGATCTTCTTCCCGAGGCTAGCACCGGGCGTGGAAGAAGAGGACTCGAGGCATCTGTGTGTGTGAGACTGCAGAGGGTGCACGCTTGGGCACCTACCTCGACATCGGCCTCATCTTGCTGTAAGGTATATTTTATCTCATTGTGTCTGTTGGTGTATATGCCCTAGGACCTAGTTTTGGTCCACTTATGTACTACTTGACTTTGATATTTATATATATCATTCTGGCATTGTCATTATCAATGTTCGTTTACATCTGCGCACATGTACTAACATGATAATGTCCCTGGAGACAGATTGGATCTGTGCTCAAACTATTGTCCCCAGTCGATGTACCTTAGTGGATATGGGACAGCTATGGTACTTGTGAGATTGGTATGTGAGCTGGTTAGGTACGTGGTGCTAACGCAGACACATGGGTATATCATTGGAGGATATACTGGAAAGACCCACTGTGAGGCTATGACTTGGTGTCATAAGTTATCCTCACAAGTAACAGGAGATGCATTGATCCCTTGACTTGAGGACATAGATCATTCTATATGGTTAGCGACTTGCTTTGATACAACCTAACACCTCGCCGTAGTTGGGAGGTCATAACGGTTGTCATTGAGCATATCATGACCCATATGAGAAGGTCAATGGACAGAGATAGGATTTGCCCCTTCCTTAGGGAAGTATGATATCCATGGAGCTCCTCTATGGTTCTATGACTGAGAGTGTATGGCCATACCCAGGTAAGAACCTGTTTTAGTCATAGCCATGTGATTGGGTGAAAACAAGTGGTGACACACTTGTCCAATCGGATATCAGTCCGGCAAAGAGACCATAATGCATCTGTACCTAGTTGCGATGATAGGGATGTCGATGTCGATATCCATTCCAATGACCTGAGTAGCAGCGATGCACTGCTAGGTGCCACTCACTGCTCGTGGTGACCTTTGGTCAGCACTGCCAGCGTCAGAAGAACCTACAGGGTCGCACACCTTGATACTTGAGTTCTCGTATTGATCGAGAAGCCTTATGATCAAGTTATTGGATAACTCGGATCTAATTGGGAGATTTCATCAGCACCAATGGGCTTGATGAGATGGAAGAATGTTATTGGAGCCAAACTTCATTTTTGGCAGGTTGACCCGTATTTGACCATGGTTGGTCACACTTGGATTAGGGTTGCATTGGATTGGATCCAAATGCTTAATCAACCCATAGGATGAAGTTTGGGCTAGCTCATTATCCAATGAAGCCCAATAACAAGTTCTCATGAAGAGAAGAGAGGCTAAAAGGGTATAATGGGGAGAAACCCAACCCCATTGGCGCCTAAGGGGCATAATGGGGTTAGGGTGGCAAAATTGCTTCATTAAGGAAGCAATTTGCGCCTAGCCCTTCTCCCTTGATGGTATGAATGCCTTTAAGGCATGTCTTGGGCTGATATGGTACTTGGGCAATTATGGAAAGGTTGAATGAAGTTTATGGTAAAGTCTTGGAGACTTTCCTTACATCAAACCTCCTCATCCTAGCCCTACACTTGTCATGATCCTAGCCCTTGCCCTAATCGCCTCTTGCCCTATATATGTGACCCTAGCCGCCCTCTCTTTTTATGATTCATCCTTGGAGGCGTGAACACAAGAAGGGGGCGAGAACAAGGAGCAAGGGCGCAATCTCTTCCTCTTCCATCAAGTGGCCGCAAGCTTCTCCTTCCTTACCACTTGGCGCATCTTTCTCTCTTGGTGGCGCAAGGTGGTTGGAGCATCTCCCTAAGGCTTGGATCTTCTTCTCGAGGCTAGCACCGGGCGTGGAAGAAGAGGACTCGAGGCATCCGTGTGTGTGAGACTGCAGAGGGCGCACGCTTGGGCGCCTATCACGACATCGACCTCATCTTGCTCTGAGGTATTTTCTAACTCATCGTGTCGACCCCCTTTCATGCGATCTTCACTGGTTTTTGGGACCGGCCTGTTTCGGGGACATTCTTCCGCTGTGCAATGTATGTATGTGTCTCTGAAAAATTGTAAAATGTCCCCGGGGTTTTTGAACAGTGGTATCAAAGCGACTTGCAAGACACGAACGATATTTTATGCTTTTCTTTCATGCTCACATGCCATATCTCTATTTTCGAAAATAGCATAATGCATGGCAAATGATTTTTTCTAAGTAGGAAAAATTAGGGTTTCTTGTTTCTATCATCCTCTCAATTTCTTTTGGATTTTTGGACTATTTTTCTTGTCTGATTTAAAGATCAAAGGCGCACGTAGTTTTGTCAAGTAGGACGGGCATTGTTGAAAGGTCCCCACAAGGGGGCGAAACCCTAAATCATAGGCGCATATGAAGAATGAAAGCAACGGAATGGGGGTTTCTAGATCTTGCATGGTATTATGATTAACAAAACCGATTGTATAGTAGTGATAGAACCATACCATAGCCATTTCTAGATGGCGTCTTGGAAGCTAGAGAACAAGAGAGGTCTCCTCCAAATTGTCGCACACAAGATGAGGTATAGCTTCTTCTTGTCGTCCCTTGTGCTAGCAAGGATCGTCCAAGTATCCTTCTCGTATGGAAGGGATGAGATCTTCTTGGCTTGGCGAAAAACTTCCTTCTCCCTTCGTCAACACCACATGCACTCTCGAATGAGCAAGCGACGAGAGGAAGGAGCGACAATAGGCGTGAGAGAGGAGTAACGTGAGGCGATGTCACGTTTAGGAGTCATGGTTTCTAAAAATAGAAACACTCCCACGTTCATGCACTCATGCGACCATGGGTTTACCCCAAGCGCAAACTTCTCTTCACCCTTGAACCATGCGCTCATTCATGAGCCGGTTCACTTTGGTTCGGTTCAATAACCAAATAAGCCAAGCATTCAGTCCAGACCATAACAAACACTTAGGTTCTTGATCTGACCGTCAATCTCTTGATGCTCCTGATCTGACCAATCTAGCATCCAATCTCTCGATCGAAGCTTACCGATCTGAATGAAAGTACCCCTTAACCTGTAAGGGGGGTCCCCTTCTAGGGGGAGCGAAAACCCTAAAGTGGCGCAAATTATAACATGCAGCGGACGGAAGGGCTTCAAAGAATCATTGCGCATGCATTATGTGATCAACCTTAAAACATAATAGAAGAAGATGCAATTCATACCATAGCCATTAGAGGATGGCGCCTTGGAAGGAAAGATCAATCGAGAACTTCTCCTAAGTTTCGCACACAAGATGAGGAAGCCGCCTACTCTCTTGGTGCAACTTGTGCTAGCAAGGCTCCAAGAAGTGCTTGTCGTATGAAGGGATGAAGATCTCCTTGCTTGGCGAAAACCTCTCCCCAATGTCGACCACCACTTCTCCACAAGCGAATGTCTCAAGGACAACCCCGAGCGGCGACAATAGGGCGAGAGGGAAGCGTGAAGAGAGTCCACACGGAACGTGGTCACGTAAGTGACATGTTTTCTAATAATAGAAAACCATACTTCCACTTGCGATCATGGGTTTACCCAATCGCAAATCTCTCTTAAAGTGAACCATACGCTCAACCAATGAGCTGGTTCATTTTGGTTTGGTTCAAGACCAAATAACCCAAGCAATTAGTCCAGATCACATTAAACCCTAAGGTGCTTGATCTGACCGTTGATCTTTTGATGCTCCTGATCTCAATGATCTAGCATCCAATCTCCCGATCGAAGCTTACCGATCCCTAGCCCTAATCAATCAAACATGATCAGACCAGATCTCACTCACAATCAGAGCTTAAATCCCTTTAAACTGAACCCGAACAATTCAGTCCACACGATCTGACTTAAGTAAGCCATATCATCAAATTGTGCGACCCTGAGGGTTTCCTTTAAATGTCGGTAACGATAACTCTCATTATCACGATCAGTGAGGGGTATCTAGCAACACATCACTGTCTCCCGATATAAAGGAAAGAGTCTTCCAAGACTACACCCAAAAACAGCACAAGTGTGAATCGACTTCACAAAGCATACATATTTCCTTTGCCACTGGATGTTCTTATTGGACAAGCCTGTCAAGCTCGTAACTCCAATATGATGAGCATGATTAGATCAGATGAACACTGTCACCTGGGTATGGCCATACACTCTCTCAATCATCTCATCCAGGGGGCCCCTTTAGAACATCACACTCCTTAAACAAGGAGACGGCAATCCTGTGTCTATCACTAGTGCCCTAACCTGACTCAAGCTCACCATCCAAGATAGTCTATAATCATTATGTTTCAAATGATATTGAACTAACTCAAAATAATGACAATCATCATTTAGGAAACACAAGTGATCTCAAGTCAGAGGAAATGTGCCACTTGTCTTATACAAGGAATATTCACGTTGTGACAAACAACTGAACATCCTAGTAGGGTCTGTCCAGTACATCCCATGCACCCATGAGTCTACATCTTATTCCATGCTCGAAGCATCCTATAAGATTAGAACACATATTAGTCTTAACCATATCGAGGCTGTCTCATGTTCACCAAGATACATCGACTAAGGACATAATAGCTTGTCAGCCCAGCTGAACAGCTTTGAGACATTATTCAGAAGAACATATATTGCAGCAGACAATGTAGCTAACTGAATAACAACCATGCCTTTATAAACATAACAGTTTATTACATGATACAGATACATTCCCATAGGCCTCAAACATTAGCCTTAAGGGCATACCCCAACAATCTCCCACTTGCACTTAATCTAATGGTTGAGAAATCTCAAACCCATATTATTACAGTGCTTCTCATGCTTCTGCTGCGCCAGAGGCTTGGTAAGCGGGTCAGCCAGATTGTCATCTGTATGAACCTTGCATACTTTGATCTCGCCACGATCTATGATCTCCCTGATCAAATGAAACCGTCTCTGTATGTGCTTGGACTTCTGGTGCGACCGTGGTTCCTTTGCTTGTGCGATTGCTCCAGTGTTATCACAGAAGATAACCAAAGGATCTGCACTCGAAGGAACGACACCAAGTTCTCTCACGAACTTACGAATCCACACTGCCTCCTTGGATGCTTCCGAGGCTGCAACATACTCGGCTTCTGTTGTGGAATCAGCAACAGTTGACTGTTTGAAACTTTTCCACACCACTGCACCTCCATTCAAGCTAAAAACATAGCCTGATTGCGATCGGAAATCATCCTGGTCACTCTGGAACGAAGCATCAGTATATCCCTCTATACTGAGTTCTTCCTGACCACCATATATCAAGAACATATCTTTGGTCCTCCGCAGATATTTTAAAATGTTCTTGACTGCAATCCAGTGCGCCATACCTGGATTACTCTGGTAACGACTGGTCACGCTTAACCCGTAAGCGACGTCTGGGCGAGTACACAACATCGCATACATTATAGAACCAATAGCCGAAGCATAAGGCGTATTGTTCATTTCATCTTTCTCAGTCTGTGTTTGTGGACACTGACTCTTCGAAAGATTCAGACCATGTCTGACTGGAAGATATCCTCGTTTAGAATTCTCTAAATGAAATCTCTCCAGGACCTTATCGATGTAAGTACTCTGGCACAGCCCGAGAAGCCTCTTAGATCTATCCCTGTAGATCTTCACACCTAACACATAGGCTGCTTCTCCTAGATCTTTCATCTGGAAACATTTCCTCAGCCATGCCTTAACAGCATGCATTTCAGGAATATCATTTCCAATGATCAAGATGTCATCGACGTAGAGGACTAGAAAAGTAATCACGCTCCCACTAAACCTCTTATATACACACGGGTCATCCTCGTTCTTGATGAAACCAAATTCCGTAACTGATTCATCAAAACGAATATTCCAGCTTCTGGATGCTTGTTTAAGTCCATAAATAGACTTCTTTAACTTGCATATCTTATGACGATCTGCTGGATTAGTGAAACCTTCTGGTTGTGTCATATACACATCCTCATCCAGATTTCCATTAAGGAAAGCTGTTTTCACATCCATCTGCCAAATCTCATAATCATAATATGCAGCTATCGCGAAAAGAATCCGAATAGACTTAAACATGGCTACAGGTGAGAAAGTTTCATCATAATCTATCCCGTAGATTTGTTTGAAACCTTTCGCAACTAGCCTGCCTTTATAGGTAACCACGTTACCATCCATGTCAATCTTCTTCTTGAAGATCCATTTACAGCCTATAGGGATAACTCCCGGAGGCGGATCAACCAAATCCCAGACCTGGTTATCTGACATGGAGTCCATCTCGGCGCGCATAGCTTCAAGCCATCTCGCTGACTCCGGTCCACTGACCGCATCCGCATAAGTAAGGGGTTCATCATTACCAATGATATAGACTCCGTCATAGCGCTCAGGCTGTCGACGAATCCTTCCCGATCTTCGCGGTTCCCGTGATATCTGAGCCTCAGGTTGTTCAATAACCTGTTCTACCGGCTCAGGCTCATCCAACTCTGCTTGAGCACTTTGTCCTTCCTCTGGAATCTCATCCAGCTTTATTTCTCTCCCACTGGCCTCTTGCAGAAGCAACTCCTTCTCAAGAAATATGGCCGTCCGAGCAACAAAAACCTTGTTCTCTTTGGGATCGTAGAAATAATAACCCTTAGTTTCCTTAGGGTAACCGACAAAGATACATTTGTCAGATCTGCTCTCTAGTTTCCCAGAGGCGAGCTTCTTGACATAAGCCTCGCAGCCCCAGATCCTGATAAATGTCAAGCTTGGCTGTTTCCCATACCATAACTCATATGGCGTCTTTGAAACTGCCTTGGATGGCACTCGGTTTAGTACTTTTGCAGCTGTTTCCAGCCCAAAACCCCAAAAGGAGTAGGGAAGAGTAGCCTGACTCATCATAGAACGAACCATATCAAGTAACGTTCTATTTCTCCTCTCGGACACACCATTCCATTGCGGTGTTCCTGGCGGAGTGAGCTGTGAGATAATCCCACACTCTTTTAGATAGTCAGTAAATGCATGACTTAGGTATTCACCACCTCGATCTGAGCGAAGTGCCTTGATATTGCGGCCTAGCTGATTTTGAACTTCATTCTTGAATTCTTTGAACTTGTCAAAAGATTCACTCTTATGTCTCATCAGATAGACATACCCATATCTACTGAAATCATCAGTAAAGGTAATGAAGTACTGATAGCCACCTCTGGCATGTTTACTAAAAGGCCCACACACATCACTGTGTATAAGGTCAAGTAAACCTGAAGCCCTTTGACCTTTGTGAGGAAAAGGTGACTTCGTCATTTTACCCATTAAACAAGCTTTGCATGTATCAAGCTCCTTGTAGGAGAATGATCCCAGCAGTCCATGATCATGCAACCGCTTAATGCGTTTCTCGTTTATATGGCCTAAACGACTATGCCATAGCAAGGTGCTGTCATCAGCATACTTGGCTTTCTTAATATCAACATTATGTATAGAACTTTCCATGTCTAACATGAATAACCCATTGCTTATTGAACCAGTTGCATAAACAATATTATCAAAAGATAAAATACACTTTGAAATATTGCATTCAAAGGAAAATCCCTTCCTGACAAGAGCAGGAATGGAGATAATATTTTTAGTTATACTGGGAACAAAGTAACAACTGTTTAGTTCCAATACAAGTCCAGATGGTAAAGAAATAAAGTAGTCTCCTACAGCAACAGCAGCAACCCGTGCCCCGTTTCCAACTCGTAGGTCCACCTCATGCTGTCCCACCTGCCTTCTTCTCTTGAGTTCCTGCACATTTGAACAAATGTGAACTCCACATGCAGTGTCCAACACCCATGATACAGAAGAAGAAAACATGACCTCAGTCACGAATATACCTGAGCCAGAAGCAAAGCTTCCCCTCTTATCTCCTTGGAGCGCTTTACAGTCCTTTTTCCAGTGACCCAGCTGGCCACAGTGGAAACACCTGTATTCCTTAGACCGCTTCACCTTCTGCTTCAGAGCCTTGCTGTAGCTTTTGACCGGGGCCTTGCCCTTCTTCCCCTTCTTCTTGTTCCTGGAAGGAACCATTAAGACAGAGGTCGAAGGCTTACCCTTCAGAGTCTCCTCAGTGGTCAAGAGCATATTCAGCAGCTCTGCCGGAGTACAATCGATTTTGTTCATATTAAAATTAATAATGAACGCGTCGAATGATGGCGGGAGAGACTGCAGAATAATGTCTACAGCAAGCTCCTGGTTAATGGTATGCCCCAGTTTCTCTAGAGCCTCCTTGTGCCCAATTATCTTGAGCACGTGAGCTCCTACTGGGCTCCCTTCAGCCAGTTTGCTCTGAAAGAAGAGCTTTGTCAAATTGTAGCGTTCTGTCCTCGCCTGTGCAGCATACAGCATCTTGAGGTTTGTAATCATGTCTCTAGCAGACATATCCTCATGCTGACGCTGCAGCGGTGGCGTCATAGACGCTAGCATCAGGCAAGCGACATCAATGCTATCATTGACGTGCTTTTCATAGGCTTCCCGAACCGCCCTTGCGGCGTTCGGAGCGGGCTGCGGCGGTATCGCCGTCTCGAGGACATACAGTTTCCTCTCTGCCTTAAGAACAATCTTAAGGTGTCCAAACCAGTCAGAGAAGTTTGGCCCAGCAAACTTCTCCCTTTCCAGTAGGGATCGCACATTGAAGTTCATGGTGTTCGTTGCTGCAGGTATCTACAACAATGCAAGAACAGCAAGGTCAGTATCAATGTATAAGAATCAATCAGGACTTAAGAAAGATTCTTTTTCTCACTATTTTATCAGGCGTGAAAAATCCAGCAAAACAGCCCGAAAGAGTAGAACTCTTTTAGTGAGATGGGATCCAGATTTCATACTTGGTCTCCGCGTCCCGCTCAGGCGAGATAAGATGCACAGAGAGTACAAGCATTAGTTTCTGGTAGGCAGTCCCTGCCGATCGCCAACCCGTGCGATTCCCCTTCATCTGGGCAGTCCAGCAGACTGTGCCAACTGAGTTGGTACAACACAATCTCTGACCCCACAGATGGCTGCCTCCATGTGCTACCATATGCGCCACATATGTAGCCTACACGGTCAAGCTGACCCGACCTACTCCCTGGACCACCATGTGCTATGCTGAGCAACGAGAGGGGATAAATCCCCAATCTGTAACACACAGGTGTAATCCCGCACCGTCTGAAGATAGATGGACGTGCCCACTGAGTGGGTACAACACGGCTCCAACGATAATCAGAACAGTGAGGTTTCGCGTCAGAAGGCTTACGAGCTTGATATTTAAGCGTTGGATTTTAACGGTCTTTTATCTTCTTGCCTATCATGCAATTCCTATGGTGATAGCAGAAGATAAATTTACTCATGCAATTCTAATATAAAGCTATAAAAGAAAGCATGTGTCTTATGTGGTAAAAGCCCATAGCCCTAGTGAGACCTTAACCTAACTTAAGTCTGCACTTGCTTTTCATGGGTCTTTAACTGCTTATCTGGCCCAACCCAGGGCCCAAGCGCCAATTAGCAGCTCTGGTGCGCCCACCAGGAAATGCGCCAGGTCCTAGGGTCGAACCCTAGACCTCCCACCTGGTCCAGCCACTGCTGCAAGCGCCTCTGCCAAGTGTGCTCTGTGCTCTTGTCTAATTAAATTACAAATTTAACTATCTAGACAAGAGTGACACGCAGGTCACTTTCACATTATAAATTAATTAAATTGTGATTCGCAGATCACATAAATAAAATTAATTTACAACAATTAATCCAGGCACGCAGGCCCCAGCACAGCACACATTAAAAACAGGCAGCCCACATAAGACTAAATAAACAAGCAGATTCAACAACCATCATGTGATCCAGTCAGGAAAAATAAATTTTGAAAAAACCCCATGGGATCAATTTTAATTTTCCTTATTTGCCTTACAACCTTACAACGGTCCATTACTAGGGATCCACTCATCCACCCTAGTCAGATCCTCTGCCCTTACATGCACCGAGTCGTAACTGACTCGAGTCGACCAAAAGGTCAACTATGCATGCGACAGGGCTGAACGACCACACTGAGATCTGGCAAGCGGGCGTGACCCCGGGCCTAACTCAGGTGCGTTCATTGGTCGTCTCAATCAGACATCGCTACACACCTGTCTGCAGTCGACCTATAGCCACCATAGGCTTGCGCCAAGGTGCTATCTGGTCGACCCATTCAGGCTGTCAGATGAACTGATCAGACTGGTCGGATCTAACCTAGGGGTTGACTTCAACCCTAGTAACCCGTCTAAGGGTTTACTGTAGGCGGCTTAGATCTAAGGTGAAAACGCGCAAGTAATATTTTTGAAGAAAAACATACATTAAGCGCCAACATTTCAACACATATGCGCAATTAAAACATAACTTTGGTTTCGGCATGAAACAAGTTAATATGAAAAATTACGCATGATAGATCTAAGCATGCATCTTCATTCAAGGATCACCGAAACAAAGCAATCAAATAAGCATGCGATTAACTCGCTCTGATACCAATTGAAAGTACCCCTTAACCTGTAAGGGGGGTCCCCTTCTAGGGGGAGCGAAAACCCTAAAGTGGCGCAAATTATAACATGCAGCGGACGGAAGGGCTTCAAAGAATCATTGCGCATGCATTATGTGATCAACCTTAAAACATAATAGAAGAAGATGCAATTCATACCATAGCCATTAGAGGATGGCGCCTTGGAAGGAAAGATCAATCGAGAACTTCTCCTAAGTTTCGCACACAAGATGAGGAAGCCGCCTACTCTCTTGGTGCAACTTGTGCTAGCAAGGCTCCAAGAAGTGCTTGTCGTATGAAGGGATGAAGATCTCCTTGCTTGGCGAAAACCTCTCCCCAATGTCGACCACCACTTCTCCACAAGCGAATGTCTCAAGGACAACCCCGAGCGGCGACAATAGGGCGAGAGGGAAGCGTGAAGAGAGTCCACACGGAACGTGGTCACGTAAGTGACATGTTTTCTAATAATAGAAAACCATACTTCCACTTGCGATCATGGGTTTACCCAATCGCAAATCTCTCTTAAAGTGAACCATACGCTCAACCAATGAGCTGGTTCATTTTGGTTTGGTTCAAGACCAAATAACCCAAGCAATTAGTCCAGATCACATTAAACCCTAAGGTGCTTGATCTGACCGTTGATCTTTTGATGCTCCTGATCTCAATGATCTAGCATCCAATCTCCCGATCGAAGCTTACCGATCCCTAGCCCTAATCAATCAAACATGATCAGACCAGATCTCACTCACAATCAGAGCTTAAATCCCTTTAAACTGAACCCGAACAATTCAGTCCACACGATCTGACTTAAGTAAGCCATATCATCAAATTGTGCGACCCTGAGGGTTTCCTTTAAATGTCGGTAACGATAACTCTCATTATCACGATCAGTGAGGGGTATCTAGCAACACATCACTGTCTCCCGATATAAAGGAAAGAGTCTTCCAAGACTACACCCAAAAACAGCACAAGTGTGAATCGACTTCACAAAGCATACATATTTCCTTTGCCACTGGATGTTCTTATTGGACAAGCCTGTCAAGCTCGTAACTCCAATATGATGAGCATGATTAGATCAGATGAACACTGTCACCTGGGTATGGCCATACACTCTCTCAATCATCTCATCCAGGGGGCCCCTTTAGAACATCACACTCCTTAAACAAGGAGACGGCAATCCTGTGTCTATCACTAGTGCCCTAACCTGACTCAAGCTCACCATCCAAGATAGTCTATAATCATTATGTTTCAAATGATATTGAACTAACTCAAAATAATGACAATCATCATTTAGGAAACACAAGTGATCTCAAGTCAGAGGAAATGTGCCACTTGTCTTATACAAGGAATATTCACGTTGTGACAAACAACTGAACATCCTAGTAGGGTCTGTCCAGTACATCCCATGCACCCATGAGTCTACATCTTATTCCATGCTCGAAGCATCCTATAAGATTAGAACACATATTAGTCTTAACCATATCGAGGCTGTCTCATGTTCACCAAGATACATCGACTAAGGACATAATAGCTTGTCAGCCCAGCTGAACAGCTTTGAGACATTATTCAGAAGAACATATATTGCAGCAGACAATGTAGCTAACTGAATAACAACCATGCCTTTATAAACATAACAGTTTATTACATGATACAGATACATTCCCATAGGCCTCAAACATTAGCCTTAAGGGCATACCCCAACACTGAAGCCCTAATCAATCAAACATGATCAGACCAGATCTCACTCACAATCAGAGATTAAATCCCTTTAAACTGAACTCAAACAATTCAGTCCACACGATCTGACTTAAGTAAGCCATATCATCAAATTGTGCGACCCTGAGGGTTTCCTTTGAATGTCGGTAACGATAACTCACGTCATCACGATCAGTGAGGGGTATCTAGCAACACATCACTGTCTCCCAATATAAAGGAAAGAGTCTTCCAAGACTACACCCAAAAACAACACAAGTGTGAATCAACTCACAAAGCATACATCTTTCCTTTGCCACTGGATGTTCTTATTGGACAAGCGTGTCAAGCTTGTAACTCCAATATGATGAGCATGATTAGATCAGATGAACATAGTCACCTGGGTATGGCCATACACTTTCTCAATCATCTCATCTAGGGGGCCCCTTTAGAACATCACACTCCTTAAACAAGGAGACGGCAATCCTATGTCTATCACTAGTGCCCTAACCTGACTCAAGCTCATCATCCAAGATAGTCTACAACCATTATGTTTCAAATGATATTGAACTACCTCAAAACAATGACAATCATCATTTAGAAAACACAAGTGATCTCAAGTCAGAGGAAATGTGCCACTTGTTACATTCAAGGATTATTCACATTGTGACAAACAATTGAATATCCTAGTAGGGTCTGTCCAGTACATCCAATGTACCCATGAGTCTACATCTTATTTCATGCTCGAAGCATCCTATAAGATTAGAACACATATTAGTCTTAACCATATCAAGGCTGACTCATGTTCACCAAGATATATCGACTAAGGACTTTATTGCCTGTCAGCCTAGCTGAACAGCTTTGAGACATTATTCAGAAGAACATATATTGCAGCAGACAATGTAGCTAACTGAATAATAACCATGCCTTTATAAACATAATAGTTTATTACATGATACCGATACAAACCCAAGGCCTCAAACATTAGCCTTAAGGGCATACCCCAACAATCTCCCACTTGCACTTAATCTAATGGTTGAGAAATCTCAAACCCATGTTATTACAGTGCTTCTCATGCTTCTGCTGCGCCAGAGGCTTGGTAAGCGGGTCTGCCAGATTGTCATCTGTATGAACCTTGCAGATTTTGATCTCGCCACGATCTATGATCTCCCTGATCAAGTGAAACCGTCTCTGTATGTGCTTGGACTTCTGGTGCGACCGTGGTTCCTTTGCTTGTGCGATTGCTCCAGTGTTATCACAGAAGATAACCAAAGGATCTGCACTCGAAGGAACAACACCAAGTTCTCTCACGAACTTACGAATCCACACTGCCTCCTTGGATGCTTCCGAGGCTGCAATATACTCGGCTTCTGTTGTGGAATCAGCAACAGTTGACTGTTTGAAACTCTTCCACACCACTGCTCCTCCATTCAAGCTAAAAACATAGCCTGATTGCGATCGGAAATCATCCTGGTCAGACTGGAACGAAGCATCAGTATATCCTTCAATACTGAGTTCTTCCTGACCACCATATATCAAGAACATATCTTTGGTCCTCCGAAGATATTTTAAGATATTCTTGACTGCAATCCAGTGTGCCTGACCTGGATTACTTTGGAACCGACTGGTCACGCTTAACCCGTAAGCGACGTCTGGGCGAGTACACAACATCGCATACATAATGGAACCAATAGCCGAAGCATAAGGCGTATTGTCCATTTCATCTTTCTCAGTCTGTGTTTGTGGACACTGACTCTTCGAAAGATTCAGACCATGTCTGACTGGAAGATATCCTCGTTTAGAATTCTCTAAATGAAATCTCTCCAGGACTTTATCGATGTAAGTACTCTGGCACAGCCCGAGAAGCCTCTTAGATCTATCCCTGTAGATCTTCACACCTAATATATAGGCTGCTTCTCCTAAATCTTTCATCTGGAAACATTTCCTTAACCATGCCTTAACTGCATGCATTTCAGGAATGTCATTTCCAATGATCAAGATATCATCGACGTAGAGGACTAGGAAAGTAATCACGCTCCCACTAAACCTCTTATATACACACGGGTCATCCTCGTTCTTGATGAAACCAAATTCAGTGACTGATTCATCAAAACGAATGTTCCAGCTTCTTGATGCCTGCTTAAGTCCGTAAATAGACTTCTTTAACTTGCATATCTTATGACGATCTGATGGATCAGTGAAACCCTCAGGTTGTGTCATGTACACATCCTCATCCAGGTTTCCATTAAGGAAAGCTGTTTTCACATCCATTTGCCAGATCTCATAATCATAATATGCAGCTATCGCGAAAAGAATCCGAATAGACTTAAACATGGCTACAGGTGAGAAAGTTTCATCATAATCTATCCCATAGATTTGTTTGAAACCTTTCGCAACAAGCCTGCCTTTATAAGTAACTACGTTACCATCCATGTCAATCTTCTTCTTGAAGATCCATTTACAGCCTATAGGGATTACTCCCGGAGGCGGATCAACCAAATCCCAAACTTGGTTATCTGACATGGAGTCCATCTCGGCGCGCATAGCTTCAAGCCATCTCGCTGACTCCGGTCCACTGACCGCATCCGCATAAGTGAGGGGTTCATCATTATCAATGATGTAGACTCCGTCATAGCGCTCAGGCTATCGACGGATCCTTCCCGATCTTCGCAGTTCCCGTGATATCTGAGCCTCAGGTTGTTCAATAACCTGTTCCACCGGCTCAGGCTCATCCAACTCTGCTTGATCACTTTGTCGTTCCTCTGGATTCTCATCCAGCTTTATTTCTCTCCCACTGGCCTCTTGCAGAAGAAACTCCTTCTCAAGAAATATGGCCGTCCGAGCAACAAAAACCTTGTTCTCTTTGGGATCGTAGAAATAATAACCCTTAGTTTCCTTAGGGTAACCGACAAAGATGCATTTGTCAGATCTGCTCTCTAGTTTCCCAGAGGCGAGCTTTTTGACATAAGCCTCGCAGCCCCAGATCCTGATAAATGTCAAGCTCGGCTGTTTCCTATACCATAATTCATATGGCGTCTTAGAAACGGCCTTGGATGGCACTCGGTTTAGTACTTTTGCAGCTGTTTCCAGTGCAAAACCCCAAAAGGAATATGGAAGAGTAGCCTGACTCATCATAGAACGAACCATATCAAGTAACGTTCTATTTCTCCTCTCGGACACACCATTCCATTGAGGTGTTCCTGGCGGAGTGAGCTGTGAGATAATCCCACACTCCTTTAAATAGTCAGTAAACGCATGACTTAGGTATTCTCCACCTCGATCTGAGCGAAGTGCCTTGATATTTCGGCCTAGCTGATTTTGTACTTCATTCTTGAACTCTTTGAACTTGTCAAAAGATTCACTTTTATGTCTCATTAAATAGACATACCCATATCTACTGAAATCATCAGTAAAGGTAATGAAGTACTAATAGCCACCTCTGGCATGTTTACTAAATGGCCCACACACATCACTGTGTATAAGGTCAAGTAAAACTGAAGCCCTTTGACCTTTGTGAGGAAAAGGTGACTTCGTCATTTTACCCATCAAACAAGCTTTGCATGTATCAATCTCCTTATAGGAGAATGATCCCAGCAGTCCATGATCATGCAACCGCTTAATGCGTTTCTCGTTAATATGGCCTAAACGACTATGCCATAGCAAGGTGCTGTCATCAGCATACTTGGCTTTCTTATTATCAATATTTTGTATAGAACATTCCATGTCCAACATGTATAACCCATTGTTAATTGAACCAGTTGCATAAACAATATTATCAAAAGATAAAACACACTTTGAAATGTTGCATTCAAAGGAAAATCCCTTCCTGACAAGAGCAGGAATGGAGATAATATTTTTAGTAATACTGGGAACAAAATAACAATTGTCTAGTTCCAATACAATTCCAGATGGTAAAGAAATGAAATAGTCTCCTACAGCAACAGCAGCAACCCGTGCCCCGTTTCCAACGCGTAGGTCCACCTCATGCTGTCCCACCTGTCTTCTTCTCTTGAGTTCCTGCACATTTGAACAAATGTGAACTCCACATGCAGTGTCCAACACCCATGATATAGAAGAAGAAAACATGACCTCAGTCACATAAATACCTGAGCCAGAAGCGAAGCTTCCCCTCTTATCTCCTTGGAGCGCTTTACAGTCCTTTTTCCAGTGACCCAGCTGGCCACAATGGAAACACCTGTATTCCTTGGACCGCTTCACCTTCTGCTTCAGAGCCTTGCTGTAGCTCTTGACAGGGGCTTTGCCCTTCTTCCCCTTCTTCTTGTTCCTAGAAGGAACCATTAAGACAGAGGTCGAAGGCTTTCCCTTTAGAGTCTCCTCAGTAGTGAGGAGCATATTCAGCAGCTCTGCTGGAGTACAATCGATTTTGTTCATATTAAAATTAATAATGAACGCATCGAAAGAGGGCGGGAGAGACTGCAGAATAATATCTACAGCAAGCTCCTGATTGATGGTATGCCCCAGTTTCTCTAGAGCCTCCTTGTGCCCAATCATCTTGAGCACGTGAGCTCCCACTGGGCTCCCTTCAGCCAGTTTGCTCTGAAAGAACAGCTTTGTCAAATTATAGCGTTCTGTCCTCACCTGTGCAGCATACAACATTTTGAGGTTTGCTATCATGTCTATTGCAGACATATCCTCATGCTGACGCTGCAGCGGTGGCGTCATAGACGCTAACATCAGGCAAGCGACATCAATGCTATCATTGACGTGCTTTTCATAGGCTTCCCGAACTGCCCTTGCGGCGTTCGGAGCGGGCTGAGGCGGTATAGCCGTCTCGAGGACATACAGTTTCCTCTCTGCCTTAAGAATAATCTTAAGGTGTCCAAACCAGTCAGAGAAGTTCGGCCCAGCAAACTTCTCCCTTTCCAGTAGGGATCGCACATTGAAGTTCATGGTGTTCGTTGCTGCAGGTATCTACAACAATGCAAGAACAGCAAGGTCAGTATCAATGTTAAGAATCAATCAGGACTTAAGAAAGATTCTTTTTCTCACTATTTTATCTGACTGAAAAATCCATTAAACAGTCCGAAAGAGTAAACACTCTTTTAGTGAGATGGGATCCAGATTTCATACTTGGTCTCCGCGTCCCGCTCAGGCGAGATAAGATGCACAGAGAGTACAAGCACTAATCTCTGGTAGGCTGTCCCAGCCAATCGCCAACCCGTGCGATTCCCCTTCATCTGGGCAGTCCAGCAGACTGTGCCAACTGAGTTGGTACAACACAATCTCTGACCCCACAGATGGCTGCCCCTATGTGCTACCATATGCGCCACATATGTAGCCTACATGGTCAAGCTTACCCGACCTACTCCCTGGACCACCACGTGCTATGCTGAGCAACGAGAAGGGATAAATCCCTACTCTGTAACACGCAGGTGTAATCCCGCACCGTCTGAAGATAGATGGACGTGCCCACTGAGTGGGTACAACACGGCTCCAACAATAGTCAGAACAGTGAGGTTTCGCGTCAGAAGGCTTACGAGCTTGATATTTTAGCGTTGGATTTTAATGGTCTTTTATCTTCCTCATTATCATGCAATTCCTATGGTGATAGCAGAAGATAAATTAAAACATGCTGTTCTACTTATATAAGCAATAAAAGAAAGCATGGATCTTATGTGGTAAAAGCCCATAGCCTAAGTAAGACCTTAACCTAACTTAAGTCTTCACTTGCTTTTGCTTCATGGGGCTTTTGCTGCTCATCTGGCCCAAACCAGGGCCCAAGCGCCATTTGCAGCTGAGGTGCGCCCACCAGGTAAACGCGCCTGGTCCCAGAGTCGAACCCTGGACCTCCCACCTGGTCAAGCCTCAAGCTGCATGCGCCTCTGCCAAGTGTGCTCTGTGCTCTTGTCTAATTAAATTACAAATTTAACTACCTAGACAAGATTGACACGCAGGTCAATTACATTTTATAAATTAAAAGCAATGTGATTCACAGATCACAATCTAAAATTAATTTACAAAATTAATACAGGCACGCAGGCCCCAGCACAGCACAGAATTAACATGGGCAGCCCACATAAGAATAAATAGACAAACACATGGCATCAATCATCATGTGATCCAATCATTAAAATAAAATTTTCGAAAAAACCCATGGGCATCAATTTTATTTTGCTTATATGCCCTACAACCTTACAACGGTCCATTACTAGGGATCCACTCATCCAACCTAGTCAGATCCACTGCCCTTACTGTTGGGGTATGCCCTTAAGCCTAATGTTTGAGGCCTTGGGAATGTATCAGTATCATGTAATAAACTGTTATGTTTATAAAGGCATGGTTATTATTCAGTTAGCTACATTGTCTGCTGCAATATATGTTCTTCTGAATAATGTCTCAAAGCTGTTCAGCTAGGCTGACAGGCTATAATGTCCTTAGTCGATGTATCTTGGTGAACATGAGACAGCCTTGATATGGTTAAGACTAATATGTGTTCTAGTCTTATAGGATGCTTCGAGCATGGAATAAGATGTAGACTCATGGGTACATTGGATGTACTGGACAGACCCTACTAGGATGTTCAATTGTTTGTCGCAATGTGAATAATCTTTGAATATGACAAGTGGCACATTTCCTCTGACTTGAGATCACTTGTGTTTTCTAAATGATGATTGTCATTGTTTTGAGGTAGTTCAATATCATTTGAAACACAATGGTTATAGACTATCTTGGATAATGAACTTGAGTCATGTTAGGGCACTAGTGATAGACATAGGATTGCCGTCTCCTTGTTTAAGGAGTGTGATGTTCTAAAGGGGCCCCGTGGATGAGATGATTGAGAAAGTGTATGGCCATACCCAGGTGACTGTGTTCATCTGATCTAATCATGCTCATCATATTGGAGCTACAAGCTTGACACGCTTGTCCAATAAGAACATCCAGTGGCAAAGGAAACATGTATGCCTAGTGATGTGGATTCACACTTGTGCTGTGTTTTGGGTGTAGTCTTGGAAGACTCTTTCCTTTATATCGGGAGACAGTGATGTGTTGCTAGATACCCCTCACTGATCGTGATAACGTGAGTTATCGTTACCGACATTTAAAGGAAACCCTCAGGGTCGCACAATTTGATGATATGGCTTACTTAAGTCAGATCGAGTGGACTGAATTGTTCGGGTTCAGTTTAAAGGGATTTAATCTCTGATTGTGAGTGAGATCTGGTCTGATCATGTTTGATTGATTAGGGCTTGAGATCGGTAAGCTTCGATTGAGAGATTGGATGCTAGATCGATGAGATCAGGAGCATCAAGAGATGAACGGTCAGATCTGAGCCTTAGGGTTTATTTGAGATCTGGACTTGATTGCTTGGCTTAATTGGTCTCTGGACCAAACCAATTTGAACCGGCTCGTTTAATGAGCGCATGGTTCAAGGGGAGAGGAGTTGGCGACATGTTCACTTGGCGTGAACGTTGGAGCGAAGTGTGGTGGCTATTTTTAGTAACCACGATCTCCACTTGGAGATGTTGTTCACGACCGAATAGAGTGCTCTCTATTCTCGCCTCTCGCCCATATTCCTCTCGACGCTTTCGTGTGTGGCGACGCCTTGAAGGTAGAGGAGGATTCGGCCAAGAGAAGGACATCTCATCTTTCCCTTTCACTCGACAAGGACCTCTTGGAACCTTGCTAGCACAAGGAGCACCAAGGGAGGAAGCAACATCATCTTGTGTGTGACGATTTGGAGGAGAGCTCTCTTGTTCTCTTGCTTCCAAGGCGCCTTCCATTATATGGCTTCGGTATGAGTTCATTTCATGTTTTAAAGTTGATCATAATCCATGCTATGCGATTTTGAAAGCCCTAGATTCCGCTAGAATTTTATTGCGCCTCCTATTAGGGTTTTCGCCCCCCTTTGTCTAGGGGGACCTTCACTTACATGCACCAAGTCCTAACTGACTTGAGTCGACCATAAGGTCAACTATGCATGCGCCAGGGCTGAACAACCACAATGAGGTCTGGCAAGCGGGTGTGAGCCCGGGCCTAACTCATGTGCGTTCATAGGTTGTCTCAATCAGACATCGCTACACGCCTGTCTGCAGCCGACCTGTAGCCACCACGTGCTTGCGCACAGGTGCTACCTGGTCAACCCATCAAGGCTGTCAGATGGTCTGATTAGACTTTTGGATCTAACCTAGGGGGTGACTTCAACCCTAATAACCCGTCTAAGGGTTTAATGCAAGGCCTTAGATCTAGTGAGTCGCGCATGTTATAATAGTTTTGATAAAACAACAACAATTAAAATGCGCCAACATACATGCGCCAAGACAAACTTACAAGTTTCGATTATGACAACTTAACATGTATTTGCGCATGTAATCAAGATCTAAGCGTTATTCACAAACAAGGATCACAAAAGGGCTTAAGCAATCATAAAACATGCGTTAACCATAGCTCTGATACCATTTGAAAGGTCCCCACAAGGGGGCGAAACCCTAAATCATAGGCGCATATGAAGAATGAAAGCAACGGAATGGGGGTTTCTAGATCTTGCATGGTATTATGATTAACAAAACCGATTGTATAGTAGTGATAGAACCATACCATAGCCATTTCTAGATGGCGTCTTGGAAGCTAGAGAACAAGAGAGGTCTCCTCCAAATTGTCGCACACAAGATGAGGTATAGCTTCTTCTTGTCGTCCCTTGTGCTAGCAAGGATTGTCCAAGTATCCTTCTCGTATGGAAGGGATGAGATCTTCTTGGCTTGGCGAAAAACTTCCTTCTCCCTTCGTCAACACCACATGCACTCTCGAATGAGCAAGCGACGAGAGGAAGGAGCTACAATAGGCGTGAGAGAGGAGTAATGTGAGGCGATGTCACATTTAGGAGTCATGGTTTCTAAAAATAGAAACACTCCCACGTTCATGCACTCATGCGACCATGGGTTTACCCCAAGCGCAAACTTCTCTTCACCCTTGAACCATGCGCTCATTCATGAGCCGGTTCACTTTGGTTCGGTTCAATAACCAAATAAGCCAAGCATTCAGTCCAGACCATAACAAACACTTAGGTTCTTGATCTGACCGTCAATCTCTTGATGCTCCTGATCTGACCAATCTAGCATCCAATCTCTCGATCGAAGCTTACCGATCTGAAGCCCTAATCAATCAAACATGATCAGACCAGATCTCACTCACAATCAGAGATTAAATCCCTTTAAACTGAACTCAAACAATTCAGTCCACACGATCTGACTTAAGTAAGCCATATCATCAAATTGTGCGACCCTGAGGGTTTCCTTTGAATGTCGGTAACGATAACTCACGTCATCACGATCAGTGAGGGGTATCTAGCAACACATCACTGTCTCCCAATATAAAGGAAAGAGTCTTCCAAGACTACACCCAAAAACAACACAAGTGTGAATCAACTCACAAAGCATACATCTTTCCTTTGCCACTGGATGTTCTTATTGGACAAGCGTGTCAAGCTTGTAACTCCAATATGATGAGCATGATTAGATCAGATGAACATAGTCACCTGGGTATGGCCATACACTTTCTCAATCATCTCATCCAGGGGGCCCCTTTAGAACATCACACTCCTTAAACAAGGAGACGGCAATCCTATGTCTATCACTAGTGCCCTAACCTGACTCAAGCTCATCATCCAAGATAGTCTACAACCATTATGTTTCAAATGATATTGAACTACCTCAAAACAATGACAATCATCATTTAGAAAACACAAGTGATCTCAAGTCAGAGGAAATGTGCCACTTGTTACATTCAAGGATTATTCACATTGTGACAAACAATTGAATATCCTAGTAGGGTCTGTCCAGTACATCCAATGTACCCATGAGTCTACATCTTATTTCATGCTCGAAGCATCCTATAAGATTAGAACACATATTAGTCTTAACCATATCAAGGCTGTCTCATGTTCACCAAGATATATCGACTAAGGACTTTATTGCCTGTCAGCCTAGCTGAACAGCTTTGAGACATTATTCAGAAGAACATATATTGCAGCAGACAATGTAGCTAACTGAATAATAACCATGCCTTTATAAACATAACAGTTTATTACATGATACCGATACAAACCCAAGGCCTCAAACATTAGCCTTAAGGGCATACCCCAACAATTGTGTCTTCGGACTGGCCAAGTCTCTTGATCTGACAAAATTGCCAGCCGAAAGGATCTCTGAAATCACCTTGAAAAATAAATCGCAATTAACCAAAAGATTTGTGAGAAGAAGATGAGAAAAAGAGACTAGTTTTAATGAAAAAGTAAAATTTCAGATTTTATGTTTTTCATGAGCATGTAGAATTGCATGAGTAAATACCTTGATTGTGCATAATGTTGTGATCATTAGTCAAGCCCCCCTTTGCATGCCTGTGATGTATCCTCGTGAGGCCTGCGTGCCGCTTTTCTTTTTGCTTTTTAAGAAGACTAGGATAGCGCATTGATGTAGGGGTGATTCACAAAGCATGCAAACAACGATTTTCGAAAAATAGTTTTTTTGTAGTTTTATAAAGTAGAGAAACCGACTTATACTAACGAGGTTTGAAAATAATGTTTTTGTAGTTTTTAAATAAGAAAACCGAATTAAACTACTTGCAAGAAAGAAAATGCTACTTGCTTCAAAATAAATGACAATAAATGAAAAGAAGACTTACAGTGCGGCCCTTGAGCATAGAAGGACCGTCCTTCCCGTTCTTCACCGGTCCTACTCTGATGGAAGGTGTAGGTTACACACAGGGCAATCAGCAATCCCACACAGGCGTGGGTGAGTTATAAAGCAGATTAAAATAACTACACAATCAAATGTCAAGAGGGAGGCTAGTCCTCCAAATTCTCTTGCTAACACTAATATTGGACTAACTAAGAGGGGGGAAAGAAAAGGGGAAGAGGGATGCGCCAAGCTCCTTTCCTTGCGCCAACTCCTACAAATCCGAGGGAAGTGTAGTAAGATGCTCTTAGATAATATGAAAAGAGAACACAAGAGGTTAGAACACTTAACTTATAGAATGGTCTTGAAGAGATCAAAGGATGCTTCCATGTTCTATGCGCCACTTGAGTTGTGTTCTTGCTTTGATGTTGAATGCTCTCGGTTTGACTTGGATGAAGTGATGAGGAAGAGAAGAGGAGAGGAGTCTCGGCTCTTGGAGAAGTAGGGGGGAAGATGAGGGGGTTTGGGCGACACAAGCACCCTAAGGAGAAGAAGTAGGCGACACAAGCACCTAGGCGACACAAGCACCTTTCTTTGGCTAGGAAACTAGTCAACAATTTTATTTCAACAATGCTTAATGCACATGATGCGATGGGGACATATTTATAGGTGGCTAGGGATGAGGATAAGGTGAGGGCAAGGTGGTCATTGGCCCCTTGCGCCCCTTACATAAGTGGGAGATTTCAAAATTAATTACAAGGCAATTAATGCAATTAATGGGCTGATATTGTTGTCTTCTTTGGAGAGTCTTCAAAGGAAAGCATTTGAATTTCGAATTTGCTTTCTTCCTTGTGTTGATGTCGCATGGGTGGAGAGTTGACTTGAATTTGAATTCCTTCCAAGTTGGTTTGGGCGGCAATGAGATGAAGGAAAGGATTCACCATGATTTGTGGATCTAGATTAGGCGCCCCTTGATTTGTGGATCTAGAGTGGCGCCCCTTGATTGATGGATCTAGATTGAGCCTTTGCATTCATTTGTTGCTTGAGGGTGGCGCAAATGAATCCATGGGTTTGGTATCTTCTTCAATTGGAAAGGGCCTTGAAGTGGGGCTTTGAAGTGGAGTTGAGTTGGAAGTCCCCTTTGAGCTAGTTTGAAGTGAACCTTCCAAAATGGGAATTAGCTCCATGGAGTAGAGTGAGCTAGCTAGCTTGTATCCCTTGAGCCATCTTTAAATGTGTCCAACTACATGCACTAACCTACCATGATATTACAATGCACAACCTACCAACAACATTCATAAAAATAAACTACATGGTAGACTTTTGGGTGGAACTAACCTATCATGCCATGCAATGCAAATATGGAAAGTACAAAAAAGGAAAGTGGACTCTAAGTGAAGCCATACCTGATGGGCTTCCTCCGAGCCCTAGTGGATCTTCTAGGAGCTGTGTTAGGCCCTCCATCAATTCTCCCCGGGTTGGAAAAATTCTCCTCAGGAGAATTATCCTTGAATCCTTGGAGCAAATCTGGAGCAGCCAGGGCTAGCTCTGCCTCGGGGAGCCATGCCTCCTCACCGTTAGAGAACTTAACGCGGTAAAACAGTTGTACCTCGTCAGGGGTGAGTCGGGTCTGGTCCTCAAGGATATCCACTATCTCTGGATCGAAGGGGGCCTCTGGTTCTTTGAGTGAGAGAGGCTCCTTGTATGCCGTGAGATCCTCCACGTTAACAGTGGTGGGGATCCCCAAATCTGGAGGCAGATCAAGCACGTATGCATTGTTGTTGATCTTGCCCACGATGGTGAAGGGTCCCAATCCCTTTGCATCCAGCTTGCGTCCGTGTCCTTGGATACGCTCCTCGCGGACTCGCAAAATCACCTGATCGCCTACATTGAATAACCTTTCTCGGCGTTTCTTGTTAGCAGCTTCGCAATATGAAACAGTAGAGTCTAGAATTTTTCTAAGAATCTCATGGTGCATTTGCGAAATATTGAAAGCATAATCACGAGCTGATAAAGAAGGCTTTAAACTCTTGGGTAAGGCAATCAGATCAATAGGTTTCTTAGGCTGATACCCTAAGTTTGCCTGAAAGGGGGAGAGACCTGTAGTCCTATTGACAACACTATTGTAGGAGAACTCGGCGGTGGGCAAGAGTTTGTCCCAAGTGCCGGGGTGTTCACCTACAAGGCTTCTAAGGATGTTCCCTAGTGATCGGTTGACCACTTCAGTCTGACCATCCGTTTGGGGATGATAGGCTGTAGAGAATTTCAGTTTGGTACCTAGTAAGGTCCACAAGGTCTTCCAGAAATAACTGACAAATCGGGTGTCCCTATCAGAAACTATGGTAAGGGGGGTACCATGTAGCCTAACAACTTCTTTAAAGAATAGCTTGGCTATGTGAGAGGCATCAGAAGTTTTATAGCAAGGGATGAAATGGGCCATCTTAGTGAATCTATCTACTACTACAAAGATGGAGTCATGCTTGCTAGATGTTCTGGGCAGCCCTAAGATAAAGTCCATGCTCAAGTCTTGCCATGGGGCTTGGGGAATGGGTAGCGGGGTGTAGAGTCCAGCACTATGCTTATGGGTCTTAGTTACTTGGCATGTCCTACAGTGGCTAACCACCTTAGCAACATCCCTGTTGAGGTTCGGCCAATAAAACCTCTCCTCAACCAAGGTTTGGGTTTTATCCCGACCATGGTGACCTGCAGACCCTCCTCCATGTAATTCCCAAATAAGGAATTCTCGAATTGAGGTCTTAGGGACACAAAGTATAGGTCCAAGAAATAAGAACCCATCCCTAAGGGTGTACAAAGGATGACTTAGGGGGTCAACACTAAGTTCAGCATGTATAGAAGCAAAATCAGGACAATCAAGATATGCAGTTTTCATATTTTCAAAGCCAGTAACTTGAACATGTAAAGTTTGCATAAGTAAAGTAACCCTACTTAAAGCATCAGCTACTTTGTTTTCCTTTCCTGATTTGTGTTTTAGGACAAAGGTGTACTGCTGGATATACTCTACCCATTTGGCATGCCTAAAATTCAACTTCTTTTGAGCACTAAGGTATGACAAAGCCTGGTGGTCACTATTAAGGATAAACTCATTATGAATCAAGTAGTGCCTCCAATATCTAAGAGATTGAACTACAGCATAAAATTCCTTGTCATAAGTTGAATATTTCTGTTTTGCCTCATTGAGTTTTTCACTGAAAAAGGCAACAGGGTGACCTTCTTGACTGAGGGTCCCTCCTATGCCAATCCCAGAGGCATCACAGTCAACCTCGAAGACTTTGCTGAAGTCAGGGAGTCTGAGGACTGGGGCTGTGGTCATCCTTACTTTAAGTTCACTAAAGGCTCGGCTAGCAGGTTTAGTCCAAGTAAAATCACCTAGTTTCAAGCAATTGGTGATAGGGGCAACAATAGTACTGAAGTTTCTAATAAACCTTCGGTAGAAGGTAGCTAAGCCATGGAAGCTCCTAACTTCAGTTAAAGTTTTGGGTTCGGGCCAGTCTAGGATAGCTTGGACCTTAGAGGGGTCAGCTTGAAGGCCCTGCTCAGACACTATAAACCCTAGAAAGACAACACTGCTAGAGAGGAAAGAACATTTCTTTAGGTTAACATAAAGCTTCTCTTTCCTAAGTAGTTCAAGGGTTTTCCTGAGATGATCTAGGTGAGCTTCCTTAGTTTTGCTAAAGATTAATATATCATCGAAATAAACAACTAGGAATCTACCTATGTAAGGTTTCAGGACCTGTGTCATAAGCCTCATAAAAGTAGAAGGGGCGTTAGTTAAGCCAAAGGGCATCACTAACCACTCAAATAAACCATCTTTCGTTTTGAAAGCGGTTTTCCATTCATCCCCTTCTCTAACTCTAACTTGGTGGTATCCACTCCTAAGATCAAGTTTGGTGAACCATCTAGACCCAACTAACATGTCTAACATATCATCCAGCCTAGGAATAGGGAATCTGTACTTTACAGTTATCTTATTGATGGCACGGCAGTCTATGCACATGCGCCAGCTGCCATCCTTCTTGGGAGTCAAGAGGGCTGGAACAGCACACGGACTAAGACTTTCCCTAATATAACCCTTGGCTAAGAGATCATCTACCTGTCTCTTAAGTTCAGTGTGTTCTGTAGGGTTCATCCTATAATGGGGAAGGTTGGGTAAAGTGGATCCAGGGACAAGATCTATAACATGCTGGATATCCCTAAGTGGTGGTAGACCATTGGGTAAGTCTTCTGGGATAAGTTCACTATAGTCTTCTAGGATACTTTCTACCTCAGGAGGGGTTTTGGTTTCAGTTTCAGGGGTGGTCTCCTTAATGATAAGGGTATAGAGAGGTTGGTCTTCTAAGCATTCCTTAGCAAAGGTTTGGGGTTGGATAAGTTGGATGGTTGGCTTTGGTTGTTTGCGTTCTTCTATCTTACCTTTGCTAGTGGAGGCTCTAAGTTCCTTAGGTAAGGATGGCTTAAGCCTAATTTTCTGTCCATTGTGATTGAAGACATAAGTGTTTGTCCTACCGTAGTGGACAACATCCATGTCAAAAATCCAAGGACGGCCTAGGAGAATTTGGGCGACATCCATTGTGATGACGTCACACCATATTGATCCTTGGTAGGCACCAAAAGTGAGTGGGACAAGGCATCTATGGGAGACAGGAACGCTAGTCTGGTTGACCCAGGAAATACTATAAGGCTTAGGGTGAGGTTCTGCCTTAAGGTTGAGTTTAGTGACTGCTACTTGAGAGACGGCATTCAAACTGCTCCCTCCATCAATTACTACTTTGCACATGTGACCATGGCATTTTGAGTAAGTGTGGAAGATGCTGGTTCTTCGCCAGTCTTCAGTAGGGGTGGGGTTGATCAGGGTGCACCTGACTACTCCCAGAGTGTTGAGGAAAAAATCCTCCTCACTACCACAGTCATTAATTTCAACATTACAGCAGTTAGGGTCTTGATCTAAGTTTTCCTCAGTTTCTACTTCTGGTTCTACATGTTCCTCAGTCATAACCATTATCTTTCTAGGACAGTCCCTTATGAGGTGACCTGGTTGTTTACAGTTATGGCAGACAACTGTGGTTTGGTTTGGCTTGGGTTTAGGGGTTGAGGAGTTAGGGTGTGAACTACTGGGAGAAGGCCTATAGGTTGGTTTAGAGGTCAAAACTTCCTTTCTAATCTTAAGTTGTTGTTGAACTTCAAGGGCTCTTTGGTAAGCTTCCTCTATGGTATCTATTTGGTAAAAGGCAAGTCCTCTCTTAATTTCTGGTTTGAGACCATTCTTGAACCTACTCAGGGTAAACATTGGGGTTTCATCCATTTCACTCCTCAATAACAGTTCATCAAACTCTACCATATATTCTTCTACGGTTGAGTTTCCTTGGGTAAGACCACTAGTTTGGTCAAGAAGCTTACTATGAAAGTTCAGGGGAACATACTTTTCTCTCAGTCTAGTGTTCATCTCTTCCCATCTTGTAATGGGGGGTTGTCTAGACCTTTGTAGGCTTCTTTCTACATTACTCCAGTAGAGTCTAGCAGAACCTTCAAGCAGGCATTTGGTGAACCTAACCTTAGAGTGCTCGGGCATCATACTCCATTCGAAGTATTGCTCGAGTTTGGTTGCCCAGTCTAGGTAAACTCTAGGATCAAGGGATCCATTAAAAGTGGGCGGGTTAAGCTTCACAACATGGGCATAGTCATCCCTAGGTCGAGGGTTGTGATGATTTTGGACAGGGTGTCCTTCCCAATCAAAGCCTTGGGGAGTGTTCCTAGGGTTGTTCCTTGGGGTTTGCTGCCTTTGCACAGGTTCCCTAGAGTGATGTTCACTTGGGGGTTGGCTATGAGATCTAGTCCTATTAGACTCTTCTATCTCTTGCACCTTATCATTGAGTTGGTGTAGATTTGTGTCCACATCGTCTATCCTATGGTTTAAGGCTGCAATCATTTCAGCTAAGGTTTCCAAAGTTATGGGTTGGGAGCTTTGAGCCTTAGATCTAGTCTGCATGTTTGATTTTTGAAAAGAGGATTTTTATAGAGAAAATAATAATAGAGCTAGTAGCCAATTATGAAAATCCTTTGTCTCAAATAACCTAGTTCCAAAAATCACCTAGAAGTTAGAAAATAAGTTTGAAGGCTTGAAATTTCTAATCTAGGAGCCTAAGCTCTGATACCAAGATGATGTAGGGGTGATTCACAAAGCATGCAAACAACGATTTTTGAAAAATAGTTTTTTTGTAGTTTTATAAAGTAGAGAAACCGACTTATACTAACGAGGTTTGAAAATAATGTTTTTGTAGTTTTTAAATAAGAAAACCGAATTAAACTACTTGCAAGAAAGAAAATGCTACTTGCTTCAAAATAAAAGACAATAAATGAAAAGAAGACTTACAGTGCGGCCCTTGAGCATAGAAGGACCGTCCTTCCCGTTCTTCACCGGTCCTACTCTGATGGAAGGTGTAGGTTACACACAGGGCAATCAGCAATCCCACACAGGCGTGGGTGAGTTATAAAGCAGATTAAAATAACTACACAATCAAATGTCAAGAGGGAGGCTAGTCCTCCAAATTCTCTTGCTAACACTAATATTGGACTAACTAAGAGGGGGGAAAGAAAAGGGGAAGAGGGATGCGCCAAGCTCCTTTCCTTGCGCCAACTCCTACAAATCCGAGGGAAGTGTAGTAAGATGCTCTTAGATAATATGAAAAGAGAACACAAGAGGTTAGAACACTTAACTTATAGAATGGTCTTGAAGAGATCAAAGGATGCTTCCATGTTCTATGCGCCACTTGAGTTGTGTTCTTGCTTTGATGTTGAATGCTCTCGGTTTGACTTGGATGAAGTGATGAGGAAGAGAAGAGGAGAGGAGTCTCGGCTCTTGGAGAAGTAGGGGGGAAGATGAGGGGGTTTGGGCGACACAAGCACCCTAAGGAGAAGAAGTAGGCGACACAAGCACCTAGGCGACACAAGCACCTTTCTTTGGCTAGGAAACTAGTCAACAATTTTATTTCAACAATGCTTAATGCACATGATGCGATGGGGACATATTTATAGGTGGCTAGGGATGAGGATAAGGTGAGGGCAAGGTGGTCATTGGCCCCTTGTGCCCCTTACATAAGTGGGAGATTTCGAAATTAATTACAAGGCAATTAATGCAATTAATGGGCTGATATTGTTGTCTTCTTTGGAGAGTCTTCAAAGGAAAGCATTTGAATTTCGAATTTGCTTTCTTCCTTGTGTTGATGTCGCATGGGTGGAGAGTTGACTTGAATTTGAATTCCTTCCAAGTTGGTTTGGGCGGCAATGAGATGAAGGAAAGGATTCACCATGATTTGTGGATCTAGATTAGGCGCCCCTTGATTTGTGGATCTAGAGTGGCGCCCCTTGATTGATGGATCTAGATTGAGCCTTTGCATTCATTTGTTGCTTGAGGGTGGCGCAAATGAATCCATGGGTTTGGTATCTTCTTCAATTGGAAAGGGCCTTGAAGTGGGGCTTTGAAGTGGAGTTGAGTTGGAAGTCCCCTTTGAGCTAGTTTGAAGTGAACCTTCCAAAATGGGAATTAGCTCCATGGAGTAGAGTGAGCTAGCTAGCTTGTATCCCTTGAGCCATCTTTAAATGTGTCCAACTACATGCACTAACCTACCATGATATTACAATGCACAACCTACCAACAACATTCATAAAAATAAACTACATGGTAGACTTTTGGGTGGAACTAACCTATCATGCCATGCAATGCAAATATGGAAAGTACAAAAAAGGAAAGTGGACTCTAAGTGAAGCCATACCTGATGGGCTTCCTCCGAGCCCTAGTGGATCTTCTAGGAGCTGTGTTAGGCCCTCCATCACGCATGTACTTGGAGCTTGGCGCATGCATGAAGTTGGCGCACCTTGCATGGTGGCGCAACAAGCATCAAGGAAAAGGCGCAAGCTTGCTTGATGGCACAAGTTAGGCATGGCCGAACCCTTGGGTTTGAGAGCTAGCTAACTTGGCATCTTTCATTGTGGCGCATTCTCCTTGGAGGAAGACCATGGCATTGGCCGAACCTTTGAGGTCTACCCTTAAGGTTTGAGAGCTAAGCCATGAAGGAAGGACCTTGGAGCCAACCTTGAAGACCAAGATAGAGGGCGGCTAGGATAGGTCTATCTTAGGGGCTTGAGTCCTATGTCAAGAGTTGAACCTCCTTTTGGCATGGGTTGGTTCAATGTCTTGAAAGGGCTTTGATCACATCATCTTTTACTGCTTTCCTTTCCTTATCTGCTAAAAGCATGCCTATGATGTTTTATCATTATGTTATCACTATAGGATTGCATGCCTGTATTGTTAGACATAAGATAAAACTGATGAGACCTTAAAAACCCTCATAAAATATCAAGTCTAGTAGCCTTCTAACGCGTAGCCCTCACTAAGCTATCGATCAGTGGAGTTGTGAACTGGTTCCCACCCTCGTGGGACACACCCACTTATCTTTAGAAAGTGTGTGGTGACAATGGTTTCCCCAGTCCAGTTTTAACCTAGGCGTGCCTTCGCAAGGAAACTCATTGGCCCTGGGCATAAACGGTTAGGAATGGACTTGACTAGAAATTCACATGTACTGGGCACATGATGAAAGTCTAGAGGCATCGTTGAGAGGTTAGGGTTTCATGATTCAGCCCTCGCTGGACATGAAATGCCCAAGACTGTCTCAACAAGGGGAGTTGCTTGGAGCAACCGGCCGGCGCGCCCACCTTAGGAAACATGGGTTACTTTGTGCATCTCATCCCACCCTTGTGGGACGCGAAGCCTCATGTGAAATAAGGATCCCATCTCACTAGGAAGTCTTAAACTTCCCGATTGACTTTGTGGGTTGTCAATTCTAATTTAAAATAGTGGGAGCAGTAATCATTTAAAACAAGTCCAGTTTAAATGATTCGAAGTAGTACTGATCTGTTTTTCTTGGGTGTTGTAGAACAATGGCTACGAACACTGGCGGATTATCACTGCGATCACTCCTTGATAAGGATAAGTTAGTTGGAACTAACTTTATGGACTGGCATCAGAACTTGAGGATAATCCTCAAGCTCGAGAAGAAGCTGTATGTCCTTGAACAGCCTCTTCCTGGGGCTCCTGCGCCTAATGCCCGAATGGCAGATAGAGATGCTTATAGAAAGCATCAGGATGACTCTTTGGAGGTTGCATGTCTTATGCTAGCCAGCATGGCACCTGAACTGCAGGTGCAATATGAGGAGCAGAACGCTTTTCAGATGATCACTCATCTGAAACAGATGTTCGAGGCTCAGGCTAGAACTGAAAGATTTGACACCGCCAAAGCAGTCTTTCGGTGTAAGTTGTCTGAGGGTGCACCAGTGAGACCCCATGTTCTCAAGCTCATTGGGAATGTGGATCATCTCAGGAGACTGGGTCATGCCATAGACAACGAGCTGGTTGTGGATCTTATTCTGCATTCCCTGCCCCCTAGCTTCAATCCGTTTATTATTAACTTCAACATGAACCGGATTGAGTGCACACGGGAGGAATTGATGAATATGCTCCAAACAGCCGAGCGTGAAATGGGTAAGACCAAACCAAATTCTGTTCTTTTGGTCCCTGCGACCAAGAAGATAAAGAAGAAGGGTAAGGCACGTGCTAAGGGCAGTGCCAAAGGTCCTACCAAGGCACTGAAGAAAAAGGCAAAGAAGTCAAAGGACCAGAGGTGTTTTCACTGTGGCGAGCAGGGTCACTGGAGAAGGGACTGCAAGCAGCTTCAGAATGAGGAGAAGAAGGGCTTGGCCTTAACTTCTAGCTCAGGTATTTATGTTACAGAAGTCAATCTTTCTACTTCTATGTCATGGGTATTGGATACCGCATGTGGAGCTCATATTTGTACAAATATGCAGGGGCTCAAGAAAAGTAGATCGGTGCGACCTGGAGAGATTGACCTACGCGTTGGAAATGGGGCACAGGTTGCTGCTGTTGCTGTAGGCGTCTTGACTCTCTCCTTACCGTCTGGACTTCTATTAGAACTAGATAATTGCTTTTGTGTACCTTCACTTACTAAGAACATTGTATCCATTCCTTGCTTAGCAAAGAAGGGATTTAAGTTTGAAATAAATAAGAACTCTTGTTCTTTTTCATTTGCAAATATGTTCTATGGGAAGGGTACTTTGCGCAATGGTCTATATATCTTGGATATGGAAAGTTCTATCTGTAACATAAGTAATAAAAGGACCAAACTGAGTGGTTCAGTTGGTGCTTTCCTATGGCACTGTCGATTAGCCCATATAAACAAAAATCGCATCCAACAACTCCATGCAAATGGATTGTTAGATTCAAGTTCCTTGGAGGAATTTGATACCTGTGAACCTTTTTTATTAGGGAAAATGACAAAGGCACCCTTCACCAAGATTGGTGAGAGGGCAGGAGGTTTATTGGATCTCATACATACTGATGTGTGTGGACCTTTCAATAAACAAGCCAGAGGAGGGTACAACTACTTCATCACCTTCACTGATGACTTCAGTAGGTATGGATATGTCTACTTAATGAGACATAAATCTGAGTCCTTTGAGAAATTCAAGGAGTTCAAGAATGAAGTAGAGAACCAGCTTGGAAGATCCATTAAAGCTCTTCGATCAGATCGAGGTGGAGAATACCTGAGTGGAGAGTTCTTTGACTATCTGAGAGAGTCTGGGATCATATCCCAACTCACTCCTCCTGGAACACCTCAATGGAATGGTGTGGCTGAAAGGAGAAATCAAACTTTATTGGATATGGTTCGATCTATGATGAGTCATGCAACTCTACCTCCCTCATTCTGGGGGCATGCACTAGAGACAGCTTCTCTGATACTGAATAATGTTCCATCTAAGAGTGTCTCCAAAATACCATACGAAGTATGGAGTGGGAGACGCCCTAATCTCACGTTTATCAGGATCTGGGGATGTGAGGCTTATGTCAAACGTCAGGATTCTAGCAAGCTAGAACCTATATCTGATAAGTGTATCTTTGTGGGGTATCCTAAGGAAACTAAAGGATACTACTTCTATGTCCCAACCGAGAACAAAGTTTTTGTTGCTCGGGGTGCTGTCTTTCTAGAGAAAGAATTTCTTATGAAAGAAGTAAGTGGGAGGGAGTTTGACTTAGATGAGGTCCAAGTGCAACCACAAGACAAAGAGATGGAATCTGAGCCATCTGCACCGGTTGTTATACAACCTGAGGCTCAGACACAGGTCCCATGTAGGTCTGGGAGGATTCGTCGTGCACCTGAGAGGTACGGGTCGCTGCCGACCCAACACGATGGAATTTTCATCATTGAGGATGAACCCAGAACCTATGATGAGGCGGTCAGTGGACCGGACTCCGAGAGATGGCTTGACGCCATGCGATCCGAGATGGATTCCATGTCAGCTAACCAAGTCTGGGATTTGGTTGAGCTGCCTGATGGGGTAAAACCCATAGGGTGTAAATGGGTCTTCAAGAAGAAGACAGACATGGATGGCAATATAGTTACCTATAAAGGTAGACTAGTGGCTAAAGGATTTAAACAAGTCCACGGGGTGGATTATGATGAAACCTTCTCGCCAGTTGCCATGATCAAGTCCATTCGGATTCTGCTTGCTATAGCTGCATATCATGACTATGAGATATGGCAGATGGATGTGAAGACATCGTTCCTTAATGGGAAGCTGACTGAGGATGTGTACATGACACAACCTGATGGCTTCATCCATCCTGCAGAGGCTAGTAAGGTCTGCAGGCTAAAGAGATCCATTTATGGATTAAAGCAAGCATCTCGAAGTTGGAATCTTCGATTTGATGAAGCTGTGATAAATTATGGCTTTATCAAAAGCGAAGATGACGCCTGTGTATATAGAAAATTCAGTGGGAGCTTGGTCATTTTTCTGGTCTTGTATGTCGATGACATACTGCTCATCGGAAACAACATCCCTAGTCTTCAAGCTGTGAAGACATGGTTGGGGAAGTGTTTTGAGATGAAAGACTTAGGGGAGGCCGCCTATATTCTAGGCGTGAGGATCTACCGAGATAGATCCAAGAGGCTCCTGGCCCTTAGTCAGAGTACCTACATTGATAAGGTCCTGGAGAGGTTTAACTTGGAGCAATCTAAGAAAGGATACCTTCCAGTGTCCTACAACACAGGCTGAGAGGGATGACATGAGTTGAATTCCTTATGCTTCAGCAGTGGGATCGATCATGTATGCTGTTGGGGTATGCCCTTAAGGCTAATGTTTGAGGCCTTGGGTTTGTATCAGTATCATGTAATAAACTGTTATGTTTATAAAGGCATGGTTATTATTCAGTTAGCTACATTGTCTGCTGCAATATATGTTCTTCTGAATAATGTCTCAAAGCTGTTCAGCTAGGCTGACAGGCAATAAAGTCCTTAGTCGATATATCTTGGTGAACATGAGACAGCCTTGATATGGTTAAGACTAATATGTGTTCTAATCTTATAGGATGCTTCGAGCATGAAATAAGATGTAGACTCATGGGTACATTGGATGTACTGGACAGACCCTACTAGGATATTCAATTGTTTGTCACAATGTGAATAATCCTTGAATGTAACAAGTGGCACATTTCCTCTGACTTGAGATCACTTGTGTTTTCTAAATGATGATTGTCATTGTTTTGAGGTAGTTCAATATCATTTGAAACATAATGATTATAGACTATCTTGGATGATGAGCTTGAGTCAGGTTAGGGCACTAGTGATAGACATAGGATTGCCGTCTCCTTGTTTAAGGAGTGTGATGTTCTAAAGGGGCCCCCTGGATGAGATGATTGAGAAAGTGTATGGCCATACCCAGGTGACTATGTTCATCTGATCTAATCATGCTCATCATATTGGAGTTACAAGCTTGACACGCTTGTCCAATAAGAACATCCAGTGGCAAAGGAAATATGTATGCTTTGTGAGTTGATTCACACTTGTGTTGTTTTTGGGTGTAGTCTTGGAAGACTCTTTCCTTTATATTGGGAGACAGTGATGTGTTGCTAGATACCCCTCACTGATCGTGATGACGTGAGTTATCGTTACCGACATTTAAAGGAAACCCTCAGGGTCGCACAATTTGATGATATGGCTTACTTAAGTCAGATCGTGTGGACTGAATTGTTTGAGTTCAGTTTAAAGGGATTTAATCTCTGATTGTGAGTGAGATCTGGTCTGATCATGTTTGATTGATTAGGGCTTCAGATCGGTAAGCTTCGATCGAGAGATTGGATGCTAGATTGGTCAGATCAGGAGCATCAAGAGATTGACGGTCAGATCAAGAACCTAAGTGTTTATTATGGTCTGGACTGAATGCTTGGCTTATTTGGTTATTGAACCGAACCAAAGTGAACCGGCTCATGAATGAGCGCATGGTTCAAGGGTGAAGAGAAGTTTGCGCTTGGGGTAAACCCATGGTCGCATGAGTGCATGAACGTTGGAGTGTTTCTATTTTTAGAAACCATGACTCCTAAACGTGACATCGCCTCACGTTACTCCTCTCTCACGCCTATTGTCGCTCCTTCCTCTCGTCGCTTGCTCATTCGAGAGTGCATGTGGTGTTGACGAAAGGAGAAGGAAGTTTTTCGCCAAGCCAAGAAGATCTCATCCCTTCCATACGAGAAGGATACTTGGACGATCCTTGCTAGCACAAGGGACGACAAGAAGAAGCTATACCTCATCTTGTGTGCGACAATTTGGAGGAGACCTCTCTTGTTCTCTAGCTTCCAAGACGCCATCTAGAAATGGCTATGGTATGGTTCTATCACTACTATACAATCGGTTTTGTTAATCATAATACCATGCAAGATCTAGAAACCCCCTTTCCGTTGCTTTCATTCTTCATATGCGCCTATGATTTAGGGTTTCGCCCCCTTGTGGGAACCTTTCATATGCAATGTTGTGTACTAGACCAGACGTGGCATATGCTGTAAGCATAACCAGCCGATACCAATCCAATCCAGGTCTGCAGCACTGGGTGGCTGTAAAGAACATCCTAAAGTATCTGAGGAGAACTAAGGATTTGTTCTTGGTCTATGGGGGACAGGAAGAGCTCAGTATGCAGGGCTATACTGATGCATCATTCCAGTCTGACCCTGACGACTTTAGATCGCAGGCCGGCTATGTGTTCAAGATAAACGGAGGCGCTGTATGCTGGAAGAGCTTCAAGCAATCCACCATAGCAGATTCTACAACCGAAGCAGAGTATGTGGCCGCTTCTGAGGCAGCGAAGGAAGCCGTTTGGATAAGGAAGTTCATATCTGATCTTCAGGTGGTTCCTAGTGCAGTGGATCCCATTGAACTCTATTGTGACAACAATGGAGCAATTGCACAAGCCAAGGAACCACGGTCTCATCAAAGATCCAAACACATACTCAGAAGATTTCACCTGATCAGAGAGATCATTGAAAGAGGTGATGTCAAGATTAGCAGAGTTGACACAGAGAACAATCTGGCAGACCCATTGACCAAGGCTTTGGCGCAGCAGAAGCATGATGGTCACGCTAGAGATATGGGGTTAAGATTCCTCAACCTCTAGGTCTTAGTGCAAGTGGGAGATTGTTGGTGTATATGCCCTAGGACCTAGTTTTGGTCCACTTATGTACTACTTGACTTTGATATTTATTTATATCATTCTGGCATTGTCATTATCAATGTTCGTTTACATCTGCGCACATGTACTAACATGATAATGTCCCTGGAGACAGATTGGATCTGTGCTCAAACTATTGTCCCTAGTCGATGTACCTTAGTGGATATGGGACAGCTATGGTACTTGTGAGATTGGTATGTGAGCTGGTTAGGTACGTGGTGCTAACGCAGACACATGGGTATATCATTGGAGGATATACTGGAAAGACCCGCTGTGAGGCTATGACTTGGTGTCATAAGTTATCCTCATAAGTAACAGGAGATGCATTGATCCCTTGACTTGAGGACATTGATCATTCTATATGGTTAGCGACTTGCTTTGATACAACCTAACACCTCGCCGTAGTTGGGAGGTCATAACGGTTGTCATTGAGCATATCACGACCCATATGAGAAGGTCAATGGACAGACATAGGATTTGCCCCTTCCTTAGGGAAGTATGATATCCATGGAGCTCCTCTATGGTTCTATGACTGAGAGTGTATGGCCATACCTAGGTAAGAACCTGTTTTAGTCATAGCCATGTGATTGGGTGAAAACAAGTGGTGACACACTTGTCCAATCGGATATCAGTCCGGCAAAGAGACCATAATGCATCTGTACCTAGTTGCGATGATGGGGATGTCGATGTCGATATCCATTCCAATGACCTGGGTAGCAGCGATGCACTGCTAGGTGCCACTCACTGCTCGTGGTGACCTTTGGTGAGCACTGCCAGCGTCAGAAGAACCTACAGGGTCGCACACCTTGATACTTGAGTTCTCGTATTGATCGAGAAGCCTTATGATCAAGTTATTGGATAACTCGGATCTAATTGGGAGATTTCATCAGCACCAATGGGCCTGATGAGATGGAAGAATGTTATTGGAGCCAAACTTCATTTTTGGCAGGTTGACTCGTATTTGACCATGGTTGGTCACACTTGGATTAGGGTTGCATTGGATTGGATCCAAATGTTGGGGTATGCCCTTAAGGCTAATGTTTGAGGCCTTGGGATAGTAACAGTATCATGTATAAACTTTTGAGTTTATAAAGGCAATGGTTGTTATTCAGGGTGTTACCTTGTCTGCTGTAATAAGTGTACTTCTGAATAATGTCTCAAATGCTGTTCAGCTGGGCTGACATGCAGTAAAGTCCTTAGTCGATATATCTTAGTGAACATGAGACAGCCTTGATATGATTGAGACTAATATGTGTTCTAATCTTATAGGATGCTTCGAGCATGGAATAAGATGTAGACTCATGGGTACATTGGATGTACTGGACAGACCCTACTAGGATATTCAATTGCTTGTCACAATGTGAATAATCCTTGTATGTGTACAAGTGGCACATTTCCTTTGACTTGAGATCACTTGTGTTTCTAAATGATGATTGTCATTGTTTTGAGGTAGTTCAATATCATTTGAAACATAATGATTATAGACTATCTTGGATGGTGAGCTTGAGTCATGTTAGGGCACTAGTGATAGATATAGGAATGCCGTCTCCTTAATTGGAGTGTGATGTTCTAAAGGGGCCCCCTAGATGAGATGATTGAGAAAGTGTATGGCCATACCCAGATGACTGTGTTCATCTGATCTAATCATGCTCATCATATTGGAGTTACGAGCTTGACAGGCTTGTCTAATAAAGAACATCCAGTGGCAGAGGAAGCATGTATGCCTTGTGAGTTGGATTCACACTTGTGCTATGTTTTGGGTGTAGTCTTGGAAGACTCTTTTCTTTATATCGGGAGACAGTGATGTGTTGCTAGATACCCCTCACTGATCGTGATAACGTAAGTTATCGTTACCGACATTTAAAGAAAACCCTTAGGGTCGCACAATTTGATGATATGGCTTACTTAAGTCAGATCGTGTGGACTGAATTGTTTGGATTCAGTTTTAAAGGGATTTAATCTCTGATTGAAAGTGAGATCTGGTCTGATCATGTTTGATTGATTAGGGCTTGAGATCGGTAAGCTTCGATTGAGAGAATTGATGCTAGATTGTTGAGATCAAGAGCATCAAGAGATCAACGGTCAGATCTTAGCCTTAGGGGTTTAATTTGATCTGGACTAAAGGCTTGGGCTGGTTTGATTTGGTCTTTGAACCAAATGCAATTGAACCATGGCTCGGTTCAAAGAGGAGCGATTGGTTCACTTGAAGTGAACGCATGATCGCATGAGAGTATGAGGCGAGTTTTTGGCTTGCTATTTTTAGAAGCCATGCTCCCACGTTCAACGAGAACGTTGCACTCGTCGCCTCTTTATGGCTCTCGCTCTCGTGTGGTGACAAGGTTACACGAAAAGAGGGGTGCAAGAGCTTCATCGACCTAGCCGCAAGAAATCTCATATCCTCCATACGAAGGACTCCTTGAAGATTTGCTAGCACAAAGTCGCCAAGGAAGTAGTCGCCTTCTCATTGTGTGCGTCATCTTTGGAGAAAAGGCATTTGCGTTTTTGCTTCCAAGGCGCCATCCAGAAATGGCTATGGTATGAATTCTTATCATGAATACATGTTGTTAAAAGTTAATCATGTGACATGTTTTCGATCCTATGAAACCCTAGCATCCGCTGCCCATATTATGTTTGCGCCACTTTAGGGTTTCGCCCCCCTTAGATTTAGGGGACTTTCACCAAATGCTTAATCAACCCATAGGATGAAGTTTGGGCTAGTTCATTATCCAATGAAGCCCAATAACAAGTTCTCATGAAGAGAAGAGAGGCTAAAAGGGTATAATGGGGAGAAACCCAACCCCATTGGCGCCTAAGGGGCATAATGGGGTTAGGGTGGCAAAATTGCTTCATTAAGGAAGCAATTTGCGCCTAGCCCTTCTCCCTTGATGGTATGAATGCCTTTAAGGCATGTCTTGGGCTGATATGGTACTTGGGCAATTATGGAAAGGTTGAATGAAGTTTATGGTAAAGTCTTGGAGACTTTCCTTACATCAAACCTCCTCATCCTAGCCCTACACTTGTCATGATCCTAGCCCTTGCCCTAATCGCCTCTTGCCCTATATATGTGACCCTAGCCGCCCTCTCTTATTATGATTCATCCTTGGAGGCGTGAACACAAGAAGGGGGCGAGAACAAGGAGCAAGGGCGCAATCTCTTCCTCTTCCATCAAGTGGCCGCAAGCTTCTCCTTCCTTACCACTTGGCGCATCTTTCTCTCTTGGTGGCGCAAGGTGGTTGGAGCATCTCCCTAAGGCTTGGATCTTCTTCCCGAGGCTAGCACCGGGTGTGGAAGAAGAGGACTCGAGGCATCCGTGTGTGTAAGACTGCAGAGGGCGCACGCTTGGGCGCCTATCACGACATCGACCTCATCTTGCTCTGAGGTATTTTCTAACTCATCGTGTCGACCCCCTTGCATGCGATCTTCACTGGTTTTTGGGACCGGCCTGTTTCGGGGACATTCTTCCGCTGTGCAATGTATGTATGTGTCTCTGAAAAATTGTAAAATGTCCCCGGGGTTTTCCAACAGTGTCGACACCCTCGCATGCGATCTTCACTGGGTTTTTGGGACTGGCTCGTTTCGGGGATATTGCTTCCGCTGTGCAATGTATTTGTGTAATTTCTATCTCTGAAAATTGTAAAATATCCCCGGGGTTTCCCAACAGTGGTATCAGAGCAACTTGCGAGACTCGAACGATGTATTTTCACGCTTTTCCATGCTCAAATGCCATATCTCAATTTTAGCAAATTGCATGATCACGTGGCAAACGATTTTTCTAAAGTAAGAAAAATTAGGGTTTCTTGTTTCTATCATCTTTTCAATCTCTTTAGGATTTTTGGGTTATTTTTATTCTATGATTTAAGGATCAAAGGCGCAAGTGGTTTTGTCAAGTAGGACGGGCATTGTGTGAAAGTCCCCTAACTAAAGGGGGGGGGGAAACCCTAATGGTGGCGCATAACAATAATATCGCATGGGAAGCTAGGGTTTCATGAGATCTTTATATGTCATATAATTAACCTTTAAATGATTGAATGGATGAAGAAGAACTCATACCATAGCCATCGGTTTGATGGTGCCTTGGAAGCAAAGGTGCAAATGAACCTTCTCCAAAGTTGACGCACACAAGAAGATCGATGCGCTCACTCCTTTGAAGCCTTTGTGCTAGCAAAGCCCTTCAAAGGGTCCTTGTCGAATGAAAGGGATGGAGATGTTGATCCTTCTTGGCCGAATCCTCCTCCTCAGTAGCTTCAAGCGTCGCCACACACAAAAGTGTCGAGAGAGAGAGAGGTCACGATAGGGAGCCAAGCGAGAATAGGATATCCCTATTCGAACATGAGAGATCTCCAAGTGGAGATCATGGTTTCTAAAAATAGAAACCACAACTCGCTCACACGTTCACGCCAAGTGAACGAATCACCACGCCATCTCCCTTTGAACCATGCGCTCATATAATGAGCCGGTTCAATTTGGTTCGGTTCAAGAACCAACCAAGCCAAGCGATCCAGTCTAGATCTTAATTAAACCCTAAGGCTCCAGATCTAACCGTTCATCTCTTGATGCTCCTGATCTCACCGATCTAGCATCCAATCTCTCGATCAAAGCTTACCGATCTCAAGCCCTAATCAATCAAACATGATCAGACCAGATCTCACTTACAATCAGAGATTAAATCCCTTTAAACTGAACCCAAATAATTCAGTCCACACGATCTGACTTAAGTAAGCCATATCATCAAATTGTGCGACCCTGAGGGTTTCCTTTAAATGTCGGTAACGATAACTCACGTTATCACGATCAGTGAGGGGTATCTAGCAACACATCACTGTCTCCCGATATAAAGAAAAGAGTCTTCCAAGACTACTCCCAAACCACAGCACAAGTGTGAATCTAACTCACAAGGCATGCATCTTTCCTTTGCCACTGGATGTTCTTATTGGACAAGCGTGTCAAGCTTGTAGCTCCAATATGATGAGCATGATTAGATCAGATGAACATAGTCACCTGGGTATGGCCATACACTTTCTCAATCATCTCATCCAGGGGGCCCCTTTAGAACATCACACTCTAATTAAAGAGACGGCAATCCTTTGTCTATCACTAATGCCCTAACATGACTCAAGCTCACCATCCAAGATAGTCTATAACCATTATGTTTCAAATGATATTGAACTACCTCAAAACAGTGACAATCATCATTTAGAAACACAAGCGATCTCAAGTCAGAGGAAATGTGCCACTTGTCGCATTCAAGGATTATTCACATTGTGACAACCAATTGAATATCCTAGTAGGGTCTGTCCAGTACATCCAATGTACCCATGAGTCTACATCTTATTCCATGCTCAAAGCATCCTATAAGATTAGAACACATATTAGTCTTAACCATATCAAGGCTGTCTCATGTTCACCAAGATATCTCGACTAAGGACATTACAGCATGTCAGCCTAGCTGAACAGCTTTGAGACATTATTCAGAAGTACAATTATTGCAGCAGACAATATAACAACCTGAATAACAACCATGCCTTTATAAACATAAGAGTTTATTACATGATACTGATACAATCCCAAGGCCTCAAACATTAGCCTTAAGGGCATACCCCAACAATCTCCCACTTGCATTTAATCTAATGGTTGAGAAATCTCAAACCCATGTTATTACAGTGCTTTTCATGCTTTTGCTGCGCCAGAGGCTTAGTAAGCGGGTCTGCCAGATTGTCATCTGTATGAACCTTGCAGACTTTGATCTCGCCACGATCTATGATCTCCCTGATCAAGTGAAACCGTCTCTGTATGTGCTTGGACTTCTTGTGCGACCGTGGTTCCTTTGGTTGTGCGATTGCTCCAGTGTTATCACAGAAGATAACCAAAGGATCTACACTCGAAGGAACAACACCAAGTTCTCTCACGAACTTACGAATCCACACTGCCTCCTTGGATTCTTCCGAGGCTGCAACATACTCGGCTTCTGTTGTGGAATCAGCAACAGTTGACTGTTTGAAACTCTTCCACACCACTGCTCCTCCATTCAAGCTAAAAACATAGCCTGATTGCGATCGGAAATCATCCTGGTCAGACTGGAACGAAGCGTCAGTATATCCTTCAATACTGAGTTCTTCCTGACCACCATATATCAAGAACATATCTTTGGTCCTCAGCAGATATTTTAAAATGTTCTTGACTGCAATCCAGTGTGCCTGACCTGGATTACTTTGGAACCGACTGGTCACGCTTAACCCGTAAGCGACGTCTGGGCGAGTACACAACATCGCATACATAATGGACCCAATAGCCGAAGCATAAGGCGTATTGTCCATTTCATCTTTCTCAGTCTGTGTTTGTGGACACTGACTCTTCGAAAGATTCAGACCATGTCTGACTGGAAGATATCCTCTTTTAGAATTCTCTAAATGAAATCTCTCCAGGACTTTATCGATGTAAGTACTCTGGCACAGCCCGAGAAGCCTCTTAGATCTATCCCTGTAGATCTTCACACCTAATACATAGGCTGCTTCTCCAAGATCTTTCATCTGGAAACATTTCCTTAACCATGCCTTAACCGCATACATTTCAGGAATGTCATTTCCAATGATCAAGATGTCATCGACGTAGAGGACTAGGAAAGTAATCACGCTCCCACTAAACCTCTTATATACACACGGGTCATCCTAGTTCTTGATGAAACCAAACTCAGAGATTGATTCATCAAAACGAATATTCCAGCTTCTTGATGCTTGTTTAAGTCCATAAATAGACTTCTTTAATTTGCATATTTTATGACGATCTGATGGATTAGTGAAACCTTCAGGTTGTGTCATATACACATCCTCATCCAGATTTCCATTCAGGAAAGCTGTCTTCACATCCATTTGCCAAATCTCATAATCATAATATGCTGCTATCGCGAAAAGAATCCGAATAGACTTAAACATAGCTACAGGTGAGAAAGTTTCATCATAATCTATCCCGTAGATTTGTTTGAAACCTTTCGCAACTAGCCTGCCTTTATAGGTAACCATGTTACCATCCATGTCAATCTTCTTCTTGAAGATCCATTTACAGCCTATAGGGATAACTCCCGGAGGCGGATCAACCAAATCCCAGACTTGGTTATCTGACATGGAGTCCATCTCGGCGCGCATAGCTTCAAGCCATCTCGCTGACTCCGGTCCACTGACCGCATCCGCATAAGTGAGGGGTTCATCATTATCAATGATGTAGACTCCGTCATAGCGCTCAGGCTGTCGACGGATCCTTCCCGATCTTCGCGGTTCCCGTGATATCTGAGCCTCAGGTTGTTCAGTAACCTGTTCTACCGGCTCAGGCTCATCCAACTGTGCTTGACTACTTTGTCCTTCCTCTGGATTCTCATCCAGCTTTATTTCTCTCCCACTGGCCTCTTGCAGAAGAAACTCCTTCTCAAGAAATATGGCCGTCCGAGCAACAAATACCTTGTTCTCCTTGGGATGGAAGAAATAATAACCCTTAGTTTCCTTAGAGTAACCGACAAAGATACATTTTTCAGATCTGCTCTCTAGTTTCCCAGAGGCGAGCTTTTTGACATAAGCCTCGCAGCCCCAGATCCTGATAAATGTCAAGCTCGGCTGTTTCCCATACCATAACTCATATGGAGTCTTAGAAACTGCCTTGGATGGCACTCGGTTTAGTACCTTTGCAGCTGTCTCCAGTGCAAATCCCCAAAAGGAATATGGAAGAGTAGCCTGACTCATCATAGAACGAACCATATCAAGTAACGTTCTATTTCTCCTCTCGGACACACCATTCCATTGCGGTGTTCCTGGCGGAGTGAGCTGTGAGATAATCCCACACTCCTTCAGATAGTCAGTAAACGCATGACTCAAGTATTCTCCACCTCGATCAGAACGAAGTGCCTTGATATTTTGGCCTAGCTGATTATGTACTTCATTCTTGAACTCTTTGAACTTGTCAAAAGATTCACTTTTATGTCTCATCAGATAGACATACCCATACCTACTGAAATCATCAGTAAAGGTAATGAAGTACTGATAGCCACCTCTGGCATGTTTACTAAATGGCCCACACACATCACTGTGTATAAGGTCAAGTAAACCTGAAGCCCTTTGACCTTTGTAAGGAAAAGGTGACTTCGTCATTTTACCCATTAAACAAGCTTTGCATGTATCAATCTCCTCATAGGAGAATGATCCCAGCAGTCCATGATCATGCAATCGCTTAATGTGCTTCTTGTTAATATGGCCTAAACGACTATGCCATAGCAAGGTGCTGTCATCAGCATACTTGGCTTTCTTAATATCAATCTGTTGTATAGAACTTTCCACGTCCAACATGAATAACCCATTGTTAATTGAACCAGTGGCATAAACAATATTATCAAAAGATAAAACACACTTTGAAATATTGCATTCAAAGGAAAACCCCTTCCTAACAAGAGCAGGAATGGAGATAATATTTTTAGTAATGCTGGGAACAAAGTAACAATTGTTCAGTTCTAATACAATTCCAGATGGCAAAGAGATGAAATAATCTCCTACAGCAACAGCAGCAACCCGTGCCCCGTTTCCAACGCATAGGTCCACCTCATGCTGTCCCACCTGTCTTCTTCTCTTGAGTTCCTGTACATTTGAACAAATGTGAACTCCACATGCAGTGTCCAACACCCATGAAATAGAAGAAGATGAAACCATGACTTCCGTCACGTATATACCTGAGCCAGAAGCGATGCTTCCCCTCTTATCTCCTTGGAGCGCTTTACAGTCCTTTTTTCAGTGACCTAGCTGGCCACAGTGGAAACATCTGTATTCCTTTGACCGCTTAACTTTTTGCTTCAGAGCCTTGCTGTAACTCTTGACAGGGGCCTTGCCCTTCTTCCCCTTCTTCTTGTTCCTAGAAGGAACCATTAAGACAGAGGTCAAAGGCTTTCCCTTCAGAGTCTCCTCAGTAGTCAGGAGCATATTCAGCAGCTCTGCCGGAGTACAATCGATTTTGTTCATATTAAAGTTAATGATGAACGCATCGAAAGAGGGCGGGAGAGACTGCAGAATTATGTCTACAGCAAGCTCCTGGTTTATGGTATGCCCCAGTTTCTCTAGAGCCTCCTTGTGCCCAATCATCTTGAGCACGTGAGCTCCCACTGGGCTCCCTTCAGCCAGTTTGCTATGAAAGAAAAGCTTTGTCAGATTATAGCGTTCTGTCCTCGCCTGTGCAGCATACAGCATCTTGAGGTTTGCTATCATGTCTATAGCAGACATATCCTCATGCTGACGCTGCAGCGGTGGCGTCATAGACGCTAGCATCAGGCAAGCGACATCAATGCTATCATTGACGTGCTTTTCATAAGCTTCCCGAACCGCCCTTGCGGCGTTCGGAGCGGGCTGAGGCGGTATCGCCGTCTCGAGGACATACAGTTTCCTCTCTCCCTTAAGAACAATCTTAAGGTGTCCGAACCAGTCTGAGAAGTTCGGCCTAGCAAACTTCTCCCTTTCCAGTAGGGATCGCACATTGAAGCTCATGGTGTTCGTTGCTGTAGAAATCTACAACAATGCAAGAACAGCAAGGTCAGTATCAATGTAAAGAATCAATTCAGGACTTAAGAATGATTCTTTTTCTCACTATTTTATCTGACTGAAAAATCCATTAAAACAGTCCGAAAGAGTAACACTCTTTTAGTGAGATGGGATCCAGATTTCATACTTGGTCTCCGCGTCCCGCTCAGGCGAGATAAGATGCACAGAGAGTACAAGCACTAATCTCTGGTAGGCTGTCCTAGCCAATCGCCAACCCGTGCGATTCCCCTTCATCTGGGCAATCCAGCAGACTGTGCCAACTGAGTTGGTACAACACAATCTCTGACCCCACAGATGGCTGCCTCCATGCGCTACCATATGCGCCACATATGTAGCCTACATGGTCAAGCTGACCCGACCTACTCCCTGGACCACCACGTGCTATGCTGAGCAACGAGAAGCGATAAATCCCTTCTCTGTAACACGCAGGTGTAATCCCGCACCGTCTGAAGATAGATGGACGTGCCCACTGAGTGGGTACAACACGGCTCCAACGATAATCAGAACAGTGAGGTTTCGCGTCAGAAGGCTTACGAGCTTCATATTTAGCGTTGGATTTTAACGGTCTTTTATCTTCTTCACTATCATGCAATTCCTATGGTGATAGCAGAAGATAAATAAATCATGCTGTTCTACTTATTAAACAATAAAAGAAAGCATGGATCTTATGTGGTAAAAGCCCATAGCCTAAGTAAGACCTTAATTAACTTAAGTCTTCACTTGCTTTTATCCATGGGACTTTTGCTGCTCATCTGGCCCAACCCAGGGCCCAAGCGCCATCTGCAGCTCAGGTGCGCCCACCAGGGAAAATGCGCCTAGTCCCAGAGTCGAACCCTGGACCTCCCATCTGGTCAAGCCACTGCTGCATGCGCCTCTGCCAAGTGTGCTCTGTGCTCATGTCTGATTAATTTACAAATTAATCTATCTAGACAAGATTGACACGCAGGTCAATTACACTTTATAAATTAAATACAATGTGATACGCAGATCACAATAATTAATTTACAACTTTAATTTCCAGGCACGCAGGCCCCAGCACAGCACACAATTAACATGGGCAGCCCACATAAGAATAAATAAACATACATAGGCATCAATCAACATGTGATCCAATCATGAAATTAAATTTCGAAAACCCCATAGGCATCAATTTTAATTTCCTTATATGCCCTTACTACCTTACAACGGTCCATTACTAGGGATCCACTCATCATTTCTAGTTAGATCCACTGCCCTTACATGCACCAAGTCCTAACTGACTTGAGTCGACCAAATGGTCAACTATGCATGCGCTAGGGCTGAACGACCACAATGAGGTCTGGCAAGCGGGTGTGACCCCAGGCCTAACTCATGTGCGTTCAAGGTTGTCTCAATCAGACATCGCTACACGCCTGTCTGCAGTCGACCTATAGCCACCTCATGCTTGCGCACAGGTGCTATCTGGTCAACCCATCTAGGCTGTCAGATGGTCTGATCAGACTGTTTGGATCTAACCTAGATGATGACTTCAACCCTAATAACCCGTCTAAGGGTTTACAGTAAGGCCTTAGATCTAATGAGAGGCGCGCATGTGAAGTAGTTTTGAAGAAAACAACTATGCGCCAATCAACATGCGCCAACATAAAACAAACAAATACAAGTATTTTCGCATATGAAAACTTATCATGTATTTTACGCATGTTATGAAGATCTAAGCAAACATGGATCACATAGCAATCATATGAACATATAAAACCAGCGCTCTGATACCAATTGAAAGTCCCCTAACTAAAAGGGGGGGAAACCCTAATGGTGGCGCATAACAATAATATCGCATGGGAAGCTAGGGTTTCATGAGATCTTTATATGTCATATAATTAACCTTTAAATGATTGAATGGATGAAGAAGAACTCATACCATAGCCATCGGTTTGATGGTGCCTTGGAAGCAAAGGCGCAAATGAACCTTCTCCAAAGTTGACGCACACAAGAAGATCGATGCGCTCACTCCTTTGAAGCCTTTGTGCTAGCAAAGCCCTTCAAAGGGTCCTTGTCGAATGAAAGGGATGGAGATGTTGATCTTTCTTGGCCGAATCCTCCTCCTCAGTAGCTTCAAGCGTCGCCACACACAAAAGTGTCGAGAGAGAGAGAGGTCACGATAGGGAGCCAAGCGAGAATAGGATATCCCTATTCGAACATGAGAGATCTCCAAGTGGAGATCATGGTTTCTAAAAATAGAAACCACAACTCGCTCACACGTTCACGCCAAGTGAACGAATCACCACGCCATCTCCCTTTGAACCATGCGCTCATATAATGAGCCGGTTCAATTTGGTTCGGTTCAAGAACCAACCAAGCCAAGCGATCTAGTCTAGATCTTAATTAAACCCTAAGGCTCCAGATCTAACCGTTCATCTCTTGATGCTCCTGATCTCACCGATCTAGCATCCAATCTCTCGATCAAAGGTTACTGATCTCAAGCCCTAATCAATCAAACATGATCAGACCAGATCTCACTTACAATCAGAGATTAAATCCCTTTAAACTGAACCCAAATAATTCAGTCCACACGATCTGACTTAAGTAAGCCATATCATCAAATTGTGCGACCCTGAGGTTTTCCTTTAAATGTCGGTAACGATAACTCACGTTATCACGATCAGTGAGGGGTATCTAGCAACACATCACTGTCTCCTGATATAAAGAAAAGAGTCTTCCAAGACTACACCCAAACCACAGCACAAGTGTGAATCCAACTCACAAGGCATGCATCTTTCCTTTGCCACTGGATGTTCTTATTGGACAAGCGTGTCAAGCTTGTAGCTCCAATATGATGAGCATGATTAGATCAGATGAACATAGTCACCTGGGTATGGCCATACACTTTCTCAATCATCTCATCCAGGGGGCCCCTTTAGAACATCACACTCTAATTAAAGAGACGGCAATCCTTTGTCTATCACTAATGCCCTAACATGACTCAAGCTCACCATCCAAGATAGTCTATAACCATTATGTTTCAAATGATATTGAACTACCTCAAAACAATGACAATCATCATTTAGAAACACAAGCGATCTCAAGTCAGAGGAAATGTGCCACTTGTCGCATTCAAGGATTATTCACATTGTGACAACCAATTGAATATCCTAGTAGGGTCTGTCCAGTACATCCAATGTACCCATGAGTCTACATCTTATTCCATGCTCGAAGCATCCTATAAGATTAGAACACATATTAGTCTTAACCATATCAAGGCTGTCTCATGTTCACCAAGATATCTCGACTAAGGACATTACAGCATGTCAGCCTAGCTGAACAGCTTTGAGACATTATTCAGAAGTACAATTATTGCAGCAGACAATATAACAACCTGAATAACAACCATGCCTTTATAAACATAAGAGTTTATTACATGATACTGATACAATCCCAAGGCCTCAAACATTAGCCTTAAGGGCATACCCCAACATTGTGTCTTTGGACTGGCTGGGTCTCTTGATCTGACAAAATTACTAGCCGAGAGGATCTTTGAAATCATCATGAAAATTAATTGCAAATAACCACGAGATTTGTGAAAAGAAGATGAGGAAAAGAGAGTAATATTATGAAAAATTTAAATTTCAGATTTTAAGTTTTTCATGAGCATGTAGAACTGCATGTGTAGATACCTTGCTTGTGCATAATGTTGTGATCATGAGTCAAGCCCCTTTTGCATGCCTATGATGTACTCTTGTGAGGCCTGCGTGTCGTTTTTCTTTTTCTTTTAACTAAGATGAAGATTAGGGTGGCGCATATCACTTGAAGAATTGGCGCATACATGCTTGTTTACGCACCTTGCTTGGTGGCACAAGAAGCACCCTTCATTGATGGCGCATGGTGAGTGGCGCAAGTTAGACTTGACCGAGCCTTAGGGGTTGTGTGCTATGTCTCTTGGCCCTTACATAGTGGCGCATCACCCTTGGAGGAAGCCCATGGCATTGGGCGAACCTATGAGGGTGCTTCTAGGGTTTTCCTATAACTACCTCTAGGGTTTGAGAGCTAAACCGTGGTGAGAAGGACCTTGGAGCCAACCTTGAAGCTCAAGTTTGAGGTCGGCTAGGTTAGGTCTTGTCTTTGGGGCTTGAATCCAAGGTCAAGAGTTGAACCTCCTTTTGGCATGGGTTGGTTCAATGTCTTGAATAGGCTATGATCACATCATTCTTTTTCTATTTTCATACATATCTGCTAAAGCATGCCTGAGTTATTTTTATCGTTATGTTATCACTATAGGATTGCATGCCTGTAATGCTAGACATAAGATAAAACTGATGAGACCTCAAAAACCCTCACAAACAAATATCAAGTCTAGCAGCCTTCTAACGCGTAGCCCTCACTAAGCTATCGATCAGTGGTGTTGTGAACTGTTTCCCACCCTCGTGGGACACACCCACTTATCTTTAGAAAGTCCAGTTTTAGCCTGGACGCACCTTCGCAAGGAAACTCGTTGGCCCTGGGCATAACGGTTAGGAATGGACTTGACTAGAATTCCATATGTACTGGGCACATGATGAAACTCTAGAGGCATCGTTGAGAGGTTAGGGTTTCATGCTGTATCCAGCCCTCGCTGGACATGAAATGCCTAGACTGTCTCAATAAGGGGAATTGCTTGGAGCAATCGGCTGGCGAGCCCACCTTAGGAAGCATGGGTTACTTTGTGCATCTCATCCCACCCTCGTGGGATACGAAGCCTTATGTGGAATGAGGATCCCATCTCACTAGGAAGTCTTAAACTTCCCGATTGACTTTGTGGGTTGTCAATTCGATTAAAATAGTGGGAGCCATAATCATTTAAAACAAGTCCAGTTTAAATGATTTGAAGTAGTACTAATCTACGGTTTCTTGGTTGTTGTAGAACAATGGCAACGAACAATAGCGGTTGGTCACTGCGATCTATCATTGAGAAGGACAAGTTGGTTGGATCCAACTTGATGGATTGGTATATGAACTTGAGAATTGTGCTCAAGCTCGAGAGGAAGCTCTATGTCCTTGAGCAGCCTATTCCTAACCCACTTCCGTGCTCAGCCCTAGTAGCTGAGAAGGATGCTTATGATAAGCATTAGGCTGACACTTTGGAGGTTGCACAATTCATGCTAACCAACATGTCGCCCGAGATTCAAGGGCAATATGAATTGAAGAGTGCCTCTGAGATTATTACTAATCTAAGACAGCTCTTTAATGAATTGGTTAGGCTCAATCCTCCTAAAGTTGACATTCAGTGTGTTGAGCCGAAAGGCTTGACCAAGGAACTGAAATTAAAGATGGAATGGATCAGGAACAATAAGTGCTATTCATGTGGAGGGCCACCTCACATGTTGAAGGACATGGTGCGACTTTAGAGTGAGAAGAAGAGAGGCAAGGCTTCGTCTTCAAGCTCAGGTATTTACATTACAGAAGTCAACCTTTCTACTTTTATGTCATAGGTATTGGATACCGCATGTGGAGCTCATATTTGTGCAAATATGCATGGGCTAAAGAAAAGTATGTTGTGGAAACCTAGGTCACATGCGAAAACTTGTGTGGCGGAAATACTAGGAATCCATTAAATCACATGACTTGGAACTATGATCAACCTTGAAGACTTATAAAAACAAGTTAGAGTGTTACCATTGCCATGAAGTGAGTGGCGGCTTGGAAGAAGAAAGGGGCGAGTGCCTCTTCTCCAAAAGTGTCACACACAAGATGATGTCAACTTCTTCCTTGTGCTCCTTGTGCTAGCAAAGACACCAAGGAGTCTTTGATCGTGTCTTGGAGAGGAGATGTGCGCCCTTGGGTAGGTCTTTTTTTAACTTCTTCCCTTGCGTGAAGATGAAGAAGATGCGAGAGGAGGAAGAGGGTAGAAGGGGTTTCGAAACCGTTGTTTCCAAAAAGGAAAGATTCGGCCACCAAATATGGTAAGAACCGAATTGTAACTCCCTTCTTAACTCCCCATGAAGCCATCGAAAACTCCTCTTCAATTGAACCATGCGTTCACAAAGTGAACCGGTTCAATCCTAATTTGGTTCAAGCATCAAACCGAACCAGCCCTAGTTAAGATCTCTCTGAACCAAGTGGCTCAAGATCTAACCACACATCTCATTGAACCTCTTGATCTTTACGAACAAGCATCAATTCTCCCGATCGAAGCTTAGCGATCATATGCCCTAATAAATCAAACATGATTAGACTAGATCTCACTTCCAATCAGAGTTTAACTCCTTTAAACTGAACTAGAATAATTCCAGTCCACACGATCTGACATAAGTATGCCATATCATCAAATTGTGCGACCCTAAGGGTTTCCTTCAATGTCGGTAACGATAACTTACGTTATCACGATCAGAGAGGGGTATCTAGCAACACATCACTGTCTCCCGATATGAAGGAAAGAGTCTTCCAAGACTACTCCCAAAACACAGCACAAGTGTGAATCTAATTCACTTGGCATACATGTTTCCTTTTGCCACTGGATGTTCTCGTTGAACAAGCGTGTCAAGCCTGTGATTCCAACATGATGAAAATGATTAGATCAGACGATCATAGTCGTCTGGGTATGGCCATACACATTCTCAACCATCTCATCCAGGGGGCCCCTTAGAACATCACACTCCTACTAGGAGAGGCAATCCTATATCTATCACTAGTGCCCTAACATGACTCATGCTCACTATCCAAGATAGTCCTTAACCATTATCTTTCAAATGATATTGAACTACCTCAAGATAATGCCAATCATCACTTAGAAACACAAGTGATCTCAAGTCAGAGGAAATATGCCACTTGCTTGCATATAAGGATTATTCACATTGTGACAAACAATTGAATATCCTAAATAGGGTCAGTCCAGTACATCCAATGCACCTATGTGTCTAAATCTTATTCCATGCTCGAAGCATCCTATAAGATTAGATCACATATTAGTCTCAATCATATCAAGGCTGTCTCATGTTCACCAAGATATCTCGACTAAGGACAACACTAAATGTCAGCTAAGCTGAACACCATTGAGACATTACTCAGAAGTATACATACAGCAGATAATGTAACAATCTGAATAACAACAATTGCCTTTATAAACATAGTTCATACATGATACTGAAAATAACCTAAGGCCTCAAACATTAGCCTTAAGGGCATACCCCAACAATCTCCCACTTGCACTTAAACTAATGGTTGAGATATCTCAAACCCATATTATTACAGTGCTTTTCATGCTTCTGCTGCGCCAGAGGCTTTGTAAGCGGGTCAGCTAGATTGTCATCTGTATGAACCTTGCAGAGCTTGATCTCTCCTCGATCAATGATCTCACGGATCAGGTGAAACCTTCTCTGTATGTGCTTGTACTTCTGGTGTGACCGTGGTTCTTTTGCTTGTGCAATTGCTCCAGTGTTATCACAGAGGATAACCAATGGATCTGCACTCGAAGGAACAACACCAAGTTCCTGAACGAACTTACGAATCCAGACTGCCTCCTTTGATGCTTCTGAGGCTGCAACATACTCGGCTTCTGTTGTGAAATCAGCAACAATTGATTGTTTGCAACTCTTCCACACCACTGCTCCTCCATTCAAGCTAAAAATATAGCCTGATTGCGATCAAAAATCATCTTGGTCAGATTGAAACGAAGCGTCAGTATATCCTTCAATACTGAGTTCTTCCTGACCTCCATAAATCAAGAACATATCTTTGGTTCTCCGAAGATATTTCAAAATGTTCTTGACTGCAATCCAGTGTGCCTTCCCTGGATAACCTTGGAACCGACTGGTCACGCTTAACCCGTAAGCGACGTCTGGGCGAGTACATAACATCGCATACATGATGGACCCAATAGCCGAAGCATAAGGCGTATTGTCCATCTCATCTTTCTCAGACTGTGTTTGAGGACACTGGCTCTTTGAAAGATTCAGACCATGTCTGACTGGAAGATATCCTCTTTTAGAATTTTCTAAATGGAATCTCTCCAGGACCTTACCGATGTAAGTACTCTGGCATAGCCCGAGAAGCCTATTAGATCTATCTCTATAGATCTCCACACCTAATACATAGGCCGCTTCTCCCAAATCCTTCATCTGGAAACATTTTCTTAACCATGCCTTGACCGCATGTAGTTCAGGAATATCGTTTCCAATGATTAAAATATCATCAACGTAGAGGACTAGGAAAGTAATCACGCTCCCACTAAACCTTTTGTATACACACGGGTCATCTTCATTTTTGATGAAACCAAATTCAGAAACTGATTCATCAAAACGAATATTCCAGCTTCTTGATGCTTGTTTAAGTCCATAAATGGACTTCCTTAATTTGCATATTTTATGACGTTCTGATGGATTAATGAAACCTTCAGGTTGTGACATATACACATCCTCTTCCAGTTTTTCCATTAAGGAAAGCGGTCTTCACATCCATTTGCCAGATCTCATAATCATAATATGCTGCTATTGCGAGAATAATTCGAATGGACTTGAACATGGCTACAGGAGAGAAAGTTTCATCATAATCTATCCCGTATATTTGTTTGAAACCTTTCGCAACTAGCCTGCCCTTATAGGTAACGATGTTACCATCCATGTCTTTCTTCTTTTTGAAGATCCACTTACAGCCTATAGGGATTACTCCCGGAGGCGGATCAACCAAATCCCAGACTTGGTTATCTGACATGGAGTCCATCTCGGCTCGCATAGCTTCAAGCCATCTTGCTGACTCCGGTCCACTGACCGCATCCGCATAAGTGAGGGGTTCATCATTAATGATGTAGACTCCGTCATAGCGCTCAGGCTGACGACGAATCCTTCCCGATCTACGCGGTTCCCGTGACGTCTGAGCCTCAGGTTGAACATTAACCTGATCTATTGGCTCAGGCTCATCCAACTGAGCTTGACTACTTTGTCCCTCTTCTGGAATTTCATCCAGCTTTATTTCTCTCCCACTGGCCTCTTGCAGAAGAAATTCCTTCTCAAGAAAAATAGCCGTTCGAGCAACAAATACTTTATTCTCTTTGGGATCGTAGAAATAATAACCCTTAGTTTCTTTAGGGTATCCGACAAATATACATTTATCTGATCTTCTCTCCAGTCTCCCAGAGGCGAGCTTTTTGACATAAGCCTCGCAACCCCAGATTTTGATAAATGTCAAGCTCGGCTGTTTTCCATACCATAACTCATATGGTGTTGGGGTATGCCCTTAAGCCTAATGTTTGAGGCCTTGGGATTGTAACAGTATCATGTAATAAACGTTTATGTTTATAAAGGCATGGTTATTATTCAGTTAGCTACATTGTCTGCTGCAATATATGTTCTTCTGAATAATGTCTCAAAGCTGTTCAGCTGGGCTGACATGCAGTTAAGTCCTTAGTCGATGTATCTTGGTGAACATGAGACAGCCTTAATATGGTTAAGACTAATATGTGTTCTAGTCTTATAGGATGCTTCGAGCATGGAATAAGATGTAGACTCATGGGTACATTGGATGTGCTGGACAGACCCTACTAGGATATTCAATTGTTTGTCACAATGTGAATAATCCTTGTATATGACAAGTGGCACATTTCCTCTGACTTGAGATCACTTGTGTTTTCTAAATGATGATTGTCATTGTTTTGAGGTAGTTCAATATCATTTGAAACATAATGATTATAGACTATCTTGGATAATGAGCTTGAGTCAGGTTAGGGCACTAGTGATAGACATAGGATTGCCGTCTCTTTGTTTAAGGAGTGTGATGTTCTAAAGGGGCCCCCTGGATGAGATGATTGAGAGAGTGTATGGCCATACCCAGATGACAGTGTTCATCTGATCTAATCATGCTCATCATATTGGAGCTACAAGCTTGACACGCTTGTCCAATAAGAACATCCAGTGGCAAAGGAAGTATGCATGCCTAGTGAAGTTGATTCACACTTGTGCTGTTTTTGGGTGTAGTCTTGGAAGACTCATTTCTTTTATATCGGGAGACAGTGATGTGTTGCTAGATACCCCTCACTGATCGTGATAACGTGAGTTATCGTTACCGACATTTAAAGGAAACCCTCAGGGTCGCACAATTTGATGATATGGCTTACTTAAGTCAGATCGTGTGGACTGAATTGTTTAGGTTCAGTTTAAAGGGATTTAATCTCTGATTGTAAGTGAGATCTAGTCTGATCATGTTTGATTGATTAGGGCTTGAGATCGGTAAGCTTCGATCGAGAGAATAGATGCTAGATCGGTGAGATCAAGAGCATCAAGAGATGAACGGTCAGATCTGGAGCCTTAGGGTTTATTTGAGATCTGGACTTGATTACTTGGCTTGATTGGTTTTAAACCAAACCAAATTGAACCGGCTCATGAAATGAGCGCATGGTTCAAGGTGTGGCGACATGTTCACTTGGCGTGAACGTTGGAGCGGTGAGTGGTTGCTATTTTTAGTAACCATGATCTCCAATTGGAGTCTCTCACGTTCGAATAGAGTGCTCTCTATTCTCGCCTCTCGCTCTCATTCCTCTCGACTTCCGTGTGTGGCGACGCCTTGAAGGTTGAGGAGGTTTCGGCCAAGAGAACATCATCTCATCTTTTCCTTTCCATTCGGCAAGACAACCTTGGAACCTTGCTAGCACAAGGAGCACCAAGGAAGAAGCACATTGTTCATCTTGTGTGCGAGACTTTGGAGAAGAGGCGCTTGCAACTTTTTCTTCCAAGGCGCCATCTTGAAATGGCTACGGTATGAACCCTTCTCTATTTGCAATCGGGTTATTATGGTTGATCATATCTCATGAAACCGATCTCAAGAAACCCTCTTCCGCTGCTTAAAATTTTAATATGCGCCATACTTAGGGGTTTCGCCCCCCTTGTGGGGACCTTTCAATTGGTATCAGAGCCAATGTTCATGTTTTATGATTGCCATGTTATGATTTATGATCCATGTTTGCGCAAGATAACAGATCTATAGGTCACATGCGAATGCTTATGCTGTAGTTGTAAGTTGGCGAAAATACATGTTTCTTATAGATGTTATTTTCTCCCTGGCGCATGTTGTTGGCGCATGTTTTATTGTGTTTCCAAAACAAATAACTTGCGCGATTCATCTTAGATCTAAAGCACCTACTTTAAACCCTTAGATGGGTTATTAGGGTTGAAGTCACCCCCCTTAGGTTAGATCCAAAAGTCTGATCAGACTATCTGACAGCCTTGATGGGTTGACCAGGTAGCACCTGTGCGCAAGCACGTGGTGGCTACAGGTCGGCTGCAGACAGGCGTGTAGCGATGTCTGATTGAGACAACTGATGAACGCACATGAGTTAGGCCCGGGGTCACACCCGCTTGCCAGACCTCATTGTGGTTGTTCAGCCCTGGCGCATGCATGGTTGACCTTATGGTCGACTCAAGTCAGTTAGGACTTGGTGCATGCAAGGGCAGTGGATCTGACTAGGATGGATGAGTGGATCCCTAGTAATAGACCATTGTAAGGCAGTAGGGCAAATAAGGAAAATTAAAATTCATCCAAAGGGGTTTTCGAAATTTAATTTTCATGATTGGATCACATGTTGATTGTTGCATATGTATGTTTATTTAATCTTATGTGGGCTGCCCGTCTTTAATGAGTGCTGTGCTGGGGCCTGCGTGCCTGGTTAATTTTGTAAATTAATTTTATATTGTGATCTGCGCATCACATTGCTTTAATTTATAAAATGTAATTGACCTGCGTGTCAATCTTGTCTAGATAGTTAAATTTGTAATTTAATTAGACAAGAGCACAGAGCACTCTTGGCAGAGGCGCATGCAGCAAGTGGCTTGACCAGGTGGGAGGTCTAGGGTTCGACCCTAGGACCTGGCGCATATTCCTGGTGGGCGCACCAGACCTGCAGATGGCGCTTGGGCCCTGGTTTGGGCCAGATGAGCAGCAAAAGCCCCATGAAGAAAAGCAAGTGAAGACTTAAGTTAATTAAGGTCTTACTAGGGCTATGGGCTTTTACCACATAAGATTCATGCTTTCTTTTATTTATTGTTTAAATATTAGAATTGCATGATTAGTTTATCTTCTGCTATCACCATAGGAATTGCATGATAGTGAAGAAGATAAAAGACCGTTAAAATCCAACGCTAAAATATCAAGCTCGTAAGCCTTCTGACGCGAAACCTCACTGTTCTGATTATCGTTGGAGCCATGTTGTACCCACTCAGTGGGCACGTCCATCTATCTTCAGACGGTGTGGGATTACACCTGTGTGTTACAGAGTAGGGATTTATCCCTTCTCGTTGCTCAGCATAGCACATGGTGGTCCAGGGAGTAGGTCGGGTCAGCTTGACCATGTAGGCTACATATGTGGCGCATATGGTAGCACATGGAGGCAGCCATCTGTGGGATCAGAGACTGTGTTGTACCAACTCAGTTGGCACAGTCTGCTGGATTGCCCAGATGAAGGGGAATCGCACGGGTTGGCGATCGGCAGGGACTGCCTACCGGAGATTAGTGCTTGTACTCTCTGTGCATCTTATCTCGCCTGAGCGGGACGCGGAGACCAAGTATGAAATCCGGATCCCATCTCACTAAAAGAGTGTCTACTCTTTCGGACTGTTTAGTGGATTTTTCAGTCAGATAAAATAGTGAGAAAAAGAATCTTTCTTAAGTCCTGATTGATTCTTAACATTGATACTGACCTTGCTGTTCTTGCATTGTTGTAGATACCTGCAGCAACGAACACCATGAACTTCGATGTGCGATCCCTACTGGAAAGGGAGAAGTTTGCTGGGCCGAACTTCTCTGACTGGTTCGGACACCTTAAGATTGTTCTTAAGGCAGAGAGGAAACTGTATGTCCTCGAGACGGCGATACCGCCTCAGCCCGCTCCGAACGCCGCAAGGGCGGTTCGGGAAGCCTATGAAAAGCACGTCAATGATAGCATTGATGTCGCTTGCCTGATGCTAGCGTCTATGACGCCACCGCTGCAGCGTCAGCATGAGGATATGTCTGCTATAGACATGATAGCGAACCTCAAGATGCTGTATGCTGCACAGGCAAGGACTGAGCGCTACAATTTGACAAAGCTTTTCTTTCAGAGCAAACTGGCTGAAGGGAGCCCAGTGGGAGTTCACGTGCTCAAGATGATTGGGCACAAGGAGGCTCTAGAGAAACTGGGGCATACCATCAACCAGGAGCTTGCTGTGGATATTATTCTGCAGTCTCTCCCGCCTTCATTCGACGCGTTCATTATTAACTTTAATATGAACAAAATCGATTGTACTCCGGCAGAGCTGCTGAATATGCTCTTGACTACTGAGGAGACTCTGAAGGGAAAGCCTTCGACCTCTGTCTTAATGGTTCCTTCGAGGAATAAGAAGAAGGGGAAGAAGGGCAAGTCCCCTGTCAAGAGCTACAGCAAGGCTCTGAAGCAGAAGGTGAAGCGGTCCAAGGAATACAGGTGTTTCCACTGTGGCCAGCTCGGTCACTGGAAAAAGGACTGTAAAGCGCTCCAAGGAGATAAGAGGGGAAGCATCGCTTCTGGCTCAGGTATATTCGTGACTGAGGTCATGTTTTCTTCTTCTATATCATGGGTGTTGGACACTGCATGTGGAGTTCACATTTGTTCAAATGTACAGGAACTCAAGAGAAGAAGGCAGGTGGGACAGCATGAGGTGGACCTACGAGTTGGAAACGGGGCACGGGTTGCTGCTGTTGCTGTAGGAGACTATTTCATTTCTTTACCATCTGGAATTGTATTGGAACTAGACAATTGTTATTTTGTTCCCAGTATTACTAAAAATATTATCTCCATTCCTGCTCTTGTCAGGAAGGGTTTTTCCTTTGAATGCAATATTTCAAAGTGTCTTTTATCTTATGATAATATTGTTTATGCAACTGGTTCAATTAGCAATGGATTATTCATGTTGGACATGGAGCGTTCTATACAAAATGTTGATATTAAGAAAGCCAAGTATGCTGATGACAGCACCTTGCTATGGCATAGTCGTTTAGGCCATATTAACGAGAAACGCATTAAGCGGTTGCATGATCATGGACTGCTGGGATCATTCTCTTACAAGGAGATTGATACATGCAAAGCTTGTTTGATGGGTAAAATGACGAAGTCGCCTTTTCCTCACAAAGGTCAAAGGGCTTCAGGTTTACTTGACCTTATACACAGTGATGTGTGTGGCCATTTAGTAAATATGCCAGAGGTGGCTATCAGTACTTCATTACCTTTACTGACGATTTCAGTAGCTATGGCTATGTCTATCTGATGAGACATAAGAGTGAATCTTTTGACAAGTTCAAAGATTTCAAGAATGAAGTACAGAATCAGCTAGGCCGAAATATCAAGGCACTTCGCTCAGATCGAGGTGGAGAATACTTGAGTCATACGTTTACTGACTATCTGAAGGAGTGTGGGATTATCTCACAGCTCACTCCGCCAGGAACACCGCAATGGAATGGTGTGTCCGAGAGGGGAAACAGAACGTTACTTGATATGGTTCGTTCTATGATGAGTCAGGCTACTCTTCCATACTCCTTTTGGGGTTTTGCACTGGAAACAGCTGCAAAGGTACTAAACCGAGTGCCATCCAAGGCAGTTTCAAAGACGCCATATGAATTATGGTATGGGAAACAGCCAATCTTGACATTTATCAGGATCTGGGGTTGCGAGGCTTATGTCAAAAAGCTCGCCTCTGGGAAACTAGAGAGCAGATCTGACAAATGTATCTTTGTCGGTTACCCTAAGGAGACTAAGGGTTATTATTTCTACGATCCCAAAGAGAACAAGGTATTTGTTGCTCGGACGGCCATATTTCTTGAGAAGGAGTTTCTTCTGCAAGAGGCCAGTGGGAGAGAAATAAAGCTGGATGAGAATCCAGAGGAAGGACAAAGTCCTCAAGCAGAGTTGGATGAGCCTGAGCCAGTAGATCAGGTTATTGAACAACCTGAGGCTCAGATATCACGGGAACCACGAAGATCGGGAAGGATCCGTCGACAACCTGAGCGTTATGACGGAGTCTACATCATTGATAATGATGAACCCCTCACTTATGCGGATGCGGTCAGTGGACCAGAGTCAGCGAGATGGCTTGAAGCTATGCGCGCCGAGATGGACTCCATGTCAGATAACCAAGTCTGGGATTTGGTTGATCCGCCTCCGGGAGTAATCCCTATAGGCTGTAAATGGATCTTCAAGAATAAGATTGACATGGATGGTAACGTGGTTACCTATAAAGGCAGGCTAGTTGCGAAAGGTTTCAAACAAATCTACGGGATAGATTATGATGAAACTTTCTCACCTGTAGCCATGTTTAAGTCTATTCGGATTCTTTTCGCGATAGCGGCATATTATGATTATGAGATCTGGCAGATGGATGTGAAAACAGCTTTCCTTAATGGAAATCTGGATGAGGATGTGTATATGACACAACCTGAGGGTTTCACTAATCCATCAGATCGTCATAAGATATGCAAGTTAAAGAAGTCCATTTATGGACTTAAGCAAGCATCAAGAAGCTGGAATATTCGTTTTGATGAATCAGTCACTGAATTTGGTTTCATCAAGAACGAGGATGACCCGTGTGTGTATAAGAGGTTTAGTGGGAGCGTAATTACTTTCCTAGTCCTCTACGTCGATGACATCTTGATCATTGGAAATGACATTCCTGAAATGCATGCTGTTAAAGCATGGTTAAAGAAATGTTTCCCGATGAAAGATCTAGGAGAAGCAGCCTATGTATTAGGTGTGAAGATCTACAGGGATAGATCTAAGAGGCTTCTCGGGTTGTGCCAGAGTACTTACATCGAAAAAGTCCTGGAGAGATTTCATTTAGAGAATTCTAAATGAGGGTATCTTCTAGTCAGACATGGTCTGAATCTTTCGAAGAGTCAGTGTCCACAAACACAGACTGAGAAAGATGAAATGGACAATACGCCTTATGCTTCGGATATTGGATCCATTATGTATGCGATGTTGTGTACTCGCCCAGATGTCGCTTACGGGTTAAGCGTGACCAGTCGTTTCCAAAGTAATCCAGGTCAGGCACACTGGATTGCAGTCAAGAACATCTTAAAATATCTGCGGAGGACCAAAGATATGTTCTTGATATATGGTGGTCAGGAAGAACTCAGTATTGAAGGATATACTGACGCTTCGTTCCAGTCTGACCAGGATGATTTCCGATCGCAATCAGGCTATGTTTTTAGCTTGAATGGAGGAGCAGTGGTGTGGAAGAGTTTCAAACAGTCAACTGTTGCTGATTCCACAACAGAAGCCGAGTATGTTGCAGCCTCGGAAGCATCCAAGGAGGCAGTGTGGATTCGTAAGTTCGTGAGAGAACTTGGTGTTGTTCCTTCGAGTGCAGATCCTTTGGTTATCTTCTGTGATAACACTGGAGCAATCGCACAAGCAAAGGAACCACGGTCGCACCAGAAGTCCAAGCACATACAGAGACGGTTTCATTTGATCAGGGAGATCATAGATCGTGGCGAGATCAAAGTCTGCAAGGTTCATACAGATGACAATCTGGCAGACCCGCTTACCAAGCCTCTGGCGCAGCAGAAGCATGAGAAGCACTGTAATAATATGGGTTTGAGATTTCTCAACCATTAGATTAAGTGCAAGTGGGAGATTGTTGGGGTATGCCCTTAAGCCTAATGTTTGAGGCCTTGGGATTGTAACAGTATCATGTAATAAATGTTTATGTTTATAAAGGCATGGTTATTATTCAGTCAGCTACATTGTCTGCTCCAATATATGTTCTTCTGAATAATGTCTCAAAGCTGTTCAGCTGGGCTGACATGCAGTTAAGTCCTTAGTCGATGTATCTTGGTGAACATGAGACAGCCTTGATATGGTTAAGACTAATATGTGTTCTAGTCTTATAGGATGCTTCGAGCATGGAATAAGATGTAGACTCATGGGTACATTGGATGTGCTGGACAGACCCTACTAGGATATTCAATTGTTTGTCACAATGTGAATAATCCTTGTATATGACAAGTGGCACATTTCCTCTGACTTGAGATCACTTGTGTTTTCTAAATGATGATTGTCATTGTTTTGAGGTAGTTCAATATTATTTGAAACATAATGATTATAGACTATCTTGGATAATGAGCTTGAGTCAGGTTAGGGCACTAGTGATAGACATAGGATTGTCGTCTCTTTGTTTAAGGAGTGTGATGTTCTAAAGGGGCCCCCTGGATGAGATGATTGAGAGAGTGTATGGCCATACCCAGATGACAGTGTTCATCTGATCTAATCATGCTCATCATATTGGAGCTACAAGCTTGACACGCTTGTCCAATAAGAACATCCAGTGGCAAAGGAAGTATGCATGCCTAGTGAAGTTGATTCACACTTGTGCTGTTTTTGGGTGTAGTCTTGGAAGACTCATTTCTTTTATATCGGGAGACAGTGATGTGTTGCTAGATACCCCTCACTGATCGTGATAACGTGAGTTATCGTTACCGACATTTAAAGGAAACCCTCAGGGTCGCACAATTTGATGATATGGCTTACTTAAGTCAGATCGTGTGGACTGAATTGTTTAGGTTCAGTTTAAAGGGATTTAATCTCTGATTGTAAGTGAGATCTAGTCTGATCATGTTTGATTGATTAGGGCTTGAGATCGGTAAGCTTCGATCGAGAGAATAGATGCTAGATCGGTGAGATCAAGAGCATCAAGAGATGAACGGTCAGATCTGGAGCCTTAGGGTTTATTTGAGATCTGGACTTGATTACTTGGCTTGATTGGTTTTAAACCAAACCAAATTGAACCGGCTCATGAAATGAGCGCATGGTTCAAGGTGTGGCGACATGTTCACTTGGCGTGAACGTTGGAGCGGTGAGTGGTTGCTATTTTTAGTAACCATGATCTCCAATTGGAGTCTCTCACGTTCGAATAGAGTGCTCTCTATTCTCGCCTCTCGCTCTCATTCCTCTCGACTTCCGTGTGTGGCGACGCCTTGAAGGTTGAGGAGGTTTCGGCCAAGAGAACATCATCTCATCTTTTCCTTTCCATTCGGCAAGACAACCTTGGAACCTTGCTAGCACAAGGAGCACCAAGGAAGAAGCACATTGTTCATCTTGTGTGCGAGACTTTGGAGAAGAGGCGCTTGCAACTTTTTCTTCCAAGGCGCCATCTTGAAATGGCTACGGTATGAACCCTTCTCTATTTGCAATCGGGTTATTATGGTTGATCATATCTCATGAAACCGATCTCAAGAAACCCTCTTCCGCTGCTTAAAATTTTAATATGCGCCATACTTAGGGGTTTCGCCCCCCTTGTGGGGACCTTTCATATGGTGTCTTTGAAACAGCCTTGGATGGCACTCGGTTTAGCACCTTTGCAGCTGTTTCCAGTGCAAATCCCCAAAAGGAGTAAGGTAGAGTAGCCTGACTCATCATAGAGCGAACCATATCCAATAAGGTTCTATTCCTCCTCTCGGACACACCATTCCATTGCGGTGTTCCTGGCGAGTGAGCTGTGAGATGATCCCACACTCCTTTAGATAGTCAGTGAACTCACGACTCAAGTATTCTGCACCTCGATCTGATCGAAGTGCCTTGATATTTCGGCCTAACTGATTCTGTACTTCATTTTTGAATTCTTTGAACTTGTCAAAAGATTCACTCTTATGTCTCATTAAATAGACATAACCATACCTACTAAAATCATCAGTAAAAATAATGAAGTATGAATAGCCACCTCTGGCATGTTTACTAAATGGCCCACACACATCACTGTGAATAAGGTCAAGTAAACCTGAAGCCCTTTCACCTTTATTAGTAAAAGGAATTTTCGTCATTTTACCCATTAAACAAGCTTTGCATGTATGAAACTCCTCATAGGAGAATGATCCCAGCAGTCCATGGTCATGCAACCGCTTAATGCGCTTCTTGTTAATATGGCCTAGACGACTATGCCATAACAAGGTGCTGTCATCAGCATACTTGGCTTTCTTATTATCAATTTGTTGTACAGAACATTCCATGTCCAACATGTATAACCCATTGTTAATCGACCCAGTTGCATAAACAATATTATCATATGAAATACAACACTGTGAAGTTTTGCATTCAAAAGAAAAACCTTTCCTGACAAGAGCAGGAATAGAGATAATATTCTTCGTTATGCTTGGTATAAAATAACAATTGTCAAGTTCTAATACAAAACCAGATGGTAAAGAGATGTTATATTCCCCTACAGCAACAGCAGCAACCCGTGCCCTGTTTCCAACTCGTAGGTCCACCTCATGCTGTCCCACCTGTCTTCTTCTCTTGAGTTCCTGCACATTTGAACAAATGTGAACTCCACATGCAGTGTCCAACACCCATGAAATAGAAGAAGCAACCATGACTTCAGTCACGAAAATACCTGAGCCAGAAGTGAAAGACTTGCTTCCCTTCTTCTCTCCTTGGAGCGCTCTACAGTCCTTCTTCCAGTGACCCAGCTGGCCACAATGGAAGCATCTGTTATCCTTTGACCGCTTCACCTTTTGTTTCAAAGCCTTGTTATAGCTCTTGATAGGGGTTTTTCCCTTCTTTCCCTTCTTCTTATTCCGTGAAGGAACCATTAAGACAGAGGATGAAGGCTTTCCCTTCTCAAGAGTCTGCTCTGTGGTACAGAGCATGTTCAGTAATTCTGCCGGAGTGCAGTCGATTTTGTTCATATTAAAATTAATAATGAACGCATCGAAAGAAGCCGGAAGAGACTGCAAGATGATGTCTACAACAAGTTCTTGATTGATGGTATGTCCCAGTTTCTCTAGAGCTTCTTTGTACCCAATCATTTTCAGTACGTGAGCTCCCACTGGACTCCCTTCAGTCAGTTTGCTATGAAAGAAAAGTTTCGTCAAGTTATAGCATTCTGTCCTTGCCTATGCAGCATACAGCATTTTGAGATTTGCTATAATATCAATAGCAGACAAATCCTCATGCTGACGCTGGAGCTCGGGCGTCATTGACGCAAGCATAAGGCAAGCGACATCAGTACTATCACTGACGTGCTTCTCATAAGCATCTCGAACCGCCCTTGCGGCGTTCGCAGCGGGTTGAGCCGGTATTGCCGACTCAAGGACATACAGCTTCCTCTCAGCTTTGAGGACAATTTTTAGCTATCTGTACCAGTCTGAGAAGTTTGGCCCAGCAAACTTCTCCTTTTCCAATATGGATCGCAAATTGAGCCCTGTGGTGTTCGTTGCTGCAGGAATCTACAACATAGCAAGAACAACAAGGTCAGTATCCATGTTAGAATCATTCCAGGACTTAAGAGTGATTCTTTTCTCACTATTTTATCTGACTGAAAATCCAATAAAACAGCCCGAAAGAGTGAAAACCCTTTAGTGAGATGGGATCCAGATTTCACACTTGATCTCCGCATCCCGCTCAGGCGAGATAAGATGCACAGAGAGTTCAAGCACTAATCACTGGTAGGCAATCCATGCCAATCGCCAACCCGTGCGATTCCCCTTCATCTAGGCAATCCAGAAGACTGTGCCAACTGAGTTGGTACAACACAGTCTCTGATTCCTCAGATGGCTGCCTCCATACAGCTATCATATGCTCAACATGTAGCCTATATGGTCAAGCTGACCTGAGCTACTTCCTGGACCACCATGTGCTATGCTGAGCAACGAGAAGCGATAAATCCCTTCTCTGTAGCATGTAGGTGTAATCACGCACCGTCTGAAGATAGTTGGGCGTGCCCACTGAGTGGGTACAACACGGCCCCAACGATAGTCAGAACAGTGAGGTTTCGCGTCAGAAGGCAATCGATAGCTTGATATTGACGTTGGATTTTAACGGTCTTTTATCTTCTTACAATCATGCAAATTCTATAGTGATAGCAGAAGAATAAAACATACATGTGCAAATATTACTTAAAACAGTAAATGAAAGCACCATTATCTTATGTGGTAAACGCCCATAAAAACTTAAGTAAAACCCTACTTTGACAAAAGTCTTCACTCGAGCTCTTTATGGGACTCTGGTACTTCATCTGGCCCAGCTCAGGCCCAAACGCCATCTACAGCCCAAAAGCGCCCACTGAATAGAATGAGTCAGTTCTAGAGTCGAACTCTAGACCTCCCACCTGGTGAAGCGAATTGCTGCATGCGCTTCTGCCATGTGTGCTGTGTGCTCATGTCTGATCAAATTACATTTAAAATTATCTAGACATGATTTGACACGCAGGTCAATTATACATTTTCATAAAACAAAATGTGATTCGTAGATCACACCAAAATAATTAATTCCAGGCACGCAGGCCCCAGCACAGCACACGAAATAAGAGCAACCCACATAAGATTAAATAAACACCCAATCAACATGTTAAACATGCATATATGTGATCCAAACAGAAATGAAAATTTTTGAAAAACCCATGGCATCAATTTTATTTCCTTATGTGCCCTACTACCTTACAACGGTCTATTGACAGGTATCCACTCGTCAGTACAAGTCAGACCCACTGCCCTTGCATGCACCCAGTCATAACTGACTTGCGTCGACCTCATGGTCAACTATGCCTTAAGGGCTGAACGTCCCACATGATTTCTGGCAAGCGGGTGTGACCCCGGGCCTTAATCATGATCGTTCACTAAGCGCCTCAAACAGACATCGCTACACGCCCTTCTGCAGTCGGCTTATAGCCACCTGTATAGCTTACGCACAGGTGCTATCTGGCCACCCCATCCAGGCTGTCAGATGGTCTGATTAGGCTCTTGGGTCCAGATTTGACTAACGAGTTCAATACTGTTAACCCATCTAAGTATTTGAAGTAGGCGCATAGATAGATCTAGTGAGGGTTGCGCATGTAGATAGTTTTTGACTGAAAGCATCTATGAAATGCGCAAACTAACATCACATGCGCAAGCTTGAATGAAAATACATCTAACATATGGTATGAACAATATGGCATGTATTTTCGCATGAGAACAAAAGTATGCGCATCATGAAGATCTACTCAAAACAAAACAAACAAACATGGATCACAAGTTGGCAATCATATGTATCAAGCCAAAAACCTGCTCTGATACCAATTGTTGTGGAAACCTAGGTCACATGCGAAAACTTGTGTGGTGGAAATACTAGGAATCCATTAAATCACATGACTTGGAACTATGATCAACCTTGAAGACTTGTAAAAACAAGTTAGAGTGTTACCATTGCCATGAAGTGAGTGGCGGCTTGGAAGAAGAAAGGGGCGAGTGCCTCTTCTCCAAAAGTGTCACACACAAGATGATGTCAACTTCTTCCTTGTGCTCCTTGTGCTAGCAAAGACACCAAGGAGTCTTTGATCGTGTCTTGGAGAGGAGATGTGCGCCCTTGGGTAGGTCTTTTTTTAACTTCTTCCCTTGCGTGAAGATGAAGAAGATGCGAGAGGAGGAAGAGGGTAGAAGGGGTTTCGAAACCGTTGTTTCCAAAAAGGAAAGATTCGGCCACCAAATATGGTAAGAACCGAATTGTAACTCCCTTCTTAACTCCCCATGAAGCCATCGAAAACTCCTCTTCAATTGAACCATGCGTTCACAAAGTGAACCGGTTCAATCCTAATTTGGTTCAAGCATCAAACCGAACCAGCCCTAGTTAAGATCTCTCTGAACCAAGTGGCTCAAGATCTAACCACACATCTCATTGAACCTCTTGATCTTTACGAACAAGCATCAATTCTCCCGATCGAAGCTTAGCGATCATATGCCCTAATAAATCAAACATGATTAGACTAGATCTCACTTCCAATCAGAGTTTAACTCCTTTAAACTGAACTAGAATAATTCCAGTCCACACGATCTGACATAAGTATGCCATATCATCAAATTGTGCGACCCTAAGGGTTTCCTTCAATGTCGGTAACGATAACTTACGTTATCACGATCAGAGAGGGGTATCTAGCAACACATCACTGTCTACCCATATGAAGGAAAGAGTCTTCCAAGACTACTCCCAAAACACAGCACAAGTGTGAATCTAATTCACTTGGCATACATGTTTCCTTTTGCCACTGGATGTTCTCGTTGGACAAGCGTGTCAAGCCTGTGATTCCAACATGATGAAAATGATTAGATCAGACGATCATAGTCGTCTGGATATGGCCATACACATTCTCAACCATCTCATCCAGGGGGCCCCTTAGAACATCACACTCCTACTAGGAGAGGCAATCCTATATCTATCACTAGTGCCCTAACATGACTCATGCTCACTATCCAAGATAATCCTTAACCATTATCTTTCAAATGATATTGAACTACCTCAAGATAATGCCAATCATCACTTAGAAACACAAGTGATCTCAAGTCAGAGGAAATATGCCACTTGCTTGCATATAAGGATTATTCACATTGTGACAAACAATTGAATATCCTAAATAGGGTCAGTCCAGTACATCCAATGCACCTATGTGTCTAAATCTTATTCCATGCTCGAAGCATCCTATAAGATTAGATCACATATTAGTCTCAATCATATCAAGGCTGTCTCATGTTCACCGAGATATCTCGACTAAGGACAACACTAAATGTCAGCTAAGCTGAACACCATTGAGACATTACTCAGAAGTATACATACAGCAGATAATGTAACAATCTGAATAACAACAATTGCCTTTATAAACATAGTTCATACATGATACCTAAGGCCTCAAACATTAGCCTTAAGGGCATACCCCAACAAAGTAGATCGGTCCGGCTTGGAGAGATTGACCTACGGGTTGGAAACAGGGCACAGGTTGCTGCTGTTGCTATAGGAGTTTTGACTCTCTCCCTGCCATCTGGACTTCAGTTAGAGTTAGATAATTGCTATTATGTACCTTCACTTACTAAGAATATTGTATCCATTCCTTGCTTAGCAAAGAAGGGATTTAAATTTGAAATAAATAAGAACTCTTGTTCTTTTTCATTTGCAAATGTGTTCTATGGGAAGGGTACTTTATGCAATGGTTTATATGTCTTGGACATGGATAGCTCTATTTGTAACATAAATAATAAAAGGACCAAACTGAGTAGTTCAGTTGATGCTTTCCTATGGCATTGTCGATTAGCCCATATAAACAAGAATCGCATTCAATAACTCCATGCAAATGGGTTGTTAGGTTCAAGTTCCTTGGAGGAATTTGATACATGTGAGCCTTGTTTGTTACGGAAAATGACAAAGGCGCCTTTAACCAAGATAGGTGAAAGGGCAGGAGGTTTGTTGGATCTCATACATAGTGATGTGTGTGGGCCATTCAATAAACAAGCCAGAGGAGGACACAGCTACTTCATTACCTTTACTGATGATTTAAGTAGGTATGGTTATGTCTACTTGATGAGACATAAATCTGAATCCTTTGAGAAATTCAAGGAGTTCAAGAATGAAGTAGATAACCAGCTTGGTAGATCCATTAAGGCTCTTCGATCAGATCATGGTGGAGAGTACCTGAGCAGTGAGTTCCTTGACTATCTAAAAGAGTGTGGGATTCTGTCCCAACTCACTCCTCCTGGAACACCTCAATGGAATGGTGTGTCTGAAAGGAGAAATCGAACCTTGTTGGACATGGTTCGGTCTATGATGAGTTATGCAACTCTACCTCCCTCATTTTGGGGGCATGCACTTGAAACAGCTTCTCTAATACTGAATAATATTCCATCTAAGAGTGTCTCAAAGAGTCCATACGAGGTATGGAGTGGGAGACGCCCTAATCTCACTTTTATCAGGATCTGGGGATGTGAGGCTTATGTCAAACGTCAGGATTCTAGCAAGCTAGAACCTAGATCTGATAAATGCGTGTTTGTGGGGTATCCTAAGGAAACTATGGGATACTACTTCTATGTCCCAATCGAGAACAGAGTTTATGTTGCTCGAGGTGCTGTCTTTCTAGAGAAAGAATTTCTCATGGAAGAAGTTAGTGGGAGGAAGTTTGACTTGGACGAGGTCCAAGTGCAACCACAAGACACAAAGATGGAACCTGAGCCACCTGAACTGGTTGCTAGGCAACCTGAGGCTCAAACACAGGGCCCGCGTAGGTCTGGGAGGAATTTACCGTGTACCTGAGAGGTATGGGTCGCTGCCGACCCAACACGACGGGATCTTCATCATTGAAGATGAACCCAGGACCTATGAAGAGGCGGTCAGTGGACCGGACTCTGAGAGATGGCTTGAGGCCATGCGATCTGAAATGGATTCCATGTCAGCTAACCAAGTCTGGAATTTGATTGAGTTACCTGATGGGGTAAAACCTATAGGGTGTAAATGGGTCTTCAAGAAGAAGACAGACATGGATGGCAACATGGTTACTTATAAAGGTAGACTAGTGGCTAAGGGATTCAAACAAATCCACGGGGGGGGGGGGGGGGGGGGGGGGGACTATGATGAAACCTTCTCGCCACGCCATGATCAAATCCATTCGGATTCTGCTTGCTATAGCTGCATATCATGACTATGAGATATGGCAGATGGATGTAAAGACAGCGTTCCTAAACGGAAAGCTGACTGAGGATGTGTATATGACACAATCTGATGGCTTCATCCATCCTGCAGAAGCCAGTAAAGTCTGCAGGCTAAAGAGATCCATTTATGGATTAAAGCAAGCATCTCGAAGTTGGAATCTTCGATTCGATGAAGCTGTGAGAGATTATTGCTTTATCAAAAGCGAAGATGACGCCTGTGTGTATAGAAAATTCAGTGGGAGCTTGGTGACTTTTCTAGTCTTGTATGTCGATGACATACTGCTCATCAGGAACGACATCCCTAGTCTTCAAGCTATGAAGACATGGTTAGGGAAGTGTTTCAAGATGAAGGACTTAGGGTAGGCCGCCTATATCCTAGGCGTGAGGATCTACCGGGATAGATCCAAGAGACTCCTAGCCCTTAGTCAGAGTACTTACATTGATAAGGTCCTAGAGAGGTTTAGCTTGGAGCAATCAAAGAAAGGGTACCTTCTAGTGAGACATGTCCTTACTCTCTCAAAGAGCCAGTATCCCACCAGACAGGCTGAGAGGGATGACATGAGTCGAGTGCCTTATGCTTCGGCAGTGGGATCGATCATGTATACAATGTTGTATACTAGAGCAGATGTGGCTTATGCTGTGAGCATAACCAGCCGATACCAATTCAATCCTGGTTTACAGCACTGGGTGGCTGTAAAGAACATCCTGAAGTATCTGAGAAGAACTAAGGATTTGTTCCTAGTCTATGGGGGACAGGAAGAGCTCAGTATGCAGGGCTACACTGATGCATCTTTCCAGTCTGACCCTGATGACTTAAGATCACAGGCTGGCTATGTTTTTAAGATGAATGGAGGTGTTGTTTGCTGGAAGAGCTTCAAGCAATCCGCTATTGCCGATTCTACAACCGAAGCTGAGTATGTGGCCTCTTCTGAGCCAGCCAAAGAAGCTGTTTGGATAAGGAAGTTCATTTCTAAACTTCAGGTGGGTCCCAGTGCAGTGGATCCTATTGAAATCTACTGTGATAACAATGGAGCAATTGCACAACCCAAAAAACAACGGTCTCATCAAAGATCCAAACACATACTCAGAAGATTTCACCTAATCAGAGAGATCATAGACAGAGGTGATATTAAGATTAGTAGAGTTGACATAGAGAACAATCTGGCAGACCCATTGACCAAGGCTTTGGCGCAGCAGAAGCATGACTGTCACGCTAGAGATATGGGGTTGAGATTACTCAACCTCTAGGTCTTAGTGCAAGTGGGAGATTGTTGGTGTATATGCCCTAGGACCTAGTTTTGGTCTATTATTGTACTACTTGACTTTGATATTTATATATATCATTCTGGCATTGTCATTATCAATGTTTGTCTACATCTGCGATTATGTACTTACATGATAATGTCCCTGGAGACAGATTGGATCTGTGCCTGATCATCCCCAGTCGATGTACCAGAGTGGATATGGGACAACTCTGGTACTTGTGAGACTGGTATATGGGCTGGTTAGGCATGAGGTGCTAACGCAGACATATGGGTATATCAGGTGGATATATTGGACTGACCCGCTGTGAGGCAATGACTTGGTGTCACGAGTTATCCTCACAAGCTATAGGAAATGCATTGATCCCTTGACTTGAGGTCATTGGCCATTCTATATGGTTAGGGATATGCTTTAATACAACCTAACACCTCACCGTAGTTGGGAGGTAATAACGGTTGTCATTGAGCATGTCACAACCCATAGGAGAAGGTCAATAGACAGACATAGGATTTGCCCCTTCCCAAGGGAAGTATGATATCCATGGAGCTCCTCTATGGTTCTATGACTGAAAGTGTATGGCCATACCCAGGTGAAACCTGATTTAGTCATAACCTTGAGATTGGATAAAAACAAGTGGTGACACACTTGTCCAATCGGATATCAGTTCGGCAAAGAGATTGTAATGCATCTGTACCTAATTGCGATGATGGGGATGTCGATGTCGATATCCATTCCAATGACCTGGGTAGTAGCGATGCACTGCTAGGTGTCACTCACTGCTTGTGGTGACCTTTGGTCAGAACTACCAGCGTCAGAGGAACCTACAGGGTCGCACACCTTGATACTCGAGTTCTCGTATTGATCGGGATGCCTTATGATCGAGTTACTGGATAACTCGGATCTATTTGGCAGATTTCATCAGCGCCGATGGGCCTGATAAGATGCAACAATGTTATTGGAGCAAGACTTCATTTTTGGTAGGTTGACCTGAATTTGACCATGGTTAGGTCACATTTGGATTTGGGTTGCATTGGATTGGATCCAATTGCTTAATCAACCCATTCAATGAAGTATGGGCTTGCTCATTACCCAATGAGGCCCAATAACAACCCCATTGGCGCCTAAGGGGTATAATGGGGTTAGGATGGCCAAAGTTGCTTCATTATGCGCCTAGCCCTAACCCTAGCCGACCCTTGCTCTATATAAGCGGCCCTAGATGCCCCCTCTCTAGGATTCTACTCCTTGGAGGCGTGACAACATATAGAGAGGCGAGAGCAAGGGAAAGAGGCGCATCTTCCATGAAACCCTAGCAGCAAGTGTCCTTCTTCCTCTCCTTATTCTGTTGGCGCAAGAAGGGCTTGAGAGAGTGGCGGTTTTCCTCTTCCCCATCCTTCTTCATCCTTGGCGCATACTCTTGCAGGGTGGCGCAACTTGAAGAAGGTGATACAAGGCTTGGATCTTCTTCCCGAGGCTAGCACCGGGGTGGAAGAAGAGGACTCAAGGCATCTGTGTGTGTGAGACTCCAGAGGGCACACGCTTGGGCGCCTACCTCGACGTGTCGAATCCCTCGCATGCAATCTTTACTGGGTTTTTGGGACTAGCTCGTTTCAAGGATATTGCTTCCGCTATGCAATGTATTTGTGTAATTTCTATCTCTAAAAATTATAAAATATCCTCAGGGTTTCCCAACAAACTGCACATGGGCTGAGGCTTTCACATATAAGTCCCTTCTCTAACAACTGATCCACTTGTCTTTTTAGCTCAGCATGTTCAGTCAGACGCATGCGGTAATGGGGTAGATGTTGTGTCTGCAAGTGCACGGATACTCAAAGTAATAAAATAGATATCGAACCACAGAGACCTACATGTTAAGTACCAAATAGATGTTTTCTCACTAGCTAAGCAAACCGAATAGGATGAAAGTAAATATGCAGAAAAGTATGCTAAAAGATGATCAGAGAGATAAACATGGGACTAGGGTTTCATCCACCTTAATTTCAATGACTAGATAAGAATTAAAGGTCATCAGTCAAATCTTATTATGATAAAGACTTAATTTACTTTATAAAAGGATCATCTCGCTCTCACGCAGACAATCATACAAAGGACCAATCCTCACTCTCGTGCAAGATCTATCCAATGCTGAAAATAAGTAAATCATTGAACAAAGAACTCAAGGATCACTCTCGTGCATCCGAGTTCTAAGTCAATCATCTCAAGTGGAATCTCAAGGATCACTCTCGTGCATCCTGAAACTCAACACAGGTTTTACTTATGGTTTTCCGATGACTCGATCCTCACTCTCGTGCAAGATCAAATCAAGTCTAACACAATAACTCAACCCTAGTTTCAATTTATCAACATGGCAATAAATTCACTAAAAATCAGAATTCGAAGAACAAACCTAATCTCTTACGATAAGTTCTAAACTCAATGATCTCTAGGGTTCCGAATTTCACAATCAACCTCTCAGTCTATTTCGCAAAGCTCTAAAACATACTGATATATATAAAACTAAAGAGAATTAAAGAATAATCAATCACAAAAGTAAAATTATCATATTAAAATTAAACTTGACAAAAATCAATGTTTTCTAGTCATTAACAAACTAAGGGGATTACACCCCATGTCCCATAAAAAGATCTAAGCTTTTATGGTGAAAGGATTACAACAAAACATAATTTTAGAGGATTAGAAAGCGAAAAAGGGGAAGGAAAGTTACAAAACAGGGTTGTAATTGAAATACAACCTGTAATTTCACGTGTGAACAGTGCTGTCACCACTATTTTGATGATTTCTCCCTTGATCAGACTCCAAATGCTCTAAAACTTCTGGGGCGTGCTCTCCTACTCCATACGAAGCTTTGGTGTAAAAATCACGGTCTGAGATGTCCTGTACGCCTCTCGGCGTGAGGACAAACCCTAACGACCTCTCTGACAATTGCTCTCTCAATTGGTGATACAAATTAGGGCTTTTACTTCATGTGTCTTCTCCTCTTAACGATGAGTTCACAGCAACTTTCAGATTTCAATTTTGAGTTTTTGATCAAAAGTTATCGTCCCCGCAAGATTCGGGCGGAAAAATTGAGAAACAGGGCACAAAATACGGTACTGTATTTTGAAAACGGCAGTGCCGTATTTTTACCCAGAATTCAGAAACTTTCTGTATAAAATCCTCCAAAAATACGGTACCGTGAGATTTTATCCCAAAAATACGATAGTGCCGTATTTTTGCAAAATAGCTCTGATTTTTATGAAATTTGATGGGTAGCTTCGTTTCGACGTCTGGAATCCATTGGTGTGCTCAAATCCTCCAAAATCCATCAAAATATGGCACTTTTAACTTGAAAATGATCAAAAATAAGAAACGGTGTAGATTCTGCAATATTTGACAATTAAGGCTTAAAAATAAGCAAAAGAGCATAATTATGACACAAAAAGACACATGAAATGACACAAAATATACTATGAATTTTGGTGTCATCAGTAGATGAGGTAAAGTGGCCCCGGGTACTAGATGAATAGCATGTTGAACACTTCTTTCAGGTGGTAATTCTTTTGGCAATTCACATGGGGTAATTGAAACATAATCCTCGAGTAATTCAGTGATGAGGGCCAGTTGTTCTTGCTGGGTTTCAAGGTTGACGGGCAGTACAAGCAAAGTATAGATCACACCGGTTTCCTTAATGGCTCGTACGAAAGGTTGGGTTCTTAACAGGGTGATAGGTTTCTTGTCATCAATTGCCTTTCCTTTTTTATGGGACGCTCTAAGTTCTCAAGGCAAGCTAGGCATAAGTGTGATCCTTTTGTGATCAACCATGAACTCATAGGTGTTACTTCGCCCATAGTGAATGGCATCAAGATCATATAGCCATGGACGACCAACTAAGACATCAGCCACGTCCATCTCCATCACATCACACCAAATACTCCCTTGGTAGGTGGCTAGTTTTAAGGGTATCAAACATCTAAATACAACAGGGATACTTATCTTTTCAACCCAAGAGATACTATAGGGTTTAGGATGCTTCTCTTATTCTAGCCCAAACTTGTTTACAGCTTGCTTTGATATGACATTAAGGCTATTTCCGCTCTCTATAATTATCTTACACACCTTCCTATTGCATTGAGTATAAGTGTAGAGGAGACTAGTTCTCTTCCAATCTTCAGTAGGGACATTCTTAATGTAGGTACATCTCACAATTGCCATGGTAGAAGGGGGTTCTTCTTGACCATTATATTCACGGGCATAGGCTACCGATTCTACTTCACCTCTCTCAGGTTCAGCTTCTTCCATTTCTTCTATGAGTAAGGCTTTCTTCGGTCAGTCCTTAGAGATGTGACCCGGTTGAGAACATTTGTAATAGGTGACCTTATTGTTAGTCGGGTTTGAGGGCCGCTTATCTCTAGTGATACTCTCTACCACGGGTGCCTTAGTTGATGGTTGGCCGGGATTGGTGGGGGTTGAAACAATAGGGGTGCTGATCCTAGGTTGGGTGTTTCTCAATTGCTGTAAATCATATTCAATATCCATAACAAAGTGATATGCCTGCTGTAGGGTCTCACATCTATGGTGTATTAAAGCCCGTTTAATGTCTGCCCTCAATCTTCCTTTAAACATATTCAATATCAACCATTGATCTGCATGTAGGTCACATTTAATCAAAAGATCCTCAAATTTTTGCACATATTAAGCAATTAAATCATTCCCTTGAGTTAATCTAGATAGTTGGTCATATATCCTTTGCCCATAATTGGGGGAGACAAACTTTTCCCTCAATTTCCATTTTATGTCATCCCAAGTGGTAATGGGTGGTATGCCGCTTCTAGCTAATTTAACCTCTACACTGTTCCAATACATTTGAGCAGATCCTCTCAAAAGAAACTTAACACATTATACTTTCTTAGTGTCCGATATCCTACCTCATTCAAAGTATTGCTCAATTTGAACTTGCCAATTCAGAAATTCTTGTGTGTATAAACCTCCTTCAAAGATTGGTGGACTAAGTCTAATGCTCCTAGTCATCTCATCATCCTCCTTATTGTAAGTAGGGGCTCTACCGAATGGCTCTTCTACTTGATGCTCATCAAGTCGAGGGACTTGGTTTGTGAAGGCCAAGTCGAGGGTTCGAATCCTGCTGCAGACGAAATTTGCACAGCCCAGGCATGGGGTATAACTGTGCCAGGATTCGACACCCTGGACCTTGCGGGTTAGGTCTCTGGGATGCCTAACCTCGAGGGGATCAGTGGAGCTCCGCCGGTCCTTAGTGTTGTAGGGGAGGGGGGGCGAACATGTCAGACGCGCCGAATGAGGAAGGCATGGGTCGTTTATGTCCAGACGGCCCTTGTGAGGCAGACATACATGTCCGGACGGCCCTTGTGTGGCAAGACATGGCTCTCTCCTACATCAAGATCGCAAGCAAGAGAGTCGACATGATGAGTTAGGAAATACCTTAGAGCAAGATGAGGTCGATGTTGTGATAGGCGCCCAAGCGTGCGCCCTCTGCAGTTTCACACACACGGATGCCTCGAGTCCTCTTCTTCCACGCCCGGTGCTAGCCTCGGGAAGAAGATCCAAGCCTTAGATATCTTCTTGAATGCTTGCGCCACCTCCAAGGTTGAAGCGCCAATTGATGAAGAAGAGAGGAGAAGGGAGAATGCTGCCAAGCCTTTACTTCTCTTGCGCCAAAGGAGGAAGAAAGGAAGAAGCTTGCGGCCAGGGTTTGATGGAAGAAGATGGTTGCGCCAATGCCCCTTAGTCTCGCCCTCTTGATGTGTTCACGCCTCCAAGGAAGAACACTTGTAAGAGGGGGCGGCTAGGGTCACATATATAGGGCAAGAGGCGGTTAGGGCAAGGGTTAGGATCATGGCAAGTGTAGGGCTAGGATGAGGAGGTTTGATGCAAGGAAAGTCTCCAAGACTTTACCATAAACTTCATTCAACCTATCCATAATTGCCCAAGCACCATATCAGCCCAAGACATGCCATAGAGGCATGCATTCCATCCAAGGAAGAGAGGGGAGGCGCCCTTTACTTCCATAATGAAGCAAAGGCACCAACATGACCCCATTATGCCCCTAGGCGCTTAATGGTTCATGTTTCTCCCCATTATACCCTTTTAGCCTCTCATCTCTTCATGACAACTTGTTATTGGGCCTCATTGGATAATGAGCTAGCCCAAACTTCATCACATGGGTTGATTAAGCATTTGGATCCAATCCAATGCAACCCTAATCCAAATGCTACCAACCATGGTCAAATACGGGTCAACCTGCCAAAAATGAAGTTTGGCTCCAATAACATTCTTCCATCTCATCAGGCCCATTGGCGCTGATGAAATCTCCCAATTAGATCCGAGTTATCCAATAACTTGATCATAAGGCTTCCCGATCAATACGTGAACTCAAGTATCAAGGTGTGCGACCCTGTAGGTTCCTCTGACGCTGGCAGTGCTGACCATAGGTCACCACAAGCAGTGAGTGGCACCTAGTAGTGCATCGCTGCTACCCAGGTCATTGGAATGGATATCGACATCGACATCCCCATCATCGCAACTAGGTACAGATGCATTACAGTCTCTTTGCCGAACTGATATCCGATTGGACAAGTGTGTTACCACTTGTTTTCACCCAATCACATGGCTATGACTAAAATAGGTTCTCACCTGGGTATGGCCATACACTCTCAGTCATAGAACCATAGAGGAGCTCCATGGATATCATACTTCCCTAAGGAAGGGGCAAATCCTTTATCTGTCCATTGACCTTCTCATATGGGTCGTGACATGCTCAATGACAACCGTTATGACCTTCCAACTACGGCGAGGTGTTAGGTTGTATCAAAGCAAGTCCCTAACCATATAGAATGATCAATGACCTCAAGTCAAGGGATCAATGCATCTCCTGTCACTTGTGAGGATAACTCATGACACCAAGTCATAGCCTCACAGTGGATCTATCCAGTATATCCTCCAATGATATACCCATGTGTCCGCATCCTAATCAGCCCACATACCAGTCTCACAAGTACTAGAGTTGTCCCATATCTACTTAGGTACATCGACTGGGGACAATTATTTGAGCACAGATCCAATCTGTCTCCAGGGACATTATCATGTAAGTACACAATCGCAGGTGTAGACAAACAATTATAACGACAATGCCAGAATGATATATAAATATCAATGTCAAGTAGTACATAAGTTGACCAAAACTAGGTCCTAGGGCATATACACCAACAATCTCCCACTTGCACTAAGACCTAGAAGTTGAGGAATCTCAACCCCATATCTCTAGCGTGACCATCATGCTTCTGCTGCGCCAACGCCTTGGTCAATGGGTCTGCCAGATTGTTCTCTATGTCTACTCTGCTAATCTTGACATCACCTCTGTCAATGATCTCTCTGATCAGGTGAAATCTTCTGAGTATGTGTTTGGATCTTTGATGAGACCGTGGTTCCTTGGCTTGTGCAATTGCTCCATTGTTGTCACAGTAGAGTTCAATGGGATCCATTGCACTAGGTACCACCTGAAGATCATATAAGAACTTCCTTATCCAAACAGCTTCCTTGGCTGCCTCAGAAGCAGCCACATACTCAGCTTCGGTTGTAGAATCTGCTATGGTGGATTGCTTGAAGCTCTTCCAACATACAGCGCCTCCATTTATCTTGAACACATAGCCGGCCTACGATCTAAAGTCGTCAGGGTCAGACTGGAACGATGCATCAGTATAGCCCTGCATACTGAGCTCTTCCTATCCCCCATAAACCAAGAACAAATCCGTAGTTCTTCTTAGATACTTTAGGATGTTCTTTACAGCCACCCAGTGCTGCATACCTGGATTAGATTGGTATCGGCTGGTTATGCTTACAGCATATGCCACATCTGGTCTAGTACACAACATTGCATACATGATCAATCGTACTGTCGAAGCATAAGGAATTCGACTCATGTCATCCCTCTCAGCCTGTGTTGTAGGACACTGGCTTTTTGAGAGAGTAAGGCCATGTCTTACTGGAAGGTATCCTTTCATGGATTACTCCAAGTTGAACCTCTCTAGGACCTTATCAATGTAGGTACTCTGACTAAGGGCCAGGAGCCTCTTGGATCTATCCTGGTAGATCCTTACGCCTAGAATATAGGCGGCCTCCCCTAAGTCTTTCATCTCGAAACACTTCCCCAACCATGTCTTCACAGCTTGAAGACTAGGGATGTCATTTCCGATGAGCAGTATGTCATCAACATACAAGACCAAAAAAATCACCAAGCTCCCACTGAATTTTCTGTATACTCAGGCGTCTTCTTCGCTTTTGATAAAGCCATAATCTCTCACGGCTTCATCAAATCAAAGATTCCAACTTTGAGATGCTTGCTTTAATCCATAAATGGATCTCTTTAGCCTGCAGACCTTATTAGCCTCTGCAGGATGGATGAAGCCATCAGGTTGTGACATATACACATCCTCAGTCAGCTTCCCGTTAAGGAACGCTGTCTTCATATCCATCTGCCATATCTCATAGTCATGATATGTAGCTATAGCAAGCAGAATCCGAATGGATTTAATCATGGCAACTGACGAGAAGGTTTCATCATAGTCCACCCCGTGGACTTGTTTAAATCCTTTAGCCACTAGTCTACCCTTATAGGTAACTATATTGCCATCCATGTATGTCTTCCTCTTGAAGACCCATTTACACCCTATGGGTTTTACCCCATCAGGCAGCTCAACCAAATCCTAGACTTGGTTAGCCGATTGCACCCTATGGGCTAATCGACAGTGCCATAGGAAAGCACCAACTGAACCACTCAGTTTGGTCCTTTTATTACTTATGTTACAAATAGAACTTTCCATATCCAAGATATATAGACCATTGCACAAAGTACCCTTCCCATAGAACATATTTGCAAATGAAAAAGAACAAGAGTTCTTATTTATTTCAAACTTAAATCCCTTCTTTGCTAAGCAAGGAATGGATACAATGTTCTTAGTAAGTGAAGGTACACAAAAGCAATTATCTAGTTCTAACTGAAGTCCAGAAGGCAAGGAGAGAGTCAAAACGCCTACAGCAACAGCAGCAACCTGTGCCCCATTTCCAACGCGTAGGTCAATCTCTCCAAGCCGCACCGATCTACTTTTCTTGAGCCCCTGCATATTTGTACAAATATGAGCCCCACATGCGGTATCCAATACCCATGATGTTGGGAAACCCCAGGGACATTTTATAATTTTTAGAGTCATGGACATACATTTTACACAGCGGAAGAATGTCCCCGAAACAGGCCGGTCCCAAAAACCCAGTGAAGATCGCAAGCAAGGGAGTCGACACGATGAGTTAGGAAATACCTTAAGAGCAATGTAGAGCAATGCCGATGCAGGCGCCCAAGTGTGCGCCCTCTGTAGTCTCACACACACGGATCTCTTGAGTTCTCTTCTTCCTCGCCCAGTGCGTCCTCGGGAAGAAGACCCAAGCCTTAGGGAGATGCTCTACTTCACTTGCGCCACCAAGAGAGATGATGCACCAAGAGAAGAAGGAAGACTACCAAAACCGCCAAGCACTAAAGTTCCTTGCGCCAAGCGGAAAGGAGGAAGATGCTTGCGGTTATGGAAGAAGAAAGATGCGCCCTTGCTCCTAGCACTCGCCCCTCTTCTTGTGTTCACGCCTTCAAGGATTGATCACTCTTTTAGAGGGCTCGTCTATGTGCTCTTTTATAGGGCAAGAGGCGATTTATGAAAGGCTAGGATGAAGACAAGTGGGCGGCTAGGATGAGAAGGTTTGAGACAAGGAAAGTCTCCAAGACATTTCCATAATTCTCATTCAACCATTCCTTTTAGAGCCCATGTCCTTCTATGTGCGCCAAGGCCTTGCCTTGCACCCCAAGTAATGCCATAGAGGCATTCATACCATAAGGGATTAAGGGGGGAGGCGCCAATTGCTTCCTTATGAGGCAAATTGCGCCACTTCTCCCCATTATGCCCATAGGCGCCTAGAAGAGAAGATTTGTCCCCATTATACCCTTTTAGCCTTTCTTCTCTTCATGACAACTCATTATTGGGCCTCTTTGGATAATGAGCTAGCCCAAACTTCATTACATGGGTTGATTAAGCACTTGGATCCAATCCAATGCAACCCTAATCCAAATGTGACCAATGATGGTCAAATACGGGTCAACCTGCCATAAATGAAGTTTGGCTCCAATAATATTCTTCCATCTCATCAGGCCCATTGGCGCTGATGAAATCTCCCAATTAGATCCGAGTTATCCAATAACTCGATCATAAGGCTTCCCGATCAATACGAGAACTCAAGTATCAAGGTGTGCGACCCTGTAGGTTCCTCTGACGCTGGCAGTGCTGACCAAAGGTCATCACAAGCAGTGAGTGGCACCTAGCAGTGCATCGCTGCTACCCAGGTCATTGGAATGGATATCGACATCAACATCCCCATCATCGCAACTAGGTACAGATGCATTACAGTCTCTTTGCCGAACTGATATCCGATTGGACAAGTGTGTCACCACTTGTTTTCATCCAATCACATGGTTATGACTAAATCAGGTTCTTACCTGGGTATGGCCATACACTTTCAGTCATAGAACCATAGAGGAGCTCCATGGATATCATGCTTCCCTAGGGAAGGGGCAAATCCTATGTTTGTCCATTGATCTTCTCATATGGGTCGTGACATGCTCAATGACAACCGTTATAACCTCCCAACTACGGCAAGGTGTTAGGTTGTATCAAAGCAAGTCCCTAACCATATAGAATGATCAATGACCTCAAGTCAAGGGATCAATGCATCTCCTGTCACTTATAAGGATAACTCATGACACCAAGTCATAGCCTCATAGCGGGTCTATTCAGTATATCCTCCAATGATATACCCATGTGTCTGCGTTAGCACCACGTGCCTAACCAGCCTATATACCAGTCTCACAAGTACCAGAGTTGTCCCATATCTACTCAGGTACATCGACTGGGGACAATTATTTGAGCACAGATCCAATCTGTCTCCAGGGACATTGTCATGTAAGTACACAATCGCAGGTGTAGACAAACAATTATAACGACAATGCCAGAATGATATATAAATATCAATGTCAAGTAGTACATAAGTTGACCAAAACTAGGTCCTAGGGCATATACACCAACAATCTCCCACTTGCACTAAGACCTAGAAGTTGAGGAATCTCAACCCCATATCTCTAGCGTGACCATCATGCTTCTGCTGCGCCAAAGCCTTGGTCAATGGGTCTGCCAGATTGTTCTCTGTGTCTACTCTGCTAATCTTGACATCACCGTGGTTCCTTGGCTTGTGCAATTGCTCCATTGTTGTCACAGTAGAGTTCAATGGGATCCATTGCACTAGGTACCACCTGAAGATCACATAAGAACTTCCTTATCCAAACAGCTTCCTTGGCTGCCTCAGAAGCAGCCACATACTCAGCTTCGATTTTAGAATCTGCTATCGTGGATTGCTTGAAGCTCTTCCAACATACGGCGCCTCCATTTATCTTGAACACATAGCCGGCCTGCGATCTAAAGTCATCAGGGTCAGACTGGAATGATGCATGTTATAACCTTGATTTTCTTTTTTATAATTTTAGAAATATCAGAATTTGTATTTTTGAATTTTAGGGATTTTCTGGAATTTTTCTGAATTTTTTTAAAAGAAAAATAAAATAAGTTTTTTATTGAAAACGCGAAACGCGTTCGCGAGGGCTCGAACCCGCGTCGCACGGCGTTTTCGCGAGCGCCCAAACCGCTGGGCTAAAGCTTCGTTTCTAATATTAGACTATACTTCTTTGAGTTAATTTAAAGTTTATTTGATTTTATTTCAAAAATTTATACTGCGTCCGCGAGGATTCGAACCGCGGTCGCGCGCTCGCAAACGGCTCCGTCTAACCAATGAGCCGAGTTGTGTTTTTAATTTAATATCGGATTCGATCGTTTTGATTAAGCTTTAAATTTGAATTCGGGGGCCGAGTCAACTCGTCGTGTTCCCCGCGGATCTCGGCGATTTCGTCGCCGCCGCGTTCTCGCCGTATGGAACGCGTCTTGCCTCTATATAATGGGGCTTCTTCTCTCGTTGATAAGATTCGAACCCTGGAACATCTTCACCCCTCGACGCGCCACCAGGAAGGAGAAATAGCACTCAAACCAGTCGTCGGAGTTCTAGCGGCGCCGCCTCGTGTTCCAGCCATCCAGCGCCTTCGTCGACAGCGATCTCTGTGTTCTGGGCTTTGATATATCGTCACAGTGAGGTATTCCTTCTTTCCTGCTGCTTTGGTGAAGTTCTGTTGGGATTTGGTTGAGTTTTGAGTATCGACGGCGGCGGCGCCACCGTCGATACTTTCGTCGAGAGCTTAGACCGGGCGTCGAAATCTCTCTGAAGTTCGTCGAGGAGCTTCGTTTCGTTGTTATAAATCTTCTGGAGAAATTTGGAGTCGATCCGATGTTCGACGCGTTCTCGCGAGCTCGCCGGCGCAAGCAGCGGACGCGAGTCCGGCAGCCTTGCGCGGCGGCGGGCGGGCGGCGCGGTTTGAATGGCTGGACCGGTTTCAAATTTAGGGTTTGGCGGTTTATTTAGAAATAAACCGTCGGCTATATTCAAATCGATTTAAACTGGTTCGAATTTTATTTAAGTTTTGGGTTCGGTTTATTTTGAAATAAACCATCGGTGGTTTGAAATTGATTTGAACCGGACCGAGCGGTTCAATTCCAGTTTGGGTCAGTAATTGAATTTAGACCGGTTCGACCCCGATTCGGTCGAATCCTGGCCGGTTCAGGTAGTCATTGGAAATTTAATTAAATTTTCGATCTAATGGTAGTCTGTATAGCTTTAGATGAGGTTTATATTTTGTGTAATTGAAGTTAGAAGTCTCGGTTTGACTGGGTTCAAGGTAAATTTGATCGGTTCAGTGAAATTCTGTCCGGTTCAGTGGGTTTTAGGTTCGGTTCATATGATCTGAGACTGGTTCTTTAGGTTTAGGGTTATGTTCTACATGTTGGTAGTTTTGGTTTTCAAATTAGAATGTTTAATGATAGAGTTCATGTACAAATTCATGTTTCAGAGTGGTTGATCCATTAATCGGCTTGCATCGTTTGATAAAACAATTATTGACTTTTCAAAAGGATTCATAATAACAGCGATTGAGGTAGGAATCTTACCCTACTCCTTTCTTACAGTGTCAATAATAGGATTTGCTACTTAATCCTTTTGTTTGATATATGATGCATATGATAGAATTGATTGACACTGATATCTGATTGCTTCATCTGCTTGATTTGTTTCTGTAATTCAGTTGACCTCATTTATCTTATTCATTGGTCATATTCTATTTCTGTGTGCACGATAAAAGAAACTGTGTTGAGATATCTGATTTATTGGCTTATGAACCTGGTTGAACAATTGTGTATCTGAGATATTGACGTATAAGTATGTGGAACCGCTGTAAATCTGAGATGATAAAGTCGTGATATATTTTGACCGCTGACCTGGATGATTTATTCTCCAGTGGCCTGTTTATCTGAGTTATAGTTCCGACGCGCATCGGACTATCTGAGATGCCGGTACGGCACCGTCAGTTGTCTTAAGGACAATACTACGGATGTCAGTGTTGGACGCAACACTTCGGGCTGTTTAGGACAGTCGTTCCATTGCATGAGCAACAGTGGAAACACTCTGAAAATGAGTGCGGCTCTTAATTGAGATCTGTTGGCCAGCTTGATGATTTGCACGACATTCTTATATTATTTGTATATTGTTGTTTCAGTCATTGAATTATCCTGTTATTTGATTCCCTCACCATGTATGTTGATTCCTACTTAGCATTTTTGCTAACTCCCTTTGTTTCTCTTCCAGGTACAGAGTTAGCTTTTGGGAGGGATAGAGTAGATAGCAGATACCAGCCGAGTTGAGATAGTTGCCTTTTGTATTTTATTCAGTTGATAATTTGGATAGTTGTATTTAGATATCGTGTTATAAAACTGTATATGTTAAATTTGGATTGTTTATTAAATAAAGGATATGTGATTATTGTAGTTCTCTGGTTCCTATCAATATTGTTACTCCCTGGGGAACCCTGAGCTAGAAATAGCCGGCTTCCGCCGGGGCGTGACAATTTAAATGGTATCAGAGGTATAGGTTTAGAGGTATAAGTTTCTGTGGGCCCATAACCCACAGGTCAGAGCTATAGGTTCAGTAAGAAAACCTAAGGATATAGGAACCTCAGGACTGGGTTTGGGTTAAGGATAGAATAAGTGAATAAGTAAAATAAATATTTTTATATGATATATATTTTTTTGGCGTACTCTGATTCTTTTGGGTGTTTATGATATATTCTTTCGGTGTACTTTGATTCTTATGGGCTTACTCTGAATTTGGAGGACCAAATTCTTTTTAAGGGGTGGATAATGTTATAACCTTGATTTTCTTTTTTATAATTTTAGAAATATCAGAATTTTTATTTTTGAATTTTAGGGATTTTCTGGAATTTTTCTGAATTTTTTTAAAAGAAAAATAAAATAAGTTTTTTATTGAAAATGCGAAACGCGTTCGCGAGGGCTCGAACCTGCGTCGCACGGCGTTTTCGCGAGCGCCCAAACCGCTGGGCTAAAGCTTCGTTTCTAATATTAGACTATACTTCTTTGAGTTAATTTAAAGTTTATTTGATTTTATTTCAAAAACTTATACTGTGTCCGCGGGGATTCGAACCGCGGTCGCGCGCTCGCAAACGGCTCCGTCTAACCAACGAGCCGAGTTGTGTTTTTAATTTAATATCGGATTCGATAGTTTTAATTAAGCTTTAAATTTGAATTCGGGGGCCGAGTCAACTCGTCGTCTTCCCCGCGGATCTCGGCGATTTCGTCGCCGCCGCGTTCTCACCGTATAGAACGCGTCTTGCCTCTATATAATGGGGCTTCTTCTCTCGTTGATAAGATTCAAACCCTGGAACATCTTCACCCCTCGACGCGCCGCCAGGAAGGAGAAATAGCACTCGAACCAGTCGCCGGAGTTCTAGCGGCGCCGCCTCGTGTTCTAGCCATCCAGCGCCTTCGTCGACGGCGATCTCTGTGTTCTGGGCTTCGATACATCGTCACAGTGAGGTATTCCTTCTTTCCTGCTGCTTTGGTGAAGTTATGTTGGGATTTGGTTGAGTTTTGAGTATCGACGGCGGCGACGCCACCATCGATACTTTCGTCTATTTCGAGAGCTTCGACCGGGCATCGAAATCTCTCCGAAGTTCGTCGAGGAGCTTCGTTTCGTTGTTATAAATCTTCTGGAGAAATTTGGAGTCGATCCGATGTTTGACGCGTTCTCGCGAGCTCGCCGGTGCAAGCAGCGGACGCGAGTCCGGCAGCCTTGCGCGGCGGCGGGCGGGCGACGCGGTTTGAATGGCTGGACCGGTTTCAAATTTAGGGTTTGGCGGTTTATTTAGAAATAAACCGTCGGCTATATTCAAATCGATTTAATCCGGTTCCAGTTTTATTTAAGTTTTGGGTTCGGTTTATTTTGAAATAAACCATCGGTCGTTTGAAATTGATTTGAACCGGACCGAGCGGTTCAATTCTAGTTTGGGTCAGTAATTGAATTTAGACCGGCTCGACCCCGATTCGGTCGAATCCTGGCCAGTTCAGGTAGTCGTTGGAAAGGTAATTAAATTTCCTATCTAATGGTAGTCTGTATAGCTTTAGATGAGGTTTATATTTTGTGTAATTGAAGTTAGAAGTCTCGGTTTGACTGGGTTCAAGGTAAATTTGATCGGTTCAGTGCAATTCTGTCCGGTTCAGTGGGTTTTAGGTTCGGTTCATATGATCTGAGACTGGTTCTTTAGGTTTAGGGTTATGTTCTACATGTTGGTTGTTTTGGTTTTCAAATTAGAATGTTTAATGATAGAGTTCATGTACAAATTCATGTTTCAGAGTGGTTGATCCATTAATCGGCTTGCATCGTTTGATAAAACAATTATTGACTTTTCAAAAGGATTCAGAATAACAGCGATTGAGGTAGGAATCTTACCCTACTCCTTTCTTACAGTGTCAATAATAGGATTTGCTACTTAATCCTTTTGTTTGATATATGATGCATATGATAGAATTGATTGACACTGATATCTGATTGCTTCATCTGCTTGATTTGTTTCTGTAATTCAGTTGACCTCATTTATCTTATTCATTGGTCATATTCTATTTCTGTGTGCACGATAAAAGAAACTGTGTTGAGATATCTGATTTATTTGCTTATGAACCTGGTTGAACAATTGTGTATCTGAGATATTGACGTATAAGTATGTGGAACCGCTGTAAATCTGAGATGATAAAGTCGTGATATATTTTGACCGCTGACCTAGATGATTTATTCTCCAGTGGCCTGTTTATCTGAGTTATAGTTCCGACGCGTATCGGACTATCTGAGATGCCGGTACGGCACCGTCAGTTGTCTTAAGGACAATACTACGGATGTCCCCCATAGACCAAGAACAAATCCTTAGTTCTTCTTAGATACTTTAGGATGTTCTTTACAGCCACCCAGTGCTGCAGACCTGGATTGGATTGGTATCGGCTGGTTATGCTCACAGCATATGCCACATCTGGTCTAGTACACAACATTGCATACATGATCGATCCTACTGCCGAAGCATAAGGAATTCGACTCATATCATCCCTCTCAGCCTGTGTTGTAGGACACTGGCTCTTTGAGAGCGTAAGGCCATGTCTCACTGGAAGGTATCCTTTCTTGGATTGCTCCATGTAGAACCTCTCCAGTACCTTATCAATGTAAGTACTCTAACTAAGGGCTAGAAGCCTCTTGGATCTATCCCGGTAGATCCTTACGCCTAGAATATAGGCGGCCTCCCCTAAGTCTTTCATCTCGAAACACTTCCCCAACCATGTCATCACAGCTTGAAGACTAGGGATGTCATTTCCGATGAGCAGTATGTCATCAACATACAAGACCAGAAAAATCACCAAGCTCCCACTGAATTTTCTGTATACACAGGCGTCATCTTCGCTTTTGATAAAGCCATAATCTCTCACGGCTTCATCAAATCAAAGATTCCAACTTAGAGATGTTTGCTTCAATCCGTAAATGGACCTCTTTAGCCTGCAGACCTTATTAGCCTCTGCAGGATGGATGAAGCCATCTGGTTGTGACATATACACATCCTCAGTCAGCTTCCCGTTAAGGAACGCTGTCTTCACATCCATCTGTCATATCTCATAGTCATGATATGCAGCTATAGCAAGCAGAATCCGAATGGATTTAATCATGGCAACTGGCGAGAAGGTTTCATCATAGTCCACCCCGTGGACTTGTTTAAATCCTTTAGCCACTAGTCTACCCTTATAGGTAACTATTTTGCCATCCATGTCTGACTTCCTCTTGAAGACCCATTTACATCCTATGGGTTTTACCCCATCAGGCAGCTCAACCAAATCCCAGATTTGGTTAGCCGACATGGAATTCATCTCGGATCGCATGGCGTCAAGCCATTTCTCGGAGTCCGGTCCACTGACCGCCTCATCATAGGTTCTGGGTTCATCCTCAATGGTGAAGATCCCATCGTGTTGGGTCGGTAGCGACCCATACCTTTCAGGTGCACGACGAATTCTCCCAGACCTACGCGGGACCTGTGTCTGAGCCTCAGGTTGCCTAGCAACCGGTGCAGGTGGCTCAGATTCCATCTCTTTGTCTTGTGCTTGCACTTGGACCTCATCCAAGTCAAACTTCCTCCCACTAACTTCTTTCATAAGAAATTCTTTCTCTAGAAAGACAGCACCCCGAGCAACAAAAACTTTGTTCTCGGTTGGGACATAGAAGTAGTATCCTTTAGTTTCTTAGGATACCCCACAAACACACACTTATCAGATCTAGGTTCTAGCTTGCTAGAATCCTGATGTTTGACATAAGCCTCACATCCCCAGATCCTGATAAACGCGAGATTAGGGCGTCTCCCACTCCACATCTCGTATGGTATTTTGGAGACACTCTTAGATGGAACATTATTCAGTATCAGAGAAGCTGTTTCTAGTGCATGCCCCCAGAATGATGAAGGTAGAGTTGCATGACTCATCATGGATCGAACCATATCCAATAAGGTTCGATTTCACCTTTCAAACACACCATTCCATTGGGGTGTTCCAGGAGGAGTGAGTTGGGATATGATCCCACACTCTCTCAGATAGTCAAAGAACTCACCGCTCAGGTATTCTCCACCTCGATCTGATCGAAGAGCTTTAATGGATCTTCCAAGCTGGTTCTCTACTTCATTCTTCAACTCCTTGAATTTCTCAAAGGATTCAGATTTATGTCTCATTAAGTAGACATAGCCATACCTACTGAAGTCATCAGTGAAGGTAATGAAGTAGTTGTACCCTCCTCTGGCTTATTTATTGAAGGGCCCACACACATCAGTATGTATGAGATCTAATAAACCTTCTGCCCTCTCACCAATCTTGGTGAAGGGCGCCTTTGTCATTTTCCCCAATAAACAAGGTTCACAAGTATCAAATTCCTCCAAGGAACTTGAATCTAACAATCCATTTGCATGGAGTTGTTTGATGCGATTCTTATTTATATGGGCTAATCGACAGTGCCATAGGAAAGCACCAACTGAACCACTCAGTTTGGTCCTTTTATTGCTTATGTTACAAATAGAACTTTCCATATCCAAGATATATAGACCATTGCACAAAGTACCCTTCCCATAGAACATATTTGCAAATGAAAAAGAATAGGAGTTCTTATTTATTTTAAATTTAAATCCTTTTCTTGCTAAGCAAGGAATGGATACAATGTTCTTTGTAAGTGAAGGTACACAAAAGCAATTATCTAGTTCTAATTGAAGTCCAGAAGGCAAGGAGAGAGTCAAAACGCCTACAGCAACAGCAGCAACCTGTGCCCCGTTTCCAACACGTAGGTCAATCTCTCCAAGTAGCACCGATCTACTTTTCTTGAGCCCTTGCATATTTGTACAAATATGAGCTCCACATGCGGTATCCAATACCCATGACATAGAAGTAGAAAGATAGACTTCTGTAACATAGATACCTGAGTATGAAGACGAAACCTTGCCTCTCTTCTTCTCATTCTGAAGTCGTACTATGTCCTTTATCATGTGAGGTGGTCCTCCACATGAGTAGCACTTATTATTCCTAACTCTTTCCATCTTTGTTTTCAATGTATTAGTTAAGCCTTTGGGCTCAACATACTGAATGTCTACTTTAGGAGGGTTGAGCTCAACCAATGCATCAAAGAGCTGCCTTAGATTAGAAATAATTTCAGAGGCACTCTTAGATTCATATTGCCCTCTAAGCTCGGGCGACATGTTGGTTAGCATCAATTGTGCAACCTCCAAAGTATCTGCTTGATGCTTATCATAAGCATCCTTCTCAGCCGCTGAGGCCAAGCATGGAAGTGGCTCAGGAATTGGCTTCTCAAGGACATATAGCTTCCTCTCGAGCTTGAGCACAATTCTCAAGTTCATATACCAATCCTTTAAGTTGGATCCAACCAACTTATCCCTTTCCAGGGTAGATCGCAGTGACCATCTGCCATTGTTCACAGCCATTGTTCTACAACAACCAAGAAACAGCAGATTAGTACTACTCCTAATCATTTAAACTGGACTTGTTTTAAATGATTACTGCTCTCACTATTTTAAATTTGAATTGACAACCCACAAAGTCAATCGGGAAGTTTAAAACTTCCTAGTGAGATGGGATCCTTATTTCACATGAGGCTTCGCGTCCCACGAGGGTGGGATGAGATGCACAAAGTAACCCATGTTTCCTAAGGTGGGCGCGCCGGCCGGTTGCTCCAAGCAACTCCCCTTGTCGAGACAGTCTGGGCATTTCATGTCCAGCGAGGGCTGGATACAACATGAAACCTTTACCTCTCAACGATGCCTCTAGACTTTCACCATGTGCCCAGCACATGTGAACTTCTAGTCAAGTCCATTCCTAACCGTTATGCCCAGGGCCAACGAGTTTCCTTGCGAAGGCACGCCCAGGTTAAAACTGGACTGGGGAAACCATTGCCACCACGCACTTTCTAAAGATAAGTGGGTGTGTCCCACGAGGGTGGGAAACAATTCACAACTCCACTGATCGATAGCTTAGTGAGGGCTACGCGTTAGAAGGCTACCAGACTTGATATTTTACTTGAGGGTTTTTGTTTAAGGTCTCATCATCTCAGTTTTATCTTATGTCTATCATTACAGGCATACAATCCTATGGTGATAACATAACGGTAAAACATTTCAGGCATGCTTCTGCAGATAATAAAAGCAGTAAAGAATGATGTGATCATATCCTATACAAGACATTGAACCAATCCATGCCATGAAATAGGTTCAACTCTTGTCCTAGAACTCAAGCCCCAAAAACTAGACCTAGCCTAGCCGACCTCTAGCTTGAACTTCAAGGTTGGCTCCAAGGTCCTTCTCTCATGGCTTAGCTTTCAAACTGTTGCGGTATGCCCTTAAGGCTAATGTTTGAGGCCTTAGGTTATTTTCAGTATCATGTATGAACTATGTTTATAAAGGCAATTGTTGTTATTCAGATTGTTACATTATCTGCTGTATGTATACTTCTGAGTAATGTCTCAATGGTGTTCAGCTTAGCTGACATTTAGTGTTGTCCTTAGTCGAGATATCTCGGTGAACATGAGACAGCCTTGATATGATTGAGACTAATATGTGATCTAATCTTATAGGATGCTTCGAGCATGGAATAAGATTTAGACACATAGGTGCATTGGATGTACTGGACTGACCCTATTTAGGATATTCAATTGTTTGTCACAATGTGAATAATCCTTATATGCAAGCAAGTGGCATATTTCCTCTGACTTGAGATCACTTGTGTTTCTAAGTGATGATTGGCATTATCTTGAGGTAGTTCAATATCATTTGAAAGATAATGGTTAAGGACTATCTTGGATAGTGAGCATGAGTCATGTTAGGGCACTAGTGATAGATATAGGATTGCCTCTCCTAGTAGGAGTGTGATGTTCTAAGGGGCCCCCTGAATGAGATGGTTGAGAATGTGTATGGCCATACCCAGACGACTATGTTCGTCTGATCTAATCATTTTCATCATGTTGGAATCACAGGCTTGACACGCTTGTCCAACGAGAACATCCAGTGGCAAAGGGAAACATGTATGCCAAGTGAATTAGATTCACACTTGTGCTGTGGTTTGGGAGTAGTCTTGGAAGACTCTTTCCTTCATATCGGGAGACAGTGATGTGTTGCTAGATACCCCTCTCTGATCGTGATAACATAAGTTATCGTTACCGACATTGAAGGAAACCCTTAGGGTCGCACAATTTGATGATATGGCTTACTTATATCAGATCGTGTGGACTGGAATTATTCTAGTTCAGTTTAAAGGAGTTAAACTCTGATTGGAAGTGAGATCTAGTCTAATCATGTTTGATTGATTAGGGCATATGATCGGTAAGCTTCGATCGGGAGAATTGATACTTGATCGTACAGATCAAGAGGTTCAATGGGATGTGTGGTTAGATCTTGAGCCACTTGGTTCGATGAGGTCATAACCAGGACTGGTTCGATTTGGTACTTGAACCAAATGAATTGAACCGGTTCACTTAGTGTGAACGCATGGTTCAATTAAGAGGAGAGTTTCGAATGCTTTATGGGGAGTTAAGAAGAGGAAGTTACTTTTCGGTTTTGCCTTATGAGATGGTAACTGAACTTTCCTTTTTTTTTGGACTCTCTCCCTCACGGTTCGAACGTAACTCTCCCTTCCTCTTGGCTTTTGCTCTCTGGGGGTAGATCGGCTTCACGCTGATGGAACCCCAAATCTATGGGGGAAGAAACCCTAAACATGCGCATCTAGCATGCATAGCGGAAAGAGGGCTTCAAGTAGATCGCATATGAACTATATGTTAACTTAATTCAACTTAAGATTAAGTTTTGATCTTACCAATGCCATGGATTGGATGGCGGCTTGGAATGAGAGAGAGCAAGCGAGATCTCCTCCAAAGAATACACACACCAAGTGATGAAGGCTTCCAACTTGCGCAACTTTGTGCTAGCAAAATGCCAAGTTGTCCTTCTCGAGTGATAGGGATGAAGATGATGCTTTTTCCGGTTCTGCTCTTGTCGTCCACTCCAAGCTTCTCTCAAGTCTCGCCGAGCAAAAGCAAAACGCAAGGAGACAAGGGATGAATGAGCTCAAGCCGTTTTGGCGTTTCAAGGAGCCATGCGCTCAATGACTTTCCAAATTTGGAAACCCCATTAAGCCATGCGTTCTCCTCTTCAAGCAAACCGCCCAAAACGCTTATGGATCGAACCATGGGTTCACCCATGTAAACCGGTTCAATCCAAATTGGTCCAAACCAAAGCAATCGGTCTAGATCAACCAAACCCTAAGGTTTCCAATCCAACCGTTCATCTTATGATGCTCTTGATCTCACCGATCTAGCATCAATACTCTCGATCGAAGCTTACCGATCTCAAGCCCTAATCAATCAAACATGATCAAGCTAGATCTCACTTACAATCAGAGTCTATATCCCTTTAAACTGAACCCAAATAATTCAGTCCACACGATCTGACTCAAAGAAAGCCATATCACCAAATTGTGTGACCCTGAGGGTTTCCTTTAAACGTCGGTAACGATAACTTACGTTATCACGATCAGTGAGGGGTATCTAGCAACACATCACTGTCTCCCGATATAAAGGAAAGAGTCTTCCAAGACTCCACCCAAACCATAGCATAAGTGTGAATCAACTCACTTGGCATACATGATTCCTTTGCCACTGGATGTTCTTATTGGACAAGCATGTCAAGCCTGTAACTCCAATACGATGAGCATGATTAGATCAGATGAACATAGTCATCTGGGTATGGCCATACACTTCCTCAATCATCTCATATAGGGGGGCCCTCTAGAACATCACACTCCTTAAACAAGGAGACGGCAATCCTTTATCTATCACAAGTGCCCTAACCTGACTCAAGCTCACCATCCAAGATAGTCTATAATCATTATGTTTCAAATGATATTGAACTACCTCAAAACAATGACAATCATCATTTAGAAACACAAGTGATCTCAAGTCAAAGGACATGTGCCACTTAGTGCTTACAAGGATCATTCACATTGTGACAAGCAATGGAATATCCGAGTAGGGTCTGTCCAGTACATCCAATGTACTCATGAGTCTACATCTTATTCCATGCTCGAAGCATCCTATAAGATTAGCACTCATATTAGTCTCAATCATATCAAGGCTGTCTCATGTTCACCAAGATATCTCGACTAAGGACATAGAGCCTGTCAGCCTAGCTGAACAGCTTTGAGACATTATTCAGAAGTACACTTATTACAGCAGACAAGATAACAACCTGAATAATAACCATGCCTTTTATAAACTTAAGAGTTTATTACATGATACTTATACAATCCCAAGGCCTCAAACATTAGCCTTAAGGGCATACCCCAACAATCTCCCACTTGCACTTAATCTAATGGTTGAGAAATCTCAAACCCATATTATTACAATGCTTCTCATGCTTCTGCTGCGCCAGAGGCTTGGTAAGCGGGTCTGCCAGATTGTCATCTGTATGAACCTTGCAAATCTTGATCTCGCCACGATCAATGATCTCCCGGATCAAGTGAAACCGTCTCTGTATGTGCTTGGACTTCTGGTGCGACCGCGGTTCCTTTGCTTGTGCGATGGCTCCAGTGTTATCACAGAAGATAACCAAAGGATCTGCACTTGAAGGAACGACACCAAGTTCTCTCACGAACTTACGAATCCACACTGCCTCCTTGGATGCTTCCGAGGCTGCAACATACTCGGCTTCTGTTGTGGAATCAGCAACAGTTGACTGTTTGAAACTTTTCCACACCACTGCTCCACCATTCAAGCTAAAAACATAGCCTGATTGCGATCGGAAATCATCCTGGTCCGACTGGAACGAAGCGTCAGTATATCCCTTTATACTGAGTTCTTCCTGACCACCATATATCAAGAACATATCTTTGGTCCTCCGCAGATATTTTAAAATGTTCTTGACCGCAATCCAGTGCGCCAAACCTGGATTACTTTGGAATCGACTGGTTACGCTTAACCCGTAAGCGACGTCTGGGCGAGTACACAACATCGCATACATAATGGATCCAATAGCCGAAGCATAAGGCGTATTGTCCATTTCATCTTTCTCAGTCTGTGTTTGTGGACACTGACTCTTCGAAAGATTCAGACCATGTCTGACTGGAAGATATCCACGTTTAGAATTCTCTAAATGGAATCTCTCCAGGACTTTATCGATGTAAGTACTCTGGCACAGCCCGAGAAGCCTCTTAGATCTATCCCGGTAGATCTTCACACCTAGTACATAGGCTGCTTCTCCTAAATCTTTCATCTGGAAACATTTTCCTAACCATGCCTTAACAGCATGCAGTTCAGGAATATCATTTCCAATGATTAAGATATCATCGACGTAGAGGATTAGGAATGTAATCACGCTCCCACTAAACCTCTTATATACACACGGGTCATCCTCGTTCTTGATGAAACCAAACTCAGAGATAGATTCATCAAAACGAATGTTCCAGCTTCTTGATGCTTGTTTCAGTCCATAAATGGACTTCTTTAACTTGCATATTTTATGACGATCTGATGGATTAGTGAAACCCTCAGGTTGTGTCATATACACATCCTCATCCAGATTTCCATTAAGGAAAGCTGTTTTCACATCCATCTGCCAGATCTCATAGTCGTAATATGCTGCTATCGCGAAAAGAATCCGAATAGACTTAAACATGGCTACAGGTGAGAAAGTTTCATCATAATCTAACCCGTAGATTTGTTTGAAACCTTTCGCAACTAGCCTGCCTTTATAGGTAACCACGTTACCATCCATGTCAATCTTCTTCTTGAAGATCCATTTACAGCCTATAGGGATTACTCCCGGAGGCGGATCAATCAAATCCCAGACTTGATTATCTGACATGGAGTCCATCTCGGCTCGCATAGCTTCAAGCCATCTAGCTGACTCCGGTCCACTGACCGCATCCGCATAAGTGAGGGGTTCATCATTATCAATGATGTAGACTCCGTCATAGCGCTCAGGCTGACGACGGATCCTACCCGATCTTCGCGGTTCCCGTGATATTTGAGCCTCAGGTTGCTCAATAACCTGATCTACCGGCTCAGGCTCATCCAACTGTGCTTGACTACTTTGTCCTTCCTCTGGATTCTCATCCAGCTTTATTTCTCTCCCACTAGCCTCTTGCAGAAGAAACTCCTTCTCAAGAAATATGGCCGTCCGAGCAACAAAAACCTTGTTCTCTTTGGGATCGTAGAAATAATAACCCTTAGTTTCCTTAGGGTAACCGACAAAGACACATTTCTCAGATCTGCTCTCTAGTTTCCCAGAGGTGAGCTTTTTAACATAAGCCTCGCAACCCCAGATCCTGATAAATGTCAAGCTAGGCTGTTTCCCATACCATAACTCATATGGCGTCTTTAAAACTGCCTTGGATGGCACTCGGTTTAGTACCTTTGCAGCTGTTTCCAGTGCAAAACCCCAAAAGGAATATGGAAGAGTAGCCTGACTCATCATAGAACGAACCATATCAAGTAACGTTCTATTTCTCCTCTCGGACACACCATTCCACTGCGGTGTTCCTGGCGGAGTGAGCTGTGAGATAATCCCACACTCCTTCAGATAGTCAGTAAACGTATGACTCAGGTATTCACCACCTCGATCAGAACGAAGTGCCTTGATATTTCGGCCTAACTGATTTTGTACTTCATTTTTGAACTCTTTGAACTTGTCAAAAGATTCACTTTTATGTCTCATTAAATAGACATATCCATACCTACTGAAATCATCAGTAAAGGTAATGAAGTACTGATAGCCACCTCTGGCATGTTTACTGAAAGGCCCACACACATCACTGTGTATAAGGTCAAGTAAACCTGAAGTCCTTTGACCTTTGTTAAGAAAAGGAGACTTCGTCATTTTACCCATCAAACAAGCTTTGCATGTATCAATCTCCTCATAGGAGAATGATCCCAGCAGTCCATGTTCATGCAACCGCTTAATGCGCTTCTCGTTTATATGGCCTAAACGACTATGCCATAGCAAGGTGCTGTCATCAGCATACTTGGCTTTCTTATTATCAATGTTTTGTATAGAATTTTCCATGTCCAACATGTATAACCCATTGTTAATTGAACCAGTTGCATACACAATATTATCATGAGATAAAACACACTTTGAAATCTTGCATTCAAAGGTAAATCCTTTCCTGACAAGAGCAGGAATAGAGATAATATTCTTGGTAATACTGGGTACAAAATAACAATTGTTCAATTCTAATACAATGCCAGATGGTAAAGAAATGAAATAGTCTCCTACAGCAACAGCAGCAACCCGTGCCCCGTTTCCAACTCGTAGGTCTACCTCATGCTGTCCCACCTGCCTTCTTCTCTTGAGTTCCTGCACATTTGAACAAATGTGAACTCCACATGCAGTGTCCAACACCCATGAAATAGAAGAAGAAGATAACATGACCTCAGTCACATATATACCTGAGCCAGAAGCGATGCTTCCCCTCTTATCTCCTTGGAGCGCTTTACAGTCCTTTTTCCAGTGACCCAGCTGGCCACAGTGGAAACACCTGTTGTCCTTCGACCGCTTGACCTTCTGTTTCAGGGCCTTGCTGTAATTCTTGACAGGGGCCTTGCCCTTCTTCCCCTTCTTCTTGTTCCTTGAAGGAACCATCAAGACAGAGGTTGAAGGCTTACCCTTCAGAGTTTCCTCAGTAGTCAAGAGCATATTCAACAGCTCTGCCGGCGTACAATCGATCTTGTTCATATTAAAATTAATAATGAACGCATCGAAAGAAGGCGGGAGAGACTGCAGAATAATATCCACAGCAAGCTCCTGGTTGATGGTATGCCCCAGTTTCTCCAGAGCCTCCTTGTGCCCAATCATCTTGAGCACGTGAGCTCCCACTGGGCTCCCCTCAGCCAGTTTGCTCTGAAAGAAGAGCTTCGTCAGATTATAGCGCTCAGTCCTCGCCTGTGCAGCATACAGCATCTTGAGGTTCGCTATAATTTCTATAGCCGACATATCCTCATGCTGACGCTGCAGCGGTGGCGTCATAGACGCTAGCATCAGGCAAGCGACATCAATGCTATCATTGACGTGCTTTTCGTAGGCATCCCGAACCGCCCTTGCGGCGTTCGGAGCGGGCTGCGGCGGTATCGCCGTCTCGAGGACATACAGTTTCCTCTCTGCCTTAAGAACAATCTTAAGGTGTCCGAACCAGTCAGAGAAGTTCGGCCCAGCAAACTTCTCCCTTTCCAGTAGGGATCGCACATTGAAGCTCATGGTGTTCGTTGCTGCAGGAATCTACAACAAGCAAGAACAGCAAGGTCAGTATCAATGTTTCAGAATCAATCCAGGACTTAAGAAAGATTCTTTTCTCACTATTTTGTCTGACTGAAAAATCCAGTAAACAGTCCGAAAGAGTAAACACTCTTTTAGTGAGATGGGATCCAGATTTCATACTTGGTCTCCGCGTCCCGCTCAGGCGAGATAAGATACACAGAGATGACAAGCACTAATTTCTGGTAGGCTGTCCCAGCCAATCGCCAACCCGTGCGATTCCCCTTCATCTTGGCAATCCAGCAGACTGTGCCAACTGAGTTGGTACAACACAGTCTGTGATCCCAGAGATGGCTGCCTCCATGTGCTACCATATGCGCCACATATGTAGTCTACATGGTCAAGCTGACCTGACCTATTCCCTGGACCACCACGTGCTATGCTGAGCAACGAGAGGGGATAAATCCCAACTCTGTAACACGCAGGTGAAATCCAGCACCGTCTGAAGATAGATGGACGTGCCCACTGAGTGGGTTCAACACGGCTCCAACGATAATCAGAAAGGTGAGGTTTCGCGTCAGAAGGCTTACGAGCTTGATATAATAGCGTTGGATTTTAACGGTCTTTTATCTTCTTACTATCAGGCATGCCTATGGCTATAGCAGAAGATAAATATAAACATGCAATTCTAATTATTAGCAATAAGTAGAAAGCATGATCTTATGTGGTAAAAGCCCATGAACCCTAGTAAGACCTTAATGTTACTTAAGTCTTCACTTGAGCTTCATTGCATCTCATCTGGTCCAACCCAGTGCCCTAGCGCCAAGAGCACCTCAGGTGCACCACCAGGTGAATGCCCCTCTTGGATGTGTGCCTTTGTACTCTTGTCTAATCAAAGTACATTTGATCTATCTAGACAAGGTTGACTCGCAGGTCAACTACATTTCATAAATTAAAACAATGTGATTCGCAGATCACAAAAATTAACTTATAATTTACCAGGCACGCAGGCCCCAGCACAGCACACAATATGGGCAACCCACATAAGACTAAATAAACAAGCATATGGTTCAATCAACATGTGATCCAATCATCTTGAAATTAAAAGTTTTGAAAACCCCATGGCATCAATTTTAATTTCCTTATGAGCCCTACAACCTTACAATGGTCCATTGATAGGGATCCACTCAACCATCTAGTTAGATCCATTGCCCTTGCATGCACCGAGTCCTAACTGACCCGAGTTGACCTAATGGTCAACCATGCATGCGCCAAGGGCTGAACTACCCTCATGAGTTTTGGCAAGCGGGTGTGACCCCGGGCCTAACTCAAGTGTGTTCAGTAGTGTCTCAACCAGACCTCGCTACACGCCCTAGATGCAGTCAACCTATAGCCACCTTGTGCTTGCGCATAGGTGCTATCAGGTTAACCCATCTGAGCTGTCAGATGGTCTGATCAGACTTGGATCTAACCTAGTGGTGACTTCAACCCCATCAACCCATCTAAGGGTTTAATGTAGTGGCACCTTAGATCTAATCAAGCGCGCAAGGTGTAAGTTTTAGAAAACTTTTAGAACGTGCGCAAATAAACAAACAACATGCTTGATAACCCTTAGATCTAAGGGGGTCCCCTTCAAGGGGGAGCGCATACTTTAGGGGGTCCCCTTCAAGGGGGAGCGCAAACTACATGTCAACATATGATACAAGCGCAACCTTCATGCAACCATGATACAAGCGCAACCATCATGTAACCAAAGTAAGCGCAACCAACATGGATCACAAAATCGTAAAGCAATCATATAGATCATATGGAGAGCCTAGCTCTGATACCAATTGATGGAACCCCAAATCTAAGGGGGAAGAAACCCTAAACATGCGCATCTAGCATGCATAGCGGAAAGAGGGCTTCAAGTAGATCGCATATGAACTATATGTTAACTTAATTCAACTTAAGATTAAGTTTTGATCTTACCAATGCCATGGATTGGATGGCGGCTTGGAATGAGAGAGAGCAAGCGAGATCTCCTCCAAAGAATACACACACCAAGTGATGAAGGCTTCCAACTTGCGCAACTTTGTGCTAGCAAAATGCCAAGTTGTCCTTCTCGAGTGATAGGGATGAAGATGATGCTTTTTCCGGTTCTGCTCTTGTCGTCCACTCCAAGCTTCTCTCAAGTCTCGCCGAGCAAAAGCAAAACGCAAGGAGACAAGGGATGAATGAGCTCAAGCCGTTTTGGCGTTTCAAGGAGCCATGCGCTCAATGACTTTCCAAATTTGGAAACCCCATTAAGCCATGCGTTCTCCTCTTCAAGCAAACCGCCCAAAACGCTTATGGATCGAACCATGGGTTCACCCATGTAAACCGGTTCAATCCAAATTGGTCCAAACCAAAGCAATCGGTCTAGATCAACCAAACCCTAAGGTTTCCAATCCAACCGTTCATCTTATGATGCTCTTGATCTCACCGATCTAGCATCAATACTCTCGATCGAAGCTTACCGATCTCAAGCCCTAATCAATCAAACATGATCAAGCTAGATCTCACTTACAATCAGAGTCTATATCCCTTTAAACTAAACCCAAATAATTCAGTCCACACGATCTGACTCAAAGAAAGCCATATCACCAAATTGTGTGACCCTGAGGGTTTCCTTTAAACGTCGGTAACGATAACTTACGTTATCACGATCAGTGAGGGGTATCTAGCAACACATCACTGTCTCCCGATATAAAGGAAAGAGTCTTCCAAGACTCCACCCAAACCATAGCATAAGTGTGAATCAACTCACTTGGCATACATGATTCCTTTGCCACTGGATGTTCTTATTGGACAAGCATGTCAAGCCTGTAACTCCAATACGATGAGCATGATTAGATCAGATGAACATAGTCATCTGGGTATGGCCATACACTTCCTCAATCATCTCATATAGGGGGGCCCTCTAGAACATCACACTCCTTAAACAAGGAGACGGCAATCCTTTATCTATCACAAGTGCCCTAACCTGACTCAAGCTCACCATCCAAGATAGTCTATAATCATTATGTTTCAAATGATATTGAACTACCTCAAAACAATGACAATCATCATTTAGAAACACAAGTGATCTCAAGTCAAAGGACATGTGCCACTTAGTGCTTACAAGGATCATTCACATTGTGACAAGCAATGGAATATCCGAGTAGGGTCTGTCCAGTACATCCAATGTACTCATGAGTCTACATCTTATTCCATGCTCGAAGCATCCTATAAGATTAGCACTCATATTAGTCTCAATCATATCAAGGCTGTCTCATGTTCACCAAGATATCTCGACTAAGGACATAGAGCCTGTCAGCCTAGCTGAACAGCTTTGAGACATTATTCAGAAGTACACTTATTACAGCAGACAAGATAACAACCTGAATAATAACCATGCCTTTTATAAACTTAAGAGTTTATTACATGATACTTATACAATCCCAAGGCCTCAAACATTAGCCTTAAGGGCATACCCCAACACACGCAAGGCGAGAGGAAGATCGGCCAAGGGGTGCACATCTCCTCTCCAAGTCACGATCAAAGAATCCTTGGTGACTTGCTAGCACAAGGAGCGCAAGGAAGGAAGCCTATCTCATCCTGTGTGTGATACCTTTGGAGAAGTGGCACTCGCCCCCTTTCTTCTTCCAAGCCGCCACTCACTTCATGGCAATGGTAACACTCTAACTTGTTTTTACAAGTCTTCAAGGTTGATCATAGTTCCAAGTCATGTGATTTAATGGACTCCTAGTATTTCCGCCACACAAGTTTTCGCATGTGACCTATGTTTCCATAACAATTGGTATCAGAGCAGGTTTTTGGCTTGATACATATGATTGCCAACTTGTGATCCATGTTTGTTTGTTTTGTTTTGAGTAGATCTTCATGATGCGCATACTTTTGTTCTCATGCGAAAATACATACCATATGTTAGATGTATTTTCATTCAAGCTTGCGCATGTGATGTTAGTTTGCGCATTTCATAGATGTTTTCAGTCAAAAAACTATCTACATGCGCGACCCTCACTAGATCTATCTATGCGGCTACTTCAAATACTTAGACGGGTTAACAGTGTTGAAGTCGTTAGTCAAATCTGGACCCAAGAGCCTAATCAGACCATCTGACAGCCTGGATGGGGCGGCCAGATAGCACCTGTGTGTAAGCTATACAGGTGGCTATAAGCCGACTGCAGAAGGGCGTGTAGCGATGTCTGTTTGAGGCGCTTAATGAACGATCATGATTAAGGCCCGGGGTCACACCCGCTTGCCAGAAATCATGTGGGACGTTCAGCCCTTAAGGCATGCATAGTTGACCATGAGGTCGACGCAAGTCAGTTATGACTGGGTGCATGCAAGGGCAGTGGGTCTGACTTGTATTGACGAGTGGATACCTGTCAATAGACCATTGTAAGGTAGTAGGGCACAAAAGGAAATAAAATTGATGCCATGGGTTTTTCAAAAATTTTCATTTCTGTTTGGATCACATATATGCATGTTTAACATGTTGATTGGGTGTTTATTTAATCTTATGTGGGTTGCCCTTATTTTGTGTGCTGTGCTGGGGCCTGCGTGCCTGGAATTAATTATTTTGGTGTGATCTACGAATCACATTTTGATTTATGAAAATGTATAATTGACCTGCGTGTCAAATCATGTCTAGATAGTTTTAAATGTAATTTGATCAGACATGAGCACACAGCACACATGGCAGAAGCGCATGCAGCAATTGGCTTCACCAGGTGGGAGGTCTAGAGTTCGACTCTAGAACTGGCCCATTCTATCCAGTGGGCGCTTTTGGGCTGCAGATGGCGTTTGGGCCCGAGCTGGGTCAGATGAATTACCAGAGTCCCATAAAGAGCTCAAGTGAAGACTTTTGTCAAACTAGGGTTTTACTTAAGTTTTTATGGGCGTTTACCACATAAGATAATGGTGCTTTCATTTACTGTTTTAAGTAATATTTGCACATGTATGTTTTATTCTTCTGCTATCACTATAGAATTTGCATGATAGTAAGAAGATAAAAGACCGTTAAAATCCAACGTCAATATCAAGCTATCGATTGCCTTCTGACGCGAAACCTCACTGTTCTGACTATCGTTGGGGCCGTGTTGTACCCACTCTGTGGGCACGCCCAGCTATCTTCAGACGGTGCGTGATTACACCTACATGCTACAGAGAAGGGATTTATCGCTTCTCGTTGCTCAGCATAGCACGTGGTGGTCCAGGAAGTAGATCAGGTCAGCTTGACCATATAGGCTACATGTTGAGCATATGATAGCTGTATGGAGGCAGCCATCTGAGGAATCAGAGATTGTGTTGTACCAACTCAGTTGGCACAGTCTTCTGGATTGCCTAGATGAAGGGGAATCGCACGGGTTGGCGATTGGCATGGATTGCCTACCAGTGATTAGTGCTTGAACTCTCTGTGCATCTTATCTCGCCTGAGCGGGACGCGGAGATCAAGTGTGAAATCTGGATCCCATCTCACTAAAGGGTTTTCACTCTTTCGGGCTGTTTTATTGGATTTTCAGTCAGATAAAATAGTGAGAAAAGAATCACTCTTAAGTCCTGGAATGATTCTAACATGGATACTGACCTTGTTGTTCTTGCTATGTTGTAGATTCCTGTAGCAACGAACACCACAGGGCTCAATTTGCGATCCATATTGGAAAAGTAGAAGTTTGCTGGGCCAAACTTCTCAGACTGGTACAGACAGCTAAAAATTGTCCTCAAAGCTGAGAGGAAGCTGTATGTCCTTGAGTCGGCAATACCGGCTCAACCCGCTGCAAACGCCGCAAGGGCGGTTCGAGATGCTTATGAGAAGCACGTCAGTGATAGTACTGATGTCGCTTGCCTTATGCTTGCGTCAATGACGCCCGAGCTCCAGCGTCAGCATGAGGATTTGTCTGCTATTGATATTATAGCAAATCTCAAAATGCTGTATGCTGCACAGGCAAGGACAGAACGCTATAACTTGACGAAACTTTTCTTTCATAGCAAACTGACTGAAGGGAGTCCAGTGGGAGCTCACGTACTCAAGATGATTGGGTACAAAGAAGCTCTAGAGAAACTGGGACATACCATCAATCAAGAACTTGTTGTAGACATCATCTTGCAGTCTCTTCCGGCTTCTTTCGATGCGTTCATTATTAATTTTAATATGAACAAAATTGACTGCACTCCGGCAGAATTACTGAACATGCTCTGTACCACAGAGCAGACTCTTGAGAAGGGAAAGCCTTCATCCTCTGTCTTAATGGTTCCTTCACGGAATAAGAAGAAGGGAAAGAAGGGCAAAACCCCTATCAAGAGCTATAACAAGGCTTTGAAACAAAAGGTGAAGCGGTCAAAGGATAACAGATGCTTCCATTGTGGCCAGCTGGGTCACTGGAAGAAGGACTGTAGAGCGCTCCAAGGAGAGAAGAAGGGAAGCAAGTCTTTCACTTCTGGCTCAGGTATTTTCGTGACTAAAGTCATGGTTGCTTCTTCTATTTCATGGGTGTTGGACACTGCATGTGGAGTTCACATTTTTCAAATGTGCAGGAACTCAAGAGAAGAAGACAGGTGGGACAGCATGAGGTGGACCTACGAGTTGGAAACGGGGCACGGGTTGCTGCTATTGCTGTAGGGGAATATAACATCTCTTTACCATCTGGTTTTGTATTAGAACTTGACAATTGTTATTTTGTACCAAGCATAACGAAGAATATTATCTCTATTCCTACTCTTGTCAGGAAAGGTTTTTCTTTTGAATGCAAAACTTCACAGTGTTGTATTTCATATGATAATATTGTTTATGCCACTGGGTCGATTAACAATGGGTTATACATGTTGGACATGGAATGTTCTGTACAACAAATTGATAATAAGAAAGCCAAGTATGCTGATGACAGCACCTTGTTATGGCATAGTCGTCTAGGCCATATTAACAAGAAGCGCATTAAGCGGTTGCATGACCATGGACTGCTAGGATCATTCTCCTATGAGGAGTTTGATACATGCAAAGCTTGTTTAATGGGTAAGATGACGAAAATTCCTTTTACTAATAAAGGTGAAAGGGCTTCAGGTTTACTTGACCTTATTCACAGTGATGTGTGTGGGCCATTTAGTAAACATGCCAGAGGTGGCTATTCATACTTCATTACTTTTACTGATGATTTCAGTAGGTATGGTTATGTCTATTTAATGAGACATAAGAGTGAATCTTTTGACAAGTTCAAAGAATTCAAAAATGAAGTACAGAATCAGTTAGGCCGAAATATCAAGGCACTTCGATCAGATCGAGGTGGAGAATACTTGAGTCGTGAGTTCACTGACTATCTAAAGGAGTGTGGGATCATCTCACAGCTCACTCCGCCAGGAACACCGCAATGGAATGGTGTGTCCGAGAGGAGAAATAGAACCTTATTGGATATGGTTTGCTCTATGATGAGTCAGGCTACTCTACCTTACTCCTTTTGGGGATTTGCACTGGAAACAGCTGCAAAGGTGCTAAACCGAGTGCCATCCAAGGCTGTTTCAAAGACACCATATGAGTTATGGTATGGAAAACAGCCGAGCTTGACATTTATCAAAATCTGGGGTTGCGAGGCTTATGTCAAAAAGCTCGCCTCTGGGAAACTGGAGAGAAGATCAGATAAATGTATATTTGTCGGATACCCTAAAGAAACTAAGGGTTATTATTTCTACGATCCCAAAGAGAATAAAGTATTTATTGCTCGAACGGCTATTTTTCTTGAGAAGGAATTTCTTCTGCAAGAGGCCAGTGGGAGAGAAATAAAGCTGGATGAAATTCCAGAAGAGGGACAAAGTAGTCAAGCTCAGTTGGATGAGCCTGAGCCAATAGATCAGGTTAATGTTCAACCTGAGGCTCAGACGTCACGGGAACCGCGTAGATCGGGAAGGATTCGTCGTCAGCCTGAGCGCTATGACGGAGTCTACATCATTAATGATGAACCCCTCACTTATGCGGATGCGGTCAGTGGACCGGAGTCAGCAAGATGGCTTGAAGCTATGCGAGCCGAGATGGACTCCATGTCAGATAACCAAGTCTGGGATTTGGTTGATCCGCCTACCGGAGTAATCCCTATAGGCTGTAAGTGGATCTTCAAAAAGAAGAAAGACATGGATGGTAACGTGGTTACCTATAAGGGCAGGCTAGTTGCGAAAGGTTTCAAACAAATCTACGGGATAGATTATGATGAAACTTTCTCTCCTGTAGCCATGTTCAAGTCCATTCGAATTATTCTCGCGATAGCAGCATATTATGATTATGAGATCTGGCAAATGGATGTGAAGACCGCTTTCCTTAATGGAAAACTGGAAGAGGATGTGTATATGACACAACCTGAAGGTTTAACGTCATAAAATATGCAAATTAAGGAAGTCCATTTATGGACTTAAACAAGCATCAAGAAGCTGGAATATTCGTTTTGATGAATCAGTTTCTGAATTTGGTTTCATCAAAAATGAAGATGACCCGTGTGTATACAAAAGGTTTAGTGGGAGCGTGATTACTTTCCTAGTCCTCTACGTTGATGATATTTTAATCATTGGAAATGATATTCCTGAACTACATGCGGTCAAGGCATGGTTAAGAAAATGTTTCCAGATGAAGGATTTGGGAGAAGCGGCCTATCTATTAGGTGTGGAGATCTATAGAGATAGATCTAATAGGCTTCTCAGGCGATGCCATAGTACTTACATCGGTAAGGTCCTGGAGAGATTCCATTTAGAAAACTCTAAAAGAGGATATCTTCCAGTCAGATATGGTCTGAATCTTTCAAAGAGCCAGTGTCCTCAAACACAGTCTGAGAAAGATGAGATGGACAATACGCCTTATGCTTTGGCTATTGGGTCCATCATGTATGCGATGTTATGTACTCGCCCAGACGTCGCTTACGGGTTAAGCGTGACCAGTCGGTTCCAAGGTTATCCAGGGAAGGCACACTGGATTGCAGTCAAGAACATTTTGAAATATCTTCGGAGAACCAAAGATATGTTCTTGATTTATGGAGGTCAGGAAGAACTCAGTATTGAAGGATATACTGACGCTTCATTCCAATCTGACCAAGACGATTTCCGATCGCAATCAGGCTATATTTTTAGCTTGAATGGAGGAGCAGTGGTGTGGAAGAGTTTCAAACAATCAATTATTGCTGATTCCACAACAGAAGCCGAGTATGTTGCAGCCTCAGAAGCATCAAAGGAGGCAGTCTGGATTTGTAAGTTCGTTCAGGAACTTGGTGTTGTTCCTTCGAGTGCAGATCCATTGGTTATCCTCTGTGATAACACTGGAGCGATTGCACAAGCGAAAGAACCACGGTCACACCAGAAGTCCAAGCACATACAGAGAAGGTTTCACCTGATCCGTGAGATCATTGATTGCGGAGAGATCAAGCTCTGCAAGGTTCATACAGATGACAATCTAGCTGACCCGCTTACAAAGCCTCTGGCGCAGCAGAAGCATGAAAAGCACTGTAATAATATGGGTTTGAGATTTCTCAACCATTAGTTTAAGTGCAAGTGGGAGATTGTTGGGGTATGCCCTTAAGGCTAATGTTTGAGGCCTTAGGTTATTTTCAGTATCATGTATGAACTATGTTTATAAAGGCAATTGTTGTTATTCAGATTGTTACATTATCTGCTGTATGTATACTTCTGAGTAATGTCTCAATGGTGTTCAGCTTAGCTGACATTTAGTGTTGTCCTTAGTCAAGATATCTCGGTGAACATGAGACAGCCTTGATATGATTGAGACTAATATGTGATCTAATCTTATAGGATGCTTCGAGCATGGAATAAGATTTAGACACATAGGTGCATTGGATGTACTGGACTGACCCTATTTAGGATATTCAATTGTTTGTCACAATGTGAATAATCCTTATATTCAAGCAAGTGGCATATTTCCTCTGACTTGAGATCACTTGTGTTTCTAAGTGATGATTGGCATTATCTTGAGGTAGTTCAATATCATTTGAAAGATAATGGTTAAGGACTATCTTGGATAGTGAGCATGAGTCATGTTAGGGCACTAGTGATAGATATAGGATTGCCTCTCCTAGTAGGAGTGTGATGTTCTAAGGGGCCCCCTGGATGAGATGGTTGAGAATGTGTATAGCCATACCCAGACGACTATGATCGTCTGATCTAATCATTTTCATCATGTTGGAATCACAGGCTTGACACGCTTGTTCAACGAGAACATCCAGTGGCAAAAGGAAACATGTATGCCAAGTGAATTAGATTCACACTTGTGCTGTGTTTTGGGAGTAGTCTTGGAAGACTCTTTCCTTCATATCGGGAGACAGTGATGTGTTGCTAGATACCCCTCTCTGATCGTGATAACGTAAGTTATCGTTACCGACATTGAAGGAGACCCTTAGGGTCGCACAATTTGATGATATGGCTTACTTATGTCAGATCGTGTGGACTGGAATTATTCTAGTTCAGTTTAAAGGAGTTAAACTCTGATTGGAAGTGAGATCTAGTCTAATCATGTTTGATTGATTAGGGCATATGATCGGTAAGCTTCGATCGGGAGAATTGATGCTTGATCGTAAAGATCAAGAGGTTCAATGAGATGTGTGGTTAGATCTTGAGCCACTTGGTTCAGAGAGATCTTAACCAGGGCTGGTTCGGTTTGATGCTTGAACCAAATTGGGATTGAACTGGTTCACTTTGTGAACGCATGGTTCAATTGAAGAGGAGTTTTCGATGGCTTCATGGGGAGTTAAGAAGGGAGTTACAATTCAGTTCTTACCATATTTGGTGGCCGAATCTTTCCTTTTTGGAAACAACGGTTTCGAAACCCCTTCTACCCTCTTCCTCCTCTCGCATCTTCTTCATCTTCACGCAAGGGAAGAAGTTAAAAAAAGACCTACCCAAGGGCGCACATCTCCTCTCCAAGACACGATCAAAGACTCCTTGGTGTCTTTGCTAGCACAAGTGAGATCTAGTCTAATCATGTTTGATTGATTAGGGCATATGATCGGTAAGCTTCGATCGGGAGAATTGATACTTGATCGTACAGATCAAGAGGTTCAATGGGATGTGTGGTTAGATCTTGAGCCACTTGGTTCGATGAGGTCATAACCAGGACTGGTTCGATTTGGTACTTGAACCAAATGAATTGAACCGGTTCACTTAGTGTGAATGCATGGTTCAATTAAGAAGAGAGTTTCGAATGCTTTATGGGGAGTTAAGAAGAGGAAGTTACTTTTCGGTTTTGCCATATGAGATGGTAACCGAACTTTCCTTTTTTTTGGACTCTCTCCCTCATGGTTTCGAACGTAACTCTCCCTTCCTCTTGGCTTTTGCTCTCTGGGGGTAGATCGGCTTCACGCAAGGCGAGAGAAAGATCGGCCAAGGGGTGCACATCTCCTCTCCAAGTCACAATCAAAGAATCCTTGGTGACTTGCTAGCACAAGGAGCGCAAGGAAGGAAGCCTATCTCATCCTGTGTGTGATACCTTTGGAGAAGTGGCACTCGTCCCCTTTCTTCTTCCAAGCCGCCACTCACTTCATGGCAATGGTAACACTCTAACTTGTTTTTACAAGTCTTCAAGGTTGATCATAGTTCCAAGTCATGTGATTTAATGGACTCCTAGTATTTCCGCCACACAAGTTTTCGCATGTGACCTAGGTTTCCATAACACAAACCGTAGAGGAATACTTTCAAAGTTCCCATAAGTTCGGCCAATGCCATGGTCTTGCGCCACTAAGCAGGCTTGCGCCTCTTGCTTGTTGTACCACCACCCAAGGTATACATGTGCTAAGCTCCAAGTATATGCGCCACCCTAATCTTCTTCTTAGTCAAAAGCAAAAAGAAAAGAGGCACGCAGGCCTCACGAGGATACATCGCAGGCATGCAACGGGGGGCTTGACTAATGATCACAACACCATGCACAATCAAGGTATTTACTCATGCAATTCTACATGCTCATGAAAAACATAAAATCTTAAATTTTACTTTTTCATAAAACTAGTCTCTTTTTCTCATCTTCTTCTCACAAATCTTTTGGTTTATTGCGATTTATTTTTCATGATGATTTCAGAGATCCTTTCGGCTGGCAATTTTGTCAGATCAAGAGACTTGGCCAGTCCGAAGACACAATGCCCGTCCTACTTGACAAAATTACGTGCGCCTTTGATCTTTAAATCAAACAAGAAAAATAGTCCAAAATTCCAAAAGAGATTGAGAGGATGATAGAAACAAGAAACCTCAATTTTTCCTACTTAGAAAAATTGTTTGCCATGCATCATGCTATTTACGAAAATAGAGATATGGCATGTGAGCATGAAGAAAACATAAAACATCGTTCGAGTCTTGCAAGTCGCTCTGATACCACTGTTGGGAAACCCCGGGGACTGTTGGGGTATGCCCTTAAGGCTAATGTTTGAGGCCTTGGGATTCCTTCAGTATCATGTATAAACTCATATGTTTATAAAGGCAATGGTTGTTATTCAGTTTGTTACATTGTCTGCTGCAATAAGTGTGCTTCTGAATAATGTCTCAATGCTGTTCAGCTAGGCTGGCATGCTCTATGTCCTTAGTCGAGATATCTTGGTGAACATGAGACAGCCTTGATATGATGGAGACTAATATGTGTTCTAATCTTATAGGATGCTTCGAGCATGGAATAAGATGTAGACTCATGGGTACATTGGATGTACTGGACAGACCCTACTAGGATATTCAATTGCTTGTCACAATGTGAATAATCCTTGTTTGCAACAAGTGGCACATGTCCTCTGACTTGAGATCACTTGTGTTTCTAAATGATGATTGTCATTGTTTTGAGGTAGTTCAATATCATTTGAAACAAAATGGTTATAGACTATCTTGGATAATGATCATGAGTCAGGTTAGGACACTAGTGATAGATATAGGATTGCCGTCTCCTTGATTGGAGTGTGATGTTCTAAAGGGGCCCCCCCTGAATGAGATGATTGAGAAAGTGTATGGCCATACCCAGGTGACTATGTTCATCTGATCTAATCATGCTCATCATATTGGAGCTACAGGCTTGACACGCTTGTCCAATAAGAACATCCAGTGGCAAAGGAAACATGTATGCCTGGTGAAGTGGATTCACACTTGTGCTGTGGTTTGGGTGTAGTCTTGGAAGACTCTTTCCTTTATATCGGGAGACAGTGATGTGTTGCTAGATACCCCTCACTGATCGTGATAACGTAAGTTATCGTTACCGACATTGAAAGGAAACCCTCAGGGTCGCACAATTTGATGATATGGCTTACTTAAGTCAGATCGTGTGGACTGAATTGTTTTGGTTCAGTTTAAAGGAGTTTAAACTCTGATTGTAAGTGAGATCTGGTCTGATCATGTTTGATTGATTAGGGCTTGAGATCGGTAAGCTTCGATCGAGAGATTAGATGCTAGATCAGTGAGATCAAGAGCATCAGGAGATGTACGGTTAGATCTTGAGCCATTTGGTTCGTAGAAGGTCTAGACCATCCCTTGGCCTAATTTGGTTTTTGAACCAAATCTATTTGAACCGGCTCAACATATGAGCACATGGTTCAAGGGTGAAGAGGTGAGGATCGGTTCACTAGGAGTGAACGCATGAAGAGTTAAGTGGTTACTATATTTGGAAGTTGTTTTTTCCAAATTTGAGAGTAACGCCTCCACGTTGAGGTAACGCCTTGACGTTGAAAACATCTCACGCTCTCGCCTCTTCCACGGGACCTCTCTTTTTCGTGTGGTGTTCTTCACTACAAGGAGTGCACTTGACGAGGCCAAGAGACCATCTCATCTCCTTCAAGCGATCAAGGATACCTTGGGCCCTTACTAGCACAAGGAACGCCAAAGGAAGTAGGCGACATCTTCTTGTGTGCGTCTTCTTTGGAGGAGAGCGGCATCACTCTCTACTTCCAAGTCGCCATCCAATCTAATGGCGTTGGTATGATCCCTTTCAGATCTATTCCATTTATATAAGTTAATCATATGAACTACATGCGATCTTGTTGTTGAAACCCCTAGAATCTACTTGCGCCACTTTAGGGTTTTCGCTCCCCCTTGAAGGGGACTCTTCAATTGGTATCAAAGCATGCGGTTTTATGTATGTTCATTTGATTGCTTATATGTGATCCTTGTTTGCGCTTGCTAAGAGTAGATCTAAGCACATGCCGAAAACCTACATGCCAGTTTGTTCATGTTTATGTTTGCGCATGTATGTTGTATGGTGGCGCTTGGATGTTGTTTTTATCAAACCTTATTATATCTTGCGCGCATCACCATTAGATCTAAGTGATGCCTGCTATAAACCCTTAGACGGGTTAGTAGGGTTGAAGTCACCCTCTAGATAAGATCCAAATAGTCTGATCAGACCATCTGACAGCCTAGATGGGTTGACCAGATAGCACCTGTGCGCAAGCACGAGGTGGCTATAGGTCGACTGCATCAAGGGCGTGTAGCGAGGTCTGGTTGAGACAACCATTGAACGCACATGAGTTAGGCCCGGGGTCACACCCGCTTGCCAGAACTCATGAAGGCTGTTCAGCCCTTGACGCATGCATGGTTGACCATTAGGTCAACTCAAGTCAGTTAGGACTTGGTGCATGCAAGGGCAGTGGATCTGACTAGATATGATGAGTGGATCCCTATTAATGGACCGTTGTAAGGTAGTAGGGCTCATAAGACAAATAAAATTGATTCCAAAGGGATTTTGAAAAATTTTATTTTGTTAGTGGATCACATGTTGATTGGATGCCATGTGCTTGTTTATTTCATCTTATGTGGGTTGCCCTTTTTAATGTGTGCTGTGCTGGGGCCTGCGTGCCTGGATTAAAATTGCAAATTAATATTATTGTGATCTGCGTATCACATTTTAATTAATTTATTGTGTAATTGACCTGCGTGTCAATCTTGTCTAGATAGATTAAATTGTAATTTTAATCAGATAAGAGCACAGAGCACACATGGCATTGGCGCATGCAGTAGTGGCTTGACCAGGTGGGAGGTCTAGGGTTCGACCCTAGGACAGGCGCATTTACCTGGTGGGCGCACCAGAGCTGCAGTGGGCGCTTGGGCCCTGGGTTGGGCCAGATGAGATTGTTGGGGTATGCCCTTAAGGCTAATGTTTGAGGCCTTGGGATTCTATGAGTATCATGTATAAACTCTTATGTTTATAAAGGCAATGGTTGTTATTCAGTTTGTTATATTATCTGCTGCAATACATATACTTCTGAATAATGTCTCAAAGCTGTTCATGGGTACATTGGATGTACTGGACAGACCCTACTAGGATATTCAATTGCTTGTCACAATGTGAATAATCCTTGTTTGCGACAAGTGGCACATGTCCTCTGACTTGAGATCACTTGTGTTTCTAAATGATGACTGTCATTGTTTTGAGGTAGTTCAATATCATTTGAAACATAATGGTTATAGACTATCTTGGATAATGATCATGAGTCATGTTAGGGCACTAGTGATAGATATAGGATTGCCGTCTTCTTGTTTAAGGAGTGTGATGTTCTAAAGGGGCCCCCCTGAATGAGATGATTGAGAAAGTGTATGGCCATACCCAGGTGACTATGTTCATCTGATCTAATCATGCTCATCATATTGGAGCTACAGGCTTGACACGCTTGTCCAATAAGAACATCCAGTGGCAAAGGAATCATGTATGCCTAGTGAAGTGGATTCACACTTGTGCTGTGGTTTGGGTGTAGTCTTGGAAGACTCTTTCTTTTATATCGGGAGACAGTGATGTGTTGCTAGATACCCCTCACTGATCGTGATAACGTAAGTTATCGTTACCGACATTTAAAGGAAACCCTTAGGGTCGCACAATTTGATGATATGGCTTACTTAAGTCAGATCGTGTGGACTGAATTGTTTGAGTTCAGTTTAAAGGGATTTAATCTCTGATTGTAAGTGAGATCTGGTCTGATCATGTTTGATTGATTAGGGCTTAAGATCGGTAAGCTTAGATCGAGAGAGTTGATGCTAGATCGGTAAGATCAAGAGTATCAGGAGATGAACGGTCAGATCCTGAACCTTAGGGTTTAAGGTGATCTGGATCGAGGCTTGGTTTGATTTGGTTTTTAAACCAAATCAACTTGAACCGCTCATTAATTGAGCGCATGGTTCAAAGGGGGCATGTTGCGATTCATTCACTTGGCGTGAATGAGAGAACGTGGGGTGTGGTTTCTAATTTTAGAAACCATGATCTCAAAAGAGACCACGCTTCTTGTTCGAGCATAGAAGCCCTATTCTCGCCGCTCGCCTATCTCTCTGGACGACATTTTCTCTCGTGGTGAAGGAGACTCACGACTTGGAGGAAATTCGGCCAAACACCTCATCCCTTACACGACAAGGTCACTTGGAGATCCTTGCTAGCACAAGGAGCGTCCAAGGAGCAAGCCATTGATCATCTTGTGTGCGACGCTTTGGAGGAGAGCCCTGTCGCCATCTTCTTCCTAGACGCCAATCGAACCGATGGCAATGGTATGAATCCATACTCGAACAAGTTGATCATATATTTGCGAAAGATCTATTGAAACCCATGCTTCCGCTTGATAAAATTTTATGCGCCACCTATCTGGGTTTCGCCCCCTAGTTACAGGGGATCCTTTCAATTGGTATCAGAGCGAAAGGTTATCGTTTGAATCATATGATTGCTTGAAGATAATGTGTGATCCATGTTTATGCTTATGCTTAGATCTAAGTTTTCATGCGAAAATACATGTATGATGTTTGTTACTTCTTGGCGCATGTATTGGCGCATGTTGTTCTTTTGTCAAAGAAAAACTTAACTTGCGCGCCTATCATTAGACTAAGCGCCTGCTATAAACCCTTAGACGGGTTGATGGGGTTGAAGTCATCCTCTAGGTTAGATCCAATAGTCTGATCCGACCATCTGACAGCCTAGATGGGTCGACCAGATGGCACCCATGCGCAAGCATGAGGTGGCTATAGGTCGACTGCATCACAGGCATGTAGCGAGGTCTGGTTGAGACAACTGGTGAACGCACATGAGTTAGGCCCGGGTTCACACCCGCTTGCCAGAACCCATGATGGTTGTTCAGCCCTTGGCGCATGCATAGTTGACCACTGGGTCGACTCAAGTCAGTTAGGACTTGGTGCATGCAAGGGCAGTGGATCTGACTAGACATGATGAGTGGATCCCTATCAATGGACCGTTGTAAGGTTGTAGGGCACATAAGAAAAGTAAAATTGATGCCAATGGGGTTTTCGAAATTTTATTTTCTTATGTTGGATCGCATGATGTTTGTAAGCATATGTTTGTTTATTTAATCTTGTGTGGGCTGCCCATGTTTAATGTGTGCTGTGCTGGGGCCTGCGTGCCTGGAATTTAAATGTAAATAAATATATTTATTGTGATCTGCGCATCACTTTTCATTTAAATTATAAAGTGTAATTGACCTGCGAGTCAATCTTGTCTAGATAGATTAATTTGTAAATTAATCAGACAAGAGCACAGAGCACACTTGGCAGAGGCGCATGCAGCAGTGGCTTGACCAGGTGGGAGGTCCAGGGTTCGACTCTGGGACCAGGCGCATTTTCCCTGGTAGGCGCACCTGAGCTGCAGATGGCGCTTGGGCCCTGGTTTGGGCCGGATGAGCAGCAAAAGACCCATGAAGAAAAGCAAGTGAAGACTTAAGTTTAATTTAAGGTCTAACTTAGGCTTAATGGGCTTTTACCACATAAGATCAGCATGCTTTCTATTTATTGCTTTTATAATTAGAATTGCATGAGTTTATCTTCTGCTATCACCATAGGAATTGCATGATAGTCAAGAAGATAAAAGACCGTTAAAATCCAACGCTAAAATATCAAGCTCGTAAGCCTTCTGACGCGAAACCTCACTGTTCTGATTATCGTTGGAGCCGTGTTGTACCCACTCAGTGGGCACGTCCATCTATCTTCAGACGGTGCGGGATTACACCTGCGTGTTACAGAGAAGGGATTTATCGCTTCTCGTTGCTCAGCATAGCACGTGGTGGTCCAGGGAGTAGGTCGGGTCAGCTTGACCATGTAGGCTACATATGTGGCGCATATGGTAGCACATGGAGGCAGCCATCTGTGGGATCAGAGACTGTGTTGTACCAACTCAGTTGGCACAGTCAGCTGGATTGCCAAGATGAAGGGGAATCGCACGGGTTGGCGATTGGCTGGGACAGCCTACCAGAGACTAGTGCTTGTACTCTCTGTGCATCTTATCTCGCCTGAGCGGGACGCGGAGACCAAGTATGAAATCTGGATCCCATCATACTAAAAGAGTTCTACTCTTTCGGGCTGTTTTTCCTGGATTTTTCAGCCAGATAAAATAGTGAGAAAAGAATCTTTCTTAAGTCCTGGATTGATTCTGAACATTGATACTGACCTTGCTGTTCTTGCATTGTTGTAGATTCCTGCGGCAACGAACACCATGAGCTTCAATGTGCGATCCCTACTGGAAAGGGAGAAGTTTACTGGGCCGAACTTCTCAGACTGGTACGGACACCTTAAGATTGTTCTTAAGGCAGAGAGGAAACTGTATGTCCTTGAGACGGCTATACCGCCTCAGCCCGCTCCGAACGCCGCAAGGGCGGTTCGGGATGCCTATGAAAAGCATGTCAATGATAGCATTGATGTCGCTTGCCTGATGCTAGCGTCTATGACGCCACCGCTGCAGCGTCAGCATGAGGATATGTCTGCTATACAAATTATAGCAAACCTCAAGATGCTGTATGCTGCACAGGCGAGGACTGAGCGCTATAACTTGACCAAGCTTTTCTTTCAGAGCAAACTGGCTGAAGGGAGTCTAGTGGGAGCTCACGTGCTCAAGATGATTGGGCACAAGGAGGCTCTAGAGAAACTGGGGCACACCATCAATCAGGAGCTTGCTGTAGACATTATTCTGCAGTCTCTCCCGCCCTCTTTCGATGCGTTCATCATTAACTTTAATATGAACAAAATCGATTGTACTCCGGCAGAGCTGCTGAATATGCTCTTGACTACTGAGGAGACTCTGAAGGGAAAGCCTTCAACCTCTGTCTTGATGTTTCCTTCTAGGAACAAGAAGAAGGGGAAGAAGGGCAAGACCCCTGTCAAGAGCTACAGCAAGGCTCTGAAGCAAAAGGTCAAGCGGTCGAAGGAATACAGATGTTTCCACTGTGGCCAGCTGGGTCACTGGAAAAAGGACTGTAAAGCGCTCCAAGGAGACAAGAGGGGAAGCATTGCTTCTGGCTTAGGTATATACGTGACGGAAGTCATGGTTTCATCTTCTTCTATTTCATGGGTGTTGGACACTGCATGTGGAGTTCACATTTGTTCAAATGTACAGGAACTCAAGAGAAGAAGACAGGTGGGACAGCATGAGGTGGACCTACGAGTTGGAAATGGGGCACGGGTTGCTGCTGTTGCTGTAGGAGACTATTTCATCTCTTTACCAACTGGACTTGTATTGGAACTAGACAATTGTTACTTTGTTCCCAGCATTAATAAAAATATTATCTCCATTCCTGCTCTTGTCAGGAAGGGGTTTTCCTTTGAATGCAATATTTCAAAGTGTGTTCTATCTTTAGATAATATTGTTTATGCTACTGGTTCAATTAACAATGGGTTATTCATGTTGGACATGGAATGTTCTATACACAATATTGATAATAAGAAAGCCAAATATGCTGATGACAGCACCTTGCTATGGCATAGTCGTTTAGGTCATATTAACAAGAAACGCATTAAGCGGTTGCATGATTATGGACTGCTGGGATCATTCTCCTATGAGGAGATTGATACATGCAAAGCTTGTTTGATGGGCAAAATGACGAAGTCGCCTTTTCCTCACAAAGGTCAAAGGACTTCAGGTTTACTTGACCTTATACACAGTGATGTGTGTGGGCCTTTTAGTAAACATGCCAGAGGTGGCTATCAGTACTTCATTACCTTCACTGATGATTTCAGTAGATATGGGTATGTCTATCTTATGAGACATAAAAGTGAATCTTTTGACAAGTTCAAAGAGTTCAAAAATGAAGTACAGAATCAGCTTGGCCGAAATATCAAGGCACTTTGTTCTGATCGAGGTGGAGAATACCTAAGTCAAGAGTTTACTGACTATTTGAAGGAGTGTGGGATTATCTCACAGCTCACTCCGCCAGGAACACCGCAATGGAATGGTGTGTCCGAGAGGAGAAATAGAACGTTACTTGATATGGTTCGTTCTATGATGAGTCAGGCTACTCTACCTTACTCCTTTTGGGGATTTGCACTGGAGACAGCTGCAAAGGTACTAAACCGAGTGCCATCTAAGGCAGTTTCAAAGACCCCATATGAATTATGGTATGGGAAACAGCCTAGCTTGACATTTATCAGGATCTGGGGCTGCGAGGCTTATGTTAAAAAGCTCGCCTCTGGAAAACTAGAGAGCAGATCTGAGAAATGTATCTTTGTCGGTTACCCTAAGGAAACTAAGGGTTATTATTTCTACGATCCCAAAGAGAACAAGGTGTTTGTTGCTCGGACGGCCATTTTTCTTGAGAAGGAGTTTCTTCTGCAAGAGGCCAGTGGGAGAGAAATAAAGCTGGATGAGAATCCAGAGGAAGGACAAAGTGGTCAAGCACAGTTGGATGAGCCTGAGCCGGTAGAACAGGTTACTAAACAACCTGAGGCTCAGATATCACGGGAGCCGCGAAGATCGGGAAGGATCCGTCGACAGCCTGAGTGCTATGACGGAGTCTACATCATTGATAATGATGAACCCCTCACTTATGCGGATGCGGTCAGTGGACCGGATTCAGCGAGATGGCTTGAAGCTATGCGCGCCGAGATGGACTCCATGTCAGATAACCAAGTCTGGGATTTGGTTGATCCGCCTCCGGGAGTAATCCCTATAGGCTGTAAATGGATCTTCAAGAAGAAGATTGACATGGATGGTAACATGGTTACCTATAAAGGCAGGCTAGTTGCGAACGGTTTCAAACAAATCTATGGGATAGATTATGATGAAACTTTCTCACCTGTAGCTATGTTTAAGTCTATTCGGATTTTTTTCGCGATAGCAGCATATTATGATTATGAGATCTGGCAAATGGATGTGAAGACTGCTTTCCTTAATGGAAATTTGCAGGAGGATGTGTTTATGACACAACCTAAAGGTTTCACTAATCCATCAGATCGTCATAAAATATGCAAGTTAAAGAAGTCCATTTATGGACTGAAACAAGCATCGAGAAGCTGGAATATTCGTTTTGATGAATCAATCTCTGAATTTGGTTTCATCAAGAACGAGGATGACCCGTGTGTATATAAGAGGTTTAGTGGGAGTGTGATTACTTTCCTAGTCCTCTACGTCGATGATATCTTGATCATTGGAAACGATATTCCTGAAATGCATGCGGTTAAATCATGGTTAAGAAAATGTTTCCAGATGAAAGATTTAGGAGAAGCAGCCTATGTATTAGGTGTGAAGATCTACAGGGATAGATCTAAGAGGCTTCTCGGGCTGTGCCAGAGTACTTACATTGATAAAGTCCTGGAGAGATTTCATTTAGAGAATTCTAAAAGAGGATATCTTCCAGTCAGACATGGTCTGAATCTTTCGAAGAGTCAGTGTCCACAAACACAGACTGAGAAAGATGAAATGGACAATACGCCTTATGCTTCGGCTATTGGATCCATTATGTATGCGATGTTGTGTACTCGCCCAGACGTCGCTTACGGGTTAAGCGTGACCAGTCGGTTCCAAAGTAATCCAGGTATGGCGCACTGGATTGCAGTCAAGAACATTTTAAAATATCTTCGGAGGACCAAAGATATGTTCTTGGTGTATGGTGGTCAGGAAGAACTCAGTATAGAAGGATATACTGACGCTTCGTTCCAGTCTGACCAGGATGATTTCCGATCGCAATCAGCCTATGTTTTTAGCTTGAATGGAGGAGCAGTGGTGTGGAAAAGTTTCAAACAGTCAATCGTTGCTGATTCCACAACAGAAGCCGAGTATGTTGCAACCTCGGAAGCATCCAAGGAGGCAGTGTGGATTCGTAAGTTCGTTCAAGAACTTGGTGTTGTTCCTTCGAGTGCAGATCCTTTGGTTATCTTCTGTGATAACACTGGAGTAATTGCACAAGCAAAGGAACCACGGTCGCACCAGAAGTCCAAGCACATACAGAGACGGTTTCACTTGATCAGGGAGATCATAGATCGTGGCGAGATCAAAGTCTGCAAGGTTCATACAGATGACAATCTGGCTGACCCGCTTACAAAGCCTCTGGCGCAGCAGAAGCATGAGAAGCACTGTAATAATATGGGTTTGAGATTTCTCAACCATTAGATTAAGTGCAAGTGGGAGATTGTTGGGGTATGCCCTTAAGGCTAATGTTTGAGGCCTTGGGATTCTATGAGTATCATGTATAAACTCTTATGTTTATAAAGGCAATGGTTGTTATTCAGTTTGTTATATTATCTGCTGCAATACATATACTTCTGAATAATGTCTCAAAGCTGTTCAGCTAGGCTGACATGCTATATGTCCTTAGTCGAGATATCTTGGTGAACATGAGACAGCCTTGATATGATTAAGACTAATATGTGTTCTAATCTTATAGGATGCTTCGAGCATGGAATAAGATGTAGACTCATGGGTACATTGGATGTACTGGACAGACCCTACTAGGATATTCAATTGCTTGTCACAATGTGAATAATCCTTGTTTGCGACAAGTGGCACATGTCCTCTGACTTGAGATCACTTGTGTTTCTAAATGATGATTGTCATTGTTTTGAGGTAGTTCAATATCATTTGAAACATAATGGTTATAGACTATCTTGGATAATGATCATGAGTCATGTTAGGGCACTAGTGATAGATATAGGATTGCCGTCTTCTTGTTTAAGGAGTGTGATGTTCTAAAGGGGCCCCCCTGAATGAGATGATTGAGAAAGTGTATGGCCATACCCAGGTGACTATGTTCATCTGATCTAATCATGCTCATCATATTGGAGCTACAGGCTTGACACGCTTGTCCAATAAGAACATCCAGTGGCAAAGGAATCATGTATGCCTAGTGAAGTGGATTCACACTTGTGCTGTGGTTTGGGTGTAGTCTTGGAAGACTCTTTCTTTTATATCGGGAGACAGTGATGTGTTGCTAGATACCCCTCACTAATCGTGATAACGTAAGTTATCGTTACCGACATTTAAAGGAAACCCTTAGGGTCGCACAATTTGATGATATGGCTTACTTAAGTCAGATCGTGTGGACTGAATTGTTTGAGTTCAGTTTAAAGGGATTTAATCTCTGATTGTAAGTGAGATCTGGTCTGATCATGTTTCATTGATTAGGGCTTAAGATCGGTAAGCTTAGATCGAGAGAGTTGATGCTAGATCGGTAAGATCAAGAGTATCAGGAGATGAACGGTCAGATCCTGAACCTTAGGGTTTAAGGTGATCTGGATCGAGGCTTGGTTTGATTTGGTTTTTAAACCAAATCAACTTGAACCGCTCATTAATTGAGCGCATGGTTCAAAGGGGGCATGTTGCGATTCATTCACTTGGCGTGAATGAGAGAACGTGGGGTGTGGTTTCTAATTTTAGAAACCATGATCTCAAAAGAGACCACGCTTCTTGTTCGAGCATAGAAGCCCTATTCTCGCCGCTCGCCTATCTCTCTAGACGACATTTTCTCTCGTGGTGAAGGAGACTCACGACTTGGAGGAAATTCGGCCAAGCACCTCATCCCATACACGACAAGGTCACTTGGAGATCCTTGCTAGCACAAGGAGCGTCCAAGGAGCAAGCCGTTGATCATCTTGTGTGCGGCGCTTTGGAGGAGAGCCCTGTCGCCATCTTCTTCCTAGACGCCAATCGAACCGATGGCAATGGTATGAATCCATACTCAAACAAGTTGATCATATATTTGCGAAAGATCTATTGAAACCCATGCTTCCGCTTGATAAAATTTTATGCGCCACCTATCTGGGTTTCGCCCCCTAGTTACAGGGGATCCTTTCAGAGATGCAAAAGACCCATGAAGAAAGCTCAAGTGAAGACTTAAGTCAAAATTAAGGTCTTACTTAGGGTTAATGGGCTTTTACCACATAAGATAAGCATGCTTTCTACTTATCATTTTTATAATTAGAAGTGCATGATTTGTTTATCTTCTGCTATCACCATAGGGTTTGCATGATAGTTAAGAAGATAAAAGACCGTTAAAATCCAACGCTAAAATATCAAGCTCGTAAGCCTTCTGACGCGAAACCTCACTGTTCTCACTATCGTTGGAGCCGTGTTGTACCCACTCAGTGGGCACGTCCATCTATCTTCAGACGGTGTGTGATTTCACCTGCGTGTTACAGAGAAGGGATTAATCGCTTCTCGTTGCTCAGCATAGCACGTGGTGGTCCAGGGAGTAGGTCGGGTCAGCTTGACCATGTAGGCTACATATGTGGTGCATATGGTAGCTATATGGAGGCAGCCATCTGTGGGATCAGAGACTGTGTTGTACCAACTCAGTTGGCACAGTCGGCTGGATCGCCCAGATGAAGGGGAATCGCACGGGTTGGCGATTGGCAGGGACTGCCTACCAGAAATTAGTGCTTGTACTCTCTGTGCATCTTATCTCGCCTGAGCGGGACGCGGAGACCAAGTATGAAATCTGGATCCCATCTCACTAAAAGAGTTTTACTCTTTCGGGCTGTTGTGCTAGATTTTTCAGCCAGATAAAATAGTGAGAAAAGAATCATTCTTAAGTCCTGAATTGATTCTTAACATTGATACTGACCTTGCTGTTCTTGCATTGTTGTAGATTCCTGCAGCAACGAACACCATGAGCTTCAATGTGCGATCCCTACTGGAAAGGGAGAAGTTTGCTGGGCCAAACTTCTTAGACTGGTACGGACACCTTAAGATTGTTCTTAAGGCTGAGAGGAAACTGTATGTCCTCGAGACGGCTGTACCGCCTCAACCCGCTGCGAACGCCGTAAGGGCGGTTCGCGATGCCTATGAAAAGCATGTCAATGATAGCATTGATGTCGCTTGCCTGATGCTAGCGTCTATGACGCCACTGCTGCAGCGTCAGCATGAGGATATGTCTGCTATGGAAATGATAGCAAACCTCAAGATGCTATATGCTGCACAGGCGAGGACTGAGCGCTATAATTTGACCAAGCTTTTCTTTCAGAGCAAACTGGCTGAAGGGAGTCCAGTGGGAGCTCATGTGCTCAAGATGATTGGGCACAAAGATGAAAGTCCCCTTAATCTAGGGGGCCGAAACCCTAAGGGAGGCGCATATAAAAATTCGCATAGGAAGCTAGGGTTTCAAGAGATCTTAATATATCATATGATCAACTTTCGAATGCTAGTATAGAAGAGAAAGATCCATACCATCGCCATCTCTTGGATGGTGTCTTGGAAGCAGAGAGCGAGAGGATCTCCTCCAAAGGATGCGCACACAAGATGAAGAAGCCGCCTACTCCCTTGGTGCTCCTTGTGCTAGCAAGGTTCCAAGAGGTGCTTGTCGTATGGAAAGAAAGAGATGATTTCTGCTTGGCCGAATCCTCTCCTAGAGACTTGAAGTCGTCACCACACAAGAGTGTGTCGAGAGAGAAGGGCGAGAGGCAAGAATAGAGCTTTCCTTTTTCGTGAACGTGAGGCGTGGTCACGTTTAGAGAAGTGCTATCTAAAAATAGCAAAGTCTCCAATTCATGCGACCATGAATTTTCCTTAACGCTATTAGCTCTCCCCTTTGAACCATGCGCTCATATGATGAGCCGGTTCAAGTTGGTTCGGTTCAAGAAACCAAATAAGCCAAGCAACTAGTCCAGATCATAATAAACCCATAAGGCTTAAGATCTGACCGTTGATCTCTTGATGCTCCTGATCTCACTGATCTAGCATCTATTCTCTCGATCGAAGCTTACCGATCTCAAGCCCTAATCAATCAAACATGATCAGACCAGATCTCACTTACAATCAGAGACTAAATTCCTTTAAACTGAACTTAAACAATTCAGTCCACACGATCTGACTTAAGTAAGCCATATCATCAAATTGTGCGACCCTGAGGGTTTCCTTTAAATGTCGGTAACGATAACTTACGTTATCACGAACAGTGAGGGGTATCTAGCAACACATCACTGTCTCCCGATATAAAGAAAAGAGTCTTCCAAGACTACACCCAAACAACAGCACAAGTGTGAATCAACTCACTAGGCATACATGATTCCTTTGCCACTGGATGTTCTTATTGGACAAGCGTGTCAAGCTTGTAACTCCAATATGATGAGCATGATTAGATCAGATGAACACAGTCACCTGGGTATGGCCATACACTTTCTCAATCATCTCATCCAGGGGGCCCCTTTAGAACATCACACTCTAATTAAAGAGACGGCAATCCTTTGTCTATCACTAATGCCCTAACATGACTCAAGCTCACCATCCAAGATAGTCTATAACCATTATGTTTCAAATGATATTGAACTACCTCAAAACAATGACAATCATCATTTAGAAACACAAGCGATCTCAAGTCAGAGGAAATGTGCCACTTGTCGCATTCAAGGATTATTCACATTGTGACAGACAATTGAATATCCTAGTAGGGTCTGTCCAGTACATCCAATGTACCCATGAGTCTACATCTTATTCCATGCTCGAAGCATCCTATAAGATTAGAACACATATTAGTCTTAACCATATCAAGGCTGTCTCATGTTCACCAAGATATCTCGACTAAGGACTTATAGCATGTCAGCCTAGCTGAACAGCATTTGAGACATTATTCAGAAGAACACTTATTGCAGCAGACAATGTAACAAACTGAATAACAACCATGCCTATATAAATATAAGAGTTTATTACATGATACTGATACAATCCCAAGGCCTCAAACATTAGCCTTAAGGGCATACCCCAACAAAAGAGGCTCTAGAGAAACTGGGGCATACCATCAATCAGGAGCTTGCTGTAGACATTATTCTGCAGTCTCTCCCGGCCTCCTTCGATCCGTTCATTATTAATTTTAATAAGAACAAGATCGACTGTACTCCGGCAGAGTTGCTGAATATGCTCTTGACTACAGAGGAAACTCTAAAGGGCAAGCCTTCAACCTCTGTCTTGATGTTTCCTTCCAGGAACAAGAAGAAGGGGAAGAAGGGCAAAGCCCCTGTCAAGAATTACAACAAGGCTCTGAAACAAAAGGTTAAGCGGTCGAAGGAATACAGATGTTTCCACTGTGGCCAGCTGGGTCACTGAAAAAGGACTGTAAAGCGCTCCAAGGAGACAAGAAGGGAAGCATCGCTTCTGGCTCAGGTATTTTCGTGACTGAAGTCATGATATCCTCTTCTTCTATTTCATGGGTGTTGGACACTGCATGTGGAGTTCACATTTGTTCAAATGTACAGGAACTCAAGAGAAGAAGACAGGTGGGACAGCATGAGGTGGACCTATGAGTTGGAAACGGGGCACGGGTTGCTGCTGTTGCTGTAGGAGAATATTACATCTCATTTCCATCTGGTCTTGTATTAGAACTAAACAATTGTTACTTTGTACCAAGCATTACTAAAAATATTATCTCCATTCCTGCTCTTGTCAGGAAAGGTTTTTCCTTTGAATGCAATATTTCAAAGTGTGTTCTTTCTTTAGATAATATTGTTTATGCTTCTGGATCAATTAACAATGGGTTATTCATGTTGGACATGGAATGTTCTATACAAAATATTGATAATAAGAAAGCCAAGTATGCTGATGACAGCACCTTGTTATGGCATAGTCGTTTAGGCCATATTAACAAGAAACGCATTAAGCGGTTGCATGATCATGGACTGCTGGGATCATTCTCCTATGAGGAGATTGATACATGCAAAGCTTGTTTAATGGGCAAAATGACGAAGTCTCCTTTTCCTCACAAAGGTCAAAGGGCTTCAGGTTTACTTGACCTTATACACAGTGATGTGTGTGGGCCATTTAGTAAACATGCCAGAGGTGGCTATTTGTACTTCATTACCTTTACTGATGATTTCAGTAGATATGGGTATGTCTATCTAATGAGACATAAGAGTGAATCTTTTGACAAGTTTAAAGAGTTCAAAAATGAAGTACAGAATCAGCTAGGCCGAAATATCAAGGCACTTCATTCTGATCGAGGTGGTGAAAACCTAAGTCGAGAATTTACTGACTATCTGAAGGAGTGTGGGATTATCTCACAGCTCACTCCGCCAGGAACACCGCAATGGAATGGTGTGTCCGAGAGGAGAAATAGAACATTACTTGATATGGTTCGTTCTATGATGAGTCAGGCTACTCTACCTTACTCCTTTTGGGGATTTGCACTGGAAACAGCTGCAAAGGTACTAAACCGAGTGCCATCCAAGGCAGTTTCAAAGACTCCATATGAGTTATGGTATGGGAAACAGCCTAGCTTGACATTTATCAAGATCTGGGGTTGCGAGGCTTATGTCAAAAAGCTCGCCTCTGGGAAACTAGAGAGCAGATCTGAGAAATGCATATTTGTCGGTTACCCTAAGGAAACTAAGGGTTATTATTTCTACGATCCAAAAGAGAACAAGGTATTTGTTGCTCGGACGGCCATTTTTCTTGAGAAGGAGTTTCTTCTGCAAGAGGCCAATGGGAGAGAAATAAAACTGGATGAGAATCCAGAAGAAGGACAAAGTAGTCAAGCACAGTTGGATGAGCCTGAGCCAGTTGAGCAGGTTATTGAACAACCTGAGGCTCAGATATCACGGGAACCACGAAGATCGGGAAGGATCCGTCGACAGCCTGAGCGCTATGACGGAGTCTACATCATTGATCATGATGAGCCCCTTACTTATACGGATGCGGTCAGTGGACCGGATTCAGCTAGATGGCTTGAAGCTATGCGAGCCGAGATGGACTCCATGTCAGATAACCAAGTCTGGGATTTGGTTGATCCGCCTCCGGGAGTAATCCCTATAGGCTATAAATGGATCTTCAAGAAGAAGATTGACATGGATGGTAACGTGGTTACCTATAAAGGCAGGCTAGTTGTGAAAGGTTTCAAACAAATCTACGGGATAGATTATGATGAAACTTTCTCTCCTGTAGCCATGTTCAAGTCTATTCGGATTATACTTGCGATAGCGGCATATTATGATTATGAGATCTGGCAAATGGATGTGAAGACTGCTTTCCTTAATGGAAAACTGGATGAGGATGTGTATATGACACAACCTGAAGGTTTCACTAATCCATCGGATCGTCATAAAATATGCAAGTTAAAGAAGTCCATTTATGGACTTAAACAAGCATCTAGAAGCTGGAATATTCGTTTTGATGAATCAATCTGTGAATTTGGTTTCATCAAGAATGAAGATGACCCGTGTGTATATAAGAGGTTTAGTGGGAGCGTGATTACTTTCCTAATCCTCTACGTCGATGATATCTTAATCATTGGAAACGATATTCCTGAACTGCATGCTGTCAAAGCATGGTTAAGAAAATGTTTCCAGATGAAAGATCTAGGAGAAGCAGCCTATGTGTTAGGTGTGAAGATCTACAGGGATAGATCTAAGAGGCTTCTCGGGCTGTGCCAGAGTACTTACATCGATAAAGTCCTGGAGAGATTCCATTTAGAGAATTCTAAAAGAGGATATCTTCCAGTCAGACATGGTCTGAATCTTTCAAAGAGTCAGTGTCCACAAACACAGACTGAGAAAGATGAAATGGACAATACGCCTTATGCTTCGGCTATTGGGTCCATTATGTATGCGATGTTGTGTACTCGCCCAGACGTCGCTTACGGGTTAAGCGTGACTAGTCGATTCCAAAGTAATCCAGGTCAGGCGCACTGGATTGCAGTCAAGAACATTTTAAAATATCTGCGGAGGACCAAAGATATGTTCTTGGTATATGGTGGTCAGGAAGAACTCAGTATAGAAGGATATACTGACGCTTCGTTCCAATCGGACTAGGATGATTTCCGATCGCAATCAGGCTATGTTTTTAGCTTGAATGGAGGAGCAGTGGTGTGGAAAAGTTTCAAACAGTCTATTGTTGCTGATTCCACAACAGAAGCCGAGTATGTTGCAGCCTCAGAAGCATCTAAGGAGGCAGTGTGGATTCGAAAGTTCGTTCAAGAACTTGGTGTTGTTCCTTCAAGTGCTGATCCTTTGGTTATCTTCTGTGATAACACTGGAGCAATCGCACAAGCAAAGGAACCACGGTCGCACCAGAAGTCCAAGCACATACAGAGACGGTTTCATTTGATCCGGGAGATCATTGATCGAGGCGAGATCAAAGTCTGCAAGGTTCATAAAGATGACAATCTGGCTGACCCGCTTACCAAGCCTCTGGCGCAGCAGAAGCATGAGAAGCACTGTAATAATATGGGTTTGAGATTTCTCAACCATTAGATTAAGTGCAAGTGGGAGATTGTTGGGGTATGCCCTTAAGGCTAATGTTTGAGGCCTTGGGATTCTTTCAGTATCATGTATAAACTCATATGTTTATAAAGGCAATGGTTGTTATTCAGTTTGTTACATTGTCTGCTGCAATAAGTGTGCTTCTGAATAATGTCTCAATGCTGTTCAGCTAGGCTGACATGCTCTATGTCCTTAGTCGAGATATCTTGGTGAACATGAGACAGCCTTGATATGATGGAGACTAATATGTGTTCTAATCTTATAGGATGCTTCGAGCATGGAATAAGATGTAGACTCATGGGTACATTGGATGTACTGGACAGACCCTACTAGGATATTCAATTGCTTGTCACAATGTGAATAATCCTTGTTTGCAACAAGTGGCACATGTCCTCTGACTTGAGATCACTTGTGTTTCTAAATGATGATTGTCATTGTTTTGAGGTAGTTCAATATCATTTGAAACATAATGGTTATAGACTATCTTGGATAATGATCATGAGTCAGGTTAGGACACTAGTGATAGATATAGGATTGCCGTCTCCTTGATTGGAGTGTGATGTTCTAAAGGGGCCCCCCTGAATGAGATGATTGAGAAAGTGTATGGCCATACCCAGGTGACTATGTTCATCTGATCTAATCATGCTCATCATATTGGAGCTACAGGCTTGACACGCTTGTCCAATAAGAACATCCAGTGGCAAAGGAAACATGTATGCCTGGTGAAGTGGATTCACACTTGTGCTGTGGTTTGGGTGTAGTCTTGGAAGACTCTTTCCTTTATATCAGGAGACAGTGATGTGTTGCTAGATACCCCTCACTGATCGTGATAACGTAAGTTATCGTTACCGATATTTAAAGGAAACCCTCAGGGTCGCACAATTTGATGATATGGCTTACTTAAGTCAGATCGTGTGGACTGAATTGTTTTGGTTCAGTTTAAAGGAGTTTAAACTCTGATTGTAAGTGAGATCTGGTCTGATCATGTTTGATTGATTAGGGCTTGAGATCGGTAAGCTTCGATCGAGAGATTAGATGCTAGATCGGTGAGATCAAGAGCATCAGGAGATGTACGGTTAGATCTTGAGCCATTTGGTTCGTAGAAGGTCTAGACCATCCCTTGGCCTAATTTGGTTTTTGAACCAAATCTATTTGAACCGGCTCAACATATGAGCGCATGGTTCAAGGGTGAAGAGGTGAGGATCGGTTCACTAGGAGTGAACGCATGAAGAGTTAAGCGGTTACTATATTTGGAAGTTGTTTTTTCCAAATTTGAGAGTAACGCCTCCACGTTGAGGTAACGCCTTGACGTTGAAAACATCTCACGCTCTCGCCTCTTCCACGAGACCTCTCTTTTTCGTGTGGTGTTCTTCACGACAAGGAGTGCACTTGACGAGGCCAAGAGACCATCTCATCTCCTTCAAGCGATCAAGGATACCTTGGGCCCTTACTAGCACAAGGAACGCCAAAGGAAGTAGGCGACATCTTCTTGTGTGCGTCTTCTTTGGAGGAGAGCGGCATCACTCTCTACTTCCAAGTCGCCATCCAATCTAATGGCGTTGGTATGATCCCTTTCAGATCTATTCCATTTATATAAGTTAATCATATGAACTACATGCGATCTTGTTGTTGAAACCCCTAGAATCTACTTGCGCCACTTTAGGGTTTTCGCTCCCCCTTGAAGGGGACTCTTCAGGGACATTTTATAATTTTCAGAGTCATAGACATACATTTTACTGTTGGGGTATGCCCTTAAGGCTAATGTTTGAGGCCTTGGGATTGTATCAGTATCATGTAATAAACTCTTATGTTTATAAAGGCATGGTTGTTATTCAGGTTGTTATATTGTCTGCTGCAATAATTGTACTTCTGAATAATGTCTCAAACCTGTTTAGCTGGGCTAACATGCTATAATGTCCTTAGTCGAGATATCTTGGTGAACATGAGACAGCCTTGATGTGGTTAAGACTAATATGTGTTCTAATCTTATAGGATGCTTCGAGCATGGAATAAGATGTAGACTCATGGGTACATTGGATGTACTGGACAGACCCTACTAGCATATTCAATTGTTTGTCACAATGTGAATAATCCTTGATTGCGACAAGTGGCACATTTCCTCTGACTTGAGATCACTTGTGTTTCTAAATGATGATTGTCATTGTTTTGAGTTAGTTCAATATCATTTGAAACATAATGATTATAGACTATCTTGGATGGTGAGCTTGAGTCAGGTTAGGGCACTAGTGATAGACAAAGGATTGTCGTCTCCTTGTTTAAGGAGTGTGATGTTCTAAAGGGGCCCCCTGGATGAGATGATTGAGAAAGTGTATGGCCATACCCAGATGACTATGTTCATCTGTTCTAATCATACTTATCATATTGGAGCTACAAGCTTGACACGCTTGTCCAATAAGAACATCCAGTGGCAAAGGAAACATGCATGCCTTGTGAGTTTGATTCACACTTGTGCTGTGGTTTGGGTGTAGTCTTGGAAGACTCTTTTCTTTATATCGGGAGACAGTGATGTGTTGCTAGATACCCCTCACTGATCGTGATAACGTGAGTTATCGTTACCGACATTTAAAGGAAACCCTCAGGGTCGCACAATTTGATGATATGGCTTACTTAAGTCAGATCGTGTGGACTGAATTGTTCAGGTTCAGTTTAAAGGGATTTAATCTCTGATTGTAAGTGAGATCTGGTCTAATCATGTTTGATTGATTAGGGCTTGAGATCGGTAAGCTTCGATCGAGAGATTGGATGCTAGATCAGTGAGATCAGAAGCATCAAGAGATCAACGGTCAGATCAAGAGCCTTAGGGTTTAATGTGATCTGGACTGATTGCTTGGTTTATTTGGTTATTAAACCAAACCAAATTAAACCAGCTCATTGGTTGAGCGCATGGTTCAAATTGAGAGGAGTTTGCGATTGGGGTAAACCCATGATCGCATGTGAGTGAGTGGCTTTCTATTTTTAGAAAGCATGATCACATACGTGACCATTACTCACGTTCACGCCTAAGGCGCTCTACTCTCTCGCCTCTCCTCCTCTCTTGTCGCCAACTTGAGTTATTCATTTTTTGGCACTCTCGTGTGGTGAAGAGATTGACGCAAGGAGAAGGAAGTAATCGCCAAGCAAAGGAGATCTCTCCCCTTCCATTCAACAACGACTTCTTGGAACCTTGCTAGCACAAGGAGCACCAAGGAAGAGTAGGCGACACCAATTGTGTGCGTCACCTTTGGAGAAGGAGCACTTGCGCCTTTCCTTCCAAGACACCATCTAAGCGATGGCAATGGTGAGAATCGTTTATGGAATTAAAGTTGAACATATTATGTGCATAGATCCTTGAAACCCCTTCCGCTGCATCAAAAATTTTCATATGCGCCTCCTATAGGGTTTCGCCCCCTTAGTTAGGGGACTTTCAATTGGTATCAGAGCAGGTTATTGCATGCTAATATGTTTGCTTTCTTTGTGATCCTATGCATTGATCTATATGTTACATGATGTTAGAGATATTTTTATTTCTCTTAGCCGCATGTTTTCATGTAGGCGCATTTGTTCATGTAGGCGCATATGTTTGTTTTCTCAAACTTCTTATGACATGCGCGACTCATTATAGATCTAAGGCCCTGCTTTAAACCCTTAGACGGGTTATTAGGGTTGAAGTCATCCCCTAGGTTAGATCCAGACAGTCTGATCAGACCATCTGACAGCCTTGATGGGTTGACCAGATAGCATCTGTGCGCAAGCACCAGATGGCTATAGGTCGACTGTAGACAGGCGTGTAGCGATGTCTGATTGAGACGACTAGCGAACACACATGAGTTAGGCCCGGGGTCACACCCGCTTGCTAGAACTCATGAGGGTTGTTCGGCCCTGGCGCATGCATGGTTGACCTTTGGTCGACTCAAGTCAGTTAGGACTTGGTGCATGCAAGGGCAGTGGATCTGACTAGGTTGGATGAGTGGATCCCTAGTAATGGACCGTTGTAAGGTTGTAAGGCAAATAAGGAAATTAAAATTGATGCCTATGGGGTTTTTCAAAAAAAAATTAATTTTCTTGAATGGATCACATCTTGGATGATGCCTATGTTTGTTTATTTATTCTTATGTGGGCTGCCCATATTAAATGTGTGCTGTGCTGGGGCCTGCGTGCCTGGTTAATTTTGTAAATTATTTTTATATTGTGATCTGCGCATCACATTGCATTTAATTTATAAAATGTAATTGACCTGCGAGTCAATCTTGTCTAGATAGATTAATCTGTAAATTAATCAGACAAGAGCACAGAGCACACTTGGCAGAGGCGCATGCAGCAGAGGCTTGACCAGGTGGGAGGTCCAGGGTTCGACTCTGGGACCAGGGGCATTTTCCCTGGTGGGCTGCAGATGGCGCTTGGGCCCTGGTTTGGGCCAGATGAGCAGCTAAAGTCCCATGAAGAAAAGCAAGTGAAGACTTAAGTATCTTAAGGTCTTACTTAGGCTATGGGCTTTTACCACATAAGATCCATGCTTTCTTTTATTGTTTAAATAAATAGAACAGCATGATTTATTTATCTTCTGCTATCACCATAGGAATTGCATGATAGTGAAGAAGATAAAAGACCGTTAAAATCCAACGCTTAAATATCAAGCTTGTAAGCCTTCTGACGCGAAACCTCACTGTTCTGATTATCGTTGGAGCCGTGTTGTACCCACTCAGTGGGCACGTCCATCTATCTTCAGACGGTGCGGGATTACACCTGCGTGTTACAGAGAAGGGATTTATCGCTTCTCGTTGCTCAGCATAGCACGTGGTGGTCCAGGGAGTAGGTCGGGTCAGCTTGACCATGTTGGCTACATATGTGGCGCATATGGTAGCGCATGGAGGCAGCCATCTGTGGGGTCAGAGATTGTGTTGTACCAACTCAGTTGGCACAGTCTGCTGGATTGCCCAGATGAAGGGGAATCGCACGGGTTGGCGATTGGCAGGGACTGCCTACCAGAGATTAGTGCTTGTACTCTCTGTGCATCTTATCTCGCCTGAGCGGGACGCGGAGACCAAGTATGAAATCTGGATCCCATCTCACTAAAAGAGTTCTACTCTTTCGGGCTGTTTTGCTGGATTTTTCAGCCAGATAAAATAGTGAGAAAAAGAATCATTCTTAAGTCCTGATTGATTCTTAACATTGATACTGACCTTGCTGTTCTTGCATTGTTGTAGATACCTGCAGCAACGAACACCATGAGCTTCAATGTGCGATCCCTACTGGAAAGAGAGAAGTTTGCTGGGCCGAACTTCTCAGACTGGTTCGGACACCTTAAGATTGTTCTTAAGGCAGAGAGGAAACTGTATGTCCTCGAGACGGCGATACCGCCTCAGCCCGCTCCGAACACCGCAAGGGCGGTTCGGGATGCTTATGAAAAGCACGTCAATGATAGCATTGATGTCGCTTGCCTGATGCTAGCGTCTATGACGCCACCGCTGCAGCGTCAGCATGAGGATATGTCTGCTATAGACATGATAGCAAACCTCAAGATGCTCTATGCTGCACAGGCGAGGACAGAACGCTATAATCTGACAAAGCTGTTCTTTCAGAGCAAACTGGCTGAAGGGAGCCCAGTGGGAGCTCACGTGCTCAAGATGATTGGGCACAAGGAGGCTCTAGAGAAACTGGGGCATACCATCAACCAGGAGCTTGCTGTAGACATTATTCTGCAGTCTCTTCCGTCTTCTTTCGATGCGTTCATTATTAACTTTAATATGAACAAACTCGATTGTACTCCGACAGAGCTGCTGAATATGCTCTTGACTACTGAGGAGACTCTGAAGGGAAAGCCTTCGACCTCTGTCTTAATGGTTCCTTCTAGGAACAACAAGAAGAAGGGGAAGAAGGGCAAGGCCCCTGTCAAGAGTTACAGCAAGGCTCTGAAGCACTCCAAGGAGACAAGAGGGGAAGCATCGCTTCTGGCTCAGGTATATACGTGACGGAAGTCATGGTTTCATCTTCTTCTATATCATGGGTGTTGGACACTGCATGTGGAGTTCACATTTGTTCAAATGTACAGGAACTCAAGAGAAGAAGACAGGTGGGACAGCATGAGGTGGACCTACGAGTTGGAAACGGGGCACGGGTTGCTGCTGTTGCTGTAGGAGACTATTTCATCTCTTTGCCATCTGGGCTTGTATTAGAACTAAACAGTTGTTACTTTGTTCCCAGCATTACTAAGAATATTATCTCCATTCCTGCTCTTGTCAGGAAGGGTTTTTCCTTTGAATGCAATATTTCAAAGTGTGTTTTATCTCTTGATAATATAGTTTATGCTACTGGTTCAATTAATAATGGGTTATTCATGTTGGACATGGAATGTTCTATACACGCGATTGATATTAAGAAAGCCAAGTATGCTGATGACAGCACCTTGCTATGGCATAGTCGTTTAGGCCATATTAACAAGAAACGCATTAAGCGGTTGCATGATCATGGACTGCTGGGATCATTCTCCTATGAGGAGATTGATACATGCAAGGCTTGTTTAATGGGTAAAATGAAGAAGTCACCTTTTTCTAACAAAGGTCAAAGGGCTTCAGGTTTACTTGACCTTATAGACAGTGATGTGTGTGGGCCATTTAGTAAACATGCCAGAGGTGGCTATCAGTACTTCATTACCTTTACTGATGATTTCAGTAGGTATGGGTATGTCTATTTGATGAGACATAAAAGTGAATCTTTTGACAAGTTCAAAGAGTTCAAGAATGAAGTACAGAATCAGCTTGGCCGAAATATCAAGGCACTTCGTTCTGATCGAGGTGGAGAATACCTAAGTCAAGAATTTACTGACTATCTAAAGGAGTGTGGGATTATCTCACAGCTCACTCCGCCAGGAACACCGCAATGGAATGGTGTGTCCGAGAGGAGAAATAGAACGTTACTTGATATGGTTCGTTCTATGATGAGTCAGGCTACTCTACCTTACTCCTTTTGGGGATTTGCACTGGAGACAGCTGCAAAGGTACTAAAGCGAGTGCCATCCAAGGCAGTTTCAAAGACCCCATATGAATTATGGTATGGGAAACAGCCTAGCTTGACATTTATCAGGATCTGGGGCTGCGAGGCTTATGTTAAAAAGCTCGCCTCTGGAAAACTAGAGAGCAGATCTGACAAATGTATCTTTGTCGGTTACCCTAAGGAAACTAAGGGTTATTATTTCTACGATCCCAAAGAGAACAATGTGTTTGTTACTCGGACGGCCATATTTCTTGAGAAGGAGTTTCTTCTGCAAGAGGCCAGTGGGAGAGAAATAATGCTGGATGAGAATCCAGAGGAAGGACAAAGTAGTCAAGCGCAGTTGGATGAGCCTAAGCCGGTGGATCAGGTTATTGAACAACCTGAGGCTCAGATATCACGGGAACCGCGAAGATCGGGAAGGATCCGTCGACAGCCTGAGCGCTATGACGGAGTCTACATCATTGATAATGATGAATCCCTCACTTATGCGGATGCGGTCAGTGGGCCGGAGTCAGTGAGATGGCTTGAAGCTATGCGCGCCGAGATGGACTCCATGTCAGATAACCAAGTCTGGGATTTGGTTGATCCGCCTCCGGGAGTTATCCCTATAGGCTGTAAATGGATCTTCAAGAAGAAGATTGACATGGATGGTAACGTGGTTACCTATAAAGGCAGGCTAGTTGCGAATGTTGGGGTATGCCCTTAAGGCTAATGTTTGAGGCCTTGGGATTGTAAAAGTATCATGTAATAAACTTTTATGTTAATAAAGGCATGGTTGTTATTCAGGTTGTTACCTTATCTGCTGTAATAAGTGTACTTCTGAATAATGTCTCAAAGCTGTTCAGCTAGGCTGACAGGCTCTATGTCCTTAGTCGAGATATCTTGGTGAACATGAGACAGCCTTGATATGATTGAGACTAATATGGGTGCTAATCTTATAGGATGCTTCGAGCATGGAATAAGATATAGACTCATGGGTACATTGGATGTACTGGACAGACCCTACTGGGATATTCCATTGCTTGTCACAATGTGAATGATCCTTGTATGCAGCAAGTGGCACATGTCCTTTGACTTGAGATCACTTGTGTTTCTAAATGATGATTGTCATTGTCTTGAGGTAGTTCAATATCATTTGAAACATAATGATTATAGACTATCTTGGATGGTGAGCTTGAATCAGGTTAGGGCACTTGTGATAGATAGAGGATTGCCGTCTCCTTGTTTAAGGAGTGTGATGTTCTATAGGGCCCCCCTATATGAGATGATTGAGGAAGTGTATGGCCATACCCAGATGACTATGATCATCTGATCTAATCATGCTCATCATATTGGAGTTACAGGCTTGACATGCTTGTCCAATAAGAACATCCAGTGGCAAAAGACATTTGTGTGCCTTGTGAGTTTGATTCACACTTGTGCTATGGTTTGGGTGTAGTCTTGGAAGACTCTTTCCTTTATATCGGGAGACAGTGATGTGTTGCTAGATACCCCTCACTGATCGTGATAACGTAAGTTATCGTTACCGACATTTGAAGGAAACCCTTAGGGTCGCACAATATGATGATATGGCTTACTTGAGTCAGATCGTGTGGACTGAATTCTTTGGGTTCAGTTTAAAGGGGTTTTAATCTCTGATTGTAAGTGAGATCTGGTCTGATCATGTTTGATTGATTAGGACTTGAGATCGGTAAGCTTCGATCGAGAGAGATGATGCCAGATCGGAGAGATCAGGGGCATCAGGAGATGAATGGTTAGATCATGAGCCTTGGGGTTCAATTTGGTCTAGACCTATTGGCTTGAGCTCTTTCGGTTTGGTTTATTGAACCGAATTGATTGGAACGTTTTAGATTGAACCGGTTCACAATTGTGAACGCATGGTTCAATGCTAAAATGCGTTTGGGTTGAGTTGAGCGCATGGACTTGATGAGCTTCCAATTATGGAATGTCATCAAGGGCCGGTTTCACTTTCAATGCCAAAAACGCATATGCGTTTTGCTCCTTTCTTCTCAACGCATTCTTGGACTTTCGTGGGAGTGTGGTGTGGACGAGGAAAAGGAGTGTTGCGCAAGAGGAGCTCTCGGCCAAGCTTGATCCTTCTTCATCCCTTTCCATTCGAATAGATTCCTTGGGTGACTTGCTAGCACAAGCGACGCCAAGGAGTGAGCCAACTTCTTCTTGTGTGTGGCACACTTTGGAGGAGACCTAACTTGATCTCTTCTTCCAAGCCGAATTCCAAGTCCATGGCATTGGTATGATTTCTAGCTTCAAGTTGATCATATGTTTTCATATCCGATCTTGATTTGAAACCCTTTTTCCGCAAAGCTTGTTAGAATCGCAAGTTTAGGGTTTCTCCCCCTTAGATTAGGGGTTGCTTCAATTGGTATCAGAGGTAGGCTCATGATATGATCGATATGATTGCTTTAAGTATTGGTGATCCATACATGTTGCGCTTACTTTTTCTTGAGGCATGCTTTGTTTTCATGAAGTTGCGCTTGTATCATATGTTCATGAAGTTGGCGCTTGTATCATATGTTCATGAAGTTGGCGCTTGTATCATGCTTAGATGAAGTATGCGCTCCCCCTTGAAGGGGACCCCCTAAAGTATGCGCTCCCCCTTGAAGGGGACCCCCTAAAGTATGCGCTCCCCCTTGAAGGGGACCCCCTTAGATCTAAGGGTTATCAAGCATGTTGTTTGTTTATATGCGCATGTTCAAAAGGTTTTCTAAAACTTACATCTTGCGCGCTTGATTAGATCTAAGGTGCCACTACATTAAATCCTTAGATGGGTTGATGGGGTTGAAGGCATCATCTAGTATAGATCAAGCTAGTCTGATCAGACCATCTGACAGCCTAGATGGGTCGACCAGATAGCACCTGTGCGCAAGCACGAGGTGGCTATAGGTTGACTGCATCAACGGCGTGTAGCGAGGTCTGGTTGAGACATCTACTGAACACACATGAGTTAGGCCCGGGGTCACACCCGCTTGCCAAAACTCATGAGGGTGGTTCAGCCCTTGGGGCATGCATGGTTGACCATTAGGTCAACTCGGGTCAGTTAGGACTCGGTGCATGCAAGGGCAAAAGATCTAACTAGATGGATGAGTGGATCCCCATCAATGGACCATTGTAAGGTTGTAGGACTCATAAGGAAATTAAATTGATGCCATGGGGATTTTCAAAAATTTAATTTCTTGAATGGATCACATGTTGATTGAACCATATGCTTGTTTATTTAGTCTTATGTGGGTTGCCCTATTGTGTGCTGTGCTGGGGCCTGCGTGCCTGGGTTTAAACTTGTAAATTAATTTGTGATCTGCGAATCACATTTGTATTTAATTTATAATGTATAATTGACCTGTGAGTCAAACCTTGTCTAGATAGATCAAATGTACTTTGATTAGACAAGAGTACAAATGCACACATCCCAAAGGGGCATTCAGCTGGTGGCGCACCTGAGGTGCTCTTGGCGCTAGGGCCCTAGGTTGGACCAGATGAGATGCCATGGAGCTCAAGTGAAGACTTAAGTAAAATTAAGGTCTTACTAGGGTTCATGGGCTTTTACCACATAAGATCATGCTTTCTACTTATTGCTAATAATTAGAATTGCATGTTTAAGTTTATCTTCTGCTATAGCCATAGGATTGCCTGATAGTAAGAAGATAAAAGACCGTTAAAATCCAAACGCTAACATATCAAGCTCGATAAGCCTTCTGACGCGAAACCTCACCTTTCTGACTATCGTTGGAGCCGTGTTGAACCCACTCAGTGGGCACGTCCATCTATCTTCAGACGGTGCTGGATTTCACCTGCGTGTTACAGAGTTGGGATTTATCCCCTCTCGTTGCTCAGCATAGCACGTGGTGGTCCAGGGAGTAGGTCGGGTCAGCTTGACCATGTAGGCTACATATGTGGCGCATATGGTAGCACATGGAGGCAGCCATCTCTGGGATCAGAGACTGTGTTGTACCAACTCAGTTGGCACAGTCTGCTGGATTGCCAAGATGAAGGGGAATCGCACGGGTTGGCGATTGGCTGGGACAGCCTACCAGAAATTAATGCTTGTCATCTCTGTGCATCTTATCTCGCCTGAGCGGGACGCGGAGACCAAGTATGAAATCTGGATCCCATCTCACTAAAAGAGTGTTACTCTTTCGGACTGTTTACTGGATTTTTCAGTCAGACAAAATAGTGAGAAAAGAATCTTTCTTAAGTCCTGGATTGATTCTGAAACATTGATACTGACCTTGCTGTTCTTGCTTGTTGTAGATTCCTGCAGCAACGAACATCATGAGCTTCAATGTGCGATCCCTACTGGAAAGGGAGAAGTTTGCTGGGCCGAACTTCTCTGACTGGTTTGGACACCTTAAGATCGTTCTTAAGGCAGAGAGGAAACTGTATGTCCTCGAGACGGCGATACCGCCGCAGCCCGCTGCGAACGCCGCAAGGGCGGTTCGTGATGCCTATGATAAGCATGTCAATGATAGCATTGATGTCGCTTGCCTGATGCTAGCGTCTATGACGCCACCGCTGCAGCGTCAGCATGAGGATATGTCGGCTATAGAGATTATAGCGAACCTCAAGATGCTGTATGCTGCACAGGCGAGGACCGAGCGCTATAATCTGACGAAGCTCTTCTTTCAGAGCAAACTGGCTGAGGGGAGCCCAGTGGGAGCTCACGTGCTCAAGATGATTGGGCACAAGGAAGCTCTGGAGAAACTGGGGCATACCGTCAACCAGGAGCTTGCTGTAGATATTATTCTACAGTCTCTTCCGCCCTCTTTCGATGCGTTCATCATTAATTTTAATATGAACAAGATCGATTGTACGCCGGCAGAGCTGCTGAATATGCTCTTGACTACTGAGGAAACTCTGAAGGGCAAGCCTTCAACCTCTGTCTTAATGGTTCCTTCAAGGAACAAGAAGAAGGGGAAGAAGGGCAAGGCCCCTGTCAAGAATTACAGCAAGGCCCTGAAACAAAAGGTGAAGCGGTCCAAGGACAACAGGTGTTTCCACTGTGGCCAGCTGGGTCACTGGAAAAAGGACTGTAAAGCGCTCCAAGGAGATAAGAGGGGAAGCGTTGCTTCTGGCTCAGGTATATACGTGACGGAAGTCATGGTTTCATCTTCTTCTATATCATGGGTGTTGGACACTGCATGTGGAGTTCACATTTGTTCAAATGTACAGGAACTCAAGAGAAGAAGGCAGGTGGGACAGCATGAGGTAGACCTACGCGTTGGAAACGGGGCACGGGTTGCTGCTGTTGCTGTAGGGGACTATTTCATTTCTTTACCATCTGGCATTGTATTAGAATTAAACAATTGTTATTTTGTACCAAGTATTACCAAGAATATTATCTCTATTCCTGCTCTTGTCAGGAAAGGATTTGCCTTTGAATGCAAGATTTCAAAGTGTGTTTTGACTTATGATAATATTGTGTATGCAACTGGTTCAATTAACAATGGGTTATACATGTTGGACATGGAAAATTCTATACAAAACATTGATAATAAGAAAGCCAAGTATGCTGATGACAGCACCTTGCTATGGCATAGTCGTTTAGGCCATATAAACGAGAAGCGCATTAAGCGGTTGCATGATCATGGACTGCTGGGATCATTCTCCTGTGAGGAGATTGATACATGCAAAGCTTGTTTAATGGGTAAAATGACGAAGTCTCCTTTTCCTCACAAAGGTCAGAGGACTTCAGGTTTACTTGACCTTATACACAGTGATGTGTGTGGGCCGTTTAGTAAACATGCCAGAGGTGGCTATCAGTACTTCATTACCTTTACTGATGATTTCAGTAGGTATGGATATGTCTATCTGATGAGACATAAAAGTGAATCTTTTGACAAGTTCAAAGAGTTCAAAAATGAAGTACAAAATCAGCTAGGCCGAAATATCAAGGCACTTCGTTCTGATCGAGGTGGTGAATACCTGAGTCATGCATTTACTGACTATCTGAAGGAGTGTGGGATTATCTCACAGCTCACTCCGCCAGGAACACCGCAATGGAATGGTGTGTCCGAGAGGAGAAACAGAACGTTACTTGATATGGTTCGTTCTATGATGAGTCAGGCTACTCTTCCATACTCCTTTTGGGGTTTTGCACTGGAAACAGCTGCAAAGGTACTAAACCGAGTGCCATCCAAGGCAGTTTCAAAGACGCCATATGAGTTATGGTATGGGAAACAGCCGAGCTTGACATTTATCAGGATCTGGGGTTGCGAGGCTTATGTCAAAAAGCTCGCCTCTGGGAAACTAGAGAGCAGATCTGACAAATGCATCTTTGTCGGTTACCCTAAGGAAACTAAGGGTTATTATTTCTACGATCCCAAAGAGAACAAGGTTTTTGTTGCTCGGACGGCCATATTTCTTGAGAAGGAATTTCTTCTGCAAGAGGCCAGTGGGAGAGAAATAAAGCTGGATGAAAATCCAGAAGAAGGACAAAGTAGTCAAGCACAGTTGGATGTGCCTGAGCCAGAAGATCAGGTTATTGAACAACATGAGGCTCAAATATCACGGGAACCGCGAAGATCGGGTAGGATCCGTCGACAGCCTGAGCGCTATGACGGAGTCTACATCATTGATAATGATGAACCCCTAACTTATGCGGATGCGGTCAGTGGACCGGAGTCAGCTAGGTGGCTTGATGCTATGCGAGCCGAAATGGACTCCATGTCAGATAACCAGGTCTGGGATTTGGTTGATCCGCCTCCGGGAGTAATCCCTATAGGCTGTAAATGGATCTTCAAGAAGAAGATTGACATGGATGGTAACGTGGTTACCTATAAAGGCAGGCTAGTTGCGAAAGGTTTCAAACAAATCTACGGGTTAGATTATGATGAAACTTTCTCACCTGTAGCCATGTTTAAGTCTATTCGGATTCTTTTCGCGATAGCAGCATATTACGACTATGAGATCTGGCAAATGGATGTGAAAACAGCTTTCCTTAATGGAAATCTGGATGAGGATGTGTATATGACACAACCTGAGGGTTTCACTAATCCATCAGATCGTCATAAAATATGCAAGTTAAAGAAGTCCATTTATGGACTTAAACAAGCATCAAGAAGCTGGAATATTCGTTTTGATGAATCAATCTCTGAGTTTGGTTTCATCAAGAACGAGGATGACCCGTGTGTGTATAAGAGGTTTAGTGGGAGCGTGATTACATTCCTAATCCTCTACGTCGATGATATCTTGATCATTGGAAACGATATTCCTGAACTGCATGCTGTTAAAGCATGGTTAGGAAAATGTTTTCAGATGAAAGATCTAGGAGAAGCAGCCTATGTATTAGGTGTGAAGATCTACCGGGATAGATCTAAGAGGCTTCTCGGGTTGTGCCAGAGTACTTACATCGATAAGGTCCTGGAGAGATTCCATTTTAGAGAATTCTAAACGTGGATATCTTCCAGTCAGACATGGTCTGAATCTTTCGAAGAGTCAGTGTCCACAAACACAGACTGAGAAAGATGAAATGGACAATACGCCTTATGCTTCGGCTATTGGGTCCATTATGTATGCGATGTTGTGTACTCGCCCAGACGTCGCTTACGGGTTAAGCGTGACCAGTCGATTCCAAAGTAATCCAGGTTTGGCGCACTGGATTGCGGTCAAGAACATCTTAAAATATCTGCGGAGGACCAAAGATATGTTCTTGATATATGGTGGTCAGGAAGAACTCAGTATAGAGGGATATACTGACGCTTCGTTCCAGTCGGACCAGGATGATTTCCGATCGCAGTCAGGCTATGTTTTTAGCTTGAATGGTGGAGCAGTGGTGTGGAAAAGCTTCAAACAGTCAACTGTTGCTGATTCCACAACAGAAGCCGAGTATGTTGCAGCCTCGGAAGCATCCAAGGAGGCAGTGTGGATTCGTAAGTTCGTGAGAGAACTTGGTGTCGTTCCTTCGACTGCAGATCCTTTGGTTATCTTCTGTGATAACACTGGAGCAATTGCACAAGCAAAGGAACCACGGTCGCACCAGAAGTCCAAGCACATACAGAGACGGTTTCACTTGATCCGGGAGATCATTGATCGTGGCGAGATCAAGATTTGCAAGGTTCATACAGATGACAATCTGGCAGACCCGCTTACCAAGCCTCTGGCGCAGCAGAAGCATGAGAAGCACTGTAATAATATGGGTTTGAGATTTCTCAACCATTAGATTAAGTGCAAGTGGGAGATTGTTGGGGTATGCCCTTAAGGCTAATGTTTGAGGCCTTGGGATTGTAAAAGTATCATGTAATAAACTTTTATGTTAATAAAGGCATGGTTGTTATTCAGGTTGTTACCTTATCTGCTGTAATAAGTGTACTTCTGAATAATGTCTCAAAGCTGTTCAGCTAGGCTGACAGGCTCTATGTCCTTAGTCGAGATATCTTGGTGAACATGAGACAGCCTTGATATGATTGAGACTAATATGGGTGCTAATCTTATAGGATGCTTCGAGCATGGAATAAGATATAGACTCATGGGTACATTGGATGTACTGGACAGACCCTACTGGGATATTCCATTGCTTGTCACAATGTGAATGATCCTTGTATGCAGCAAGTGGCACATGTCCTTTGACTTGAGATCACTTGTGTTTCTAAATGATGATTGTCATTGTCTTGAGGTAGTTCAATATCATTTGAAACATAATGATTATAGACTATCTTGGATGGTGAGCTTGAATCAGGTTAGGGCACTTGTGATAGATAGAGGATTGCCGTCTCCTTGTTTAAGGAGTGTGATGTTCTATAGGGCCCCCCTATATGAGATGATTGAGGAAGTGTATGGCCATACCCAGATGACTATGATCATCTGATCTAATCATGCTCATCATATTGGAGTTACAGGCTTGACATGCTTGTCCAATAAGAACATCCAGTGGCAAAAGACATTTGTGTGCCTTGTGAGTTTGATTCACACTTGTGCTATGGTTTGGGTGTAGTCTTGGAAGACTCTTTCCTTTATATCGGGAGACAGTGATGTGTTGCTAGATACCCCTCACTGATCGTGATAACGTAAGTTATCGTTACCGACATTTGAAGGAAACCCTTAGGGTCGCACAATATGATGATATGGCTTACTTGAGTCAGATCGTGTGGACTGAATTCTTTGGGTTCAGTTTAAAGGGGTTTTAATCTCTGATTGTAAGTGAGATCTGGTCTGATCATGTTTGATTGATTAGGACTTGAGATCGGTAAGCTTCGATCGAGAGAGATGATGCCAGATCGGAGAGATCAGGGGCATCAGGAGATGAATGGTTAGATCATGAGCCTTGGGGTTCAATTTGGTCTAGACCTATTGGCTTGAGCTCTTTCGGTTTGGTTTATTGAACCGAATTGATTGGAACGTTTTAGATTGAACCGGTTCACAATTGTGAACGCATGGTTCAATGCTAAAATGCGTTTGGGTTGAGTTGAGCGCATGGACTTGATGAGCTTCCAATTATGGAATGTCATCAAGGGCCGGTTTCACTTTCAATGCCAAAAACGCATATGCGTTTTGCTCCTTTCTTCTCAACGCATTCTTGGACTTTCGTGGGAGTGTGGTGTGGACGAGGAAAAGGAGTGTTGCGCAAGAGGAGCTCTCGGCCAAGCTTGATCCTTCTTCATCCCTTTCCATTCGAATAGATTCCTTGGGTGACTTGCTAGCACAAGCGACGCCAAGGAGTGAGCCAACTTCTTCTTGTGTGTGGCACACTTTGGAGGAGACCTAACTTGATCTCTTCTTCCAAGCCGAATTCCAAGTCCATGGCATTGGTATGATTTCTAGCTTCAAGTTGATCATATGTTTTCATATCCGATCTTGATTTGAAACCCTTTTTCCGCAAAGCTTGTTAGAATCGCAAGTTTAGGGTTTCTCCCCCTTAGATTAGGGGTTGCTTCAGCGAAAGGTTTCAAACAAATCTACGGGATAGATTATGATGAAACTTTCTCACCTGTAGCTATGTTTAAGTCTATTCGGATTCTTTTCGCGATAGCTGCATATTATGATTATGAGATTTGGCAAATGGATGTGAAGACAGCTTTCCTGAAAGGAAATCTGGATGAGGATGTGTATATGACACAACCAGAAGGTTTCACTAATCCATCAGATCGTCATAAGATATGCAAGTTAAAGAAGTCTATTTATGGACTTAAACAAGCATCAAGAAGCTGGAATATTCGTTTTGATGAATCAATCAGTGAGATTGCTTTCATCAAGAACGAGGATGACCCGTGTGTATATAAGAGGTTTAGTGGGAGCGTGATTACTTTCCTAGTCCTCTACGTCGATGATATCTTGATCATTGGAAATGACATTCCTGAAATGCATGCGGTTAAGGCATGGTTAAGGAAATGTTTCCAGATGAAAGATCTAGGAGAAGCAGCCTATGTATTAGGTGTGAAGATCTACAGGGATAGATCTAAGAGGCTTCTCGGGCTGTGCCAGAGTGCTTACATCGATAAAGTCCTGGAGAGATTTCATTTAGAGAATTCTAAAAGAGGATATCTTCCAGTCAGACATGGTCTGAATCTTTCGAAGAGTAAGTGTCCACAAACACAGACTGAGAAAGATGAAATGGACAATACGCCTTATGCTTCGGCTATTGGGTCCATTATGTATGCGATGTTGTGTACTCGCCCAGACGTCGCTTACGGGTTAAGCGTGACCAGTCGGTTCCAAGGTAATCCAGGTATGGCGCACTGGATTGCAGTCAAGAACATTTTAAAATATCTGCGGAGGACCAAAGATATGTTCTTGATATATGGTGGTCAGGAAGAACTCAGTATTGAAGGATATACTGACGCTTCATTCCAGTCTGACCAGGATGATTTCCGATCGCAATCAGGCTATGTATTTAGCTTGAATGGAGGAGCAGTGGTGTGGAAGAGTTTCAAACAGTCAACTGTTGCTGATTCCACAACAGAAGCCGAGTATGTTGCAGCCTCGGAAGCATCCAAGGAGGCAGTGTGGATTCGTAAGTTCGTGAGAGAACTTGGTGTTGTTCCTTCGAGTGCAGATCCTTTGGTTATCTTCTGTGATAACACTGGAGCAATCGCACAAGCAAAGGAACCACGGTCGCACCAGAAGTCCAAGCACATACAGAGACGTTGAAAACACTGGAGCAATCGCACAAGCAAAGGAACCACGGTCGCACCTTGGGCCCTTACTAGCACAAGGAACGCCAAAGGAAGTAGGCGACATCTTCTTGTGTGCGTCTTCTTTGGAGGAGAGCGGCATCACTCTCTACTTCCAAGTCGCCATCCAATCTAATGGCATTGGTATGATCCCTTTCAGATCTATTCCATTTATATAAGTTAATCATATGAACTACATGCGATCTTGTTGTTGAAACCCCTAGAATCTACTTGCGCCACTTTAGGGTTTTCGCTCCCCCTTGAAGGGGACTCTTCAGGGACATTTTACAATTTTCAGAGTCATGGACATACATTTTACTGTTGGGGTATGCCCTTAAGGCTAATGTTTGAGGCCTTGGGATTGTATCAGTATCATGTAATAAACTCTTATGTTTATAAAGGCATGGTTGTTATTCAGGTTGTTATATTGTCTGCTGCAATAATTGTACTTCTGAATAATGTCTCAAAGCTGTTTAGCTGGGCTAACATGCTATAATGTCCTTAGTCGAGATATCTTGGTGAACATGAGACAGCCTTGATGTGGTTAAGACTAATATGTGTTCTAATCTTATAGGATGCTTCGAGCATGGAATAAGATGTAGACTCATGGGTACATTGGATGTACTGGACAGACCCTACTAGGATATTCAATTGTTTATCACAATGTGAATAATCCTTGATTGCGACAAGTGGCACATTTCCTCTGACTTGAGATCACTTGTGTTTCTAAATGATGATTGTCATTGTTTTTAGTTAGTTCAATATCATTTGAAACATAATGATTATAGACTATCTTGGATGGTGAGCTTGAGTCAGGTTAGGGCACTAGTGATAGACAAAGGATTGCCGTCTCCTTGTTTAAGGAGTGTGATGTTCTAAAGGGGCCCCCTGGATGAGATGATTGAGAAAGTGTATGGCCATACCCAGATGACTATGTTCATCTATTCTAATCATACTTATCATATTGGAGCTACAAGCTTGACACGCTTGTCCAATAAGAACATCCAGTGGCAAAGGAAACATGCATGCCTTGTGAGTTTGATTCACACTTGTGCTGTGGTTTGGGTGTAGTCTTGGAAGACTCTTTTCTTTATATCGGGAGACAGTGATGTGTTGCTAGATACCCCTCACTGATCGTGATAACGTGAGTTATCGTTACCGACATTTAAAGGAAACCCTCAGGGTCGCACAATTTGATGATATGGCTTACTTAAGTCAGATCGTGTGGACTGAATTGTTCAGGTTCAGTTTAAAGGGATTTAATCTCTGATTGTAAGTGAGATCTGGTCTAATCATGTTTGATTGATTAGGGCTTGAGATCGGTAAGCTTCGATCGAGAGATTGGATGCTAGATCAGTGAGATCAGAAGCATCAAGAGATCAACGGTCAGATCAAGAGCCTTGGGGTTTAATGTGATCTGGACTGATTGCTTGGTTTATTTGGTTATTAAACCAAACCAAATTGAACCAGCTCATTGGTTGAGCGCATGGTTCAAATTGAGAGGAGTTTGCGATTGGGGTAAACCCATGATCGCATGTGAGTGAGTGGCTTTCTATTTTTAGAAAGCATGATCACATACGTGACCATTACTCACGTTCACGCCTAAGGCGCTCTACTCTCTCGCCTCTCCTCCTCTCTTGTCGCCAACTTGAGTTATTCGTTTTTTGGCACTCTCGTGTGGTGAAGAGATTGACGCAAGGAGAAGGAAGTAATCGCCAAGCAAAGGAGATCTCTCCCCTTCCATTCGACAACGACTTCTTGGAACCTTGCTAGCACAAGGAGCACCAAGGAAGAGTAGGCGACACCAATTGTGTGCGTCACCTTTGGAGAAGGAGCACTTGCGCCTTTCCTTCCAAGACACCATCTAAGTGATGGCAATGGTGAGAATCGTTTATGGAATTAAAGTTGAACATATTATGTGCATAGATCCTTGAAACCCCTTCCGCTGCATCAAAAATTTTCATATGCGCCTCCTATAGGGTTTCGCCCCCTTAGTTAGGGGACTTTCATTTACAGAGCGGAAGAATGTCCCCGAAACAGGCCGGTCCCAAAAACACAGTGAACATCACAAGCAAGGGAGTCGACACGATGAGTTAAGAAATACCTTAAGAGCAATGAAGAGCGATGCCGATGCAGGCGCCCAAGTGTGCGCCCTCTGCAGTCTCACACACACGGATCTCTTGTGTTCTCTTCTTCCACGCCCGGTGCTAGCCTCGGGAAGAAGACCCAAGCCTTAGGGAGATGCTCTACTTCACTTGCGCCACCAAGAGAGATGATGCGCCAAGAGAAGAAGGAAGACTACCCAAACCGCCAAGCACTAAAGTTCCTTGCGCCAAGAGGAAAGGAGGAAGAGGCTTGCGGTTATGGAAGAAGAAAGATGCGCCCTTGCTCCTAGCACTAGCCCCTCTTCTTGTGTTCACGCCTTCAAGGATTGATCACTCTTTTAGAGGGCTCGGCTATGTGCTCTTTTATAGGGCAAGAGGCGATTTATGAAAGGCTAGGATGAAGACAAGTGGGAGGCTAGGATGAGAAGGTTTGAGACAAGGAAAGTCTCCAAGACATTTCCATAATTCTCATTCAACCATTCCTTTTAGAGCCCATGTCCTTCTATGTGCGCCAAGGCCTTGCCTTGCACCCCAAGTAATGCCATAGAGGCATTCATACCATAAGGGATTAAAGGGGGAGGCGCCAATTGCTTCCTTATGAGGCAAATTGCGCCACTTCTCCCCATTATGCCCATAGGCGCCTAGGGGAGAAGATTTGTCCCCATTATACACTTTTAGCCTTTCTTCTCTTCATGACAACTCATTATTGGGCCTCATTGGATAATGAGCTAGCCCAAACTTCATTACATGGGTTGATTAAGCACTTGGATCCAATCCAATGCAACCCTAATCCGAATGTGACCAACGATGGTCAAATACGGGTCAACCTGCCATAAATGAAGTTTGGCTCCAATAATATTCTTCCATATCATCAGGCCCATTGGCGCTGATGAAATCTCCCAATTAGATACGAGTTATCCAATAACTCGATCATAAGGCTTCCTGATCAATACGAGAACTCAAGTATCAAGGTGTGCGACCCTGTAGGTTCCTCTGACGCTGGCAGTGCTGACCTAAGGTCATCACAAGCAGTGAGTGGCACCTAGCAGTGCATCGCTGCTACCCAGGTCATTGGAATGGATATCGACATCGACATCCCCATCATCGCAACTAGGTACAGATGCATTACAGTCTCTTTGCCGAACTGATATCCGATTGGACAAGTGTGTCACCACTTGTTTTCATCCAATCACATGGTTATGACTAAATCAGGTTCTTACCTGGGTATGGCCATACACTTTCAGTCATAGAACCATAGAGGAGCTCCATGGATATCATGCTTCCCTAGGGAAGGGGCAAATCCTATGTCTGTCCATTGATCTTCTCATATGGGTCGTGACATGCTCAATGACAACCGTTATAACCTCCCAACTACGGCAAGGTGTTAGGTTGTATCAAAGCAAGTCCCTAACCATATAGAATGATCAATGACCTCAAGTCAAGGGATCAATGCATCTCCTGTCACTTATGAGGATAACTCATGACACCAAGTCATAGCCTCATAGCAGGTCTATCCAGTATATCCTCCAATGATATACCCATGTGTCTGCGTTAGCACCACGTGCCTAACCAGCCCACATACCAGTCTCACAAGTACCAGAGTTGTCCCATATCCACTCAGGTACATCGACTAGGGACAATTATTTGAGCACAGATCCAATCTGTCTCCAGGGACATTATCATGTAAGTACACAATCGCAGGTGTAGACAAACAATGATAACGACAATGCCAGAATGATATATAAATATCAATGTCAAGTAGTACATAAGTTGACCAAAACTAGGTCCTAGGGCATATACACCAACACATGACACATAAGTAGAAAGATTGACTTCTGTAACATGTTGGTGTATATGCCCTAAAGACCAATGTATGGACATGGTCAGGCATTGTTTGAATGTACCTTGATAGAACTATTACTCTTTATGTGGGCATGGTCGTTATTATGCAGACTTCTCTACCTGCGTTGATGTATTGAGTTGCATAAATAATGTCCCAGGAGTTTGGATTGGATCCATTCTCATAAGCTATCCCCAGACAAGGTACCTTAGCAGATATGGGACAGCTTTGGTACATGTGAGACTGGTGTATGGGCTGGTTAGGTGCGGGGCACAGTAACGCAGACATACAGGTGCATTGGATGCACTGGAGTGATCCACCGTGAGGATTGACTTGTCTAGTCAACAAGTCAATCTCACATGCAAGAGGTTTGCATTGATCCTTAGACTTGAGGTATTCATGTCTAGATTTGATGATGGGTATGCTTTAATACAGTCTTACGTCTCTCCGTAACTGGGAGATCAAAACGGCTGTCATTGGGCATGTCATAAGTCATGTAGAGACATGGATGACCAACAGTAGGATTTGCCCCTTCCTTATTGGAAGCATGATATCCACTCAGGGCGCCCCCACCTTATTGGTGCATGACAGGAAAGTGTGGCCACACTTGTTGAGTCATGACCAATGCATTGGATAATAAACTTGAGACTAATCCAATGGCAGGATATCAGTTTAGGCAAAGGGATCTATAATGCAATGGGAATCCTCGTTGCTTGTTAGGAGTTGTTGCCATAATGACTTAAGTCCTATGACATGGGTAATAGTGATGTGTTGCTAGATACCCCTCACTATTTATGATGTTTACATCATTACCATCGTCGTATGGATCCTACGGGGTCACACGCAATAGACTCTTGACGTTGCTTTAATCAGAAGCCTTATGATCAAGTTATTAGATAACTTGGATCAATTTGGAAGATTTCATCAGCGCTAATGGGCCTGATGAGTTGGAAGAAAGTTATTGGGGTTGACCCGAAATTGACCTAGATTGGTGACATTTGGATTAGGGTTGCATTGGATTAGATCCAATGGCTTAATCAACCCATGTCATGAAGTTTGGGCTAGCTCATTATCCAATGAGGCCCAATAATTAGTTGTCATGAAGAGGAATTGGCTTAAAAGGGTATAATGGGGAGAAATCTCACCCCATTGGCGCCTAGGGGCATAATGGGGTGAGCGAGGCGCCTTTGCTTCATTATGGAAGTAAAGAGCGCCTAGCCCTTCTTCCTTGGATGGAATACTTGCCTCTAAGGCAAGTCTTGGGGCTGATATGGCTTGAGAACTTTTATGGGAAGTTCCTAGGCACATATGGATATAGGGAAGAGGTATATGGTAATGTCTTGGAGACTTACCTTACCTCAAACCCTAGTTTCTCCCAAGACACCACCCTAGCCGAACTCCTCATGCATGTTGCGCCTAGCCACTTATCCTTTGATGGTAAGAATGCAATTGAGGTATGTCTTGGGCTGATATATTGCTTGGACATTTATGGATAGGTTGAATGAGGTTTATGGTAAAGTCTTGGAGACTTTCCTTACCTCAAGACACCTCATCCTAGCCATACACTTGGCATGATCTTAGCCCTTGCCCAAACCACCTCTAGTCCTATTTATAGGACCCATTGTCGCCCTCTCTAGATGATGAACGCTTGGAGACGTGAACACACATAGAGGGGCGAGAGCAAGGCAACGGGCGACGACATCAAGGTGGTGCAACCCTTCTTCCTACTAGTGGCCGAAAGTCTTCTCCTTCCTCTCCTCTTGGCGTGACTTGGAGAAGGACTTGGTGGCATGACTTCCTCTCAATCTTCCTCAAGGCCGAAGCTCTTCTTCTCCCTCTTCTCTTGGAGTGAAGAGGATAAGGAGTTGGCGGCATCTTCCTTGCACTTGGCGCATGAACCTTGGAGGTGGCGCAAGAAGAGTGAAGGAACCCTAAGGCTCGATTCTCTTCCCGAGGCTAGCACCAAGCGTGGAAGGGAGCAACGATCAAGGAGTCGACGCGTGGATACTTGTGGAGGGCGAACACTTGGGCGCCTTCAACATGGCTTCGACATCTAGACAAGCAAAAGAGGTACATCTGTAACACATCCTTGTGTCTTCTCTCTCGCATGGATCCTTGGGACCGGAATATGTTTCGGGTGTAATGATTCTTCCGCTGCGTCCTGGGACTGTAAATTTTTAAATTACACCCGGTATTCCCTAACATAACATAAATACCTGAGCTAGAAGTTAAGGCCAAGCCTTTCTTCTCCTCATTCTGAAGCTACTTGCAGTCCCTTCTCCAGTGACCCTGCTCGCCACAGTGAAAACACCTCTGGTCCTTTGACTTCTTTGCCTTTTTCTTCAGTGCCTTGGTAGGACCTCTGGCACTGGTCTTAGCATGTGCCTTACCCTTCTTCTTTATCTTCTTGGTCGCAGGGACCAAAAGAACAGAATTGGGTTTGGTCTTACCCATCTCACGCTCGGCTGTTTGGAGCATATTCATTAATTCCTCCCGTGTGCACTCAATCCGGTTCATGTTGAAATTAATAATAAACGGACTGAAGCTAGGGGGCAGGGAATGCAGAATAAGATCCACAACCAGCTCGTTGTCTATGGCATGTCCCAGTCTTATGAGATGATCCACATTCCCAATGAGTTTGAGAACATGAGGTCTCACTGGTGCACCCTCAGACAACTTACACCGAAAGACTGCTTTGGCGGTGTCAAATCTCTCAGTTCTAGCCTGAGCCTCGAACATCTGTTTCAGATGAGTGATCATCTGAAAAGCGTTCTGCTCCTCATATTGCACCTGCAGTTCAGGTGCCATGCTGGCTAGCATAAGACATGCAACCTCCAAAGAGTCATCCTGATGCTTTCTATAAGCATCTCTGTCTGCCGTTCGGGCATTAGGCGGAGGAGCCGCAGGAAGAGCCTGTTCAAGGACATACAGCTTCTTCTTGAGCTTGAGGACTATCCTCAAGTTCCGATGCCAGTCCATAAAGTTAGTTCCAACTAACTATCCTTATCAAGGAGTGATCACAGTGATAATCCGCCAGTGTTCGTAGCCATTGTTCTACAACACCCAAGAAAAACAGATTAGTAATACTTCGAATCATTTAAACTAGACTTGTTTTAAATGATTACTGCTCCCACTATTTTAAATTCGAATTGATAACCCACAAAGTCAATCGAGAAGTTTAAGACTTCCTAGTGAGATGGGATCCTTATTTCACATGAGGCTTCGCGTCCCACGAGGGTGGGATGAGATGCACAAAGTAACCCATGTTTCCTAAGGTGGGCGTGCCGGCCGGTTGCTCCAAGCAACTCCCCTTGTTGAGACAGTCTGGGCATTTCATGTCCAGCGAGGGCTGGATACAAGATGAAACCCTAACCTCTCAACGATGCCTCTAGACTTTCACCAGTGCCCAGTACATGTGAACTTCTAGTCAAGTCCATTCCTAACCGTTATGCCCAGGGCCAATGAGTTTCCTTGCGAAGGCACGCCCAGGTTAAAACTGGACTGGGGAAACTATTGTCACCACACACTTTCTAAAGATAAGTAGGTGTGTCCCACGAGGGTGGGAACCAGTTCACAACTCCACTGATCGATAGCTTAGTGAGGGCTACGCGTTAGAAGGCTACTAGACTTGATATTTTATTATGAGGGTTTTTAAGGTCTCATCAGTTTTATCTTATGTCTAACAATACAGGCATGCAATCCTATAGTGATAACATAATGATAAAACATCACAAGCATGCTTTTAGCAGATAAGGAAAGTAGTAAAGGATGATGTGATCAAAGCCCTTTCAAGACATTGAACAAACCCATGCCAAAAGGAGGTTCAACTCTTAACATAGGACTCAAGCCCCAAAAATAGACCTATCCTAGCCGCCCTCTATCTTGGTCTTCATGGTTGGCTCTAAGGTCCTTCTCACATGGTTTAGCTCTCAAACCTTAAGGGTAGACCCCAAGGGTTCGGCCAATGCCATGGTCTTCCTCCAATGAGGATGCGCCACAATGCAAGAGGCCAAGTTAGCTAGCTCTCAAACCCAAGGGTTCAGCCATGCCTAACTTGCGCCACTAAGCAAGCTTGCGCCTCTTCCTTTGATGCTTGTTGCGCCACCATCCAGGGTATGCATGCGCCAAGTTCCAAGTACATGCGCCACCCTAATCTTCTTCTTAGTTAAAAAGAAAAAACGGCACGCAGGCCTCACAAGGATACATCAGAGGCATGCAAAGGGGGGCTTGACTAATGATCACAACATCATGCACAATCAAGGTTTTTACTCATGCAATTCTACATGCTCATGAAAAACATAAAATCAGAAATTTTACTTTTTCATAAAACTAGTCTCTTTTTCTCATCTTCTTCTCACAAATCTTTTGGTTAATTGCAATTTATTTTTCATGATGATTTCAGAGATCCTTTCGGCTGGCAATTTTGTCAGATCAAGAGACTTGGTCAGTCCGAAGACACAATGCCCTTCCTACTTGACAAAATTACGTGCGCCTTTAATTTTTAAATCAGACAAGAAAAATAGTCCAAAAATCCAAAAGAGATTGAGAGGATGATAGAAACAAGAAACCCTAATTTTTTCTACTTAAAAAAAATCGTTTACCACGCATCATGCTATTTACGAAAATAGAGATATGGCATGTGAGCATGAAAGAAAAGCATAAAACATCGTTCGAGTCTTGCAAGTCCCTCTGATACCACTGTTGGGAAACCTCGGGGACATTTTACAATTTTTCAGAGTCATAGACATACATACATATATTGCACAGCGGAAGAATGTCCCCGAAACAGGCTGGTCCCAAAAACCCAGTGAAGATCGCAAGCAAGAGAGTCGACACGATGAGTTAGGAAATACCTCAGAGCAAGATGAGGTCGATGTTGTGATAGGCGCCTAAGCGTGCGCCCTCTGCAGTTTCACACACACGGATGCCTCGAGTCCTCTTCTTCCACGCCCGGTGCTAGCCTCGGGAAGAAGATCCAAGCCTTAGTTATCTTCTTGAATGCTTGCGCCACCTCCAAGGTAGAAGCGCCAATTGATGAAGAAGAGAGGAGAAGGTAGAATGCCGCCAAGCCTTTACTTCTCTTGCGCCAAAGGAGGAAGAAAGGAAGAAGCTTGCGGCTAAGGTTTGATGGAAGAAGATGGTTGCGCCAATGCCCCTTAGTCTCGCCCTCTTGATGTGTTCACGCCTCCAAGGAAGAACACTTGTAAGAGGGGGCGGCTAGGGTCACATATATAGGGCAAGAGGCGGTTAGGGCAAGGGTTAGGATCATGACAAGTGTAGGGCTAGGATGAGGAGGTTTGATGCAAGGAAAGTCTCCAAGACTTTACCATAAACTTCATTCAACCTATCCATAATTGCCCAAGCACCATATCAGCCCAAGACATGCTATAGAGGCATGAATTCCATCCAAGGAAGAGAGGGGAGGCGCCCTTTACTTCCATAATGAAGCAAAGGCGCCAACATGACCCCATTATGCCCCTAGGCGCTGAATGGTTCATGTTTCTCCCCATTATACCCTTTTAGCCTCTCATCTCTTCATGAGAACTTGTTATTGGGCCTCATTGGATAATGAGCTAGCCCAAACTTCATCACATGGGTTGATTAAGCATTTGGATCCAATCCGATGCAACCCTAATCCAAATGTGACCAACCATGGTCAAATACGGGTCAACCTGCCAAAAAAGAAGTTTGGCTCCAATAACATTCTTCCATCTCATCAGGCCCATTGGCGCTGATGAAATCTCCCAATTAGATCCGAGTTATCCAATAACTCGATCATAAGGCTTCCCGATCAATACGAGAACTCAAGTATCAAGGTGTGCAACCCTGTAGGTTCCTCTGACGCTGGCAGTGCTGACCATAGGTCACCACAAGCAGTGAGTGGCACCTAGCAGTGCATCGCTGCTACCCAGGTCATTGGAATGGATATCGACATCGACATCCCCATCATCGCAACTAGGTACAGATGCATTACAGTCTCTTTACCAAACTGATATCCGATTGGACAAGTGTGTCACCACTTGTTTTCACCCAATCACATGGCTATGACTAAAATAGGTTCTCACCTGGGTATGGCCATACACTCTCAGTCATAGAACCATAGAGGAGCTCCATGGATATCATACTTCCCTAAGGAAGGGGCAAATCCTTTGTCTGTCCATTGACCTTCTCATATGGGTCGTGACATGCTCAATGACAACCGTTATGACCTTCCAACTATGGCGAGGTGTTAGGTTGTATCAAAGCAAGTCCCTAACCATATAGAATGATCAATGACCTCAAGTCAAGGGATCAATGCATCTCCTGTCACTGGTGAGGATAACTCATGACACCAAGTCATAGCCTCACAGCGGGTCTATCCAGTATATTCTCCAATGATATACTCATGTGTCTGCGTCCTAATCAGCCCACATACCAGTCTCACAAGTACCATAGCTGTCCCATATCCACTAAGGTACACCGACTGGGGACTATAGTTCGAGCACAGATCCAATCTGTCTCCAGGGACATTATCATGTTAGTACATATGCGCAGATGTAAACAAACATAGATAACGACAATGCCAGAATGATATAAATATCAAAGTCAAGTAGTACATAAGTGGACCAAAACTAGATCCTAGGGCATATACACCAACACCCCCCCCCCCCAAATGTTTTCATTCAGTCTTCTAGGGGAAGTGATGGGTTGCTGGTGAGTTTATTCTATAGGAAAATCAGGTTCAGGTTCAGTTTGGACAGAGTTATGCCTAGGTGCCACTTCTAAATGTCCCACTCTCAAGTTTATAGTGTCTAGTGATTTCTTCATGGCCTTAGAGCCAGCCTTCATTTCAGCTAGCATGGTTATGACATCAGCTATGGTTGCATGTTCCTGTTCTGGTTCATCAAATAAAGGGGTATTCCTAGTGCGCACCATGGTGATAGGTAGGTTAATGTTAACACAAGGAAAAATAATAGCAAAGCAGGGATTGATAGTAACAATGACGAATAATGGCAAGCAGATATGTAATGTAGAAATATGTAAAGCAGAAACAGGTACATTAGTTTAGATTCTCCAAGATAAGAAAGAAGAAAATGCAGTATATTCCAGGCACACTATAGAGTTGTGTGCAAGTATGATGAATAACGGCAAGCAGATATGCTGGACTAACGGAAATAAACATGTGTGGCAGCTAAACAACAAACACACAATCGGCAGAAAAATAGCATAACTCAATGGTAAGCTATAGTAAGTATAGTAAGCAAACTTTCAGTAGTGCAGAGTTCACAACTTCATCAGATGTTAGAAATAGGCATACAACAGTAACAACTGGTGGCTTTAATCTACTATAAGATGCTACTACAGCAGGATTCAGGAGAATTACTTTCAAAGTGATTATACGATACTAATTCAGCAAGTATTAGAAAATACAAATGGTAAGCTACAGTACCGATATCAGACTTTCAGTAACAGAATTCAACAAGTGGAGTTCTCCCAACTTAGTAGAGGCTCAATTCATGGTTCAGTATAGCAGAGATTGATATTAGTAGATGTCACAGCACAAGTATATCAGCAGGAAAACCGAAACCAAAAAACAGAATTTCAGGAATACAAACAGAGGAAATTCAGCAAACAGTTGCAATGTAGAAACTACCAAGTACAGTTTTCAAAAAACTTTATTCTCAGCACAAACAAAGCTAACAATAAATGAATATAGAGCACCTAAGGGTCGCTCTAATACCACTGATGTAAAATGAGTTTTGCCCTAGAATCCCCTTAGGTATGAAGCTCTCTAGATGATTGATTTTAGGTGTGAGAATAGGTTCTAGATGATTTTGCGAGATGAGCATGCGATGCTAGATGATTGATTTTTTGTTCATCCAAAACAAAAATCACGGGGCTGTGTAAATTTTTACGCCTCCGTGAAATTAGTAACTTTTCTATTCTCCCTTTGTTGAATTCTGATTTTTTTAATGAATTTCTAGTGTATTTTTAACTCCATGGTACCGTAACGATCTTTTGGGACAGAGGATGTAATCCCCTTAGTTTCATAATGATTAGATGATCCTTGATACGTTAGGGAACTTTTGTTTTGATAATTCTGCTTATGTGACGAGTGTCTTTAATCTCTTATAGTTTCTTATTATCAACACACACCAAGACACTCGAGTTCTCATACTGATTGGATAGCCTATATCGAGTTACTTGGATGATTCAGATCTGTTTGGAAGCCTGATGCTTCTCAGATTCATCTAATGAGTTAGAGATGATCATATGGAGATTGGTTGTGTTTTGACCCAGTTGACCATTGGGTGACCATGGTTGACCTTCAGGTGACCTCGATAGACTAGGTCTAGTCAATGAGTCAAAATTTGTATTTTTGCTCTAGAATTATTCGGAGGCTTTAACGACTTAATTAACCGTAACTTGAGGAGCCTACGACTTAAGTGAATATTTATATTCAATTTATTCACAACTTAAATCATGGGGGCTGCCCGTAACTTATGATATTAAACAAATATTTATATTCATAAATTAAGTCAAAGGGGCCACCCGTAACTTAAGTGAATAAATCAAATATTAATATTCATTGCTTAAGTGAGGGGACCCACCTCAATTCTCTATATAAAGAGGGGCATGGGCGCATACAAGATGTACAAGAAGCCCTAGCCGCCCTCTTTTTGGAGCTGTCGCCCTCTGATGCGTTGCATTTACATCATATTTTTGTCTGTATTTTATATTATATTTAGGCTCAATTGTATGATTTTATACCAATTTATAGTGTTTTTACTTTCTTTGGTATGAAATCTTCACTTTTCTTGGTTTTTATGAAAATGTAGGTAAATTGGCACAAAAATAATGGATTTTATGAGTTTTAAGGCAATAGCATAGTTCCTGAGAAAATTACAAAATCGCACGTCAAATTTGTAACGACAATAGTGTCAGATGCAACATTCACGGCTGCAACAATGAGTTCTTCGACTAGCCATGAGTCTCGCGTTGAAGGGCTGAATTCGTGGCTAAGTATTAAAGTTCACAGAAACTTTCACGGGTGAGGCAGTGAGTCCTTCATGGGCCATGAGGTTTGCTATATACATAGCTTTTATTCACAGAAACTTTCACGGCCATAGCTGTGAATAGTTCACGACCATACCTATTTTTCACTCAATTCGGCCTTGAATCGAGTCAGAATTGAACCAAACTCTCTAGAATTCTTCCTTGATGGGTTCTAAACTGATTAAACTATAAAAAGGAGGATTTTTTGAGGGTTAAGGGGGAGTTTTTGGGTGAGAACAGAAGCAGGCGCCTGCTAGGGCAGAAATCACTTCCAGGGTAAAATTTGAGCGAGATGTCACGCAAATGACATGATTAAGCACTTCATCTTCATCATCAGATCGAGGGGAAGAATTCCTGATTACTTTCCTAGTGTATCTATGTAGTTTAATTAAGATTACATGCCAAATTCATCACAAAACATGCTGTACAGGATGAACATAAGCTAGTAAACTTCTTTTCGGGATCAGGGATGTAGCCCATTGATGTTTATGGGTCAAATTTTGTATTTTATCTTTGTCATGATTATTATAGCATTGATTTGATCAAAATTGAGTTTATTCCATTATTTACTTTGGCCAAGTATATTTACACTTTAAATGTTACGAGAAGGACCGAGAAGTGTATCGCAACGTTAGATTCTTTTCAAACCTACGAATCCAATTACAAGAGTAGTTTGGGTTCGTTTGAAGGATTTCAAGATTTTTCACATAACTTAATGGGCCTAGTAGTTAATTGTCACGATAGTGGGAAATTAGCATAGTTAGATACCGGATTACTCTTCGAGAGGAGGTAATCTGTACCATAGGAAAAATCCCTTTCATTACTATATTATTTTGTTTAAGGATTAATATTTATCAAATTTATAATTGTCAGTGTGATAAAACCCCGAGTCCCAACTTTTTAAAAATTGATTTTTATCTTAAGACGCTACTTTTACTGCTTTTCGTACTTAGAGTTCACATGAAACCACAAATTGATCCGCCTATATATAAACGAGTCCTGTAATCGGTACTTAACGATTAGATCCTCCTTGGGAATTATCTTTATTTTATTACGTCGATACAACTATGCACTTGTGGTAGCTATCAAGTTTTTAGCGTCGTTGCTGGGGATCAGGCTAGCCAATATCGATTTGATCGATAAGTTTATAGATTAGGCATTTTTTTCTTTTATTTTTAGCATTTATCTTTTCTTTTATAGTTATTTTCTGTTATTTTATTTTACTTGATTAACACATTGTATGCCTAGAGCCTTAAAGATAGGTACCCTATTTCCTGAAGATCGAGAGATTGAACGCACCTTCCGCCTTCGAAGAAAACTATAGTTCTAAACTCAAAAAGTTGCAAAGGAAGGTATGATGGTGAACAATCAGTCACTAAGGGATTTTGCAATACCTAATATCTAGGGTTTCAATTGTAGCATTGTTTGGCCTAATGCGGTGGCTTCGAGCTTAAACCAGCATTGATGACTATAGTTTAGCAGTGTTGGGGTATGCCCTTAAGGCTAATGTTTGAGGCCTTGGGATTATTTCAGTATCATGTATAAACTCTATGTTTATAAAGGCAATGGTTGTTATTCAGGTTGTTACATTATCTGCTGCAATATGTATACTTCTGAATAATGTCTCAATGCTGTTCAGCTTGGCTGACATGCAGTTTTGTCCTTAGTCGAGATATCTTGGTGAACATGAGACAGCCTTGATATGATTGAGACTAATATGTGTTCTAATCTTATAGGATGCTTCGAGCATGGAATAAGATGTAGACTCATGGGTACATTGGATGTACTGGACAGACCCTACTTAGGATATTCAATTGCTTGTCACAATGTGAATAATCCTTATATGCAAACAAGTGGCATATTTCCTCTGACTTGAGATCACTTGTGTTTCTAAATGATGATTGGCATTGTTTTGAGGTAGTTCAATATCATTTGAAACATAATGGTTATAGACTATCTTGGATAATGAGCATGAGTCATGTTAGGGCACTAGTGATAGATATAGGATTGCCGTCTCCTTGTTTGGAGTGTGATGTTCTGAAGGGGCCCCCTGGATGAGATGATTGAGAAAGTGTATGGCCATACCCAGATGACTATGTTCATCTGATCTAATCATTCTCATCATATTGGAATTACAGGCTTGACACGCTTGTCCAATAAGAACATCCAGTGGCAAAGGAAACATATATGTCAAGTGACTTGGGTTCACACTTGTGCTGTGGTTTGGGTGTAGTCTTGGAAGACTCTTTCCTTTATATCGGGAGACAGTGATGTGTTGCTAGATACCCCTCACTGATCGTGATAACGTAAGTTATCGTTACCGACATTTAAAGGAAACCCTTAGGGTCGCACAATTTGATGATATGGCTTACTTATGTCAGATCGTGTGGACTGAATTGTTTTGGTTCAGTTTAAAGGAGTTTAAACTCTGATTGTAAGTGAGATCTGGTCTGATCATGTTTGATTGATTAGGGCTTGAGATCGGTAAGCTTCGATCGAGAGAATTGATGCTAGATCGGTGAGATCAAGAGCATCAAGAGATGAATGGTTAGATCTTGAACCTTATGGTTTAATTTGATCTAGACCAAGGCTTGGTTTGATTTGGTCTTTGAACCAAATCCAATTGAACCGGTTCATCATATGAACGCATGGTTCAATGGGAGAGAAAAAGTTTGCGATCAGTTCACTTGGAGTGAACGCATGATCGCATACATTGAAGCACTTGCTATTTTTGGAAATCGGTTTTTCCAAAATGTGGAACGCCTCCACGTTCGAAGAGCAACGCTTCTCTCGTCGCCATCTTCTCCTCTCTCGACCTCTCTTGTGTCATGTGGTGAGACTTCACGCAAAGGAGAAGAGAACAAAACCAAGAGACATCTCTCATCTCCTTCACGAAGGGAAACCTTGAAGCTTTGCTAGCACAAAGACGCCAAGGGAGTAGTCATCTTCACCTTGTGTGCGTCACCTTTGGAGGAGAGCCGCTCGCCCACTTCTTCCAAGTCGCCATCCAAGCAATGGCAATGGTATGATCTCTCACTAGATCTATACAAAATGTTAAGTTGATCATGGATTCATACATGCGATCCTAGGAAACCCTAGATTCCGCCCATGCAAATTTTAGAAGTGCATGATTAGGGTTTTCCCCCTTTAATGGAACTTTCAAGCAGAACCAGTTTGCGGGTTCCCCAACACAAGATCCTAATCTTCATCTCACTGTTTTTCTTGAATATTGTGACACTGTTAAGGTAAACGGTGTATCTTCTGATGCAATAAGACTAAGATTATTTTCATTTTCTCTCAAGGATCGCGCATGGGCTTGGTTATATTCTCTGTTTGTCTCCTGTACCAGAGACCACTGAGACACTAGTGGTGTCCCCAGAGCCAGCTCCCATTACTGTTGAGATGGAGCGCACTGGTATTGAGCAGCAGACCACTTCTACTCCCATGGATGTGGAGGAGGCTACCACGTCTGAGCCTCCTTCCGATTTGCCAGAGTCTGCTGTAACTGCTAATATGAAGTCTATGGAGGTTGAGGATATTGTACCTGACTCAGCCTAGACTCCAGAGATTCCCTCTCCATCCTTAGCCTAGGGTGACTTACCAGTCCCTGAGGCTACTATACCAGAGTTACCAGACGATACAGAGGGGTCTCCTAAGATTTTCACTAATCTACTAGAGATTTTAGTAGACATTATTGATTTACCAACATCACCATCAGTTGCACTAGAGTGATCTGTGGCTCTAGGGGCAGCACCTCCAGCACCTGAGAGGCCACATATTCCAGAGGTGCCTATCCCAATTTTAGTACTATCGGCTTATTCACCGGAGGTTGTGCTACCATCACCAGAGCCATCTCTAGCATCTACACTCAAACTGACATCACCAAAGCCGTCTTCGATGATACCAGAGTCTGCCTTAGTTGAGAGGAGACAAACACGATCTTTACCTCCTGTCATTGTTCCCTATCCATGACAGATTCGATATAGGAGTAGGGATCAGGAGAGGAGGTACAGAGCCATGTCAGCTAGGGGTATACTCAACACCTGATATTGGGATGATCAGACTTTACAGGCCCTAGGATTGTTTGATGATATCTAGTAAATGTTCTCAAACATAGGGTGGAAGGATTTCTACCAGCAGAGACACCCAACATGTTGGGAAACCCCGAGGATATTTTACAAATTTTTGGCATAGACATTACATAATACATTGAACAGCGGAAGAATATCTCCGAAACAAGCCAATCCCAAAAACCCAGTGAATATCGTCTTGCGAGGGAGTCGACACAATGAGATGGTAAGTACCTAGAGCAAGCGTGAAGGTCAATGTCGAGGTAGGCACCCAAGCAAGCGCCCTTTGCAGCTTCACACACACGGATGCCTCGAGCCCTCTTCTTCCATGCCTGGTGCTAGCCTCAGGAAGAAGATCCAAGCCGATGGGAATCCTCTACTTTACTTGCGCCACCTCCAAAGGCAATTGCGCCAAGTAGAGTCAAGAGGAAGATGATGCCGCCAACTCAAAGTCCACCTTGCGCCAAGAGAAGAAGGAGAGGAAGATGACTTGCGGCTCTAAGGTGGAAGAGGATGCATGCGCCAATGCCTTTGCTTTTGCCAACTTAGAAGATTGCTCACGCCAATGTGATTGCATCAGGTGGCTCTCGCATATCCAATGATATATAGAGCCAAGTGGGCGGCAAGAGAAAAGGGGTGGAGGCACAAACAATTCATAAGAAATCGGCTAGGGTTAGGGTTTGGGAGGAATTATGGTTTGAGGTAAGAAAAGTCTCCTAGACTTTACCATAAACCTCTAAACCCCTACCATATGTGCCAAGAACTTGCCTTACAAGTTAATTCAACCATATGCACCCTCATTCTTGCCATAGAAGCAACGTTGCCATCCTAGGCATAAGGGCTAGGCGCCAAATCCTTCCAAAGGATGCAACATGTGCCCACTCCTCCCCATTATGCCCTTAGGTGCCAATGGGAGGAGATTTCTCCCCATTATACCCTTAAGCCCAATTCTCTATTCATGACAACTTGTTATTGGGCCTTGTTGGGTAATGAGCTAGCCCAAATTTCATTGCATAGGTTGCAGACTATCTAAAGGAGTGTGGGATTATCTAAAGGAGAATACCTAAGTCATGCGTTTACTGACTATCTAAAGGAGTGTGGGATTATCTCACAGCTCACTCCGCCAGGAACACCGCAATGGAATGGTGTGTCCGAGAGGAGAAATAGAACGTTACTTGATATGGTTCGTTCTATGATGAGTCAGGCTACTCTACCTTACTCCTTTTGGGGTTTTGCACTGGAAACAGCTGCAAAGGTACTAAACCGAGTGCCATCCAAGGCAGTTTCAAAGACGCCATATGAGTTATGGTATGGGAAACAGCCAAGCTTGACATTTATCAGGATCTGGGGCTGCGAGGCTTATGTGAAAAAGCTCGCCTCTGGGAAACTAGAGAGCAGATCTGACAAATGCATCTTTGTCGGTTACCCTAAGGAAACTAAGGGTTATTATTTCTACGATCCCAAAGAGAACAAGGTTTTTGTTGCTCGGACGGCCATATTTCTTGAGAAGGAGTTTCTTCTGCAAGAGGCCAGTGGGAGAGAAATAAAACTGGATGAGAATCCAGAGGAAGGACAAAGTGCTCAAGCAGAGTTGGATGAGCCTGAGCCGGTAGAACAGGTTACTGAACAACCTGAGGCTCAGATATCACGGGAACCGCGAAGATCGGGAAGGATCCGTCGACAGCCTGAGCGCTATGACGGAGTCTACATCATTGATAATGATGAACCCCTCACTTATGCGGATGCGGTCAGTGGACCGGAGTCAGCGAGATGGCTTGAAGCTATGCGCGCCGAGATGGACTCCATGTCAGATAACCAAGTTTGGGATTTGGTTGATCCGCCTCCGGGAGTTATCCCTATAGGCTGTAAATGGATCTTCAAGAAGAAGATTGACATGGATGGTAACGTGGTTACCTATAAAGGCAGGCTAGTTGCGAAAGGTTTCAAACAAATCTACGGGATAGATTATGATGAAACTTTCTCACCTGTAGCTATGTTTAAGTCTATTCGGATTCTTTTCGTGATAGCTGCATATTATGATTATGAGATTTGGCAAATGGATGTGAAAACAGCTTTCCTTAATGGAAATCTGGATGAGGATGTGTATATGACACAACCAGAAGGTTTCACTGATCCATCAAATCATCATAAGATATGCAAGTTAAAGAAGTCCATTTATGGACTTAAACAAGCATCAAGAAGCTGGAATATTCGTTTTGATGAATCAGTCAGTGAGTTTGGTTTCATCAAGAACGAGGATGACCCGTGTGTATATAAGAGGTTTAGTGGGAGCGTGATTACTTTCCTAGTCCTCTACGTCGATGATATCTTGATCATTGGAAATGATATTCCTGAAATGCATGCGGTTAAGGCATGGTTAAGGAAATGTTTCCAGATGAAAGATTTAGGAGAAGCAGCCTATGTATTACGTGTGAAGATCTACAGGGATAGATCTAAGAGGCTTCTCGGGTTGTGCCAGAGTACTTACATCGATAAAGTCCTGGAGAGATTTCATTTAGAGAATTCTAAACGAGGATATCTTCCAGTCAGACATGGTCTGAATCTTTCGAAGAGTCAGTGTCCACAAACACAGACTGAGAAAGATGAAATGGACAATACGCCTTATGCTTCGGCTATTGGATCCATTATGTATGCGATGTTGTGTACTCGCCCAGACGTCGCTTACGGGTGAAGCATGACCAGTCGTTTCCAAAGTAATCCAGGTATGGCGCACTGGATTGCAGTCAAGAACATTTTAAAATATCTGCGGAGGACCAAAGATATGTTCTTGATATATGGTGGTGAGGAAGAACTCAGTATTGAGGGATATACTGACGCTTCGTTCCAGTCTGACCAGGATGATTTCCGATCGCAATCAGGCTATGTTTTTAGCCTGAATGGAGGAGCAGTGGTGTGGAAAAGTTTCAAACAGTCAACTGTTGCTGATTCCACAACAGAAGCTGAGTATGTTGCAGCCTCGGAAGCATCCAAGGAGGCAGTGTGGATTCGTAAGTTCGTCAGAGAACTTGGTGTTGTTCCTTCAAGTGCAGATCCTTTGGTTATCTTCTATGATAACACTGGAGCAATCGCACAAGCAAAGGAACCACGGTCGCACCAGAAGTCCAAGCACATACAGAGACGGTTTCATTTGATCAGGGAGATCATTGATCGTGGCGAGATCAAAGTCTGCAAGGTTCATACAGATGACAATCTGGCAGACCCGCTTACTAAGCCTCTGGCGCAGCAGAAGCATGAGAAGCACTGTAATAATATGGGTTTGAGATTTCTCAACCATTAGATTAAGTGCAAGTGGGAGATTGTTGGGGTATGCCCTTAAGGCTAATGTTTGAGGCCTTGGGATTGTAACAGTATCATGTAATAAACTGTTATGTTTATAAAGGCATGGTTGTTATTGAGTTAGCTACATTGTCTGCTGCAATATATGTTCTTCTGAATAATGTCTCAAAGCTGTTCAGCTAGGCTGACATGCAGTTATGTCCTTAGTCGATGTATCTTGGTGAACATGAGACAGCCTTGATATGGTTAAGACTAATATGTGTTCTAGTCTTATAGGATGCTTCGAGCATGGAATAAGATGTAGACTCATGGGTACATTGGATGTACTGGACAGACCCTACTAGGATATTCAATTGTTTGTCACAATGTGAATAATCCTTGAATATGACAAGTGGCACATTTCCTCTGACTTGAGATCACTTGTGTTTCTAAATGATGATTGTCATTATTTTGAGGTAGTTCAATATCATTTGAAACATAATGATTATAAACTATCTTGGATGGTGAGCTTGAGTCATGTTAGGGCACTAGTGATAGACATAGGATTGCCGTCTCCTTGTTTAAGGAGTGTGATGTTCTTAAGGGGCCCCCTGGATGAGATGATTGAGAAAGTGTATGGCCATACCCAGGTGACTATGTTCATCTGATCTAATCATGCTCATCATATTGGAGATACAAGCTTGACAGGCTTGTCCAATAAGAACATCCAGTGGCAAAGGAAATATGTATGCTTTGTGAGTTGATTCACACTTGTGCTGTTTATGGGTGTAGTCTTGGAAGACTCTTTCCTTTATATCGGGAGACAGTGATGTGTTGCTAGATACCCCTCACTGATCGTGATAACATGAGTTATCGTTACCGACATTTAAAGGAAACCCTCAGGGTCGCACAATTTGATGATATGGCTTACTTAAGTCAGATCGTATGGACTGAATTGTTTGGGTTCAGTTTAAAGGGATTTAATCTCTGATTGTAAGTGAGATCTGGTCTGATCATGTTTGATTGATTGGGGCTTGAGATCGGTAAGCTTCGATCGAGAGAATGGATGCTGGATCGGTGAGATCAGGAGCATCGAGAGATCAACGGTCAGATCAAGTACCTTAGGGTTTAATGTGATCTGGACTAATTGCTTGGGTTAATTGGTCTATGAACCAGACCTAATTGAACCGGCTCTAGATATGAGCGCTTGGTTCAAAGTAGAGAGAAAAATGCGATTGGTTCATGAGCGCATGAACACATGATCGCATGAAAGAGAGGTTGGCTATTTTTAGTAACCACGCCTCCATTTCTTGAGTGGAGCGCATCTCTTGTCGTCTCAACCCCCCCCCCTATTCTCGTCGCCCTCGTGTGTGGAACTTTTGTTCACGCCTTAGAGACTCGAGGATCAAGGAAGCAAGAACTCTCTCTTCCCTTCAAACGATCAAGACACCTTGGACGATCCTTGCTAGCACAAGGAGCATCAAGGAAGGAGCACATCTTCATCTTGTGTGCGAGACTTTGGAGAAGAGGCGCTTGCAACTTTTGCTTCCAAGGCGCCATCTAGAAATGGCTATGGTATGAATCATTTTTATTCATGCAGAGTTTATAAGTTGATCATAATACATGTTAAACGATTTGAAAGCCCTAGATTCCGCTAGATTTTGTTGCGCCTCCTGTTAGGGTTTTCGCCCCCCTTGTATGGGGTTCTTTCACTCACTTGGGTATGGCCATATACTTTCAGTCATAGAACCATAGAGGAGCTCCATGGATATCAAGCTTCCCCTAGGAAGGGGCAAATCCTTTGTCTGTGCGTTGACCTTCTCATATGGGTCATGACATGCTCAATGACAATCGTTATGACCTCCCAACTACGGTGAGATGTTAGGTTATATCAAAGCACATCCCTAACCATATAGTAGAATCAATGACCTCAAGTCTAGGGATCAATGCATCTCCTATCACATGTGAGGATAACTCATGACACCAAGTCATTGCCTCCTAGCGGGTCGATCCAGTATATCCATCACTGATATACCCATATGTCTACGTTAGCACCTCGTGCCTAACCAGCCCATATGACAGTCTCACAAGTACCAGAGTTGGCCCATATCCACTTAGGTACATTGACTGAGGACAACCATTTGAGCACAGATCCAATCTGTCTCCAGGGATATTATCATATAAGTACATAATTGCAGATGTAAACAAACAATGATAATGACAATGCTAGAGTGATATATAAGTATCAATGTCAAGTAGTACAAAAGATAGATCAATTACTAGGTCTCAGGGCATATACACCAACACAACATATGTTCAACTCACCTTAGAGTTCTTCAGCTCTGTCCAAATCACCTTTCATAACTATGATGATAGAGATCCAGAGCATATTGCCGTCCTGTTAGGGTACCAGGATCATGTACTTACTTTGGATTAGCTAGGTCATATATTTGGATTCCCCACGGATGTGACACGACATCACCCACAAGAGTATACAGATAGGACATTCTAGCAGTAGATATCGAGAGAGATATGATTGGATCCAAGGACCTTCAGAGAAACTTATATGTCCTGTCCAGCACTCAAATATACCCATCGGGTTCTCGCACAAATGATTTTTGGGCATGCAGAGAGTGATGGGATGGTAAGAGCTTTAGAGTTATTTTTCTTATGGGGCATGCTCACTAGATACCACGTCAGCACCCCATTCTACCTTCTAAAGCAGATTCAAAAGGTGGCAAAGGCGCGAAGAGGAGTCCTAGTTATGGGTGGTCTGATTACCACTGTTGCCCTTGCCCTCGGTATTGACCCTTCGAGCTTGAACAAGGCTAAGGGGAATCCCATATTAGATATGAATGCATGGACAGGTATCAAGATGATTACGAGGATTGAGAGCTCGTATCATCTTATCTTCAAACGTTCAGAGGCCAACCTTTGCCGGACATGAACCGTACTATGATTCGTGTTCAGTAGAACTAGATCATGGATCCTACACAGGGTGGGGGAGGTCCTAGTAAGGCAATCTCACCTCCATCGTCACCGCCGAGGACTTCAATTTCCTTTCCTCCAGTCCAACCATTCACCGCTACTAGACTGTCTTCATCAGCTGGCTCATCCACATCAGCACCGGCGGACCCTTCTTTACATCATATTCGGGCTGAGCAGTGGAGGATGTGTGACGACATATTGCAGTTGGAGCAGGGACAGGCGAGGACACTTGAGTCCCTATGTGTGATCAGGGAGCTTTTACGGCGACGTCTCCCTGGATCATCGACATAGCCTACTGGAGACGACTAGGAGGATACAGAGACAGATTGATGTTTTCTCTGTGAGTATAGTTATTGTTTTATTATTTTCTATATACATTGTGTATTACTTCTCTTTACCTTCTAGTCATATCGCATATGTAGGAGTTGATAGAGATTAAGGCTGATGCAGCGCACACATGATTTTATTTGTTTTATTTGTGGTGTGCATTGTATTTTAGTACTCATGATGTGTATTTCTGGATTTGTATTTGATTACTTGATATTCTGGGTGGTATTGTATATATTCATGGTGGTATTAGGATTTTATATGTGGTGCATGGTTTGATTGTGATGATATTATATATATTTGAGGCTTACCATGTATTTGTGATGCTCTGCGATGATTTGTGATACTATGGTGGTGTTTTGGTTGATTTTTGGATGATTTTGATATCGATTTTGATGTCAAGATGAATAGTATTTTCAAAATGGTACATGTGATTTGGTTGATGAAACGTGACAGTATTTGATATTTGAAACTTGTTTATCGTGTAAAATATTGATATATATGATGTAATACAGTTTTTGGATTTTTCTGAGTCACGTTTGCATGATTTAATATAATTGCACAGGGTTTTGCTCATATTATAAAGGGAATTCTCACAAAAAATTTTCTGAAATCTATCATAACTTGATTTAATGTTTATGCATATGCAACAATTTAAGTCTAGGATATTCCTGTATATTCAGCTTTTCTTCGAGTTTTATAGACATGTATTTTGAATGTTTATGATTTTTAAGGATATATCAATTTGTTTTATCCTTAATTTTAGACTTAGAAAACATTTTGAGTATTTAATTTGATGACTTAGAGAATTTCTAAAATTTCATGTAGAATTAAATTGTTGAGTAAACTCAATTATGGTATTGATAAAATGCATATGTGAATTATTATATGTTCATGCGACACGTGTATAGTATTTTCATACTTGAGGTTTAATTTATCTATTTTAGCTTGATGGAAAATTTTTATGAATAGAAAATTGGTGATATTTCTTTAAACTGAGATTTGCTCTAACTCCTCTAGTTGAGTGATCTGAGGTCATGAGTTATATTATACCATGAGTGGATATACTTTAAGTTTATTACGATCAAGTAGCAGAGGGAAAATTTTAAAAATAAATATTTATCCCTAATGTAGAAAGATTAATAATGACTTAAATACCACGCCATTGACCGGCTTTCTCCATGATAAAAAAAAAGAGAAAGCTTTAGGTTAAGTGGACAACTCCGCTAACCTTATGATTGAGACTATAAGTTAAATGTTACTACTTTGTGGTATACTTTAAACAATGTTATGATGCTAACAGGAAAGGCAACATAGCCGTTTAAAGATCAAATTACTCTAAAAATCTCTTATCTTTAACATCACCAAAATTCTTGAAATAGAAATTTTTATTTGTTGATTGAAATCGATTTATTAAGGTGAAAGCATTTGATACTTAGTATGTGAAGATTGAATATTATGACATGAATTATGATTTTTATCTTTCTTGGATTGTAAATGTCTTAGGGATTTATCTCTATTATGATTTTTCTTAAATAACTTGAGTTCTAAAAGATTGATTGCTTAAATTATTGGCCTATGCACATTATTAAGGGAAAAACAAACGAGTGCTCCTTATCTTTACATTTTCCATACATATCAGAATATTGCTTGAGGGTAAGCAAAGCTTGTTGGGGTATGCCCTTAAGGCTAATGTTTGAGGCCTTTGGGATTGTAATAGTATCATGTAATAAACTGTTGTGTTTATAAAGGCATGGTTATTATTCAGGTTGTTACCTTGTCTGCTGTAATAAGTGTACTTCTGAATAATGTCTCAAAGCTGTTCAGCTAGGCTGACAGTCTATATGTCCTTAGTCGAGATATCTTGGTGAACATGAGACAGCCTTGATATGATTGAGACTAATATGTGTGCTAATCTTATAGGATGCTTCGAGCATGGAATAAGATGTAGACTCATGGGTACATTGGATGTACTGGACAGACCCTACTGGGATATTCCATTGCTTGTCACAATGTGAATGATCCTTATAAGCAGCAAGTGGCACATGTCCTTTGACTTGAGATCACTTGTGTTTCTAAATGATGATTGTCATTGTTTTGAGGTAGTTCAATATCATTTGAAACATAATGATTATAGACTATCTTGGATGGTGAGCTTGAGTCAGGTTAGGGCTCTTGTGATAGATAAAGGATTGCCGTCTCCTTGTTCAAGGAGTGTGATGTTCTAAGGGGCCCCCCCGATATGAGATGATTGAGGAAGTGTATGGCCATACCCAGATGACTATGTTCATCTGATCTAATCATGCTCATCATATTGGAGTTACAAGCTTGACCCGCTTGTCCAATAAGAACATCCAGTGGCAAAGGACACATGTATGCCAAGTGAGTTGATTCACACTTGTGCTATGGTTTGGGTGGAGTCTTGGAAGACTCTTTCCTTTATATCGGGAGACAGTGATGTGTTGCTAGATACCCCTCACTGATCGTGATAACGTAAGTTATCATTACCGACATTTAGAGGAAACCCTCAGGGTCGCACAATTTGATGATATGGCTTACTTAAGTCAGATCGTGTGGACTGAACTGTTTAGACTCAGTTTAAACGAGTTCAGACTCTGATTGTAAGTGAGATCTAGTCTGATCATGTTTGATTGATTGGGGCTTGAGATCGGTAAGCTTCGATCGAGAGTTTGGATGCTAGATCATAGAGATCAAGAGCATCAAGAGATGAATGGTTAGATCTTGAACCATTTGGTTCAAAGAGATCTAGACCATGGCTTGGGCTGGTTTAATGAACCGAATTGGGTTGAACCTAATTGACTTGAACCGGTTCACATGTGTGAACGTATGGTTCAAGGTGTAAAGGCTTGTTGGGCGGTTTTTCCTTCAAGTGAGCGCATGGCTTGAAAACCTTCCATTTATGGAAGTGTAACGCCATGACTTGATTGGAGAAGGCTTAACGCAAATCGGTTTTACTGAATTGTCATCTTCGTTGGACGAAAGAGGATTCTTGGAGACGGTAGCTCTCGGCCAAGCGCATCTCAACACACGACAAGGACATTGGGATCTCTTGCTAGCACAAGGAAGATCCTAAAGGGTAGCCACCCCTCATCTTGTGTGTGAACTTGAAGAGGAGACCTACTTTGATCTCTTGCTTCCAAGCCGCCACCCTCTTCATGGCTTTGGTATGAGTTCTCATAACTTCAAGTTGATCATATAGTTATCATATTCGATCTTGTTTAGAAACCCTTTTCGCCATGCTTGTTAGAATCGCAAGTTTAGGGTTTCTCCCCCCCTTTGAACTAGGGGTTCCTTCAATTGGTATCAGAGCTGGTTCTTGATATGATCTATATGATTGCTTCAAGTCCTTGTGATCCATACATGTTGCGCTTACTTTTACTTGATGTATGCTTTGTTTACATGTAGTTGCGCTTGTATCATGCTTACATGAAGTTGCGCTTGTATCATGCTTACATCAATTTGCGCTTGTATCATGCTTACATGAAGTTGCGCTTGTATCATGCTTACATCAATTTGCGCTTGTATCATGGTTAGATGAAGTATGCGCTCCCCCTTGAAGGGGACCCCCTTAAAGTTTGCGCTCCCCCTTGAAGGGGACCCCCTTAGATCTAAGGGTTATCAACTTGCAAGCATGTTGTTTGTTTGTTTGTTTGCGCATGTTCTAGAAGTTTTCCAAAACTTATATCTTGCGCGCATGATTAGATCTAAGGTGCCACTATATTAAATCCTTAGATGGGTTGATAGGGTTGAAAGCATCTTCTAGGTTAGATCCAACTAGTCTGATCAGACCATCTGACAGCCTAGATGGGTTGACCTGATAGCACCTGTGCGCAAGCACAAGGTGGCTATGGGTTGACTGCATCTAGGGCGTGTAGCGAGGTCTGGTTGAGACACTATTGAACACACATGAGTTAGGCCCGGGGTCACACCCGCTTGCCAAAACTCATGAGGGTGGTTCAGCCCTTGGCGCATGCATGGTTGACCATTAGGTCAACACGGGTCAGTTAGGACTCGGTGCATGCAAGGGCAAAGGATCTAACTAGATGGATGAGTGGATCCCCATCAATGGACCATTGTAAGGTTATAGGGCTCATAAGGAAATTAAAATTGATGCCATGGGGTATTTTCAAAAAAAAAATTTTATTTCCTGATTGGATCACATGTTGATTGAACCATATGCTTGTTTATTTAGTCTTATGTGGGTTGCCCTATTGTGTGCTGTGCTGGGGCCTGCGTGCCTGGTAATTTATAAGTTAAATTTATTGTGGTCTGCGAATCACTTTTTCATTAATTTATTGTATATTTGACCTGCGAGTCAAAGCTTGTCTAGATAGATCAAATTGTATTTGATTAGACAAGAGCACAAATGCACACATCCCAAAGGAGCATTCAGCTGGTGGCGCACCTGAGGTGCTCTTGGCGCTAGGGCCCTGGGTTGGACCAGATGAGATGCAAAAGAGCTCAAGTGAAGACTTAAGGAAAATTAAGGTCTTACTAGGGTTAATGGGCTTTTACCACATAAGATCATGCTTTCTATTTATTGTTTAAATAATTAGAATTGCATGTTTAAGTTTATCTTCTGCTATCACCATAGGACTTGCATGATAGTGAAGAAGATAAAAGACCGTTAAAATCCAACGCTAATATATCAAGCTCGTAAGCCTTCTGACGCGAAACCTCGCCGTTCTGACTATCGTTGGAGCCGTGTTGAACCCACTCAGTGGGCACGTCCATCTATCTTCAGACGGTGCTGGATTTCACCTGCGTGTTACAGAGTTGGGATTTATCCCCTCTCGTTGCTCAGCATAGCACGTGGTGGTCCAGGGAGTAGGTCAGGTCAGCTTGACCATGTAGGCTGCATATGTGGCGCATATGGTAGCACATGGAGGCAGCCATCTGTGGGATCAGAGACTGTGTTGTACCAACTCAGTTGGCACAGTCTGCTGGATTGCCCAGATGAAGGGTAATCGCACGGGTTGGCGATTGGCTGGGACAGCCTACCAGAAATTAGTGCTTGTCATCTCTGTGCATCTTATCTCGCCTGAGCGGGACGCGGAGACCAAGTATGAAATCTGGATCCCATCTCACTAAAAGAGTGTTACTCTTTCGGACTGTTTACTGGATTTTTCAGTCAGACAAAATAGTGAGAAAAGAATCTTTCTTAAGTCCTGGATTGATTCTGAACATTGATACTGACCTTGCTGTTCTTGCTTGTTGTAGATTCCTGCAGCAACGAACACCATGAGCTTCAATGTGCGATCCCTACTGGAAAGGGAGAAGTTTGCTGGGCCGAACTTCTCTGACTGGTTCGGACACCTTAAGATCGTTCTTAAGGCAGAGAGGAAACTGTATGTCCTCGAGACGGCGATACCGCCGCAGCCCGCTCCGAACGCCGCAAGGGCGGTTCGGGAAGCCTATGAAAAGCACGTCAATGATAGCATTGATGTCGCTTGCCTGATGCTAGCGTCTATGACGCCACCGCTGCAGCGTCAGCATGAGGATATGTCGGCTATAGAGATTATAGCGAACCTCAAGATTGAAGGAAACCCTAAACATTAGGGGTTGAAACCCTAAACATGCGCATCTAGCATGCATAGCGGAAAAAGGGCTTCAAGTAGATCGCATATGAACTATATAATCAACATGAAGCTATGAGTTGAGATCTATACCATAGCCATAAGGTTGGAGGTCGGCTTGGAAGAAGAGAGCAAACTTGATCTCCTCCGAAAGTTCACACACAAAGGTGATGAAGACTCCTCACTTGCGCACCTCTTGTGCTAGCAAGAATGCCAAGATGTCTTTGATCGAGTATAGGAAAGAGATGAAGACTTCTTTGCTTGGCCGATCCTTTCTCCAAGATGTCGTCTCCTTCACCAATGTCTCGTCACGAGAGCAAGCGAAGGCCGAGAGTGAATGGAGCGTTCACTTGTCATTTGCGTTCAAGGAGACATGCGCTTATGACTTTCCAAATTAGGAAAAACATTAAGCCATGCGTTCAAGATCTCTAAACCGATCTTAAACTCCACAAAACGCCTTAAACAATGAACCATGCGTTCAAGCCCTTGAACCGGTTCAAAGCAAATGTGTTTGGACCAAAAGCCAAACCAAACCGGCCCAAGCCAAATCGGTTTAGATCAACCAAACCCTAAGGTTTCCAATCTAACCGTTCATCTCATGATGCTCTTGATCTCACCGATCTAGCATCATCTCTCTCGATCGAAGCTTACCGATCTCAAGCCCTAATCAATCAAACATGATCAGACCAGATCTCACTTACAATCAGAGATTAAATCCCTTTAAACTGAACCGAAACAATTCAGTCCACACGATCTGACTTAAGCAAGCCATATCACCAAATTGTGCGACCCTAAGGGTTTCCTTTAAATGTCGGTAACGATAACTTTCGTTATCACGACCAGTGAGGGGTATCTAGCAACACATCACTGTCTCCCGATATAAAGGAAAAAGTCTTCCAAGACTACACCCAAACCATGGCACAAGTGTGACTCAATTCACAAGGCATACATGTGTCCTTTGCCACTGGATGTTCTTATTGGACAAGCGGGTCAAGCTTGTAACTCCAATACGATGAGCATGATTAGATCAGATGCACATAGTCATCTGGGTATGGCCATACACTTCCTCAATCATCTCATATAAGGGGGGCCCTTTAGAACATCACACTCCTTGAACAAGGAGACGGCAATCCTTTATCTATCACTAGTGCCCTAACCTGATTCAAGCTCACCATCCAAGATAGTCTATAATCATTATGTTTCAAATGATATTGAACTACCTCAAGACAATGACAATCATCATTCAGAAACACAAGTGATCTCAAGTCAGAGGACATGTGCCACTTGCTGCATACAAGGATCATTCACATTGTGACAAGCAATGGAATATCCCAGTAGGGTCTGTCCAGTACATCCAATGTACCCATGAGTCTACATCTTATTCCATGCTCGAAGCATCCTATAAGATTAGCACTCATATCAGTCTCAATCATATCAAGGCTGTCTCATGTTCACCAAGATATCTCGACTAAGGACTTATAGCCTGTCAGCCTAGCTGAACAGCTTTGAGACATTATTCAGAAGTACACTTATTACAGCAGACAAGGTAACAACCTGAATAATAACCATGCCTTTTATAAACATAAGAGTTTATTACATGATACTTTTACAATCCCAAAGGCCTCAAACATTAGCCTTAAGGGCATACCCCAACAATCTCCCACTTGCACTTAATCTAATGGTTGAGAAATCTCAAACCCATATTATTACAGTGCTTCTCATGCTTCTGCTGCGCTAGAGGCTTGGTAAGTGGGTCTGCCAGATTGTCATCTGTATGAACCTTGCATATTTTGATCTCACCACGATCAATGATCTCCCGGATCAAGTGAAACCGTCTCTGTATGTGCTTGGACTTCTGGTGCGACCGCGGTTCCTTTGCTTGTGCGATGGCTCCAGTGTTATCACAGAAGATAACCAAAGGATCTGCACTCGAAGGAACGACACCAAGTTCTCTCACGAACTTACGAATCCACACTGCCTCCTTAGATGCTTCCGAGGCTGCAACATACTCGGCTTCTGTTGTGGAATCAGCAACAGTTGACTGTTTGAAATTTTTCCACACCACTGCTCCACCATTCAAGCTAAAAACATAGCCTGATTGCGATCGGAAATCATCCTGGTCCGACTGGAACGAAGCGTCAGTATATCCCTCTATACTGAGTTCTTCCTGACCACCATATATCAAGAACATATCTTTGGTCCTCCGCAGATATTTTAAAATGTTCTTGACCGCAATCCAGTGCGCCAAACCTGGATTACTTTGGAATCGACTGGTTACGCTTAACCCGTAAGCGACGTCTGGGCGAGTACACAACATCGCATACATAATGGATCCAATAGCCGAAGCATAAGGCGTATTGTCCATTTCATCTTTCTCAGTCTGTGTTTGTGGACACTGACTCTTTGAAAGATTCAGACCATGTCTGACTGGAAGATATCCACGTTTAGAATTCTCTAAATGGAATCTCTCCAGGACTTTATCGATGTAAGTACTCTGGCACAGCCCGAGAAGCCTCTTAGATCTATCCCGGTAGATCTTCACACCTAGTACATAGGCTGCTTCTCCTAAATCTTTCATCTGGAAACATTTTCCTAACCATGCCTTAACAGCATGCAGTTCAGGAATATCATTTCCAATGATTAAGATATCATCGACGTAGAGGATTAGGAATGTAATCACGCTCCCACTAAACCTCTTATATACACACGGGTCATCCTCGTTCTTGATGAAACCAAACTCAGAGATTGATTCATCAAAACGAATGTTCCAGCTTCTTGATGCTTGTTTAAGTCCATAAATGGACTTCTTTAACTTGCATATTTTATGACGATCTGCTGGATTAGTGAAACCTTCCGGTTGTGTCATATACACATCCTCATCCAGATTTCCATTAAGGAAAGCTGTTTTCACATCCATCTGCCAGATCTCATAATCGTAATATGCTGCTATCGCGAAAAGAATCCGAATAGACTTAAACATGGCTACAGGAGAGAAAGTTTCATCATAATCTAACCCGTAGATTTGTTTGAAACCTTTCGCTACTAGCCTACCTTTATAGGTAACCATGTTACCATCCATGTCAATCTTCTTCTTGAAGATCCATTTACAGCCTATAGGGATTACTCCCGGAGGCGGATCAACCAAATCCCAGACCTGGTTATCTGACATGGAGTCCATTTCGGCTCGCATAGCTTCAAGCCATCTAGCTGACTCCGGTCCACTGACCGCATCCGCATAAGTGAGGGGTTCATCATTCTCAATGATGTAGACTCCGTCATAGCGCTCAGGCTGACGACGGATCCTACCCGATCTTCGCGGTTCCCGTGATATTTGAGCCTCAGGTTGCTCAATAACCTGATCTACCGGCTCAGGCTCATCCAACTGTGCTTGACTACTTTGTCCTTCCTCTGGATTCTCATCCAGCTTTATTTCTCTCCCACTGGCCTCTTGCAGAAGAAACTCCTTCTCAAGAAATATGGCCGTCCGAGCAACAAAAACCTTGTTCTCTTTGGGATCGTAGAAATAATAACCCTTAGTTTCCTTAGGGTAACCGACAAAGATACATTTCTCAGATCTGCTCTCTAGTTTCCCAGAGGCGAGCTTTTTGACATAAGCCTCGCAACCCCAGATCCTGATAAATGTCAAGCTAGGCTGTTTCCCATACCATAACTCATATGGCGTCTTTAAAACTGCCTTGGATGGCACTCGGTTTAGTACCTTTGCAGCTGTTTCCAGTGCAAAACCCCAAAAGGAGTATGGAAGAGTAGCCTGACTCATCATAGAACGAACCATATCAAGTAACGTTCTATTTCTCCTCTCGGACACACCATTCCACTGCGGTGTTCCTGGCGGAGTGAGCTGTGAGATAATCCCACACTCCTTCAGATAGTCAGTAAACGCATGACTCAGGTATTCACCACCTCGATCAGAACGAAGTGCCTTGATATTTCGGCCTAACTGATTCTGTACTTCATTTTTGAACTCTTTGAACTTGTCAAAAGATTCACTTTTATGTCTTATTAAATAGACATATCCATACCTACTGAAATCATCAGTAAAGGTAATGAAGTACTGATAGCCACCTCTGGCATGTTTACTAAAAGGCCCACACACATCACTGTGTATAAGGTCAAGTAAACCTGAAGTCCTCTGACCTTTGTGAAGAAAAGGAGACTTCGTCATTTTACCCATCAAACAAGCTTTGCATGTATCAATCTCCTCATAGGAGAATGATCCCAGCAGTCCATGTTCATGCAACCGCTTAATGCGCTTCTCGTTTATATGGCCTAAACGACTATGCCATAACAAGGTGCTGTCATCAGCATATTTGGCTTTCTTATTATCAATGTTTTGTATAGAATTTTCCATGTCCAACATGTATAACCCATTGTTAATTGAACCAGTTGCATACACAATATTATCATGAGATAAAACACACTTTGAAATCTTGCATTCAAAGGCAAATCCTTTCCTGACAAGAGCAGGAATAGAGATAATATTCTTTGTGATACTCGGTACAAAATAACAATTGTTCAATTCTAATACAATGCCAGATGGTAAAGAAATGAAATAGTCTCCTACAGCAACAGCAGCAACCCGTGCCCCGTTTCCAACTCGTAGGTCTACCTCATGCTGTCCCACCTGCCTTCTTCTCTTGAGTTCCTGTACATTTGAACAAATGTGAACTCCACATGCAGTGTCCAACACCCATGAAATAGTAGAAGAAGATAACATGACCTCAGTCACATATATACCTGAGCCAGAAGCGATGCTTCCCCTCTTATCTCCTTGGAGCGCTTTACAGTCCTTTTTCCAGTGACCCAGCTGGCCACAGTGGAAACACCTGTTATCCTTCGACCGCTTGACCTTCTGTTTCAGGGCCTTGCTGTAATTCTTGACAGGGGCCTTGCCCTTCTTCCCCTTCTTCTTGTTCCTAAAAGGAACCATTAAGACAGAGGTTGAAGGCTTACCCTTCAGAGTTTCCTCAGTTGTCAAGAGCATATTCAGCAACTCTGCCGGCGTACAATCGATTTTGTTCATATTAAAGTTAATGATGAACGCATCGAAAGAAGGCGGAAGAGACTGCAGAATAATATCTACAGCAAGCTCCTGGTTGATGGTATGCCCCAGTTTCTCCAGAGCCTCCTTGTGCCCAATCATCTTGAGCACGTGAGCTCCCACTGGGCTCCCCTCAGCCAGTTTGCTCTGAAAGAAGAGCTTTGTCAGATTATAGCGTTCTGTCCTCGCCTGTGCAGCATACAGCATCTTGAGGTTCGCTATAATTTCTATAGCCGACATATCCTCATGCTGACGCTGCAGCGGTGGCGTCATAGACGCTAGCATCAGGCAAGCGACATCAATGCTATCATTGACGTGCTTTTCGTAGGCATCCCGAACCGCCCTTGCGGCGTTCGGAGCGGGCTGCGGCGGTATCGCCGTCTCGAGGACATACAGTTTCCTCTCTGCCTTAAGAACGATCTTAAGGTGTCCAAACCAGTCAGAGAAGTTCGGCCCAGCAAACTTCTCCCTTTCCAGTAGGGATCGCACATTGAAGCTCATGGTGTTCGTTGCTGCAGGAATCTACAACAAGCAAGAACATCAAGGTCAGTATCAATGTTTCAGAATCAATCCAGGACTTAAGAAAGATTCTTTTCCCACTATTTTGTCTGACTGAAAAATCCAGTAAACAGTCCGAAAGAGTAACACTCTTTTAGTGAGATGGGATCCAGATTTCATACTTGGTCTCCGCGTCCCGCTCAGGCGAGATAAGATGCACAGAGATGACAAGCACTAGTTTCTGGTAGGCTGTCCCAGCCAATCGCCAACCCGTGCGATTCCCCTTCATCTTGGCAATCCAGCAGACTGTGCCAACTGAGTTGGTACAACACAGTCTCTGATCCCAGAGATGGCTGCCTCCATGTGCTACCATATGCGCCACATATGTAGCCTACATGGTCAAGCTTACCCGACTTACTCCCTGGACCACCACGTGCTATGCTGAGCAACGAGAGGGGATAAATCCCAACTCTGTAACACGCAGGTGAAATCCAGCACCGTCTGAAGATAGATGGACGTGCCCACTGAGTGGGTTCAACACGGCTCCAACGATAGTCAGAAAGGTGAGGTTTCGCGTCAGAAGGCTTACGAGCTTGATATTTCAGCGTTGGATTTTAACGGTCTTTTATCTTCTTACTATCAGGCATGTCCTATGGCTATAGCAGAAGATAAACATAAATATGCAATTCTAATTATTAGCAATAAGTAGAAAGCATGATCTTATGTGGTAAAAGCCCATGAACCCTAGTAAGACCTTAAGATTACTTAAGTCTTCACTTGAGCTTCATTGCATCTCATCTGGTCCAACCCAGTGCCCTAGCGCCAAGAGCACCTCAGGTGCACCACCAGGTGAATGCCCCTCTTGGATGTGTGCCTTTGTTCTTGTCTAATCAAAGTACATTTGATCTATCTAGACAAGGTTGACTCGCAGGTCAACAACATATTATAAATTAAGTACAATGTGATTCGCAGATCACAAATTAATTTACAATTTTTTAAGTCCAGGCACGCAGGCCCCAGCACAGCACACAATTGGGCAACCCACACAAGACTAAATAAACAAGCATATGGTTCAATCAACATGTGATCCAATCATCTTGAAATTAAAAGTTTTGAAAACCCCATGGCATCAATTTTAATTTCCTTATGAGCCCTACAACCTTACAATGGTCCATTGATGGGGATCCACTCATCCATCTAGTTAGATCCTTTGCCCTTGCATGCACCGAGTCCTAACTGACCCGAGTTGACCTAATGGTCAACCATGCATGCGCCAAGGGCTGAACTACCCCCATGAGTTTTGGCAAGCGGGTGTGACCCCGGGCCTAACTCAAGTGTGTTCAGTAGTGTCTCAACCAGACCTCGCTACACGCCCTAGATGCAGTCAACCTATAGCCACCTTGTGCTTGCGCATAGGTGCTATCAGGTTAACCCATCTGAGCTGTCAGATGGTCTGATCAGACTTGGATCTAACCTAGTGGTGACTTCAACCCCATCAACCCATCTAAGGGTTTAATGTAGTGGCACCTTAGATCTAATCAAGCGCACAAGATGTAAGTTTTAGAAAAACCTTAGAACATGCGCTAACATCAAACAAAGTTGATAACCCTTAGATCTAAGGGGGTCCCCTTCTAGGGGGAGCGCAAACTTGAGGGGGTCCCCTTCAAGGGGGAGCGCATACATAGCCCATGATACAAGCGCAAGCTGCATGTTAGCATGATACAAGCGCAATCTACAAGTACATGTAACCATGCATCATGAAAGCAAAGCATCAAGTAAGCGCAACAAGCATGGATCACATAACACTTCTAGCAATCATATAGATCATATGGAGAGCCTTCCTCTGATACCAATTGAAGGAAACCCTAAACATTAGGGGTTGAAACCCTAAACATGCGCATCTAGCATGCATAGCGGAAAAAGGGCTTCAAGTAGATCGCATATGAACTATATAATCAACATGAAGCTATGAGTTGAGATCTATACCATAGCCATAAGGTTGGAGGTCGGCTTGGAAGAAGAGAGCAAACTTGATCTCCTCCGAAAGTTCACACACAAAGGTGATGAAGACTCCTCACTTGCGCACCTCTTGTGCTAGCAAGAATGCCAAGATGTCTTTGATCGAGTATAGGAAAGAGATGAAGACTTCTTTGCTTGGCCGATCCTTTCTCCAAGATGTCGTCTCCTTCACCAATGTCTCGTCACGAGAGCAAGCGAAGGCCGAGAGTGAATGGAGCGTTCACTTGTCATTTGCGTTCAAGGAGACATGCGCTTATGACTTTCCAAATTAGGAAAAACATTAAGCCATGCGTTCAAGATCTCTAAACCGATCTTAAACTCCACAAAACGCCTTAAACAATGAACCATGCGTTCAAGCCCTTGAACCGGTTCAAAGCAAATGTGTTTGGACCAAAAGCCAAACCAAACCGGCCCAAGCCAAATCGGTTTAGATCAACCAAACCCTAAGGTTTCCAATCTAACCGTTCATCTCATGATGCTCTTGATCTCACCGATCTAGCATCATCTCTCTCGATCGAAGCTTACCGATCTCAAGCCCTAATCAATCAAACATGATCAGACCAGATCTCACTTACAATCAGAGATTAAATCCCTTTAAACTGAACCGAAACAATTCAGTCCACACGATCTGACTTAAGCAAGCCATATCACCAAATTGTGCGACCCTAAGGGTTTCCTTTAAATGTCGGTAACGATAACTTTCGTTATCACGACCAGTGAGGGGTATCTAGCAACACATCACTGTCTCCCGATATAAAGGAAAAAGTCTTCCAAGACTACACCCAAACCATGGCACAAGTGTGACTCAATTCACAAGGCATACATGTGTCCTTTGCCACTGGATGTTCTTATTGGACAAGCGGGTCAAGCTTGTAACTCCAATACGATGAGCATGATTAGATCAGATGCACATAGTCATCTGGGTATGGCCATACACTTCCTCAATCATCTCATATAAGGGGGGCCCTTTAGAACATCACACTCCTTGAACAAGGAGACGGCAATCCTTTATCTATCACTAGTGCCCTAACCTGATTCAAGCTCACCATCCAAGATAGTCTATAATCATTATGTTTCAAATGATATTGAACTACCTCAAGACAATGACAATCATCATTCAGAAACACAAGTGATCTCAAGTCAGAGGACATGTGCCACTTGCTGCATACAAGGATCATTCACATTGTGACAAGCAATGGAATATCCCAGTAGGGTCTGTCCAGTACATCCAATGTACCCATGAGTCTACATCTTATTCCATGCTCGAAGCATCCTATAAGATTAGCACTCATATCAGTCTCAATCATATCAAGGCTGTCTCATGTTCACCAAGATATCTCGACTAAGGACTTATAGCCTGTCAGCCTAGCTGAACAGCTTTGAGACATTATTCAGAAGTACACTTATTACAGCAGACAAGGTAACAACCTGAATAATAACCATGCCTTTTATAAACATAAGAGTTTATTACATGATACTTTTACAATCCCAAAGGCCTCAAACATTAGCCTTAAGGGCATACCCCAACAAAGATGCTGTATGCTGCACAGGCGAGGACAGAACGCTATAATCTGACGAAGCTCTTCTTTCAGAGCAAACTGGCTGATGGGAGCCCAGTGGGAGCTCACGTGCTCAAGATGATTGGGCACAAGGAGGCTCTAGAGAAACTGGGGCATACCATCAACCAGGAGCTTGCTGTGGATATTATTCTGTAGTCTCTCCCGCCCTCTTTCGATGCGTTCATCATTAATTTTAATATGAACAAAATCGATTGTACGCCGGCAGAGCTGCTGAATATGCTCTTGACCACTGAGGAAACTCTGAAGGGAAAGCCTTCAACCTCTGTCTTAATGGTTCCTTCTAGGAACAAGAAGAAGGGGAAGAAGGGCAAGGCCCCTGTCAAGAATTACAGCAAGGCTCTGAAACAGAAGGTGAAGCGGTCGAAGGACAACAGGTGTTTCCACTGTGGCCAGCTGGGTCACTGGAAAAAGGACTGTAAAGCGCTCCAAGGAGATAAGAGGGGAAGCGTTGCTTCTGGCTCAGGTATATTCGTGACGGAAGTCATGGTTTCATCTTCTTCTATTTCATGGGTGTTGGACACTGCATGTGGAGTTCACATTTGTTCAAATGTACAGGAACTCAAGAGAAGAAGGCAGGTGGGACAGCATGAGGTAGACCTACGAGTCGGAAACGGGGCACGGGTTGCTGCTGTTGCTGTAGGAGACTATTTCATTACTTTACCATCTGGCATTGTATTAGAATTAAACAATTGTTATTTTGTACCCAGTATTACCAAGAATATTATCTCTATTCCTGCTCTTGTCAGGAAAGGATTTGCCTTTGAATGCAAGATTTCAAAGTGTATTTTGACTTATGATAATATTGTGTATGCAACTGGTTCAATTAACAATGGGTTATTCATGTTGGACATGGAATATTCTATACAAAACATTGATAATAAGAAAGCCAAGTATGCTGATGACAGCACCTTGCTTTGGCATAGTCGTTTAGGCCATATAAACGAGAAGCGCATTAAGCGGTTGCATGATCATGGACTGCTGGGATCATTCTCCTATGAGGAGATTGATACATGCAAAGCTTGTTTAATGGGTAAAATGACGAAGTCACCTTTTCCTAATAAAGGTCAAAGGGCTTCAGGTTTACTTGACCTTATACACAGTGATGTGTGTGGGCCGTTTAGTAAACATGCCAGAGGTGGCTATCAGTACTTCATTACCTTTACTGATGATTTCAGTAGGTATGGTTATGTCTATCTGATGAGACATAAGAGTGAATCTTTTGACAAGTTCAAAGAGTTCAAAAATGAAGTACAAAATCAGTTAGGCCGAAATATCAAGGCACTTCGTTCTGATCGAGGTGGAGAATACCTAAGTCATGCGTTTACTGACTATCTGAAGGAGTGTGGGATTATCTCACAGCTCACTCCACCAGGAACACCGCAGTGGAATGGTGTGTCCGAGAGGAGAAATAGAACGTTACTTGATATGGTTCGTTCTATGATGAGTCAGGCCACTCTTCCATACTCCTTTTGGGGTTTTGCACTGGAGACAGCTGCAAAGGTACTAAACCGAGTGCCATCCAAGGCAGTTTCAAAGACGCCATATGAGTTATGGTATGGGAAACAGCCTAGCTTGACATTTATCAGGATCTGGGGTTGCGAGGCTTATGTCAAAAAGCTCGCCTCTGGGAAACTGGAGAGCATATCTGATAAATGCATCTTTGTCGGTTACCCTAAGGAAACTAAGGGTTATTATTTCTACGATCCCAAAGAGAACAAGGTATTTGTTGCTCGTACGGCCATATTCCTTGAGAAGGAGTTTCTTCTGCAAGAGGCCAGTGGGAGAGAAATAAAACTGGATGAGAATCCAGAGGAAGGACAAAGTGCTCAAGCACAGTTGGATGAGCCTGAGCCGGTAGATCAGGTTATTGAACAACCTGAGGCTCAAATAACATGGGAACCGCGAAGATCGGGAAGGATCCGTCGACAGCCTGAGCGCTATGACGGAGTCTACATCATTGATAATGATGAACCCCTTACTTATGCGGATGCGGTCAGTGGACCGGAGTCAGCTAGATGGCTTGAAGCTATGCGAGCCGAGATGGACTCCATGTCAGATAACCAAGTCTGGGATTTGGTTGATCCGCCTCCGGGAGTAATCCCTATAGGCTGTAAATGGATCTTCAAGAAGAAGATTGACATGGATGGTAACGTGGTTACCTATAAAGGCAGGCTAGTTGCGAAAGGTTTCAAACAAATCTACGGGATAGATTATGATGAAACTTTCTCACCTGTAGCTATGTTTAAGTCTATTCGGATTCTTTTCGCGATAGCAGCATATTACGATTATGAGATCTGGCAGATGGATGTGAAGACAGCTTTCCTTAATGGAAATCTGGATGAGGATGTGTATATGACACAACCTGAAGGTTTCACTAATCCATCAGATCGTCATAAAATATGCAAGTTAAAGAAGTCCATTTATGGACTGAAACAAGCATCTAGGAGCTGGAATATTCGTTTTGATGAATCAATCTCTGAGTTTGGTTTCATCAAGAACGAAGATGACCCGTGTGTGTATAAGAGGTTTAGTGGGAGCGTGATTACATTCCTAATCCTCTACGTCGATGACATCTTGATCATTGGAAATGATATTCCTGAACTGCATGCTGTTAAAGCATGGTTAGGAAAATGTTTCCAGATGAAAGATCTAGGAGAAGCAGCCTATGTGTTAGGTGTGAAGATCTACCGAGATAGATCTAAGAGGCTTCTCGGGCTGTGCCAGAGTACTTACATCGATAAGGTCCTGGAGAGATTCCATTTAGAGAATTCTAAACGTGGATATCTTCCAGTCAGACATGGTCTGAATCTTTCGAAGAGTCAGTGTCCACAAACACAGACTGAGAAAGATGAAATGGACAATACGCCTTATGCTTCGGCTATTGGGTCCATTATGTATGCGATGTTGTGTACTCGCCCAGACGTCGCTTACGGGTTAAGCGTGACCAGTCGATTCCAAAGTAATCCAGGTTTGGCGCACTGGATTGCAGTCAAGAACATCTTAAAATATCTGCGGAGGACCAAAGATATGTTCTTGATATATGGTGGTCAGGAAGAACTCAGTATAGAGGGATATACTGACGCTTCGTTCCAGTCGGACCAGGATGATTTCCGATCGCAGTCAGGCTATATTTTTAGCTTGAATGGTGGAGCAGTGGTGTGGGAGAGTTTCAAACAGTCAACTGTTGCTGATTCCACAACAGAAGCCGAGTATGTTGCAGCCTCGGAAGCATCCAAGGAGGCAGTCTGGATTCGTAAGTTCGTGAGAGAACTTGGTGTCGTTCCTTCGAGTGCAGATCCTTTGGTTATCTTCTGTGATAACACTGGAGCAATAGCACAAGCAAAGGAACCACGGTCGCACCAGAAGTCCAAGCACATACAGAGACGGTTTCACTTGATCCGGGAGATCATTGATCGTGGCGAGATCAAGATTTGCAAGGTTCATACAGATGACAATCTGGCAGACCCGCTTACCAAGCCTCTGGCGCAGCAGAAGCATGAGCAGCACTGTAATAATATGGGTTTGAGATTTCTCAACCATTAGATTAAGTGCAAGTGGGAGATTGTTGGGGTATGCCCTTAAGGCTAATGTTTGAGGCCTTTGGGATTGTAATAGTATCATGTAATAAACTGTTGTGTTTATAAAGGCATGGTTATTATTCAGGTTGTTACCTTGTCTGCTGTAATAAGTGTACTTCTGAATAATGTCTCAAAGCTGTTCAGCTAGGCTGACAGTCTATATGTCCTTAGTCGAGATATCTTGGTGAACATGAGACAGCCTTGATATGATTGAGACTAATATGTGTGCTAATCTTATAGGATGCTTCGAGCATGGAATAAGATGTAGACTCATGGGTACATTGGATGTACTGGACAGACCCTACTGGGATATTCCATTGCTTGTCACAATGTGAATGATCCTTATAAGCAGCAAGTGGCACATGTCCTTTGACTTGAGATCACTTGTGTTTCTAAATGATGATTGTCATTGTTTTGAGGTAGTTCAATATCATTTGAAACATAATGATTATAGACTATCTTGGATGGTGAGCTTGAGTCAGGTTAGGGCTCTTGTGATAGATAAAGGATTGCCGTCTCCTTGTTCAAGGAGTGTGATGTTCTAAGGGGCCCCCCCGATATGAGATGATTGAGGAAGTGTATGGCCATACCCAGATGACTATGTTCATCTGATCTAATCATGCTCATCATATTGGAGTTACAAGCTTGACCCGCTTGTCCAATAAGAACATCCAGTGGCAAAGGACACATGTATGCCAAGTGAGTTGATTCACACTTGTGCTATGGTTTGGGTGGAGTCTTGGAAGACTCTTTCCTTTATATCGGGAGACAGTGATGTGTTGCTAGATACCCCTCACTGATCGTGATAACGTAAGTTATCGTTACCGACATTTAGAGGAAACCCTCAGGGTCGCACAATTTGATGATATGGCTTACTTAAGTCAGATCGTGTGGACTGAACTGTTTAGACTCAGTTTAAACGAGTTCAGACTCTGATTGTAAGTGAGATCTAGTCTGATCATGTTTGATTGATTGGGGCTTGAGATCGGTAAGCTTCGATCGAGAGTTTGGATGCTAGATCATAGAGATCAAGAGCATCAAGAGATGAATGGTTAGATCTTGAACCATTTGGTTCAAAGAGATCTAGACCATGGCTTGGGCTGGTTTAATGAACCGAATTGGGTTGAACCTAATTGACTTGAACCGGTTCACATGTGTGAACGTATGGTTCAAGGTGTAAAGGCTTGTTGGGCGGTTTTTCCTTCAAGTGAGCGCATGGCTTGAAAACCTTCCATTTATGGAAGTGTAACGCCATGACTTGATTGGAGAAGGCTTAACGCAAATCGGTTTTACTGAATTGTCATCTTCGTTGGACGAAAGAGGATTCTTGGAGACGGTAGCTCTCGGCCAAGCGCATCTCAACACACGACAAGGACATTGGGATCTCTTGCTAGCACAAGGAAGATCCTAAAGGGTAGCCACCCCTCATCTTGTGTGTGAACTTGAAGAGGAGACCTACTTTGATCTCTTGCTTCCAAGCCGCCACCCTCTTCATGGCTTTGGTATGAGTTCTCATAACTTCAAGTTGATCATATAGTTATCATATTCGATCTTGTTTAGAAACCCTTTTCGCCATGCTTGTTAGAATCGCAAGTTTAGGGTTTCTCCCCCCCTTTGAACTAGGGGTTCCTTCAAAGCTTTAAGTATAGGGTATTTAAGGCCATAGCACAGTTCCCGAGGAAATTATAAAGTCGCATGTCATATTTGGAGCTAGAATAGTGTTAGATGCAACATCATGGCTGCAGTCATGAGTTTTTCATCTAGCCGTAAATTTTTCGGCTAGCCGTGAGTTTTTTGGCTGGCATGGCAGGTGGTGCCTCTTTGAGAAAGAGGACAATAAGGTGTATGAAAGCCTTGTGCAAGTTGTAGAGGCTTCACCTTTCCTTGGCGTGTCCCCCCTTCTTCCGCATCACCTATTGGTGCAAAAGGGAGTGCTTCCTACTCCTTGCGGCCAAAGAGGACAGCTTGTTGACGCCTCCTTCTTGGTGATTGGCACAAGCAACAAGCAAGATTCCTAGGTGTGGATCACACCTTCCGAAGCTAGCACCAAGAATGAAGGTTGAGAGGACATGAGGAGCCCGTGTGTTCGCGATTGCAGAGGACGTTCAAATGTGCGTTTTCATTATCAACGTTTTCTCCAAGAATTGCTTGAAAGGTAATACTCTTCACATCCGCCAGTTTCTCACTCGTATGTGATCCTAGCACCTAGAAATTCTGTTTCGGGCCCATGTTTCCAATGTAATAAAATGTAAAAATTAGCCCAGGGATTCCCAATAAATACATCACTAATATAGGCACAAGATACCAAGAGAATTCGGCTAAGAGATTAGGCGGGGTGGGCAATTATGGCAAGGAGCAAGGAAAGTTTTCAAGCTCTTTCCTTATGTTTCTAGCTTCAAGCCATACGTGCTAAAGACTTGTCATGCCGGCCTATTCAGCCATATGTGCCCCAAGCTTTCCTTCCATGCTTTTAGACCAATTTTAAATGCCAAAAAGATATGCCTAATGAAGCATTAGGCGCCAATCCTACTCCCATTAGGACTCCATGCGTCTAAGGGACAAAATCCATCCCCCTTATACCCTTCGGCGCATATGTCTCATTCCCTTGGTTCATTGGTAGGTCCCATCTAAGTAATAGACCATGCTAGACTTCATTAAACAAGTTGATTAAATCATTGGACTCAATCTAAAACAATCCCAATCACATATGGCTAACCATGGTTAACTCGAGATCAAGCTGTCAAACATGAAGTTCAGCACTAATAAGCTTCCTCCATCTCATCAGGCACATCCGTGCTGATAAATTCTCCTAAATAGATCTGAGCTATGAAATAACTCAATCAAAAGACTACTCGATCAATACAAGAACTTGAATATCAAGGCATGCGACCCTATAGGTTTCTCTGATATTGATAGTGATGAACTCTTGTCATCACAAGCAGTTAGTGGCACCTAGTAGTGCATCACTGCTACCCAAGTCTTCGGAATGACTATCTACATCGACATCCCTATTATCGCAACAAGGTATCCATGCATTATTGTCCTTTTGCCAAACTAACATCCCGATTGGACAAAGTGTGTCACCACTTTGTTTATACCCAATCACATGATCATGACTAAATCAGACTTTCACTTGCATATAGTCATACACTTTCAATCATGCAACCATATAGGGCCCATGAATATCAAGCTTCCCTTAAGAAGGGGCAAATCCTCTATTTATCAATTGAGGTTCTAATATGGGTCGTGACATATCTAATTACAACTATTATAACCTCCCAACTACGGTGAGGTGTTAGATTGTGTTAAAGTATATCCCTAACTATACAGAAGACTCAATGACCTTAAGTCAAATGATCAATGCATCTCTTGTCACTTATGAGGCTAACTTGTGACACCAATTTAGAGCCTCGCAGTAGGTCGATCTAGTATATCCACAATTGATATACCCATATGCCTGTGTTAGTACCACGTGCCTAACCAATGCATATACCAATCTCACATGTATCAGAGCTGTTTTTTATCCACTCAAGTACTTGACTAAGGACATAAGTTAGAAACCAAATGAAATATATCTCTATGGATATTATCATGCAAATGTACAAAATGCACATATAAACATATCCTAATAATGACAATAAAGAATGTATAGAGCCTCACATAGGTCGATCCAGTATAGAAAAACAATTCTTGCAAACCCCTCTTGATGATGATCTGTTGTAGGATCTATTTGTTGATTTAGATATATTGGCAGTTGAATCGTGAACAGGATTTAGTTTAATTTGTAATTTTGTATAATTTACAATAAAGAATGTATCAATCATTGTAGGATTACTATATGAAGGGGGAGTTGGTTGATTTTCATATTAGCCAACTACTCAATTCTACACAGAAGAAATTAATCGCACTACAATAACCGGTTTGTTATTAGAGAATAAATTGACAAGTCTTTCTAAGCGTTGAAGTACATATTTTGGATGAAGAAAGAACGACTAAATTGATTATTCTTTACATCTTTTGTACCTTGTTATTTTGCCATGCGAGCTACACTATGGATACTAGTCTAGTCCATTATGTTGAAGACTTAACCAAATCATATTAATATAATTGGCATAAGCTATTCATCGTTATTTCGTTGAAGATTTTTTGAGGTGGCTGAAGAAGGAAAAAGGCAGTAGTTTTTCAGGCTATGCCATTATTCATAATATAAGTTTCCTAATCTATTTAATTATGTTATGATGAGCATCAATACTTAAATGCTAATTATGTTATTTCTTTTATAGGTTTAGTTATGTAATCAATGTATTTAATATAAAGATAATAAGATTCAGAGTATTTACCTTGCTTATTTCGTTGGCCAAAAGTTAGAGCCAAAAGAAGAAATACATATTTTTAAAATTTTAACACGCTAAATAAAGATAGCGTAAGTAGGTAGTATTTAAAAATCTTATGAGACAGCCTTAATTTTTGTTTCTAATTATGTAATTCATTTGTATAGATAATTTTTGAAACAGATTTGATGAAGTTGAGAGGGGGTGATATACGATCACTAGTTGTTGAACATAGTTTAGATTCTTTACATGCTAGAGATTCTACACATACACCTGATTAGGTGCATACTCCAATTTTTACACCAACACGGGCAATTGTCGATATAGATACCTGTGAATATGTGAGTATTTAAAATTAACACTTTGCTATTTAGTCTTATCATTTTCAAATATATATATATGTATATATGTATATATGTATATGTATATATATATGTATATGTATATGTATATATCTATGTATATGTATATATCTATATCTGTATATATATATATATATATCTATGTATATGTATATATCTATATCTATATATATATATATATATATATATATTATATATATACAGATAGATAGACAATAGATAGATAGATAGATAGATAGATAGATAGATAGATAGATATATATATATATATATATATATGTGTGTGTATATATATATATGTGTGTATATATATACACATATGTATATATATACACATATGTATATATATACACACATATATATACACATATATATATACACACATATATATATATATATACACATATATACACACACACATATATATATATATATATACACACACATACATATATATATATATATACACACACATACATATATATATATATATACACACACATACATATATATATACACATATGTATATGTACATATGTATATGTAGATATACATATATACATATGTATATATGTACATATACATATGTACATATACATATGTACATATACATATGTACATATACATATGTACATATACATATGTACATATATGTATATATGTATATATACATATACATATATACATATATATATATATATATGTATATGTATATTTATTTTTATATATAACTAAAATGGAATAAAATATACCATTGAAATGGATATGAAAGCTGATATTGGAGTGCTTTTAGAAGAGAATAAAAGGCTTATTGCAAAAATGGAATAGAGTTTTATTTAAGGTGATGACTTTAAAGGATCAGGGATCTCAGTGAAAGAGAAAAGGAATGTGAAAGTAGCTCCAGATTTCCAACAAGATGAATTTAAAAAAATGATCATTTATCACATTGAAGAAAATAAATACCAAAAAGCAGCATAGATATGCAATAAGATGAATTTTAAAAAATAGTTCACCGATCTCATTGATAAAAATAACAAGCTAAAAGCTGAAATAAAGCTTCGTCAAGATGAAGATGCAAATACATTTGACGAAGAAGAAATCGATGATGAAAAAAATATGGAGAGGAAAAAGACGAAAAAAATTCATCATGGGAAATATCTCTTATACCCAAGAAAAGAAGAAGAAAACACAATGTATAGAGGTAAACTTTCTTATTTATAGTTAACAAATAATCTTATGATGAAATTTTAACTTTCTTGTACTCAATTTGATTACCAGTTGTCATGGATAAAAATGCTTAGAAAAGCCATTTCAAGATATAGTAATGTATCTCATTTTAAATTTTCTACAAACCTTTTTCTTTCTACCTTAACATATCTCTATTTCAAAATATGAATAACAAGTATTGTTGTGGTCATTCCACAATATCAGAGGAATAGAAAAACCAACATGAAGATTCTATGACATGCAGCTACACAAATTTAGTGAAGGTTCCCATTGGGCACTTCATAAGTCAAAAGTATATAATGTACTATTTAGAGAAATGGTTGACGAGGATGCATGTATTACCACTTAGTCTATGAATCTCAAATACCACGATACTACGAAATATTTATAATATTTATTTTATTAATTATAGGTCCTGGATGCTAATGTGGCTCTACTTTTTGAGAGAGGTTGTAAAAATGAAAGAACTTATGTCTCATTATATATATATATATCCAACTTGCTTATATTTATATTTAGCCGTTTAGTTAGAACGCTTGATTAGGCAATCCCTAACGAAAATGGAGAGAATTTTTTGCCCAATATATAATCGCCAAAACTGGTTTTTATTGTATATAAATATTAAGAATAGAAATTTGATTCCATACAATTCTTTAAACCATTATAATGTGGATAAACTAGTGGTAGCTGAATATGTAACTAATGAGTTAGTTGTTTTAATTAAGTTATTTAGTTTATGAATTTATCTAACCAATTCCCATTTCTTTTGCTCAGATATTTGTATTGAAGGGGCATTTCAAAATATAAACTAATAGAAGAATTGATATGGTTAAATGGATAATAACTTTGAATCAAAATTGCCCTAAATAACATGATTCTATAGATTATGCTATACGTATATTGAAATACATTGATTATATTTTTAGTAACAAAGATTTTGACTTGTCCCAAGATGATATGCATAAATTCAAGATCATTATTACCTTGGAACTTTTTAGGGGTGTTTTAGAATCGGATGTTCAAGTATAAATGTTCATTATGTGTATACATATATTCATATGTGCATTTCAATGATTATTTGTATATTTCAATTGTAAAGATGTTCATATGTGTATAGTTTCGATTACTTGGTTCAAATCTATGATCACGAGGTTGATTTCTATAATATGTAACACTAGAATATTTAATAACACGTTTAAAACTTTGTACATTATCTAAAATAAGTTAAGACTAAAATATGACATACTATGGATAATAAAATATAAACAATATGCAAACCATGAGTTTGGTATGTGAACATATAATTTTGTTTATGTATGAGAAGCTAATTTGGTCTATCTACAAGAATCATTAGGCAAGTAACGCTTTATAATTGTAAGAAATAAGGAGTAAAAATACAATATCAGAGCTACAAGAAAACTTTCAGAACCTAAATATGTCAAATTAAAGTGGAATCAATGGTTGAAGCAGCAATACTGCTTATGTATAGGTACAAGACAACTCTCATAACCTACAAACGCTAAACTCTTGACGCTGTTGTCAAGATCAAATCCTTCATCAGCATCATTTATATATATACTTTTTGTTATATATGAAGAACACATGCATCATCCTTGCTTTTCACAATCAACAATTTGTAAGAGCTGGTGGCATGTTGGCACAAAAATTGCATCTAGAGTTAGAATTGACACTTTTTCCATGTAAAGCTGCTATATCCAGACGAATAAGTGCTGCTCTGCGCTACCTTCTTCCTGTTCCAAATGGGGATGAACCGCTGAATTGGCTTCTTGTGTTTTCGTATACAGAATCCAAAGTTGGACCGCTCATAATTTCCTGAATGAAAACAATACGCAGCTTTTAGCTAGCTAGGCTTTGTTTCGTTGCTTGTTTTCTTTTTTTTAGTAATAGTAGTTTACAGTAATCTATGCTTTAAACATGGAAACTGTAGACCTGCGTGGAGACTTGACTGTTAATGGGTGAGGCGGCTCGTGATCTGTTGTTGCTACTAGCAGTAATCACACAGTACTGCATGCTCTCCTCCGCAAGATCTCTGAGTCTGTTGAGCTGGGGTAATATGACGTTTGCAAGATCCGGCCGGTCCTTGCGCCTCAGCTCTGCGCACTTGATGGATAACTTTGCCAGGCTGAGAGCTTCCTCCACCGGCCAATCAGGAACGCAGGCATCCAACATCTCTACGAAGGTCCCTTTGTCGATAGACCGCTCCACGTGGTGAGCCAGCCCCATGGGGGGCTTGGCCGTGATGATCTGCAACAGCATGATTCCAAGAGAGTAAATGTCGGACTTGACACCCAGCATGCCCGTCTGCTGGTACTCGGGATCGATGTAGCAGAAGGTTCCGGCCGTGGCTGTCATTCGGCACTGCGTCACGTTGTCTGCCACAGATGGCGGAACCAGGCGGGCCAGGCCGACGTCGCTGATCTTGCTGACATAGTTCCTGTCGAGGAGGATGTTGGCAGGCTTGAGGTCTCTGTGAACGAGAGGTTCCGGCTTAGTCTGGTGCAGAAACAGCAGGGCTGTGCCAATCTCTGCGGCGATGCGGAACCTGTGCTGCCATGGGATGGGAGGCGAGTTTCCTCGCCTCAGCAGTCGATCTTCTAAGCTCCCATTTGCCATGTACTCGTAGACGAGGCACCCGTACTCGGGGCAAGCACCCAGTAAGAGAACCATGTTTGGATGTCGAATGCAGCACAGTATCTCGACCTGTAATTGCATACACTTGGTTAATGGTGAATGTTGTGTTTCACTAGTTAATTAATTACCAGTTGAACATGCCTCCTGCTGAAACTGTGACCTTCCTTGGGCAGCGTCTGGTCGGAGCACCTTGATGGCGACCGGGGTGTGATCAAGAGTGCCTCTGTAAACGGGACCATAGCCGCCCTCACCAATCTTCCTCTTGTCTGCAAAGTACTCGGTTGCTGCTTCGATCTCCTCGATCGTGTACCTCCTGTACCTGAAATGCGTAGACAAACTATCCAAGTTCTTCTTCCCCACCTCGGCCAATTTCACTGCCTTCATTTCCGCATTGATTCTCTTGTGTGCTTCCGACTCTGCGATCCTTTTCGACGCTTCAGCCGTCTGTAGCGCCGCCATGTACTTGGCTTTCTCGCTCTCTACTAAAGCCAGAGCTGCTTCTTCGGCCATTCGAGCTTCCTTTATTCTTTGCTCTTCCTCTACCTTCCACCGCTGGAGCTCCCTCGCCTGCAGCATGCCATGGCGCGTGGTTTTAGTAGAGTAGGTACAAGTTTATTTTCTTCTTCTTGGGTGGGCGGGGGAAGGTTTACCTTCTGCTTCGCGGTCAGTGCCTCTTTGCAGGCTGTGCTGTACATCTTCATCGTCTGCTCCAGTTCAAATCGCAGCCTCCTAATCTCTGCTTCTACATCCTCCTGCACGCCGTTTACAAGTTAACGTCTGAAATTGTTTGGTTTAAATTAATTGGACGATGTTTGATGTAGCCGGAGACAGCTGCTTACCGAAACATGAGATGACGAGGTCTCATGTGACAGGGAAAAGAAGCCACTGTCAGATGGGCAAGAACCAACAGACTTGCGTGGCGACTCAAAGCTGCATTCCAAGCTCTCTGAAAAATTTGACACTCTTGGAGGAAACTGACGCTCAATGCTCGGCCTCCCGTTGCTCACAAATGAAATATCGCTATCCAGCATTAGATCTCCGTAAGATTTTGTGGTCGTTGCACGCCCTCCTCTCGTGAAAGGCGATCTGTTTTTCATCATTATCATTTCCATTATCGTTATCATTATTATTATTATTATTTAATTATATTATTATTATTATTTAATTGAATGAAGGAAAACAAACATATCAGCATTAATCTTACTTGATGGATTCAGTCTCCTTTGGAACATTCCATGGATTGGATACAGCAGTGTCACTCGGAGCTGAAAAGAAAAAAAACATAAAAATAAAAAACTTGTGGGGACATAAAATTCAGATGCATCGGCAGACACCAAGACTGACCTCTCATGACATTCCTGGGAAAATTGTTTTGTAAGACAGGTTTGGCAATCGGTTGGCCTTGCATTTGATTCCTGTGAGGAGAAACGATGGGCGCCGGCCGGACTGCATTCCTCATGGACGAGACCTTGCCCTTTGAGATGATGTAGACAGAGCAGAAATCTGGCACTCCTTTGCAGATACTGCTGCTCAAGTCCGTGTTTCTGAAGGACCTGTGTGTTCGACAAATTAACAGCTAGTAATTAAATGTTGCCGTTGTTAATCAGGCAAAAAGGGGTCATGTGCTGCTTAATTTACCTCACAAATCCGCCTTTAGGTGATGCTCCAATTACCAACTTGTCGATGGCGGCGTGGGTGACAAAATCTACAATTGCTCTGGCGACGTCGCTGTCCTCAAGAAGCACTTCTTTGTATTGAATCTGTGAACACCTCGTAATGTCAGTAGAGAATAATTTACAGCAGAAATGAATTCGAGCGACTCACTTCCTTCCTGGTGCAAAAGCATCGAAACGGGATGAACACTTCCTTTTGCAGAGCTGCAGTGTTATCATGTCCCGCTGCAGCGAGAACGGGGATGATAAGGAAAATTTTCTATGTGCGCTAAGTAATAGAAAAGGGAGTCATGTGTTGTTACTTGATTTGGTGTTGACATGGATGAGGGTGAGGGATTGGCCTCTGTTCATAAGATTGTCCAGCGCCCATTTGAAAGCACTTTGGCTGCTCTTCTCCTTGTCCACGGCCACAGCCACGAATGGGCCGCCTCCACCATCCACCTTGTCCCTCTGTGACATTTTTTCTCTGCTATGCTATAGATCTGTATTTTAATTACAGATGAACAACAATATTTAAGGCGAGCAACAAGGAGCAGAGCAGATCAAAACATGACAACCTGCAGCAGTGGCTTCCTTGCCTCTGTTGTTGGGAGCCAAAAAGAAAGAGATTGAATGAAGCTCGAATAAGTTTGTGGAGGCAAATCGCTCTTGGGCCTCTTTCGTTGCTTTTTCATTTTTCTTTATTCCGTCCGTTGTTGTCCTGTGAGGTGCAGCGTGGAAACAGGACTAGTGCAAGAAGAAGATGTTGTCTATTGTTTGATCCATTGACCTTAAGAAACCTAAATTTTCTGCCGCGCGCGATTATGGCGGAAAAATTGGTAGCTCTCGTTGAAGAAAATTAATCACGTATTTTTTTTTTTTTTACAAAGGCAAGAAATTAATCACGTATCGGGATATGTGCTTACACACATCCCCAAGTAATTGGACGGCGGATGAGGCCTCCGCCCTCTACTTATGAATTTCGTTCGCTCTGATCCAGATGTAGGTGTAGGGCTATGCCTCATGTTTGTTTCTTTATACGAACCCACATTCCAGCCAAAAATGCCGCGTCCACATGTTTCCTTATCTTCAAATTCCTACAAGAACTATTGATTCAATGCATACCATAATAGTACATAAAAGGATACAAATAGGTATAATATGACATAGTTTATACCAACTCTTAGCTTACGAGGTAGAATATCATATACAACTAATGGTATGCTAATGATGTTGTCACATATATTTCTCTATGTCTATTACATCCAAATGGTATCACAAATATTATAATTCAAATAAAAAATTTGGTTCTATGATCGCACACTCAACAACTTGTGACAGTATTAAGTATTTTCTTCATCATCATATATTTGATATTTGGACACAACATTGGTTCACTTCCTGCTTCATGGTGATATTTACCACACACAAGATTTGTTTTTTCTTGCAATTTACAACTACAATTCCTCAATTGTTTTCAAGTAGGGAAGGATCCAAGGGCTGTTTAGGGATAGTTGCTAGGTTAAGTCACTTGAAACAACAGTAACTAAACTCAACTAGGAACATGTAAATCTAAGAAGCAAACTAAAGAAAATAGCATACGAGTAAAGATAAAGCAAGGAGGGATCTCCCTTTAGGAAGAGGGCCAAAACACTTTTTTTATTGTCTTGTATCTTGGCGGGCTAAGAGGAATGTTATACAATATAGTAAAACAATAAGAGTCGCATAAATACAAGCCTAAGTCTCTCTAAACTAAACAAAGGCCGTCCTTAAGGGTTTTTGATGTCTTCTTCAATATATAGTCGGTTCTTCCTTTGATTTGCTTCTAGACTCCTCTTGGTTCCAAGGTGCCAAGCTTTAAGAATGCGTGCAAGGAAGAAAACACTGAAGCTATCAAGGAGCGCCCACTCAAGGAAGGAGAAGAGATGGAGAAAGAAAGGGGGATTAGGAAAAGGGAGAAGATGAGTATTAGGCCACAAAATTAATCACTAAAACTAGTATTTTCTCAATCATGTAAAAAAGGGAGGGTCTAAGGGGTGTTTAGGGATCGTTTATAGGGTAAGTAGCTTGAAACAACATTAATTAATCTGAACTAGCAACCTGCAAATGTAACAAGTAAACTAAAGAAAATAACATGCAAGTAAAGAAAGAGCAAGGTGGGATCTCACCAAGGGCCCCTTCTAGGAAGGAAGGGGCCGACTGTCCTCCTTATTTGTTGTCCTGTAACATGCTATTGAGGCTAAGTGATGCAAGTGGGAAGCATGTGATTTAGGCTAGTAAGGTAAAGATGAATAATGAAACTAAGAGATAAGCAAACTAGCATGCAATAGTAAACTAACAAGTTTCTCAAAATAGTTTTGGTATTTTAGAGTAAAATTCGAAATTAAACATACAAATAAACTAAACTAATCTAATCATGCTAATACCAAAATAAACTAAGGCTATGCATACAACTACTTTTTAAAACTACAATTAAACATAAAATTGCTAAAATTAAAATACAATAACATAAAGAAATGCTCACCATGCGGTCCTTGAGAGTAAAAGGACTGTACATCCTGATCTTCACTGTTCTTACTCTGATGAAAGGTATCGGTTACAAGCATTCACAACCAACAAGCCCACACATGCGTGGGTGAATTAAAAACAACATCAATAAAAAGTCAAGAGGGCAGCTAGTCTTCTAAGCTCTCTTGCTAACAAAGAAGTAGACTATCTAAAGAGAGAAAGTCTTGCACCAATATTCCAACCTTGCACCAATTCCTACAAACAAGAGAGAGGTGTAGTAACTTGTTCTTAAGAATCAAAGAAAAAAAAAAACTCAGGAAGGTAAGAGAACTTATCATGTAGATGCACCATGAAGAATGGATATGACAGTTGCATCCTTTGCTCTTTGTGCCATCATGAGATTTTGACCACCTTGTGCTCATGCCTTGAACTAGATGTTAAAGAAAGAGTTTTGGATTTACTTGAAGGAGAGGGAGACGTGGAGATGAGAGGAAGAAGGGCTCGGCCCTTGAGAAGAGAAGAGGGAAAGATGGGCGACACAAGCATCCATTGCTTTACTAGCAAAATGATCAACAATATATTCCAACATGCGAATGGCTACAATGAGGGTACAAAATATAGGCAGCTAAGAGGGGAGGGCAAGGTGGCCATTTTCTCCTTGAACCCATTACAAATTTGGAGAGGAATTTTGGTTGAGTGTGAAAGCATTGAAGGCTGATTTTCTTACTTGTTTTGATTGGCTTGCTTTGGAAATCATTTGAATTTCGAATTTCGAATGGATGGCTCTTCTTTGCGTTGTTAGCTCATGGGAAGGAAGGGTGGCTTAATTTGAAAAACTTCATTGATGTTTGAGCGGGAAGAGGGTAAGGAAAGTCACAATGAATGCTCATCCTTAATTTGTAGATCTAGATGAGCATTGATTGATTTGTTAATTCTCTTGGATGAGGTTGGTGCATGTGGAGGTGGATTTCTTCTTTTGGCAAGAGGGCTTTGAAGTATAGTTGAGTTTGAAGTCTTCCCTTGAGCTTGGTTGAAGTGATCATTCTATTTTGGGAGCTTGCTTGTTGACATGGAGTGAGCTAGCTGAGTTTTCATTTGTTTTAGCAACTTTTACAAGTACCCATGCAATATGCACTAACCTATTATGCCATTACAATGCACAACATACCAACAACAATCATAAAAGTAAATCTACGTGATAGACTTGGGGGTGGAACTATCCTAAAATGTCATGCAATGCAAAGATGCAAGGGGTTGGCGCCTTAGGGTACCCTTAAACTAGGGTAGCCTTAAACTTTTTTACCGAAGGCAAGAAGTTGATGTTATTGATAAAAAAGTATGATTACAGATTTTATACAACCTCCCCCACCCTTTCCTCACTCGCAGGATCCTAAAAACTTTTGGCACAGTTTCCCCTGTATTTCTATGGCAAGGATCCTGCCGCTACAAGCTACCACACTCATATCTCCAATACATAGATATAGCATTCAACCCTTTACACACCAATACATGCACATACGCCACATGTAGAAAATATCCACCAAAACAATACATTGCTCACCAATACAAATACATTGATATAAATCACCGCATTGCCCATCTTGCCATCGTGATAGTATAGCTACAGCCTATGAATTCTGGGTTGCCCAAGCAAGGTAATGTGAAGGGCATCCTCCCCCATTGCAGCACATTGTAAATCTTTCCTGTACCAGAAATTGGCGACGTCCCACATAATTGGAAGATAAATGCGTGAGTTTGTAGGCAAACCACCTACCTGTACAAATCCGATACCACGTGAAGAGGAAAATAGCTTTGATAACAATGAATAAATACAAGTAGCCGCTAATTCAGCAAGCATCCTCCCAGATTTGCAAGAACAAGCTAACATGGGGATTGAACACCACCAATCGGACCCAGCTCCTAACTTTAGATTTGATGTCGGATACCAATAGTCTAAATAGTACCATAATCTCTATATCATGATTTCCAAAGATTTTGTTATTCCTATATCTCCAAATATAATAGATAGCCCCGGTAAAAAAGAGTTTCTTTATGTAGCTTCGAGTGGCATCCCCCGTGTTCCATTCATGTGATAGATACCCCAAAATGCCTTCCCAAGTGTTTCCGTCGTGTTTGATACCGCAACCTTTTTTAATCAGCCCCCAAAATTCTGCTAAGGCTTCATATTGGAAAAAAAGGTAGTCATGTGTTTCCAGTTGCAGCTTCCACAACTCGCATGTAGGCTCCTGCACAATCCCCAACGCATGAAGTCTAGCCCGAGTGCTTAGTCGTCTTAAGCAGAACAACCACATGAAGACCGAGTATTGTGGTATCCGCCCCTTCAACCATACCATATCCCTCCAAGGCACCACATCCTCTTGGTACTGTCCCTCATAAGCCGATTTAGCTGAAAAAGTCCCATTCGCGGTCGCTTTCCAGAATATGCGATCCTCACTGTAGTTTGTGTGGATACGAACCAGCAAGAAGGCTGCATATAGGGGTGAGCATTCGGTGAAAACCGAAACCGAATTTACCGAAATTAATTTACCGAATTTGTTTTTTACCGAATTTTCAAAAATCGAAACTGAACCGAATTTTTTAAAAACCAAAATTTTACCGAACCGAATTTAGCAAAAAAATTTGGTAAATTACCGAAAAATTTAATTATTAAGGATTTAATTAATTGTATGATTAGTAATTAGGTTATTAGGTATTAGATAATAGATTTTATACTTTTAATAACTTGTTATAATATAATAAAATAAAAATATAATATAATATATTTTATTTTTTAATATATATTATATATATTATATATTTTAATATATATATTGGTAAATTCGGTTTTTTACCGAACCGAAAAAAAATCGAACCGAAAATCGAAAACCGAAATTTTACTAAACTTAAAACTGAAACCGAAACCGAATTTATTTTTACCGAACCGAATTTATCGAAATATTCGGTAATCGGTAAAAACCGATTTTACCGCACTGAATGCTCACCCTAGCTGCATAAATATCAATTAGTCTAAAGGATATGGGGTTGGGTATCTCCCATTTGTTGTTGAGAATCAAAGAATCCAGGTGAGCTCCCTTCCCAAATGGGTTCTCAAATCTAATGTCCTCTGCCAGATCAAGTAAAACCTTTGACTCGTACCATGGGTCTAGCTAGAATTTTATAGAGGTGCCATTTGCGATCTTATAGCCGACCATCTTTATGCAAGCTCCCCGGACCGACAGGATACCACCATCCAAGGTATGCATGCGCCAAGTTCCAAGTACATGCGCCACCCTAATCTTCTTCTTAGTTAAAAGAAAAAAAAATGGCACGCAGGCCTCACAAGGATACATCACAGGCATGCAAAGGGGGGTTTGACTAATGATCACAACATCATGCACAATCAAGGTATTTACTCATGCAATTCTACATGCTCATGAAAAACATAAAATCTGAAATTTTACTTTTTCATAAAACTAGTCTCTTTTTATCATCTTCTTCTCACAAATCTTTTGGTTAATTGCGATTTATTTTTCATGATGATTTCAGAGATCCTTTCGGCTGGCAATTTTGTTAGATCAAGAGACTTGGCCAGTCCGAAGACACAATGCCCGTCCTACTTGACAAAATTCCGTGCGCGTTTGATCTTTAAATCAGACAAGAAAAATAGTCCAAAAATCCAAAAGAGATTGAGAGGATGATAGAAACTAGAAACACTAATTTTTCCTACATAGAAAAAATCGTTTGCCATGCATCATGCTATTGACGAAAATAGAGATATGGCATGTGAGCATGAAAGAAAAGCGTAAAACATCGTTCGAGTCTTGCAAGTCGCTCTGATACCACTGTTGGGAAACCCCGGGGACATTTTACAAATTTTCAGAGTTATAAGCATACATACATACATTGCACAGCGGAAGAATGTCCCCGAAATAGTCCGGTCCCAAAAAACCCAATGAAGATTGCAAGCAAGAGAGTCGACACGATGAGTTAGGAAATACCTTAGAGCAAGATGAGGTTGATGTCGTGATAGGCGCCCAAGCGTGCGCCCTCTGCAGTCTCACACACACAGATGCCTCAAGTCCTCTTCTTCCACGCCCGGTGCTAGCCTAAGGAAGAAGATCCAAGCCTTGTGCTCCTTCTTCAAAGTATGCGCCACCTCCAATGTAGATGCGCCAAAGATGAAGAAGGATGAGGGAGAGGGAAACCGCCAAGCATCAAGTTCCTTGAGTCAAGAGAGAAGGAAGAGGCTTGTGTCTAGGGTTTGAAAGGAAGAAGAAGATGCGCCACTTCTTGGTGTTGTCGCCCTTCAAGCCCTTGCTTTCGCCCCTCCTCTTGTTGTCACGCCTCTAAGGATTGTAACCCCATAAGAGGGGGCAGCTAGGGTCACTTATAAAGAGCTAGAGGCGGTTAGGGCAAGGGTTGAGATCATGCAAGTGTATGGCTTGGATGAGAAGGTTTGAGATAAGGAAAGTCTCCAAGACTTTACCATAAACCTCATTCAACCTTTCCATAAGCTACCAAGTCTTGCGCCAAGGCCTAGCCTTGCGCCCCAAGCAATTCCTTAATGCATTCACACTATCAATGGGAGAGGGCTAGGCGCAAAAAGCTTCCTTAATGAAGCAAATTTGCCATCCAAACCCCATTATGCCCCTTAGGTGCCAATGGGCTTGGCTTCCTCCCCATTATACCCTTTTAGTCTATTGCCTCTTCATGACAACTTATTATTGGGCCTCATTGGATAATGAGCTAGCCCACATTTCATTACATGGCTTGATTAAGCACTTGGATCCAATCCAATGCAACCCTAATCCAAATGTGGCCAACCATGGTCAATTTCAGGGCAACCTGCCAAAAATGAAGTTTGGCTCCAATAACATTCTTCCATCTCATCAGGCCCATTGGCGCTGATGAAATCTCCCAATTAGATCCGAGTTATCCAATAACTCGATCATAAGGCTTCCCGATCAATACGAGAACTCAAGTATCAAGGTGTGCGACCCTGTAGGTTCCTCTAACGCTGCTAGTGCTGACCAAAGGTCACCACAAGCAGTGAGTGGCACCTAGCAGTGCATCGCTGCTAGGTTGTATCAAAGCAAATCCCTAACCATATAGAATGGCCAATGACATCAAGTCAAGGGATTAATGCATCTCCTATTACTTGTGAGGATAACTCATGATACCAAGTCATAGCCTCAAAGCGGGTCTATCCAGTATATCCTCCAATGATATACCCATGTGTTTGCGTTAGCACCACGTACCTAACCAGCCCACAAACCAGTCTCACAAGTACCATAGCTGTCCCATATCCACTAAGGTACATCGACTGGGGACTATAGTTCGAGCACAGATCCAATCTGTCTCCAGGGACATTATCATGTTAGTACATATGCGCAAATGTAAACAAACATAGATAACGATAATGCCAGAATGATATAAATATCAAAGTCAAGTAGTACATAAGTGGACCAAAACTAGGTCCTAGGGCATATACACCAACAGGATATTAGTGCCCATGGAGGTTAAAGTTTTCCTCACCGGCGCCACTATTTCCTTTGGGCCATTCTTTGGGGCGAGGATGCTTTTGAAGTACCTAACTGCTTCATTGCTGATAGCTTCACCAGATACGAACTCCCCTTGGGAATCTTTATAGTAGAGATGGTGTTATTGTGATACCCATGCTTTCATTTTTGCCATTTATAAAGATGATCATTTTTTGATGGAATCAATTTTTCTTTGAAAAATAAAACAAGTGGTGCCACGATGCATAAGATCTAAACTTACCAAGTTCTTTTGGTTGTATAGAAATGTGAAGTTAAATTTATAGTTGAGTATGATATTTAAGGTTCCTTTTATAATGGTATTGCACTTATAACTCGAGATTCATAATAAGACTCATTGGGAATAATGTGAAAAGAAATGGGCAAAAAGGTAATTTACCTATAAGCATATGATATGCTAATAGGGAATTTGTTATTAGTTGATGAGGTAGAGCAAATAACATAATGAAAGTATTCGTTCATAGCTTATGGGAGAAGAAGAGAGGCTTCATAAGGTGATGCCACGTCATTGCTTGCATGAGGGGGGAATCACCAAGTGTTGCCACCTCATTGCTTGCATGAGAAGATAAGTCACCATGTGTTGACACCTCATGCTAGTTTGGGAGAAAATGAGAAAAATTACAAAAAAAATGAATTTTGACCAGCACTTTTCGTTTTGCTTGAGGGAGAGAAGAGTGGAGGTGTTGAAGTGCAAAAGAAGAGGAGAAAAGGAAGAAAACTTCAATTAAGGCAACTTTCTATTTTTGCCCTAGATGTATATTTGCAAGTGGCATCGATAATCGGGGTATATATGGCCACTTGTAGACTCCTGAGAGAAAACGAAAGATCTGAATTTTTCATAAGATCGCGGAGATTTAACGAACATGTTTTCTAATGAAAAACTAAAATCTAGTTCTGTAGTTTTTCATTGCATATAGAGCATGTCTTAAGTGTTTTTCCTTATGCATTTGTTATGATCAAAGACAAGCCCTATTGCCATGCCTGTGATGTATCAATGTGAGGCCTGCGTGCCGACTTTCAATCTTGTGTTTTCAATTCTACATTGTAAATCAAATAGAAAGCTTTGATGACATTCTATGGCATTTTCCTCTCTCTCTCCCTTGCGCATCTCTCAAGGTGGCGCAACTCTCACCTAGCCGAACCCTAGGGTGGCTTCTAGAGTTAAACCTAGGGGCGCATCTAAGGGGGTGGCGGCTAGGGTTAGGGTTGGCACACCTCACCTCCCAAGGTAGCACATCCCCTTGTTTGACCTAACCTTGAAGTAACTTCTAGGGTTACCTAGTTGGTTCACTTAAGGGATGATGGTTGGATAAGGTGATGGTGCAACCTTGTCAAGCAAAGGGGGCTGACCTTCATCCTCAACTGAATCCACATGGCTTCTAGGCTTCCTAGTGGCGCATGCATGGGCTCAAGGGCTGATGATAAAGGAAAAGCCACCTAAGGGGGCTGATCTAACTCTTTGACCGAACCTTGATGCCTTCTAGCTCTCCTAGTGGCGCATATTGAGGTTCAAGGGTTGAGGAAGAGGATTGGCTCCATTGGATGCTTCTTAAGTTCACTGGTTGATGGAGGAAGGTCGAGCGCCAATGATGCTTGATGGCACATCCAAGCAAAGGGGGCGCACCTCTTGGTGGCGCACCTTGCAAGGGATGAGTCGTATCAAGCATTAAGGTGAGATACCTAGCATAGAGATGGCACATGGATGTTTGGCCGAACCCTAGGAGGAGCCTAGGGCTTGCGAGCTATCCTCCAGGAAGAGATATGAGTTGGCCGAATCCTAGGAGGAGCCTAGGATTTGTGAGCTAGCTCACGGAGAAGACTCGGGCTGGCCGAACCTAAAGCAGAGTATGCAAGTGCTTTTGGGAAGTAGTGGGAGTTCTTTGTTGAACCTCGCAGGCATACTCAGATGCTTATATCTTGTCTTGGGGATAGAGGTACTTGATATATAGCATATATGAACACTGATACAATCATGATAGGCCCATAGATCGATGCTCAGGAGCAGCAGGAGCGTGGCAGGTCATGCTTAGGACACGGTGTTGAGGTTGCTCAATGCAAGGTCCTAGTGCAAGTGGGAGATTGTTAGTGTTTATGCCCTAGGACCTCAGGATGATCCATTGGGATATGTGTATCACATCTAGTTGATAGATGAGTTATCCTAGCATTGTCGTTGTCATGCAAGTTTGTACATCTGCGCATATGTACATTTGCATATACAATGTCCCTAAGAGATAGATTTTATCTAGTCTCTGTGTTTATCTCTAGTCGAGAATCATGGTGGATATGAGACAGCTATGATTCGCTTGAGACTAGTATATGCGTTGGTTGAGCACGGGTTGCTAACGCAGGCATATGGGTATATCAAGGGAGATATACTGGATCGACCCGCCGTGAGGATTCATCTCAGTGTCACGAGATAAATATCACAGTGACAGAGTTGCGCTTGTCCTATACTTGAGGGCATTGGTATCTCTATATAGTGATTGGTGTACTTTGATGCAACCTAACGCTTCGCCGTAAAAGGGAAGTCATAACGGTTGTCATTAGGTATGTCATAACCGACATGAGGGATTCAATGTGCCAATAGAGGATTTGCCCCTTCCTTACGGGGAAGCTTGATTGTCCATGGCGCCCTATATGGATGACTGAAAGTGTATGGCCATACCCACGTGAGAACCTGATTTAGTCATACCATATTATTGGGATTAACAAGTGTGACACACTTGCCCAATCTAGACATCAATTGGCAAAAGGACAAGGCTGCACTTGTACTTTGTCGCAGTTTTAGGGGATGTCGATGATGACACCATTTTAATGACTTGGGTAGCAATGATGTACTACTAGGTAGCACTCATTACTTGTGATGATTTAGTCATCACTACCAACGTCTGAAGAACCTACAGGGTCGCACACCTAGACACTCGAGTTCTCATACTGATCGTTTAGCCTCTGATCGAATCATTGTGTGATTCGGATCTTTTTGGGGAACTGATGCATTGAGACTTTTATAGAGGAGATGATATTTTATTAGTTGGCAGGAGAATTCTTCTCTTGGCTAATTAATAAGCTTGGGCGCAATTTACAATTAATTATGTCTGTGGGGATTCGAACCCATGACGCTTAATTGTGAGTAGGCGCCTATGCTTGGGCGCAATTTACAATTAATTGCATATGCAGGGATTCGAACCCATGACGCTTAATTGTGAGTAGACGCCTATGCTCTTTATCCCACATGGGAAGTATCTCCAGTGTGCGTCTGGCTCTGCTATTATAAATAGAGAGGCCTACCTGGGAGATTATTTTGTACCAGACACTACTCTTGTCACTAGTTGTCGCCTCCCCTCTGCTCCTTGGTGTGAGGGTCTAGGAGGTGACGATAATAAAAGTTTTTCGGCATCAAAGGTTGGGACAAGTGGCAATGCTACCCACTCCTTGTCGCCAACATCCCTTCTTCTCCTTGGCAGTGGCGCAAGTCGAGAAGGCTAGAGGCGTGGATCTCATCTTTCGGGGCTAGCACCTAGCGCGGAGATTGGAGAGGATTCGAGGAGTCCATGTGTGTGCGATTGCAGAGGACGGGCCCTTGCGCGTCTTCATCATCGGCCGCTTCTAAAAGTTGCTTGATAAGGTACTGCCCCTATCACATCCCTTGTATTCTTCGTAAGTCGGTCCTTGTCGAATTAGGAATCTCGTTTCGGGCTCGCTTCTGCTGTTTTCGTTTTCTTATAGCCCGGGGATTCCCAGCACAATAATGGGGGCCACCTCTTGAATCTATGGGAGCCACCTCTAGAATCCCTCCATTCACATTTGGTTGGGCCATGGCGTGCCCTTTGCCAGCTTTTTGCTTTGTGGGCTTTCCCAGACGTGGGTTAGTCTTGCTTCCAGACGTGGAAGACTTTGTTTGTTTTTGTTCCCACTATTCTTTGTATGATGCTTTGATTGAGACTTTTGACATTTGGCACTCATAATAGGATACCATATATTGCTATTTTGACATTTTGCTTTTGTTTTGAATACCATGAGATCATGACATCACCATTGCTCCTATGCTTGAGTAGATCTTGCTTGATAGGATACTATATCTTGCTAGTATGACATTTTGCTTGAATACCATGAGATCCTGAAATTACCATCGCTCATATGCTTGGTCTTTCTAAGCTATTCATATGCTTTTGTTCTTCATGATTTTTGGATTGTCATGTTTTGAGATATCAAATTGGTTGTCCATCCTTATATTAATTACTATGAAAATCTATGTTCCAAAGTAGTAACAAAATTATATTTTGTTCCATGGGCTTGGTAGATCTTGCTAAGTTTTTCATAGCTCACCGTTTTGATTTGATATATTATACAGATTAGCTTTTGGTTGCTTTCCCTTGGGGCAATGGAAGAAGAACTAAATAAATGAATGCTTGTAGGCTTTTGCGTTTGTTTTAATGAGTTGAAATGGTAGACTCTTGTATATGATGTTTTGGTTTGTATATGTTCTTTTGGGAGTGTAGGAGAAGTAAGCTAAATGTTGTAAAGTGATAACATGATGTGAACTTTTGTTTGATGTATAATTGAAGTTGATCACATATGAGCATGTATTGTTGGATACTAGTTTGACTAGTGTTGGCTTATGATTAGTATTATTGTTGTGATTGTGTTGTTGTTGCAACCCTAGAAGTCTATATATATGGTGTTGATGTGATTTACAATTTTGACATGTTTTGAATCCTGGGAATGGAAATTTTTCTTTACATTATGATTCTAAGGGTGTGACAATTGGTGGTATTAGAGGATGATTTGAGGACATTTGATGTTTTGATCATGATTTGAGGAATGTTGATGTTTAGATGATCATGATTTGAGGAATTTTGATGTTTTGATAATGATTTATACTAAATTGATGATTAATTGGAGTTTACTTGTGATGACCCATGGGTATAAGATGAGAGGTCTTCTCAATACCCGAATGAGTCTCAAAGACAAAGAGTGGTGTTTTGAAAGCCATGGATACTATGGCAAGTTTAATGCAACAACAAATGTCTAGGGGAGAAAAGTCTATTGATGTTGGAACGAGCAGCCAAAGTAATTTAGAGACTATGGGAATTGAGAAGTTTAAGAAAATGAATCCTCCTTCTTTTGTTGGTGACCCAAGTCCCATGATAGTGGAAAAGTGATTAATGCAAATAGAGAAGATATTGTATGTGATAAATTGTTCTGATGCACAAAAAGTTTCATTTGCCTCTTTTATGTTGGAAGGGGAAGCTGAACATTGGTGGAAGATGATAAAGAGAATGGCAGAGGCCAAGCAAGAGGTGATTACATGGGAAACATTTTTATTGAAATTTCATGAGAAATATTTCCCCGAATGTGTGAAGGACCAAAAGGATCCAGTTGATACAAAGAAATCTTTCTGTTGCACAATATGATGCAAAATTTACTGAACTCTCTAGATTTGCTCTACATTTGGTTACTGATGAAGCTAAGAGGGAAAAGAAGTTTGAAAGAGGATTAAGGTCAACTATCCGTGGTAAGATTTCAGTTTTAAAACTAAGAACATATGTTGAAGTTGTTGATCGGGCAGCTGTCGTGGAGAAAGATATGGAAGCGATCCAAGACTTGAGAAACAAAAGAGATAAGTTTAGGCCAATTGCTCAAAAAAAAAAGAGAGAATTTAGAGGTGAGACTACCAACCCAAGAGCAAAGTTGCCAAGGTTTGAAATGAACAGACAACAAACTAGATATGTCTCATGTGCAAATTGTGGAGGAAGACATGATACTAGGCAATGTTATAGAACCACCGGAGCTTGTTTTTCTTGTGGGAAGTTTGGACATCAAGTGAAGGATTGCCCTGATAATAAAAGGAAAGCACCAATGCCTCCAAAGCCTATAACTCATGCTAAGGTTTATGCTATCTCAAAACCAGATGCTAAAGCCTCCAAATCAGTTGTTGAAGGTATCATTTATGTTTCTGGACGAATTGCACAAGTGTTATTTGATCCTGGTTCCAATCTTTCCTATGTATCACAATATTTTGCACATTGTTTGGATATACAACCTGAACCAGTACAATCCATCTTATATGTGTCTACACCAGTTGGAGATTCATTGACTGCACACCTTGTTTATCCTTCTTGTTTGATTTCAATTGAGGAACATGAACCTCCTGCTAATCTAATCCTCTTAGATCTTTAAGACTATGATATCTTACTTGGTATGGATTGGTTTTCCTCTTACCATGCAAATGTTGATTGCTATAATAAACTAGTGACTTTCAACTTGTCAGATTAACCTATTTTTCATTTCAAAGGAGTAGTTCATGACTCATCTCCTTGTTTGACATCCTTCATTCATGTTCATCACTTACTTCAAAAAGGTTGTGAAGGGTACTTAGCTTATGTCAAAGATTGTCAAACTAAAGAAACAAGTATGAATGAAATAGCTGTGGTTCAAGAGTTCCTTGATGTTTTTCCTAATGAGTTACTTGGTTTGCCACCAGATAGAGAGGTAGAGTTTGGTATCGACCTTATTTCTCGTGCAACTCCTATATCTAAAGCACCTTATCGAATGACACCATTAGAATTGATAGAACTAAAGAACCAATTACAAGAATTATTGGATAAAGGTTTCATTCGACCTAATGTCTCACCATGGGGTGCACCAGTGCTATTTGTGAAAAAGAAGGATGAAACATTGAGACTCTGTATTGATTATAGACAGTTGAAGCAGATAACAATTAAGAACAAGTATCCACTTCCTAGAATTGATGATTTATTTGATCAATTACAAGGGGCACAAGTCTTTTCTAAAATTGATTTGAGATCTGGTTATTATCAACTCAAGATTAAGAAGGATGTCATTTAAAAAATTGCTTTTAGAACTCGATATGGTCATTATGAATTTTTGGTAATTCCTTTTGGTTTGACTAATGCTCCGGCTGTGTTCATGGGCTTAATGAATAGAATTTTCTAACCATTGTTAGATATATGCATTATTGTGTTTATTGATGATATTCTTGTTTATTCAAGAAGCAATCATGAACATGAAGACCATTTGAGGAAAGTACTTGGAATACTAAGAGAAAAGAAGCTATATGCCAAGTTTAGCAAGTGTGAATTTTGGTTGAATCAAATTGATTTCTTAGGACATGTGATTTCAAAAGATGGCATTTCTATGGATCCTAAAAAGGTAGAAGCTATTATCAATTGGAGGCAATCAACAAATATGGCAGAGATTCAAAGTTTCTTAGGTTTGGCGGGTTATTATAGAAGATTCATTAAAAGGGTTTTAAAAAATTTCAAGTCCTCTTACAAGATTAACCAGAAAGGATGTTAAATTTAAATGGGATGATGAGTGTGAAGAGAGTTTTAAAGAATTAAAGAAAAGGTTGACTACTACTCAAATTCTGACAATACAATATGGTAATGAAGGCTTTACAATCTATACTGATGCTTCTAATAGAGGTCTTGGTTGTGTGTTTATGCAAAAGGGGAATGTAATTGCATATGCTTCAAGGCAATTGAAAACTTATGAACAGAATTACCCAACCCATGATCTAGAATTGACAGCAATCATATTTGCATTAAAGATATGGAGACACTATTTGTATGGACAGACATTTGACATATATACAGGTCACAAAAGTTTGAAATACATATTTACACAAAAAGAATTGAACATGAGGCAAAGGAGGTGGATAGAATTGCTAAAGGATTATGATTGTACTATTCATTATCAAGCAGGTAAAGCTAATGTTGTAGCTGATGCCCTTAGTCGAAAATCAAATAACATGTTAGCAACTTTGTTGGTAAAACAATGGAACTTGCTTGAGGAATTTTGCAATCTTACCATTGATATCAAGATTCAACAACCCAAGATGTTGCTTGCTTCACTCAAAGTCCGGTCTGATTTTCATCACCAGATACTTGAAAAGCAATTAGAAGATCCAATGTTATCATTCATAAAGGAGAAAATTGGGGAAAGTCGAATGCCTGGGTTCCAAATCAACCAAGATGGGATTTTGAAATTTCCCAACAGATTATGCATTCCAAAGGATCTTGATATGAGGAATATGATATTGGAAGAGGCACACAAGTCTAAATACTCTATACACCCAGGTAGTACCAAGATGTATAGGGATCTAAAAGAGAATTATTGGTGGGATGGCATGAAAAAGGATATTGTAGATTTTGTTTCTAAATGTTTAACCTATCAACTAGTAAAAGCAGAACATCAAAAACATGAAGATTAGTTACAGCCATTAGTGGTGCCAGAATGGAAATAGGAAAGTGTTACTATGGATTTTGTTGTAGGTTTACCAAGAACATCAAAGAAACATGATGTTATATGGGTGATCGTTGATAGGCTAACTAAATCAGCACACTTTTTGCCAATTAATATGACATATCCTCTTGATAAGCTTGTAAGGTTGTATATGGATGAGATTGTAAGACTCCATGGAGTTCCAAAGGGCATTATCTCTGATAGAGATCCCAGATTTATTTCTAGATTATGGAAAAAATTACATGAATCATTGGGTACAAAACTTAAGTTTAGCACTGCTTACCACCCTCAAACATATGGACAATCTGAAAGAACAATACAAACACTTGAAGATTTACTTAAAGCATATATCATTGATTGGAAGAGTGAATGGGATGGTGACTTGTCTCTCATTGAGTTTACATACAATAATAGCTTTCATTCAAGCATACAAATGGCACCCTATGAAGCATTATATGGAAGAAAATGCAGGACACCACTTTGTTGGGAAGAGGTTGGTGATAGAAAACTATTGGTTGCTGATGAGGTACAAGAAACTACAGAAATGATTAAACTAATACGAGAAAACTATTTGTTATGATACCATTGTTCTTTGGCCCTTACATCTTATAGTGGGAAAATGATTTGATCCCATTTATTGAAATTATGGCTATGGATGTGGAACTAAGTGCTACATGGAGCAAAGTGCCATATTAGAAATAATGGGGGCCACCTCTTGAATCTATGGGAGTCACCTCTAGAATCCCTCCATATTTGGTGATGGATGTGGAACTAAGTGCTACATGGAGCAAAGTGTCACATTAGCAAAAATGGGGGCTACCTCTTGAATCTGTGGGAGCCACCTCTAGAATCCCTCCATTCACATTTGGTTGGGCCATGGCAAGCCCTTTGCCAGCTTTTTGCTTTGTGGGCTTTCCCAGACGTGGGTTAGTCTTGCTTCCAGACGTGGAGGACTTTGTTTGTTTTGGTTCCCACTATTCTTTGTATGATGCTTTGATTGAGACTTTTGACATTTGACACTCATAATAGGATACCATATATTGCTATTTTGACATTTTGCTTTTGTTTTGAATACCATGAGATCATGGCATCACCATTGCTCCTATGCTTGAGTAGATCTTGCTTGATAGGATACCATATCTTGCTAGTATGACATTTTGCTTGAATACCATGAGATCCTGAAATTACCATCGCTCATATGCTTGGGTCTTTCTAAGCTATTCATAAGCTTTTGTTCTTCATGATTTTTGGATTGTCATGTTTTGAGATATCAAATTGGTTGTCCATCCTTATATTAATTACTATGAAAATCTATGTTCCAAAGTACTAACAAAATTACATTTTGTTCCATGGGCTTGGTAGATCTTACTGAGTTTTTCATAGCTGATGACACCAAAATATATAGTGTATTTTGCATCATTTTATGTATCTTTTCATGCTAAATTGAGGATCTTTTTGCTTATTTTTATGCTAAATTCATCAAATATTGCAAAGTCTACTTCTATTTTGGTTTTTCATGATTTTCAGGTAAAAATGCACTATTTTGAGGAGTTTTCAAGCAAAATCGAAGACATAAAAGAGTTACCATCATCAGGAGGAGATCACACAACAAATTTCACGAAAATCGAAGCTAAGAACCAAAATACGGCAGTACCGTAAACTCTTTTACGGTACCGTTTTTTCACGGCTACTGTATTATCAAGAACACGACCGTATTTTGGTGATTTTATGAACAGAAAGTTTTTGTAATTTTACGGCACTGCCGTAAAGAATTACACGTGCCGTATTTTGTGAAGACTTCAGACCAGAGAACTTGACTAAAATTATGGCACTGCCATAAATGATATTATGGTACCGTATTTCCTAGCGTCTCCAGAACATAACACTCAAGCTATTTTACGGCAGTGCCGTAACATATTACACTACCGTAATTCCTAGTAAAAAACGCAATTTTTACGAATCCGAATCTTGCGCGGGCCATAACTTTTGATCTAGAGTTCCAAATCAAAATCAGAAAATTGTCCAGAACAGAACACTCAAGCTATTTTACGGCAGTGCCGTAACATATTACACTACCGTAATTCCCAGTCAAAAATGCAATTTTTACGAATCTGAATCTTGCGCGGGCCATAACTTTTGATCTAGAGTTCCAAATCAAAATCAGAAAATTGTGGCAGACTCGACTTTAAGAGGAAAAGATGCTCAAAGTGGAGGAGAGAACTTTTATCTAGTATCGAGGGAGAAATTTCTAAAGAGGTGGCTAGGGTTTGGCCTCACACCGAGAGGCGTGGAGACCATATCCGGCCATGATTTTCACGCAGAAGCTTTGCCCGGAGGAGAAGACAACATCCCAGAAGTTTCAGAGGAAAAGGAGTTCAATCGGAGGAGGAATCGACGAAATCGGTGGTGACAGCACTGTTCATCGAGTTTTTCTTGCAAAATACGGTTGTGAAATATTTCACAGCCGTGCTGTATTTTCTAAAACCTTTTTTCTAGTTGATTTTTGATCTTATGAAATTATGGATTATTGTATTTTCTTCTCCATGCAAGCTTAGACATATTTTGGGACATGGGGTGTAATCCCCTTGATTTTTAATGATTAGATAATTCTTCTTTTTCGTCATGATAATCTTCATTGTGATAATTCTACTTTTGTGATGAATTGTCTTTAACTTTCCATAGATCTATGTTATTATCCATGTTTTAGAGTTTTCGCAATGAGACTGAAAGGTGATTTGCTTGAGAACTTGGAACCCTAGAATTGCATGTTAGGATCTCGTCCTTAGGTTAGATCTAATTTGATCTATTCTAGTAGATTAATTGCCATGTTTAATAATATTGATCTATGAGTGAGTTATTGTGTCAAACGTGGAGATCTTGCACGAAAGTGAGGATCAAAACGTTGGAAAATCCTAGGTAGAACCTGTGCTAAGACTCAGATGCACGAAAGTGATCCTTGAGGCTCCACTTGTGATGATCAACTTAGAATTCGGATGCATGAAAGTGATCCTTGAGTTCTTTATTGATGGTTTACTTATCTGCAGCGTTGGGATAGATCTTGCGCGAAAGCGAGGATTGGTCTCTGCGTGATTGTCTGCACGAAAGTGAGATAATCCTTTTATGAAATAAATTAGGTCTTTATCGTAGCAAGATTTGATTGACGAACCTTTTATTTATATCTTATCATTGAAATCAAGGTGGATGAAACCATAGTCTCATGTTTATCTCTCTGATTATCCTTCGTGTTAGCTAGACTACTTACTTTCATCATATTCGACTTACTTAGCTAACGAGAAAACAATTATTTGGTAATTAACAATAAGGTCTCTGTGGATCAATATTTTTATTACTTCGATAATTCCGTGCACTTGCCGAAACCTATCAAGTTTTTGGCGTCGTTGCCGGGGATTAGTCCAAAGTATACGCGTGCCAAACTTGTAGTGTTACCTTACGGTCTATCAAGTTTTTGGCGCCGTTGCCGGGGGTTAGTCCAAAGTATACGTGTGCCAAACTTGTAGTGTTACTTTACGGTATATCAAGTTTTTGGCACCGTTGCCGGTGACCTTAGTGTTGTTAATATCAAAATAGTTGTTAGTATTGCTAGACTAAGTTTTATTTGCTTTAGATTTAACTTTGTTTTTTGTTTTTGCAGGTTTTGGATTTTCACAGTTGTGACAGAACTGCGATTTCTAAAATTTGTGAATTTGCTTGTGTTTTATATTTTCTGTTTTTTTATATATTCTGAAAAAAAAAATCTTATTTGATTGGTGTTGGATTATCTTTTTGATAGATTTGAAGATATGTCTTTTTATCAAAATTCATGGGCTTCTGAAAGAGGTAAGAGATACATGCCACAAGGTGAGCATAAAGATTATTCACAGACGACTCTTGGAGAAATATGGAAATTACACAATCTTCCTCTTATTTATTGCAATATTTGTAAATCTTCTGATCATTATACTTGTGATTGCAAATTTAACATGCCTCAAAATTCTAATTTTTCATGTTATTAAGATGATTCATGGTGCACTACTGAAGATGAGATAGATTATTTGGTTCATAAATTAAACACTTCTAATAAGCACCCTATCATGAAATCTTGTTCTTCTGATAGCTGTGTTATTTGTGGATATCCTGATCATTGTTCCTCTGATTGCCCATTTTTAAATCCCAATTTATCATGGCAAGAAAGATATCAATTGTATTCTAGATGGGAAAACCAAACTTCTTTATATGATGATTGCTCTGATCATGCTTCTGAACCACAATTTGAATTTGATACTGAGGAACTTGAACTAGAAAAATCCCCTTGTGATCATGATTGTTTTGAGATTGAGCCTTATGTGAACTTTGATGAATCTCACTCTGTTGTTGATGATTTTGATAATGATTTATCTGATAGTCTATTTGAGGAAAAGGTTGAGAAAATTAAAATTGAAAAACCTTCTTTTGATGATAATTATGATTTTGATAATATCTTGTTTATGGTTAAATCTGATGAGCATGATGAAGGTTAAAAAATTATAGACATTGATGAGCCCCACTGTAATTTTGGTGATATTGATGAAATTTATGATAAAACTCCTAAGGTTAACTCTGATTCTATTGTAAACATTGATAAATCTTATTTCTCATATGATTCTGATTTTGACTCTTCTGATGATGAATTATTTGTGGGGAGGCATGAGGAAATTGATTTTGTAGAGTCTCATCTTGATTTTGATGATAATTTTGAAATTGACAAATTATTTGATGATGTGCATGAGGAACTTGATAAGGATTTGAATGTTGCAAAAATTGATCAATCTCACCATGATGATACTTTGCCCATATCTATTATTGACTCTTGTGATTTATTTAAAAATTTATGCTTTATTGAGGAATCTGATGTAGAATGGAAAGACTATTATTATGATGATCCAATGCTTGAATATTTTGATCAAAGTCCTTTTCTCATTGCCATTGAAAACATAAATTTGAAGAAAGGACTTATGATTTTACTTTTTGACAAACATAGGAAAATCATAAAGATTACCATGAGAGGATTAGAAAATTTTAATTTCTGCATACTTGAGAAAGCCACATTGATCATGATTTGTATTGAATTTTGGATATTTGGATTAGTGGCTAAACTTTTAGGAAGAAGAAAATGCAGAAAATTATATGCTTTATACTTTGGAACTGATTCACCTGTTTCACCATGATATTGATTTTTGGTCAAGCTATGGACCTAAAATTAGCGCTTCTTGGGAGGCAACCTAAGCACTTTTGTCTTAGTTTAGTTTCTTTTATTTTAGTTTATTTTTTGAATTGATTTTTCTTTTATTTTTGCAGGGAAAACAAAATTTTGTGCAAAATACGGCACAACCGTAATCTATTTCACGCCCGTAATCTGTGTTGATTTCTTCTCCCGAGAGTTTTATGGATTTTACGGCGGTACCATATTTGTTTTACGGTACCGTATTTTCTGACCGTTTTTGAATTCATGTGCCGTAATTTTGACTGCTTTTCATTCGAAAATTTTCTGACTTTTACGGTAGTACCGTAAGGAATTCCACGGTTCCATATTTCCTGCATATTTTTTACCCAAGCGCTTTTTGCAAATTATGGCACTGCCGTAAGACATTTTACGGTACTGTATTTTAACTCTGCTTTCTGCTTTCTGTCTTAGTGTTTTATCGCTGCGATTTTAAGAAACTGGGTTGCAAAATTTTTTGATTTTTGGCACAATATGGAAGTACTCATCTTTGTCTATTATTTGGATATTTTTGCTGAATTTTAAAGTCCATGGATCATATTAAAACACATAGCAACTTTTCGATTCTGATTAATTTCTGCATTAGTTTTTCTGACTGTTCTGACTAGCGCTTTTGCTGTCACTTTTTAAGATGTTTCGGTGACTTGAAACCCAGATTTTTCACTTGGAATTGAAAGAACATGTGTCATTCTATCTTGTGGAATAGTTATTTTCATGAAATTATTTTCTAATCATTCTAGGACACATGGAATATGTTCTTTTGGGAGTGTAGGAGAAGTTTGCTAAATGTTGTAAAGTGATAACTTGATGTGAACTTTTGTTTGATGTATAATTGAAGTTGATCACATATGAGCTTGTATTGTTGGATACTAGTTTGATTGGTGTTGGCTTATGATTAGTATTATTGTTGTGATTGTGTTGTTGTTGCAACCCTAGAAGTCTATATATATGGTGTTGATGTGATTTACAATTTTGACATGTTTTGAATCCTGAGAATGGAAATTTTTCTTTACATTATGATTATAGGGGTGTGACAGTTATGCACATGCCGAGGCTTCATTAGATTGTATAAGTAAGCTGTGTTTGAATCCCCCAACATAATGTATAGTTCTCCAGATTTTTTCTTATGCGTGGACTCCTCTTCCCTATACGCCTTGATATCATTTTGGAATTTCCTCTCCAAGAACCATAAATTACCATCCAATTGGTTAGCCTAGAGCTCATGCTGGATAACATCAAGTCACTAATGGTTATCCCTTAGCGTTACTTCTTTATCCATCCTCATATCCTTCGCCTATTGTTTAAGACCTTTCTTCACCATGGTCAGCTTGTGGTAGACAATAAACATGGGAGTTCCCTAGACTCGGTTTGACTTCCATATCTCGCTTGCCACTTGGAACATACTTGGATAACTCTGCCAGTTGTTGATGAACCGGAACCTAGGCCCTTTGCGCGAGCCCTCCAAACCAAACAGTAATAGGATTGGGGAGTGATCTTGTTGGGAAACCCCGGGGACATTTTACAACTTTTAGAGAAAGACATTACAGATTACATTGCACAGCGGAAGAATATCCCCGAAACAGGCCAGTCCCAAAAACCCAGTGAAGATCGTCATGCGAGGGAGTTGACACGATGTGATAGAAAAATACCTAGAAGCAAATTTGGAGTGATGCCGATGTAGGCGCCAAAGTGTGCGCTCTCTGTAGTTTCACACACACGGATGCTTCGAGTTCTCTTCTTCCACACCCGGTGCTAGCCTCGGGAAGAAGATCCATGCCTTAGGAGAGACCTCCAATCATCTTGCGCCCCCACCAAGGAGGGATGCGCCAAGGAGTATGAAGAGGAGAGGAAGCCGCAAGCCTTCTTGTTCCTTTTGTGCCAAGGAAAGGAAGGAGGAGGAAGAAGAAGCTTGCTTGCGCCCTTTGATGGAAGAAGCAAAGCTCCAAGCTCTCCATGGACTATCGCCCCTCTTGTTCTACACGCCTCCAAGGATTGTAACATGAAGAGGGGGCGCCAAGGGTCCCTTAGATAAGAATAAGAGGCAATTAGGGTTACTAGGAAAGAGTTGGCGATTAGGTCCTGAATTAAGGAGTTTATTTAATCAATAATATTGATCAAATCCTTAATTCTAATTGCGCCAAGGCCTTGCCTTAATCAGCCAATGCCACAAGCACCCAACAATTTCCTAAAGAAGCAAACTCCTCATCTATTCGCCAAGTGCAAGTCAAGGCAACATAGGAGTTTCCTAATGGGGTATAGGCGCAAGTCCTAATCCAAGTAGGACTCTAATTATGTAAATAATCAGTCCCACTTGCACCCAATTAATTCTCAATCAATATCTCAAGTGATTAGATTGAATCCTAATCCAAATCAACCACATGGAGATACCAAACATGCACTAGGCGCCAATCCTAGTCCAACTAGGATTCTTCCATGTGCCTGTGCCATAAATTCCTCCCCATTATACCCTTTATGTTGGTGTATATGCCCTAGGACCTAGTTTTGGTCAACTTATGTACTACTTGACATTGATATTTATATATATCATTTTGGCATTGTCGTTATCATTGTTTGTCTACATCTGCGATTGTGTACTTACATGATAATGTCCCTGGAGACAGATTGGATCTGTGCTCAAATAATTGTCCGCAGTCGATGTACCTGAGAGGATATGGGATAGCTCTGGTACTTGTGAGACTGGTATGTGTTGGGGTATGCCCTTAAGGCTAATGTTTGAGGCCTTGGGATTGTATCAGTATCATGTATAAACTCTATGTTTATAAAGGCAATGGTTGTTATTCAGGTTGTTACATTATCTGCTGCAATATGTATACTTCTGAATAATGTCTCAATGCTGTTCAGCTTGGCTGACATGCAGTATAGTCCTTAGTCGAGATATCTTGGTGAACATGAGACAGCCTTGATATGATTGAGACTAATATGTGTTCTAATCTTATAGGATGCTTCGAGCATGGAATAAGATGTAGACTCATGGGTACATTGGATGTACTGGACAGACCCTACTTGGTTATTCAATTGCTTGTCACAATGTGAATAATCCTTGTATGCGAACAAGTGGCATACTTCCTCTGACTTGAGATCACTTGTGTTTCTAAATGATGATTGGCATTGTTTTGAGGTAGTTCGATATCATTTGAAACATAATGGTTATAGACTATCTTGGATAATGAGCATGAGTCATGTTAGGGCGCTAGTGATAGATATAGGATTGCCGTCTCCTTGATTGGAGTGTGATGTTCTAAAGGGGCCCCCTGGATGAGATGATTGAGAAAGTGTATGGCCATACCCAGATGACTATGTTCATCTGATCTAATCATTCTCATCATATTGGATTTACAGGCTTGACACGCTTGTCCAATAAGAACATCCAGTGGCAAAGGAAATATGTATGTCTTGTGAAATGGATTCACACTTGTGCTGTGGTTTGGGTGTAGTCTTGGAAGACTCTTTCCTTTATATCGGGAGACAGTGATGTGTTGCTAGATACCCCTCACTGATCGTGATAACGTAAGTTATCGTTACCGACGTTTAAAGGAAACCCTTAGGGTCGCACAATTTGATGATATGGCTTACTTAAGTCAGATCGTGTGTACTGAATTGTTTTGGTTCAGTTTAAAGGGATTTAATCTCTGATTGTAAGTGAGATCTGGTCTGATCATGTTTGATTGATTAGGGCTTGAGATCGGTATGCTTCGATCGAGAGAATTGATGCTAGATCGGTGAGATCAAGAGCATCAAGAGATGAACGGTTAGATCTTGAACCTTTAAGTTTAATGAGATCTAGACCAAAGGCTTGGGTTTATTTGGTCTTTGAACCAAACCAAATTGAACTGGCTCATCATGTGAGCGCATGGTTCAATGGGAAGAGGAAAATGCGATTGGGGTAAACCCATGGTCGCATGAAGAGGTGGCTTGCTATTTTTAGAAGCCATGATCTCAACTTGAGACCACGCCTCACGTTTGAGGGTTTTTTGCCTCTATTCTCGCCTCTCCTCTTCTCTCGTCGCGACTTGCTCTCTCGTGTGGTGAAGAAGGCTCACGCCAAGGAGGAGAAAAGTTATACGCCAAGCAAGAATTGATCTCATCCCCTTCCATTCGATCAGGACTCTTGGAGATCTTTGCTAGCACAAGGAACGCCAAGGAGGAAGCGATCTCATTTGTGTGCGTCTACTTTGGAGGAGAGCGGCATCACTCTCTGCTTCCAAGTCGCCATCCAAGAAATGGCTTTGGTAAGAATCTTTGCATTCTATACAAGTTGATCATATGTCATATTAGCGATCCTAGGAAACCCTAGATTCCGCCTTGCATAGATTTATATCTGCATGATTAGGGTTTCGCCCCTTGAGAGGGACTTTCAGTATGTGGGCTGGTTAGGCACGTGGTGCTAACGCAGACACATGAGTATATCATTGGAGGATATACTGGATAGACCCGCTATGAGGCTATGACTTGGTGTCATGAGTTATCCTCATACGTGACAGGAGATGCATTGATCCCTTGACTTGAGGTCATTGATCATTCTATATGGTTAGGGACTCGCTTTGATAAAACCTAACACCTTGCCGTAGTTGGGAGGTCATAACGGTTGTCATTGAGCATGTCACGACCCATATGAGAAGGTCAATGGACAGACATAGGATTTGCCCCTTCCTTAGGGAAGTATGATATCCATGGAGCTCCTCTATGGTTCTATGACTGAGAGTGTATGGCCATACCCAGGTGAGAACCTGTTTTAGTCATAGCCATGTGATTGGATGAAAACAAGTGGTGACACACTTGTCCAATCGGATATCAGTTCGGCAAAGAGACTGTAATGCATCTGTACCTAGTTGCGATGATGGGGATGTCGATGTCGATATCCATTCCAATGACCTGGGTAGCAGCGATGCACTGCTAGGTGCCACTCACTGCTTGTGATGACCTTTGGTCAGCACTGCCAGCGTCAGAGGAACCTACAGGGTCGCACACCTTGATACTTGAGTTCTCGTATTGATCGGAAAGCCTTATGATCGAGTTATTGGATAACTCGGATATAATTGGGAGATTTCATCAGCGCCAATGGGCCTGATGAGATGGAAGAATATTATTGGAGCCAAACTTCATTTTTGGCAGGTTGACCCGTATTTGACCATGGTTGGTCACATTTGGATTAGGGTTGCATTGGATTGGATCCAAGTGCTTAATCAACCTATGCAATGATGTTTGGGCTAGCTCATTATCCAATGAGGCCCAATAACAAGTTCTCATGAAGAGATGAGAGGCTAAAAGGGTATAATGGGGAGAAACATGAACCATTAGGCGCCTAGGGGCATAATGGGGTCATGTTGGCGCCTTTGCTTCATTATGGAAGTAAAGGGCGCCTCCCCCTCTCTTCCTAGGATGGAATGCATGCCTCTATGGCATTGCTTGAGGTGCAAGGCAAGGCCTTGGCGCACAAGGAAAGGCATGGGAACAAAAGGTAAGGTTGAATGAGAATTATGGAAATGTCTTGGAGACTTTCCTTATCTCAAACCTCCTCATCCTAGCCCTACACTTGTCATGATCCTAGCCATTACCCTAACCGCCTCTTGCCCTATAAATATGACCCTAGTCGCCCCCTCTTGTGTGTAATTAATCCTTGAAGGCGTGAACACAAGGAGAGGGGCGAGTGCTTTGAGCAAAGGGCGCATCTTCCATAACCGCAAGCCTCTTCCTCCTTTCCTCTTGGCGCAAGGAGATCTAGGGCTTGGCGGCTTGGGTAGTTTTCTTTCTTCTCTTGGCGCATCATCTATCAGAGTGGCGCAAGTGAAGTAGAGTATCTCCCTAAGGCTTGGATCTTCTTCCCGAGGCTAGCACCGGGCGTGGAAGAAGAGAACTCAAGAGATCCGTGGGTGCGAGACTGCAGAGGGCGAACACTTGGGCGCCTTCATCGACATCGCTCTACATTGCTCTTAAGGTATTTCCTAACTCATCGTGTCGACTCCCTTGCATGCGATCTTCACTGGGTTTTTGGGACCGGCCTGTTTCGGGGACATTCTTCCGCTGCGAAAAATGTATGTCCATAGCTCTGATAAAATTGTAAAATGTCCCCGGGGTTTCCCAACAGTGGTATCAGAGCGACTTGCAAGACTCGAACGATGTTTTATGCTTTTCTTCCATGCTCACATGCCATATCTCTATTTTCGTAAATAGCATGATGCATGGCAATCGATTTTTCTAAAAGTAGAAAAATTAGGGTTTCTTGTTTCTATCATCCTCTCAAATCTCTTTTGGATATTTGGACTATTTTTCTTGTTTGATTTAAAGATCAAAGGCGCACGTAATTTTGTCAAGTAGGACGGGCATTGTGTCTTCGGACTGGCCAAGTCTCTTGATCTGACAAAATTGCCAGCCGAATGGATCTCTGAAATCATCATGAAAAATAAATCGCAATAAACCAAAAGACTTGTGAGAAGAAGATGAGAAAAAGAAACTGGTTTTGTGAAAAAGTAAAATTTCAGATTTTATGTTTTTCATGAGCATGTAGAATTGCATGAGTAAATACCTTGATTGTGCATGGTGTTGTGATCATTAGTCAAGCCCCCCCTCTTGCATGTCTGCGATGTATCCTTGTGTGGCCTGCGTGCCATCTTTTTCAATATTTTTGTAAAAAATTAAGAGGAAGATTAAGGGCTAAGGCGCATCCTTCTTGGACCTTGATGCTCGCATCTTGCTTGATGGCGCAAGCATGCAAGGTGGCGCATGCAAGCTGGTGCTTGGTTGCTTGGTGGCGAAAAAGGTTTTGTCCCCTTGCATGGTGGCGCACCTTCCTTGGAGGAAGACCATGGCATTGGCCGAACCTATGGGGAACTTTTTAAAGTGTACCTCTAGGGTTTGAGAGCTAAACCATGAGAGAAGGACCTTGGAGCCAACCTTGAAGTTCAAGCTAGAGGTCGGTTAGGCTAGGTCTAGTTTTGGGGCTTGAGTTCTAGGACAAGAGTTGAACCTATTTCATGGCATGGATTGGTTCAATGTCTTGTATAGGATATGATCACATCATCCTTTACTGCTTTTATCATTATCTGCAGAAGCATGCCTGAAATGTTTTACCGTTATGTTATCACTATAGGATTGCATGCCTGTAATGATAGACATAAGATAAAACTGAGATGATGAGATCTTAAACAAAAACCCTCAATTAAAATATCAAGTCTGGTAGCCTTCTAACGCGTAGCCCTCACTAAGCTATCGATCAGTGGAGTTGTGAATTGTTTCCCACCCTCGTGGGACACACCCACTTATCTTTAGAAAGTGCGTGGTGGCAATGGTTTCCCCAGTCCAGTTTTAACCTGGGCGTGCCTTCGCAAGGAAACTCGTTTGCCCTGGGCATAACGGTTAGGAATGGACTTGACTAGAAGTTCACATGTGCTGGGCACATGGTGAAAGTCTAGAGGCATCGTTGAGAAGTAAAGGTTTCATGTTGTATCCAGCCCTCGCTGGACATGATATGCCCAGACTGTCTCAACAAGGGGAGTTGCTTGGAGCAACCGGCCGGCGCGCCCACCTTAGGAAACATGGGTTACTTTGTGCATCTCATCCCACCCTCGTGGGACGCGAAGCCTCATGTGAAATAAGGATCCCATCTCACTAGGAAGTTTTAAACTTTTCGATTGACTTTGTGGGTTGTCAATTCGAATATAAAATAGTGGGAGCCATGGTCATTTAAAACAAGTCCAGTTTAAATGATTCGAAGTAGTACTAATCTGTTCTTCTTGGGTGTTGTAGAACAATGGCTACGAACACTGGCGGATTATCACTGCGATCACTCCTTGATAAGGATAAGTTAGTTGGAACTAACTTTATGGACTGGCATCGGAATTTGAGGATAGTCCTCAAGCTCGAGAAGAAGCTGTATGTCCTTGAACAGCCTCTTCCTGCGGCTCCTCCGCCAAATGCCCGAACGGCAAACAGAGATGCTTTTAGAAAGCATCAGGATGACTCTTTGGAGGTTGCATGTCTTATGCTAGCCAGTATGGCACCTGAACTGCAGGTGCAATATGAGGAGCATAACGCTTTTCAGATGATTACTCGTCTGAAACAGATGTTCGAGGCTCAGGCTAGAACTGAGAGATTTGACACCGCCAAAGCAGTCTTTCGGTGCAAGTTGTCTGAAGGTGCACCAGTGAGACCCCATGTTCTCAAACTCATTGGGAATGTGGATCATCTCAGGAGACTGGGACACACCATAGACAACGAGCTGGTTGTGGATCTTATTCTTCATTCCCTGCCCCCTAGCTTCAGTCCGTTTATCATTAACTTCAACATGAACCGGATTGAGTGCACACGGGAGGAATTGATGAATATGCTCCAAACAGCCGAGCGAGAGATGGGTAAGACCAAACCCAATTCTGTGCTTTTGGTCCCTGCGACCAAGAAGATAAAGAAGAAGGGTAAGGCACGTGCTAAGAGCAGTGCCAGAGGTCCTACCAAAGCACTAAAGAAAAGGGCGAGGAAGTCAAAGGAACAGAGGTGTTTTCACTGTGGCGAGCAGGGCCACTGGAGAAGGGACTGCAGGCAGCTTCAGAATGAGGAGAAGAAAGGCTTGGCCTTAACTTCTAGCTCAGGTATTTATGTTACAGAAGTCAACCTTTCTACTTCTATGTCATGGGTATTGGATACCGCATGTGGAGCTCATATTTGTACAAATATGCAGGGGCTGAAGAAAAGTAGATCGGCGCGGCCTGGAGAGATTGACCTACGCGTTGGAAACGGGGCGCAGGTTGCTGCTATTGCTGTAGGCGTTATGACTCTCTCCTTGCCTTCTGGACTTCAATTAGAACAAGATAATTGCTTTTATGTACCTTCGTTAACAAAGAACATTGTATCCATTCCTTGCTTTGCGAGGAAAGGATTTAAATTTGAAATAAATAAGAACTCCTGTTCTTTTTCATTTGCAAATATGTTCTATGGGAAGGGTACTTTGTGCAATGGTCTATATATCTTGGATATGGAAAGTTCTATTTGTAACATAAGCAATAAGCGGACCAAACTGAGTGGTTCAGTTGGTGCTTTCCTATGGCACTGTCGATTAGCCCATATAAACAAGAATCGCATCCAACAACTCCATGCAAATGGATTGTTAGATTCAAGTTCCTTGGAGGAATTTGATACTTGTGAACCTTGTTTATTGGGGAAGATGACAAAGGCGCCCTTCACCAAGATTGGTGAGAGGGCAGGAGGTTTATTGGATCTCATACATACTGATGTGTGTGGGCCCTTCAATAAACAAGCCAGAGGAGGGTACAGCTACTTCATTACCTTTACTGATGACTTCAGTAGGTATGGTTATGTCTACTTAATGAGACATAAATCTGAATCCTTTGAGAAGTTCAAGGAGTTCAAGAATGAAGTAGAGAACCAGCTTGGAAGATCCATTAAAGCTCTTCGATCAGATCGAGGTGGAGAATACCTGAGTGGTGAGTTCTTTGACTATCTGAGAGAGTGTGGGATCATATCCCAACTCACTCCTCCTGGAACACCTCAATGGAATGGTGTGTCTGAAAGGAGAAATCAAACTTTATTAGATATGGTTCGATCCATGATGAGTCATGCAACTCTACCTTCATCATTCTGGGGGCATGCACTAGAAACAGCTTCTCTGATACTGAATAATGTTCCATCTAAGAGTGTCTCCAAAATACCATACGAGGTGTGGAGTGGGAGACGCCCTAATCTCACGTTTATCAGGATCTGGGGATGTGAGGCTTATGTCAAACGTCAAGATTCTAGCAAGCTAGAACCTAGATCTGATAAGTGTGTGTTTGTGGGGTATCCTAAGGAAACTAAAGGATACTACTTCTATGTCCCAACCGAGAACAAAGTATTTGTTGCTCGGGGTGCTGTCTTTCTAGAGAAAGAATTTCTTATGAAAGAAGTTAGTGGGAGGAAGTTTAACTTGGATGAGGTCCAAGTGCAAGCACAAGACAGAGAGATGGAATCTGAGCCACCTGCACCGGTTGCTAGGCAACCTGAGGCTCAGACACAGGTCCCGCGTAGGTCTGGGAGAATTCGTCGTGCACCTGAAAGGTATGGGTTGCTACCGACCCAACACGATGGGATCTTCATCATTGAGGATGAACCTAGAACCTATGATGAGGGGGTCAGTGGACCGGACTCCGAGAAATGGCTTGACGCCATGAGATCTGAGATGGATTCCATGTCGGCTAACCAAGTCTGGGATTTGGTTGAGCTGCCTGATGGGGTAAAACCCATAGGGTGTAAATGGGTCTTCAAGAAGAAGACAAACATGGATGGAAAAATAGTTACCTATAAGGGTAGACTAGTGGCTAAAGGATTTAAACAAGTCCACGGGGTGGACTATGATGAAACCTTCTCGCCAGTTGCCATGATTAAATCCATTCGGATTCTGCTTGCTATAGCTGCATATCATGATTATGAGATATGGCAGATGGATGTGAAAACAGCGTTCCTTAACGGGAAGCTGACTGAGGATGTGTATATGACACAACCTGATGGCTTCATCCATCCTGCAGAGGCTAATAAGGTCTGCAGGCTAAAGAGGTCCATCTATGGATTAAAGCAAGCATCTCGAAGTTGGAATCTTCGATTTGATGAGGCCGTGAGAGATTATGGTTTTATCAAAAGCGAAGATGACGCTTGTGTATACAGAAAATTCAGTGGGAGTTTGGTAATTTTTCTGGTCTTGTATGTTGATGACATACTGCTCATCGGAAACGACATCCCTAGTCTTCAAGCTGTGAAGACATGGTTGGGGAAGTGTTTCAAGATGAAAGACTTAGGGGAGGCCGCCTATATTCTAGGCGTGAGGATCTACCGGGATAGATCCAAGAGGCTCTTGGCCCTTAGTCAAAGTACTTACATTGATAAGGTACTGGAGAGGTTCTACATGGAGCAATCCAAGAAAGGATACCTTCCAATGAGATATGGCCTTACTCTCTCAAAGAGCCAGTGTCCTACAACACAGGCTGAGAGGGATGACATGAGTCGAATTCCTTATGCTTCGGCAGTAGGATCGATCATGTATGCAATGTTATGTACTAGACCAGATGTGGCATATGCTGTGAGCATTACCAGCCGATACCAATCCAATCCAGGTCTACAGCACTGGGTGGCTGTAAAGAACATCCTAAAGTATCTGAGAAGAACTAAGGATTTGTTCTTAGTATGGGGGACAGGAAGAGCTCAGTATGCAGGGCTATACTGACGCATCGTTCCAGTCTGACCCTGACGACTTTAGATCGCAGGCCGGCTATGTGTTCAAGATAAATGGAGGCGCTGTATGTTGGAAGAGCTTCAAGCAATCCACCATAGCAGATTCTACAACCGAAGCTGAGTATGTGGCTGCTTCTGAGGCAGCCAAGGAAGCTGTTTGGATAAGGAAGTTCTTATGTGATCTTCAAGTGGTACCTAGTGCAATGGATCCCATTGAACTCTACTGTGACAACAATGGAGCAATTGCACAAGCCAAGGAACCACGGTCTCATCAAAGATCCAAACACATACTCAGAAGATTTCACCTGATCAGAGAGATCATTGACAGAGGTGATGTCAAGATTAGCAGAGTAGACACAGAGAACAATCTGGCAGACCCATTGACCAAGGCTTTGGCGCAGCAGAAGCATGATGGTCACGCTAGAGATATGGGGTTGAGATTCCTCAACTTCTAGGTCTTAGTGCAAGTGGGAGATTGTTGGTGTATATGCCCTATGACCTTGTTTTGGTCAACTTATGTACTACTTGACACTGATATTTATATATCATTCTGGCATTGTCGTTATCATTGTTTGACTACACCTGCGATTGTGTACTTACATGATAATGTCCCTGGAGACAGATTGGATCTGTGCTCGAATTATAATCCCCAGTCGATCTACCTTAGTGGATATGGGACAGCTATGGTACTTGAGAGACTAGTATGTGGGCTGGTTAGGCACGTGGTGCTAACGCAGACACATGGGTATATCATTGGGGATATACTGGATAGACCCGCTATGAGGCTATGACTTGGTGTCATGAGTTATCCTCATAAGTGACAGGAGATGCATTGATCCCTTGACTTGAGGTCATTAATCATTCTATATGGTTAGGGACTTGCTTTGATACAACCTAACACCTTGCCGTAGCTGGGAGGTCATAACGGTTGTTATTGAGCATGTCACGACCCATATGAGAAGATCAATGGACATGGAGCTCCTTTATGGTTCTATGACTGAGAGTGTATGGCCATACCCAGGTGAGAACCTCTTTTAGTCATACCCATGTGATTGGATGAAAACAAGTGGTGACACACTTGTCCAATCGGATATCAGTTCGGCAAAGAGACTGTAATGCATCTGTACCTAGTTGCGATGATGGGGATGTCAATGTCGATATCCATTCCAACGACCTGGGTAGCAGCGATGCACTGCTAGGTGCCACTCACTGCTTGTGATGACCTTTGGTCAGCACTACCAGCGTCAGAGGAACCTACAGGGTCGCACACCTTGATACTTGAGTTCTCGTATTGATCAGGAAGCCTTATGATCGAGTTATTGGATAACTCGGATCTAATTGGGAGATTTCATCAGCGCCAATGGGCCTGATGAGATGGAAGAATATTATTGGAGCCAAACTTCATTTTTGGCAGGTTGACCCGTATTTGACCATGGTTGGTCACATTTGGATTAGGGTTGCATTGGATTGGATCCAAGTGCTTAATCAACCTATGCAATGATGTTTGGGCTAGCTCATTATCCAATGAGGCCCAATAACAAGTTCTCATGAAGAGATGAGAGGCTAAAAGGGTATAATGGGGAGAAACATGAACCATTAGGCGCCTAGGGGCATAATGGGATCATGTTGGCGCCTTTGCTTCATTATGGAAGTAAAGGGCGCCTCCCCCTCTCTTCCTAGGATGGAATGCATGCCTCTATGGCATTGCTTGAGGCGCAAGGCAAGGCCTTGGTGCACAAGGAAAGGCATGGGAACAAAAGGTAAGGTTGAATGAGAATTATGGAAATGTCTTGGAGACTTTCCTTATCTCAAACCTCCTCATCCTAGCCCTACACTTGTCATGGTCCTAGCCATTACCCTAACTGCCTCTTGCCCTATAAATATGTCCCTAGTCGCCCCCTCTTGTGTGTAATTAATCCTTGAAGGCGTGAACACAAGGAGAGGGGCGAGTGCTTTGAGCAAAGGGCGCATCTTCCATAACCGCAAGCCTCTTCCTCCTTTCCTCTTGGCGCAAGGAGATCTAGGGCTTGGCGGCTTGGGCAGTTTTCTTTCTTCTCTTGGCGCATCATCTATCAGAGTGGCGCAAGTGAAGTAGAGTATCTCCCTAAGGCTTGGATCTTCTTCCCGAGGCTAGCACCGGGCGTGGAAGAAGAGAACTCAAGAGATCCGTGTGTGCGAGACTGCAGAGGGCGAACACTTGGGCGCCTTCATCGACATCGCTCTACATTGCTCTTAAGGTATTTCCTAACTCATCGTGTCGACTCCCTTGCATGCGATCTTCACTGGGTTTTTGGGACCGGCCTGTTTCGGGGACATTCTTCCGCTGCGAAAAATGTATGTCCATAGCTCTGATAAAATTGTAAAATGTCCCCGGGGTTTCCCAACAGTTAGCTCTTCATTACAACTTATCAGCAAGCCCCATTAAGCAATGGGCCTAGCCCAAGGTCCATTATTCATGTTAACCAAGCCATTGGATCCAATCCAACTTAACCCAAGGTCAAATAAGGCTAACCATGGTTAATTTGGTCAATATGCAAAAAATGGAAGTTGGCCCTAATAAGTTTCTTCCATCTCATCAGGCCCATTAGCGCTGATGAAATCTCCCAAATAGTTTTGAGTTATCCAATAACTCGATCTAAAGCCTACCCGATCAATATGAAAACTCGAGCATCAAGATGTGCGACCCTATAGATTCCTTTGACGTTGGCAGTGCTGACCTAAGGTCTCCAAGATGTGCTACCCAAGTCATCGGAATGGACATCGACATCGACATCCCCATCATCGCAACTAGGTGTAGATGCATTACAGTCTCTTTGCTGAACTGATATCCGATTGGACAAGTGTGTCACCACTTGTTTTCACCCAATCACATGGTTATCACTAAATCAGGTTCTCACCTGGGTATGGCCATACACTTTCAATCATAGAACCAAAGAGGAGCTCCATGGATATCAAGCTTCCCTCAGGAAGGGGCAAATCCTCTATCTGTCCATTGACATTCTCATATGAGTCGTGACATGCTCAATGACAACCGTTATTACCTCCCAACTACCGCGAGCTATTAGGTTGTATCAAAGCATATCCCTAACTATATAGAATTGTCAATGACCTCAAGTCAAGGGATCAATGCATCTCCTGTCACTTGTGAGGATAACTCATGACACCAAGTCATTGCCTCACAGCAGGTCTATCCTGTATATCCACCACTGATATACCCATATGTCTGCATTAGCACCTTGTGCCTAACTAGCCCATATACCAGTCTCACAAGTACTAGAGTTGTCCCATATCCACTCAGGTACATTGACTGGGGACAATCATTTGAGGACAGATCCAATCTGTCTCCAGGGATATTTCATGTAAGTACATAATCGCAGATGTAGAGAAACAATGATAATGACAATGCCAGAAAGATATATAAATATCAGAGTTAAGTAGTACAAAGATGGACCGAAACTAGGTCCTAGGGCATATACACCAACAATCTCCCACTTGCACTAAGACCTAGAGGTTGAAGAATCTCAACCCCATATCTCAAGCATGACCATCATGCTTCTACTCCGCCAAAGCCTTGGTCAATGGGTCTGCTAGATTTTTCTCTGTGTCAACTATGCTAATCTTGACATCACCTCTGTCAATGATCTCTCTGATCAGGAGAAATCTCCTGAGTATGTGTTTGGACCTTTGATGAGACCGTGGTTCCTTGGCTTGTGCAATTGCCCCATTGTTGTCACAATAGAGTTCAATGGGATCCACTGCACTAGGAACCACCTGAAGTTCAGAAATGAACTTCCTTATCCAAACAGCTATTTGGCTACCTCAGAAACGGCCACATACTCAGCCTCGGTTGTAGAATCAACTATGGTGGATTGCTTGAAGCTCTTCCAGCAAACAGCACCTCCATTCATCTTGAACACATAGCCGGCCTGCGATCTAAAGTCATCAGGGTCAGACTAGAATGACGCATCAGTGTAGCCCTGCATACTGAGGTCTTCCTGTCCCCCATAGACCAAGAACAGATCCTTAGTTCTTCTCAGATACTTAAGGATGTTCTTTATTGCCACACAGTGCTGTAAACCTGAATTGGATTGGTATCGGCTGGTTATGCTCATAGCATAAGCCACGTCTAGTCTAGTACACAACATTGCATACATGATTGATCCCACTGCCAAAGCATAGGGCACTTGACTCATGTCTGTTGGGTCCCCTTCAAGGGGGAGCGCGAAGGGGTGAAACCCTAATGGGGCACATATATGCTTATATATGTATATGCGCATAGCGGAAGCTAGGGCTTCAAGATCGGTTAGCATGACATATGATTAACTTGTAAACAAGGATTGCAAAGAATCAACTCATACCATAGCCATAAGATTGGATGCGGCTTGGAAGCAAGAGGGCAAACAAGCTCTCCTCCAAAGAAAACACACACTAGATGAGAGATAGCCCCTTCTTGTTACTCCTTGTGCTAGCAAGGAACGCCAAGTCTCCTAACCGTGTGAAGGAGATCGATGTGTTCTTGGATAGCCGAATGCTTTCTTCCCATTCTCTCGTCGAGAGCCACCACACTCAAGAGAAGGCAACGCCAAAAGCAATGAAGCATTGAGGCGTTATCTTGGCTTTAGGCGTTTTGGCGTTGAGACTTCCATATATGGTAAGTCTTAAATCTTCACATGTTCACGCATAGTGAACTAATCAAAACGCCCATCAAAACGAACCATGCGTTCACATAAGTGAACCGGTTCAATTGACTTTGGTTCAACAACCAAATCAAACCAAGATCAAACCAAGATATGGTCTAGATCTCATTAAACCAAAACGGGTTCAAGATCTAACCACACATCATTTGATGCTCTTGATCTCACCGATCTAGCATCCACACTCTCGATCGAAGCTTATCGATCTCAAGCCCTAATCAATCAAACATGATCAGACCAGATCTCACTTACAATCAGAGTTTAAACTCCTTTAAACTGAACCAAAACAATTCAGTCCACACGATCTGACATAAGTGAGCCATATCACCAAATTGTGTGACCCTGAGGGTTTCCTTTAAATGTCGGTAACGATAACTTACGTTGTCATGACCAGTGAGGGGTATCTAGCAACACATCACTGTCTCCCGATATAAAGGAAAGAGTCTTCCAAGACTACACCCAAACCATAGCACAAGTGTGAATCCACTTCACTAGGCATACATGTTTCCTTTGCCACTGGATGTTCTTATTGGACAAGCATGTCAAGCCTGTATCTCCAATATGATGAGCATGATTAGATCAGGTGAACATAGTCACCTGGGTATGGCCATACACTTTCTTAATCATCTCATTTAGGGGGGCCCCTTTAAAACATCACACTCCTTAAACAAGGAGACGGCAATCCTATATCCATCACTAGTGTCCTAACCTGACTCATGATCATTATCCAAGACAGTCTATAACCATTATGTTTCAAATGATATTGAACTACCTCAAAACAATGACAATCATCATTTAGAAACACAAGTGATCTCAAGTCAGAGGACATGTGCCACTTGTTGCAAACAAGGAATATTCACATTGTGACAAGCAATTGAATATCCTAGTAGGGTCTGTCCAGTACATCCAATGTACCCATGAGTCTACATCTTATTCCATGCTCGAAGCATCCTATAAGATTAGAACACATATTAGTCTCAATCATATCAAGGCTGTCTCATGTTCACCAAGATATCTCGACTAAGGACATTACAGCATATCAGCCTAGCTGAACAGCATTGAGACATTATTCAGAAGCACACTTATTGCAGCAGACAATGTAACATACTGAATAACAACCATTGCCTTTATAAACATCACAGTTTATACATGATACTCATAGAATCCTAAGGCCTCAAACATTAGCCTTAAGGGCATACCCCAACAATGTCATCCCTCTCAGCCTGTGTGATAGGACATTGGCTCTTTGAGAGTGTAAGGTCATGTCTCACTGGAAGGTATCCCTTCTTGGATTGCTCCAAGTTGAACCTTTCCTAGACTTTATCAATATAGATACTCTGACTAAGGGCCAAGAGCCTCTTGGATCTATCCCGGTAGATCCTCATGCCTAGGATATAGGTGGCCTCCCCTAAGTCCTTCGTCTCAAAACACTTCCCTAACCATGTCTTCACAGCTTGAAGACTATGGATGTTATTTCCGATGAGCAGTATGTCATCGACATACAAGACTAGAAAAGTCACCAAGCCCCCATTAAATTTTCTATACACATTGTCGTCTGTATGAACCTTGCAGACTTTGATCTCGCCACGATCAATGATCTCCCTGATCAAATGAAACCGTCTCTGTATGTGCTTGGACTTATGGTGCGACCGTGGTTCCTTTGCTTGTGCGATTGCTCCAGTGTTATCACAAAAGATAACCAAAGGATCTGCACTCGAAGGAACAACACCAAGTTCTCTCACGAACTTACGAATCCACACTGCCTCCTTGGATGCTTCCGAGGCTGCAACATACTCGGCTTCTGTTGTGGAATCAGCAACAGTTGACTGTTTGAAACTCTTCCACACCACCGCTCCTCCATTCAAGCTAAAAACATAGCCTGATTGCGATCGGAAATCATCCTGGTCAGACTGGAACGAAGCGTCAGTATATCCTTCAATACTGAGTTCTTCCTGACCACCATATATCAAGAACATATCTTTGGTCCTCCGCAGATATTTTAAAATGTTCTTGACTGCAATCCAGTGCGCCATACCTGGATTACTTTGGAACCGACTGGTCACGCTTAACCCGTAAGCGACGTCTGGGCGAGTACACAACATCGCATACATAATGGACCCAATAGCCGAAGCATAAGGCGTATTGTCCATCTCCTCTTTCTCAGTCTGTGTTTGCGGACACTGACTCTTTGAAAGATTCAGACCATGTCTGACTGGAAGATATCCTCTTTTAGAATTCTCTAAATGAAATCTTTCCAGGACTTTATCGATGTAAGTACTCTGGCATAGCCCGAGAAGCCTCTTAGATCTATCCCTGTAGATCTTCACACCTAGTACATAGGCTGCTTCTCCTAGATCTTTCATCTGGAAACATTTTCCTAACCATGCTTTAACAGCATGCAGTTCAGGAATATCGTTTCCAATGATTAAGATATCATCGACGTAGAGGACTAGGAAAGTAATCACGCTCCCACTAAACCTCTTATATACACACGGGTCATCCTCATTCTTGATGAAACCAAACTCACTGATTGATTCATCAAAACGAATATTCCAGCTTCTTGATGCTTGCTTAAGTCCATAAATGGACTTCTTTAACTTGCGTATTTTATGACGATCTGATGGATTTGTGAAACCTTCAGGTTGTGTCATATACACATCCTCATCCAGTTTTCCATTAAAGAAAGCCGTCTTCACATCCATCTGCCAGATCTCATAATCGTAATATGCTGCTATTGCGAAGAGAATCCGAATAGACTTGAACATGGCTACAGGAGAGAAAGTTTCATCATAATCTATCCCGTAGATTTGTTTGAAACCTTTCGCTACTAGCCTGCCTTTATAGGTAACAACGTTACCATCCATGTCAATCTTCTTCTTGAAGATCCATTTACAGCCTATAGGGATTACTCCCGGAGGCGGATCAACCAAATCCCAGACTTGGTTATCTGACATGGAGTCCATCTCGGCTCGCATAGCTTCAAGCCATCTAGCTGAGTCCGGTCCACTGACCGCATCCGCATAAGTAAGGGGTTCATCATTATCAATGATGTAGACTCCGTCATAGCGCTCAGGCTGTCTACGGATCCTTCCCGATCTTCGCGGTTCCCGTGAAATCTGAGCCTCAGGTTGTTCAATAACCTGATCCACTGGCTCATGCACATCCAACTGTGCTTGACTACTTTGTCCTTCCTCTGGATTCTCATCCAGCTTTATTTCTCTCCCACTGGCCTCTTGCAGAAGAAACTCCTTCTCAAGAAAAATGGCCGTCCGAGCAACAAATACTTTGTTCTCCTTGGGATCGTAGAAATAATAACCCTTAGTTTCCTTAGGGTAACCGACAAAGATACATTTCTCAGATCTGCTCTCTAGTTTCCCAGAGGCGAGCTTTTTGACATAAGCCTCGCAGCCCCAGATCCTAATAAATGTCAAGCTCGACTGTTTCCCATACCACAACTCATATGGCGTCTTTGAAACTGCCTTGGATGGCACTCGGTTTAGTACCTTTGCAGCTGTTTCCAGTGCAAAACCCCAAAAGGAGTAAGGTAGAGTAGCCTGACTCATCATAGAACGAACCATATCAAGTAACGTTCTATTTCGCCTCTCGGACACACCATTCCATTGCGGTGTTCCTGGCGGAGTGAGCTGTGAGATGATCCCACACTCTTTTAGATAGTCAGTAAATTCTCGACTTAGGTATTCTCCACCTCGATCAGAATGAAGTGCCTTGATATTTCGGCCTAGCTGATTCTGTACTTCATTTTTGAACTCTTTGAACTTGTCAAAAGATTCACTCTTATGTCTCATAAGATAGACATAACCATACCTACTGAAATCATCAGTAAAGGTAATGAAGTACTGATAGCCACCTCTGGCATGTTTACTAAATGGCCCACACACATCACTGTGTATAAGGTCAAGTAAACCTGAAGCCCTTTGACCTTTGTTAGGAAAAAGAGACTTCGTCATTTTACCCATTAAACAAGCTTTGCATGTATCAATCTCCTCATAGGAGAATGATCCCAGCAGTCCATGATCATGCAACCGCTTAATGCGCTTCTTGTTAATATGGCCTAAACGACTATGCCATAACAAGGTGCTGTCATCAGCATACTTGGCTTTCTTATTATCAATATTTTGTATAGAATATTCCATGTCCAACATGAATAACCCATTGTTAATTGAACCAGTAGCATAAACAATATTATCAAGAGTAAGATAACACTTTGAAATCTTGCATTCAAAGGAAAACCCTTTCCTGACAAGAGCAGGAATAGAGATAATATTTTTGGTAATACTGGGTACAAAGTAACAATTGTTTAATCCTAATACAATGCCAGATGGTAATGAGATGTAATAATCCCCTACAGCAATAGCAGCAACCCGTGCCCCGTTTCCTACGCGTAGGTCCACCTCATGCTGTCCCACCTGTCTTCTTCTCTTGAGTTCCTGTACATTTGAACAAATGTGAACTCCACATGCAGTGTCCAACACCCATGATATAGAAGAAGATGATATCATGACTTCAGCCACAAATATACCTGAGCCAGAAGCGATGCTTCCCTTCTTGTCTCCTTGGAGCGCCTTACAGTCCTTTTTCCAGTGACCCAACTGGCCACAGTGGAAATACCTGTTGTCCTTCGACCGCTTCATCTTTTGTTTCAGAGCCTTACTGTAGTTCTTGACAGGGGCTTTGCCCTTCTTCCCCTTCTTCTTGTTCCTGGAAGGAACCATTAAGACAGAGGTTGAAGGCTTTCCCTTCAGAGTTTCCTCAGTAGTCAAGAGCATATTCAGCAGCTCTGCCGGAGTACAATCGATTTTGTTCATATTAAAGTTAATAATGAACGCATCGAAAGAAGGCGGGAGAGACTGTAGAATAATGTCTACAGCAAGCTCCTGATTGATGGTATGCCCCAGTTTCTCTAGAGCCTCTTTGTGCCCAATCATCTTGAGCACGTGAGCTCCCACTGGGCTCCCTTCAGCCAGTTTGCTCTGAAAGAAAAGCTTTGTCAGATTATAGCGTTCTGTCCTCGCCTGTGCAGCATACAGCATCTTGAGGTTCGCTATAATTTCTATAGCAGACATATCCTCATGCTGACGCTGCAGCGGTGGCGTCATAGACGCTAGCATCAGGCAAGCGACATCAATGCTATCATTGACGTGCTTTTCATAGGCATCGCGAACCGCCCTTGCAGCGTTCGCAGCGGGTTGAGGCGGCACAGCCGTCTCGAGGACATACAGTTTCCTCTCTGCCTTAAGAACAATCTTAAGGTGTCCGTACCAGTCCAAGAAGTTTGGCCCAGCAAACTTCTCCCTTTCCAGTAGGGATCGCACATTGAAGCTCATGGTGTTCGTGTTGGGGTATGCCCTTAAGGCTAATGTTTGAGGCCTTGGGATTGTATCAGTATCATGTAATAAACTCTTATGTTTATAAAGGCATGGTTGTTATTCAGTTTGTTACCTTGTCTGCTGTAATAAGTGTACTTCTGAATAATGTCTCAAAGCTGTTCAGCTGGGCTGACATGCTGTAAAGTCCTTAGTCGAAATATCTTGGTGAACATGCGACAACCTTGATATGATTGAGACTAATATGTGTTCTAATCTTATAGGATGCTTCGAGCATGGAATAAGATGTAGACTCATGGGTACATTGGATGTACTGGACAGACCCTACTAGGATATTCAATTGTTTGTCACAATGTGAATAATCCTTGTTTGCATCAAGTGGCACATGTCCTCTGACTTGAGATCACTTGTGTTTCTAAATGATGATTGTCATTGTTTTGAGGTAGTTCAATATCATTTGAAACATAATGGTTATAGACTATCTTGGATAATGATCATGAGTCAGGTTAGGGCACTAGTGATAGATACAGGATTGCCGTCTCCTTGTTTAAGGAGTGTGATGTTCTAAGGGGCCCCCCTTGAATGAGATGATTGAGAAAGTGTATGGCCATACCCAGGTGACAGTGTTCATCTGATCTAATCATGCTCGTAATATTGGAGTTACAAGCTTGACTTGCTTGTCCAATAAGAACATCCAGTGGCAAAGGATACATGCATGCCTTGTGAAGTTGATTCACACTTGTGCTATGGTTTGGGTGTAGTCTTGGAAGACTCTTTCCTTTATATCGGGAGACAGTGATGTGTTGCTAGATACCCCTCACTGATCGTGATAACGAAAGTTATCGTTACCGACATTTAAAGGAAACCCTCAGGGTCGCACAATTTGATGATATGGCTTACTTGAGTCAGATCGTGTGGACTGAATTATTTGGGTTCAGTTTAAAGGGATTATAAGCTCTGATTATAAGTGAGATCTGGTCTAATCATGTTTGATTGATTAGGGCTTGAGATCGGTAAGCTTTGATCGAGAGAGTTGATGCTAGATCGGTGAGATCAGAAGCATCAGGAGATGAACGGTTGGATCTGGAGCCTTAGGGTTTAACGGTGATCTAAACCAATGCTTGGGTTAATTGATCTTTGAACCAAAATTGAAATGCATTCGATTTGCTTGAACCGGTTCACATGTGTGAACGCTTGGTTCATTGGTTGAAAGCGTTTTCTTTGATCGGTTATGAGATCATGGCGCATGATTTCCATTTATGGAAAGTCATGAAGGCCTCAACGCCAAAAAATGCCCAAAACGCCTCTACACCTCAACGTCAAGGCGTTCGCTTGGTGGTGAATGCACATTCTCTCGTGGATTGAGGTAGTTGACGAAGAGGAGGTCTCGGTGAAGGCACCAAGCGATCTCATCCCTTCCATACGTCAAGGACACCTTGGGCACTTGCTAGCACAAGGAACGCCAAAGGAAGTAGGCGGCATCTTCTTGTGTGCGTCAACTTTGGAGAAGGTTCATTTGCGCCTTTGCTTCCAAGGCTCCATCAAACTGATGGCTATGGTATGAGATCTTCTTTCGATCTTTACAACGTCTTAAGGTTGATCATATGAACATATATTCATGCGATCTTGATAAAACCCTAATTCCGCTGCCAAAAGAATTTACATGCGCCCCCTTTAGGGTTTGATCTGCTTGCGCTCCCCCTCGAAGGGGACCCTTCAATTGGTATCAAAGCCACGGTTCTGTATATGCTCATTTGATTGCCTTTATGTGATCCTTGTTTGCGTTTGCTATGCTTAGATCTAATCACATGCCGCAAAACTACATGCTAGTTTTATTTAGATGTATGCGCATGTTTGTTGGCGCTTGTTTTGACAAATCAAAATATCATGTGCGCGCCTCATCTAGACCTAAGGCCCTACATTAAACCCTTAGATGGGTTGATGGGGTTGAAAGCATCTTCTAGGTTGGATCAAAATAGTCTGATCAGACCATCTGACAGCCTAGATGGGTTGACCAGATAGCACCTGTGCGCAAGCATGAGGTGGCTATAGGTCGACTGCATCAAGGGCGTGTAGCGAGGTCTGGTTGAGACGGCTACTGAACACACATGAGTTAGGCCCGGGGTCACACCTGCTTGCCGACACTCATGAGGGTTGTTCAGCCCTTTGCGCATGCATGGTTGACCATTAGGTCAACTCAAGTCAGTTAGGACTTGGTGCATGCAAGGGCAATCGATCTGACTAGATGGATGAGTGGATCCCTATCAATGAACCATTGTAAGGTTGTAAGGGCACATAAGAAAATTAAAATTGATGCCAATGGGGTTTTCGAAAATTTTATTTTCTTTTGGATCACATGTTGATTGTAGGCATATGTTTGTTTATTTAATCTTATGTGGGCTGCCCGTGTTAATGTGTGCTGTGCTGGGGCCTGCGTGCCTGGTTAATTGTAAATTTAATATTATTGTGATCTGCGCATCACTTTTATTTAATTTATAATGTGTAATTGACCTGCGAGTCAATCATGTCTAGATAGATTAAATTGTAAGTTTAATTAGACAAGAGCACAGAGCACACATGGCAGAAGCGCATGCAGCTTGAGGCTTGACCAGGTGGGAGGTCCAGGGTTCGACTCTGGGACCAGGCGCATTTTCCCTGGTGGGCGCACCTGAGCTGCAGTGGGCGCTTGGGCCCAGGGTTGGGCCAGTTGAGCAGCTAAAGACCCATGAAGAAAAGCAAGTGAAGACTTAAGTTAATTAAGGTCTTACTTAGGCTATGGGCTTTTACCACATAAGATCCATGCTTTCTTTTAGTGTTTAAATAAGTAGAACAGCATGATTTATTTATCTTCTGCTATCACCATAGGAATTGCATGATAGTGAAGAAGATAAAAGACCGTTAAAATCCAACGCTAAAATATCAAGCTCGTATGCCTTCTGACGCGAAACCTCACTGTTCTGATTATCGTTGGAGCCGTGTTGTACCCACTCAGTGGGCACGTCCATCTATCTTCAGACGGTGTGTGATTTCACCTGCGTGTTACAGAGAAGGGATTTATCGCTTCTCGTTGCTCAGCATAGCACGTGGTGGTCCAGGGAGTAGGTCGGGTCAGCTTGACCATGTAGGCTACATATGTGGCGCATATGGTAGCACATGGAGGCAGCCATCTGTGGGATCAGAGACTGTGTTGTACCAACTCAGTTGGCACAGTCTGCTGGATTGCCCAGATGAAGGGGAATCGCACGGGTTGGCGATTGGCTGGGATAGCCTACCAGAGATTAGTGCTTGTACTCTCTGTGCAACTTATCTCGCCTGAGCGGGACGCGGAGACCAAGTATGAAATCTGGATCCCATCTCACTAAAAGAGTTCTACTCTTTCGGGCTGTTTTGCTGGATTTTTCAGCCAGATAAAATAGTGAGAAAAAGAATCATTCTTAAGTCCTGATTGATTCTTAACATTGATACTGACCTTGCTGTTCTTGCATTGTTGTAGATACCTGCAGCAACGAACACCATGAGCTTCAATGTGCGATCCCTACTGGAAAGGGAGAAGTTTGCTGGGCCAAACTTCTCAGACTGGTTCGGACACCTTAAGATCGTTCTTAAGGCTGAGAGGAAACTGTATGTCCTCGAGACGGCTGTGCCGCCTCAACCCGCTGCGAACGCCGCAAGGGCGGTTCGCGATGCCTATGAAAAGCACGTCAATGATAGCATTGATGTCGCTTGCCTGATGCTAGCGTCTATGACGCCACCGCTGCAGCGTCAGCATGAGGATATGTCGGCTATAGAAATTATAGCGAACCTCAAGATGCTGTATGCTACACAGGCGAGGACAGAACGCTATAATCTGACAAAGCTTTTCTTTCAGAGCAAACTGGCTGAAGGGAGCCCAGTGGGAGCTCACGTGCTCAAGATGATTGGGCACAAGGAGGCTCTAGAGAAACTGGGGCATACCATCAACCAAGAGCTTGCTGTAGATATTATTCTGCAGTCTCTCCCGCCCTCTTTCGATGCGTTCATTATTAACTTTAATATGAACAAAATCGATTGTACTCCGGCAGAGCTGCTGAATATGCTCTTGACTACTGAGGAGACTCTGAAGGGAAAGCCTTCAACCTCTGTCTTAATGGTTCCTTCTAGGAACAAGAAGAAGGGGAAGAAGGGCAAAGCCCCTGTCAAGAATTACAGCAAGGCTCTGAAACAGAAGGTAAAGCGGTCGAAGGACAACAGGTGTTTCCACTGTGGCCAGCTGGGTCACTGGAAAAAGGACTGTAAAGCGCTCCAAGGAGACAAGAGGGGAAGCATTGCTTCTGGCTCAGGTATATACGTGACGGAAGTCATGGTTTCATCTTCTTCTATTTCATGGGTGTTGGACACTGCATGTGGAGTTCACATTTGTTCAAATGTACAGGAACTCAAGAGAAGAAGACAGGTGGGACAGCATGAGGTGGACCTACGAGTTGGAAACGGGGCACGGGTTGCTGCTGTTGCTGTAGGGGATTATTACATCTCATTACCATCTGGCATTGTATTAGAATTAAACAATTGTTACTTTGTACCCAGTATTACCAAAAATATTATCTCTATTCCTGCTCTTGTCAGGAAAGGGTTTTCCTTTGAATGCAAGATTTCAAAGTGTTATCTTACTCTTGATAATATTGTTTATGCTACTGGTTCAATTAACAATGGGTTATTCATGTTGGACATGGAGTTTTCTATACAAAACATTGATAATAAGAAAGCCAAGTATGCTGATGACAGCACCTTGCTATGGCATAGTCGTTTAGGCCATATTAACAAGAAGCGCATTAAGCGGTTGCATGATCATGGACTGCTGGGATCATTCTCCTGTGAGGAGATTGATACATGCAAAGCTTGTTTAATGGGTAAAATGACGAAGGCTCCTTTTCCCAACAAAGGTCAAAGGGCTTCAGGTTTACTTGACCTTATACACAGTGATGTGTGTGGGCCATTTAGTAAACATGCTAGAGGTGGCTATCAGTACTTCATTACCTTTACTGATGATTTCAGTAGATATGGGTATGTCTATCTTATGAGACATAAAAGTGAATCTTTTGACAAGTTCAAAGAGTTCAAGAATGAAGTACAGAATCAGCTAGGCCGAAATATCAAGGCACTTCATTCTGATCGAGGTGGAGAATACCTAAGTCGAGAATTTACTGACTATCTGAAGGAGTGTGGGATTATCTCACAGCTCACTCCACCAGGAACACCCCAATGGAATGGTGTATCCGAGAGGAGAAATAGAACGTTACTTGATATGGTTCGTTCTATGATGAGTCAGGCTACTCTTCCATATTCCTTTTGGGGATTTGCACTGGAAACAGCTGCAAAGGTACTAAACCGAGTGCCATCCAAGGCCGTTTCAAAGATGCCATATGAGTTATGGTATGGGAAACAGCCAAGCTTGACATTTATTAAGATTTGGGGTTGCGAGGCTTATGTCAAAAAGCTCGCCTCTGGGAAACTAGAGAGCAAATCTGACAAATGTATCTTTGTCGGTTACCCTAAGGAAACTAAGGGTTATTATTTCTTCGATCCCAAAGAGAACAAGGTATTTGTTGCTCGGACGGCCATTTTTCTTGAGAAGGAGTTTCTTCTGTAAGAGGCCAGTGGGAGAGAAATAAAGCTGGATGAGAATCCAGAGGAAGGACAAAGTAGTCAAGCACAGTTGGATGAGCCTGAGCCGGTGGATCAGGTTATTGAACAAACTGAGGCTCAGATATCACGGGAACCGCGAAGATCGGGAAGGATTCGTCGACAGCCTGAGCGCTATGACGGAGTCTACATCATTGATAATGATGAACCCCTCACTTATGCGGATGCGGTCAGTGGACCGGAGTCAGCTAGATGGCTTGAAGCTATGCGAGCCGAGATGGACTCCATGTCAGATAACCAAGTCTGGGATTTGGTTGATCCGCCTCCGGGAGTAATCCCTATAGGCTGTAAATGGATCTTCAAGAAGAAGATTGACATGGATGGTAACGTGGTTACCTATAAAGGCAGGCTAGTTGCGAAAGGTTTCAAACAAATCTACGGGATAGATTATGATGAAACTTTCTCACCTGTAGCCATGTTTAAGTCTATTCGGATTCTTTTCGCGATAGCAGCATATTACGATTATGAGATCTGGCAGATGGATGTGAAGACGACTTTCCTGAATGGAAATCTGGATGAGGATGTGTATATGACACAACCTGAAGGTTTCACTAATCCATCAGATCGTCATAAAATATGCAAGTTAAAGAAGTCCATTTATGGACTTAAACAAGCATCTAGAAGCTGGAATATTCATTTTGATGAATCAATCTCTGAGTTTGGTTTCATCAAGAACGAAGATGACCCGTGTGTATATAAGAGGTTTAGTGGGAGCGTGATTACTTTCCTAGTCCTCTACGTCGATGACATCTTGATCATTGGAAACGATATTCCTGAACTGCATGCTGTTAAAGCATGGTTGGGAAAATGTTTTCAGATGAAAGATCTCGGAGAAGCAGCCTATGTATTAGGTGTGAAGATCTACAGGGATAGATCTAAGAGGCTTCTCGGGCTGTGCCAGAGTACTTACATCGATAAAGTCCTGGAAAGATTCCATTTAGAGAATTCTAAAAGGGGGTATCTTCCAGTCAGACATGGTCTGAATCTTTCGAAGAGTCAGTGTCCACAAACACAGACTGAGAAAGATGAAATGGACAATACGCCTTATGCTTCGGCTATTGGGTCCATTATGTATGCGATGTTGTGTACTCGCCCAGACGTCGCTTACGGGTTAAGCGTAACCAGTCGGTTCCAAAGTAATCTAGGTCAGGCACACTGGATTGCAGTCAAGAACATTTTAAAATATCTGCGGAGGACCAAAGATATGTTCTTGATATATGGTGGTGAGGAAGAACTCAGTATTGAAGGATATATTGACGCTTCGTTCCAGTCGGACCAGGATGATTTCCGATCGCAATCAGGCTATGTTTTTAGCTTGAATGGTGGAGCAGTGGTGTGGAAAAGTTTCAAACAGTCTACTGTTGCTGATTCCACAACAGAAGCCGAGTATGTTGCAGCCTCGGAAGCATCCAAGGAGGCAGTGTGGATTCGTAAGTTCGTTCAGGAACTTGGTGTCGTTCCTTCGAGTGCAGATCCTTTGGTTATCTTCTGTGATAACACTGGAGCAATCGCACAAGCAAAGGAACCACGGTCGCACCAGAAGTCCAAGCACATACAAAGATGTAAGTCCCCACAAGGGGGTGAAACCCTAAAGCATTGGCGCATATGGAAGATGCAAGCAGCGGAAAGGGGGTTTCTAGATCTTGCATGCGATATGATTAACAAAAGGAACCCGATTGCATATAGAGAAGGATGATACCATAGCCATTTCTAGATGGCGCCTTGGAAGCAAAGATCAAACTTGATCTTCTCCAGAGGTGACGCACACAGTTGATGTCGCCTACTCCTCCTTGCGATCCTTGTGCTAGCAAGGTCCAAAGATGTCTTGATCGAGTGAAGGAAAAAGAAAGAACTTCTCGGCTTGGCGATTTTTCCTTGTCGTCTCTTCCTCTCCTCCACGCGAGAGTGCCTCAAGAGCCAAAGCCAAGTTGGCGACAAAGCGTGAAGGCGTGAAGAGGGAAGACGTGAAAACGTGGTCACGTTGAGAAGTGCTATCCAAAAATAGCATATAACTTCTCCACATGCGATCTTGGGTTTACCCCAATCGCAAACTCCACTTCACCCTTGAACCATGCGCTCATTCATGAGCCGGTTCACTTGAATTTGGTTCAATAACCAAATAAACCAAGCCATAAGTCCAGATCACATTAAAACCCTAAGGTACTTGATCTGACCGTTCATCTCCTTGATGCTCCTGATCTCACCGATCTAGCATCCAATCTCTCAATCGAAGCTTACCGATCTTAAGCCCTAATCAATCAAACATGATCAGACCAGATCTCACTTACAATCAGAGATTAAATCCCTTTAAACTGAACCTGAACAATTCAGTCCACACGATCTGACTCAAGTAAGCCATATCATCAAATTGTGCGACCCTGAGGGTTTCCTTTAAATGTCGGTAACGATAACTCACGTCATCACGATCAGTGAGGGGTATCTAGCAACACATCACTGTCTCCCGATATAAAGAAAAGAGTCTTCCAAGACTACACCCAAAAATAGCACAAGTGTGAATCAACTCACTAGGCATGCATATTTCCTTTGCCACTGGATGTTCTTATTGGACAAGCGTGTCAAGCTTGTAACTCCAATATGACGAGCATGATTAGAACAGATGAACACTGTCACCTGGGTATGGCCATACTCTTTTCTCAATCATCTCATCCAGGGGGCCCCTTTAGAACATCACACTCCTTAAACAAGGAGACGGCAATCCTTTGTCTATCACTAGTGCCCTAACCTGATTCAAGCTCACCATCCAAGATAGTCTATAATCATTATGTTTCAAATGATATTGAACTACCTCAAAACAATGACAATCATCATTTAGAAACACAAGTGATCTCAAGTCAGAGGAAATGTGCCACTTGTCGCAATCAAGGAATATTCACATTGTGACAAACAATTGAATATCCTAGTAGGGTTTGTCCAGTACATCCAATGTACCCATGAGTCTACATCTTATTCCATGCTCGAAGCATCCTATAAGATTAGAACACATATTAGTCTCAATCATATCAAGGCTGTCTCATGTTCACCAAGATATCTCGACTAAGGACTTTACTGCATGTCAGCCTAGCTGAACAGCTTTGAGACATTATTCAGAAGTACACTTATTACAGCAGACAAGGTAACAACCTGAATAACAACCATGCCTATATAAACATAAGAGTTTATTACATGATACTGTTACAATCCCAAGGCCTCAAACATTAGCCTTAAGGGCATACCCCAACAATCTCCTACTTGCACTTAATCTCATGGTTGAGAAATCTCAAACCCATATTATTACAGTGCTTCTCATGCTTCTGCTGCGCCAGAGGCTTGGTAAGCGGGTCTGCCAGATTGTCATCTGTATGTACCTTGCAGACTTTGATCTCGCCACGTTCAATGATCTCCCGGATCAAATGAAACCGTCTCTGTATGTGCTTGGACTTCTGGTGCGACCGTGGTTCCTTTGCCTGTGCGATTGCTCCAGTGTTATCACAGAAGATAACCAAAGGATCTGCACTCGAAGGAACGACACCAAGTTCTCTCACGAACTTACGAATCCACACTGCCTCCTTGGATGCTTCCGAGGCTGCAACATACTCGGCTTCTATTGTGGAATCAGCAACAGTTGACTGTTTGAAACTTTTCCACACCACTGCTCCTCCATTCAAGCTAAATACATAGCCTGATTGCGATCGGAAATCATCCTGGTCCGACTGGAACGAAGCGTCAGTATATCCTTCAATACTGAGTTCTTCCTGACCACCATATATCAAGAACATATCTTTGGTTCTCCGCAGATATTTTAAAATGTTCTTGACTGCAATCCAGTGCGCCACACCTGGATTACTTTGGAACCGACTGGTCACGCTTAACCCGTAAGCGACGTCTGGGCGAGTACACAACATCGCATACATTATGGACCCAATAGCCGAAGCATAAGGTGTATTGTCCATTTCATCTTTCTCAGTCTGTGTTTGTGGACACTGACTCTTCGAAAGATTCAGACCATGTCTGACTGGAAGATATCCTCTTTTAGAATTCTCTAAATGAAATCTCTCCAGGACTTTATCGATGTAAGTACTCTGGCACAGCCCTAGAAGCCTCTTAGATCTATCCCTGTAGATCTTCACACCTAATACATAGGCTGCTTCTCCTAGATCTTTCATCTGAAAACACTTCCTTAACCATGCCTTAACCGCATGCATTTCAGGAATGTCGTTTCCAATGATCAAGATATCATCGACGTAGAGTACTAAGAAAGTAATCACGCTCCCACTAAACCTCTTATATACACACGGGTCATCCTCGTTCTTGATGAAACCAAATTCACTGATTGATTCATCAAAACGAATATTCCAGCTTCTAGATGCTTGCTTAAGTCCATAAATAGACTTCTTTAACTTGCATATCTTATGACGATCTGATGGATTAGTGAAACCTTCTGGTTGTGTCATATACACATCCTCATCCAGATTTCCATTCAGGAAAGCTGTTTTCACATCCATTTGCCAAATCTCATAATCATAATATGCAGCTATCGCGAAAAGAATCCGAATAGACTTAAACATAGCTACAGGTGAGAAAGTTTCATCATAATCTATCCCGTAGATTTGTTTGAAACCTTTCGCAACTAGCCTGCCTTTATAGGTAACCACGTTACCATCCATGTCAATCTTCTTCTTGAAGATCCATTTACAGCCTATAGGGATAACTCCCGGAGGCGGATCAACCAAATCCCAGACTTGGTTATCTGACATGGAGTCCATCTCGGCGCGCATAGCTTCAAGCCATCTCGCTGACTCCGGTCCACTGACCGCATCCGCATAAGTGAGGGGTTCATCATTATCAATGATGTAGACTCCGTCATAGCGCTCAGGCTGTCGACGAATCCTTCCCGATCTTCGCGGTTCCCGTGATATCTGAGCCTCAGTTTGTTCAATAACCTGATCCACCGGCTCAGGCTCATCCAACTGTGCTTGACTACTTTGTCCTTCCTCTGGATTCTCATCCAGCATTATTTCTCTCCCACTGGCCTCTTGCAGAAGAAACTCCTTCTCAAGAAATATGGCCGTCCGAGCAACAAATACCTTATTCTCTTTGGGATTGAAGAAATAATAACCCTTAGTTTCCTTAGGGTAACCGACAAAGATACATTTGTCAGATCTGCTCTCTAGTTTCCCAGAGGCGAGCTTTTTGACATAAGCCTCGCAGCCCCAGATCCTGATAAATGTCAAGCTCGGCTGTTTCCCATACCATAACTCATATGGCGTCTTTGAAACTGCCTTGGATGGCACTCGGTTTAGTACCTTTGCAGCTGTCTCCAGTGCAAAACCCCAAAAGGAGTAAGGTAGAGTAGCCTGACTCATCATAGAACGAACCATATCAAGTAACGTTCTATTTCTCCTCTCGGACACACCATTCCATTGCGGTGTTCCTGGCGGAGTGAGCTATGAGATAATCCCACACTCCTTCAGATAGTCAGTAAACACATGACTCAAGTATTCTCCACCTCGATCAGAACGAAGTGCCTTGATATTTCGGCCTAGCTGATTTTGTACTTCATTCTTGAACTCTTTGAACTTGTCAAAAGATTCACTTTTATGTCTCATGAGATAGACATACCCATATCTACTGAAATCATCAGTAAAGGTAATGAAGTACTGATAGCCACCTCTGGCATGTTTACTAAATGGCCCACACACATCACTGTGTATAAGGTCAAGTAAACCTAAAGCCCTTTGACCTTTGTGAGGAAAAGGTGACTTCGTCATTTTACCCATTAAACAAGCCTTGCATGTATCAATCTCCTCACAGGAGAATGATCCCAGCAGTCCATGATCATGCAACCGCTTAATGCGTTTCTCGTTAATATGGCCTAAACGACTATGCCATAGCAAGGTGCTGTCATCAGCATACTTGGCTTTCTTAATATCAATCTGCTGTATAGAACTTTCCATGTCCAACATGAATAACCCATTGTTAATTGAACCAGTGGCATAAACAATATTATCAAAAGATAAAACACACTTTGAAATATTGCATTCAAAGGAAAATCCCTTCCTGACAAGAGCAAGAATGGAGATAATATTCTTAGTAATGCTGGGAACAAAGTAACAACTGTTTAGTTCCAATACAAGCCCAGATGGCAAAGAGATGAAATAGTCTCCTACAGCAATAGCAGCAACCCGTTCCCCGTTTCCAACTCGTAGGTCCACCTCATGCTGTCCCACCTGTCTTCTTCTCTTGAGTTCCTGTACATTTGAACAAATGTGAACTCCACATGCAGTGTCCAACACCCATGATATAGAAGAAGAAGAAACCATGACTTCCGTCACGTATATACCTGAGCCAGAAGCGAAGCTTCCCCTCTTATCTCCTTGGAGCGCTTTACAGTCCTTTTTCCAGTGACCCAGCTGGCCACAGTGGAAACATCTGTATTCCTTGGACCGCTTAACCTTCTGCTTCAGAGCCTTGCTGTAATTCTTGACAGGGGTCTTGCCCTTCTTCCCCTTCTTCTTGTTCCTGGAAGGAACCATCAAGACAGAGGTTGAAGGCTTACCCTTCAGAGTTTCCTCAGTAGTCAAGAGCATATTCAGCAGCTCTGCCGGAGTACAATCGATTTTGTTCATATTAAAGTTAATAATGAACGCATCGAAAGAGGGCGGGAGAGACTGCAGAATGATGTCTACAGCAAGCTCCTGGTTGATGGTATGCCCCAGTTTCTCTAGAGCCTCCTTGTGCCCAATCATCTTGAGCACGTGAGCTCCCACTGGGCTCCCTTCAGCCAGTTTGCTCTGAAAGAACAGCTTTGTTAGATTATAGCGTTCTGTCCTCGCCTGTGCAGCATACAGCATCTTGAGGTTTGCTATCATGTCTATAGCAGACATATCCTCATGCTGACGCTGCAGCGGTGGCGTCATAGACGCTAGCATCAGGCAAGCGACATCAATGCTATCACTGACGTGCTTTTCATAGGCTTCCCGAACCGCCCTTGCGGCGTTCGGAGCGGGCTGAGGCGGTATCGCCGTCTCGAGGACATACAGTTTCCTCTCTGCCTTAAGAACGATCTTAAGGTGTCCAAACCAGTCCGAGAAGTTCGGCCCAGCAAACTTCTCTCTTTCCAGTAGGGATCGCACATTGAAGCTCATGGTGTTCGTTGCTGCAGGTATCTACAACAATGCAAGAACAGCAAGGTCAGTATCAATGTAAAGAATCAATTCAGGACTTAAGAATGATTCTTTTTCTCACTATTTTATCTGGCTGAAAAATCCAGCAAAACAGCCCGAAAGAGTAGAACTCTTTTAGTGAGATGGGATCCAGATTTCATACTTGGTCTCCGCGTCCCGCTCAGGCGAGATAAGATGCACAGAGAGTACAAGCACTAATCTCTGGTAGGCAGTCCCTGCCAATCGCCAACCCGTGCGATTCCCCTTCATCTGGGCAATCCAGCAGACTGTGCCAACTGAGTTGGTACAACACAATCTCTGACCCCACAGATGGCTGCCTCCATGCGCTACCATATGCGCCACATATGTAGTCAACATGGTCAAGCTGACCCGACCTACTCCCTGGACCACCACGTGCTATGCTGAGCAACGAGAAGCGATAAATCCCTTCTCTGTAACACGCAGGTGTAATCCCGCACCGTCTGAAGATAGATGGACGTGCCCACTGAGTGGGTACAACACGGCTCCAACGATAATCAGAACAGTGAGGTTTCGCGTCAGAAGGCTTACGAGCTTGATATTTAAGCGTTGGATTTTAACGGTCTTTTATCTTCTTCACTATCATGCAATTCCTATGGTGATAGCAGAAGATAAATAAATCATGCTGTTCTACTTATTTAAACAATAAAAGAAAGCATGGATCTTATGTGGTAAAAGCCCATAGCCCTAGTAAGACCTTAATCTAACTTAAGTCTTCACTTGCTTTTCTTCATGGGGCTTTAGCTGCTCATCTGGCCCAACCCAGGGCCCAAGCGCCAATTGCAGCTCAGGTGCGCCCACCAGGGAAAATGCGCCTGGTCCCAGAGTCGAACCCTGGACCTCCCACCTGGTCAAGCCACTGCTGCATGCGCCTCTGCCAAGTGTGCTCTGTGCTCTTGTCTGATTAATTTACAAATTAATCTATCTAGACAAGATTGACACGCAGGTCAATTACATTTTATAAATTAAATAAATGTGATGCGCAGATCACAATTAAGAATTAATTTACAAAATTAAAGTCCAGGCACGCAGGCCCCAGCACAGCACACATTTAATATGGGCAGCCCACATAAGAATAAATAAACAAACATAGGCATCAATCAACATGTGATCCAATCAAGAAAATTAAATTTTTTGAAAAACCCCATAGGCATCAATTTTAATTTCCTTATGTGCCCTACATCCTTACAACGGTCCATTACTAGGGATCCACTCATCCAACCTAGTCAGATCCACTGCCCTTGCATGCACCAAGTCCTAACTGACTTGAGTCGACCAAAAGGTCAACCATGCATGCGCCAGGGCTGAACAACCACAATGAGGTCTGGCAAACGGGTGTGACCCCGGGCCTAACTCATGTGCGTTCATAGGTTGTCTCAATCAGACATCGCTACACGCCTATCTGCAGTCGACCTATAGCCACCAGGTGCTTGCGCACAGGTGCTATCTGGTCAACCCATCAAGGCTGTCAGATGGTCTGATCAGACTGTCTGGATCTAACCTAGGGGATGACTTCAACCCTAGTAACCCGTCTAAGGGTTTACAGTAAGGCCTTAGATCTAGTGTGAGTCGCGCAAGTATTTAAGTTTTTAAGAAAACCAACAACATACAAGCGCCAACTGAAGGTAACCTCATACATGCGCCATAAACAAAATACAAGTGTCGCCTATGATAACTTAACATGTATTTTTGCATGTGATACAGATCTAAGCATTGTTCGCAAACAAGGATCACAAAATGGCTTGCAATCATAAAACATGCATGAAACCTAGGCTCTGATACCAATTGTAAGTCCCCACAAGGGGGTGAAACCCTAAAGCATTGGTGCATATGGAAGATGCAAGCAGCGGAAAGGGGGTTTCTAGATCTTGCATGCGATATGATTAACAAAAGGAACCCGATTGCATATAGAGAAGGATGATACCATAGCCATTTCTAGATGGCGCCTTGGAAGCAAAGATCAAACTTGATCTTCTCCAGAGGTGACGCACACAGTTGATGTCGCCTACTCCTCCTTGCGATCCTTGTGCTAGCAAGGTCCAAAGATGTCTTGATCGAGTGAAGGAAAAAGAAAGAACTTCTCGGCTTGGCGATTTTTCCTTGTCGTCTCTTCCTCTCCTCCACGCGAGAGTGCCTCAAGAGCCAAAGCCAAGTTGGCGACAAAGCGTAAAGGCGTGAAGAGGGAAGACGTGAAAACGTGGTCACGTTGAGAAGTGCTATCCAAAAATAGCATATAACTTCTCCACATGCGATCTTGGGTTTACCCCAATCGCAAACTCCACTTCACCCTTGAACCATGCGCTCATTCATGAGCCGGTTCACTTGAATTTGGTTCAATAACCAAATAAACCAAGCCATAAGTCCAGATCACATTAAAACCCTAAGGTACTTGATCTGACCGTTCATCTCCTTGATGCTCCTGATCTCACCGATCTAGCATCCAATCTCTCAATCGAAGCTTACCGATCTTAAGCCCTAATCAATCAAACATGATCAGACCAGATCTCACTTACAATCAGAGATTAAATCCCTTTAAACTGAACCTGAACAATTCAGTCCACACGATCTGACTCAAGTAAGCCATATCATCAAATTGTGCGACCCTGAGGGTTTCCTTTAAATGTCGGTAACGATAACTCACGTCATCACGATCAGTGAGGGGTATCTAGCAACACATCACTGTCTCCCGATATAAAGAAAAGAGTCTTCCAAGACTACACCCAAAAACAGCACAAGTGTGAATCAACTCACTAGGCATGCATATTTCCTTTGCAACTGGATGTTCTTATTGGACAAGCGTGTCAAGCTTGTAACTCCAATATGACGAGCATGATTAGAACAGATGAACACTGTCACCTGGGTATGGCCATACTCTTTTCTCAATCATCTCATCCAGGGGGCCCCTTTAGAACATCACACTCCTTAAACAAGGAGACGGCAATCCTTTGTCTATCACTAGTGCCCTAACCTGATTCAAGCTCACCATCCAAGATAGTCTATAATCATTATGTTTCAAATGATATTGAACTACCTCAAAACAATGACAATCATCATTTAGAAACACAAGTGATCTCAAGTCAGAGGAAATGTGCCACTTGTCGCAATCAAGGAATATTAACATTGTGACAAACAATTGAATATCCTAGTAGGGTTTGTCCAGTACATCCAATGTACCCATGAGTCTACATCTTATTCCATGCTCGAAGCATCCTATAAGATTAGAACACATATTAGTCTCAATCATATCAAGGCTGTCTCATGTTCACCAAGATATCTCGACTAAGGACTTTACTGCTTGTCAGCCTAGCTGAACAGCTTTGAGACATTATTCAGAAGTACACTTATTACAGCAGACAAGGTAACAACCTGAATAACAACCATGCCTATATAAACATAAGAGTTTATTACATGATACTGTTACAATCCCAAGGCCTCAAACATTAGCCTTAAGGGCATACCCCAACAAAAGACGGTTTCACTTGATCCGGGAGATCATTGATCGTGGCGAGATCAAAATCTGCAAGGTACATACAGATGACAATCTGGCTGACCCGCTTACCAAGCCTCTGGCGCAGCAGAAGCATGAGAAGCACTGTAATAATATGGGTTTGAGATTTCTCAACCATTAGATTAAGTGCAAGTGGGAGATTGTTGGGGTATGCCCTTAAGGCTAATGTTTGAGGCCTTGGGATTGTATCAGTATCATGTAATAAACTCTTATGTTTATAAAGGCATGGTTGTTATTCTGTTTGTTACCTTGTCTGCTGTAATAAGTGTACTTCTGAATAATGTCTCAAAGCTGTTCAGCTGGGCTGACATGCTGTAAAGTCCTTAGTCGAAATATCTTGGTGAACATGAGACAACCTTGATATGATTGAGACTAATATGTGTTCTAATCTTATAGGATGCTTCGAGCATGGAATAAGATGTAGACTCATGGGTACATTGGATGTACTGGATGTTGGGGTATGCCCTTAAGGCTAATGTTTGAGGCCTGTGGGAATGTATCTGTATCATGTAATAAACTGTTATGTTTATAAAGGCATGGTTGTTATTCAGTTAGCTACATTGTCTGCTGCAATATATGTTCTTCTGAATAATGTCTCAAAGCTGTTCAGCTAGGCTGACATGCAGTTAAGTCCTTAGTCGATGTATCTTGGTGAACATGAGACAGCCTTGATATGGTTAAGACTAATATGTGTTCTAATCTTATAGGATGCTTCGAGCATGGAATAAGATGTAGACTCATGGGTACATTGGATGTACTGGACAGACCCTACTAGGATGTTCAATTGTTTGTCACAATGTGAATATTCCTTGAGTATGACAAGTGGCACATTTCCTCTGACTTGAGATCACTTGTGTTTTCTAAATGATGATTGTCATTGTTTTGAGGCAGTTCAATATCATTTGAAACATAATGATTATAGACTATCTTGGATGATGAGCTTGAGTCAGGTTAGGGCACTAGTGATAGACATAGGATTGCCGTCTCCTTGTTTAAGGAGTGTGATGTTCTAAAGGGGCCCCCTGGATGAGATGATTGAGAAAAGAGTATGGCCATACCCAGGTGACAGTGATCATCTGATCTAATCATGCTCATCATATTGGAGCTACAAGCTTGACACGCTTGTCCAATAAGAACGTCCAGTGGTAAAGGAAATATGCATGCCTTGTGATTTGATTCACACTTGTGCTATGGTTTGGGTGTAGTCTTGGAAGACTCTTTCCTTTATATCGGGAGACAGTGATGTGTTGCTAGATACCCCTCACTGATCGTGATGACGTCAGTTATCGTTACCGACATTTAAAGGAAACCCTTAGGGTCGCACAATTTGATGATATGGCTTACTTAAGTCAGATCGTGTGGACTGAATTGTTTGGGTTCAGTTTAATGGGATTTAATCTCTGATTGTGAGTGAGATCTAGTCTGATCATGTTTGATTGATTAGGGCTTGAGATCGGTAAGCTTCGATCGAGAGAATGGTTGCTAGATCGGACAGATCAGAAGCACCAAGAGATCGACGGTTAGATCGGGAACCTTAGGGTTTATTTAAGATCTAGACTAGATCATTGGCTTGATTGGTTCTTAAACCGAACCAATGTGAACCGGCTCATGAAATGAGCGCATGGTTCAAGGCTTGGCGAATTGTTCACTTGACGTGAACATTGAAGCGAGAGTGGTGACTATTTTTAGTAACCATGATCTCCACTTGGAGACCACTCTCACGTTCGAATAGGGTTTTCTATTCTCGCCTATCCATCTCTTCCTCTCGAGTCTCTTGTGGTGTGTGGCGACGCTTGGAGTTTAGAGGAGGATTCGGCCAAGAGAGATCAAGGTCTTCATCTCTCACAATTCGATCAAAGACACTTTGGACCCTTGCTAGCACAAGGAGCGACAAAGAGTTTGCCATCATCCTCTTGTGTGCGATTCCCTTTGGAGAAGAGGCAATCGACTCTTTGCTTCCAAGGCAACATCTAGGCTATTGCGATGGTATGAATGTTTTTCATTAATCTTTACTAGCCCCTTTTCGAGTTGATCATTTAACATGCGAATTGATCCTATAACCCTAGCTTCCGCAAGATAAATATAGTATGCGCTAATCACTTTAGGGTTTTGCTCCCCCTTGAAGGGGACTCTTCAATTGGTATCAGAGGGGGTTGAACGCATGTTTAAATGATTGCTTTGATTTGTGATCCATGAATGCCGATGTATGATTAGATCTATAACATGCGTAAATTCACATGTTAAATTATATCATGCCGAAACTTGTTTTTGTTTCATTTGCGCATGTATGTTGTATGTTGGCGCATCTTAGTTTTTATAAAAACTTGAATACTTGCGCGACTAACTATAGATCTAAAGCCTTGCATTAAACCCTTAGACGGGTTATTAGGGTTGAAGTCACCCCTAAGTTAGATCCAAAAGGTTTGATCAGATCATCTGACAGCCTGGATGGGTTGACCACATAGCACCTTGGCGCAAGCCAGAGGTGGCTAAAGGTCGACTGCAGACAGGCGTGTAGCGATGTCTGATTGAGACGACTAATGAACGCACCTGAGTTAGGCCCGGGGTCACACCCGCTTGCCAGACCTCAGTGTGGTTGTTCAGCCCTGGCGCATGCATGGTTGACCTTATGGTCAACTCAAGTCAGTTAGGACTTGGTGCATGCAAGGGCAGTGGATCTGACTAGGTTGGATGAGTGGATCCCTAGTAATGGACCGTTGTAAGGTTGTAGGGCAAATAAGGAAAAATTAAAATTGATCCCATGGGGTTTTTCGAAAATTTTAATTTTTATGATGGATCACATGATTGCTGATTGGATGCATATGTTTGTCTATTTAGTCTTATGTGGGCTGCTCATATTAATTGTGTGCTGTGCTGGGGCCTGCGTGCCTGGGATTTAAAATTGTAAATTAATTATTGTGATCTGCGCATCACATCGCTTTAATTTATAAAATGTAATTGACCTGCGTGTCAATCTTGTCTAGATAGTTAAATTTGTAATTTAATTAGACAAGAGCACAGAGCACACTTGGCAGAGGCGCATGCAGCTTGTGGCTAGACCAGGTGGGAGGTCCAGGGTTCGACTCTGGGACCAGGCGCAAATTCCTGGTGGGCGCACCAGAGCTGCAGATGGCGCTTGGGCCCTGGTTTGGGCCAGATGAGCAGCTAAAGACCCAAGAAGAGCAAGTGTAGACTTAAGTTAGGTTAAGGTCTCACTAGGGCTATGGGCGTTTACCACATAAGATTCATGCTTTCTTTTATTTAAAGTTTGAATATTAGAATTGCATGATTAAGTTTATCTTCTGCTATCACCATAGGAATTGCATGATAGTGAAGAAGATAAAAGACCGTTAAAATCCAACGCTAAAATATCAAGCTCGAAAGCCTTCTGACGCGAAACCTCACTGTTCTGACTATCGTTGGAGCCGTGTTGTACCCACTCAGTGGGCACGTCCATCTATCTTCAGACGGTGCGGGATTACACCTGTGTGTTACAGAGTAGGGATTTATCCCTTCTCGTTGCTCAGCATAGCACATGGTGGTCCAGGGAGTAGGTCGGGTCAGCTTGACCGTGTAGGCTACAAATGTGGCGCATATGGTAGCACATGGAGGCAGCCATCTGTGGGGTCAGAGACTGTGTTGTAACAACTCAGTTGGCACAGTCTGCTGGACTGCCCAGATGAAGGGGAATCGCACGGGTTGGCGATCGGCAGGGACTGCCTACCGGAGATTAGTGCTTGTACTCTCTGTGCATCTTATCTCGCCTGAGCGGGACGCGGAGACCAAGTATGAAATCCGGATCCCATCTCACTAAAAGAGTTCTACTCTTTCGGGCTGTTTTGTTGGATTTTTCAAGCCAGATAAAATAGTGAGAAAAAGAATCTTTCTTAAGTCCTGATCAATTCTTATACATTGATACTGACCTTGCTGTTCTTGCATTGTTGTAGATACCTGCAGCAACGAACACCATGAACTTCAATGTGCGATCCCTACTGGAAAGGGAGAAGTTTGCTGGGCCGAACTTCTCTGACTGGTTTGGACACCTTAAGATCGTTCTTAAGGCAGAGAGGAAACTGTATGTCCTCGAGACGGCAATACCGCCTCAGCCCGCTCCGAACGCCGCAAGGGCGGTTCGGGAAGCCTATGAAAAGCACGTCAATGATAGCATTGATGTCGCTTGCCTGATGCTAGCGTCTATGACGCCACCGCTGCAGCGTCAGCATGAGGATATGTCTGCTATAGAGATTATAGCGAACCTCAAGATGCTGTATGCTGCACAGGCGAGGACTGAACGCTATAACTTGACGAAGCTCTTCTTTCAGAGCAAACTGGCTGAAGGGAGCCTAGTGGGAGCTCACGTGCTCAAGATGATTGGGCACAAGGAGGCTCTAGAGAAACTGGGGCATACCATCAACCAGGAGCTTGCTGTGGATATTATTCTGCAGTCTCTCCCGCCTTCATTCGACGCGTTCATTATTAATTTTAATATGAACAAAATCGATTGTACTCCGGCAGAGCTGCTGAATATGCTCCTCACTACTGAGGAGACTCTGAAGGGAAAGCCTTCGACCTCTGTCTTAATGGTTCCTTCCAGGAACAAGAAGAAGGGGAAGAAGGGCAAGGCCCCTGTCAAGAGCTACAGCAAGGCTCTGAAGCAGAAGGTTAAGCGGTCCAAGGAATACAGGTGTTTCCACTGTGGCCAGCTAGGTCACTGGAAAAAGGACTGTAAAGCGCTCCAAGGAGATAAGAGGGGAAGCTTCGCTTCTGGCTCAGGTATATTCGTGACTGAGGTCATGTTTTCATCTTCTTCTATATCATGGGTGTTGGACACTGCATGTGGAGTTCACATTTGTTCAAATGTACAGGAACTCAAGAGAAGAAGACAGGTGGGACAGCATGAGGTGGACCTACGAGTAGGAAACGGGGCACGGGTTGCTGCTGTTGCTGTAGGAGACTACTTCATTTCTTTATCATCTGGAATTGTATTGGAACTAAACAATTGTTATTTTGTTCCCAGTATTACTAAAAATATTATCTCCATTCCTGCTCTTGTCAGGAAGGGATTTTCCTTTGAATGCAATATTTCAAAGTGTATTTTGTCTTTTGATAATATTGTTTATGCAACTGGTTCAATTAGCAATGGGTTATTCGTGTTGGACATGGAAAGTTCGATACAGCAAATTGATATTAAGAAAGCCAAGAATGCTGATGACAGCACCTTGCTATGGCATAGTCGTTTAGGCCATATTAACAAGAAACGCATTAAGCGGTTGCATGATCATGGACTGCTGGGATCATTCTCCTATGAGGAGATTGATACATGCAAAGCTTGTTTGATGGGTAAAATGACGAAGTCACCTTTTCCTCACAAAGGTCAAAGGGCTTCAGGTTTACTTGACCTTATACACAGTGATGTGTGTGGGCCATTTAGTAAACATGCCAGAGGTGGCTATCAGTACTTCATTACCTTTACTGATGATTTCAGTAGGTATGGCTATGTCTATCTAATGAGACATAAGAGTGAATCTTTTGACAAGTTCAAAGAGTTCAAAAATGAAGTACAGAATCAGCTAGGCCGAAATATCAAGGCACTTCGCTCAGATCGAGGTGGTGAATACTTGAGTCATACGTTTACTGACTATCTGAAGGAGTGTGGGATTATCTCACAGCTCACTCCGCCAGGAACACCGCAATGGAATGGTGTGTCCGAGAGGAGAAATAGAACGTTACTTGATATGGTTCGTTCTATGATGAGTCAGGCTTCTTTACCCAACTCCTTTTGGGGTTTTGCACTGGAAACAGCTGCAAAGGTACTAAACCGAGTGCCATCCAAGGCCGTTTCAAAGACCCCATATGAGTTATGGTATGGGAAACAGCCAAGCTTGACATTTATCAGGATCTGGGGTTGCGAGGCTTATGTCAAAAAGCTCGCCTCTGGGAAACTAGAGAGCAGATCTGACAAATGTATCTTTGTCGGTTACCCTAAGGAAACTAAGGGTTATTATTTCTACGACCCCAAGGAGAACAAGGTTTTTGTTGCTCGGACGGCCATATTTCTTGAGAAGGAGTTTCTTCTGCAAGAGGCCAGTGGGAGAGAAATAAAGCTGGATGAGAATCCAGAGGTAGGACAAAGTGCTCAAGCAGAATTGGATGAGCCTGAGCCGGTAGAACAGGTTATTGAACAACCTGAGGCTCAGATATCACGGGAACCGCGAAGATCGGGAAGGATCCGTCGACAACCTGAGCGTTATGACGGAGTCTACATCATTGATCATGATGAACCCCTCACTTATGCGGATGCGATCAGTGGACCGGAGTCAGCGAGATGGCTTGAAGCTATGCGCGCCGAGATGGACTCCATGTCAGATAACCAAGTTTGGGATTTGGTTGATCCGCCTCCGGGAGTTATCCCTATAGGCTGTAAATGGATCTTCAAGAAGAAGATTGACATGGATGGTAACGTAGTTACCTATAAAGGCAGGCTAGTTGCGAAAGGTTTCAAACAAATCTACGGGATAGATTATGATGAAACTTTCTCACCTGTAGCTATGTTTAAGTCTATTCGGATTCTTTTCGCGATAGCTGCATATTATGATTATGAGATCTGGCAGATGGATGTGAAAACAGCTTTCCTTAATGGAAATCTGGATGAGGATGTGTATATGACACAACCTGAGGGTTTCACTAATCCAGCAGATCGTCATAAGATATGCAAGTTAAAGAAGTCCATTTATGGACTTAAGCAAGCATCTAGAAGCTGGAATATTCGTTTTGCTGAATCAATCAGTGAATTTGGTTTCATCAAGAACGAGGATGACCCGTGTGTATATAAGAGGTTTAGTGGGAGCGTGATTACTTTCCTAGTCCTCTACGTCGATGACATCTTGATCATTGGAAATGACATTCCTGAAATGCATGCTGTGAAGGCATGGCTGAGGAAATGTTTCCAGATGAAAGATTTAGGAGAAGCAGCCTATGTATTAGGTGTGAAGATCTACAGGGATAGATCTAAGAGGCTTCTCGGGCTGTGCCAGAGTACTTACATCGAAAAGGTCCTGGAGAGATTTCATTTAGAGAATTCTAAACGAGGATATCTTCCAGTCAGACATGGTCTGAATCTTTCGAAGAGTCAGTGTCCACAAACACAGACTGAGAAAGATGAAATGGACAATACGCCTTATGCTTCGGCTATTGGGTCCATTATGTATGCGATGTTGTGTACTCGCCCAGACGTCGCTTACGGGTTAAGCGTGACCAGTCGTTTCCAAAGTAATCCAGGTATGGCGCACTGGATTGCAGTCAAGAACATCTTAAAATATCTGCGGAGGACCAAAGATATGTTCTTGATATATGGTGGTCAGGAAGAACTCAGTATAGAGGGATATACTGACGCTTCGTTCCAGTCAGACCAGGATGATTTCCGATCGCAATCAGGCTATGTTTTTAGCTTGAATGGAGGTGCAGTGGTGTGGAAGAGTTTCAAACAGTCAACTATTGCTGATTCCACAACAGAAGCCGAGTATGTTGCAGCCTCGGAAGCATCCAAGGAGGCAGTGTGGATTCGTAAGTTCGTGAGAGAACTTGGTGTCGTTCCTTCGAGTGCAGATCCTTTGGTTATCTTCTGTGATAACACTGGAGCAATCGCACAAGCAAAGGAACCACGGTCGCACCAGAAGTCCAAGCACATACAGAGAAGGTTTCATTTGATCAGGGAGATCATTGATCGTGGCGAGATCAAAGTTTGCAAGGTACATACAGATGACAATCTGGCTGACCCGCTTACTAAGCCTCTGGCGCAGCAGAAGCATGAGAAGCACTGTAATAATATGGGTTTGAGATTTCTCAACCATTAGATTAAGTGCAAGTGGGAGATTGTTGGGGTATGCCCTTAAGGCTAATGTTTGAGGCCTGTGGGAATGTATCTGTATCATGTAATAAACTGTTATGTTTATAAAGGCATGGTTGTTATTCAGTTAGCTACATTGTCTGCTGCAATATATGTTCTTCTGAATAATGTCTCAAAGCTGTTCAGCTAGGCTGACATGCAGTTAAGTCCTTAGTCGATGTATCTTGGTGAACATGAGACAGCCTTGATATGGTTAAGACTAATATGTGTTCTAATCTTATAGGATGCTTCGAGCATGGAATAAGATGTAGACTCATGGGTACATTGGATGTACTGGACAGACCCTACTAGGATGTTCAATTGTTTGTCACAATGTGAATATTCCTTGAGTATGACAAGTGGCACATTTCCTCTGACTTGAGATCACTTGTGTTTTCTAAATGATGATTGTCATTGTTTTGAGGCAGTTCAATATCATTTGAAACATAATGATTATAGACTATCTTGGATGATGAGCTTGAGTCAGGTTAGGGCACTAGTGATAGACATAGGATTGCCGTCTCCTTGTTTAAGGAGTGTGATGTTCTAAAGGGGCCCCCTGGATGAGATGATTGAGAAAAGAGTATGGCCATACCCAGGTGACAGTGATCATCTGATCTAATCATGCTCATCATATTGGAGCTACAAGCTTGACACGCTTGTCCAATAAGAACGTCCAGTGGTAAAGGAAATATGCATGCCTTGTGATTTGATTCACACTTGTGCTATGGTTTGGGTGTAGTCTTGGAAGACTCTTTCCTTTATATCGGGAGACAGTGATGTGTTGCTAGATACCCCTCACTGATCGTGATGACGTCAGTTATCGTTACCGACATTTAAAGGAAACCCTTAGGGTCGCACAATTTGATGATATGGCTTACTTAAGTCAGATCGTGTGGACTGAATTGTTTGGGTTCAGTTTAATGGGATTTAATCTCTGATTGTGAGTGAGATCTAGTCTGATCATGTTTGATTGATTAGGGCTTGAGATCGGTAAGCTTCGATCGAGAGAATGGTTGCTAGATCGGACAGATCAGAAGCACCAAGAGATCGACGGTTAGATCGGGAACCTTAGGGTTTATTTAAGATCTAGACTAGATCATTGGCTTGATTGGTTCTTAAACCGAACCAATGTGAACCGGCTCATGAAATGAGCGCATGGTTCAAGGCTTGGCGAATTGTTCACTTGACGTGAACATTGAAGCGAGAGTGGTGACTATTTTTAGTAACCATGATCTCCACTTGGAGACCACTCTCACGTTCGAATAGGGTTTTCTATTCTCGCCTATCCATCTCTTCCTCTCGAGTCTCTTGTGGTGTGTGGCGACGCTTGGAGTTTAGAGGAGGATTCGGCCAAGAGAGATCAAGGTCTTCATCTCTCACAATTCGATCAAAGACACTTTGGACCCTTGCTAGCACAAGGAGCGACAAAGAGTTTGCCATCATCCTCTTGTGTGCGATTCCCTTTGGAGAAGAGGCAATCGACTCTTTGCTTCCAAGGCAACATCTAGGCTATTGCGATGGTATGAATGTTTTTCATTAATCTTTACTAGCCCCTTTTCGAGTTGATCATTTAACATGCGAATTGATCCTATAACCCTAGCTTCCGCAAGATAAATATAGTATGCGCTAATCACTTTAGGGTTTTGCTCCCCCTTGAAGGGGACTCTTCACTGGACAGACCCTACTAGGATATTCAATTGTTTGTCACAATGTGAATAATCCTTGTTTGCATCAAGTGGCACATGTCCTCTGACTTGAGATCACTTGTGTTTCTAAATGATGATTGTCATTGTTTTGAGGTAGTTCAATATCATTTGAAACATAATGGTTATAAACTATCTTGGATAATGATCATGAGTCAGGTTAGGGCACTAGTGATAGATACAGGATTGCCGTCTCCTTGTTTAAGGAGTGTGATGTTCTAAGGGGCCCCCCTTGAATGAGATGATTGAGAAAGTGTATGGCCATACCCAGGTGACAGTGTTCATCTGATCTAATCATGCTCGTAATATTGGAGTTACAAGCTTGACTTGCTTGTCCAATAAGAACATCCAGTGGCAAAGGATACATGCATGCCTTGTGAAGTTGATTCACACTTGTGCTATGGTTTGGGTGTAGTCTTGGAAGACTCTTTCCTTTATATCGGGAGACAGTGATGTGTTGCTAGATACCCCTCACTGATCGTGATAACGAAAGTTATCGTTACCGACATTTAAAGGAAACCCTCAGGGTCGCACAATTTGATGATATGGCTTACTTGAGTCAGATCGTGTGGACTGAATTATTTGGGTTCAGTTTAAAGGGATTATAAGCTCTGATTATAAGTGAGATCTGGTCTAATCATGTTTGATTGATTAGGGCTTGAGATCGGTAAGCTTTGATCGAGAGAGTTGATGGTAGATCGGTGAGATCAGAAGCATCAAGAGATGAACGGTTGGATCTGGAGCCTTAGGGTTTAACGGTGATCTAAACCAATGCTTGGGTTAATTGATCTTTGAACCAAAATTGAAATGCATTCGATTTGCTTGAACCGGTTCACATGTGTGAACGCTTGGTTCATTGGTTGAAAGCGTTTTCTTTGATCGGTTATGAGATCATGGCGCATGATTTCCATTTATGGAAAGTCATGAAGGCCTCAACGCAAAAAAACGCCCAAAACGCCTCTACACCTCAACGTCAAGGCGTTCGCTTGGTGGTGAACGCACATTCTCTCATGGATTGAGGTAGTTGACGAAGAGGAGGTCTCGGTGAAGGCACCAAGCGATCTCATCCCTTCCATACGTCAAGGACACCTTGGGCACTTGCTAGCACAAGGAACGCCAAAGGAAGTAGGCGGCATCTTTTTGTGTGCGTCAACTTTGGAGAAGGTTCATTTGCGCCTTTGCTTCCAAGGCTCCATCAAACCGATGGCTATGGTATGAGATCTTCTTTCGATCTTTACAACGTCTTAAGGTTGATCATATGAACATATATTCATGCGATCTTGATAAAACCCTAATTCCGCTGCCAAAAGAATTTACATGCGCCCCCCTTTAGGGTTTGATCTGCTTGCGCTCCCCCTCGAAGGGGACCCTTCAGTTCGTTGCTGCAGGAATCTACAACAATCCAAGAACAGCAAGGTCAGTATCAATGTTTAGAATCAATCCAGGACTTAAGAAAGATTCTTTTCTCACTATTTTGTCTGACTGAAAAATCCATTAAACAGTCCGAAAGAGTAACACTCTTTTAGTGAGATGGGATCCAGATTTCATACTTGGTCTCCGCGTCCCGCTCAGGCGAGATAAGATGCACAGAGAGTACAAGCACTAATTTCTGGTAGGCAGTCCCTGCCAATCGCCAACCCGTGCGATTCCCCTTCATCTGGGCAATCCAGCAGACTGTGCCAACTGAGTTGGTACAACACAGTCTCTGATCCCACAGATGGCTGCCTCCATGTGCTACCATATGCGCCACATATGTAGCCTACATGGTCAAGCTGACCCGACCTACTCCCTGGACCACCACGTGCTATGCTGAGCAACGAGAAGCGATAAATCCCTTCTCTGTAACACGCAGGTGAAATCCCGCACCGTCTGAAGATAGATGGACGTGCCCATTGAGTGGGTACAACACGGCTCCAACGATAGTCAGAACAGTGAGGTTTCGCGTCAGAAGGCTATCGAGCTTGATATTTTAGCGTTGGATTTTAACGGTCTTTTATCTTCTTTACTATCATGCAAATCCTATGGTGATAGCAGAAGATAAATAAATCATGTATTTCTAATTATTTAGAAAATAAAAGAAAGCATGGATCTTGTTGGGGTATGCCCTTAAGGCTAATGTTTGAGGCCTTGGGATTGTATCAGTATCATGTAATAAACTCTTATGTTTATATAGGCATGGTTGTTATTCAGGTTGTTACCTTGTCTGCTGTAATAAGTGTACTTCTGAATAATGTCTCAAAGCTGTTCAGCTAGGCTGACAGGCGATAAAGTCCTTAGTCGATATATCTTGGTGAACATGAGACAGCCTTGATATGGTTAAGACTAATATGTGTTCTAATCTTATAGGATGCTTCGAGCATGAAATAAGATGTAGACTCATGGGTACATTCGATGTACTGGACAGACCCTACTAGGATATTCAATTGTTTGTCACAATGTGAATAATCCTTGAATGTAACAAGTGGCACATTTCCTCTGACTTGAGATCACTTGTGTTTTCTAAATGATGATTGTCATTGTTTTGAGGTAGTTCAATATCATTTGAAACATAATGATTATAGACTATCTTGGATGATGAGCTTGAGTCAGGTTAGGGCACTAGTGATAGACATAGGATTGCCGTCTCCTTGTTTAAGGAGTGTGATGTTCTAAAGGGGCCCCCTGGATGAGATGATTGAGAAAGTGTATGGCCATACCCAGGTGACTATGTTCATCTGATCTAATCATGCTCATCATATTGGAGTTACAAGCTTGACACGCTTGTCCAATAAGAACATCCAGTGGCAAAGGAAATATGTATGCTTTGTGAGTTGATTCACACTTGTGTTGTTTTTGGGTGTAGTCTTGGAAGACTCTTTCCTTTATATTGGGAGACAGTGATGTGTTGCTAGATACCCCTCACTGATCGTGATGACGTGAGTTATCGTTACCGACATTTAAAGGAAACCCTCAGGGTCGCACAATTTGATGATATGGCTTACTTAAGTCAGATCGTGTGGACTGAATTGTTTGAGTTCAGTTTAAAGGGATTTAATCTCTGATTGTGAGTGAGATCTGGTCTGATCATGTTTGATTGATTAGGGCTTCAGATCGGTAAGCTTCGATCGAGAGATTGGATGCTAGATTGGTCAGATCAGGAGCATCAAGAGATTGACGGTCAGATCAAGAACCTAAGTGTTTATTATGGTCTGGACTGAATGCTTGGCTTATTTGGTTATTGAACCGAACCAAAGTGAACCGGCTCATGAATGAGCGCATGGTTCAAGGGTGAAGAGAAGTTTGCGCTTGGGGTAAACCCATGGTCGCATGAGTGCATGAACGTGGGAGTGTTTCTATTTTTAGAAACCATGACTCCTAAACGTGACATCGCCTCACGTTACTCCTCTCTCACGCCTATTGTCGCTCCTTCCTCTCGTCGCTTGCTCATTCGAGAGTGCATGTGGTGTTGACGAAAGGAGAAGGAAGTTTTTCGCCAAGCCAAGAAGATCTCATCCCTTCCATACGAGAAGGATACTTGGACGATCCTTGCTAGCACAAGGGACGACAAGAAGAAGCTATACCTCATCTTGTGTGCGACAATTTGGAGGAGACCTCTCTTGTTCTCTAGCTTCCAAGACGCCATCTAGAAATGGCTATGGTATGGTTCTATCACTACTATACAATCGGTTTTGTTAATCATAATACCATGCAAGATCTAGAAACCCCCTTTCCGTTGCTTTCATTCTTCATATGCGCCTATGATTTAGGGTTTCGCCCCCTTGTGGGAACCTTTCAAATGGTATCAGAGCATGGTTAACGCATGTTTTATGATTGCTTAAGCCCTTTTGTGATCCTTGTTTGTGAATAACGCTTAGATCTTGATTACATGCGCAAATACATGTTAAGTTGTCATAATCGAAACTTGTATGTTTGTCTTGGCGCATGTATGTTGACGCATTTTAATTGTTGTTGTTTTATCAAAACTATTATAACATGCGCGACTCACTAGATCTAAAGCCTTGCATTAAACCCTTAGACGGGTTATTAGGGTTGAAGTCACCCCCTAGGTTAGATCCAAAAGTCTAATCAGACCATCTGACAGCCTTGATGGGTTGATCAGGTAGCACCTGTGCACAAGCACGTGGTGGCTATAGGTCGGCTGCAGACAGGCGTGTAGCGATGTCTGATTGAGACAACCTATGAACACACATGAGTTAGGCCCGGGCTCACACCCGCTTGCCAGACCTCATTGTGGTTGTTCAGCCCTGGCGCATGCATGGTTGACCTTATGGTCGACTCAAGTCAGTTAGGACTTGGTGCATATAAGGGCAGTGGATCTGACTAGGTTGGATGAGTGGATCCCTAGTAATGGACAGTTGTAAGGTTGTAGGGCATATAAGCAAAATAAAATTGATGCCCATGGGGTTTTTTCGAAAATTTTATTTTAATGACTGGATCACATGATGATTGATGCCATGTGTTTGTCTATTTATTCTTATGTGGGCTGCCCATGTTAATTCTGTGCTGTGCTGGGGCCTGCGTGCCTGTATTAATTTTGTAAATTAATTTTAGATTGTGATCTGCGAATCACATTGCTTTTAATTTATAAAATGTAATTGACCTGCGTGTCAATCTTGTCTAGATAGTTAAATTTGTAATTTAATTAGACAAGAGCATAGAGCACACTTGGCAGGCGCATGCAGCAGTGGCTAGACCAGGTGGGAGGTCCAGGGTTCGACTCTGGGACCAGGCGCGTTTACCTGGTGGGCGCACCTCAGCTGCAAATGGCGCTTGGGCCCTGGTTTGGGCCAGATGAGCAGCAAAAGCCCCATGAAGCAAAAGCAAGTGAAGACTTAAGTTAGATTAAGGTCTTACTTAGGCTATGGGCTTTTACCACATAAGATCCATGCTTTCTTTTATTGCTTATATAAGTAGAACAGCATGTTTTAATTTATCTTCTGCTATCACTGTTGGGGTATGCCCTTAAGGCTAATGTTTGAGGCCTGTGGGAATGTATCTGTATCATGTAATAAACTCTTAAGTTTATAAAGGCATGGTTGTTATTCAGTTAGCTACATTGTCTGCTGCAATATATGTTCCTCTGAATAATGTCTCAAAGCTGTTCAGCTGGACTGACATGCTATTATGTCCTTAGTCGATATATCTTGGTGAACATGAGACAGCCTTGATATGGTTAAGACTAATATGTGTTCTAATCTTATAGGATGCTTCGAGCATGGAATAAGATGTAGACTCATGGGTACATGGGATGTACTGGACAGACCCTACTAGGATGTTCAATTGTTTGTCACAATGTGAATATTCCTTGATTGCGACAAGTGGCACATTTCCTCTGACTTGAGATCACTTGTGTTTTCTAAATGATGATTGTCATTGTTTTGAGGTAGTTCAATATCATTTGAAACATAATGATTATAGACTATCTTGGATGGTGAGCTTGAGTCAGGTTAGGACACTAGTGATAGACATAGGATTGCCGTCTCCTTGTTAAAGGAGTGTGATGTTCTATAAGGGCCCCCTGGATGAGATGATTGAGAGAGTGTATGGCCATACCCAGGTGACAGTGTTCATCTGATCTAATCATGCTCATCATATTGGAGTTACAAGCTTGACAGGCTTGTCCAATAAGAACATCAAGTGGCAAAGGAAGTATGCATGCCTAGTGAATTGGATTCACACTTGTGCTGTGGTTTGGGTGAAGTCTTGGAAGACTCTTTCCTTTATATCGGGAGACAGTGATGTGTTGCTAGATACCCCTCACTGGTCGTGATAACGTGAGTTATCGTTACCGACATTTAAAGGAAACCCTTAGGGTCGCACAATTTGATGATATGGCTTCTTTAAGTCAGATCGTGTGGACTGAATTGTTTAGTTCAGTTTAAAGGGGTGTTAAGCTCTGATTGCGAGTGAGATCTGGTCTGATCATGTTTGATTGATTAGGGCTTTAGATCGGTAAGCTTCGATCGAGAGTTATGATGCTAGATCAGTGAGATCTAGAGCATCAAGAGATCAACGGTGATCTTGAACCTTGTGGTTCAATAAGATCGACCATTGCTTGGGCCGATTTGGTCTTAGACCAAAGTCACTTGAACCAGCTCATGTAATGAGCGCTTGGTTCAAATAATCGAAGAGAAGGAATTGCGGTTCACTTCATGTGAACGCATAACCGAAGTGAGTAATGGGTTACTATTTTTGGATAGCAACGCCCACGTTCATTACAACGTGTTTACTCTATTGGCGATCATCACTCTTGAACGAAGTCTCCTTCCTTCTCGTGTGAAAAACTCTCTCGACGAGGGTAGAGGAACTTCTTCTTCGACAAGCCCAAGGATCTTATCCCCTCCATGCGCAAAGGACCCTTGAAGCTTTGCTAGCACAAAGACGACAAGGAGAGGCCATTCTTCATCGTGTGTGCGTCGACTAGGGAGAGGATCCCTTTCGCTCCTTGCTTCCAATACTTCATCCATAGATGGCGATGGTATGAATCTTATTGGCACTCGTAATCGTTTTTCATAGTTGAATATATATCATGCATAATGATCCCTAAAACCCCTATTTCCGCTGCGATGTAACACATGCGCCATTAGGGTTTTCTCGCTCCCCCTCCAAGGGGACTCCTGCAATTGGTATCAGAGCAGGTTAAAATGCATGATAATATGTTTGCTGTGATTTGTGATCCTTGTATGCGCCATATTGCTAGATCTAGGCTACATGCGAACCTTTACTTGTTGTGTATTGTAGTTGACGCATGTAGTAAGGTAGCGCTTCTATATGTTCTTGTTGATGTTTTCTTAAAAACTCAAACGACTTGCGCGCACACCATTAGATCTAAGTGCCGCCTGCATTAAACCCTTAGACGGGTTATTAGGGTTGAAATCATCCCCTGTGTTAGATCCAAACAGTCTGATCAGACCATCTGACAGCCTGAATGGGTCGACCAGTTAGCACTTTGGCGCAAGCCTATGGTGGCTATAGGTCGACTGCAGACAGGTGTGTAGCGATGTCTGATTGAGACACCCAATGAACGCACCTGAGTTAGGCCCGGGGTCACGCCCGCTTGCCAGACCTCAGTGTGGTCGTTCAGCCCTGGCGCATGCATGGTTGACCTTATGGTCAACACAAGTCAGTTAGGACTTGGTGCATGCAAGGGCAGTGGATTTGACTAGGTTGGTTGAGTGGATCCCTAGTAATGGACCGTTGTAAGGTTGTAGGGGAAATAAGAAAAAAATTAAAATTGATCCCAAGGGGTTTTCGAAAATTTTAATTTTTATGATGGATCACATGATGCTGATTGGATGCATATGTTTGTCTATTTAGTCTTATGTGGGCTGCTCATATTAATTGTGTGCTGTGCTGGGGCCTGCGTGCCTGTATTAAATTGTAAATTAATTATTGTGATCTGCGCATCACTGTGTTTTAATTTATAAATGTTAGTGACCTGCGTGTCACTCTTGTCTAGATAGTTAAATTTGTAATTTAATTAGACAAGAGCACAAAGCACACTTGGCAGAGGCGCATGCAGCAGTGGCTGGACCAGGTGGGAGGTCCAGGGTTCGACTCTGGGACCAGGCGCAAATTTCTGGTGGGCGCACCTGTGCTGCAGATGGCGCTTGGGCCCAGGTTTGGGCCAGATGAGCAGCAAAAGACCCATGAAGAGCAAATGAAGACTTAAGTTAGGTTAAGGTCTTCTAGGGCTATGGGCTTTTACCACATAAGATACATGCTTTCTTTTATTGCTTAAATATTGGAATTGCATGATCAAATTATCTTCTGCTATCACCATAGGAATTGCATGATAGGCAAGAAGATAAAAGACCGTTAAAATCCAACGCTAAAATATCAAGCTCGTAAGCCTTCTGACGCGAAACCTCACTGTTCTGATTATCGTTGGAGCCGTGTTGTACCCACTCAGTGGGCACGTCCATCTATCTTCAGAGGGTGTGGGATTACACCTGTGTGTTACAGAGTAGGGATTTATCCCTTCTCGTTGCTCAGCATAGCACATGGTGGTCCAGGGAGTAGGTCGGGTCAGCTTGACCGTGTAGGCTACATATGTGGCGCATATGGTAGCACATGGAGGCAGCCATCTGTGGGATCAGAGACTGTGTTGTACCAACTCAGTTGGCACAGTCTGCTGGATTGCCCAGATGAAGGGGAATCGCACGGGTTGGCGATTGGCTGGGACGCCTACCAGAAACTAGTGCTTGTACTCTCTGTGCATCTTATCTCGCCTGAGCGGGACGCGGAGACCAAGTATGAAATCTGGATCCCATCTCACTAAAAGAGTTCTACTCTTTCGGGCTGTTTTGCTGGATTTTTCACGCCTGATAAAATAGTGAGAAAAAGAATCTTTCTTAAGTCCTGATCGATTCTTATACATTGATACTGACCTTGCTGTTCTTGCATTGTTGTAGATACCTGCAGCAACGAACACCATGAACTTCAATGTGCGATCCCTACTGGAAAGGGAGAAGTTTGCTGGGCCGAACTTCTCTGACTGGTTTGGACACCTTAAGATCGTTCTTAAGGCAGAGAGGAAACTGTATGTCCTCGAGACGGCGATACCGCCGCAGCCCGCTCCGAACGCCGCAAGGGCGGTTCGGGAAGCCTATGAAAAGCACGTCAATGATAGCATTGATGTCGCTTGCCTGATGCTAGCGTCTATGACGCCACCGCTGCAGCGTCAGCATGAGGATATGTCAGCTATACAGATTATAGCAAACCTCAAGATGCTGTATGCTGCACAGGCGAGGACTGAACGCTATAATTTGACTAAGCTCTTCTTTCAGAGCAAACTGGCTGAAGGGAGCCCAGTGGGAGCTCACGTGCTCAAGATGATTGGGCACAAGGAGGCTCTGGAGAAACTGGGGCACACCATCAACCAGGAGCTTGCTGTGGACATTATTCTGCAGTCTCTCCCGCCATCATTCGACGCGTTCATTATTAACTTTAATATGAACAAAATCGATTGTACGCCGGCAGAGCTGTTGAATATGCTCTTGACTACTGAGGAAACTCTGAAGGGTAAGCCTTCAACCTCTGTCTTGATGGTTCCTTCTAGGAACAAGAAGAAGGGGAAGAAGGGCAAGGCCCCGGTCAAGAATTACAGCAAGGCTCTGAAGCAGAAGGTGAAGCGGTCCAAGGAATACAGGTGTTTCCACTGTGGCCAGCTGGGTCACTGGAAAAAGGACTGTAAAGCCCTCCAAGGAGACAAGAGGGGAAGCTTTGCTTCTGGCTCAGGTATATTCGTGACTGAGGTCATGTTTTCTTCTTCTATATCATGGGTGTTGGACACTGCATGTGGAGTTCACATTTGTTCAAATGTGCAGGAACTCAAGAGAAGAAGGCAGGTGGGACAGCATGAGGTGGACCTACGCGTTGGAAACGGGGCACGGGTTGCTGCTGTTGCTGTAGGAGACTACTTCATTTCTTTACCATCTGGAATTGTATTGGAACTAAACAGTTGTTACTTTGTTCCCAGTATAACTAAAAATATTATCTCCATTCCTGCTCTTGTCAGGAAGGGATTTTCCTTTGAATGCAATATTTCAAAGTGTATTTTGTCTTTAGATAATATTGTTTATGCAACTGGTTCAATTAACAATGGGTTATACATGTTGGACATGGAATGTTCGATACAGCAAATTGATATTAAGAAAGCCAAGTATGCTGATGACAGCACCTTGCTATGGCATAGTCGTTTAGGCCATATTAACGAGAAACGCATTAAGCGGTTGCATCATCATGGACTGCTGGGATCATTCTCCTACAAGGAGATTGATACATGCAAGGCTTGTTTAATGGGTAAAATGACGAAGTCACCTTTTCCTCACAAAGGTCAAAGGGCTTCAGGTTTACTTGACCTTATACACAGTGATGTGTGTGGGCCATTTAGTAAACATGCCAGAGGTGGCTATCAGTACTTCATTACCTTTACTGATGATTTCAGTAGATATGGGTATGTCTATCTGATGAGACATAAGAGTGAATCTTTTGACAAGTTCAAAGAGTTCAAGAATGAAGTACAAAATCAGCTAGGCCGTAATATCAAAACACTTCGCTCAGATCGAGGTGGTGAATACCTAAGTCATGCGTTTACTGACTATCTAAAAGAGTGTGGGATTATCTCACAGCTCACTCCACCAGGAACACCGCAATGGAATGGTGTGTCCGAAAGGAGAAATAGAACATTACTAGATATGGTTCGTTCTATGATGAGTCAGGCTACTCTTCCATACTCCTTTTAGGGTTTTGCACTGGAAACAGCTGCAAAGGTACTAAACCGAGTGCCATCCAAGGCAGTTTCTAAGACGCCATATGAGTTATGGTATGGGAAACAGCCGAGCTTGACATTTATCAGGATCTGGGGCTGCGAGGCTTATGTCAAAAAGCTCGCCTCTGGGAAACTAGAGAGCAGATCTGACAAATGTATCTTTGTCGGTTACCCTAAGGAAACTAAGGGTTATTATTTCTTCGATCCCAAGGAGAACAAGGTTTTTGTTGCTCGGACGGCCATATTTCTTGAGAAGGAGTTTCTTCTGCAAGAGGCCAGTGGGAGAGAAATAAAGCTGGATGAGAGTCCAGAAGAAGGACAAAGTGACCAAGCACAGTTGGATGAGCCTGAGCCGGTAGAACAGGTTATTGAACAACCTGAGGCTCAGATATCACGGGAACCGCGAAGATCGGGTAGGATCCGTCGACAGCCTGAGCGCTATGACGGAGTCTACATCATTGATAATGATGAACCCCTTACTTATGCGGATGCGGTCAGTGGACCGGAGTCAGCGAGATGGCTTGAGGCTATGCGCGCCGAGATGGACTCCATGTCAGATAACCAAGTCTGGGATTTGGTTGATCCGCCTCCGGGAATAATCCCTATAGGCTGTAAATGGATCTTCAAGAAGAAGATTGACATGGATGGTAACGTGGTTACCTATAAAGGCAGGCTAGTTGCGAAAGGTTTCAAACAAATCTACGGGATAGATTATGATGAAACTTTCTCACCTGTTGCCATGTTTAAGTCTATTCGGATTCTTTTTGCGATAGCTGCATATTACGATTATGAGATCTGGCAAATGGATGTGAAAACAGCTTTCCTTAATGGAAATCTGGATGAGGATGTGTATATGACACAACCTGAGGGTTTCACTAATCCAGCGGATCGTCATAAGATATGCAAGTTAAAGAAGTCCATTTATGGACTTAAACAAGCATCAAGGAGCTGGAATATTCGTTTTGATGAATCAGTCACTGATTTTGGTTTCATCAAGAACGAGGATGACCCGTGTGTTTATAAGAGGTTTAGTGGGAGCGTGATTACTTTCCTAGTCCTCTACGTCGATGACATCTTGATCATTGGAAATGACATTCCTGAAATGCATGCTGTTAAGGCATGGCTGAGGAAATGTTTCCAGATGAAAGATTTAGGAGAAGCAGCCTATGTGTTAGGTGTGAAGATCTACAGGGATAGATCTAAGAGGCTTCTCGGGCTGTGCCAGAGTACTTACATCGATAAGGTCCTGGAGAGATTTCATTTAGAGAATTCTAAACGAGGATATCTTCCAGTCAGACATGGTCTGAGTCTTTCGAAGAGTCAGTGTCCACAAACACAGACTGAGAAAGATGAAATGGACAATACGCCTTATGCTTCGGCTATTGGTTCCATTATGTATGCGATGTTGTGTACTCGCCCAGACGTCGCTTACGGGTTAAGCGTGACCAGTCGTTACCAGAGTAATCCAGGTATGGCGCACTGGATTGCAGTCAAGAACGTTTTAAAATATCTGCGGAGGACCAAAGATATGTTCTTGATATATGGTGGTCAGGAAGAACTCAGTATTGAAGGATATACTGACGCTTCGTTCCAGTCTGACCAGGATGATTTCCGATCGCAATCAGGCTATGTTTTTAGCTTGAATGGAGGAGCAGTGGTGTGGAAAAGTTTCAAACAGTCAACTGTTGCTGATTCCACAACAGAAGCCGAGTATGTTGCAGCCTCGGAAGCATCCAAGGAGGCAGTGTGGATTCGTAAGTTCGTGAGAGAACTTGGTGTCATTCCTTCGAGTGCAGATCCTTTGGTTATCTTTTGTGATAACACTGGAGCAATCGCACAAGCAAAGGAACCACGGTCGCACCAGAAGTCCAAGCACATACAGAGACGGTTTCATTTGATCAGGGAGATCATTGATCGTGGCGAGATCAAAGTATGCAAGGTTCATACAGATGACAATCTGGCAGACCCGCTTACCAAGCCTCTGGCGCAGCAGAAGCATGAGAAGCACTGTAATAATATGGGTTTGAGATTTCTCAACCATTAGATTAAGTGCAAGTGGGAGATTGTTGGGGTATGCCCTTAAGGCTAATGTTTGAGGCCTGTGGGAATGTATCTGTATCATGTAATAAACTCTTAAGTTTATAAAGGCATGGTTGTTATTCAGTTAGCTACATTGTCTGCTGCAATATATGTTCCTCTGAATAATGTCTCAAAGCTGTTCAGCTGGACTGACATGCTATTATGTCCTTAGTCGATATATCTTGGTGAACATGAGACAGCCTTGATATGGTTAAGACTAATATGTGTTCTAATCTTATAGGATGCTTCGAGCATGGAATAAGATGTAGACTCATGGGTACATGGGATGTACTGGACAGACCCTACTAGGATGTTCAATTGTTTGTCACAATGTGAATATTCCTTGATTGCGACAAGTGGCACATTTCCTCTGACTTGAGATCACTTGTGTTTTCTAAATGATGATTGTCATTGTTTTGAGGTAGTTCAATATCATTTGAAACATAATGATTATAGACTATCTTGGATGGTGAGCTTGAGTCAGGTTAGGACACTAGTGATAGACATAGGATTGCCGTCTCCTTGTTAAAGGAGTGTGATGTTCTATAAGGGCCCCCTGGATGAGATGATTGAGAGAGTGTATGGCCATACCCAGGTGACAGTGTTCATCTGATCTAATCATGCTCATCATATTGGAGTTACAAGCTTGACAGGCTTGTCCAATAAGAACATCAAGTGGCAAAGGAAGTATGCATGCCTAGTGAATTGGATTCACACTTGTGCTGTGGTTTGGGTGAAGTCTTGGAAGACTCTTTCCTTTATATCGGGAGACAGTGATGTGTTGCTAGATACCCCTCACTGGTCGTGATAACGTGAGTTATCGTTACCGACATTTAAAGGAAACCCTTAGGGTCGCACAATTTGATGATATGGCTTCTTTAAGTCAGATCGTGTGGACTGAATTGTTTAGTTCAGTTTAAAGGGGTGTTAAGCTCTGATTGCGAGTGAGATCTGGTCTGATCATGTTTGATTGATTAGGGCTTTAGATCGGTAAGCTTCGATCGAGAGTTATGATGCTAGATCAGTGAGATCTAGAGCATCAAGAGATCAACGGTGATCTTGAACCTTGTGGTTCAATAAGATCGACCATTGCTTGGGCCGATTTGGTCTTAGACCAAAGTCACTTGAACCAGCTCATGTAATGAGCGCTTGGTTCAAATAATCGAAGAGAAGGAATTGCGGTTCACTTCATGTGAACGCATAACCGAAGTGAGTAATGGGTTACTATTTTTGGATAGCAACGCCCACGTTCATTACAACGTGTTTACTCTATTGGCGATCATCACTCTTGAACGAAGTCTCCTTCCTTCTCGTGTGAAAAACTCTCTCGACGAGGGTAGAGGAACTTCTTCTTCGACAAGCCCAAGGATCTTATCCCCTCCATGCGCAAAGGACCCTTGAAGCTTTGCTAGCACAAAGACGACAAGGAGAGGCCATTCTTCATCGTGTGTGCGTCAACTAGGGAGAGGATCCCTTTCGCTAAAATAAAAGACCGTTAAAATCCAACGCTAAAATATCAAGCTCGTAAGCCTTCTGACGCGAAACCTCACTGTTCTGATTATCGTTGGAGCCGTGTTGTACCCACTCAGTGGGCACGTCCATCTATCTTCAGAGGGTGTGGGATTACACCTGTGTGTTACAGAGTAGGGATTTATCCCTTCTCGTTGCTCAGCATAGCACATGGTGGTCCAGGGAGTAGGTCGGGTCAGCTTGACCGTGTAGGCTACATATGTGGCGCATATGGTAGCACATGGAGGCAGCCATCTGTGGGATCAGAGACTGTGTTGTACCAACTCAGTTGGCACAGTCTGCTGGATTGCCCAGATGAAGGGGAATCGCACGGGTTGGCGATTGGCTGGGACGCCTACCAGAAACTAGTGCTTGTACTCTCTGTGCATCTTATCTCGCCTGAGCGGGACGCGGAGACCAAGTATGAAATCTGGATCCCATCTCACTAAAAGAGTTCTACTCTTTCGGGCTGTTTTGCTGGATTTTTCACGCCTGATAAAATAGTGAGAAAAAGAATCTTTCTTAAGTCCTGATCGATTCTTATACATTGATACTGACCTTGCTGTTCTTGCATTGTTGTAGATACCTGCAGCAACGAACACCATGAACTTCAATGTGCGATCCCTACTGGAAAGGGAGAAGTTTGCTGGGCCGAACTTCTCTGACTGGTTTGGACACCTTAAGATCGTTCTTAAGGCAGAGAGGAAACTGTATGTCCTCGAGACGGCGATACCGCCGCAGCCCGCTCCGAACGCCGCAAGGGCGGTTCGGGAAGCCTATGAAAAGCACGTCAATGATAGCATTGATGTCGCTTGCCTGATGCTAGCGTCTATGACGCCACCGCTGCAGCGTCAGCATGAGGATATGTCTGCAATAGACATGATAGCAAACCTCAACATGCTGTATGCTGCACAAGCGAGGACAGAACGCTATAATTTGACAAAGCTGTTCTTTCAGAGCAAACTGGCTGAAGGGAGCCCAGTGGGAGCTCACGTGCTCAAGATGATTGGGCACAAGGAGGCTCTAGTGAAACTGGGGCATACCATCAATCAGGAGCTTGCTGTAGATATTATTCTGCAGTCTCTCCCGCCCTCTTTCGATGCGTTCATTATTAATTTTAATATGAACAAAATCGATTGTACTCCGGCAGAGCTGCTGAATATGCTCCTCACTACTGAGGAGACTCTGAAGGGAAAGCCTTCGACCTCTGTCTTAATGGTTCCTTCCAGGAACAAGAAGAAGGGGAAGAAGGGCAAAGCCCCTGTCAAGAGCTACAGCAAGGCTCTGAAGCAGAAGGTGAAGCGGTCCAAGGAATACAGGTGTTTCCACTGTGGCCAGCTGGGTCACTGGAAAAAGGACTGTAAAGCGCTCCAAGGAGATAAGAGGGGAAGCTTCGCTTCTGGCTCAGGTATTTATGTGACTGAGGTCATGTTTTCTTCTTCTATATCATGGGTGTTGGACACTGCATGTGGAGTTCACATTTGTTCAAATGTGCAGGAACTCAAGAGAAGAAGACAGGTGGGACAGCATGAGGTGGACCTACGCGTTGGAAACGGGGCACGGGTTGCTGCTGTTGCTGTAGGAGACTATTTCATTTCTTTACCATCTGGAATTGTATTGGAACTAGACAATTGTTATTTTGTTCCCAGTATTACTAAAAATATTATCTCCATTCCTGCTCTTGTCAGGAAGGGATTTTCCTTTGAATGCAACATTTCAAAGTGTGTTTTATCTTTTGATAATATTGTTTATGCAACTGGTTCAATTAACAATGGGTTATACATGTTGGACATGGAATGTTCTATACAAAATATTGATAATAAGAAAGCCAAGTATGCTGATGACAGCACCTTGCTATGGCATAGTCGTTTAGGCCATATTAACGAGAAACGCATTAAGCGGTTGCATGATCATGGACTGCTGGGATCATTCTCCTATAAGGAGATTGATACATGCAAAGCTTGTTTGATGGGTAAAATGACGAAGTCACCTTTTCCTCACAAAGGTCAAAGGGCTTCAGGTTTACTTGACCTTATACACAGTGATGTGTGTGGGCCATTTAGTAAACATGCCAGAGGTGGCTATCAATACTTCATTACCTTTACTGATGATTTCAGTAGATATGGGTATGTCTATTTAATGAGACATAAAAGTGAATCTTTTGACAAGTTCAAAGAGTTCAAGAATGAAGTACAAAATCAGCTAGGCCGAAATATCAAGGCACTTCGCTCAGATCGAGGTGGTGAATACCTAAGTCATGCGTTTACTGACTATTTAAAGGAGTGTGGGATTATCTCACAGCTCACTCCGCCAGGAACACCGCAATGGAATGGTGTGTCCGAGAGGAGAAATAGAACGTTACTTGATATGGTTCGTTCTATGATGAGTCAGGCTACTCTTCCATACTCCTTTTGGGGTTTTGCACTGGAAACAGCTGCAAAAGTACTAAACCGAGTGCCATCCAAGGCCGTTTCAAAAACGCCATATGAATTATGGTATGGGAAACAGCCAAGCTTGACATTTATCAGGATCTGGGGCTGCGAGGCTTATGTCAAAAAGCTCGCCTCTGGGAAACTAGAGAGCAGATCTGACAAATGCATCTTTGTCGGTTACCCTAAGGAAACTAAGGGTTATTATTTCTACGATCCCAAAGAGAACAAGGTTTTTGTTGCTCGGACGGCCATATTTCTTGAGAAGGAGTTTCTTCTGCAAGAGGCCAGTGGGAGAGAAATAAAGCTGGATGAGAATCCAGAAGAAGGACAAAGTGATCAAGCAGAGTTGGATGAGCCTGAGCCGGTAGAACAGGTTATTGAACAACCTGAGGCTCAGATATCACGGGAACCGCGAAGATCGGGAAGGATCCGTCGACAGCCTGAGCGCTATGACGGAGTCTACATCATTGATAATGATGAACCCCTCACTTATGCGGATGCGGTCAGTGGACCGGAGTCAGCGAGATGGCTTGAAGCTATGCGCGCCGAGATGGACTCCATGTCAGATAACCAAGTTTGGGATTTGGTTGATCCGCCTCCGGGAGTAATCCCTATAGGCTGTAAATGGATCTTCAAGAAGAAGATTGACATGGATGGTAACGTAGTTACTTATAAAGGCAGGCTTGTTGTGAAAGGTTTCAAACAAATCTACGGAATAGATTATGATGAAACTTTCTCACCTGTAGCCATGTTTAAGTCTATTCGGATTCTTTTCGCGATAGCTGCATATTATGATTATGAGATCTGGCAAATGGATGTGAAAACAGCTTTCCTTAATGGAAATCTGGATGAGGATGTGTACATGACACAACCTGAGGGTTTCACTGATCCATCAGATCGTCATAAGATATGCAAGTTAAAGAAGTCTATTTATGGACTTAAGCAAGCATCAAGAAGCTGGAACATTCATTTTGATGAATCAGTCACTGAATTTGGTTTCATCAAGAACGAGGATGACCCGTGTGTATATAAGAGGTTTAGTGGGAGCGTGATTACTTTCCTAGTCCTCTACGTCGATGATATCTTGATCATTGGAAATGACATTCCTGAAATGCATGCAGTTAAGGCATGGTTAAGGAAATGTTTCCAGATGAAAGATTTAGGAGAAGCAGCCTATATATTAGGTGTGAAGATCTACAGGGATAGATCTAAGAGGCTTCTCGGGCTGTGCCAGAGTACTTACATCGATAAAGTCCTGGAGAGATTTCATTTAGAGAATTCTAAACGAGGATATCTTCCAGTCAGACATGGTCTGAATCTTTCGAAGAGTCAGTGTCCACAAACACAGACTGAGAAAGATGAAATGGACAATACGCCTTATGCTTCGGCTATTGGTTCCATTATGTATGCGATGTTGTGTACTCGCCCAGACGTCGCTTACGGGTTAAGCGTGACCAGTCGGTTCCAAAGTAATCCAGGTCAGGCACACTGGATTGCAGTCAAGAATATCTTAAAATATCTTCGGAGGACCAAAGATATGTTCTTGATATATGGTGGTCAGGAAGAACTCAGTATTGAAGGATATACTGATGCTTCGTTCCAGTCTGACCAGGATGATTTCCGATCGCAATCAGGCTATGTTTTTAGCTTGAATGGAGGAGCAGTGGTGTGGAAGAGTTTCAAACAGTCAACTGTTGCTGATTCCACAACAGAAGCCGAGTATGTTGCAGCCTCGGAAGCATCCAAGGAGGCAGTGTGGATTCGTAAGTTCGTGAGAGAACTTGGTGTTGTTCCTTCGAGTGCAGATCCTTTGGTTATCTTCTGTGATAACACTGGAGCAATCGCACAAGCAAAGGAACCACGGTCGCACCAGAAGTCCAAGCACATACAGAGACGGTTTCACTTGATCAGGGAGATCATAGATCGTGGCGAGATCAAAATCTGCAAGGTTCATACAGATGACAATCTGGCAGACCCGCTTACCAAGCCTCTGGCGCAGCAGAAGCATGAGAAGCACTGTAATAACATGGGTTTGAGATTTCTCAACCATTAGATTAAGTGCAAGTGGGAGATTGTTGGGGTATGCCCTTAAGGCTAATGTTTGAGGCCTTGGGATTGTATCAGTATCATGTAATAAACTCTTATGTTTATATAGGCATGGTTGTTATTCAGGTTGTTACCTTGTCTGCTGTAATAAGTGTACTTCTGAATAATGTCTCAAAGCTGTTCAGCTAGGCTGACAGGCGATAAAGTCCTTAGTCGATATATCTTGGTGAACATGAGACAGCCTTGATATGGTTAAGACTAATATGTGTTCTAATCTTATAGGATGCTTCGAGCATGAAATAAGATGTAGACTCATGGGTACATTCGATGTACTGGACAGACCCTACTAGGATATTCAATTGTTTGTCACAATGTGAATAATCCTTGAATGTAACAAGTGGCACATTTCCTCTGACTTGAGATCACTTGTGTTTTCTAAATGATGATTGTCATTATTTTGAGGTAGTTCAATATCATTTGAAATATAATGATTATAGACTATCTTGGATGATGAGCTTGAGTCAGGTTAGGGCACTAGTGATAGACATTGGATTGCCGTCTCCTTGTTTAAGGAGTGTGATGTTCTAAAGGGGCCCCCTGGATGAGATGATTGAGAAAGTGTATGGCCATACCCAGGTGACTATGTTCATCTGATCTAATCATGCTCATCATATTGGAGTTACAAGCTTGACACGCTTGTCCAATAAGAACATCCAGTGGCAAAGGAAATATGTATGCTTTGTGAGTTGATTCACACTTGTGTTGTTTTTGGGTGTAGTCTTGGAAGACTCTTTCCTTTATATTGGGAGACAGTGATGTGTTGCTAGATACCCCTCACTGATCGTGATGACGTGAGTTATCATTACCGACATTTAAAGGAAACCCTCAGGGTCGCACAATTTGATGATATGGCTTACTTAAGTCAGATCGTGTGGACTGAATTGTTTGAGTTCAGTTTAAAGGGATTTAATCTCTGATTGTGAGTGAGATCTGGTCTGATCATGTTTGATTGATTAGGGCTTCAGATCGGTAAGCTTCGATCGAGAGATTGGATGCTAGATTGGTCAGATCAGGAGCATCAAGAGATTGACGGTCAGATCAAGAACCTAAGTGTTTATTATGGTCTGGACTGAATGCTTGGCTTATTTGGTTATTGAACCGAACCAAAGTGAACCGGCTCATGAATGAGCGCATGGTTCAAGGGTGAAGAGAAGTTTGCGCTTGGGGTAAACCCATGGTCGCATGAGTGCATGAACGTGGGAGTGTTTCTATTTTTAGAAACCATGACTCCTAAACGTGACATCGCCTCACGTTACTCCTCTCTCACGCCTATTGTCGCTCCTTCCTCTCGTCGCTTGCTCATTCGAGAGTGCATGTGGTGTTGACGAAAGGAGAAGGAAGTTTTTCGCCAAGCCAAGAAGATCTCATCCCTTCCATACGAGAAGGATACTTGGACGATCCTTGCTAGCACAAGGGACGACAAGAAGAAGCTATACCTCATCTTGTGTGCGACAATTTGGAGGAGACCTCTCTTGTTCTCTAGCTTCCAAGACGCCATCTAGAAATGGCTATGGTATGGTTCTATCACTACTATACAATCGGTTTTGTTAATCATAATACCATGCAAGATCTAGAAACCCCCTTTCCGTTGCTTTCATTCTTCATATGCGCCTATGATTTAGGGTTTCGCCCCCTTGTGGGAACCTTTCAGATCTTATGTGGTAAAAGCCCATAGAGCCTAAGTAAGACCTTAAATCAACTTAAGTCTTCACTTGAGCTCTTTTGCATCTCATCTGGTCCAACCCAGGGCCCTAGCGCTCAATGCTGCTCAGGTACGCCCACCAGCTGAATGCTACTCTGCGATGTGTGCTTTTGTGCTCTTGTCTAATTAAAATACATTTTAATCTATCTAGACAAGTTTGACTCGCAGGTCAATTATACAATAAATTAATTAAAAATGTGATTCGCAGATCACAAAAATAATAATTTACCAGGCTCGCAGGCCCCAGCACAGCACACATTAATAGGGCAACCCACATAAGATTAAATAAACAAGCATCATGGCATCATTCAATCAACATGTGATCCATAGACAAAATAAAATTTTCGAAATCCCATTGGAATCAATTTTACTTGTCTTATGTGCCCTACAACCTTACAACGGTCCATTGATAGGGATCCACTCATCATGTCTAGTTAGATCCATGCCCTTTGCATGCACCAAGTCATAACTGACTCGCGTTGACCTAATGGTCAACCATGCATGCGCCAAGGGCTGAACTACCAACATGAGTTCTGGCAAACGGGTGTGACCCCGAGCCTAACTCATGTGCGTTCACTGGTTGTCTCAACCAGACCTCGCTACACGCCTGTGATGCAGTCGACCTATAGCCACCTCGTGCTTGCGCACAGGTGCCATCTGGTCGACCCATCTAGGCTGTCAGATGGTCTGATCAGACTGGTTGGATCTATTCAAGATGATGCTTTCAACCCTATCAACCCGTCTAAGGGTTTATAGTAGGCGGTTATTAGATCTAATGAAGGGCGCGCAAGTTCTTTTGATTTGAGAAAGCAAAGCATGCGCCAACACATGCGCAACATGATAACTTGCATGTAAACTTAAGCATGCGCCAATACATGCGCAACATGATAACTTGCATGTAAACTTAAGCATGCGCCAATACATGCGCAACATGATAACAAACCTTAGATCAAAGCTATAAGCACATACAAGGATCACACATAAACAACAAGCAATCATATGAACATACGATACCATGCTCTAATACCAATTGTTGGGTCCCCTTCAAGGGGGAGCGCAAAGGGGTGAAACCCTAATGGGGCACATATATGCTTATATATGTATATGCGCATAGCGGAAGCTAGGGCTTCAAGATCGGTTAGCATGACATATGATTAACTTGTAAACAAGGATTGCAAAGAATCAACTCATACCATAGCCATAAGATTGGATGCAGCTTGGAAGCAAGAGGGCAAACAAGCTCTCCTCCAAAGAAAACACACACTAGATGAGAGATAGCCCCTTCTTGTTACTCCTTGTGCTAGTAAGGAACGCCAAGTCTCCTAACCGTGTGAAGGAGATCGATGTGTTCTTGGATAGCCGAATGCTTTCTTCCCATTCTCTCGTCGAGAGCCACCACACTCAAGAGAAGGCAACGCCAAAAGCAATGAAGCATTGAGGCGTTATCTTGGCTTTAGGCGTTTTGGCGTTGAGACTTCCATATATGGTAAGTCTTAAATCTTCACATGTTCACGCATAGTGAACTAATCAAAATGCCCATCAAAACGAACCATGCGTTCACATAAGTGAACCGGTTCAATTGACTTTGGTTCAACAACCAAATCAAACCAAGATCAAACCAAGATATGGTCTAGAGCTCATTAAACCAAAACGGGTTCAAGATCTAACCACACATCATTTGATGCTCTTGATCTCACCGATCTAGCATCCACACTCTCGATCGAAGCTTACCGATCTCAAGCCCTAATCAATCAAACATGATCAGACCAGATCTCACTTACAATCAGAGTTTAAACTCCTTTAAACTGAACCAAAATAATTCAGTCCACACGATCTGACATAAGTGAGCCATATCACCAAATTGTGTGACCCTGAGGGTTTCCTTTAAATGTCGGTAACGATAACTTACGTTGTCACGACCAGTGAGGGGTATCTAGCAACACATCACTGTCTCCCGATATAAAGGAAAGAGTCTTCCAAGACTACACCCAAACCATAGCACAAGTGTGAATCCACTTCACTAGGCATACATGTTTCCTTTGCCACTGGATGTTCTTATTGGACAAGCATGTCAAGCCTGTATCTCCAATATGATGAGCATGATTAGATCAAGTGAACATAGTCACCTGGGTATGGCCATACACTTTCTTAATCATCTCATTTAGGGGGGCCCCTTTAGAACATCACACTCCTTAAACAAGGAGACGGCAATCCTATATCCATCACTAGTGTCCTAACCTGACTCATGATCTTTATCCAAGACAGTCTATAACCATTATGTTTCAAATGATATTGAACTACCTCAAAACAATGACAATCATCATTTAGAAACACAAGTGATCTCAAGTCAGAGGACATGTGCCACTTGTTGCAAACAAGGAATATTCACATTGTGACAAGCAATTGAATATCCTAGTAGGGTCTGTCCAGTACATCCAATGTACCCATGAGTCTACATCTTATTCCATGCTCGAAGCATCCTATAAGATTAGAACACATATTAGTCTCAATCATATCAAGGCTGTCTCATGTTCACCAAGATATCTCGACTAAGGACATTACAGCATATCAGCCTAGCTGAACAGCATTGAGACATTATTCAGAAGCACACTTATTGCAGCAGACAATGTAACATACTGAATAACAACCATTGCCTTTATAAACATCACAGTTTATACATGATACTCATAGAATCCTAAGGCCTCAAACATTAGCCTTAAGGGCATACCCCAACAATGTCATCCCTCTCAGCCTGTGTGGTAGGACATTGGCTCTTTGAGAGTGTAAGGTCATGTCTCACTGGAAGGTATCCCTTCTTGGATTGCTCCAAGTTGAACCTTTCCTGGACTTTATCAATGTAGGTACTCTGACTAAGGGCCAAGAGCCTCTTGGATCTATCCCGGTAGATCCTCATGCCTAGGATATAGGTGGCCTCCCCTAAGTCCTTCGTCTCAAAACACTTCCCTAACCATGTCTTCACAGCTTGAAGACTATGGATGTTATTTCCGATGAGCAGTATGTCATCGACATACAAGACTAGAAAAGTCACCAAGCCCCCACTGAATTTTCTATACACATAGGCATCATCTTCGCTTTTGATAAAGCCATAATCTCTCACAGCTTCATCAAACCGAAGATTCCAACTTCGAGATGCTTGCTTTAATCCATAAATGGATTTCTTTAGCCTGCAGACTTTACTAGCATCTGCAGGATGGATGAAGCCATCAGGTTGTATCATGTACACATCCTCAGTTAGCTTCCCGTTAAGAAACGTTGTCTTCACATCCATCTGTCATATCTCATAGTCATGGTATGCAGCTATAGCAAGCAAAATCCGAATGGATTTGATCATGGCAACCGGCGAGAAGGTTTCATCATAGTCCACCCCGTGGACTTGTTTGAATCCCATAGCCACTAGTCTACCTTTATAGGTAACTATGTTGCCATCCATGTCTGTCTTCCACTTGAAGACCCATTTACACCCTATGGCTTTTACCCCATCAGGAAACTCAACCAAATCCCAGACTTGGTTAGCTGACATGTAATCCATCTCGGATCGCATGACCTCAAGCCATCTCTCAGAGTCCAGTCCACTGATCGCCTCATCATAGGTCCAAGGCTCATCCTCAATTATGAAGATCCCATCGTGTTGGTACGGCAGCGACGCATACCTCTCAGGTGCACGATGAATCCTCCCAGACCTATGTGGGGCCTATGTCTGAGCCTCAGGTGTAAGATCCAAGGATCTTAAGTCCTGGTAAGCATTATTTTGATTTTGTCTAAAATTATTGACTGTGATATTTTTATGTATTGGTTGTTAATAGTTAATTAACTAGAGATTGTTGGTTGTTAATTTATTGTAAATTAATTAGAGATTATTTGTTTGATTATTGGCTGTTAATTTATGATAAATTATTATTGGTTGTTCATGATAAATTAATTAGGATTTATGGGTTGTAAGTTGTTAGTTAATTAATTAGACCTTATTGGTTAATTAGACCTTAGTGGATATTAATTAAGTCCTTATTGGATTTCGGTTAAGTGATTGGTTATTTGTCAGTTAATTAAATTAATTAGTTAACTTTGGGTTAGTGGGTTTAAAAATTCGAAATTTTTAGTTAAATGGGTTAAACCCTATTTGAATTAATTGCTTAATGGGTTTAAAATTTAAAAACCCAAAGTTTAAGTGGTAATTTCGGTTAGGGTAGGAGAGTTGGCGATATTTTTGCTTGGAAGAAATCTTGGGCGACGGCTTGGAGGCTTGGAGGCGAAAATCCTTTCTTCCTCTTCCTTTCTTCCATTGGCTGGCATCTTTGGTTTGGGTGGCGTTTTCTTCCATTGGTGGTGACAAGGCTTTAGACAATTTTTGGAGAATTTTCACCTTGCGTTCACGGTTAAGAGGTGAGTGGGGTGTCTAATCGATTTCTATCTATTTGTTTGTGTTAATTGATGTGTTAGATGATATATTTGCTTGTTGGAAATCTTACCATGCTAAAACCGAAATTCAAGACTTCACCATGATGAAAACCGAATTTTGTAAAGTTGATTATATGATGAAAACCGAATTTTGTAAAGTTGATTATATCATGAAAACCGAATTTTACAAAGGTGATTATATGATGATTGTTTAACCGAAAATTTGTATGAAATTTAAGGTATTTTTATAGGAATTTTGGTAGCGTTAAATCATTGAATTTTGAGTATGAAATTCTTGTTAACTAGGTATAAATCAATGATTTTTGTAGCATGTATGAAAACCGAAAACTTGTTAATTGTAGTTAAACCGAAATCTTGATAATATGTATGAAAACCGAATTTGATGTTTTTAGTTAACATGTTACATGTTAAACCGAAATCTTGATAATATGTATGAAAACCGAATTTGATGTTTTTAGTTAACATGTTACATGTGGTAATTGTTTGAGAAATTGTTTGAGAAATTGTTTGAGAATTTTAAGTTGATTTTATAAGTATATGGTTATATACTTATGGCTATGTTGAGAAATTGTTTGAGAAATTTGGGTGATAACATAGCAAGGTTGACTGAACTAATTAGCATGAAATCTAAGGACTACACTATTCGAATATGAAATATTATATGCTATGTTATGAGATTTTTGGGAATAATATGTGTTATGTGATGGGTGATGTAAATTTGGAATAATATGTGTTATGTAACGGGTTATGTGAATTTGGAACATTATATGGTTATGTGACTTTTGAAAATTATGTGGTTATGTGAATTTGGATATTATGTGCTATGTGATGGTTAGGACTAAGGCTAAGTGTAACTGTGTACTCAAGGGGATAGTCCGTATGTGATATGTTAAGGGTTTGAATTTCAGCCCTGTATTGTGATATGTGAGGGGGTTGATGTTCAGCCTGCCTATTATGATTATTGTGATGGGGGTTGATGTTCAGCCTGCCCGATATGATTTCTGTGATGACTATCCTAGAGTCTAGTTGACACTTAGGAGTCCACCTTTGTGAAATATGGTATAAGATGTGTCTGTTGTCCAGTAGGAACCTTTTGGGAGAACGGGTTTTGACGCAAAGTGCCATGTCTTGGTCGGACAGGGGCCACCTCTTGATGTCATCACTCTCTTTTTGTGATATGGGGTGTCGTAGAGCAAAGTGCCACGTCATGACCTGGCGGGGGCCACCTCTTGAATCTACACACAATCCATCGATGTGTTTATGGGGTGATAGAGCAAAGTGCCACGTCGTGACCTGGCGGGGGCCACCTCTTGATTCTACTCACTGTCCATGTTTATGTGTTGCACGAGATTTTGCAGCTCCCAGTGCTTAGGCCAAAGCCGGGTTAGACCATATTGGTCACTACTGAATATGCTGGACAACTAGGTTAATTAAGTATGGATATGTTTAGTTGGTTTAGAGTATAACTCTAGAACCTGAGTTTGTGAACATGAGTTTGTTATATGTTGGTGTGTACATCTGACTGTTTATATGACTTCTGTATTTAATCTTGTTATATGCCGACATAATGTTCTGTTAAAGATTTTTTTAAAATAATCTGCCTATATTTTTGAGTGTATGTTATGGATGGTCGATTTAGACTATCCACTCACTGGGCTGTGTAGCTCACCCCTCATTATTTTCAGGTGCAGAGCAGGGGCGCATTTCCAGTTAGCAATTTGTATGAATATCGTGATATGCCAGTAGACTTTTGTGTTTCATTATTTGGGGCCGGTTGTGGCCAAACTATATGAATGATATGAACTATGTGAATCATGAGACTATGTGAACTTGTGATGCCAGATTGTGGCAGTTAAATGATTTTGATTTTTGTGTCACCGCGGGCTTCAGCCTGGTTTCGGTGTTAGGTATGAGTTTATAAAATCGACTTTGTGGCTTTGCTTTGAATTTCGAATCGGATTGTATTTATGCCATCGGATTTGATATAACTGTTGCCTTGCATATGTCTAGTGCAAGGATTGCGTGGTGGTAGGTACCCTTATGTGATTTATGAGATTCGTGTTTTGTGGATATTTATGTATGGGTTTGTGGAAATTTTCAGATCGTGTTTTCTTGAACTCGGTTTTACCTAGCATATGAATCGATCTTATATGAAACATCCTGTATCATTCATGAATTGTGCCATTTGTTTGGGGTTAAGATAACGGGATGTTACAGAATGGTATCAGAGGAGTTGGCTAGCTAAAACTTAGTTTGCGGTTAAGATAACGGGATGTTACAGGATGTTACAGATACGGTGGGGGAAAACATGTTTGTGTATTGCTAGACACCTGTTAGGTTTATGATTGTTTTCCTGATTATGATATGTGTGTGTAGGCAATTAAGATGGTGCGAACCAGAGGAAATGCTAGTGACGAGGGCGAGCAGACCCCGAACCTCACGAGAACTATTGAGGCTCTGACTGGCATGGTTCAGCAACAAGGTGCCATGATAGAGAGGCAAGCTCAGATGCTGCAGCAGCAACAGACTCAGCATCAAGAGGCACAACAGCAGCTTTTGCAGCAGTTGACTCAAGAGAGACCCCAGACTACTACTCGAGCGGTGGGGGATGACTCTCAGGAGGGCGCTCACAGGCGCTATGCCTCACTTGTGAGTGAATTCCAGAAACTGGGTCCTAGTTCCTTTTATGGGGGCCCAGAACCATGTATTGCTGAGAACTGGCAGTTGTGCTTGGAAAAGATTTTCCAAGTCATGCGCTGCTCAGACGAGGATAAGTTATGTCTGACCACCTATATGATGCGTGGGGACGCAGATGAGTGGTGGAAGGGCGTGGTGAGACTTGCCGAAGAAAGACATGAGACTGTAGATTGGCCTTACTTCTTGTCTCGATTTAATGAGAAGTACTTCCCAGATAGTTTGGTGGAGGACCGAGAGGTGGCATTTATTCACCTGGAGCAGGGTGATATGACAGTGGACCAGTATGAGTTGCAGTTCACTAAGTTGGGAAAGTATGCTCCTCACCTGATAAACACTGAAAAGAGGAGAGCTACCAAGTTTCTCAGAGGTCTCAGATGGGACATTAGAGAGCAGGTTGGTGCTCAGCATTTGGAGACCTATGTTGAGACTGTTGGGCGAGCACGCACCATTGAGAGATATATAGCTGAGAGGAGTTCTCATGTTGCCGTGACAGTGGTTCCTGCAGCTGAGGCGGCGGTTCCTCAGTATGGTAGTGGCGGCAAGGGTAAGAAGTACCCTAAACATAAGGACTACAAGAAGAGCAGGTATAAGCCTTACTCTTACAAGGCACCGCAGCAGTCCAGGGATGCACCGCAGTAGTTCAGGGATGCCAGGGATGGAAGAAACGGTATCACAGAAGACCGGACTTGTAGTTATTGTGGGCTCAAGGGACATCTAGTGAAAGACTGTCATAAGAAGAATGGTGTATGCTTCAGGTGTAAGAAACCAGGGCACATGGTCAGGGACTGCAAAGAGCCTGAGATACAGCCTAGAGGCGCAGATAAGCCTACAGTCCAGACTAGAGTTTATGCTGTGGCTGAGAAGGATACACGAGCTTCCCGATCCGTTGTGGAAGGTACCTTATTTGTATTTGATCAGTTAGCTCGCATTTTATTTGATCCTGGTGCAAATTTGTCTTTTGTATCTGTCAAGTTTGCTGCATGTTTACCTGTGTTACCTAAGGTGATGAATTATGTTGTGTCTGTGAGTACTCCCTTAGGAAAGTCATTATCTACAGACACTGTGTGTGCTGATTGTGTGGTACATGTAGAGGGTTATGAGTTTCTAGTGGATTTAATCCTCCTAGACATGCAAGACTATGATGTCATTCTAGGCATGGATTGGTTGTCCTCACATCATGCCTCTGTGGATTTCTTTGAGAAAGTAATCACTTTAAATCTGCTAGATGGGAATCGGCTTCTTGTGAGAGGTCTAGTGTCAGACCAAGGACCGCATGTGATATCTTTCCTGCAGGCCAGGAAGTTACTTGCTAGTGGGTGCAAAGGTTATCTTGCGCATGTTAAGGTGCAGGATGATTCTACTTCTGATTTGACTCAGATGGCGGTGGTGAAAGAATTTCCTGATGTGTTCTCTGAGGAATTTTCAGGTTTACCACCAATTCGAGAGGTAGAGTTTGGCATTGAGTTGACACCAGGTACGGCACCTATCTCCAGAGCTCCTTATCGCATGGCTACCTCAGAGCTGGCCGAGCTTAAGAAACAACTGGAGGAATTGCTAGAGAAAGGGTATATCCGGCCTAGTGCTTCTCCCTGGGGAGCGCCAGTGTTATTTGTGAAGAAGAAAGATGGAACCCTGAGGATGTGTATAGACTACAGGCAATTGAACCAAGTGACTATCAAGAATAAGTATCCTCTTCCCAGAATTGATGATCTATTTGATCAATTACAGGGAGCGACAGTGTTCTCTAAGATTGATCTGAGATCAGGGTATTACCAGCTTAGGGTCAAGGATGAGGATATATTTAAGACTGCTTTCAGGACCAGGTATGGGCATTTCGAATTTTTAGTTATGCCTTTTGGACTGACGAATGCACCTGCTGTTTTCATGGATTTGATGAACAGGGTGTTTCACGAATTGCTTGATTCTTGTGTGGTAGTTTTTATAGACGATATCTTGGTGTACTCTCAGACTACTTCGGATCATGTCAGTGACTTGCGCAGAGTGCTGGAGGTTTTGAGGAAGAACCGGTTATATGCCAAGGCTAGTAAGTGTGAGTTCTGGCTAGAGAAGATCAGTTTTCTGGGACATGTGATTTCTGGTCAGGGGGTGTCTGTGGATCCAGTTAAGGTGCAAGCCATCCTTAATTGGGGAAGACCGACTAGTGCTACTGAGATCAGGAGTTTCTTGGGTTTAGCAGGTTACTACCGGAGATTTGTTGAGGGATTCTCCAAGCTGGCGGGTCCTTTAACTAAATTAACCAGAAAGGAGGCCAAGTTTATTTGGGATGATAAGTGTGAAGAGAGCTTTCAGGAGCTGAAGAGGAGGTTGACTAGTACACCAATCCTCATTATTCCTAGTGATGGGGAAAGGTTTACTGTCTATACAGATGCTTCAGGCAAAGGGTTGGGTTGTGTCTTGATGCAGAAGGGTTCTGTAGTAGCCTATGCTTCGAGACAACTGAAGGAGTATGAGTTGAACTACCCTACTCATGATTTAGAGTTGGCGGCCGTAGTCTTTGCTTTGAAGATATGGCGTCACTATTTGTTGGGTCAGGAGTTTGATCTGTTCACTGATCACCAGAGTCTCAAGTATATCTTCACTCAGAAGGAGTTAAACATGAGACAGAGAAGATGGATGGAGTTGATCAAAGACTATGACTTCTCTATTCAGTATCAGGCTGGAAAGGCCAATGTAGTGGCGGATGCTCTGAGCAGACATCCAATTACTTCAGTAGCTGCTTTACGAGTCAGTGAGTGGCGGTTACTGCAGGAGTTCAGCGATCTCAGGGTCAGTGTTTCTCCTAGAGTTCAGTCGGGTTATGTGGCTTTTCTCAGAGTACAGTCTGCTTTGTTGCAGAAGATCAGAGATCAGCAGTCTGTGGATCCGAGATTAGTTCAGATCAGGGATAGTTTGGTTGATGGAGCAGTTCAGGATTTTAGCTTGTCTGATGATGGTATTCTTCGGTTTCGTGGAAGGGTATGTGTCCCTGAGGAACCGAGCTTGAGGAAAGAAATATTGGAGGACAGCCATAACTCCAAATATTCTCTACATCCTGGTGTGACTAAGATGTATCAGGACCTTAAGAAAAATTTTTGGTGGCCGGGTATGAAGAAAGAAGTAACTGATTTTGTCTCTAGGTGTTTAACCTGCCAGAGTGTAAAGGCTGAACATCAGAAGCCTGGTGGTTTGTTGCAGCCTCTTCCTATTCCTGAGTGGAAGTGGGAATGCATCAGTATGGATTTTGTGTGTGGTTTGCCTAGAACCAGATTGGGTCATGATGCTATTTGGGTGATCGTTGATAGACTCACTAAATCAGCCCATTTTCTCCCGATCAAGATGACTTATTCTTTAGAGAGGCTGGCTAGATTATACATTGATGAGATAGTCAGATTGCATGGAGTGCCTGTTGATATTGTGTCTGATAGGGACTCTCGGTTTTTGTCCAGATTTTGGAAGAGTTTACAGGAGGGTTTGGGTACTAAGTTGAGTTTTAGTACAGCATACCATCCTCAGTCTGATGGCCAGACGGAGCGTACTATTCAGACTCTAGAAGATTTGTTGAGAGCTTATGTGGTTGATTGGAGTTCTGAGTGGAACCGGGATCTATCTTTGATAGAGTTTACTTATAATAATAGCTTCCACTCTAGTATTCAGATGGCTCCTTATGAGGCTTTGTATGGGAGAAGGTGTAGGACTCCCTTGTGTTGGGAGGAAACTGGTGACAGAATGATTTTGAGATCTGATGCAGTTCAGGAGACTACTGATAAGGTCAGAGAGATTCAGGATAAATTGAAAATTGCTCGGGACAGACAGAAGAGTTATGCTGACGACCGTCGTCGTTCCTTGGAGTTTATGGTAGGGGATCATGTTTTCTTAAAGGTGTCACCTACTAAAGGTGTTATGAGGTTTGGCAAAAAGGGCGAGTTGAGCCCTAGGTTTGTAGGCCCTTTTGACATTATTGAGAGAATTGGTCCATTGGCTTACCGGTTAGCTTTACCTCCTGCTATGGATCATGTGCATAATGTGTTCCATGTCTCTGCTTTGAGGAAATATCATCCTGATCCATCTCATGTGTTGGAGTTAGAACCTCTTCAGATTCAGAGTGACTTGACATTTGAGGAAAGACCTCTTCGAATTGTGGATAGAAAGGATAAAGTTCTGAGGAACAAGACTATACCTTTGGTAAAGGTTATCTGGGGAAATCAGTCAGTTGAGGAGGCGACATGGGAGACTGAAGCTGATATGAGGAAGTTTTATGCTTATCTTTTTGATGATATGGATGCTGAGCTTTAGAGGACTAAAGCTTTATAAGGAGGGAGGGATGTAAGATCCAAGGATCTTAAGTCCTGGTAAGCATTATTTTGATTTTGTCTAAAATTATTGACTATGATATTTTTATGTATTGGTTGTTAATAGTTAATTAACTAGAGATTGTTGGTTGTTAATTTATTGTAAATTAATTAGAGATTATTTGTTTGATTATTGGCTGTTAATTTATGATAAATTATTATTGGTTGTTCATGATAAATTAATTAGGATTTATGGGTTGTAAGTTGTTAGTTAATTAATTAGACCTTATTGGTTAATTAGACCTTAGTGGATATTAATTAAGTCCTTATTGGATTTCGGTTAAGTGATTGGTTATTTGTCAGTTAATTAAATTAATTAGTTAACTTTGGGTTAGTGGGTTTAAAAATTCGAAATTTTTAGTTAAATGGGTTAAACCCTATTTGAATTAATTGCTTAATGGGTTTAAAATTTAAAAACCCAAAGTTTAAGTGGTAATTTCGGTTAGGGTAGGAGAGTTGGCGATATTTTTGCTTGGAAGAAATCTTGGGCGACGGCTTGGAGGCTTGGAGGCGAAAATCCTTTCTTCCTCTTCCTTTCTTCCATTGGCCGGCATCTTTGGTTTGGGTGGCGTTTTCTTCCATTGGTGGTGACAAGGCTTTAGACAATTTTTGGAGAATTTTCACCTTGCGTTCACGGTTAAGAGGTGAGTGGGGTGTCTAATCGATTTCTATCTATTTGTTTGTGTTAATTGATGTGTTAGATGATATATTTGCTTGTTGGAAATCTTACCATGCTAAAACCGAAATTCAAGACTTCACCATGATGAAAACCGAATTTTGTAAAGTTGATTATATGATGAAAACCGAATTTTGTAAAGTTGATTATATCATGAAAACCGAATTTTACAAAGGTGATTATATGATGATTGTTTAACCGAAAATTTGTATGAAATTTAAGGTATTTTTATAGGAATTTTGGTAGCGTTAAATCATTGAATTTTGAGTATGAAATTCTTGTTAACTAGGTATAAATCAATGATTTTTGTAGCATGTATGAAAACCGAAAACTTGTTAATTGTAGTTAAACCGAAATCTTGATAATATGTATGAAAACCGAATTTGATGTTTTTAGTTAACATGTTACATGTTAAACCGAAATCTTGATAATATGTATGAAAACCGAATTTGATGTTTTTAGTTAACATGTTACATGTGGTAATTGTTTGAGAAATTGTTTGAGAAATTGTTTGAGAATTTTAAGTTGATTTTATAAGTATATGGTTATATACTTATGGCTATGTTGAGAAATTGTTTGAGAAATTTGGGTGATAACATAGCAAGGTTGATTGAACTAATTAGCATGAAATCTAAGGACTACACTATTCGAATATGAAATATTATATGCTATGTTATGAGATTTTTGGGAATAATATGTGTTATGTGATGGGTGATGTAAATTTGGAATAATATGTGTTATGTAACGGGTTATGTGAATTTGGAACATTATATGGTTATGTGACTTTTGAAAATTATGTGGTTATGTGAATTTGGATATTATGTGCTATGTGATGGTTAGGACTAAGGCTAAGTGTAACTGTGTACTCAAGGGGATAGTCCGTATGTGATATGTTAAGGGTTTGAATTTCAGCCCTGTATTGTGATATGTGAGGGGGTTGATGTTCAGCCTGCCTATTATGATTATTGTGATGGGGGTTGATGTTCAGCCTGCCCGATATGATTTCTGTGATGACTATCCTAGAGTCTAGTTGACACTTAGGAGTCCACCTTTGTGAAATATGGTATAAGATGTGTCTGTTGTCTAGTAGGAACCTTTTGGGAGAACGGGTTTTGACGCAAAGTGCCATGTCTTGGTTGGACAGGGGCCACCTCTTGATGTCATCACTCTCTTTTTGTGATATGGGGTGTCGTAGAGCAAAGTGCCACGTCATGACCTGGCGGGGGCCACCTCTTGAATCCACACACAATCCATCGATGTGTTTATGGGGTGATAGAGCAAAGTGCCACGTCGTGACCTGGCGGGGGCCACCTCTTGATTCTACTCACTGTCCATGTTTATGTGTTGCACGAGATTTTGCAGCTCCCAGTGCTTAGGCCAAAGCCGGGTTAGACCATATTGGTCACTACTGAATATGCTGGACAACTAGGTTAATTAAGTATGGATATGTTTAGTTGGTTTAGAGTATAACTCTAGAACCTGAGTTTGTGAACATGAGTTTGTTATATGTTGGTGTGTACATCTGACTGTTTATATGACTTCTGTATTTAATCTTGTTATATGCCGACATAATGTTCTGTTAAAGATTTTTTTAAAATAATCTGCTTATATTTTTGAGTGTATGTTATGGATGGTCGATTTAGACTATCCACTCACTGGGCTGTGTAGCTCACCCCTCATTATTTTCAGGTGCAGAGCAGGGGCGTATTTCCAGTTAGCAATTTGTATGAATATCGTGATATGCCAGTAGACTTTTGTGTTTCATTATTTGGGGCCGGTTGTGGCCAAACTATATGAATGATATGAACTATGTGAATCATGAGACTATGTGAACTTGTGATGCCAGATTGTGGCAGTTAAATGATTTTGATTTTTGTGTCACCGCGGGCTTCAGCCTGATTTCGGTGTTAGGTATGAGTTTATAAAATCGACTTTGTGGCTTTGCTTTGAATTTCGAATCGGATTGTATTTATGCCATCGGATTTGATATAACTGTTGCCTTGCATATGTCTAGTGCAAGGATTGCGTGGTGGTAGGTACCCTTATGTGATTTATGAGATTCGTATTTTGTGGATATTTATGTATGGGTTTGTGGAAATTTTCAGATCGTGTTTTCTTGAACTCGGTTTTACCTAGCATATGAATCGATCTTATATGAAACATCTTGTATCATTCATGAATTGTGCCATTTGTTTGGGGTTAAGATAACGGGATGTTACATCAGGTTGCCCAGCAACCGATGCAGGTGGCTCAGGTTCCATCTCTGCGTGTTATGGTTGCACTTGGACCTCGTCCAAGTCAAACTTCCTCCCAGTGACTTCTTTCATCAGAAATTCTTTCTCTAGAAAGACAACACCCAAGCATCAAAAACTTTGTTCTCGGTGGGAACATAGAAGTAGTAACCCTTAGTTTCCATAGGGTACCCAACAAACACATATTTATCAGATCTAGGTTCTAGCTTGCTAGAATCCTGACGTTTGACAAAAGCCTCACATCCCCGGATCCTAATAAATGACAGATTAGGGCATCTCCCACTCCATACCTCGTATGGAATCTTTGAGACACTCTTAGATAGAACATTATTCAGTATGAGAGAAGCTGTCACAAGTGCATGCCCCAGAATGAGGGAGATAGAGTTGCAGGACTCATCATAGACCGAACCATGTCCAACAAGGTTCGATTTCTCCTTTCAGACACACCATTCCATTGAGGTGTTCTAAGAGGAGTGAGTTGGGATAGGATCCCACACTCTCTCAGATAGTCAAAGAACTCACCGCTCAGGTACTCTCCACCACGATCTTGTTGGGAAACCCCAGGGATATTTTATAATTTTTAGAGATAGAAATTACACAAATACATTGCACAGTGGAAGCACTATCCCCGAAACGAGCCAGTCCCAAAAACCCAGTGAAGATAGCATGCGAGGGAGTCGACACGATGAGATAAAATATACCTTACAGCAAGATGAGGCCGATGTCGAGGTAGGTGCCCAAGCGTGCGCCCTCTGTAGTCTCACACACACAGATGCCTCGAGTCCTCTTCTTCCACGCCCGGTGCTAGCCTCGGGAAGAAGATCCAAGCCTTGTATCACCTTCTTCAAGTTGCACCACCCTCCAAGAGTATACGCCAAGGATGAAGAAGGATGGTAAGAGGAAAGCCGCCACTCTCTCAAGGCCTTCTTGCACCAAGAGAAGAAGGAGAGGAAGAAGAACACTTGTGGCTAGGGTTTGATGGAAGATGCACCTCTTTCCCTTGCTCTCGCCTCTCTATGTGTTCTCACGCTTCCAAGGAGTAGAATACATGAGAGGGGGCGTCAAGGGCCTCTTATAAAGAGGAAGGGGCGATTAGGGTTAGGGCTAGGCGCATAATGAAGCAACTTTGGCCTCCTTAACCCCATTATACCCCTTAGGCGCCAATGGGGTTGGATCTCTCTCCATTATACCCCTTAGGTGCCAATGGGTATGTTATTGGGCCTCATTGGTTAATGAGCAAGCCCATACTTCATTGAATGGGTTGATTAAGCAATTGGATCCAATCCAATGCAACCCAAATCCAAATGTGACCTTATTACATCCCAGTTTTCTAAATGCGGAAGAGACTGAAATTATAGATTATTCACAGATACAGGAAATTGAATACAATGTTTTTACTTCCAATTCAAATCCTCCTATTACATGCCTTTTTTTAAAAAATAAATCAAACTATCTAACTACAGAACTACGAGCATGGAGCTGGACCACCTTGAATCAAATGTACATACGCTTCTGAAAAATAGCTGCAGATCCTGAGTTCCTTTGAGAAGTATCTGCAAGAAAAATCCCTCATGGGTCAGCATAAGCTGACCAAGTCTCTCTCTCCAAGAGAAAGGGGAAATCCCTTTAACAGAGGAGGAGGTGATAAAACAGGATAACAGTATGCTATAGAACTGAATGAGACATAAATCATAACATGTAAGCATATGACTGATTTTTCTTATTTATTGATTTAGCCCATGTGTCGTCACCCTAAAATTGCACCCAAAGGTGGTGAACACACCCGGCACAGTGTACCACAAGTCCAATAACTGAACCCCGTATATAACTGATATGCACATGTTTATAATGATAAAATAGCATGTCTCAAAAGAAAATATATTTAAACTGTACACAAACAATGGTTCAGAATCATGCTGTTTAACTAGAAATTACTGAACGAAAATTACAATAAATGAACTTGGTTTGAGAACTTACTAAATTGAAAATGTTTAAAGTCAAAGCCCTCAACAATCCCAGATGTAGTGAAATCAGGAAGTCTGTAATTTAACATGTAAACTAAATAAATATAATGTCCAAAGCTCAAAGAAGTATTTCACCCGCTAATTGACCTTTAAAAACTTCTAATTAATCTCTGGTTCAAAGAACCATACTATAAACCTACCAAACCATCCAAAATTCCACTGAATCGATTTAATGAAAGCCTGAACCAACCGATTTTGACTGAACAAAAAACACTGACCCTACATTACTCCTAGCATTCAAATCAACAATACCTAAAACCCATTCTAATTAATCTCTGGTTCAAGTCATTTGGCGTTCAAGGGAACATGCGCTAAATGACTTTCCAAAATTGGAAAATCCATTAAGCCATGCGTTCATGATCACTAAATCGATCAAAACGCCAAAACAATGAACCATACGTTCAAGCTCTTGAACCGGTTCAAAGTAAATGTGTTCGGTCCAAAGGCCAAACCAAGCCAGCCCAAGCCAATCGGTCTAGATCAACTAAACCCTAAGGTTTCCAATCTAACCGTTCATCTCATGATGCTCTTGATCTCACCGATCTAGCATCATCTCTCTCGATCGAAGCTTACCGATCTCAAGCCCTAATCAATCAAACATGATCAGACCAGATCTCACTTACAATCAGAGATTAAATCCCTTTAAACTGAACCCAAACAATTCAGTCCACACGATCTGACTCAAGTAAGCCATATCATCAAATTGTGCGACCCTAAGGGTTTCCTTTAAATGTCGGTAACAATAACTTACATTATCACGATCAGTGAGGGGTATCTAGCAACACATCACTGTCTCCCGATATAAAGGAAAGAGTCTTCCAAGACTACACCCAAACCATAGCACAAGTGTGAATCCACACTGCCTCCTTGGATGCTTCCGAGGCTGCAACATACTCGGCTTCTGTTGTGGAATCAGCAACAGTTGACTGTTTGAAACTTTTCCACACCACCGCTCCACCATTCAAGCTAAAAACATAGCCTGATTGCGATCGGAAATCATCCTGGTCCGACTGGAATGAAGCGTCAGTATATCCTTCAATACTGAGTTCTTCCTGACCACCATATATCAAGAACATATCTTTGGTCCTCCGCAGATATTTTATAATGTTCTTGACTGCAATCCAGTGCGCCATACCTGGATTACTTTGGAACCGACTGGTCACGCTTAACCCGTAAGCGACGTCTGGGCGAGTACACAACATCGCATACATAATGGATCCAATAGCCGAAGCATAAGGCGTATTGTCCATTTCATCTTTCTCAGTCTGTGTTTGTGGACACTGACTCTTCGAAAGATTCAGACCAGGTCTGACTGGAAGATATCCTCTTTTAGAATTCTCTAAATGGAATCTCTCCAGGACTTTATCGATGTAAGTACTCTGGCACAGCCCGAGAAGCCTCTTAGATCTATCCCTGTAGATCTTCACACCTAATACATAGGCTGCTTCTCCTAAATCTTTCATCTGGAAACATTTCCTTAGCCATGCCTTAACCGCATACATTTCTGGAATATCATTTCCAATGATCAAGATGTCATCGACGTAGAGGACTAGGAATGTAATCACGCTCCCACTAAACCTCTTATATACACACGGGTCATCTTCGTTCTTGATGAAACCAAACTCAGAGATTGATTCATCAAAACGAATATTCCAGCTTCTTGATGCTTGTTTAAGTCCATAAATGGACTTCTTTAACTTGCATATTTTATGACGATCTGATGGATTAGTGAAACCTTCAGGTTGTGTCATATACACATCCTCATCCAGATTTCCATTAAGGAAAGCTGTTTTCACATCCATCTGCCAGATCTCATAATCGTAATATGCTGCTATCGCGAAAAGAATCCGAATAGACTTGAACATGGCTACAGGAGAGAAAGTTTCATCATAATCTATCCCGTAGATTTGTTTGAAACCTTTCGCAACTAGCCTGCCTTTATAGGTAACCACGTTACCATCCATGTCAATCTTCTTCTTGAAGATCCATTTACAGCCTATAGGGATTACTCCCGGAGGCGGATCAACCAAATCCCAGACCTGGTTATCTGACATGGAGTCCATCTCGGCTCGCATAGCTTCAAGCCATCTAGCTGACTCCGGTCCACTGACCGCATCCGCATAAGTAAGGGGTTCATCATTATCAATGATGTAGTCTCCGTCATAGCGCTCAGGCTGACGACGGATCCTTCCTGATCTTCGCGGTTCCCGTGATATCTGAGCCTCAGGTTGTTCAATAACCTGATCCACCGGCTCAGGCTCATCCAACTGTGCTTGACTACTTTGTCCTTCCTCTGGATTCTCATCCAGCTTTATTTCTCTCCCACTGGCTTCTTGCAGAAGAAACTCCTTCTCAAGAAATTTGGCCGTCCGAGCAACAAATACTTTGTTCTCTTTGGGATCATAGAAATAATAACCCTTAGTTTCCTTAGGGTAACCGACAAAGACGCATTTCTCAGATCTGTTCTCCAGTTTCCCAGAGGCGAGCTTTTTGACATAAGCCTCGCAACCCCAGATCCTGATAAATGTCAAGCTCGGCTGTTTCCCATACCATAATTCATATGGCGTCTTTGAAACGGCCTTGGATGGCACTCGGTTTAGTACCTTTGCAGCTGTTTCCAGTGCAAATCCCCAAAAGGAATATGGAAGAATAGCCTGACTCATCATAGAACGAACCATATCAAGTAACGTTCTATTTCTCCTCTCGGACACACCATTCCATTGCGGTGTTCCTGGTGGAGTGAGCTGTGAGATAATCCCACACTCCTTCAGATAGTCAGTAAACGCATGACTCAAGTATTCTCCACCTCGATCAGAACGAAGTGCCTTGATATTTCGGCCTAGCTGATTCTGTACTTCATTTTTGAACTCTTTGAACTTGTCAAAAGATTCACTCTTATGTCTCATTAGATAGACATAACCATATCTACTGAAATCATCAGTAAATGTAATGAAGTACTGATAGCCACCTCTGGCATGTTTACTAAACGGCCCACACACATCACTGTGTATAAGGTTAAGTAAACCTGAAGCCCTTTGACCTTTGTTAAGAAAAGGTGACTTCGTCATTTTACCCATCAAACAAGCTTTGCATGTATCAATCTCCTCATAGGAGAATGATCCCAGCAGTCCATGATCATGCAACCGCTTAATGCGCTTCTTGTTAATATGGCCTAAACGACTATGCCATAACAAGGTGCTGTCTTCAGCATACTTGGCTTTCTTATTATCAATGTTTTGTATAGAATATTCCATGTCCAACATGAATAACCCATTGTTAATTGAACCAGTAGCATAAACAATATTATCAAGAGAAAGTACACACTTTGAAATATTGCATTCAAAGGCAAATCCTTTCCTGACAAGAGCAGGAATAGAGATAATATTCTTGGTTATACTGGGTACAAAATAACAATTGTTTAATTCCAATACAATGCCAGATGGTAAAGAAATGAAATAGTCTCCTACAGCAACAGCAGCAACCCGTGCCCCGTTTCCAACGCGTAGGTCTACCTCATGCTGTCCCACCTGCCTTCTTCTCTTGAGTTCCTGCACATTTGAACAAATGTGAACTCCACATGCAGTGTCCAACACCCATGAAATAGAAGAAGAAGATAACATGACCTCAGTCACATATATACCTGAGCCAGAAGCGATGCTTCCCCTCTTATCTCCTTGGAGCGCTTTACAGTCCTTTTTCCAGTGACTCAGCTGGCCACAGTGGAAACACCTGTTGTCCTTCGACCGCTTAACCTTTTGTTTCAGAGCCTTACTGTAGTTCTTGACAGGGGCTTTGCCCTTCTTCCCCTTCTTCTTGTTCCTAGAAGGAACCATTAAGACAGAGGTTGAAGGCTTTCCCTTCAGAGTCTCCTCAGTTGTCAAGAGCATATTCAGCAGCTCTGCCGGAGTACAATCGATCTTGTTCATATTAAAATTAATAATGAACGCATCGAAAGAGGGCGGGAGAGACTGCAGAATAATGTCTACAGCAAGCTCCTGGTTTATGGTATGCCCCAGTTTCTCCAGAGCCTCCTTGTGCCCAATCATCTTGTGCACGTGAGCTCCCACTGGGCTCCCTTCAGCCAGTTTGCTCTGAAAGAAAAGCTTTGTCAGATTATAGCGTTCTGTCCTCGCCTGTGCAGCATACAGCATCTTGAGGTTCGCTATAATTTCTATAGCCGACATATCCTCATGCTGACGCTGCAGCGGTGGCGTCATAGACGCTAGCATCAGGCAAGCGACATCAATGCTATCATTGACGTGCTTTTCATAAGCATCACGAACCGCCCTTGCGGCGTTCGCAGCGGGTTGAGGCGGCACAGCCGTCTCGAGGACATACAGTTTCCTCTCTGCCTTAAGAACGATCTTAAGGTGTCCGAACCAGTCTGAGAAGTTTGGCCCAGCAAACTTCTCCCTTTCCAGTAGGGATCGCACATTGAAGCTCATGGTGTTCGTTGCTGCAGGAATCTACAACAATGCAAGAACAGCAAGGTCAGTATCAATGTATAGAATCAATCCAGGACTTAAGAAAGATTCTTTTTCTCACTATTTTATCTGGCTGAAAAATCCAGCAAAACAGCCCGAAAGAGTGGAACACTTTTAGTGAGATGGGATCCAGATTTCATACTTGGTCTCCGCGTCCCGCTCAGGCGAGATAAGATGCACAGAGATGACAAGCACTAATTTCTGGTAGGCTGTCCCAGCCAATCGCCAACCCGTGCGATTCCCCTTCACCTGGGCAATCCAGTAGACTGTGCCAACTGAGTTGGTACAACACAGTCTCTGATCCCACAGATGGCTGCCTCCATGTGCTACCATATGCGCCACATATGTAGCCTACATGGTCAAGCTGACCCGACCTACTCCCTGGACCACCACGTGCTATGCTGAGCAACGAGAAGCGATAAATCCCTTCTCTGTAACACGCAGGTGTAATCCAGCACCGTCTGAAGATAGATGGACGTGCCCACTGAGTGGGTACAACACGGCTCCAACGATAGTCAGAACAGTGAGGTTTCGCGTCAGAAGGCATTACGTGCTTGATATTTTAGCGTTTGGATTTTAACGGTCTTTTATCTTCTTACTATCAGGCATATCCTATGGCTATAGCAGAAGATAAATAAATCATGCTTTTCTACTTATATAAACAATAACAGAAAGCATGGATCTTATGTGGTAAAAGCCCATAGCCTAAGTAAGACCTTAAGATACTTAAGTCTTCACTTGCTCTTCTTGGGTCTTTAGCATCTCATCTGGTCCAATCCAGGGCCCTTGCGCCAAGAGCACCTCAGGTGCGCCACCAGTTGAATGCCCCTCTGGGATGTGTGCCTTTGTGCTCTTGTCTAATCAAAATACATTTTGATCTATCTAGACAAGTTTGACTCGCAGGTCAATTATATAATAAATTAATTAAAAAGTGATTCGCAGATCACAATAATATTAATTTACAGGTTTAATTCCAGGCACGCAGGCCCCAGCACAGCACACATTAAATTGGGCACCCACATAAGAATAAATAAACAAGTATAGGCATCAATCAACATGTGATCCAATTAAAAGAAAATAAATTTTGAAAACCCCATTGGCATCAATTTTAATTTTCTTATGTGCCCTACAACCTTACAATGGTCCATTGATAGGGATCCACTCATTCATCTAGTCAGATCCTCTGCCCCTTGCATGCACCAAGTCCTAACTGACTCGAGTTGACCTAATGGTCAACCATGCATGCGCCAAGGGCTGAACAACCCTCATGAGGTCTGGCAAGCGGGTGTGACCCCGGGCCTAACTCATGTGTGTTCAATGGTTGTCTCAACCAGACCTCGCTACACGCCTAAGATGCAATCGACCTATAGCCACCTCGTGCTTGCGCACAGGTGCCATTTGGTCGATCCATCTCGGCTGTCAGATGGTCTGATCAGACTATTGGATCTAACCTAGAGGTGACTTCAACCCCATCAACCCATCTAAGGGTTTATAGTAGGCGCCACTTAGATCTAGTCATAGGCGCGCATGTTAGGTTTTTGATAAAATAACATGAACTAAGCACCAACACAAGATAAACATCTTACTTTCGCATGAAGAAATAACATGTAAGTATCGCATGTCAACAAGATCTAAGCATACATGTAAATGCGCAACCAAGGATCACAAAATATACCAAGCAATCATATTACATGCTTGAACCGCATGCTCTGATACCAATTGAAGAGTCCCCTTCAAGGGGGAGCGCAAGCAGATGAAACCCCTTTCAAGAGGGGGGCGAAAAAACCCTTAAGGGTGGCGCATAAAAATTGCAAGCGGAAGCAAGGGTTTTTCATGGATCTTAGCAAGATTATATGATCAACTTGATGAAGTTTAGATCCATACCAAAGCCATGAGGAAGATGGCGACTTGGAAGAGAAAGATCGAAAGGGATCTTCTCCCTAGTTGACGCACACAAGATGATGTGCTTGCTCCTTGGAGATCCTTGTGCTAGCAAGGTCCTTCAAGGGTCCCTCTCGTATGGTAAGGAAATGAGAGATGATGTCTAGGCTTGCCGAACCTCCACCAAGACCTCGCCTTCTCCACGCCAAAGTCTCGTCAAGCAAGAGCAAGGAGACGAGAGTTGAATGGAGCGTTCAAGTCATTTGGCGTTCAAGGGAACATGAGCTAAATGACTTTCCAAAATTGGAAAATCCATTAAGCCATGCGTTCATGATCACTAAATCGATCAAAACGCCAAAACAATGAACCATACGTTCAAGCTCTTGAACCGGTTCAAAGTAAATGTGTTCGGTCCAAAGGCCAAACCAAGCCAGCCCAAGCCAATCGGTCTAGATCAACTAAACCCTAAGGTTTCCAATCTAACCGTTCATCTCATGATGCTCTTGATCTCACCGATCTAGCATCATCTCTCTCAATCGAAGCTTACCGATCTCAAGCCCTAATCAATCAAACATGATCAGACCAGATCTCACTTACAATCAGAGATTAAATCCCTTTAAACTGAACCCAAACAATTCAGTCCACACGATCTGACTCAAGTAAGCCATATCATCAAATTGTGCGACCCTAAGGGTTTCCTTTAAATGTCGGTAACAATAACTTACATTATCACGATCAGTGAGGGGTATCTAGCAACACATCACTGTCTCCCGATATAAAGGAAAGAGTCTTCCAAGACTACACCCAAACCATAGCACAAGTGTGAATCCACTTCACAAGGCATACATGTATCCTTTGCCACTGGATGTTCTTATTGGACAAGCGTGTCAAGCTTGTGACTCCAATACGATGAGCATGATTAAATCAGATGAACATAGTCATCTGGGTATGGCCATACACTTTCTCAATCATCTCATATAGGGGGGGGCCTTAGAACATCACACTCCTTAAACAAGGAGATGGCAATCCTTTATCTATCACTAGTGTCCTAACCTGACTCATGATCATTATCCAAGATAGTCTATAACCATTATATTTCAAATGATATTGAACTACCTCAAAACAATGACATTCATCATTTAGGAACACAAGTGATCTCAAGTCAAAGGACATGTGCCACTTGTAGCATACAAGGATTATTCACATTGTGACAAGCAATTGAATATCCTAGTAGGGTCTGTCCAGTACATCCAATGTACCCATGAGTCTACATCTTATTCCATGCTCGAAGCATCCTATAAGATTAGAATACATATTAGTCTCAATCACATCAAGGCTGTCTCATGTTCACCAAGATATATCGACTAAGGACATTTAGCATGTCAGCCTAGCTGAACAGCTTTGAGACATTATTCAGTAGTACACTTATTACAGCAGACAAGGTAACAACCTGAATAATAACCATGCCTTTATAAACACAAGAGTTTATTACATGATACTGATACAATCCCAAGGCCTCAAACATTAGCCTTAAGGGCATACCCCAACAAAGTTATCGTTACCGACGTTTAAAGGAAACCCTTAGGGTCGCACAATTTGATGATATGGCTTACTTAAGTCAGATCATGTGGACTGAATTGTTTTGGTTCAGTTTAAAGGGATTTAAACTCTGATTGTAAGTGAGATCTGGTCTGATCATGTTTGATTGATTAGGGCTTGAGATCGGTAAACTTCGATCAAGAGAATTGATGCTAGATCTGTGAGATCAAGAGCATCAAGAGATGAATGGTTAGATCTTGAGCCTTATGGTTTAATTTGATCTAGACCAAGGCTTGGTTTAATTTGGTCCTTGAACCAAATTCAATTGAACCAGGTTCATCAAATGAGTGCTTGGTTCAAGGGGAGAAGAAAAAAAAAATGCGATCGTTCACTTGGAGTGAACGCATGAACGCATGATGTTAAGGGCTTGCTATTTTTGGAAGTCATGCTTTCCAAAATAGATAACGCCTCCACATTCGTTCGTGAGCGCATCTCTTTTCTCCTCTCGCCTCTTCCTCTCGACTTCTCTCTCGAGTAGTGTGGGTTTTACGCCAAGGAGAGGACTTGACAAAGCCTAGAGATCATCTCAATCTCCTTCACGCGATTAGGAGACCTTGGAGCTTTGCTAGCACAAGGAACGCCAAGGAGTAGCCATCTCTCGTCTTGTGTGCGATTGCCTTTGGAGAAGAAGCACACGCCTCTTTCCTTCCAAGTCGTCATCCAAAGCAATGGCATTGGTATGATCTCTCACTAGATCTATACAAAATGTTAAGTTGATCATATGTTCATACATGCGATCCTAGGAAACCCTAGATTCCGCCTTGAGAAAATTTTATATCTGCATGATTAGGGTTTCCCCCCCCCCCTTTAATGGAACTTTCAATTGGTATCAGAGGATAGTTCCTTGTATGATTCATATGATTGCTTATAGTGATCCTTATTTGCGCTTAAGAGTGTTGGAGTATGCCCTTAAGGCTAATGTTTGAGGCCTTTGGGATTGTAATAGTATCATGTAATAAACTCTTATGTTTATAAAAGGCATGGTTATTATTCAGCTTGTTACCTTGTCTGCTGTAATAAGTGTACTTCTGAATAATGTCTCAAAGCTGTTCAGCTAGGCTGACAGGCTATAAGTCCTTAGTCGAGATATCTTGGAGAACATGAGACAGCCTTGATATGATAGAGACTAATATGAGTGCTAATCTTATAGGATGCTTCGAGCATGGAATGAGATGTAGACTCATGGGTACATTGGATGTACTGGACAGACCCTACTGGGATATTCCATTGCTTGTCACAATGTGAATGATCCTTGTAAGCAACAAGTGGCACATGTCCTCTGACTTGAGATCACTTGTGTTTCTAAATGAGGATTGTCATTGTCTTGAGCTAGTTCAATATCATTTGAGATATAATGATTATAGACTATCTTGGATGGTGAGCTTGAATCAGGTTAGGGCACTTGTGATAGATAAAGGATTGCCGTCTCCTTGTTTAAGGAGTGTGATGTTCTATAGGGCCACACTATATGAGATGATTGAGGAAGTGTATGGCCATACCCAGATGACTATGTTCATCTGATCTAATCATGCTCATCGTATTGGAGTTACAAGCTTGACATGCTTGTCCAATAAGAACATCCAGTGGCAAAGGACACATGTATGCCTTGTGAATTGAGTCACACTTGTGCTGTGTTTTGGGTGCAGTCTTGGAAGACTCTTTCCTTTATATCGGGAGACAGTGATGTGTTGCTAGATACCCCTCACTGATCGTGATAACGTAAGTTATCGTTACCGACATTTAAAGGAAACCCTCAGGGTCGCACAATTTGGTGATATGGCTTCCTTAAGTCAGATCGTGTGGACTGAATTGTTTTGGTTCAGTTTAAAGAGATTTAATCTCTGATTGTAAGTGAGATCTGGTCTGATCATGTTTGATTGATTAGAGCTTTAGATCGGTAAGCTTCGATCGAGAGAGATGATGCTAGATCGGTGCGATCAGAAGCGTCAGATGATGAAGGGTCAGATCTAGGACCTTCTGGTCTAATTTGGTCTAGACTTAATTCTGGGCTGATTTGGTTTCGAAATTGAACCAATGAAATTGAACCGGCTCATGGGTTGAGCGCTTGGTTCAAGAGGGAGAAGAGGTTGCGTTTGGTTCATGGAAACATGAACCATGAACGCCAACTCTTAATCGTTGCCATTTATGGAAAGTTCCATAAGCTAAACGCATATGCGTTCATGGCTTGATTACTCTCTAATGCTTTCGGTTTTGCCCTTTTGGGCGTGGAGAAAACGGCTTGCTCTTGGAGAAGGCGTTGTTCTTGCGAAAAGAAGGAAGAGCTCTCGAAAAGAAGGCAGCCCTTTTCATCTAATCTCCTACACACGGTTGAAAGAGCTTGCCAATCTTGCTAGCACAAGACTTGCGCAAGGAGGAAGCTTTCATCCCTTGTGTGTGATTTCTTTGGAGAAGATCCCTTCGGTCTTTCTTCTTCCAAGCCGCACCATCTACATGGCTATGGTATGATCTTGTTCTTATCAATCTTTGATAGTTGAACAATTGGCATGCAAACGATTTTAAAACCCTTGCTTCCGCTTGCATCATTTTTCATTAGCGCCATGCTTAGGGTTTTTGCCCCCTTTATCTTTGGGGTTCCTTCAATTGGTATCAGAGCTTGGCTCTTTGCATGCTATTTTGTTTGCTAATGTGATCCATACTTGTTGCGCCTACTTTGTTTACATGTTGGATGCGCTTACCTTGGTTTGGTTTCATGAAAGTTGCGCTTGTATCATGGCTTCATGAAGGTTGCGCATGTATCATTTGATGACATGTAGTTTGCGCTCCCCCTTGAAGGGGACTCCCTGAAGTTTGCGCTCCCCCTTGAAGGGGACCCCCTTAGATCTAAGGGTTATCAAGCATGTTGTTTGTTTGTTTGCGCATGTACTAGATGTTTTTAAAAACAAACTTACATCTTGCGCGCATGATTAGATCTAAGGTGTCCCTACAATAAACCCTTAGATGGGTTGATGGGGTTGAAGTCACCACTAGGTTAGATCCAAGTCTGATCAGACCATCTGACAGCTCAGATGGGTTGACCCAATAGCACCTATGCGCAAGCACAAGGTGGCTATAGGTTGACTGCATCTAGGGCGTGTAGCGAGGTCTGGTTGAGACAACTACTGAACGCACTTGAGTTAGGCCCGGGGTCACACCCGCTTGCCAAAACTCATGGGGTGGTTCAGCCCTTGGGGCATGCATGGTTGACCATTAGGTCAACTCGGGTCAGTTAGGACTCGGTGCATGCAAGGGCAAAGGATCTAGCTAGATGGATGAGTGGATCCCCATCAATGGACCATTGTAAGGTTATAGGGATCATAAGGAAATTAAAATTGATGCCATGGGGTTTTTCAAAACTTTTAATTTCAAGATGATTGGATCACATGTTGATTGAACCATTTGCTTGTTTATTTAGTCTTATGTGGGTTGCCCTATTGTGTGCTGTGCTGGGGCCTGCGTGCCTGGATTTAAAATTGTAAATTAATTTGTGATCTGCGAATCACATTGTACTTAATTTATAATATGTAGTTGACCTACGAGTCAACCTTGTCTAGATAGATCAAATGTATTTGATTAGACAAGAGCAAAGGCACACATCCCAAAGGGGCATTCAGCTGGTAACGCACCTGAGGTGCTCTTGGCGCTAGGGCCCTAGGTTGGACCAGATGAGATGCCAAGGAGCTCAAGTGAAGACTTAAGTAAATTAAGGTCTTACTAGGGTTCATGGGCTTTTACCACATAAGATCATGCTTTCTTCTTATTGCTTATAATTAGAATTGCATGTTTAAGTTTATCTTCTGCTATCACCATAGGACTTGCATGATAGTTAAGAAGATAAAAGACCGATAAAATCCAACGCTAATATATCAAGCTCGTAAGCCTTCTGACGCGAAACCTCACCTTTCTGATTATCGTTGGAGCCGTGTTGAACCCACTCAGTGGGCACGTCCATCTATCTTCAGACGGTGCTGGATTTCACCTGCGTGTTACAGAGTTGGGATTTATCCCCTCTCGTTGCTCAGCATAGCACGTGGTGGTCCAGGGAGTAGGTCAGGTCAGCTTGACCATGTTGGCTACATATGTGGCGCATATGGTAGCACATGGAGGCAGCCATCTCTGGGATCAGAGACTGTGTTGTACCAACTCAGTTGGCACAGTCTGCTGGATCGCCAAGATGAAGGGGAATCGCACGGGTTGGCGATTGGCTGGGACAGCCTACCAGAAATTAGTGCTTGTTATCTCTGTGCATCTTATCTCGCCTGAGCGGGACGCGGAGACCAAGTATGAAATCTGGATCCCATCTCACTAAAAGAGTATTACTCTTTCGGACTATTTACTGGATTTTTCAGTCAGACAAAATAGTGAGAAAAGAATCTTTCTTAAGTCCTGGATTGATTCTAAACATTGATACTGACCTTGCTGTTCTTGCTTGTTGTAGATTCCTGCAGCAACGAACACCATGAGCTTCAATGTGCGATCCCTACTGGAAAGGGAGAAGTTTGCTGGGCCGAACTTCTCTGACTGGTTCGGACACCTTAAGATTGTTCTTAAGGCAGAGAGGAAACTGTATGTCCTCGAGACGGCGATACCGCCGCAGCCCGCTCCGAACGCCGCAAGGGCGGTTCGGGAAGCCTACGAAAAGCACGTCAATGATAGCATTGATGTCGCTTGCCTGATGCTAGCGTCTATGACGCCACCGCTGCAGCGTCAGCATGAGGATATGTCAGCTATAGAGATTATAGCGAACCTCAAAATGCTGTATGCTGCACAGGCGAGGACTGAGCGCTATAATCTGACGAAGCTCTTCTTTCAGAGCAAACTGGCTGAGGGGAGCCCAGTGGGAGCTCACGTGCTCAAGATGATTGGGCACAAGGAGGCTCTAGATAAACTGGGGCATACCATCAACCAGGAGCTTGCTGTGGACATTATTCTACAGTCTCTTCCGCCTTCTTTCGATGCGTTCATCATTAACTATAATATGAACAAAATCGATTGTACGCCGGCAGAGCTGTTGAATATGCTCTTGACAACTGAGGAAACTCTGAAGGGTAAGCCTTCAACCTCTGTCTTAATGGTTCCTTCTAGGAACAAGAAGAAGGGGAAGAAGGGCAAGGCCCCTGTCAAGAATTACAGCAAGGCCCTGAAACAGAAGGTGAAGCGGTCGAAGGACAACAGGTGTTTCCACTGTGGCCAGCTGGGTCACTGGAAAAAGGACTGTAAAGCGCTCCAAGGAGATAAGAGGGGAAGCATCGCTTCTGGCTCAGGTATATATGTGACTGAGGTCATGTTATCTTCTTCTACTATATCATGGGTGTTGGACACCGCATGTGGAGTTCACATTTGTTCAAATGTGCAGGAACTCAAGAGAAGAAGGCAGGTGGGACAGCATGAGGTAGACCTACGAGTTGGAAACGGGGCACGGGTTGCTGCTGTTGCTGTAGGAGACTATTTCATTACTTTACCATCTGGCATTGTATTAGAATTAAACAATTGTTACTTTGTACCCAGTATTACCAAGAATATTATCTCTATTCCTGCTCTTGTCAGGAAAGGATTTGCCTTTGAATGCAAGATTTCAAAGTGTGTTTTGACTTATGATAATATTGTGTATGCGACTGGTTCAATTAACAATGGGTTATACATGTTGGACATGGAAAATTCTATACAAAACATTGATAATAAGAAAGCCAAGTATGCTGATGACAGCACCTTGTTATGGCATAGTCGTTTAGGCCATATAAACGAGAAGCGCATTAAGCGGTTGCATAATCATGGACTGCTGGGATCTTTCTCCTATGAGGAGATTGATACATGCAAAGCTTGTTTGATGGGTAAAATGACGAAGTCACCTTTTCTTCACAAAGGTCAAAGGGCTTCAGGTTTACTGGACCTTATACACAGTGATGTGTGTGGGCCTTTTAGTAAACAAGCCAGAGGTGGCTATCAGTACTTCATTACCTTTACTGATGATTTCAGTAGGTATGGGTATGTCTATTTAATGAGACATAAAAATGAATCTTTTGACAAGTTCAAAGAGTTCAAAAATGAAGTACAAAATCAGTTAGGCCGAAATATCAAGACACTTCGTTCTGATCGAGGTGGTGAATACCTGAGTCATGCGTTTACTGACTATCTGAAAGAGTGTGGGATTATCTCACAGCTCACTCCGCCAGGAACACCGCAGTGGAATGGTGTGTCCGAGAGGAGAAATAGAACGTTACTTGATATGGTTCGTTCTATGATGAGTCAGGCTACTCTTCCATACTCCTTTTGGGGTTTTGCACTGGAAACAGCTGCAAAGGTACTAAACCGAGTGCCATCCAAGGCAGTTTCAAAGACGCCATATGAGTTATGGTATGGGAAACAGCCTAGCTTGACATTTATCAAGATCTGGGGTTGCGAGGCTTATGTCAAAAAGCTCGCCTCTGGGAAACTAGAGAGCAGATCTGACAAATGCATCTTTGTCGGTTACCCTAAGGAAACTAAGGGTTATTATTTCTTCGATCCCAAGGAGAACAAGGTTTTTGTTGCTCGGACGGCCATATTTCTTGAGAAGGAATTTCTTCTGCAAGAGGCCAGTGGGAGAGAAATAAAGCTGGATGAGAATCCAGAAGAAGGACAAAGTAGTCAAGCACAGTTGGATGAGCCTGAGCCGGTAGATCAGGTTATTGAACAACCTGAGGCTCAAATATCACGGGAACCGCGAAGATCGGGTAGGATCCGTCGACAGCCTGAGCGCTATGACGGAGTCTACATCATTGATAATGATGAACCCCTAACTTATGCGGATGCGGTCAGTGGACCGGAGTCAGCTAGATGGCTTGAAGCTATGCGAGCCGAGATGGACTCCATGTCAGATAACCAAGTCTGGGATTTGGTTGATCCGCCTCCGGGAGTAATCCCTATAGGCTGTAAATGGATCTTCAAGAAGAAGATTGACATGGATGGTAACGTGGTTACCTATAAAGGCAGGCTAGTTGCGAAAGGTTTCAAACAAATCTACGGGTTAGATTATGATGAAACTTTCTCACCAGTAGCCATGTTTAAGTCTATTCGGATTCTTTTCGCGATAGCTGCATATTACGATTATGAGATCTGGCAGATGGATGTGAAGACAGCTTTCCTCAATGGAAATCTGGATGAGGATGTGTATATGACACAACCGGAAGGTTTCACTAGTCCATCAGATCGTCATAAAATATGCAAGTTAAAGAAGTCCATTTATGGACTGAAACAAGCATCAAGAAGCTGGAACATTCGTTTTGATGAATCAATCTCTGAGTTTGGTTTCATCAAGAACGAAGATGACCCGTGTGTATATAAGAGGTTTAGTGGGAGCGTGATTACATTCCTAATCCTCTACGTCGATGATATCTTGATCATTGGAAACGATATTCCTGAACTGCATGCTGTTAAGGCATGGTTAGGAAAATGTTTCCAGATGAAAGATCTAGGAGAAGCAGCCTATGTATTAGGTGTGAAGATCTACCGGGATAGATCTAAGAGGCTTCTCGGGCTGTGCCAGAGTACCTACATCGATAAGGTCCTGGAGAGATTCCATTTAGAGAATTCTAAACGTGGATATCTTCCAGTCAGACATGGTCTGAATCTTTCGAAGAGTCAGTGTCCACAAACACAGACTGAGAAAGATGAAATGGACAATACGCCTTATGCTTCGGCTATTGGGTCCATAATGTATGCGATGTTGTGTACTCGCCCAGACGTCGCTTACGGGTTAAGCGTGACCAGTCGATTCCAAAGTAATCCAGGTTTGGCGCACTGGATTGCGGTCAAGAACATTTTAAAATATCTGCGGAGGACCAAAGATATGTTCTTGATATATGGTGGTCAGGAAGAACTCAGTATAGAGGGATATACTGACGCTTCGTTCCAGTCAGACCAGGATGATTTCCGATCGCAATCAGGCTATGTTTTTAGCTTGAATGGTGGAGCAGTGGTGTGGAAAAGCTTCAAACAGTCTACTGTTGCTGATTCCACAACAGAAGCCGAGTATGTTGCAGCCTCGGAAGCATCCAAGGAGGCAGTGTGGATTCGTAAGTTCGTGAGAGAACTTGGTGTCGTTCCTTCGAGTGCAGATCCTTTGGTTATCTTCTGTGATAACACTGGAGCTATAGCACAAGCAAAGGAACCTCGGTCGCACCAGAAGTCCAAGCACATACAGAGACGGTTTCACTTGATCCGGGAGATCATTGATCGTGGCGAGATCAAGATTTGCAAGGTTCATACAGATGACAATCTGGCAGACCCGCTTACCAAGCCTCTGGCGCAGCAGAAGCATGAGAAGCACTGTAATAATATGGGTTTGAGATTTCTCAACCATTAGATTAAGTGCAAGTGGGAGATTGTTGGAGTATGCCCTTAAGGCTAATGTTTGAGGCCTTTGGGATTGTAATAGTATCATGTAATAAACTCTTATGTTTATAAAAGGCATGGTTATTATTCAGCTTGTTACCTTGTCTGCTGTAATAAGTGTACTTCTGAATAATGTCTCAAAGCTGTTCAGCTAGGCTGACAGGCTATAAGTCCTTAGTCGAGATATCTTGGAGAACATGAGACAGCCTTGATATGATAGAGACTAATATGAGTGCTAATCTTATAGGATGCTTCGAGCATGGAATGAGATGTAGACTCATGGGTACATTGGATGTACTGGACAGACCCTACTGGGATATTCCATTGCTTGTCACAATGTGAATGATCCTTGTAAGCAACAAGTGGCACATGTCCTCTGACTTGAGATCACTTGTGTTTCTAAATGAGGATTGTCATTGTCTTGAGCTAGTTCAATATCATTTGAGATATAATGATTATAGACTATCTTGGATGGTGAGCTTGAATCAGGTTAGGGCACTTGTGATAGATAAAGGATTGCCGTCTCCTTGTTTAAGGAGTGTGATGTTCTATAGGGCCACACTATATGAGATGATTGAGGAAGTGTATGGCCATACCCAGATGACTATGTTCATCTGATCTAATCATGCTCATCGTATTGGAGTTACAAGCTTGACATGCTTGTCCAATAAGAACATCCAGTGGCAAAGGACACATGTATGCCTTGTGAATTGAGTCACACTTGTGCTGTGTTTTGGGTGCAGTCTTGGAAGACTCTTTCCTTTATATCGGGAGACAGTGATGTGTTGCTAGATACCCCTCACTGATCGTGATAACGTAAGTTATCGTTACCGACATTTAAAGGAAACCCTCAGGGTCGCACAATTTGGTGATATGGCTTCCTTAAGTCAGATCGTGTGGACTGAATTGTTTTGGTTCAGTTTAAAGAGATTTAATCTCTGATTGTAAGTGAGATCTGGTCTGATCATGTTTGATTGATTAGAGCTTTAGATCGGTAAGCTTCGATCGAGAGAGATGATGCTAGATCGGTGCGATCAGAAGCGTCAGATGATGAAGGGTCAGATCTAGGACCTTCTGGTCTAATTTGGTCTAGACTTAATTCTGGGCTGATTTGGTTTCGAAATTGAACCAATGAAATTGAACCGGCTCATGGGTTGAGCGCTTGGTTCAAGAGGGAGAAGAGGTTGCGTTTGGTTCATGGAAACATGAACCATGAACGCCAACTCTTAATCGTTGCCATTTATGGAAAGTTCCATAAGCTAAACGCATATGCGTTCATGGCTTGATTACTCTCTAATGCTTTCGGTTTTGCCCTTTTGGGCGTGGAGAAAACGGCTTGCTCTTGGAGAAGGCGTTGTTCTTGCGAAAAGAAGGAAGAGCTCTCGAAAAGAAGGCAGCCCTTTTCATCTAATCTCCTACACACGGTTGAAAGAGCTTGCCAATCTTGCTAGCACAAGACTTGCGCAAGGAGGAAGCTTTCATCCCTTGTGTGTGATTTCTTTGGAGAAGATCCCTTCGGTCTTTCTTCTTCCAAGCCGCACCATCTACATGGCTATGGTATGATCTTGTTCTTATCAATCTTTGATAGTTGAACAATTGGCATGCAAACGATTTTAAAACCCTTGCTTCCGCTTGCATCATTTTTCATTAGCGCCATGCTTAGGGTTTTTGCCCCCTTTATCTTTGGGGTTCCTTCAAAGAGTAGATCTAAAGGTATAGGTCATCATGCGAAACTAGATGTATGTTTATTACTTGTTGGCGCCTGTATGATGTTTGGCGCATGTTGTTGTTTTTGTCAAAAATAAAACTTATCTTGCGCATCCACTAGATCTAAGCGCCTGCTTTAAAATCTTAGACGGGTTATTAGGGTTGAAGTCATCGTCCAGTATAGACCCAACAGTCTGATCAGACCATCTGACAGCCTAGATGGGTCGACTAGATGGCACCTATGCGCAAGCATGAGGTGGCTATAGGTCGACTGCAGAAAGGCATGTAGCGATGTCTGATTGAGACAACCGATGAACGCTCATGATTAAGGCCCGGGGTCACACCCGCTTGCCAGAACTCATGAGGGACGTTCAGCCCTTAACGCATGCATTGTTGACCATGAGGTCGACTCAAGTCGGTTATGACTTGGTGCATGCAAGGGCAGTGGGTCTAACTTGGTCTGATGAGTGGATCCCTATTCATGGACAGTTGTAAGGTAGTAGGGCACATAAGGAAATAAAATGAAGCCAATGGGATTTTCGAAAATTTTATTTTCTTGATTGGATCACTTGATGTTTGTATAACATGATGAGTGTTTATTTCATCTTATGTGGGCTGCCCAAATTTAATGTGTGCTGTGCTGGGGCCTGCGTGCCTGGATTGATATTGTAAATTATTTATTGTGATCTGCGCATCACATTTTTTAATTAATTTATAAAGTGTAATTGACCTGCGTGTCAATCATGTCTAGATAGATTAAATTGTAATTTAATCAGACATGAGCACAGAGCACACATGGCAGAGGCGCATGCAGCAAGTGGCTTCACCAGTGGGAGGTCTAGGGTTCGACTCTAGGACAGGCGCATTTTACCTGGTGGGCGCATCTGAGCTGTAGTGGGCGCTTGGGCCCGGGTTGGGCCAGATGAAATGCTAAAGACCCATGAAGAGCTCAAGTGAAGACTTAAGTTAAATTAGGGTCTTACTTAGGCTCAATGGGCTTTTACTACATAAGATAATCATGCTTTCAATTTACTGTTTAAGTAATTTAGTAACTGCATGATTTATTCTTCTGCTATCACCATAGGATTTGTATGATAGTAAGAAGATAAAAGGACCGTTAAAATCCAACGTTAAATATCATGCACGTAAGCCTTCTGACGCGAAACCTCACTGTTCTGACTATCATTGGGGCCGTGTTGTACCCACTCAGTGGGCACGCCCATCTATCTTCAGACGGTGTGTGATTACACCTGCGTGTTACAGAGAAGGGATTTATCGCTTCTCATTGCTCAGCATAGCACGTGGTGGTCCAGGGAGTAGGTCAGGTCAGCTTGACCATGTAGGCTACATATTGAGCATATGGTAGCTATATGGAGGCAGCCATCTGTGGGATCAGAGACTGTGTTGTACCAACTCAGTTGGCACAGTCTGCTGGATTGCCCAGATGAAGGGGAATCGCATGGGTTGGCGATTGGCTGGGATTGCCTACCAGAGATTAGTGCTTGTACTCTTTGTGCATCTTATCTTGTTGGGGTATGCCCTTAAGGCTAATGTTTGAGGCCTTGGGATTATTTCAGTATCATGTATAAACTTTATGTTTATAAAGGCAATGGTTGTTATTCAGGTTGTTACAGTATCTGCTGCAATATGTATACTTCTGAATAATGTCTCAATGCTGTTCAGCTTGGCTGACATGCAGTTTTGTCCTTAGTCAAGATATCTTGGTGAACATGAGACAGCCTTGATATGATTGAGACTAATATGTGTTCTAATCTTATAGGATGCTTCAAGCATGGAATAAGATGTAGACTCATGGGTACATTGGATGTACTGGACAGACCCTACTTAGGATATTCAATTGCTTGTCACAATGTGAATAATCCTTATATGCAAACAAGTGGCATATTTCCTCTGACTTGAGATCACTTCTGTTTCTAAATGATGATTGGCATTGTTTTGAGGTAGTTCAATATCATTTGAAACATAATGGTTATAGACTATCTTGGATAATGAACATGAGTCATGTTAGGGCACTAGTGATAGATATAGGATTGCCGTCTCCTTGATTGGAGTGTGATGTTCTATAGGGGCCCCCTGGATGAGATGATTGAGAAAGTGTATGGCCATACCCAGATGACTATGTTTCATCTGATCTAATCATTCTCATCATATTGGAATTACAGGCTTGACACGCTTGTCCAATAAGAACATCTAGTGGCAAAGGAAACACATATGTCAAGTGACTTGGGTTCACACTTGTGCTGTGGTTTGGGTGTAGTCTTGGAAGACTCTTTCCTTTATATCGGGAGACAGTGATGTGTTGCTAGATACCCCTCACTGATCGTGATAATGTGAGTTATCGTTACCGACATTTAAAGGAAACCCTTAGGGTCGCACAATTTGATGATATGGCTTACTTATGTCAGATCGTGTGGACTGAATTATTTTAGTTCAGTTTAATGGGATTTAAACTCTGATTGTAAGTGAGATCTGGTCTGATCATGTTTGATTGATTAGGGCTTGAGATCGGTAAGCTTCGATCGAGAGATTGGATGCTAGATCGGTGAGATCAAGAGCATCAAGAGATGAATGGTCAGATCTTAAGCCTTTTGGTTTAATGTGATCTGGATCAAGGCTTGGCATAATTTAGTCCTTGAACCAAATGAAATGAACCGGCTCATCAAGTGAGCGCATGGTTTCAAGGGTAGAGGAAATTGCGATCGTTCACTTGGTGTGAACACATGATCGCATGTGGTGGCTTGCTATTTTTAGAAGCCATGATCTCAAAATGAGACCACGCCTCACGTTCGAAGAGCTCTCCCTATTCTCGCCTCTCGCCCCCTTTTGCTCACGACGACTCACTCTCTCGTGTGTGAGGGTTGACGACAAGAGAAGGATTCGACCAAGCAAAAGAGATCATCTCTTCTCCCTTCACGCGATCAGGAGACCTTGGAGCCTTGCTAGCACAAGGATCGACAAGGAGTAGGCGATCACCCATCTTGTGTGTGCACGCTTTGGAGGAGAACCGCATCGTTCTTTGCTTCCAAGTCGCCATCCAAGAAATGGCAATGGTATGATCCTTGTGTCAAATCTTTAAGTTAATCTATGTTCATACATGCGATCCTAGAAATCCTATGATTCCGCCCATGCAAGTTTTATTATATACGCATGTTTAGGGTTTCGCCCCCTTCGGGGAACCTTCAATTGGTATCAGAGGCATGGTTTCCTTGTATGATGCATACGATTGCTTGTTTTAGTGATCCTTGTTTGCGCATATGATTAGATCTAAAGAGCATGCAAAAATTTTCATGTATGTTTTACATTGGCGCTTGCATGCAAGTTGGCGCTTGTTGTAGTTTTCTCAAAACATGACTTGCGCGCCCCTCACTAGATCTAAGCGCCTGCTGTAAAAACTTAGACGGGTTATTAGGGTTGAAGTCATCGTCCAGTCTAGACCCGACAGTCTGATCAGACCATCTGACAGCCTAGATGGGTCGACCAGATGGCACCTATGCGCAGGCATGAGGTGGCTATAGGTCGACTGCTGAAAGGCGTGTAGCGATGTCTGATTGAGACAACCAGATGAACGCCCATGATTAAGGCCCGGGGTCACACCCGCTTGCCTAAACTCATGAGGGATGTTCAGCCCTTCACGCATGCATTGTTGACCATGAGGTCGACTCATGTCGGTTATGACTTGGTGCATGCAAGGGCAGTGGGTCTGACTAGGTCTGATGAGTGGATCCCTATTAATGGACCGTTGTAAGGTAGTAGGGCACATAAGGAAATAAAATGAAGCCAATGGGTTTTTTCAAAAATTTTATTTTCTTGGATGGATCACATGATGTTTGTATAACATGAGGAATGATTGTTTATTTAATCTTATGTGGGCTGCCCTATTTAATGTGTGCTGTGCTGGGGCCTGCGTGCCTGGATTATTATTTGTAAATTATTATTGTGATCTGCGCATCACATTTTAATTAATTTATAAAGTGTAATTGACCTGCGTGTCAATCGTGTCTAGATAGATTAAATTGTATTTTAATCAGACATGAGCACAGAGCACACTTGGCAGAGGCGCATGCAGCAAGTGGCTTCACCAGTGGGAGGTATAGGGTTCGACTCTAGGACAGGCGCATTTTACCTGGTGGGCGCACCTGAGCTGCAGTGGGCCCTTGGGCCCGGGTTGGGCCAGAGGAAATGCAAAAGACCCAAGAAGAGCTCAAGTGAAGACTTAAGTTAATTAAGGTCTTACTTAGGCTTAATGGGCTTTTACCACATAAGATCATCATGCTTTTAATTTACTGTTTCAGTAATGTAGTAACTGCATGATTTATTCTTCTGCTATCACCATAGGATTTGAATGATAGTAAGAAGATAAAAGGACCGTTAAAATCTAACATTAAATATCAAGCACGTAAGCCTTCTGACGCGAAACCTCACTGTTCTGACTATCGTTGGGGCCGTGTTGTACCCACTCAGTGGGCACGCCCATCTATCTTCAGACGGTGTGTGATTACACCTGCATGTTACAGAGAAGGGATTTATCGCTTCTCGTTGCTCAGCATAGCACGTGGTGGTCCAGGGAGTAGGTCGGGTCAGCTTGACCATGTAGGCTACATATTGAGCATATGGTAGCTATATGGAGGCAGCCATCGGTGGGATCAGAGACTGTGTTGTACCAACTCAGTTGGCACAGTCTGCTGGATTGCCCAGATGAAGGGGAATCGCACGGGTTGGCGATTGGCAGGGATTGCCTACCAGAGATTAGTGCTTGTACTCTCTGTGCATCTTATCTCGCCTGAGCGGGACGCGGAGACCAAGTATGAAATCTGGATCCCATCTCACTAAAAGAGTTTCACTCTTTCGGACTGTTTTACTGGATTTTTCAGTCAGATAAAATAGTGAGAAAAGAATCATTCTTAAGTCCTGAATTGATTCTAACATTGATACTGACCTTGCTGTTCTTGCATTGTTGTAGATTACTGCAGCAACGAACACCACAGCCTTCAATGTGCGATCCCTACTGGAAAGGGAGAAGTTTGCTGGGCCAAACTTCTCAGACTGGTATGGACACCTTAAGATTGTTCTTAAGGCTGAGAGGAAACTGTATGTCCTCGAGACGGCTATACCGCCTCAACCCGCTGCGAACGCCACAAGGGCGGTTCGGGAAGCTTATGGAAAGCATGTCAATGATAGCATTGACGTCGCTTGCCTTATGCTAGCGTCTATGACGCCATAGCTGCAACGTCAGCATGAGGATTTATCTGCTATAGAAATTATAGCAAACCTCAAGATGCTGTATGCAGCACAGGCAAGGACTGAACGCTATAATTTGACTAAACTTTTCTTTCAGAGCAAACTGACTGAAGGGAGTCCAGTTGGAGCTCACGTGCTCAAGATGATTGGGTACAAGGAGGCTCTAGAGAAACTGGGACACACCATCAATCAGGAGCTTGTTGTAGATATCATCCTGCAGTCTCTCCCGGCCTCTTTCGATCCATTCATTATTAATTTTAATATGAACAAGATCGACTGTACGCCAGCAAAGTTACTGAATATGCTCTTGACAACTGAGCAGACTCAGTCACGTGAGAAGGGAACGCCTTCATCCTCTGTCCTCATGGTTCCTTCTAGGAACAAGAAGAAGGGGAAGAAGGGCAAAGCCCCTGTCAAGAGCTACAACAAGGCTCTGAAGCAAAAAGTAAAGCGGTCGAAGGAATACAGATGTTTCCATTATGGCCAGCTGGGTCACTGGAAAAAGGACTGTAAAGCGCTCCAAGGAGATAAGAAGGGAAGCAACTCTTTCGCTTCTGGCTCAGGTATTTTCGTGACTGAAGTCATGGTTTCTTCTTCTATTTCATGGGTGTTAGACACTGCATGTGGAGTTCACATTTGTTCAAATGTACAGGAACTCAAGAGAAGAAGACAGGTGGGACAGCATGAGGTGGACCTACGAGTAGGAAACGGGGCACGGGTTGCTGCTGTTGCTGTAGGAGTTTATCACATCTCTTTACCATCTGGTCTTGTATTAGAACTGGACAATTGTTATTTTGTACCAAGCATAACTAAGAATATTATCTCTATTCCTGCTCTTATCAGGAAAGGGTTTTCCTTTGAATGCAAGATTTCAAAGTGTTACATTTCTTTTGATAATATTGTTTATGCTACTGGGTCAATTAACAATGGGTTATTCATGTTGGACATGGAATGTTCAATACAACAGATTGATATTAAGAAAGCCAAGTATGCTGATGACAGCACCTTGCTATGGCTTAGTCGTTTAGGCCATATTAACAAGAAGTGCATTAAGCGGTTGCATGATCATGGACTGCTGGGATCATTCTCCTATGAGGAGCTTGATACATGCAAAGCTTGTTTAATGGGTAAAATGACGAAGTCTCCTTTTTCCAACAAAGGTCAAAGGGCTTCAGGTTTACTTGACCTCATTCACAGTGATGTGTGTGGGCCATTTAGTAAACATGCCAGAGGTGGCTATTCATACTTCATTACCTTTACTGATGATTTTAGTAGGTATGGTTATGTCTATCTAATGAGACATAAGAGTGAATCTTTTGACAAGTTCAAAGAGTTCAAAAATGAAGTACAAAATCAGCTAGGCCGAAATATCAAGGCACTTCGCTCAGATCGAGGTGGAGAATACTTGAGTCATGAGTTTACTGACTATCTGAAGGAGTGTGGGATTATCTCACAGCTCACTCCGCCAGGAACACCGCAATGGAATGGTGTGTCCGAGAGGAGAAATAGAACATTGCTGGATATGGTTCGTTCTATGATGAGTCAGGCTACTCTACCTTACTCCTTTTGGGGATTTGCACTGGAAACAGCTGCAAAGGTACTAAACCGAGTGCCATCCAAGGCCGTTTCAAAGACTCCATATGAGTTATGGTATGGGAAATAGCCGAGCTTGACATTTATTAAGATCTGGGGTTGCGAGGCTTATGTCAAAAAGCTCGCCTCTGGGAAACTAGAGAGCAGATCTGAGAAATGTATCTTTGTCGGTTACCCTAAGGAAACTAAGGGTTATTATTTCTACGATCCCAAAGAGAACAAAGTATTTGTTGCTCGGACGGCTATATTTCTTGAGAAGGAATTTCTTCTGCAAGAAGCCAGTGGGAGAGAAATAAAGCTGGATGAGAATCCAGAAGAAGGACAAAGTAGTCAAGCACAGTTGGATGAGCCTGAGCCAGTAGATCAGGTTACTGAACAACCTGAGGCTCAGATATCACGGGAACCGCGTGAAAGTACCCCTTAAGATTAAGGGGGGTCCCCTTCTAGGGGGAGCAAAAACCCTAGTCATGTGGCGCATAAAACTTTGCAGCGGAATAAAGGGTTTGAAAGAATCTATTGCATGATATATGATCAACTTAAGTAAACTTGAATTCATACCATAGCCATTTGCGTTGGATGAAGACTTGGAAGGAAAGGCGCAAGCGAGCCTTCTCCTAAGATGACGCACACAATTGGTGTCGCCTACTTTCCTTGGTGCTCCTTGTGCTAGCAAGGTTCCAAGAAGCCTTTGTCGAATGGAAAGGGAAAGGAAAAAGATCGTCTTGCTTGAGTTTCCTTTTTTCGTCCTCCTCTTCTCTAGCCGAGAGGTTGTCACGTCTAAGCCAAGCGTTGGCGACGAACAAAGAGAGGGGGAAGCGTGAAGTGTGGCAATCGTGAGTCATGGCCACGATTAGTAGAAGTGCTATCCAAAAATAGCATCCACTTCTCAACATGCGCTCTTGGGTTTACCCAATCGCTAATGCCACATCACTTGAACCATGCGCTCAACCAATGAGCGGGTTCACTTCGGTTTGGTCCAAGACCAATTAAACCAAGCAATATGGTCTAGATCTTAAATAAACCCTAAGGCTTCAGATCTAACCGTCAATCTCTTCGATGCCCCTGATCTGACCGATCTGGCATCTAATCTCTCGATCGAAGCTTACCGATCTAAAGCCCTAATCAATCAAACATGATCAGACTAGATCTCACTCACAATCAGAGATTAAATCCCTTTAAACTGAACCTAAACAATTCAGTCCACACGAACTGACTTAAGTAAGCCATATCATCAAATTGTGCGACCCTGAGGGTTTCCTTTAAATGTCGGTAACGATAATTCTCATTATCACGATCAGTGAGGGGTATCTAGCAACACATCACTGTCTCCCGATATAGAGGAAAGAGTCTTCCAAGACTACACCCAAAACATAGCACAAGTGTGAATCAATTCACAAGGCATGCATATTTCCTTTGCCACTGGATGTTCTTATTGGACAAGCCTGTCAAGCTCGTAACTCCAATATGATGAGCATGATTAGATCAGATGAACACTGTCACCTGGGTATGGCCATACTCTTTTCTCAATCATCTCATCCAGGGGGCCCCTTTAGAACATCACACTCCTTAAACAAGGAGACGGCAATCCTATGTCTATCATTAGTGCCCTAACCTGACTCAAGCTCATCATCCAAGATAGTCTATAATCATTATGTTTCAAATGATATTGAACTACCTCAAAACAATGACAATTATCATTTAGAAACACAAGTGATCTCAAGTCAGAGGAAATGTGCCACTTGTCTTAATCAAGGAATATTCACATTGTGACAAACAATTGAACATCCTAGTAGGGTCTGTCCAGTACATCCCATGTACCCATGAGTCTACATCTTATTCCATGCTCGAAGCATCCTATAAGATTAGAACACATATTAGTCTTAACCATATCAAGGCTGTCTCATGTTCACCAAGATATATCGACTAAGGACATAATAGCATGTCAGCCCAGCTGAATAGCTTTGAGACATTATTCAGAAGCACATATATTGCAGCAGACAATGTAGCTAACTGAATAACAACCATGCCTTTAAACATAACAGTTTATAACATGATACTGATACATTCCCATAGGCCTCAAACATTAGCCTTAAGGGCATACCCCAACAATCTCCCACTTGCACTTAATCTAATGGTTGAGAAATCTCAAACCCATATTATTACAGTGCTTCTCATGCTTCTGCTGCGCCAGAGGCTTGGTAAGCGGGTCTGCCAGATTGTCATCTGTATGAACCTTGCAGATTTTGATCTCGCCACGATCTATGATCTCCCTGATCAAATGAAACCGTCTCTGTATGTGCTTGGACTTCTGGTGCGACCGTGGTTCCTTTGCTTGTGCGATTGCTCCAGTGTTATCATAGAAGATAACCAAAGGATCTGCACTCGAAGGAACGACACCAAGTTCTCTCACGAACTTACGAATCCACACTGCCTCCTTGGATGCTTCCGAGGCTGCAACATACTCGGCTTCTGTTGTGGAATCAGCAACAGTTGACTGTTTGAAACTCTTCCACACCACTGCACCTCCATTCAAGCTAAAAACATAGCCTGATTGCGATCGGAAATCATCCTGGTCAGACTGGAACGAAGCGTCAGTATATCCTTCAATACTGAGTTCTTCCTGACCACCATATATCAAGAACATATCTTTGGTCCTCCGCAGATATTTTAAAATGTTCTTGACTGCAATCCAGTGCGCCATACCTGGATTACTCTGGTAACGACTGGTCACGCTTAACCCGTAAGCGACGTCTGGGCGAGTACACAACATCGCATACATAATGGATCCAATAGCCGAAGCATAAGGCGTATTGTCCATTTCATCTTTCTCAGTCTGTGTTTGTGGACACTGACTCTTCGAAAGATTCAGACCATGTCTGACTGGAAGATATCCTTTCTTAGAATTCTCTAAGTGAAATCTCTCCAGGACCTTTTCGATGTAAGTACTCTGGCACAGCCCGAGAAGCCTCTTAGATCTATCCCGGTAGATCTTCACACCTAACACATAGGCTGCTTCTCCTAAATCTTTCATCTGGAAACATTTCCTCAGCCATGCCTTAACAGCATGCATTTCAGGAATGTCATTTCCAATGATCAAGATGTCATCGACGTAGAGGACTAGAAAAGTAATCACGCTCCCACTAAACCTCTTATATACGCACGGGTCATCCTCGTTCTTGATGAAACCAAATTCAGTAACTGATTCATCAAAACGAATATTCCAGCTTCTGGATGCTTGTTTAAGTCCATAAATAGACTTCTTTAACTTGCATATCTTATGACGATCTGCTGGATTAGTGAAACCTTCTGGTTGTGTCATATACACATCCTCATCCAGATTTCCATTCAGGAAAGCTGTTTTCACATCCATCTGCCAGATCTCATAATCATAATATGCAGCTATCGCGAAAAGAATCCGAATAGACTTAAACATGGCTACAGGTGAGAAAGTTTCATCATAATCTATCCCGTAGATTTGTTTGAAACCTTTCGCAACTAGCCTGCCTTTATAGGTAATTACGTTACCATCCATGTCAATCTTCTTCTTGAAGATCCATTTACAGCCTATAGGGATAACTCCCGGAGGCGGATCAACCAAATCCCAAACTTGGTTATCTGACATGGAGTCCATCTCGGCGCGCATAGCTTCAAGCCATCTCGCTGATTCCGGTCCACTGACCGCATCCGCATAAGTAAGGGGTTCATCATTATCAATGATGTAGACTCCGTCATAGCGCTCAGGCTGTCGACGGATCCTACCCGATCTTCGCGGTTCCCGTGATATCTGAGCCTCAGGTTGTTCAATAACCTGTTCTACCGGCTCAGGCTCATCCAACTGTGCTTGGTCACTTTGTCCTTCTTCTGGATTCTCATCCAGTTTTATTTCTCTCCCACTGGCCTCTTGCAGAAGAAACTCCTTCTCAAGAAATATGGCCGTCCGAGCAACAAAAACCTTGTTCTCTTTGGGGTCGTAGAAATAATAACCCTTAGTTTCCTTAGGGTAACCGACAAAGATACATTTGTCAGATCTGCTCTCTAGTTTCCCAGAGGCGAGCTTTTTGACATAAGCCTCGCAGCCCCAGATCCTGATAAATGTCAAGCTTGGCTGTTTCCCATACCATAACTCATATGGCGTCTTTGAAACTGCCTTGGATGGCACTCGGTTTAGTACCTTTGCAGCTGTTTCCAGTGCAAAACCCCAAAAGGAGTAGGGTAGAGTAGCCTGACTCATCATAGAACGAACCATATCAAGTAGCGTTCTATTTCTCCTTTCGGACACACCATTCCATTGCGGTGTTCCTGGTGGAGTGAGCTGTGAGATAATCCCACACTCCTTTAGATAGTCAGTGAATGCATGACTTAGGTATTCACCACCTCGATCTGAGCGAAGTGCCTTGATATTTCGGCCTAGCTGATTCTGTACTTCATTTTTGAACTCTTTGAACTTGTCAAAAGATTCACTCTTATGTCTCATCAGATAGACATACCCATATCTACTGAAATCATCAGTAAAGGTAATGAAGTATTGATAGCCACCTCTGGCATGTTTACTAAAAGGCCCACACACATCACTGTGTATAAGGTCAAGTAAACCTGAAGCCCTTTGACCTTTGTGAGGAAAAGGTGACTTCGTCATTTTGCCCATCAAACAAGCTTTGCATGTATCAATCTCCCTATAGGAGAATGATCCCAGCAGCCCATTATCATGCAACCGCTTAATGCGTTTCTCGTTAATATGGCCCAAACGACTATGCCATAGCAAGGTGCTGTCATCAGCATACTTGGCTTTCTTAATATCAATTTGCTGTATCGAACATTCCATGTCCAACATGTATAACCCATTGTTAATTGAACCAGTTGCATAAACAATATTATCAAAAGATAAAATACACTTTGAAATATTGCATTCAAAGGAAAATCCCTTCCTGACAAGAGCAGGAATGGAGATAATATTTTTAGTTATACTGGGAACAAAATAACAACTGTTTAGTTCCAATACAAGTCCAGATGGTAAAGAAATAAAGTAGTCTCCTACAGCAACAGCAGCAACCCGTGCCCCGTTTCCAACGCGTAGGTCCACCTCATGCTGTCCCACCTGCCTTCTTCTCTTGAGTTCCTGTACATTTGAACAAATGTGAACTCCACATGCAGTGTCCAACACCCATGATATAGAAGAAGAAAACATGACTTCAGTCACGAATATACCTGAGCCAGAAGCAAAGCTTCCCCTCTTATCTCCTTGGAGCGCTTTACAGTCCTTTTTCCAGTGACCCAGCTGGCCACAGTGGAAACACCTGTATTCCTTGGACCGCTTCACCTTCTGCTTCAGAGCCTTGCTGTAATTCTTGACCGGGGCCTTGCCCTTCTTCCCCTTCTTCTTGTTCCTGGAAGGAACCATCAAGACAGAGGTTGAAGGCTTACCCTTCAGAGTCTCCTCAGTGGTCAAGAGCATATTCAGCAGCTCTGCCGGAGTACAATCGATTTTGTTCATATTAAAATTAATAATGAACGCGTCGAATGAAGGCGGGAGAGACTGTAGAATAATGTCCACAGCAAGCTCCTGGTTGATGGTATGCCCCAGTTTCTCTAGAGCCTCCTTGTGCCCAATCATCTTGAGCACGTGAGCTCCCACTGGGCTCCCTTCAGCCAGTTTGCTCTGAAAGAAGAGCTTTGTCAAATTATAGCGTTCAGTCCTCGCCTGTGCAGCATACAGCATCTTGAGGTTTGCTATCATGTCTATAGCAGACATATCCTCATGCTGACGCTGCAGCGGTGGCGTCATAGACGCTAGCATCAGGCAAGCGACATCAATGCTATCATTGACGTGCTTTTCATAGGCTTCCCGAACCGCCCTCGCGGCGTTCGGAGCGGGCTGCGGCGGTATCGCCGTCTCGAGGACATACAGTTTCCTCTCTGCCTTAAGAACGATCTTAAGGTGTCCAAACCAGTCAGAGAAGTTCGGCCCAGCAAACTTCTCCCTTTCCAGTAGGGATCGCACATTGAAGTTCATGGTGTTCGTTGCTGCAGGTATCTACAACAATGCAAGAACAGCAAGGTCAGTATCAATGTATAAGAATCAATCAGGACTTAAGAAAGATTCTTTTTCTCACTATTTTATCAGGCGTGAAAAATCCAGCAAAACAGCCCGAAAGAGTAATACTCTTTTAGTGAGATGGGATCCAGATTTCATACTTGGTCTCCGCGTCCCGCTCAGGCGAGATAAGATGCACAGAGAGTACAAGCACTAGTTTCTGGTAGGCAGTCCCTGCCGATCGCCAACCCGTGCGATTCCCCTTCATCTGGGCAGTCCAGCAGACTGTGCCAACTGAGTTGGTACAACACAATCTCTGACCCCACAGATGGCTGCCTCCATGTGCTACCATATGCTCCACATATGTAGCCAACACGGTCAAGCTGACCCGACCTACTCCCTGGACCACCGTGTGCTATGCTGAGCAACGAGAAGGGATAAATCCCTACTCTGTAACACACAGATGTAATCCCACACCCTCTGAAGATAGATGGACGTGCCCACTGAGTGGGTACAACACGGCTCCAACGATAATCAGAACAGTGAGGTTTCGCGTCAGAAGGCTTACGAGCTTGATATTAAAGCGTTGGATTTTAACGGTCCTTTTTATCTTCATGCCTATCATGCAATTCCTATGGTGATAGCAGAAGATAATTTAATCATGCAATTCTAATATTCATCAATAAAAGAAAGCATGAATCTTATGTGGTAAAAGCCCATAGCCCTAGTGAGATCTTAACCTAACTTAAGTCTTCACTTGCTCTTCATGGGTCTTTAGCTGCTCATCTGGCCCAAACCTGGGCCCAAGCGCCATCTGCAGCTCAGGTGCGCCTACCAGGGAAAATGCGCCTGGTCCCAGAGTCGAACCCTGGACCTCCCACCTGGTCAAGCCACTGCTGCATGCGCCTCTGCCAAGTGTGCTTTGTGCTCTTGTCTAATTAAATTACAAATTTAACTATCTAGACAAGAGTGACACGCAGGTCACTTACATTTATAAATTAATTAAACAGTGATTCGCAGATCACAAAATAAAATTAATTTACAATCAATATTCCCAGGCACGCAGGCCCCAGCACAGCACACAAATAATATGAGCAGCCCACATAAGACTAAATAAACAAGCAAATGCATCATTCAATAACCATGTGATCCATCAAAAAAAAATTAAAATTTTTGAAAACCCCATAGGATCAATTTTAATTTTCCTTATTTGCCCTACAACCTTACAACGGTCCATTACTAGGGATCCACTCATCCAACCTAGTCAGATCCACTGCCCTTACATGCACCAAGTCCTAACTGACTTGCGTCGACCATAAGGTCAACTATGCATGCGCCAGGGCTGAACATCCACACTGAGGTCTGGCAAACGGGCGTGACCCCGGGCCTAACTCAGGTGCGTTCATAAGTTGTCTCAATCAGACATCGCTACACACCTGTCTGCAGTCGACCTATAGCCACCATAGGCTTGCGCCAAGGTGCTAACTGGTCGACCCATTCAGGCTGTCAGATAGTCTGATCAGACTGTTGGATCCAACCTAGGGGATGACTTCAACCCTAGTAACCCGTCTAAGGGTTTAAAGTATGGGCTTAGATCTATTTGGAGCGCGCATGTAATAAGGATTTTTAATAAAACCTAGATGCGCCAACAAGCAAGATAACAAAAGCATGTTTCGGCATGAAACAATGTAACATGTAAATTCGCATGTTGTTAACTCTAGATCTATAGATTTAAAACATGGATCACACAACATGAAGCAATCATATAAGCAAGCATTAACGTTGGCTCTGATACCAATTGAAAGTACCCCTTAAGATTAAGGGGGGTCCCCTTCTAGGGGGAGCAAAAACCCTAGTCATGTGGCGCATAAAACTTTGCAGCGGAATAAAGGGTTTGAAAGAATCTATTGCATGATATATGATCAACTTAAGTAAACTTGAATTCATACCATAGCCATTTGCGTTGGATGAAGACTTGGAAGGAAAGGCGCAAGCGAGCCTTCTCCTAAGATGACGCACACAATTGGTGTCGCCTACTTTCCTTGGTGCTCCTTGTGCTAGCAAGGTTCCAAGAAGCCTTTGTCGAATGGAAAGGGAAAGGAAAAAGATCGTCTTGCTTGAGTTTCCTTTTTTCGTCCTCCTCTTCTCTAGCCGAGAGGTTGTCACGTCTAAGCCAAGCGTTGGCGACGAACAAAGAGAGGGGGAAGCGTGAAGTGTGGCAATCGTGAGTCATGGCCACGATTAGTAGAAGTGCTATCCAAAAATAGCATCCACTTCTCAACATGCGCTCTTGGGTTTACCCAATCGCTAATGCCACATCACTTGAACCATGCGCTCAACCAATGAGCGGGTTCACTTCGGTTTGGTCCAAGACCAATTAAACCAAGCAATATGGTCTAGATCTTAAATAAACCCTAAGGCTTCAGATCTAACCGTCAATCTCTTCGATGCCCCTGATCTGACCGATCTGGCATCTAATCTCTCGATCGAAGCTTACCGATCTAAAGCCCTAATCAATCAAACATGATCAGACTAGATCTCACTCACAATCAGAGATTAAATCCCTTTAAACTGAACCTAAACAATTCAGTCCACACGAACTGACTTAAGTAAGCCATATCATCAAATTGTGCGACCCTGAGGGTTTCCTTTAAATGTCGGTAACGATAATTCTCATTATCACGATCAGTGAGGGGTATCTAGCAACACATCACTGTCTCCCGATATAGAGGAAAGAGTCTTCCAAGACTACACCCAAAACATAGCACAAGTGTGAATCAATTCACAAGGCATGCATATTTCCTTTGCCACTGGATGTTCTTATTGGACAAGCCTGTCAAGCTCGTAACTCCAATATGATGAGCATGATTAGATCAGATGAACACTGTCACCTGGGTATGGCCATACTCTTTTCTCAATCATCTCATCCAGGGGGCCCCTTTAGAACATCACACTCCTTAAACAAGGAGACGGCAATCCTATGTCTATCATTAGTGCCCTAACCTGACTCAAGCTCATCATCCAAGATAGTCTATAATCATTATGTTTCAAATGATATTGAACTACCTCAAAACAATGACAATTATCATTTAGAAACACAAGTGATCTCAAGTCAGAGGAAATGTGCCACTTGTCTTAATCAAGGAATATTCACATTGTGACAAACAATTGAACATCCTAGTAGGGTCTGTCCAGTACATCCCATGTACCCATGAGTCTACATCTTATTCCATGCTCGAAGCATCCTATAAGATTAGAACACATATTAGTCTTAACCATATCAAGGCTGTCTCATGTTCACCAAGATATATCGACTAAGGACATAATAGCATGTCAGCCCAGCTGAATAGCTTTGAGACATTATTCAGAAGCACATATATTGCAGCAGACAATGTAGCTAACTGAATAACAACCATGCCTTTAAACATAACAGTTTATTACATGATACTGATACATTCCCATAGGCCTCAAACATTAGCCTTAAGGGCATACCCCAACACCGCGAAGATCGGGAAGGATCCGTCGACAGCCTGAGCGCTATGACGGAGTCTACATCATTGATGATGAACCCCTCACTTATGCGGATGCGGTCAGTGGACCGGAATCAGCGAGATGGCTTGAAGCTATGCGAGCCGAGATGGACTCCATGTCAGATAACCAAGTATGGGATTTGGTTGATCCGCCTCCGGGAGTAGTCCCTATAGGCTGTAAGTGGATCTTCAAGAAGAAGGTAGACATGGATGGTAACGTGGTTACCTATAAAGGCAGGCTAGTTGCGGTCAAGAACATTTTGAAATATCTTCGGAGGACCAAAGATATGTTCTTGATATATGGAGGTCAGGAAGAACTCAGTATTGAAGGATATACTGACGCTTCGTTCCAATCTGACCAGGATGATTTCCGATCGCAATCAGGCTATGTTTTTAGCTTGAATGGAGGAGCAGTGGTGTGGAAAAGTTTCAAACAGTCAATTGTTGCTGATTCCACAACAGAAGCCGAGTATGTTGCAGCCTCAGAAGCATCTAAGGAGGCAGTGTGGATTCGTAAGTTCGTTCAGGAACTTGGTGTTGTTCCTTCGAGTGTAGATACTTTGGTTATCTTCTGTGATAACACTGGAGCAATAGCACAAGCAAAGGAACCACGGTCGCACCAGAAGTCCAAGCACATACAGAGAAGGTTTCACTTGATCCGGGAGATCATTGTGTAAGTACCCCTTTGGAGAGGGGGGCGAAACCCTATGGTGAGGCGCATGTAAACTTTGATAGCGGAAGCAAGGATTTTAGGGTTTCATAAGATCGCATATAGTTCATATGATCAACTTGTATATAAACTTGCAAATATCGACAAGTGATCTTACCAACGCCATTAGATTGGGTGGCGGCTTGGAGATGAGAGAACGAAATGGTTCTCCTCCAAAGATGACGCACACAAGACGATGGATCGGCTACTTCTTGTTGCTCCTTGTGCTAGCAAGGATCTCCAAGTGTCCTTGTCGAATGGAAGGGGAGTTGAGATGATCTCTCGCTTGAGCAAACTCTCTCCAAGGCGTGAACAACCACTTCCACACGAGAGCAAGCGACGAGAATAGGAGAGGGGCGACAAGAGATGCGTTCCACTCAAAACGTGGAGGCGTGGCTACTAAAAATAGCTAGCCTTATTCTCTTATGCGATCATGCGTTCATGTATGCACGAACCAATCGCATTTTGCTCTCTCCCTTGAACCATGCGCTCACTCAATGAGTTGGTTCATTTTTGGGTTGGTTCAAAGACCAATTAACCCAAGCCATATGGTCTAGATCACAATAAACCCTAAGGTTCAAGATCTAACCGTTCATCTCTTGATGCTTCTGATCTCACCGATCTAGCATCCAATCTCTCAATCGAAGCTTACCGATCTCAAGCCCTAATCAATCAAACATGATCAGACCAGATCTCACTTACAATCAGAGTTTAAATCTCTTTAAACTGAACCCAAACAATTCAGTCCACACGATCTGACTTAAGTAAGCCATATCATCAAATTGTGCGACCCTAAGGGTTTCCTTTAAATGTCGGTAACGATAACTTATGTTATCACGATCAGTGAGGGGTATCTAGCAACACATCACTGTCTCCCGATATAAAGGAAAGAGTCTTCCAAGACTACACCCAAACCACAGCACAAGTGTGAATCCACTTCACTAGGCATACATGTTTCCTTTGCCATTGGATGTTCTTATTGGACAAGCGTGTCAAGCCTGTAGCTCCAATATGATGAGCATGATTAGATCAGATGAACATAGTCACCTGGGTATGGCCATACACTTTCTCAATCATCTCATCCAGGGGGGCCCCTTTAGAACATCACACTCCAATCAAGGAGACGGCAATCCTATATCTATCACTAGTGCCCTAACATGACTCATGATCATTATCCAAGATAGTCTATAACCATTATGTTTCAAATGATATTGAACTACCTCAAAACAATGACAATCATCATTTAGAAACACAAGTGATCTCAAGTCAGAGGATATGTGCCACTTGTTGCAAACAAGGATTATTCACATTGTGACAAGCAATGGAATATCCTAGTAGGGTCTGTCCAGTACATCCAATGTACCCATGAGTCTACTTTTTATTCCATGCTCGAAGCATCCTATAAGATTAGAACACATATTAGTCTCAATCATATCAAGGCTGTCTCATATTCACCAAGATATCTCGACTAAGGACATATAGCATGTCAGCCTAGCTGAACAGCATTGAGACATTATTCAGAAGTACACTTATTGCAGCAGACAATGTAACAAACTGAATAACAACCATTGCCTTTATAAACATAAGAGTTTATACATGATACTGAAAGAATCCCAAGGCCTCAAACATTAGCCTTAAGGGCATACCCCAACAATCTCCCACTTGCACTTAATCTAATGGTTGAGAAATCTCAAACCCATGTTATTACAGTGCTTCTCATGCTTCTACTGCGCCAGAGGCTTGGTAAGCGGGTCTGCCAGATTGTCATCTGTATGAACCTTGCAGATTTTCATCTCACCACGATCAATGATCTCCCGGATCAAGTGAAACTGTCTCTGTATGTGCTTGGACTTCTGGTGAGACCGTGGTTCCTTTGCTTGTGCGATTGCTCCAGTGTTATCACAGAAGATAACCAAAGGATCTGCACTCGAAGGAACAACACCAAGTTCCTGAATGAACTTACGAATCCACACTGCCTCCTTAGATGCTTCTAAGGCTGCAACATACTCGGCTTCTGTTGTGGAATCAGCAACAATAGACTGTTTGAAACTTTTCCACACCACTGCTCCTCCATTCAAGCTAAAAACATAGCCTGATTGCGATCGGAAATCATCCTGGTCCGATTGGAACGAAGCGTCAGTATATCCTTCTATACTGAGTTCTTCCTGACCACCATATATCAAGAACATATCTTTGGTCCTCCGCAGATATTTTAAAATGTTCTTGACCGCAATCCAGTGCGCCTGACCTGGATTACTTTGGAATCGACTGGTCACGCTTAACCCGTAAGCGACGTCTGGTCGAGTACACAACATCGCATACATAATGGACCCAATAGCCGAAGCATAAGGCGTATTGTCCATTTCATCTTTCTCAGTCTGTGTTTGTGGACACTGACTCTTTGAAAGATTCAGACCATGTCTGACTGGAAGATATCCTCTTTTAGAATTCTCTAAATGAAATCTCTCCAGGACCTTATCGATGTAAGTACTCTGGCATAGCCCGAGAAGCCTCTTAGATCTATCTCTGTAGATCTTTACACCTAATACATAGGCTGCTTCTCCTAGATCTTTCATCTGGAAACATTTTCTTAACCATGCTTTAACAGCATGCAGTTCAGGAATATCGTTTCCAATGATTAAGATATCATCGACATAGAGGACTAGGAAAGTAATCACGCTCCCACTAAACCTCTTGTATACACACGGGTCATCTTCATTCTTGATGAAACCAAATTCACATATTGATTCATCAAAACGAATATTCCAGCTTCTAGATGCTTGTTTAAGTCCATAAATGGACTTCTTTAACTTGCATATTTTATGACGATCTGATGGATTAGTGAAACCTTTAGGTTGTGTTATATACACATCCTCATTCAGTTTTCCATTAAGGAAAGCAGTCTTCACATCCATTTGCCAGATCTCATAATCGTAATATGCTGCTATCGCGAGAATAATCCGAATAGACTTGAACATGGCTACAGGAGAGAAAGTTTCATCATAATCTATCCCGTAGATTTGTTTGAAACCTTTCGCAACTAGCCTGCCTTTATGGGTAACCACGTTACCATCCATGTCAATCTTCTTCTTGAAGATCCATTTACAGCCTATAGGGATTACTCCCGGAGGTGGATCAACCAAATCCCAAACTTGGTTATCTGACATGGAGTCCATCTCGGCTCGCATAGCTTCAAGCCATCTAGCTGAATCCGGTCCACTGACCGCATCCGCATAAGTGAGGGGTTCATCATGATCAATGATGTAGACTCCGTCATAGCGCTCAGGCTGTCGACGGATCCTTCCCGATCTTCGCGGTTCCCGTGATATCTGAGCCTCAGGTTGTTCACTAACCTGTTCTACCGGCTCAGGCACATCCAACTGTGCTTGACTACTTTGTCCTTCCTCTGGATTCTCATCCAGCTTTATTTCTCTCCCACTGGCCTCTTACAGAAGAAACTCCTTCTCAAGAAAAATGGCCGTCCGAGCAACAAATACCTTGTTCTCCTTCTCAAGATGCATTTCTCAGATCTGCTCTCCAGTTTCCTAGAGGCGAGCTTTTTGACATAAGCCTCGCAACCCCAGATCTTAATAAATGTCAAGCTCGGCTGTTTCCCATACCATAATTCATATGGAGTCTTTGAAACTGCCTTGGATGGCACTCGGTTTAGTACCTTTGCAGCTGTTTCCAGTGCAAATCCCCAAAAGGAGTAAGGTAGAGTAGCCTGACTCATCATAGAACGAACCATATCCAGTAAGGTTCTGTTCCTCCTCTCGGACACACCATTCCATTGCGGTGTTCCTGGTGGAGTGAGCTATGAGATAATCCCACACTCCTTTAGATAGTCAGTGAATTCTCGACTTAGGTATTCTCCACCTCGATCTGAGTGAAGTGCCTTGATATTTCGGCCTAGCTGATTCTGTACTTCATTTTTTAACTCTTTGAACATGTCAAAAGATTCACTCTTATGTCTCATTAGATAGACATACCCATATCTACTGAAATCATCAGTAAAGGTAATGAAGTATGAATAGCCACCTCTGGCATGTTCACTAAATGGCCCACACACATCACTGTGTATAAGGTCAAGTAAACCTGAAGCCCTTTGACCTTTGTTAGGAAAAGGAGCCTTGGTCATTTTGCCCAATAAACAAGCTTTGCATGTATCAATCTCCTCATAGGAGAATGATCCTAGCAGTCCATGATCATGCAACCGCTTAATGCGTTTCTTGTTAATATGGCCTAAACGACTATGCCATAGCAAGGTGCTGTCATCAGCATACTTGGCTTTCTTATTATCAATATTTTGTATAGAACATTCCATGTCCAACATGAATAACCCATTGTTAATTGATCCAGTAGCATAAACAATATTATCATAAGAAAGAACACACTTTGAAATATTGCATTCAAAGGAAAATCCTTTCCTGACAAGAGCAGGAATAGAGATAATATTTTTCGTAATACTCGGAACAAAATAACAATTATCCAGTTCTAATACAAGTCCAGATGGTAATGACATGTAATAAACCCCTACAGCAACAGCAGCAACCCGTGCCCCGTTTCCAACTCGTAGGTCCACCTCATGCTGTCCCACCTGTCTTCTTCTCTTGAGTTCCTGTACATTTGAACAAATGTGAACTCCACATGCAGTGTCCAACACCCATGAAATAGAAGAAGAAAACATGACCTCAGTCACAAAAATACCTGAGCCAGAAGCGAAACTTCCCTTCTTGTCTCCTTGGAGCGCCTTACAGTCCTTTTTCCAGTGACCCAGCTGGCCACAGTGGAAACATCTGTATTCCTTCGACCGCTTAACCTTCTGTTTCAGAGCCTTGTTGTAGTTCTTGACAGGGGCTTTGCCCTTCTTCCCCTTCTTCTTGTTCCTGGAAGGGAACATCAAGACAGAGGTTGAAGGCTTGCCCTTTAGAGTTTCCTCTGTAGTCAAGAGCATATTCAGCAACTCTGCCGGAGTACAGTCGATCTTGTTCATATTAAAATTAATAATGAACGGATCGAAGGAGGCCGAGAGAGACTGCAGAATAATGTCTACAGCAACCTCCTAATTGATGGTATGCCCCAGTTTCTCTAGAGCCTCTTTGTGCCCAATCATCTTGAGCACATGAGCTCCCACTGGACTCCCTTCAGCCAGTTTGCTCTGAAAGAAAAGCTTGGTCAAATTATAGCGTTCAGTCTTCGCCTGTGCAGCATACAGCATCTTGAGGTTTGCTATCATTTCTATAGCAGACATATCCTTGAAGGTCCCCACAAGGGGGCGAAACCCTAAATCATAGGCGCATATGGGAATGAAAGTAGCGGAAAGGGGGTTTCTAGATCTTGCATGCTGTATGATTAACAAAAATGACCCAATTGCATATAGAGAAGGATCATACCATAGCCATTTCTAGATGGCGCCTTGGAAGCAAAGACCGAACTGGATCTTCTCCAGAGGTGACGCACACAATTGATGTCGCCTACTCCTCCTTGCGATCCTTGTGCTAGCAAGGCCCAAAGATGTCCTTGTCGAGTGGAAGGGAAGAGATGTCTTGGCTTGGCGATTCTTTTTCTTCCTCCTCGTCAAACTCTTCACCACCCGTATGTTCTCTCGTCAAGAGCAAGAGACAAAGCGACAAACGAAGAGAGGAGAGGCGTGAACGTGAGATGTGGTCACGTAAGAGAAGTGCTATCTAAAAATAGCATGCCACTTCTCTTCATGCGATCATGGGTTTACCCATTCGCAAAACCACTTCACTTTTGAACCATGCGCTCATTCATGAGCCGGTTCACTTGAATTTGGTTCAATAACCAAATAAACCAAGCCATAAGTCCAGATCACATTAAAACCCTAAGGTACTTGATCTGACCGTTCATCTCCTGATGCTCCTGATCTCACCGATCCAGCATCCATTCTCTCAATCGAAGCTTACCGATCTTAAGCCCTAATCAATCAAACATGATTAGACTAGATCTCACTTACAATCAGAGATTAAATCCCTTTAAACTGAACCTGAACAATTCAGTCCACACGATCTGACTCAAGTAAGCCATATCATCAAATTATGCGACCCTGAGGGTTTCCTTTAAATGTCGGTAACGATAACTCACGTTATCACGATCAGTGAGGGGTATCTAGCAACACATCACTGTCTCCCGATATAAAGAAAAGAGTCTTCCAAGACTACACCCAAAAATAGCACAAGTGTGAATCAACTTCACTAGGCATGCATATTTCCTTTGCCACTGGATGTTCTTATTGGACAAGCGTGTCAAGCTTGTAACTCCAATATGATGAGCATGATTAGATCAGATGAACATAGTCACCTGGGTATGGCCATACACTATTCTCAATCATCTCATCCAGGGGTGAAGAGTCCCCTTCAAGGGGGAGCGCAAGGGGGTGAAACCCTATGGATGGCGCATCTTTGATTTTTAAGCGGAAGCAAGGGTTTCAAGGGATCGGCTGCATGATATATGATCAACTAACATAAAGCTTGATAAAATCTACAAAGGATCATACCAATGCCATAGTTTCGATGGCGCCTTGGAAGCAAAGGCGCAAGTGCTCCTTCTCCAAAGAGGACGCACACAAGAGGATGAAGATGGCTACTTCTTGGTGTTCTTTGTGCTAGCAAAGACCTCCAAGGTGTGCTTGTCGCATGAAGGTGATGAGAAAAACTTGGCCGAGCCTCCCTCCTCTTCCTCGGCGTCAACCCTCTCCCATACCAAGTGGAGATGCGATTAGACCAAAAGGAGAAGCGTTAGGCGTTTCTCTTAGGAGATGGCGTTACATGACTTCCAATTATGGAAAGTCATGAAGCCATGCGCTCCCACTCCAAGCAAACCGCCCAAAACGCCTTATGGAACGAACCATGCGTTCACCCTTGTGAACCGGTTCAATCCAAATTGGTCCAAACCAATTTGGTTCAAAGACCACATGAAACCAGCCCAAGCCATGGTCTAGATCTCTCTGAACCAAAATGGTTCAAGATCTAACCGTTGATCTCTTGACGCTTCTGATCTCACCGATCTAGCATCACTACTCTCGATCGAAGCTTACCGATCTCAAGCCCTAATCAATCACACATGATCAGACCAGATCTCACTTACAATCAGAGTTTAAATCCCTTTAAACTGAACCGAAACAATTCAGTCCACACGATCAGACTTAAGTAAGCCATATCATCAAATTGTGCGACCCTAAGGGTTTCCTTTAGATGTCGGTAACGATAACTAACGTTATCACGATCAGTGAGGGGTATCTAGCAACACATCACTGTCTCCCGATATAAAGGAAAGAGTCTTCCAAGACTACACCCAAACCACAGCACAAGGGTGAATGCACTTCACTAGGCATACATGTTTCCTTTGCCACTGGATGTTCTTATTGGACAAGCGTGTCAAGCCTGTAGCTCCAATATGATGAGCATGATTAGATCAGATGAACATAGTCACCTGGGTATGGCCATACACTTTCTCAATCATCTCATGGGGGGGCCCTTTTTAGAACATCACACTCCTTAAACAAGGAAACGGCAATCCTTTATCTATCACGAGTGCCCTAACCTAACTCAAGCTCACCATCCAAGATAGTCAATAATCATTATGTTTCAAATGATATCAAACTACCTCAAAACAATGACAATCATCATTTAGAAACACAAGTGATCTCAAGTCAGAGGACATGTGCCACTTGATGCAAACAAGGATTATTCACATTGTGACAAGCAATTGAATATCCTACTAGGGTCTGTCCAGTACATCCAATGTACCCATGAGTCTACATCTTATTCCATGCTCGAAGCATCCTATAAGATTAGAATACATATTAGTCTCAATCATATCAAGGCTGTCTCATGTTCACCAAGATATCTCGACTAAGGACTTTATAGCATGTCAGCCCAGCTGAACAGCTTTGAGACATTATTCAGAAGTACACTAATTGCAGCAGAGAAGGTAACAACCTGAATAATAACCATGCCTTTATAAACACAAGAGTTTATTACATGATACTGATACAATCCCAAGGCCTCAAACATTAGCCTTAAGGGCATACCCCAACAATCTCCCACTTGCACTTAATCTAATGGTTGAGAAATCTCAAACCCATATTATTACAGTGCTTCTCATGCTTCTGCTGCGCCAGAGGCTTGGTAAGCGGGTCAGCTAGATTGTCATCTGTATGAACCTTGCATATTTTGATCTCGCCACGATCAATGATCTCCCGGATCAAGTGAAACCGTCTCTGTATGTGCTTGGACTTCTGGTGCGACCGTGGTTCCTTTGCTTGTGCGATTGCTCCAGTGTTATCACAGAAGATAACCAAAGGATCTGCACTCGAAGGAACGACACCAAGTTCTCTCACGAACTTACGAATCCACTCTGCCTCCTTGGATGCTTCCGAGGCTGCAACATACTCGACTTCTGTTGTGGAATCAGCAACAGTTGACTGTTTGAAACTCTTCCACACCACTGCTCCACCATTCAAGCTAAAAACATAGCCTGATTGCGATCGGAAATCATCTTGGTCCGACTGGAACGAAGCGTCAGTATATCCTTCTATACTGAGTTCTTCCTGACCACCATATATCAAGAACATATCTTTGGTCCTCCGCAGATATTTTAAGATGTTCTTGACTGCAATCCAGTGTGCCTGTCCTGGATTACTTTGGAAACGACTGGTTACGCTTAACCCGTAAGCGACGTCTGGGCGAGTACACAACATCGCATACATAATGGACCCGATAGCCGAAGCATAAGGCGTATTGTCCATTTCATCTTTTTCAGTCTGTGTTTGTGGACACTGACTCTTCGAAAGATTCAGACCATGTCTGACTGGAAGATATCCTCTTTTAGAATTCTCTAAATGAAATCTCTCCAGGACTTTATCGATGTAAGTACTCTGGCACAGCCCGAGAAGCCTCTTAGATCTATCCCTGTAGATCTTCACACCTAATACATAGGCTGCTTCTCCTAAATCTTTCATCTGGAAACATTTCCTTAGCCATGCCTTAACCGCATGCATTTCAGGAATATCATTTCCAATGATCAAGATGTCATCGACGTAGAGGACTAGGAATGTAATCACGCTCCCACTAAACCTCTTATATACACACGGGTCATCCTCGTTCTTGATGAAACCAAACTCAGAGATTGATTCATCAAAACGAATATTCCAGCTCCTAGATGCTTGCTTAAGTCCATAAATGGACTTCTTTAACTTGCATATTTTATGACGATCTGATGGATTAGTGAAACCTTCAGGTTGTGTCATATACACATCCTCATTAAGATTTCCATTAAGGAAAGCTGTCTTCACATCCATCTGCCAGATCTCATAATCGTAATATGCAGCTATCGCGAAAAGAATCCGAATAGACTTAAACATGGCTACAGGAGAGAAAGTTTCATCATAATCTATCCCGTAGATTTGTTTGAAACCTTTCGCAACTAGCCTGCCTTTATAGGTAACTATGTTACCATCCATGTCAATCTTCTTCTTGAAGATCCATTTACAGCCTATAGGGATTACTCCCGGAGGCAGATCAACCAAATCCCAGACTTGGTTATCTGACATGGAGTCCATCTCGGCTCGCATAGCTTCAAGCCATCTAGCTGACTCCGGTCCACTGACCGCATCCGCATATGTGAGGGGTTCATCATTATCAATGATGTAGACTCCGTCATAGCGCTCAGGCTGTCGACGGATCCTTCCCGATCTACGCGGTTCCCGTGATATCTGAGCCTCAGGTTGTTCAGTAACCTGTTCTACCGGCTCAGGCACATCCAACTGTGCTTGACTACTTTGTCCTTCCTCTGGATTCTCATCCAGCTTTATTTCTCTCCCACTGGCCTCTTGCAGAAGAAACTCCTTCTCAAGAAATATTGCCGTCCGAGCAACAAATACTTTGTTCTCTTTGGGATCGAAGAAATAATAACCCTTAGTTTCCTTAGGGTAACCGACAAAGATACATTTGTCAGATCTGCTCTCCAGTTTCCCAGAGGCGAGCTTTTTGACATAAGCCTCGCAACCCCAGATCCTGATAAATGTCAAGCTCGGCTGTTTCCCATACCATAACTCGTATGGAGTCTTAGAAACTGCCTTGGATGGCACTCGGTTTAGTACCTTTGCAGCTGTTTCCAGTGCAAATCCCCAAAAGGAGTATGGAAGAGTAGCCTGACTCATCATAGAACGAACCATATCATGTAACGTTCTATTTCTCCTCTCGGACACACCATTTCATTGCGGTGTTCCTGGCGGAGTGAGCTGTGAGATAATCCCACACTCCTTCAGATAGTCAGTAAACGTATGACTCAAGTATTCTCCACCTCGATCAGAACGAAGTGCCTTGATATTTCGGCCTAGCTGATTCTGTACTTCATTCTTGAACTCTTTGAACTTGTCAAAAGATTCACTCTTATGTCTCATTAGATAGACATAACCATATCTACTGAAATCATCAGTAAATGTAATGAAGTACTGATAGCCACCTCTGGCATGTTTACTAAATGGCCCACACACGTCACTGTGTATAAGGTCAAGTAGACCTGAAGCCCTTTGACCTTTGTGAGGAAAAGGTGACTTCGTCATTTTACCCATCAAACAAGCTTTGCATGTATCAATCTCCTCATAGGAGAATGATCCCAGCAGTCCATGATCATGCAACCGCTTAATGCGCTTCTTGTTAATATGGCCTAAACGACTATGCCATAACAAGGTGCTGTCATCAGCATACTTGGCTTTCTTATTATCAATGTTTTGTATAGAATATTCCATGTCCAACATGAATAATGAAGGGACCCCTTTCAGAAGGGGGCGAAACCCAGCATGGCGCATATAAGGGAATATAGCAGCGGAAGGGGGGTTTCAAGAGTCGCAAAGCATGTATAAGATGATCAACTTTGAAAGCTTAAATAAATAGGATGTGATTCATACCATGGCCATCGATTGGATGGCGCCTTGGAAGCAAAGACCAAAGAAGATCTTCTCCAAATCGTCACACACAAGATGAAGATGCGCTTCTTCTTGTCGTCCCTTGTGCTAGCAAGGATCGTCCAAGTATCCTTGATCGAATGGATAGGGAAGGAGAGATGATTACTTGGCGATGCTTTTCTCCTCTTCTCGTCAAGCCCTTGTCCTCACGAGAGTGCAAGCCTCGAATGCTTGAGCGGCGACAAAAGCGTGAGGAAGTGAAAAACAAGAGGCGTGGTCACGTAAGTGATCATGCTTTCTAAAAATAGAAAGTCACACTTCCACTTGCGATCATGGGTTTACCCCAATCGCAAACTTCTCTTAAATTGAACCATGCGCTCACCTTAACGAGCTAGTTCAATTCGGTTTGGTCCAAGACCAATTAACCCAAGCATTATGGTCTAGATCTCAAATAAACCCTAAGGCTCCAGATCTAACCGTTCATCTCCTGATGCTCCTGATCTCACCGATCGAGCATCCATTCTCTCGATCGAAGCTTACCGATCTCAAGCCCTAATCAATCAAACATGATCAGACCAGATCTCACTTACAATCAGAGATTAAATCCCTTTAAACTGAACCCAAACAATTCAGTCCACACGATCTGACTTAAGTAAGCCATATCATCAAATTGTGTGACCCTGAGGGTTTCCTCTAAATGTCGGTAACGATAATTCTCATTATCACGATCAGTGAGGGGTATCTAGCAACACATCACTGTCTCCCGATATAAAGGAAAGAGTCTTCCAAGACTACACCCAAAATACAGCACAAGTGTGAATCCAATTCACAAGGCATGCAAATTTCCTTTGCCACTGGATGTTCTTATTGGACAAGCCTGTCAAGCTTGTAACTCCAATATGATGAGCATGATTAGATCAGATGAACACAGTCATCTGGGTATGGCCATACACTCTCTCAATCATCTCATCCAGGGGGCCCCTTTAGAACATCACACTCCTTAAACGAGGAGACGGCAATCCTATGTCTATCACTAGTGCCCTAACCTGATTCAAGCTCACCATCCAAGATAGTCTATAATCATTATGTTTCAAATGATATTGAACTATCTCAAAACAATGACAATCATCATTTAGAAAATGAAGAAACCCCTTAAAATGGGGGGCAAAAACCCTAGTCATGGCGCTAATGAAAAATATGCTTGCGGAAGCAAGGGTTTAAGATCATTTGCATGCCATATGTTCAACTATAACCGATTGAATAGATTGAGAGGGAAATTCATACCAACGCCATATGCTTGGAAGTCAGCTTGGATGAAGAGAACAAATTAGATCTCCTCCACAAGTTCACACACAAGATGAAGATGCTTACTCCTTGCGGTCCCTTGTGCTAGCAAGACACCCAAGCTTTTCTTTTGTCGAATGGAAAGGGGGTGATGAGATGATTCCCTCTTGGCCGAGAGCTCCTCTTGCCAAAGCTTCTCTCTTTTTTTTTTTTCGATCGCCCAACCAAAGAGCTAGGCGTTGAAGCAAAGAGCAAAACGCATATGCGTTTTTTTTGGCGTTGGAGCAAAAACCGGTTTGATTACTTACCATAAATGGAAGACAATCAAGCCATGCGTTTAAGCCAACCCTAAAACGCCTATTGACATTGAACCAAGCGTTCACCTTTGTGAACCGGTTCAATCCAATAACGTCAAATCGACTTTGGTTCTTCAAACCAAACCGAAATAGCTCAAGCCACTTGGTCTAGACCAAATCGAACCCCAAGGCTCATGATCTTGTTGGGGTATGCCCTTAAGGCTAATGTTTGAGGCCTGTGGGAATGTATCTGTATCATGTAATAAACTGTTATGTTTATAAAGGCATGGTTATTATTCGGTTGTTTACATTGTCTGCTGCAATATATGTTCTTCTGAATAATGTCTCAAAGCTGTTCAGCTGGGCTGACATGCTATTATGTCCTTAGTCGATGTATCTTGGTGAACATGAGACAGCCTTGATATGGTTAAGACTAATATGTGTTCTAATCTTATAGGATGCTTCGAGCATGGAATAAGATGTAGACTCATGGGTACATTGGATGTACTGGACAGACCCTACTAGGATGTTCAATTGTTTGTCACAATGTGAATGTTCCTTGATTAAGACAAGTGGCACATTTCCTCTGACTTGAGATCACTTGTGTTTTCTAAATGATGATTGTCATTGTTTTGAGATGGTTCAATATCATTTGAAACATAATGATTATAGACTATCTTGGATGGTGAGCTTGAGTCAGGTTAGAGCACTAGTGATAGACATAGGATTGCCGTCTCCTTGTTGAAGGAGTGTGATGTTCTAAAGGGGCCCCCTGGATGAGATGATTGAGAAAGTGTATGGCCATACCCAGGTGACAGTGTTCATCTGTTCTAATCATGCTCATCATATTGGAGTTACGAGCTTGACAGGCTTGTCCAATAAGAACATCCAGTGGTAAAGGAAATATGCATGCCTTGTGAATTGATTCACACTTGTGCTGTTTTTGGGTGTAGTCTTGGAAGACTCTTTCCTTGATATCGGGAGACAGTGATGTGTTGCTAGATACCCCTCACTGATCGTGATAATGTGAATTATCGTTACCGACGTTTTAAGGAAACCCTCAGGGTCGCACAATTGATGATATGGCTTACTTAAGTCAGATCGTGTGGACTGAATTGTTCAGGTTCAGTTTAAAGGGATTTAATCTCTGATTGTAAGTGAGATCTAGTCTGATCATGTTTGATTGATTAGGGCTTGAGATCGGTAAGCTTCGATCGAGAGAATGGATGCTAGATCGGTCAGATCAGGAGCATCAAAGAGATCAACGGTTAGATCTGGAACCTTAGGGTTTTAATGTGATCTAGGCCATGTCGATTGGTTTATTTGGTTATTGAACCAAAATTAAATTGAACCAAAATGGTTCAAGACTAGGCGACAAGTTCACTTAGCGTGAACATGTTGGGCGGTGAGTGGTGCTATTTTTAGCAACCATGACTCTCACGTTCGAATAGAGAGGGTTCTCTATTCTCGCCTCTTGAACGCATATTCCTCTCGTTCTTTTTGGGTGACGGCGCCTTGGAGCTTGAGGAGAATTCGGCAAAGAGAAAAGATCTCCTTCCCTTTCCATTTCGATCAAAGACTTCTTTGGATCTTGCTAGCACAAGAATCGCAAAGAGGAGTAGGCGACATCAACTGTGTGCGTCACCTCTGGAGAAGATCTGCTTTGATATTTGCTTCCTAGACGCCATCTTGAAATGGCTATGGTATGAGTTTTATCTCTTCTATGCAATCGAATTTTTATGGTTGATCATATCACATGAAGCCGATCCATGAAACCCTAATCCGCTGCCTAAATGTTTATAATGCGCCATGCTGGGTTTCGCCCCCCTCTAGAAAGGGGTTCTTTTCAGATCTAACCATTCATCTCCTGATGCCCCTGATCTCTTCGATCTAGCATCATCTCTCTCGATCGAAGCTTACCGATCTCAAGTCCTAATCAATCAAACATGATCAGACCAGATCTCACTTACAATCAGAGATTAAATCCCTCTAATTTGAACTCAAAGAATTCAGTCCATACGATCTGACTCAAGTAAGCCATATCACCAAATTGTGCGACCCTGAGGGTTTCCTCTAAATGTCGGTAACGATAACTTACGTTATCACGATCAGTGAGGGGTATCTAGCAACACATCACTGTCTCCCGATATAAAGGAAAGAGTCTTCCAAGACTACTCCCAAACCATAGCACAAGTGTGAATCAAACTCACAAGGCATACATGTATCCTTTGCCACTGGACGTTCTTATTGGACAAGCATGTCAAGCCTGCAACTCCAATACGATGAGCATGATTAGATCAGATGAACATAGTCATCTGGGTATGGCCATACACTATCTCAATCATCTCATATAGGGGGGGCCCCTTAGAACATCACACTCCTTGAACAAGGAGACGGCAATCCTTTATCTATCACAAGTGCCCTAACCTGACTCAAGCTCACCATCCAAGATAGTCTATAATCATTATGTTTCAAATGATATTGAACTACCTCAAGACAATGACAATCATCATTTAGAAACACAAGTGATCTCAAGTCAGAGGACATGTGCCACTTGCTGCTTACAGGGATCATTCACATCGTGACAAGCAATGGAATATCCCAGTAGGGTCTGTCCAGTACATCCAATGTACCCATGAGTCTACATCTTATTCCATGCTCGAAGCATCCTATAAGATTAGCACTCATATTAGTCTCAATCATATCAAGGCTGTCTCAGTTCACCAAGATATCTCGACTAAGGACTTATAGCCTGTCAGCCTAGCTGAACAGCTTTGAGACATTATTCAGAAGTACACTTATTACAGCAGACAAGGTAACAATCTGAATAACAACCATGCCTTTATAAACACAAGAGTTTATTACATGATACTTTTACAATCCCAAAGGCCTCAAACATTAGCCTTAAGGGCATACCCCAACAATCTCCCACTTGCACTTAATCTAATGGTTGAGAAATCTCAAACCCATATTATTACAGTGCTTCTCATGCTTCTGCTGCGCCAGAGGCTTGGTAAGTGGGTCTGCCAGATTGTCATCTGTATGAACCTTGCATATTTTGATCTCGCCTCGATCAATGATCTCCCGGATCAAGTGAAACCGTCTCTGTATGTGCTTGGACTTCTGGTGCGACCGTGGTTCCTTTGCTTGTGCGATTGCTCCAGTGTTATCACAGAAGATAACCAAAGGATCTGCACTCGAAGGAACGACACCAAGTTCTCTCACGAACTTACGAATCCACACTGCCTCCTTGGATGCTTCCGAGGCTGCAACATACTCGGCTTCTGTTGTGGAATCAGCAACAGTTGACTGTTTGAAACTCTTCCACACCACTGCTCCACCATTCAAGCTAAAAACATAGCCTGATTGCGATCGGAAATCATCCTGGTCCGACTGGAACGAAGCGTCAGTATATCCCTCTATACTGAGTTCTTCCTGACCACCATATATCAAGAACATATCTTTGGTCCTCCGCAGATATTTTAAAATGTTCTTGACCGCAATCCAGTGCGCCAAACCTGGATTACTTTGGAATCGACTGGTCACGCTTAACCCGTAAGCGACGTCTGGGCGAGTACACAACATCGCATACATGATGGACCCAATAGCCGAAGCATAAGGCGTATTGTCCATTTCATCTTTCTCAGTCTGTGTTTGTGGACACTGACTCTTCGAAAGATTCAGACCATGTCTGACTGGAAGATATCCACGTTTAGAATTCTCTAAATGGAATCTCTCCAGGACCTTATCGATGTAAGTACTCTGGCACAACCCGAGAAGCCTCTTAGATCTATCCCTGTAGATCTTCACACCTAACACATAGGCTGCTTCTCCTAGATCTTTCATCTGGAAACATTTTCCTAACCATGCTTTAACAGCATGAAGTTCAGGAATATCATTTCCAATGATCAAGATATCATCGACGTAGAGGATTAGGAATGTAATTACGCTCCCACTAAACCTCTTATATACACACGGGTCATCCTCGTTCTTGATGAAACCAAACTCAGAGATTGATTCATCAAAACGAATATTCCAGCTCCTAGATGCTTGTTTCAGTCCATAAATGGACTTCTTTAACTTGCATATTTTATGCCGATCTGCTGGATTAGTGAAACCCTCAGGTTGTGTCATAAACACATCCTCATCCAGATTTCCATTAAGGAAAGCTGTCTTCACATCCATCTGCCAGATCTCATAATCATAATATGCAGCTATCGCGAAAAGAATCCGAATAGACTTAAACATGGCTACAGGTGAGAAAGTTTCATCATAATCTATCCCGTAGATTTGTTTGAAACCTTTCGCAACTAGCCTGCCTTTATAGGTAACCACGTTACCATCCATGTCAATCTTCTTCTTGAAGATCCATTTACAGCCTATAGGGATTACTCCCGGAGGCGGATCAACCAAATCCCAGACTTGGTTATCTGACATGGAGTCCATTTCGGCTCGCATAGCTTCAAGCCATCTAGCTGACTCCGGTCCACTGACCGCATCCGCATAAGTGAGGGGTTCATCATTATCAATGATGTAGACTCCGTCATAGCGCTCAGGCTGTCGACGGATCCTTCCCGATCTTCGCGGTTCCCGTGATATTTGAGCCTCAGGTTGTTCAATAACCTGATCTACCGGCTCAGGCTCATCCATCTGTGCTTGACTACTTTGTCCTTCTTCTGGAATCTCATCCAGCTTTATTTCTCTCCCACTGGCCTCTTGCAGAAGAAATTCCTTCTCAAGAAATATGGCCGTCCGAGCAACAAATACCTTGTTCTCCTTGGGATCGAAGAAATAATAACCCTTAGTTTCCTTAGGGTAACCGACAAAGATGCATTTGTCAGATCTGCTCTCTAGTTTCCCAGAGGCGAGCTTTTTGACATAAGCCTCGCAACCCCAGATCCTGATAAATGTCAAGCTAGGCTGTTTCCCATACCATAATTCATATGGCGTCTTTGAAACTGCCTTGGATGGCACTCGGTTTAGTACTTTTGCAGCTGTTTCCAGTGCAAAACCCCAAAAGGAGTACGGTAGAGTAGCCTGACTCATCATAGAACGAACCATATCAAGTAACGTTCTATTTCTCCTCTCGGACACACCATTCCACTGCGGTGTTCCTGGCGGAGTGAGCTGTGAGATAATCCCACACTCCTTCAGATAGTCAGTAAACGTATGACTTAGGTATTCTCCACCTCGATCAGAACGAAGTGCCTTGATATTTCGGCCTAACTGATTTTGTACTTCATTTTTGAACTCTTTGAACTTGTCAAAAGATTCACTTTTATGTCTCATTAAATAGACATACCCATACCTACTGAAATCATCAGTAAAGGTAATGAAGTACTGATAGCCACCTCTGGCATGTTTACTAAATGGCCCACACACATCACTGTGTATAAGGTCAAGTAAACCTGAAGCCCTTTGACCTTTATGAGGAAAAGGTGACTTCGTCATTTTACCCATCAAACAAGCTTTGCATGTATCAATCTCCTCACAGGAGAATGATCCCAGCAGTCCATGATCATGCAACCGCTTAATGCGTTTCTTGTTAATATGGCCTAAACGACTATGCCATAGCAAGGTGCTGTGATCAGCATACTTGGCTTTCTTGTTATCAATGTTTTGTATAGAATGTTCCTTGTCCAACATGAATAACCCATTGTTAATTGAACCAGTCGCACACACAATATTATCATAAGTTAAAACACACTTTGAAATCTTGCATTCAAAGGCAAATCCTTTCCTGACAAGAGTAGGAATAGAGATAATATTCTTGGTAATACTGGGTACAAAATAACAATTGTTTAATTCCAATACAATGCCAGATGGTAAAGAAATGAAATAGTCTCCTACAGCAACAGCAGCAACCCGTGCCCCGTTTCCAACTCGTAGGTCTACCTCATGCTGTCCCACCTGCCTTCTTCTCTTGAGTTCCTGCACATTTGAACAAATGTGAACTCCACATGCAGTGTCCAACACCCATGATATAGAAGAAGATGAAACCATGACTTCCGTCACGTATATACCTGAGCCAGAAGCAATGCTTCCCCTCTTATCTCCTTGGAGCGCTTTGCAGTCCTTTTTCCAGTGACCCAGCTGGCCACAGTGGAAACACCTGTTATCCTTCGACCGCTTCACCTTCTGTTTCAGAGCCTTGCTGTAATTCTTGACAGGGGCCCTGCCCTTCTTCCCCTTCTTCTTGTTCCTAGAAGGAACCATCAAGACAGAGGTTGAAGGCTTACCCTTCAGAGTTTCCTCAGTAGTCAAGAGCATATTCAGCAGCTCTGCCGGCGTACAATCGATTTTGTTCATATTAAAGTTAATGATGAACGCATCGAAAGAAGGCGGGAGAGACTGCAGAATAATATCTACAGCAAGCTCCTGGTTGATGGTATGCCCCAGTTTCTCTAGAGCCTCCTTGTGCCCAATCATCTTGAGCACGTGAGCTCCCACTGGGCTCCCTTCAGCCAGTTTGCTCTGAAAGAAGAGCTTCGTCAGATTATAGCGCTCAGTCCTCGCCTGTGCAGCATACAGCATCTTGAGGTTCGCTATAATCTCTATAGCCGACATATCCTCATGCTGACGCTGCAGCGGTGGCGTCATAGACGCTAGCATCAGGCAAGCGACATCAATGCTATCATTGACGTGCTTTTCGTAGGCATCCCGAACCGCCCTTGCGGCGTTCGGAGCGGGCTGCGGCGGTATCGCCGTCTCGAGGACATACAGTTTCCTCTCTGCCTTAAGAACGATCTTAAGGTGTCCAAACCAGTCAGAGAAGTTCGGCCCAGCAAACTTCTCCCTTTCCAGTAGGGATCGCACGTTGAAGCTCATGGTGTTCGTTGCTGCAGGAATCTACAACAAGCAAGAACAGCAAGGTTAGTATCAATGTTCAGAATCAATCCAGGACTTAAGAAAGATTCTTTTCTCACTATTTTGTCTGACTGAAAAATCCAGTAAACAGTCCGAAAGAGTAACACTCTTTTAGTGAGATGGGATCCAGATTTCATACTTGGTCTCCACGTCCCGCTCAGGCGAGATAAGATGCACAGAGATGACAAGCACTAATTTCTGGTAGGCTGTCCCAGCCAATCGCCAACCCGTGCGATTCCCCTTCATCTGGGCAATCCAGCAGACTGTGCCAACTGAGTTGGTACAACACAGTCTCTGATCCCACAGATGGCTGCCTCCATGTGCTACCATATGCTCCACATATGTAGACTACATGGTCAAGCTGACCTGACCTACTCCCTGGACCACCACGTGCTATGCTGAGCAACGAGAAGGGATAAATCCCTGCTCTGTAACACGCAGGTGTAATCCAGCACCGTCTGAAGATAGATGGACGTGCCCACTGAGTGGGTTCAACACGGCTCCAACGATAGTCAGAACGGTGAGGTTTCGCGTCAGAAGGCTTACGAGCTTGATATATTAGCGTTGGATTTTAACGGTCTTTTTATCTTCTTACTATCAGGCATATTCTATGGCTATAGCAGAAGATAAACATAAACATGCAATTCTAATTATTTAAATAATAAATAGAAAGCATGATCTTATGTGGTAAAAAGCCCATGAACCCTAGTAAGACCTTAATTTTACTTAAGTCTTCACTTGAGCTCCATTGCATCTCATCTGGTCCAACCCAGTGCCCTAGCGCCAAGAGCACCTCAGGTGCACCACCAGGTGAATGCCCCTCTTGGATGTGTGCCTTTGTGCTCTTGTCTAATCAAACACAATTTGATCTATCTAGACAAGCTTTGACTCGCAGGTCAATTATACAATAAATTAATGAAAAAGTGATTCGCAGATCACAATAATATTAACTTATAATTTACCAGGCACGCAGGCCCCAGCATAGCACACATTAGGGCAACCCACATAAGATTAAATAAACAAGCATAGGCATCAATCAACATGTGATCCATTCATGAAATTAAAATTTTGAAAAAACCCATGGCATCAATTTTAATTTCCTTATGAGCCCTATAACCTTACAATGGTCCATTGATGGGGATCCACTCATCCATCTAGTTAGATCCTTTCCCCTTGCATGCACCGAGTCCTAACTGACCCGAGTTGACCTAATGGTCAACCATGCATGCGCCAAGGGCTGAACCACCATCATGAGTTTTGGCAAGCGGGTGTGACCCCGGGCCTAACTCAAGTGTGTTCAGAAGTTGTCTCAACCAGACCTCGCTACACGCCTTGGATGCAGTCGACCTATAGCCACCTCGTGCTTGCGCACAGGTGCTATCTAGTCAACCCATCTAGGCTGTCAGATGGTCTGATCAGACTAGTTGGATCTAACCTAGAAGATGCTTTCAACCCCATCAACCCATCTAAGGATTTATGGTAGGGGCACCTTAGATCTAATCAGCCGCGCAAGATGTAAGTTTTATAAAACATATAGATCAAGCGCAAACAATCAAACAACATGCTTCATTTATGTTGATAACCCTTAGATCTAAGGGGGTCCCCTTCAAGGGGGAGCGCAAACTTTAGGGGGTCCCCTTCAAGGGGGAGCGCAAACTTTAGGTAACCAAAATACAAGCGCAAAGTTCATGTAACCAAATCATCAAGTAAGCGCAAAATCATCAAGTAAGCGCAACATGTATGGATCACATCAGCAAACATAATAGCATGCATAGAGCCACGCTCTGATACCAATTGAAGAAACCCCTTAAAATGGGGGGCAAAAACCCTAGTCATGGCGCTAATGAAAAATATGCTAGCGGAAGCAAGGGTTTAAGATCATTTGCATGCCATATGTTCAACTATAACCGATTGAATAGATTGAGAGGGAAATTCATACCAACGCCATATGCTTGGAAGTCGGCTTGGATGAAGAGAACAAATTAGATCTCCTCCACAAGTTCACACACAAGATGAAGATGCTTACTCCTTGCGGTCCCTTGTGCTAGCAAGACACCCAAGCTTTTCTTTTGTCGAATGGAAAGGGGGTGATGAGATGATTCCCTCTTGGCCGAGAGCTCCTCTTGCCAAAGCTTCTCTCTTTTTTTTTTCGATCGCCCAACCAAAGAGCTAGGCGTTGAAGCAAACAGCAAAACGCATATGCGTTTTTTTTGGCGTTGGAGCAAAAACCGGTTTGATTACTTACCATAAATGGAAGACAATCAAGCCATGCGTTTAAGCCAACCCTAAAACGCCTATTGACATTGAACCAAGCGTTCACCTTTGTGAACCGGTTCAATCCAATAACGTCAAATCGACTTTGGTTCTTCAAACCAAACCGAAATAGCTCAAGCCACTTGGTCTAGACCAAATCGAACCCCAAGGCTCATGATCTAACCATTCATCTCCTGATGCCCCTGATCTCTTCGATCTAGCATCATCTCTCTCGATCGAAGCTTACCGATCTCAAGTCCTAATCAATCAAACATGATCAGACCAGATCTCACTTACAATCAGAGATTAAATCCCTCTAATCTGAACTCAAAGAATTCAGTCCATACGATCTGACTCAAGTAAGCCATATCACCAAATTGTGCGACCCTGAGGGTTTCCTCTAAATGTCGGTAACGATAACTTACGTTATCACGATCAGTGAGGGGTATCTAGCAACACATCACTGTCTCCCGATATAAAGGAAAGAGTCTTCCAAGACTACTCCCAAACCATAGCACAAGTGTGAATCAAACTCACAAGGCATACATGTATCCTTTGCCACTGGACGTTCTTATTGGACAAGCATGTCAAGCCTGCAACTCCAATACGATGAGCATGATTAGATCAGATGAACATAGTCATCTGGGTATGGCCATACTATCTCAATCATCTCATATAGGGGGGGCCCCTTAGAACATCACACTCCTTGAACAAGGAGACGGCAATCCTTTATCTATCACAAGTGCCCTAACCTGACTCAAGCTCACCATCCAAGATAGTCTATAATCATTATGTTTCAAATGATATTGAACTACCTCAAGACAATGACAATCATCATTTAGAAACACAAGTGATCTCAAGTCAGAGGACATGTGCCACTTGCTGCTTACAGGGATCATTCACATCGTGACAAGCAATGGAATATCCCAGTAGGGTCTGTCCAGTACATCCAATGTACCCATGAGTCTACATCTTATTCCATGCTCGAAGCATCCTATAAGATTAGCACTCATATTAGTCTCAATCATATCAAGGCTGTCTCAGTTCACCAAGATATCTCGACTAAGGACTTATAGCCTGTCAGCCTAGCTGAACAGCTTTGAGACATTATTCAGAAGTACACTTATTACAGCAGACAAGGTAACAATCTGAATAACAACCATGCCTTTATAAACACAAGAGTTTATTACATGATACTTTTACAATCCCAAAGGCCTCAAACATTAGCCTTAAGGGCATACCCCAACAGAAAACACAAGTGATCTCAAGTCAGAGGAAATGTGCCACTTGTCACGTTCAAGGAATATTCACATTGTGACAAACAATTGAACATCCTTGTAGGGTCTGTCCAGTACATCCAATGTACCTATGAGTCTACATCTTATTCCATGCTCGAAGCATCCTATAAGATCAGAACACATATTAGTCTCAAACATATCAAGGCTGTCTCATGTTCACCAAGATATCTCGACTAAGGACTTATAGCATGTCAGCCTAGCTGAACAGCTTTGAGACATTATTCAGAAGAACATATATTGCAGCAGACAATGTAGCTAACTGAATAACAACCATGCCTTTATAAACATAACAGTTTATTACATGATACAGATACATTCCCATAGGCTTCAAACATTAGCCTTAAGGGCATACCCCAACAAATAACCCATTGTTAATTGAACCAGTAGCATAGACAATATTATCAAGAGTAAGATAACACTTTGAAATCTTGCATTCAAAGGAAAACCCTTTCCTGACAAGAGCAGGAATAGAGATAATATTTTTGGTGATACTAGGTACAAAATAACAATTGTTTAATTCCAATACAATGCCAGATGGTAAAGAAATGAAATAGTCTCCTACAGCAACAGCAGCAACCCGTGCCCCGTTTCCAACGCGTAGGTCTACCTCATGCGGTCCCACCTGCCTTCTTCTCTTGAGTTCCTGTACATTTGAACAAATGTGAACTCCACATGCAGTGTCCAACACCCATGAAATAGAAGAAGATGAAACCATGACTTCCGTCACGTAAATACCTGAGCCAGAAGCGATGCTTCCCCTCTTGTCTCCTTGGAGCGCTTTACAGTCCTTTTTCCAGTGACCCAGCTGGCCACAGTGGAAACACCTGTTGTCCTTTGACCGCTTTACCTTCTGTTTCAGAGCCTTACTGTAGTTCTTGACAGGGGCTTTGCCCTTCTTCCCCTTCTTCTTGTTCCTGGAAGGAACCATTAAGACAGAGGTTGAAGGCTTTCCCTTCAGAGTTTCCTCAGTAGTCAAGAGCATATTCAGCAGCTCTGCCGGAGTACAATCGATTTTGTTCATATTAAAGTTAATGATGAACGCATCGAAAGAAGGCGGAAGAGACTGCAGAATAATATCTACAGCAAGCTCCTGGTTGATGGTATGCCCCAGTTTCTCCAGAGCCTCCTTGTGCCCAATCATCTTGAGCACGTGAGCTCCCACTGGGCTCCCTTCAGCCAGTTTGCTCTGAAAGAAAAGCTTTGTCAGATTATAGCGTTCTGTCCTCGCCTATGCAGCATACAGCATCTTGAGGTTCGCTATAATCTCTATAGCCGACATATCCTCATGCTGACGCTGCAGCGGTGGCGTCATAGACGCTAGCATCAGGCAAGCGACATCAATGCTATCATTGACGTGCTTTTCATAGGCATCACGAACCGCCCTTGCGGCGTTCGCAGCGGGTTGAGGCGGCACAGCCGTCTCGAGGACATACAGTTTCCTCTCTGCCTTAAGAACGATCTTAAGGTGTCCGAACCAGTCTGAGAAGTTTGGCCCAGCAAACTTCTCCCTTTCCAGTAGGGATCGCACATTGAAGCTCATGGTGTTCGTTGCTGCAGGAATCTACAACAATGCAAGAACAGCAAGGTCAGTATCAATGTATAGAATCATTCCAGGACTTAAGAAAGATTCTTTTTCTCACTATTTTATCTGGCTGAAAAATCCAGCAAAACAGCCCGAAAGAGTAGAACTCTTTTAGTGAGATGGGATCCAGATTTCATACTTGGTCTCCGCGTCCCGCTCAGGCGAGATAAGATGCACAGAGAGTACAAGTACTAATTTCTGGTAGGCAGTCCCTGCCAATCGCCAACCTGTGCGATTCCCCTTCATCTGGGCAATCCAGCAGACTGTGCCAACTGAGTTGGTACAACACAATCTCTGACCCCACAGATGGCTGCCTCCATGTGCTACCATATGCGCCACATATGTAGCCTACATGGTCAAGCTGACCCGACCTACTCCCTGGACCACCACGTGCTATGCTGAGCAACGAGAAGCGATAAATCCCTTCTCTGTAACACGCAGGTGTAATCCAGCACCGTCTGAAGATAGATGGACGTGCCCACTGAGTGGGTACAACACGGCTCCAACGATAGTCAGAACAGTGAGGTTTCGCGTCAGAAGGCATTACGTGCTTGATATTTTAGCGTTTGGATTTTAACGGTCTTTTATCTTCTTACTATCAGGCAAATCCTATGGCTATAGCAGAAGATAAATAAATCATGCTGTTCTACTTATATAAACAATAATAGAAAGCATGGATCTTATGTGGTAAAAGCCCATAGCCTAAGTAAGACCTTAAGATACTTAAGTCTTCACTTGCTCTTCTTGGGTCTTTAGCATCTCATCTGGTCCAACCCAGGGCCCTTGCGCCAAGAGCACCTCAGGTGCGCCACCAGCTGAATGCCCCTCTGGGATGTGTGCCTTTGTGCTCTTGTCTAATCAAAATACATTTTGATCTATCTAGACAAGTTTGACTCGCAGGTCAATTATACAATGAATTAATTAAAAAGTGATTCGCAGATCATAATAATATTAATTTACAGGTTTAATTCCAGGCACGCAGGCCCCAACACAGCACACATTAAATTGGGCACCCACATAAGAATAAATAAACAAGCATAGGCATCAATCAACATGTGATCCAATTAAAAGAAAATAAAATTTTGAAAACCCCATTGGCATCAATTTTAATTTTCTTATGTGCCCTACAACCTTACAACGGTCCATTGATAGGGATCCACTCATCCATCTAGTTAGATCCATGCCCTTGCATGCACCAAGTCCTAACTGACTCGAGTTGACCCAATGGTCAACCATGCATGCGCCAAGGGCTGAACAACCTTCAAGAGTTCTGGCAAGCGGGTGTGACCCCGGGCCTAACTCAAGAGTGTTCACTGGTTGTCTCAACCAGACCTCGCTACACGCCTGTGATGCAGTCGACCTATAGCCACCTCGTGCTTGCGCACAGGTGCCATCTGGTCGACCCATCTAGGCTGTCAGATGGTCTGATCAGACTAGTTTGATCTAATCTAGGGGATGACTTCAACCCCATCAACCCGTCTAAGGGTTTACAGTAGGCGCAACTTAGATCTAATCATAGGCGCGCAAGTGAAGGTTTGATAAAACAATAACATAAACCTAGCGCCACCATCAAGTCATGCCGCAAGCATGAACAAACAACATGCGCCAACATAAGTGCATTATATCCTATTTTTCGCATGATGAAACAACTAGATCTAATCACTTGCGCAAGCATGGATCACAAGAGCAAACATAGCAATCATATTAGCATGCATAAATCCTGCTCTGATACCAATTGAAGAGTCCCCTTCAAGGGGGAGCGCAAGGGGGTGAAACCCTATGGATGGCGCATCTTTGATTTTTAAGCGGAAGCAAGGGTTTCAAGGGATCGGCTGCATGATATATGATCAACTAACATAAAGCTTGATAAAATCTACAAAGGATCATACCAATGCCATAGTTTCGATGGCGCCTTGGAAGCAAAGGCGCAAGTGCTCCTTCTCCAAAGAGGACGCACACAAGAGGATGAAGATGGCTACTTCTTGGTGTTCTTTGTGCTAGCAAAGACCTCCAAGGTGTGCTTGTCGCATGAAGGTGATGAGAAAAACTTGGCCGAGCCTCCCTCCTCTTCCTCGGCGTCAACCCTCTCCCATACCAAGTGGAGATGCGATTAGACCAAAAGGAGAAACGTTAGGCGTTTCTCTTAGGAGATGGCGTTCCATGACTTCCAATTATGGAAAGTCATGAAGCCATGCGCTCCCACTCCAAGCAAACCGCCCAAAAGGCCTTATGGATCGAACCATGCATTCACCCTTGTGAATCGGTTCAATCCAAATTGGTCCAAACCAATTTGGTTCAAAGACCACATGAAACCAGCCCAAGCCATGGTCTAGGTCTCTCTGAACCAAAATGGTTCAAGATCTAACCGTTGATCTCTTGACGCTTCTGATCTCACCGATCTAGCATCACTACTCTCGATCGAAGCTTACCGATCTCAAGCCCTAATCAATCACACATGATCAGACCAGATCTCACTTACAATCAGAGTTTAAATCCCTTTAAACTGAACCGAAACAATTCAGTCCACACGATCAGACTTAAGTAAGCCATATCATCAAATTGTGCGACCCTAAGGGTTTCCTTTAGATGTCGGTAACGATAACTAACGTTATCACGATCAGTGAGGGGTATCTAGCAACACATCACTGTCTCCCGATATAAAGGAAAGAGTCTTCCAAGACTACACCCAAACCACAGCACAAGGGTGAATGCACTTCACTAGGCATACATGTTTCCTTTGCCACTGGATGTTCTTATTGGACAAGCGTGTCAAGCCTGTAGCTCCAATATGATGAGCATGATTAGATCAGATGAACATAGTCACCTGGGTATGGCCATACACTTTCTCAATCATCTCATAGGGGGGGGCCCTTTTTAGAACATCACACTCCTTAAACAAGGAGACGGCAATCCTTTATCTATCACGAGTGCCCTAACCTGACTCAAGCTCACCATCCAAGATAGTCAATAATCATTATGTTTCAAATGATATCAAACTACTTCAAAACAATGACAATCATCATTTAGAAACACAAGTGATCTCAAGTCAGAGGACATGTGCCACTTGATGCAAACAAGGATTATTCACATTGTGACAAGCAATTGAATATCCTACTAGGGTCTGTCCAGTACATCCAATGTACCCATGAGTCTACATCTTATTCCATGCTCGAAGCATCCTATAAGATTAGAATACATATTAGTCTCAATCATATCAAGGCTGTCTCATGTTCACCAAGATATCTCGACTAAGGACTTTATAGCATGTCAGCCCAGCTGAACAGCTTTGAGACATTATTCAGAAGTACACTAATTGCAGCAGAGAAGGTAACAACCTGAATAATAACCATGCCTTTATAAACACAAGAGTTTATTACATGATACTGATACAATCCCAAGGCCTCAAACATTAGCCTTAAGGGCATACCCCAACAAGGGGGCCCCTTTAGAACATCACACTCCTTAAACAAGGAGACGGCAATCCTATGTCTATCACTAGTGCCCTAACCTGACTCAAGCTCACCATCCAAGATAGTCTATAATCATTATGTTTCAAATGATATTGAACTATCTCAAAACAATGACAATCATCATTTAGAAAACACAAGTGATCTCAAGTCAGAGGAAATGTGCCACTTGTCGCATTCAAGGATTATTCACATTGTGACAAGCAATTGAATATCCTAGTAGGGTCTGTCCAGTACATCCAATGTACCCATGAGTCAACATCTTATTCCATGCTCGAAGCATCCTATAAGATTAGAACACATATTAGTCTCAATCATATCAAGGTTGTCTCATGTTCACCAAGATACATCGACTAAGGACATTACAGCATGTCAGCCTAGCTGAACAGCTTTGAGACATTATTCAGAAGTACACTTATTACAGCAGACAAGGTAACAACCTGAATAACAACCATGCCTTTATAAACATAAGAGTTTATACATGATACTATTACAATCCCAAGGCCTCAAACATTAGCCTTAAGGGCATACCCCCAACAATCCTCATGCTGACGCTGCAGCTGTGGCGTCATAGATGCTAGCATCAGGCAAGCGACATCAATGCTATCATTGACATGCTTTTCATAGGCATCCCGAACCGCCCTTGCGGCGTTCGGAGCGGGTTGAGGCGGTATAGCCGTCTCGAGGACATACAGTTTCCTCTCAGCCTTAAGAACAATCTTAAGGTGTCTGAACCAGTCTGAGAAGTTTGGCCCAGCAAACTTCTCCCTTTCCAGTAGGGATCGCACATTGAAGCTCATGGTGTTCGTTGCTGCAGGAATCTACAACAATGCAAGAACAGCAAGGTCAGTATCAATGTTTAGAATCAATCCAGGACTTAAGAAAGATTCTTTTCTCACTATTTTATCTGACTGAAAAATCCATTAAAACAGTCCGAAAGAGTAAAACTCTTTTAGTGAGATGGGATCCAGATTTCATACTTGGTCTCCGCGTCCTGCTCAGGCGAGATAAGATGCACAGAGAGTACAAGCACTAATTTCTGGTAGGCAGTCCCTGCCAATCGCCAACCCGTGCGATTCCCCTTCATCTGGGCAATCCAACAGACTGTGCCAACTGAGTTGGTACAACACAGTCTCTGATCCCACAGATGGCTGCCTCCATATAGCTAACATATGCCCCATATGTAGCCTACATGGTCAAGCTGACCTGACCTACTCCCTGGACCACCACGTGCTATGCTGAGCAACGAGAAGCGATAAATCCCTTCCCTGTAACACGCAGGTGTAATCGCACACCGTCTGAAGATAGATGGGCGTGCCCACTGAGTGGGTACAACACGGCTCCAACGATAGTCAGAACAGTGAGGTTTCGCGTCAGAAGGCTTACGTGCTTGATATGTTATCGTTGGATTTTAATGGTCCTTTTATCTTCTTAACTATCATGCAAACCCTATGGTGATAGCAGAAGATAAATCATGCAATTCTAATTATAAAAACAATAAAAAGAAAGCATGCTGATCTTATGTGGTAAAAGCCCATTAACCCTAAGTAAGACCTTAATTTTAACTTAAGTCTTCACTTGAGCTCTTCATGGGTCTTTTGCATCTGATCTGGCCCAACCCAGGGCCCAAGCGCCCTCTGCAGCTCAGGTGCGCTCACCAGGTAAATGCGCCTATCCTAGGGTCGAACCCTAGACCTCCCACCTAGTCAAGCCCTGCTGCATGCGCCTCTGCCAAGTGTGCTCTGTGCTCATGTCTGATTAAACTTACAATTTAATCTATCTAGACATGATTGACTCGCAGGTCAATTACACTTTATAAATTAATTAAAATGTGATGCGCAGATCACAAAAATAATAATTTATAATTAATCTAGGCTCACAGGCCCCAGCACAGCACACATTAAAAGGGCAACCCACATAAGATTAAATAAACAAGCAGATGGCATCCAATCAACATGTGATCCAAACCAGAAAATAAAATTGGTTTTGAAAACCCATTGGCATCATTTTTTTTTTTTATTTTCCTTATGTGCCCTACTACCTTACAACGGTCCATTAATAGGGATCCACTCATCCGACCTAGTCAGATCCACTGCCCTTGCATGCACCAAGTCCTAACTGACTTGAGTCGACCTAATGGTCAACCATGCATGCGCAAAGGGCTGAACAACCTTCATGAGTTCTGGCAAGCGGGTGTGACCCCGGGCCTAGCTCAAGAGTGTTCATTGGTTGTCTCAACCAGACCTCGCTACACGCCTGTCTGCAGTCGACCTATAGCCACCTCGTGCTTGCGCACAGATGCCATCTGGTCGACCCATCTAGGCTGTCAGATGGTCTGATCAGACTAGTTGGATCTTACCTAGAGGATGACTTCAACCCTACTAACCCGTCTAAGGGTTTATAGCAGGCGTCACTTAGATCTAGTGAGGCGCGCAAGTGATTAAGTATTTTAAGAAAAACTACAACTATCAACATGCGCAATCATACATCATACATGCGCAAAGGAGTAAAAACATACATCATGTATTTTCACTACTTAACATGTAGATGCGCAAGATGCTTCCTACTAGATCTACTTATCAAACACAAACAAGGATTACAAATCATCAAGCAATCATATGATTCTACAAGAACCAACCCTCTGATACCAATTGTAAGTACCCCTTTGGAGAGGGGGGCGAAACCCTATGGTGAGGCGCATGTAAACTTTGATAGCGGAAGCAAGGATTTTAGGGTTTCATAAGATCGCATATAGTTCATATGATCAACTTGTATATAAACTTGCAAATATCGACAAGTGATCTTACCAACGCCATTAGATTGGGTGGCGGCTTGGAGATGAGAGAACGAAATGGTTCTCCTCCAAAGATGACGCACACAAGACGATGGATCGGCTACTTCTTGTTGCTCCTTGTGCTAGCAAGGATCTCCAAGTGTCCTTGTCGAATGGAAGGGGAGTTGAGATGATCTCTCGCTTGAGCAAACTCTCTCCAAGGCGTGAACAACCACTTCCACACGAGAGCAAGCGACGAGAATAGGAGAGGGGCGACAAGAGATGCGTTCCACTCAAAACGTGGAGGCGTGGCTACTAAAAATAGCTAGCCTTATTCTCTTATGCGATCATGCGTTCATTGAAAAGAACCCCTAACTCATGGGGGGGGGGGAAACCCTAGAACATGCGCCTCTAGCAAGCATGGCGGAAAGAGGGTTTCTCAAGGATCGCATATGAAAAACCATATGATCAACTTGAATGAGTTTAGATCTATACCATAGCCATAGAGATGGAGGTCGGCTTGGAAGCAAGAGAGCAAAATAGATCCCCTCCAAATGGCGCGCACACAAGAAGAAGTTGGCTACTCCCTTCACGCCTTTGTGCTAGCAAAAGCTTCAAGGGGTCTTGATCGTTTGAAGGAGAATCCTTGGAGTCTTTGCTTGGCCGAATTCCACCTCTCCACTCTCGGCGATAATGCTCTCTCTAGCACACTTCTTCGCCAAAGTGAGAAGCCTTCAAGCAAAAAGCGTTTTGGCGTTTTTTCATCAAGTCACCATGATGACTTTCCATAAATGGAATGTCATGAAGGAGAGCTTTCGAAACCGATCAAAACAAAATGCTTATGCTTTGAACCAAGCGTTCACACATGTGAACCGGTTCAAGCTTAATCGATCCAATTGATTTTGGTTCAATAAACCAAATCAAATCAGCCCAAGCATTGGTCCAAATCAAAATAAACCCAAGGTTTAAGATCTGACCGTTCATCCTTTTGATGCTTCTGATCTCATCGATCTAGCATCAACTCTCTCGATCGAAGCTTACCGATCTAGAGCCCTAATCAATCAAACATGATCAGACCAGATCTCACTTACAATCAGAGGTTAAACTCCTCTAAACTGAACCCAAACAATTCAGTCCATACGATCTGACTTGAGTAAGCCATATCATCAAATTGTGCGACCCTAAGGGTTTCCTTTAAATGTCGGTAACGATAACTTTCGTTATCACGATCAGTGAGAGGTATCTAGCAACACATCACTGTCTCCCGATATAAAGGAAAGAGTCTTCCAAGACTACACCCAAACCATGGCACAAGTGTGAATCAAACTCACAAGGCATACATGTTTCCTTTGCCACTGGATGTTCATATTGGACAAGCATGTCAAGCTTGTAACTCCAACATGATGAGCATGATTAGATCAGATGAACATAGTCATCTGGGTATGGCCATACACTTTCTCAATCATCTCATATAGGGGGGCCCTTTAGAACATCACACTCCTTAAACAAGGAGACGGCAATCCTTTGTCTATCACTAGTGCCCTAACCTGATTCAAGCTCACCATCCAAAATAGTCTATAATCATTATGATGGAACCCCTAATCTAAGGGGGAAGAAACCCTAAACATGCGCATCTAGCATGCATAGCGGAAAGAGGGCTTCAAGTAGATCGCATATGAACTATATGTTAACTTAATTCAACTTAAGATCAAGTTTTGATCTTACCAATGCCATGGATTGGATGGCGGCTTGGAATGAGAGAGAGCAAGCGAGATCTCCTCCAAAGAATACACACACCAAGTGATGAAGGCTTCCAACTTGCGCAACTTTGTGCTAGCAAAATGCCAAGTTGTCCTTCTCGAGTGGTAGGGATGAAGATGATGCTTTTTCCGGTTCTGCTCTTGTCGTCCACTCCAAGCTTCTCTCAAGTCTCGCTGAGCAAGAGCAAAACGCAAGGAGACAAGGGATGAATGAGCTCAAGCCGTTTTGGCGTTTCAAGGAGCCATGCGCTCAATGACTTTCCAAATTTGGAAACTCCATTAAGCCATGCGTTCTCCTCTTCAAGCAAACCGCCCAAAACGCTTATGGATCGAACCATGGGTTCACCCATGTAAACCGGTTCAATCCAAATTGGTCCAAACCAAAGCAATCGGTCTAGATCAACCAAACCCTAAGGTTTCCAATCCAACCGTTCATCTTATGATGCTCTTGATCTCACCGATCTAGCATCAATACTCTCGATCGAAGCTTACCGATCTCAAGCCCTAATCAATCAAACATGATCAAGCTAGATCTCACTTACAATCAGAGTCTATATCCCTTTAAACTGAACCCAAATAATTCAGTCCACACGATCTGACTCAAAGAAAGCCATATCACCAAATTGTGTGACCCTGAGGGTTTCCTTTAAACGTCGGTAACGATAACTTACGTTATCACGATCAGTGAGGGGTATCTAGCAACACATCACTGTCTCCCGATATAAAGGAAAGAGTCTTCCAAGACTCCACCCAAACCATAGCATAAGTGTGAATCAACTCACTTGGCATACATGATTCCTTTGCCACTGGATGTTCTTATTGGACAAGCATGTCAAGCCTGTAACTCCAATACGATGAGCATGATTAGATCAGATGAACATAGTCATCTGGGTATGGCCATACACTTCCTCAATCATCTCATATAGGGGGGCCCTCTAGAACATCACACTCCTTAAACAAGGAGACGGCAATCCTTTATCTATCACAAGTGCCCTAACCTGACTCAAGCTCACCATCCAAGATAGTCTATAATCATTATGTTTCAAATGATATTGAACTACCTCAAAACAATGACAATCATCATTTAGAAACACAAGTGATCTCAAGTCAAAGGACATGTGCCACTTAGTGCTTACAAGGATCATTCACATTGTGACAAGCAATGGAATATCCGAGTAGGGTCTGTCCAGTACATCCAATGTACTCATGAGTCTACATCTTATTCCATGCTCGAAGCATCCTATAAGATTAGCACTCATATTAGTCTCAATCATATCAAGGCTGTCTCATGTTCACCAAGATATCTCGACTAAGGACATAGAGCCTGTCAGCCTAGCTGAACAGCTTTGAGACATTATTCAGAAGTACACTTATTACAGCAGACAAGATAACAACCTGAATAATAACCATGCCTTTTATAAACTTAAGAGTTTATTACATGATACTTATACAATCCCAAGGCCTCAAACATTAGCCTTAAGGGCATACCCCAACAATCTCCCACTTGCACTTAATCTAATGGTTGAGAAATCTCAAACCCATATTATTACAGTGCTTCTCATGCTTCTGCTGCGCCAGAGGCTTGGTAAGCGGGTCTGCCAGATTGTCATCTGTATGAACCTTGCAAATCTTGATCTCGCCACGATCAATGATCTCCCGGATCAAGTGAAACCGTCTCTGTATGTGCTTGGACTTCTGGTGCGACCGCGGTTCCTTTGCTTGTGCGATGGCTCCAGTGTTATCACAGAAGATAACCAAAGGATCTGCACTTGAAGGAACGACACCAAGTTCTCTCACGAACTTACGAATCCACACTGCCTCCTTGGATGCTTCCGAGGCTGCAACATACTCGGCTTCTGTTGTGGAATCAGCAACAGTTGACTGTTTGAAACTTTTCCACACCACTGCTCCACCATTCAAGCTAAAAACATAGCCTGATTGCGATCGGAAATCATCCTGGTCCGACTGGAACGAAGCGTCAGTATATCCCTCTATACTGAGTTCTTCCTGACCACCATATATCAAGAACATATCTTTGGTCCTCCGCAGATATTTTAAAATGTTCTTGACCGCAATCCAGTGCGCCAAACCTGGATTACTTTGGAATCGACTGGTTACGCTTAACCCGTAAGCGACGTCTGGGCGAGTACACAACATCGCATACATAATGGATCCAATAGCCGAAGCATAAGGCGTATTGTCCATTTCATCTTTCTCAGTCTGTGTTTGTGGACACTGACTCTTCGAAAGATTCAGACCATGTCTGACTGGAAGATATCCACATTTAGAATTCTCTAAATGGAATCTCTCCAGGACTTTATCGATGTAAGTACTCTGGCACAGCCCGAGAAGCCTCTTAGATCTATCCCGGTAGATCTTCACACCTAGTACATAGGCTGCTTCTCCTAAATCTTTCATCTGGAAACATTTTCCTAACCATGCCTTAACAGCATGCAGTTCAGGAATATCATTTCCAATGATTAAGATATCATCGACGTAGAGGATTAGGAATGTAATCACGCTCCCACTAAACCTCTTATATACACACGGGTCATCCTCGTTCTTGATGAAACCAAACTCAGAGATTGATTCATCAAAACGAATGTTCCAGCTTCTTGATGCTTGTTTCAGTCCATAAATGGACTTCTTTAACTTGCATATTTTATGACGATCTGATGGATTAGTGAAACCCTCAGGTTGTGTCATATACACATCCTCATCCAGATTTCCATTAAGGAAAGCTGTTTTCACATCCATCTGCCAGATCTCATAGTCGTAATATGCTGCTATCGCGAAAAGAATCCGAATAGACTTAAACATGGCTACAGGAGAGAAAGTTTCATCATAATCTATCTCGTAGATTTGTTTGAAACCTTTCGCTACTAGCCTGCCTTTATAGGTAACTACGTTACCATCCATGTCAATCTTCTTCTTGAAGATCCATTTACAGCCTATAGGGATTACTCCCGGAGGCGGATCAATCAAATCCCAGACTTGATTATCTGACATGGAGTCCATCTCGGCTCGCATAGCTTCAAGCCATCTAGCTGACTCCGGTCCACTGACCGCATCCGCATAAGTGAGGGGTTCATCATTATCAATGATGTAGACTCCGTCATAGCGCTCAGGCTGACGACGGATCCTACCCGATCTTCGCGGTTCCCGTGATATTTGAGCCTCAGGTTGCTCAATAACCTGATCTACCGGCTCAGGCTCATCCAACTGTGCTTGACTACTTTGTCCTTCCTCTGGATTCTCATCCAGCTTTATTTCTCTCCCACTAGCCTCTTGCAGAAGAAACTCCTTCTCAAGAAATATGGCCGTCCGAGCAACAAAAACCTTGTTCTCTTTGGGATCGTAGAAATAATAACCCTTAGTTTCCTTAGGGTAACCGACAAAGATACATTTCTCAGATCTGCTCTCTAGTTTCCCAGAGGCGAGCTTTTTGATATAAGCCTCGCAACCCCAGATCCTGATAAATGTCAAGCTAGGCTGTTTCCCATACCATAACTCATATGGCGTCTTTAAAACTGCCTTGGATGGCACTCGGTTTAGTACCTTTGCAGCTGTTTCCAGTGCAAAACCCCAAAAGGAATATGGAAGAGTAGCCTGACTCATCATAGAACGAACCATATCAAGTAACGTTCTATTTCTCCTCTCGGACACACCATTCCACTGCGGTGTTCCTGGCGGAGTGAGCTGTGAGATAATCCCACACTCCTTCAGATAGTCAGTAAACGCATGACTCAGGTATTCACCACCTCGATCAGAACGAAGTGCCTTGATATTTCGGCCTAACTGATTTTGTACTTCATTTTTGAACTCTTTGAACTTGTCAAAAGATTCACTTTTATGTCTCATTAAATAGACATATCCATACCTACTGAAATCATTAGTAAAGGTAATGAAGTACTGATAGCCACCTCTGGCATGTTTACTGAAAGGCCCACACACATCACTGTGTATAAGGTCAAGTAAACCTGAAGTCCTTTGACCTTTGTTAAGAAAAGGAGACTTCGTCATTTTACCCATCAAACAAGCTTTGCATGTATCAATCTCCTCATAGGAGAATGATCCCAGCAGTCCATGTTCATGCAACCGCTTAATGCGCTTCTCGTTTATATGGCCTAAACGACTATGCCATAGCAAGGTGCTGTCATCAGCATACTTGGCTTTCTTATTATCAATGTTTTGTATAGAATTTTCCATGTCCAACATGTATAACCCATTGTTAATTGAACCAGTTGCATACACAATATTATCATGAGATAAAACACACTTTGAAATCTTGCATTCAAAGGCAAATCCTTTCCTGACAAGAGCAGGAATAGAGATAATATTCTTGGTAATACTGGGTACAAAATAACAATTGTTCAATTCTAATACAATGCCAGATGGTAAAGAAATGAAATAGTCTCCTACAGCAACAGCAGCAACCCGTGCCCCGTTTCCAACTCGTAGGTCTACCTCATGCTGTCCCACCTGCCTTCTTCTCTTGAGTTCCTGCACATTTGAACAAATGTGAACTCCACATGCAGTGTCCAACACCCATGAAATAGAAGAAGAAGATAACATGACCTCAGTCACATATATACCTGAGCCAGAAGCGATGCTTCCCCTCTTATCTCCTTGGAGCACTTTACAGTCCTTTTTCCAGTGACCCAGCTGGCCACAGTGGAAACACCTGTTGTCCTTCGACCGCTTGACCTTCTGTTTCAGGGCCTTGCTGTAATTCTTGACAGGGGCCTTGCCCTTCTTCCCCTTCTTCTTGTTCCTTGAAGGAACCATCAAGACAGAGGTTGAAGGCTTACCCTTCAGAGTTTCCTCAGTAGTCAAGAGCATATTCAACAGCTCTGCCGGCGTACAATCGATCTTGTTCATATTAAAATTAATAATGAACGCATCGAAAGAAGGCGGGAGAGACTGCAGAATAATATCCACAGCAAGCTCCTGGTTGATGGTATGCCCCAGTTTCTCCAGAGCCTCCTTGTGCCCAATCATCTTGAGCACGTGAGCTCCCACTGGGCTCCCCTCAGCCAGTTTGCTCTGAAAGAAGAGCTTCGTCAGATTATAGCGCTCAGTCCTCGCCTGTGCAGCATACAGCATCTTGAGGTTCGCTATAATTTCTATAGCCGACATATCCTCATGCTGACGCTGCAGCGGTGGCGTCATAGACGCTAGCATCAGGCAAGCGACATCAATGCTATCATTGACGTGCTTTTCGTAGGCATCCCGAACCGCCCTTGCGGCGTTCGGAGCGGGCTGCGGCGGTATCGCCGTCTCGAGGACATACAGTTTCCTCTCTGCCTTAAGAACAATCTTAAGGTGTCCGAACCAGTCAGAGAAGTTCGGCATAGCAAACTTCTCCCTTTCCAGTAGGGATCGCACATTGAAGCTCATGGTGTTCGTTGCTGCAGGAATCTACAACAAGCAAGAACAGCAAGGTCAGTATCAATGTTTCAGAATCAATCCAGGACTTAAGAAAGATTCTTTTCTCACTATTTTGTCTGACTGAAAAATCCAGTAAACAGTCCGAAAGAGTAAACACTCTTTTAGTGAGATGGGATCCAGATTTCATACTTGGTCTCCGCGTCCCGCTCAGGCGAGATAAGATGCACAGAGATGACAAGCACTAGTTTCTGGTAGGCTGTCCCAGCCAATCGCCAACCCGTGCGATTCCCCTTCATCTTGGCAATCCAGCAGACTGTGCCAACTGAGTTGGTACAACACAGTCTCTGATCCCAGAGATGGCTGCCTCCATGTGCTACCATATGCGCCACATATGTAGCCTACATGGTCAAGCTGACCCGACCTACTCCCTGGACCACCACGTGCTATGCTGAGCAACGAGAGGGGATAAATCCCAACTCTGTAACACGCAGGTGAAATCCAGCACCGTCTGAAGATAGATGGACGTGCCCACTGAGTGGGTTCAACACGGCTCCAACGATAATCAGAAAGGTGAGGTTTCGCGTCAGAAGGCTTACGAGCTTGATATATTAGCGTTGGATTTTAACGGTCTTTTATCTTCTTACTATCAGGCATGCCTATGGCTATAGCAGAAGATAAACATAAACATGCAATTCTAATTATTAGCAATAAGTAGAAAGCATGATCTTATGTGGTAAAAGCCCATGAACCCTAGTAAGACCTTAATGTTACTTAAGTCTTCACTTGAGCTTCATTGCATCTCATCTGGTCCAACCCAGTGCCCTAGCGCCAAGAGCACCTCAGGTGCACCACCAGGTGAATGCCCCTCTTGGATGTGTGCCTTTGTACTCTTGTCTAATCAAAGTACATTTGATCTATCTAGACAAGGTTGACTCGCAGGTCAACTACATTTCATAAATTAAAACAATGTGATTCGCAGATCACAAAAATTAACTTATAATTTACCAGGCACGCAGGCCCCAGCACAGCACACAATATGGGCAACCCACATAAGACTAAATAAACAAGCATATGGTTCAATCAACATGTGATCCAATCATCTTGAAATTAAAAGTTTTGAAAACCCCATGGCATCAATTTTAATTTCCTTATGAGCCCTACAACCTTACAATGGTCCATTGATAGGGATCCACTCAACCATCTAGTTAGATCCATTGCCCTTGCATGCACCGAGTCCTAACTGACCCGAGTTGACCTAATGGTCAACCATGCATGCGCCAAGGGCTGAACTACCCTCATGAGTTTTGGCAAGCGGGTGTGACCCCGGGCCTAACTCAAGTGTGTTCAGTAGTGTCTCAACCAGACCTCGCTACACGCCCTAGATGCAGTCAACCTATAGCCACCTTGTGCTTGCGCATAGGTGCTATCAGGTTAACCCATCTGAGCTGTCAGATGGTCTGATCAGACTTGGATCTAACCTAGTGGTGACTTCAACCCCATCAACCCATCTATGGGTTTAATGTAGTGGCACCTTAGATCTAATCAAGCGCGCAAGATGTAAGTTTTAGAAAACTTTTAGAACATGCGCAAATAAACAAACAACATGCTTGATAACCCTTAGATCTAAGGGGGTCCCCTTCAAGGGGGAGCGCATACTTTAGGGGGTCCCCTTCAAGGGGGAGCGCAAACTTTAGGGGGTCCCCTTCAAGGGGGAGCGCAAACTACATGTCAACATATGATACAAGCGCAACCTTCATGCAACCATGATACAAGCGCAACCATCATGTAACCAAAGTAAGCGCAACCAACATGGATCACAAAATCGTAAAGCAATCATATAGATCATATGGAGAGCCTAGCTCTGATACCAATTGATGGAACCCCTAATCTAAGGGGGAAGAAACCCTAAACATGCGCATCTAGCATGCATAGCGGAAAGAGGGCTTCAAGTAGATCGCATATGAACTATATGTTAACTTAATTCAACTTAAGATCAAGTTTTGATCTTACCAATGCCATGGATTGGATGGCGGCTTGGAATGAGAGAGAGCAAGCGAGATCTCCTCCAAAGAATACACACACCAAGTGATGAAGGCTTCCAACTTGCGCAACTTTGTGCTAGCAAAATGCCAAGTTGTCCTTCTCGAGTGGTAGGGATGAAGATGACGCTTTTTCCGGTTCTGCTCTTGTCGTCCACTCCAAGCTTCTCTCAAGTCTCGCCGAGCAAGAGCAAAACGCAAGGAGACAAGGGATGAATGAGCTCAAGCCGTTTTGGCGTTTCAAGGAGCCATGCGCTCAATGACTTTCCAAATTTGGAAACTCCATTAAGCCATGCGTTCTCCTCTTCAAGCAAACCGCCCAAAACGCTTATGGATCGAACCATGGGTTCACCCATGTAAACCGGTTCAATCCAAATTGGTCCAAACCAAAGCAATCGGTCTAGATCAACCAAACCCTAAGGTTTCCAATCCAACCGTTCATCTTATGATGCTCTTGATCTCACCGATCTAGCATCAATACTCTCGATCGAAGCTTACCGATCTCAAGCCCTAATCAATCAAACATGATCAAGCTAGATCTCACTTACAATCAGAGTCTATATCCCTTTAAACTGAACCCAAATAATTCAGTCCACACGATCTGACTCAAAGAAAGCCATATCACCAAATTGTGTGACCCTGAGGGTTTCCTTTAAACGTCGGTAACGATAACTTACGTTATCACGATCAGTGAGGGGTATCTAGCAACACATCACTGTCTCCCGATATAAAGGAAAGAGTCTTCCAAGACTCCACCCAAACCATAGCATAAGTGTGAATCAACTCACTTGGCATACATGATTCCTTTGCCACTGGATGTTCTTATTGGACAAGCATGTCAAGCCTGTAACTCCAATACGATGAGCATGATTAGATCAGATGAACATAGTCATCTGGGTATGGCCATACACTTCCTCAATCATCTCATATAGGGGGGCCCTCTAGAACATCACACTCCTTAAACAAGGAGACGGCAATCCTTTATCTATCACAAGTGCCCTAACCTGACTCAAGCTCACCATCCAAGATAGTCTATAATCATTATGTTTCAAATAATATTGAACTACCTCAAAACAATGACAATCATCATTTAGAAACACAAGTGATCTGAAGTCAAAGGACATGTGCCACTTAGTGCTTACAAGGATCATTCACATTGTGACAAGCAATGGAATATCCGAGTAGGGTCTGTCCAGTACATCCAATGTACTCATGAGTCTACATCTTATTCCATGCTCGAAGCATCCTATAAGATTAGCACTCATATTAGTCTCAATCATATCAAGGCTGTCTCATGTTCACCAAGATATCTCGACTAAGGACATAGAGCCTGTCAGCCTAGCTGAACAGCTTTGAGACATTATTCAGAAGTACACTTATTACAGCAGACAAGATAACAACCTGAATAATAACCATGCCTTTTATAAACTTAAGAGTTTATTACATGATACTTATACAATCCCAAGGCCTCAAACATTAGCCTTAAGGGCATACCCCAACACATTATGTTTCAAATGATATTGAACTACCTCAAGACAATGACAATCATCATTTAGAAACACAAGTGATCTCAAGTCAGAGGACATGTGCCACTTAGTGCTTACAAGGATCATTCACATTGTGACAAGCAATGGAATATCCCAGTAGGGTCTGTCCAGTACATCCAATGTACCCATGAGTCTACATCTTATTCCATGCTCGAAGCATCCTATAAGATTAGCACACATATTAGTCTCAATCATATCAAGGCTGTCTCATGTTCACCAAGATATCTCGACTAAGGACATATAGCCTGTCAGCCTAGCTGAACAGCTTTGAGACATTATTCAGAAGTACACTTATTACAGCAGACAAGGTAACAACCTGAATAATAACCATGCCTTTATAAACACAACAGTTTATTACATGATACTATTACAATCCCAAGGCCTCAAACATTAGCCTTAAGGGCATACCCCAACATTCATGTACGCACGAACCAATCGTATTTTGCTCTCTCCCTTGAACCATGCGCTCACTCAATGAGTTGGTTCATTTTTGGGTTGGTTCAAAGACCAATTAACCCAAGCCATATGGTCTAGATCACAATAAACCCTAAGGTTCAAGATCTAACCGTTCATCTCTTGATGCTTCTGATCTCACCGATCTAGCATCCAATCTCTCAATCGAAGCTTACCGATCTCAAGCCCTAATCAATCAAAAATGATCAGACCAGATCTCACTTACAATCAGAGTTTAAATCCCTTTAAACTGAACCCAAACAATTCAGTCCACACGATCTGACTTAAGTAAGCCATATCATCAAATTGTGCGACCCTAAGGGTTTCCTTTAAATGTCGGTAACGATAACTTACGTTATCACGATCAGTGAGGGGTATCTAGCAACACATCACTGTCTCCCGATATAAAGGAAAGAGTCTTCCAAGACTACACCCAAACCACAGCACAAGTGTGAATCCACTTCACTAGGCATACATGTTTCCTTTGCCACTGGATGTTCTTATTGGACAAGCGTGTCAAGCCTGTAGCTCCAATATGATGAGCATGATTAGATCAGATGAACATAGTCACCTGGGTATGGCCATACACTTTCTCAATCATCTCATCCAGGGGGGCCCCTTTAGAACATCACACTCCAATCAAGGAGACGGCAATCCTATATCTATCACTAGTGCCCTAACATGACTCATGATCATTATCCAAGATAGTCTATAACCATTATGTTTCAAATGATATTGAACTACCTCAAAACAATGACAATCATCATTTAGAAACACAGGTGATCTCAAGTCAGAGGATATGTGCCACTTGTTGCAAACAAGGATTATTCACATTGTGACAAGCAATGGAATATCCTAGTAGGGTCTGTCCAGTACATCCAATGTACCCATGAGTCTACATCTTATTCCATGCTCGAAGCATCCTATAAGATTAGAACACATATTAGTCTCAATCATATCAAGGCTGTCTCATATTCACCAAGATATCTCGACTAAGGACATATAGCATGTCAGCCTAGCTGAACAGCATTGAGACATTATTCAGAAGTACACTTATTGCAGCAGACAATGTAACAAACTGAATAACAACCATTGCCTTTATAAACATAAGAGTTTATACATGATACTGAAAGAATCCCAAGGCCTCAAACATTAGCCTTAAGGGCATACCCCAACACATTGATCGTGGCGAGATCAAAGTCTGCAAGGTTCATACAGATGACAATCTGGCTGACCCGCTTACAAAGCCTCTGGCGCAGCAGAAGCATGAGAAGCACTGTAATAATATGGGTTTGAGATTTCTCAACCATTAGATTAAGTGCAAGTGGGAGATTGTTGGGGTATGCCCTTAAGGCTAATGTTTGAGGCCTTGGGATTATTTCAGTATCATGTATAAACTTTATGTTTATAAAGGCAATGGTTGTTATTCAGGTTGTTACAGTATCTGTTGCAATATGTATACATCTGAATAATGTCTCAATGCTGTTCAGCTTGGCTGACATGCAGTTTTGTCCTTAGTCGAGATATCTTGGTGAACATGAGACAGCCTTGATATGATTGAGACTAATATGTGTTCTAATCTTATAGGATGCTTTGAGCATGGAATAAGATGTAGACTCATGGGTACATTGGATGTACTGGACAGACCCTACTTAGGATATTCAATTGCTTGTCACAATGTGAATAATCCTTATATGCAAACAAGTGGCATATTTCCTCTGACTTGAGATCACTTGTGTTTCTAAATGATGATTGGCATTGTTTTGAGGTAGTTCAATATCATTTGAAACATAATGGTTATAGACTATCTTGGATAATGAACATGAGTCATGTTAGGGCACTAGTGATAGATATAGGATTGCCGTCTCCTTGATTGGAGTGTGATGTTCTATAGGGGCCCCCTGGATGAGATGATTGAGAAAGTGTATGGCCATACCCAGATGACTATGTTTCATCTGATCTAATCATTCTCATCATAATGGAATTACAGGCTTGACACGCTTGTCCAATAAGAACATCCAGTGGCAAAGGAAACACATATGTCAAGTGACTTGGGTTCACACTTGTGCTGTGGTTTGGGTGTAGTCTTGGAAGACTCTTTCCTTTATATCGGGAGACAGTGATGTGTTGCTAGATACCCCTCACTGATCGTGATAACGTGAGTTATCGTTACCGACATTTAAAGGAAACCCTTAGGGTCGCACAATTTGATGATATGGCTTACTTATGTCAGATCGTGTGGACTGAATTGTTTTAGTTCAGTTTAATGGGATTTAAACTCTGATTGTAAGTGAGATCTGGTCTGATCATGTTTGATTGATTAGGGCTTGAGATCGGTAAGCTTCGATCGAGAGATTGGATGCTAGATCGGTGAGATCAAGAGCATCAAGAGATGAATGGTCAGATCTTAAGCCTTTTGGTTTAATGTGATCTGGATCAAGGCTTGGCTTAATTTGGTCCTTGAACCAAATGAAATGAACCGGCTCATCAAGTGAGCACATGGTTCAAGGGTAGAGGAAATTGCGATCGTTCACTTGGTGTGAACACATGATCGCATGTGGTGGCTTGCTATTTTTAGAAGCCATGATCTCAAAATGAGACCACGCCTCACGTTCGAAGAGCTCTCCCTATTCTCGCCTCTCGCCCCCTTTTGCTCACGACGACTCACTCTCTCGTGTGTGAGGGTTGACGACAAGAGAAGGATTTGACCAAGCAAAAGAGATCATCTCTTCTCCCTTCACGCGATCAGGAGACCTTGGAGCCTTGCTAGCACAAGGATCGACAAGGAGTAGGCGATCACCCATCTTGTGTGTGCACGCTTTGGAGGAGAACCGCATCGTTCTCTGCTTCCAAGTCGCCATCCAAGAAATGGCAATGGTATGATCCTTGTGTCAAATCTTTATCTCGCCTGAGCGGGACGCGGAGACCAAGTATGAAATCTGGATCCCATCTCACTAAAAGAGTTTTACTCTTTCGGACTGTTTTACTGGATTTTTCAGTCAGATAAAATAGTGAGAAAAGAATCATTCTTAAGTCCTGAATAGATTCTAACATTGATACTGACCTTGCTGTTCTTGCAATGTTGTAGATTCCTGCAGCAACGAACACCACAAATTTCAATGTGCGATCCCTACTGGAAAGGGAGAAGTTTGCTGGGCCAAACTTCTCAGACTGGTACGGACACCTTAAGATTGTTCTTAAGGCTGAGAGGAAGCTGTATGTCCTCGAGACGGTAATACCGCCTCAACCCGCTGCGAACGCCGCAAGGGCGATTCGGGAAGCTTATGAGAAGCATGTCAATGATAGCATTGATGTCGCTTGCCTTATGCTAGCGTCTATGATGCCACAGCTGCAGCGTCAGCATGAGGATTTATCTGCAATAGAAATTATAGCAAACCTCAAGATGCTGTATGCTGCATAGGCAAGGACTGAACGCTATAACTTGACGAAACTTTTCTTTCAGAGCAAACTGACTGAAGGGAGTCCAGTGGGAGCTCACGTGCTCAAGATGATTGGGTACAAAGAAGCTCTAGAGAAACTGGGACACACCATCAATCAGGAGCTTGTTGTAGACATCATCCTGCAGTCTCTCCCGGCCTCTTTCGATCCATTCATTATTAATTTTAATATGAACAAGATCGACTGTACGCCGGCGGAGTTACTGAACATGCTCCTTACTACAGAGCAGACTCTTGAGAAGGGAAAACCTTCATCCTCTGTCCTAATGGTTCCTTCTAGGAACAAGAAGAAGGGGAAGAAGGGCAAAGCCCCTATCAAGAGCTACAACAAGGCTCTAAAGCAAAAGATAAAGCGGTCAAAGGAATACAGATGTTTCCATTGTGGCCAGCTGGGTCACTGGAAAAAGGACTGTAAAGCGCTCTAAGGAGAGAAGAAGGGAAGCAAGCCTTTCACTTCTGGCTCAGGTATTTTCGTGATTGAAGTCATGGTATCTTCTTCTTCTATTTCATGGGTGTTGGACACTGCATGTGGAGTTCACATTTGTTCAAATGTACAGGAACTCAAGAGAAGAAGACAGGTGGCACAGCATGAGGTGGACCTACGAATAGGAAACGGGGCACGGGTTGCTGCTGTTGCTGTAGGAGAATATCACATCTCTTTACCATCTGGTTTTGTATTAGAACTGGACAATTGTTATTTTGTACCGAGCATAACTAAGAATATTATCTCTATTCCTGCTCTTGTCAGGAAAGGGTTTTCCTTTGAATGCAAAATTTCAAAGTGTTATATTTCTTTTGATAATATTGTTTATGCTACTGGGTCAATTAACAATGGGTTATTCATGTTGGACATGGAATGTTCAATACAACAGATTGATATTAAGAAAGCCAAGTATGCTGATGACAGCACCTTGCTATGGCATAGTCGTTTAGGCCATATTAACAAGAAGCGCATTAAGCGGTTGCATGATCATGGACTGCTGGGATCATTCTCTTGTGAGGAGCTTGATACATGCAAAGCTTGTTTAATGGGTAAAATGACGAAGTCTCCTTTTTCTAATAAAGGTCAAAGGGCTTCAGGTTTACTTGACCTCATTCATAGTGATGTGTGTGGGCCATTTAGTAAACATGCCAGAGGTGGCTATTCATACTTCATTACCTTTACTGATGATTTCAGTAGATATGGCTATGTCTATCTTATGAGACATAAGAGTGAATCATTTGACAAGTTCAAAGAGTTCAAAAATGAAGTACAAAATCAGCTAGGCCGAAATATCAAGGCACTTCGCTCAGATCGAGGTGGAGAATACTTGAGTCAAGAGTTTACTGACTATCTGAAGGAGTGTGGGATTATCTCACAGCTCACTCCCCCAGGAACACCGCAATGGAATGGTGTGTCCGAGAGGAGAAATAGAACCTTACTGGATATGGTTTGTTCTATGATGAGTCAGGCTACTCTACCTTACTCCTTTTGGGGATTTGCACTGGAAACAGCTGCAAAGGTACTAAACCGAGTGCCATCCAAGGCAGTTTCAAAGACTCCGTATGAGTTATGGTATGGGAAACAGCCGAGCTTGACATTTATTAAGATCAGGGGTTGCGAGGCTTATGTCAAAAAGCTCGCCTCTGGGAAACTAGAGAGCAAAGCTGAGAAATGTATCTTTGTCGGTTACCCTAAAGAAACTTAGGGTTATTATTTCTACGATCCCAAAGAGAACAAAGTATTTGTTGCTCGAACGGCTATTTTTCTTGAGAAAGAATTTCTTCTGCAAGAGGCCAGAGGGAGAGAAATAAAGCTGGATGAGAATCCAGAAGAAGGACAAAGTAGTCAAGCACAGTTGGATGAGCCTGAGCCAGTAGATCAGGTTACTGTTCAACCTGAGGCTCAGATATCACGGGAACCGCGAAGATCGGGAAGGATCCGTCGACAGCCTGAACGCTATGACAGAGTCTACATCATTGATGATGAACCCCTTACTTATGCGGATGCGGTCAGTGGACCGGAATCATCGAGATGGCTTGAAGCTATGCGAGCCGAGATGGACTCCATGTCAGATAACCAAGTTTGGGATTTGGTTGATCCGCCTCCGGGAGTAATCCCTATAGGCTGTAAGTGGATCTTCAAAAAGAAGGTTGACATGGATGGTAACGTGGTTACCTATAAAGGCAGGCTAGTTGCGAAAGGTTTCAAACAAATCTACGGGATAGATTATGATAAAACTTTCTCTCCTATAGCCATGTTCAAGTCTATTCGGATTATTCTTGCGATAGCGGCATATTATGTTGGGGTATGCCCTTAAGGCTAATGTTTAGGCCTTGGGATTATATCAGTATCATGTATAAACTCTATGTTTATAAAGGCAATGGTTGTTATTCAGGTTGTTATATTATCTGCTGCAATACATATACTTCTGAATAATGTCTCAATGCTGTTCAGCTTGGCTGACATGCACTTTTGTCCTTAGTCGAGATATCTTGGTGAACATGAGACAGCCTTGATATGATTGAGACTACTATGTGTTCTAATCTTATAGGATGCTTCGAGCATGGAATAAGATGTAGACTCATGGGTACATTGGATGTACTGGACAGACCCTACTAGGATATTCAATTGCTTGTCACAATGTGAATAATCCTTGTATGCAAACAAGTGGCATACTTCCTCTGACTTGAGATCACTTGTGTTTCTAAATGATGATTGGCATTGTTTTGAGGTAGTTCAATATCATTTGAAACATAATGGTTATAGACTATCTTTGATGATGAGCATGAATCATGTTAGGGTGCTAGTGATAGATAAAGGATTGCCGTCTCCTAGTTTGGCGTGTGATGTTCTATAGGGGCCCCCTGGATGAGATGATTGAGAAAGTGTATGGCCATACCCAGGTGACTATGTTCATCTGATCTAATCATTCTCATCATATTGGAGCTACAGGCTTGACACGCTTGTCCAATAAGAACATCCAGTGGCAAAGGAAACATGTATGCCTAGTGAAGTGGATTCACACTTGTGCTGTGGTTTGGGTGTAGTCTTGGAAGACTCTTTCCTTTATATCGGGAGACAGTGATGTGTTGCTAGATACCCCTCACTGATCATGATAACGTGAGTTGTCGTTACCGACATTTAAAGGAAACCCTTAGGGTCGCACAATTTGATGATATGGCTTACTTAAGTCAGATCGTGTGGACTGAATTGTTTGGGTTCAGTTTAAAGGGATTTAAACTCTGATTGTAAGTGAGATCTGGTCTGATCATGTTTGATTGATTAGGGCTTGAGATCGGTAAGCTTTGATCGAGAGAATGGATGCTAGATCAGTGAGATCAGGAGCATCAAGAGATGAACGGTTAGATCTGGAGCCTTAGGGTTTATTGTGATCTAGACCAAATTGCTTGGGTTAATTGGTCTTTGAACCAGACCAAATTGAACCGGCTCATCAAGTGAGCGCATGGTTCAAGAGGAGAGTAATTTGCGATTGGGGTAAACCCATGGTCGCATCACAAGTTGAGATTTTTCTATTTTTAGAAAACATGTCTCTAAACGTGGGCACGCCTCACGTTCTCTCTTTCACGCCTCTTGTCGCCTCTTTGGCTTGGTCTCTACACACATTCTCGAGAGGAGAAGTTGAGACGACAAGGGAGAGGTTTCGCCAAGCAAAGTTGTCTTCTCTTCCCTTCCATACGACAAGGACCTTTGGAGAACCTTGCTAGCACAAGGATCAAAAAGGAGTAGGCGACATCACCTTGTGTGCGCACCATTTGGAGGAGAAGCATTCGACTCTCTTCTTCCTAGACGCCATCCAAGAAATGGCATTGGTAAGAATCGATCCTCATGTATATGAAAATTTAAAGTTGATCATACTGCATGCATCGATCTAGAAACCTATTCCGCTGCGTTAAATCCTCTACATGCGCCTATTAGGGTTTCGCCCCCATGTTAGGGGACTTTCAATTGGTATCAGAGCGAGGTTTATGCATGTTTTTATGATTTCTTGATGCTCTTGTGATCCATGTTTGCGCAACACAGATAGATCTATATGTTACATGCGAAAAATTACATGTTGTATATTCATGTTGGCGCATGTATGAAGGTGGCGCATGTTTCATATTGTGGTTGACTGTTTTTCGTTAAAACAAAATCATCTGCGCGCTTACCATTAGATCTAAGCGGCGCCTGCTATAAAACCTTAGACGGGTTATTAGGGTTGAAGTCATCATGTAGTTAAGATCCAAACAGTCTGATCAGTCTATCTGACAGCCTAGATGGGTCGACCAGATGGCACCTGTGCGCAAGCACGAGGTGGCTATAGGTCGACTGCAGACAGGCGTGTAGCGATGTCTGGTTGAGACAACCTGTGAACGCGCATGAGTTAGGCCCGGGGTCACACCAGCTTGCCAGAACTCATGAGGTCGTTCAGCCTTTGGCCCATGCATGGTTGACCATTTGGTCGACTCAAGTCAATTAGGACTTGGTGCATGTAAGGGCAGTGGATCTAACTAGGACTGATGAATGGATTGTTGGAGTATGCCCTTAAGGCTAATGTTTGAGGCCTTGGGATTGTATCAGTATCATGTATAAACTCTTATGTTTATAAAGGCAATGGTTGTTATTCAGTTTGTTATATTATCTGCTGCAATACATGTACTTCTGAATAATGTCTCAATGCTGTTCAGCTAGGCTGACATGCTCTATGTCCTTAGTCGAGATATCTTGGTGAACATGAGACAGCTCCTAGAAGATCCACTAGGGCTCGGAGGAAGCCCATCAGGTATGGCTTCACTTAGAGTCCACTTTCCTTTTAGTACTTTCCATATTTGCATTGCATGGCATGATAGGTTAGTTCCACCCAAAAGTCTACCATGTAGTTTATTTTTATGAATGTTGTTGGTAGGTTGTGCATTGTAATATCATGGTAGGTTAGTGCATGTAGTTGGACACATTTAAAGATGGCTCAAGGGATACAAGCTAGCTAGCTCACTCTACACCATGGAGCTAATTCCCATTTTGGAAGGCTCACTTCAAACTAGCTCAAAGGGGACTTCCAACTCAACTCCACTTCAAAGCCCCACTCCAAGGCCCTTTCCAAAAGAAGAAGATATCAACCCATGGATTCATTTATGCCACCCTCAAGCAACAAATGGAAGCAAAAGCTCATCAAGATCCACCAATCAAGGAGGCGCTCCATCTAGATCCACCAATCAAGGAATTACACCATCTAGATCCACAATTAGGGGAAGGATTATTTCCTTCTTCTCATTGCCGCCCAAGACAACAAGGAAGGATTTCGAATTCAAATTCCCTCCTCATATGCGCCCACATCTCCAAGGAAGATAATCAATTCAAAATTCAAAGACTCACCATTTCAAGACATCCGAAGGAAGCAACAAGATCAGCCATTTAATGACTTGCCACCATTTTCGAATTTCATCCAAGTTTGTAAGGGGCGCAAGGGGCCAATGACCACCTTGCCCTCATCCCTTAGCCACCTATAAATATATCCCCATCGCATCATGTGCATAAAGCATTGTTGAAATATATTGTTGACTAGTTTCCTAGCCAAAGAAAGGTGCTTGTGTCGCCTAGGTGCTTGTGTCGCCTACCTCTTCTCCTTAGGGTGCTTGTGTCACCCAAAGCCCCTCATCTTCCCCTTCTCCCCTCCAAGAGCCGAGACTCCCTTCTCCTTCTCCTCATCATCACTTCATCCAAGTCAAGCCGAGAGCCTTCAACATCAAAGCAAGAACACAACAACTCAAGTGGCGCATAGAACATGGAAGCACTTCTTGATCTCTTCAAGGCGACTCTATAAGTTAAGTGTTCTAACCTCTTGTGTTCTTTCTTCTTACAACTTAAGAGCATCTTACTACACTTCCCTCGCAATTGTAGGAGTTGGCGCAAGGAAAGGAGTTTGGCGCATCCCTCTTCCCTTTTCTTCCCCCCCTCTTAGTTAGTCCAATACTTGTGTTAGCAAGAGAATTTGGAGGACTAGCCTCCCTCTTGACTTTTGATTGTGTAGTTATTTAATCTGTTTTATAACTCACCCACGCCTGTGTGGGATTGCTGATTGCCCTGTGTGTAACCTGCACCTTCCATCAGAGTAGGACCGGTGAAGAACGGGAAGGACGGTCCTTCTATTCTCAAGGACCGCACTGTAAGTCTTCTTTACAATTATTGGATTTTCACTTAAACTATGGGTTATTGGGTTACACTTAAATTAGATGGATATTAGATTTAAAATTTGAATTAGTTAGTTAAATGGGTTAAACCCTATTTGAATTATGATTAACGGGTTTAAAATTGGATAAACCGAAATTTTAGATGGGTAATCTCGGTTAGGGTAGGAAATTGGTGTTTTTGGCTTGGGAGAAAATTTTGGGCGACGGCTTGAGAAGAAGTGGCGATTCTTGAAGAGTTCTTGAGGCGATTTTCTCCATCTTCTTTCCCCTTGGCGGATTTTCCTTGAGGTGAAGAAACTTCCTTGGCGAGTTCTTGGAGATTCTTTGGGCGGTTTAAAGGCTTTAGACGATTTTTTTTGTGGAGGTTTTCACCTTAGTGTTCACGGTTAAGAGGTGAGTGGAATGTCTTTTCGAATCCTATTAAATTGGTGGTGTTATTTGATACAATGGATTGATTTGGAAATTTTACCATGCTAAACCGAAACTCAAGACTTCTTCATGTGAAAAACCGAAAATTTGCAAGGATGTATATATCATGAAAACCGAATTTTGCAAAGGTGAATATACCATGTTGAAAACCGAATTTTGTAAAGGTGATTATATGATGAAAACCAAATTTAGGGTATTTTTCCATGAAAATCGAAATTAAGATGTTCTTCATGAAAATCGAATTTAGAGTATTTTCCATGAAAACCTAAAAACTGAAATCTTGACAATATGTATGAGAACCGAAATCTTGATAATTGTTTATGAAAACCGAAATATTGATATTTGTAGTTAACATGTTTACTTGTGGCAAATTGTAAAGTAGTTTATAAAAATACATGTTTTAATTTTATGTTGATATTATAGATGCTTGTTAAATGCAATTTATGAATGTTTCTTCATGAGTGTAGCATGTTATATGGTTATGGTTATGTATTTATAGCTATGTATCCTTGTTTGAGAAATTTGGGTGATAACATAGCAAGGTTAGACTGAACTAATCAGCATGAAATCTAAGGACTACACTACCATATGATTATGTGATTTTTATTATGTGATTATGTGATTTTTATTATGTGATTATGTGATTTTTATTATGTGATTATGTGATTTTTATTATGTGATTGTGTGATTTTTTTAATATTATGTGGTTATGTGAATGATGAATATTATGTGTTGTGATCATGGAATGGTTAGGACTAAGGCTAAGTGTAACTGTGTACTCAAGGGGATAGTCTATATGTGATATGTTAAGGGTTTGAATTTCAGCCCTGTATTGTGATATGTGAGGGGGTTGTTGTTCAGCCTGCCTGATGTGATTATTGTGATATGTGAGGAGTTGTTGTTCAGCCTTCCTGTTGTGATTATTGTGATGACTATCCTAGAGTCTAGTTGACACTTAGGAGTCCACCGTTGTGAAATAAGATATAAGATGTGTCTGTGTTGTCCAGTAGGAACCCTTTGGGAGAACGGGTGATATAAGACGCAAAGTGCCATGTCTTGGTCAGACAGGGGCCACCTCTTGATGTCATCACTCTTAGACGCTTAGATTTTTGTGTTATGGGGTGATCGTAGAGCAAAGTGCCACGTCGTGACCTGGCGGGGGCCACCTCTTGAATCTACACACCGTCCATCTATATGTTGCATCTGATTTGCAGGCTTCTCCCAGTGCTTAGGCCAAAGCCGGGTTAGACCATAATGGTCACTACTGAATATGCTGGACAACTAGGTTAACTAAGCGGTTAGTATGTTTAGTTGGTTTAGAGTATAGCTCTAGAACCTTGGTTACTCTATGGTGACACTGGTGTGATGTCTTAGCAGTGTACATCTAACTGTTTTATATGAGTTCAGTGCTTTAATTATTGATATATGTTGACATGATATGCTGTTACATGTTTTTAAAAAATAACCTGCATATATTTTTGAGTGTATGTTATGGATGGTCGATTTAGACTATCCACTCACTGGGCTGTGTAGCTCACCCCTCACTATTTTCAGGCATAGAGCAGGGGCGCAATTCTTGAGTTAGCATTGGCGTGGATATTATGCTAGTTTGCTGTTTAAGAATTTTTGTGCTTAATTATCTGGGGCCGGTTGTGGCCGAACCATATGAATTATATGAACTATATGAACTATGTGAACTATGTGAATTATGAGAACTTGTGTTGCCAGTGTGGCTAAACTATGTGATATTATGTTGCCGGTTGTGGCAGTTTTAAGAGTTTGATTTTCGTGCCACCGCGGGCTTTGGCCTGGTTTCGGTGTTTGGTATGAGTTTATAAAAATTGATTTTTGTGGCTTTGCTTTGAATTTCGAATCGAATTGTATTTATGCCATCGGATTTGATATAACTGTTGCCTTGCATATGTCTAGTGCAAGGATTGCGTGGTGGCAGGTACATTTATGAATTGTGTTTCTTGGAGATTGTATGTATGAATTTTGAAAATTTTCAGATTGTGTTTCTGGAACTCGGTTTTACCTAGCATGTGAATCGATCTTGTATGACACATCCTGTTTCTTTTGTGATTTGTGTTGCTTATTTGGGGTTAAGATAACGGGATGTTACAGAATGGTATCAGAGGAGTTGGCTAGCTAAAACATAGTTCTGGGGAAAACATGTTTGTGTATTGCTAGACACCAGATAGGTTTATGTTTGCTTTCCTGACTTTAGTGTGTGTGTGTAGGAATTTAAAATGGTGCGAACTAGAGGAAATGCTAGCGGCGAGGATGAGCAGCCCTCGAATTTCTCGAGCGCTATTGAGGCTCTGACAGGCATGGTACAGCAACAAGGTGCCATGATAGAGAGGCAAGCTCAGATGCTGCAGCAGCAACAGACTCAGCATCAAGAAGCGCAACAGCAGCTCTTGCAGCAGTTGACTCAGGAGAGATCCCGGACTACTACTCGAGGAGTGGGGACTGACTCTCAGGAGGACACTCACAGGCGCTATGCCTCACTTGTGAGTGAATTCCAGAAACTGGGTCCTAGCTCTTTTTATGGGGGCTCAGAATCAAGTACTGCAGAAAACTGGCAGTTGGTCTTGGAAAAGATTTTCCAAGTCATGCGTTGCTCGGATGAGGACAAGCTGTGTTTGGCCACCTATATGATGCGTGGTGACGCAGATGAGTGGTGGAAGGGCGTGGTGAGGCTTGCTGAAGAAAGACATGAAACAGTAGATTGGCTCTATGTCTTGTCTCAATTTAATGAGAAGTACTTCCCCGATAGCTTGGTGGAGGACCGAGTGGTGGAATTTATTCATCTGGAGTAGGGTGATATGACTGTGGACCAGTATGAGTTACGGTTCACTAAGTTGGGAAAGTATGCCCCTCACCTGATAAACACTGAAAAGAGGAGGGCTACTAAGTTTCTCAGAGGTCTCAGATGGGACATTCGAGAGCAGGTTGGTGCTCAGCACTTGGAGACTTATGTTGAGACTGTTGGGCGAGCACGCACCATAGAGAGATACATATCTGAGAGGAGTTCTAATGCTGCCGCGACTGTGATTCCTGCAATTGAGGCGACAGTTCCTCAGTATGGTAATGGCGGCAAGGGTAAGAAGTACCCTAGGCATAAGGACTACAAGAAGAGCAGGTATAAGCCTTACTCTTACAAGGCACCGCAGCAGTCCAGGGATGTACCGCAGCAGTTCAGGGATGCCAGGGATGTAAAGAACAGCAACACTGAGAACTGGACTTGTCATTATTGTGGGATCAAAGGACATTTAATGAAGGACTGTTATAAGAAGAATGGTGTTTGCTTCAGGTGTAAGAAACCTGGGCACATGGTCAAGGACTGCAAAGAGCCTGAGATGTAGCATAGAGGCGCAGATAAGCCTACAGTCCAGACCCGAGTTTATGCTGTGGCTGAGAAGGATACACGAGCTTCCCGATCCGTCGTGGAAGGTACCTTATTTGTATTTGATCAGTTAGCTCGCATCTTATTTGACCCTGTTGCAAATTTGTCTTTTGTATCTGTTAAATTTGCTGCATGTTTACCTGTAATACCTAAGGTGCTAGATTATGTTGTGTCTGTAAGTACTCCCTTAGGAAAATCATTATCTACATATACTGTTTGTGCTGATTGTGTAGTGCATGTAGAGGATTATGAGTTTCTGGTAGATCTAATCCTTTTAGACATGCAAGATTATGATGTTATCCTAGGTATGGATTGGTTATCCTCACATCATGCCACTGTGGATTGTTTTGAGAAAGTAATCACCTTGAGTCTGCTTGATGGGAATCGGATTTTTGTGAGAGGTCTAGTGTCAGACCAAGGACCGCATGTGATATCTTTCCTGCAGGCCAGGAAGTTACTTGCTAGTGGGTGTAAGGGTTACCTTGCACATGTTAAGATGCAGGATGATTCTACTTCTGATTTGACTCAGATGGCGGTGGTGCAAGAGTTTCCTGATGTGTTCTCTGAGGAATTTTCAAGCTTGCCACCAATACGAGAGGTGGAGTTTGGTATTGAGTTGGTGCCAGGTACTGCACCTATCTCCAGAGCTCCTTACCGCATGGCTACTTCAGAGTTGGCCGAGCTTAAGAAGCAACTGGAGGAATTGCTGGAAAAAGGTTACATTCGGCCTAGTGCTTCTCCCTGGGGAGCGCCAGTGCTGTTCGTAAAGAAGAAAGATGGAACCCTGAGGATGTGTATAGACTACAGGCAACTGAACCAAGTGACTATCAAGAATAAGTATCCTCTTCCCAGAATTGATGATCTATTTGATCAATTACAGGGAGCGACAGTGTTCTCTAAGATTGACCTGAGATCAGGGTATTACCAGCTTAGGGTCAAGGATGAGGATATATTTAAGACTCCTTTCAGGACCAGGTATGGGCATTTTGAATTTCTAGTTATGCCTTTTGGACTGACGAATGCACCTGCTGTCTTCATGGATTTGATGAACAGGGTATTTCATGAATTGCTTGATTCTTGTGTGGTAGTCTTCATAGATGATATCTTGGTGTACTCTCGGACTACTTCGGATCATGTCAGTGACTTGCGCAGAGTGCTGGAGATTCTGAGGAAGAACCGATTATATGCCAAGGCTAGTAAGTGTGAGTTTTGGCTAGAAAAGATCGGCTTCCTTGGACATGTGATTTCTGGTCATGGGGTGTCTGTGGATCCAGTTAAAGTGCAAGCCATCCTTAATTGGGGAAGACCGACTAGTGCTACTGAGATCAGAAGTTTCCTGGGTCTAGCAGGTTACTACCGGAGATTTGTTGAGGGATTCTCCAAGCTGGCGGGTCCTTTAACTAAATTGACCAGGAAGGAGGCCAAATTTATTTGGGATGACAAGTGTGAAGAAAGCTTTCAGGAGCTGAAGAGAAGGTTGACTAGTACACCGATCCTCATTATTCCTAGTGATGGGGAAAGGTTTACTGTCTATACGGATGCTTCAGGCAAGGGGTTGGGTTGTGTCTTGATGCAGAAGGGTTCTGTGGTAGCCTATGCTTCGAGACAACTGAAGGAGTATGAGTTGAACTACCCTACTCATGACTTAGAGTTGGCGGCCGTAGTCTTTGCTCTGAAGGTATGGCGTCACTATTTGTTGGGTCAAGAATTTGATCTGTTCACTGACCACCAGAGTCTCAAGTACATCTTCACTCAGAAGGAGTTGAACATGAGACAGAGAAGATGGATGGAGTTGATCAAAGACTATGACTTCTCTATTCAGTATCAGGCTGGAAAGGCCAATGTAGTGGCTGATGCACTGAGCAGACATCCAGTTACTTCAGTAGCGGCACTACGGGTCAGTGAGTGGCAGTTACTGCAGGAGTTCAGAGATCTCAGGATCAGTGTTTCTCCTAAAGTTCAGTCTGGATATGTGGCTTTCCTCAGAGTACAGTCTGCTTTGTTACAGAAGATCAGAGATCAGCAATCTGTGGATCCGAAATTAATTCAGATCAGGGATAGTTTGGTTACAGGCGCAGTTCAGGATTTTAGCTTGTCTGATGATGGTGTTCTTCGGTTCCGTGGAAGGGTGTGTGTCCCTGAGGAACCGAGCTTGAGGAAAGAAATATTGGAGGACAGCCATAACTCCAAATATTCTCTACTGTAACATCCCTCAGGACACACCCCACACGCATACAAGTAAAATACGGGGCTAAAAAAAATTTTTACTCTTCCATTAATACACAAGAAGAAAGCGGCATCGAAGGACATTACTACGGAACTGAAAACCGCACAGAACTGAGTAGGATCGATTTACTAGGAAATAGAAATCCGGAAGTTCAGAAAAATCCGGCAGCAAGTATTCTAAACTACTGCTGCACAGACACACATATCTTGTAACAACAACAAACGTCCACACTACACATATGTGGAATTTCAGAAATATACAGAACTGATTATTCAGATACTAAAATAAACAACACAAATTCGGTTACACATCTCAAATCGGACATTTCAAAATAAGAACCAATTCAATAAAAGAATCCAAGACTTGTATCCAATAATTTAAACGAAACAACTATAATATAATATCCTGAAAACAGGCATAAGCCCTCAGGAGATAAAACATGTCATATAGGTCATAATAAATTAGGCACGCAGGCCTGATAAATCTTTAGAGGACTATTCTTAGAAATGACATCAAACATTAGCGTCATATTAGCTGTAGCAATTACTGTCTTGATGTCTCACCTGAAAACATTTAAACAACGGAGGTGAGCTAAAAAGCTCAGTGAGTAAAAGACACTAAAAGTCATCCATAGTACACATCAAAAATATCATACTTAAGTTGAAATTCTTTTTATTTAACAGATAAGATAAATCAACTTAACATGCATGCTCATATCAGAAACAAACACAATCAAATACAGATACTTGTAACAATAGGCATCAAACAGGTAGGATATGAATATACCAACCCATACCAACTAACCACACCGCCTAATACATCTAAATACAGATCGAAATAGAACTACAGAAATCAGAACTGACAGACAGAAAATCAGAATTTTCAGAGTCCAAACGGATAGTCTACATCGGAAACAGAAAGGCCACAGAAGGCCTGATGACCACAGAAGGTCTGACCCCACCTCTGCCGAGGACGAGACAATGCATGCATATCAGAAACAGAATGGTAAAGGAGATATCAGTGGGTGGCCCCCGTCTTGTCAGGACGTGGCACTCTGGTCTCCAATACCCAGAACAGAATGGTAGAGGAGGTATCAGTGGGTGGCCCCCGTCTTGTTAGGACGTGGCACTCTGGCCTCCAAAACCCAGAACTGAATGGTAGAGGAGGTATCAGTGGGTGGCCCCCGTCTTGTTAGGACGTGGCACTCTGGCCTCCAAAACCCAGAACTGAATGGTAGAGGAGGTATCAGTGGGTGGCCCCCGTCTTGTTAGGACGTGGCACTCTGGCCTCCAAAACCCAGAACTGAATGGTAGAGGAGGTATCAGTGGGTGGCCCCCGTCTTGTTAGGACGTGGCACTCTGGCCTCCAAAACCCAGAACTGAATGGTAGAGGAGGTATCAGTGGGTGGCCCCCGTCTTGTTAGGACGTGGCACTCTGGCCTCCAATACCCAGAACAGAAATAGTGTCTCAAGGGTCGTAGTAGACTATCAGCACCATTACAGCGCCACAGAAGGAGGGTAAGGACACGGAAGAGTGCTACACTAGGGCATAATTTTACAAAACAGATTATACTGAAACGGAGAAGTAGGATTAACCACTACTTAATTCTTACATTATGCCCAAAGTCTAACAAACCAGAAAATGACACACCCTAATATCCAGTCCTTAAACACAGAACAGAATTTATATGAGTGAATTCCTTACAACTAACCTTAATTCATGTCAAACCATTCTATGTTCTCACAAATGTTTTAACACATTCAAGGTTTTCAGAAACTTCACAACATATAAACAGAACAGGAAATATCCACATAATAAACAATTAAATACAGAACAGAAATTATTCATATAACAAACATTTAAATACAGAACAGAAATTATTCATGAATTAATCTCCTCAAAATTCCTAAAAGCGTGAGCTATAAAATTACTGTAAGGGGCGCCACTTTCAGAACCTTAACAGAACGTACAAATTTCATGTAATTAATTTCAGTCCCCCACTACAGATAATTTTAATTACACGTTTGTGAAGAAAATTGACAAAAGCCCCAAAATTGGCTCAACTATATTTTCGAAAATTCCTAAGTTCTTAGTTAAATCCCCAATTTTGTTTTCTCTAAAATTTCTCATCAAACAAATAAATTTTAGAAGAACTACAGACCACAATTTAAGAGGTTAAACCATACAATGTAAATTTTTCTCACAAAGGAATATTCGTCTAACCAAAACATAGCAGATTTATATTGTCAGTTTGCAAAATATATTTTTAGTCCAATTTCGAACCAAAGCTAGTCAATATTGTATTCAAAATGAAGCTCTCTGAATCTAGTTTCCAATAAAACTGGTTTCACAAGATTTCGAATTTTAGACAGGAAGATATAAGGGTTCGAACATAGGAAGGTCAGAATTTCAGATTTCAAGAAAACAGATTCATATATCAGACTTGCGACATTTATTTCAGATCCAATAACTAATCGAAAATAGGCGTTATGGGAGTCAAAATAAAGCTCTTCGAGCCTACGGTCTAATAAAACTGATTTGACAAGATTTCGAGCTATACCTAGGGAGATATGATGGTTCGAACACATAAAGGTCGAAATCCAGAATTTCAGAAAACTGATTTTGTACCGCTAGATTGCAATACAGATTGAAATACGAATACCGCTCGGATATGGTCGATATCAAATTCAAATTAAAGCCAAACATATCTAGTTTCATACAAAATTTATCTCGTGCGATTTGGATCTATAGGCCATGAGATATTGGGGTTATAGTACACAAAGGTCGGATTAACGAATGCAGATTTCAGCAGAACAGGATTTTAAAACCCTATAATTATTTGAATTCAACCCCATACGAATAATCATGGCAAATAACGAATTTTAATTCGGATTAGACTCCTTAGGATCGAATTACTCACCAGAAAAATCGCCCACAGAGAAAACGCCAAAACAGGGGATCAGGGGTCTCCAGAAAGTTCGTCCACCACCAGTCTGCCACCACCAGCGTCAGAAATTTTGCAGGAGCGCCAAGCACAGTGAGGGGCGACAACACAGGCGGCTAGGGCAAGAAACAAACCAAAAATCGTGAGGGAGAGGAGCTCTCACGAATTTTCCCCTTTTTTTTTTTTTTTCCACCCCAAACGGATCCAAGATCCAATAACCCAATTAACTTAAGTGGAAATCGGCTTTAATGGGCTTACCTGGGCTTAACCACCATGCGCCACTCCAATAACACAGAAATATGCGCCACCATGGTGGAAGAATTCCAGGAGCAAATAGTCAAGGTTGAGGGTTCGAAGCCCCAACAAAAATAATTATTTTTGCCCTGTAGGGAAAAGTCCTACAATTAGGCAAAAATCCCAAAATTTTAACCGATAAAAATACAGAAACTGAATTTCTAACCTTAAATCATAATTCAGAAAATCAAGGGCGTTACATCTACATCTTGGTGTAACTAAGATGTATCAGGACCTCAAGAAAAGCTTTTGGTGGCCGGGTATGAAGAAAGAAGTATTTGATTTTGTCTCTAGGTGTTTAACCTGTCAGACGGTAAAGGCTGAACACCAGAAGCCTGGTGGTTTGTTGCAGCCCCTTCCTATTCCTGAGTGGAAGTGGGAATGCATCAGTATGGACTTTGTATGTGGTTTGCCCAGAACCAGATTGGGTCATAATGCTATTTGGGTGATTGTTGATAGACTCACTAAATCAGCCCATTTTCTTCCGATCAAGATGACTTATCCTTTAGAGAGACTGGCTAGATTGTATATTGATGAGATAGTCAGACTGCATGGAGTGCCTGTCGATATTGTGTCTGATAGGGACTCTCGATTTTTGTCCAGATTTTGGAGGGTTTGGGTACTAAGTTGAGTTTTAGTACAGCATACCATCCTCAGTCTGATGGCCAGACGGAGCGTACTATACAAACTCTAGAAGACTTATTGAGAGCTTATGTGGTTGATTGGAGTTCTGAGTGGAACCGGGATCTATCTTTGATAGAGTTCACTTATAATAATAGCTTCCACTCCAGTATTCAGATGGCTCCTTATGAGGCTTTATATGGGAGAAGGTGTAGGACTCCCTTGTGTTGGGAGGAAACTGGTGACAGAATGATTTTGAGATCTGATGCAGTTCAGGAGACTACTGATAAGGTCAGAGAGATCCAGGATAAACTGAAGATTTCTCGGGACAGACAGAAGAGTTATGCTGATGACCGTCGTCGTCCCTTGGAGTTTATGGTAGGGGATCATGTTTTCCTAAAGGTGTCACCTACTAAGGGTGTTATGAGGTTTGGCGAAAAGGGCAAGTTGAGCCCTAGGTTTGTAGGCCCTTTTGACATTATTGAGAGAATTGGTCCAGTGGCTTACCGGTTAGCTTTACCTCCTGCTATGGATCATGTGCATAATGTGTTTCATGTTTCTGTTTTGAGGAAATATCATCCTGATCCATCTCATGTATTGGATTTGGAACCTCTTCAGATTCAGAGTGATTTGACCTTTGAAGAAAGACCTCTCCGGATTGTTGATAGAAAGGATAAAGTTCTGAGGAACAAGACTATACCTTTGGTAAAGGTTATCTGGGGAAATCAGTCGGTTGAGGAGGCGACTTGGGAGACTGAAGCTGATATGAGGAAGTTTTATGCTTATCTTTTTGATGATATGGATGTTGAGCTTTAGAGGACTAAAGCTTTATAAGGAGGGAGGGATGTAAAATCCAAGGATCTTAAGTCCTGGTAAGCATTATTTTGATTTAAATAAACTCATTGGCTGTGATATTTTGTTCATGATTTAAATAAAATTATTGACTGTGATATTTTTCTATGTATTGGTTGTTAATTTATAGTTAATTAACTAGATATTTTTGGTTGTTAATTTATAGTTAATTAACTAGAGATTTTTGGTTGTTAATTTATAGTTAATTAAATTAGAGATTATTGGTTGTTAATTTTGTTGGACGTTAATTAGCTTAATGGATGTTAAATTTAATTAGTTAACTAGCTTATTGGATGTTAGTTTAACCCTTATTGGATTTTCACTTAAACTATGGGTTATTGGGTTACACTTAAATTAGATGGATATTAGATTTAAAATTCGAATTAGTTAGTTAAATGGGTTAAACCCTATTTGAATTATGATTAACGGGTTTAAAATTGGATAAACCGAAATTTTAGATGGGTAATCTCGGTTAGGGTAGGAAATTGGTGTTTTTGGCTTGGGAGAAAATTTTGGGCGATGGCTTGAGAAGAAGTGGCGATTCTTGAAGAGTTCTTGAGGCGATTTTCTCCATCTTCTTTCCCCTTGGCGGATTTTCCTTGAGGTGAAGAAACTTCCTTGGCGAGTTCTTGGAGATTCTTTGGGCGGTTTAAAGGCTTTAGACGATTTTTTTTGTGGAGGTTTTCACCTTAGTGTTCACGGTTAAGAGGTGAGTGGAATGTCTTTTCGAATCCTATTAAATTGGTGGTGTTATTTGATACAATGGATTGATTTGGAAATTTTACCATGCTAAACCGAAACTCAAGACTTCTTCATGTGAAAAACCGAAAATTTGCAAGGATGTATATATCATGAAAACCGAATTTTGCAAAGGTGAATATACCATGTTGAAAACCGAATTTTGTAAAGGTGATTATATGATGAAAACCAAATTTAGGGTATTTTTCCATGAAAATCGAAATTAAGATGTTCTTCATGAAAATCGAATTTAGAGTATTTTCCATGAAAACCTAAAAACCGAAATCTTGACAATATGTATGAGAACCGAAATCTTGATAATTGTTTATGAAAACCGAAATATTGATATTTGTAGTTAACATGTTTACTTGTGGCAAATTGTAAAGTAGTTTATAAAAATACATGTTTTAATTTTATGTTGATATTATAGATGCTTGTTAAATGCAATTTATGAATGTTTCTTCATGAGTGTAGCATGTTATATGGTTATGGTTATGTATTTATAGCTATGTATCCTTGTTTGAGAAATTTGGGTGATAACATAGCAAGGTTAGACTGAACTAATCAGCATGAAATCTAAGGACTACACTACCATATGATTATGTGATTTTTATTATGTGATTATGTGATTTTTATTATGTGATTATGTGATTTTTATTATGTGATTATGTGATTTTTATTATGTGATTGTGTGATTTTTTTAATATTATGTGGTTATGTGAATGATGAATATTATGTGTTGTGATCATGGAATGGTTAGGACTAAGGCTAAGTGTAACTGTGTACTCAAGGGGATAGTCTATATGTGATATGTTAAGGGTTTGAATTTCAGCCCTGTATTGTGATATGTGAGGGGGTTGTTGTTCAGCCTGCCTGATGTGATTATTGTGATATGTGAGGGGGTTGTTGTTCAGCCTTCCTGTTGTGATTATTGTGATGACTATCCTAGAGTCTAGTTGACACTTAGGAGTCCACCGTTGTGAAATAAGATATAAGATGTGTCTGTGTTGTCCAGTAGGAACCCTTTGGGAGAACGGGTGATATAAGATGCAAAGTGCCATGTCTTGGTCAGACAGGGGCCACCTCTTGATGTCATCACTCTTAGACGCTTAGATTTTTGTGTTATGGGGTGATCGTAGAGCAAAGTGCCACGTCGTGACCTGGCGGGGGCCATCTCTTGAATCTACACACCGTCCATCTATATGTTGCATGTGATTTGCAGGCTTCTCCCAGTGCTTAGGCCAAAGCCGGGTTAGACCATAATGGTCACTACTGAATATGCTGGACAACTAGGTTAACTAAGCGGTTAGTATGTTTAGTTGGTTTAGAGTATAGCTCTAGAACCTTGGTTACTCTATGGTGACACTGGTGTGATGTCTTAGCAGTGTACATCTGACTGTTTTATATGAGTTCAGTGCTTTAATTATTGATATATGTTGACATGATATGCTGTTACATGTTTTTAAAAAATAACCTGCATATATTTTTGAGTGTATGTTATGGATGGTCGATTTAGACTATCCACTCACTGGGCTGTGTAGCTCACCCCTCACTATTTTCAGGCATAGAGCAGGGGCGCAATTCTTGAGTTAGCATTGGCGTGGATATTATGCTAGTTTGCTGTTTAAGAATTTTTGTGCTTAATTATCTGGGGCCGGTTGTGGCCGAACCATATGAATTATATGAACTATATGAACTATGTGAACTATGTGAATTATGAGAACTTGTGTTGCCAGTGTGGCTAAACTATGTGATATTATGTTGCCGGTTGTGGCAGTTTTAAGAGTTTGATTTTCGTGTCACCGCGGGCTTTGGCCTGGTTTCGGTGTTTGGTATGAGTTTATAAAATTTGATTTTTGTGGCTTTGCTTTGAATTTCGAATCGAATTGTATTTATGCCATCGGATTTGATATAACTGTTGCCTTGCATATGTCTAGTGCAAGGATTGCGTGGTGGCAGGTACATTTATGAATTGTGTTTCTTGGAGATTGTATGTATGAATTTTGAAAATTTTCAGATTGTGTTTCTGGAACTCGGTTTTACCTAGCATGTGAATCGATCTTGTATGACACATCCTGTTTCTTTTGTGATTTGTGTTGCTTGTTTGGGGTTAAGATAACGGGATGTTACACAAGGAGGCAGTGTGGATTCGTAAGTTCGTTCAGGAACTTGGTGTTGTTCCTTCGAGTGCTGATCCATTGGTTATCTTCTGTGATAACACTGGAGCAATCGCACAAGGTTCATACAGACGACAATCTGGAGCAGTCGCACCAGAAGTCCAAGCACATACAGAGACGGTTTCATTTGATCCGGGAGATCATTGATCGTGGCGAGATCAAAGTCTGCAAGGTTCATACAGACGACAATCTGGCTGACCCGCTTACAAAGCCTCTGGCGCAGCAGAAGCATGAGAAGCACTGTAATAATATGGGTTTGAGATATCTCAACCATTAGATTAAGTGCAAGTGGGAGATTGTTGGGGTATGCCCTTAAGGCTAATGTTTGAGGCCTTGGGATTATATCAGTATCATGTATAAACTCTATGTTTATAAAGTCAATGGTTGTTATTCAGGTTGTTATATTATCTGCTGCAATACATATACTTCTGAATAATGTCTCAATGCTGTTCAGCTTGGCTGACATGCACTTTTGTCCTTAGTCGAGATATCTTGGTGAACATGAGACAGCCTTGATATGATTGAGACTAATATGTGTTCTAATCTTATAGGATGCTTCGAGCATGGAATAAGATGTAGAGTCATGGGTACATTGGATGTACTGGACAGACCCTACTAGGATATTCAATTGCTTGTCACAATGTGAATAATCCTTGTATGCAAACAAGTGGCATACTTCCTCTGACTTGAGATCACTTGTGTTTCTAAATGATGATTGGCATTGTTTTGAGGTAGTTCAATATCATTTGAAACATAATGGTTATAGACTATCTTGGATGATGAGCATGAATCATGTTAGGGTGCTAGTGATAGATAAAGGATTGCCGTCTCCTAGTTTGGAGTGTGATGTTCTATAGGGGCCCCCTGGATGAGATGATTGAGAAAGTGTATGGCCATACCCAGGTGACTATGTTCATCTGATCTAATCATTCTCATCATATTGGAGCTACAGGCTTGACACGCTTGTCCAATAAGAACATCCAGTGGCAAAGGAAACATGTATGCCTAGTGAAGTGGATTCACACTTGTGCTGTGGTTTGGGTGTAGTCTTGGAAGACTCTTTCCTTTATATCGGGAGACAGTGATGTGTTGCTAGATACCCCTCACTGATCGTGATAACGTAAGTTGTCGTTACCGACATTTAAAGGAAACCCTTAGGGTCGCATAATTTGATGATATGGCTTACTTAAGTCAGATCGTGTGGACTGAATTGTTTGGGTTCAGTTTAAAGGGATTTAAACTCTGATTGTAAGTGAGATCTGGTCTGATCATGTTTGATTGATTAGGGCTTGAGATCGGTAAGCTTTGATCGAGAGAATGGATGCTAGATTAGTGAGATCAGGAGCATCAAGAGATGAACGGTTAGATCTGGAGCCTTAGGGTTTATTGTGATCTAGACCAAATTGCTTGGGTTAATTGGTCTTTGAACCAGACCAAATTGAACCGGCTCATCAAGTGAGCGCATGGTTCAAGAGGAGAGGAATTTGCGATTGGGGTAAACCCATGGTCGCATCACAAGTTGAGATTTTTCTATTTTTAGAAAACATGTCTCTAAACGTGGGCACGCCTCACGTTCTCTCTTTCACGCCTCTTGTCACCTCTTTGGCTTGGTCTCTACACACATTCTCGAGAGGAGAAGTTGAGACGACAAGGGAGAGGTTTCGCCAAGCAAAGTTGTCTTCTCTTCCCTTCCATACGACAAGGACCTTTGGAGAACCTTGCTAGCACAAGGATCAAAAAGGAGTAGGCGACATCACCTTGTGTGCGCACCATTTGGAGGAGAAGGATTCGACTCTCTTCTTCCTAGACGCCATCCAAGAAATGGCATTGGTAAGAATCGATCCTCATGTATATGAAAATTTAAATTTGATCATACTGCATGCATCGATCTAGAAGCCTATTCCGCTGCGTTAAATCCTCTACATGCGCCTATTAGGGTTTCGCCCCCATGTTAGGGGACTTTCATATTATGATTATGAGATCTGGCAAATGGATGTGAAGACCGCTTTCCTTAATGGAAAACTAGAACAGGATGTGTATATGACACAACCTGAAGGTTTCATCAATCCATCAGATCGTCATAGAATATGCAAATTAAAGAAGTCCATTTATGGACTTAAACAAGCATCAAGAAGCTGGAATATTCGTTTTGATGAATCAATCTGTGAATTTGGTTTCATCAAGAATGAAGATGACCCATGTGTATATAAGAGGTTTAGTGGCAGCGTGATTACTTTCCTAGTCCTCTACGTCGATGATATCTTGATCATTGGAAATGATATTCCTGAAATGCATGCGGTTAAGGCATGGTTAAGAAAATGTTTCCAGATGAAAGATTTAGGAGAAGCAGCCTATGTATTAGGTGTGAAGATCTACAGAGATAGATCTAAGAGGCTTCTCGGGCTGTGCCAGAGTACTTACATCGATAAAGTCCTGGAGAGATTCCATTTAGAAAATTCTAAAAGAGGATATCTTCCAGTCAGACATGGTCTGAATCTTTCAAAGAGTCAGTGTCCACAAACACAGACTGAGAAAGATGAAATGGACAATACGCCTTATGCTTCGGCTATTGGGTCCATTATGTATGCGATGTTGTGTACTCGCCCAGACGTCGCTTACGGGTTAAGCGTGACCAGTCGATTCCAAAGTAATCCAGGGAAGGCACACTGGATTGCGGTCAAGAACATTTTGAAATATCTTCGGAGGACCAAAGATATGTTCTTGATATATGGAGGTCAGGAAGAACTCAGTATTTAAGGATATACTGACGCTTCATTCCAGTCTGACCAGGATGATTTCCGATCGCAATCAGGCTATGTTTTTAGCTTGAATGGAGGAGCAGTGGTGTGGAAAAGTTTCAAACAATCAATTGTTGCTGATTCCACAACAGAAGCCGAGTATGTTGCAGCCTCAGAAGCATCCAAGGAGGCAGTGTGGATTCGTAAGTTCGTTCAGGAACTTGGTGTTGTTCCTTTGAGTGCAGATCCTTTGGTTATCCTCTGTGATAACACTGGAGCAATAGCACAAGCAAAGGAACCACGGTCGCACCAGAAGTCCAAGCACATACAGAGAAGGTTTCACTTGATCCGGGAGATCATTGATCGTGGCGAGATCAAAATCTACATGGTTCATACAGATGACAATCTAGCTGACCCGCTTACAAAGCCTCTGGCGCAGCAGAAGCATGAGAAGCACTGTAATAATATGGGTTTGAGATTTCTCAACCATTAGATTAAGTGCAAGTGGGAGATTGTTGGGGTATGTGAAGAGTCCCCTTCAAGGGGGAGCGAAACCCTAATCAGGTGGCGCATAAAACTTTCATAGCGGAATCTAGGGTTTCAAATGATCTTTCGCAAGAACATATGATCAACTTAAATAATGTTTGGATTCATACCATAGCCATTTGCGTTGGATGGCGATTTGGAAGAAGAGAGAGCAACGTTGATCTCCTCCAAAGAGTTCACACACAAGATGAAGATCGCCCACTCCCTTGGCGTTCCTTGTGCTAGCAAGTCTCCAAGGTTTATCTTGTTGTATGGAAGGGAATGATGGATGAAGTCCCTCTTGGCCGAAATCTCTCCTACGTTAAAACCCTTTTGCAAGAGTGTCTCGTCGAGAGGAAGAGGCAAGAGGAAGTCACGAAACCGAAGTGGAGATGTTTTCCTCAAACGTGGAGACGTTTTTCCATAATGGGAAAAACCGACTTCCAAATATGGAAAGCCTTTAACTCCAAGCGTTTATGCGATCCATGTGTTCACTCCAAGTGAACCGATCGCTCCTCTTTGAACCAAGCCATGGTTCAATCGCATTTGGTTTAAAAACCAAATCAAAATCAACCCAAGCAATTAGTCCAGATCAAATTAAACCCTAAGGTTCTAGATCTGACCGTTCATCACTTGATGCACTTGATCTCACCAATCTAGCATCAACACTCTCGATCAAAGCTTACCGATCTCAAGCCCTAATCAATCAAACATGATCAGACCAGATCTCACTTACAACCAGAGTTTAAATCCCTTTAAACTGAACCAAAACAATTCAGTCCACACGATCTAACATGAGTAAGCCATATCATCAAATTGTGCGACCCTGAGGGTTTCCTTTAAATGTCGGTAACGATAACTTACGTTATCACGATCAGTGAGGGGTATCTAGCAACACATCACTGTCTCCCGATATAAAGGAAAGAGTCTTCCAAGACTACACCCAAACCACAGCACAAGTGTGAATCCACTTCACAAGGCATACAAATTTCCTTTGCCACTGGATGTTCTTATTGGACAAGCGTGTCAAGCCTGTAGCTCCAATATGATGAGCATGATTAGATCAGATGAACATAGTCACCTGGGTATGGCCATACACTTTCTCAATCATCTCATTCAGGGGGGCCCCTTTAGAACATCACACTCCAATCAAGGAGACGGCAATCCTATATCTATCACTAGTGTCCTAACCTGACTCATGATCATTATCCAAGATAGTCTATAACCATTATGTTTCAAATGATATTGAACTACCTCAAAACAATGACAATCATCATTTAGAAACACAAGTGATCTCAAGTCAGAGGATATGTGCCACTTGTTGCATTCAAGGATTATTCACATTGTGACAAGCAATTGAATATCCTAGTAGGGTCTGTCCAGTACATCCAATGTACCCATGAGTCTACATCTTATTCCATGCTCGAAGCATCCTATAAGATTAGAACACATATTAGTCTCAATCATATCAAGGCTGTCTCATGTTCACCAAGATATCTCGACTAAGGACATATAGCATGTCAGTCTAGCTGAACAGCTTTGAGACATTATTCAGAAGCACACTTATTGCAGCAGACAATGTAACAAACTGAATAACAACCATTGCCTTTATAAACATAAGAGTTTATACATGATATTGAAAGAATCCCAAGGCCTCAAACATTAGCCTTAAGGGCATACCCCAACAGTATGCCCTTAAGGCTAATGTTTGAGGCCTTGGGTTGTTATCAGTATCATGTATAAACTCTATGTTTATAAAGGCAATGGTTGTTATTCAGGTTGTTACATTATCTGCTGCAATATGTATACTTCTGAATAATGTCTCAATGGTGTTTAGCTTGGCTGACATGCAGTATTGTCCTTAGTCGAGATATCTTGGTGAACATGAGACAGCCTTGATATGATTGAGACTAATATGTGTTCTAATCTTATAGGATGCTTCGAGCATGGAATAAGATGTAGACTCATGGGTACATTGGATGTACCAGACAGACCCTACTTAGGATATTCGATTGCTTGTCACAATGTGAATAATCCTTGTATGCAAACAAGTGGTGATGTAGGACGGGGGTTTAAAGCATTCAAACAACGTCTTTTGAAAATAGTTTTGATAACTAGCTTAATAATAAGAAAATCGAAGTTACACTAATGAGGTTTGAAACTAATTTTTTTTTGTATTTTAGAATATATTGGAAAACCGAGAACAAGTAGAACAGTAAAACCCTAGAAAGCAGTAAATGCAGGAATTAAACTTACAGTGCAGCCCTTGAGAATTGAAGGGCTGTGCTTCCCGATCTTCACCGGTCCAACTCTGATGGAAGGTGTAAGGTGGAGCTTACAAGCAAACACAGAAGATCCGTACAAGCCACGGATTTTAATACAAGAACAAATCAAGGGGTGAGGTTAGGCCTCACAAATTCCCTTGCTAATCCTAATCAACTAGAGAGAGGGGGAGAAGGAGAAGGGGAGGGGAAGCGCCCCTCTTAGGCTACTCCAAGCGCAACCTACAAGTTATAAAGACAAGTATGAGTGTAGAGAAGAGTTCTTAGAATCAAAATAAGAGGTGTTGAGAAGAAGACTTATCCGAAAGGGTGAGAACTCCTTGAAGCCGAGGATGCTTCTCTTCTTGCTCCAAACCGAGGGTGAAGAAGGGCTCCTTGTAGTGGCGCACACAAACAAAGAGGAAAGCTTCTTAGGGTTTCGGTGGAAGAGCTAGAAGAAAGGGATAGAGCTCAGCTAAAGAAGAACTTAACACTAACACAATTAATTAAGCTAGGCAACTAATAGACAATATATTTCATCAAGAGGTAATCGAAAATACAAGGGGGGGAGGTCATGCTTGTATAGGTGAGATGAGGCTAGGGCAGGATAGTAATTGTCTTCCATGCGCCTATTACAAAAATGGATGGAGTTTGAATTTCAAATTCATGGTGATGTGGGCGCAAATCCTCTTCATGAGTTTCCTTCATTGGTGATCTTTGATTGGCAACTCTTTAAGTGCTTAAGGGGGTTGTCTTCTTATCTTTGGCGACAAGCTTGGTGGCGCATGGACAAGGGATTTCAAAATTTGAATCCTTTCCATGAGGGCATGGGCGGCAACAAGAGATGGAATCTTCTCATTAATGTCTTCATAAATGCTCTCCTCTAATTGTGGATCTTGATGAGTAATCCCTTTGATTGTGGATCTTGATGGAGGAGATTTGAATTCATTCCTCTAGTGGTTGGCGCATATAACTTGATTGGATGATGATGTGGTTGATTGCTTCCTTGAAGATGCGCCCAACAAAATAGCAAGTGAGTTATGACATGGATTGAAGTGAGCTTGGGCTTTGAAGTCCTCCTTTCCTTTTCTGGAGCTGAACTTGATGAGTGGAGCTTGAGTGACCTTGAGCTGGATCTTGAGCTGCTCCTTTCCTGATTGACCTACCAAAATGATCCTAATGCCTACATGCACTACTTATGATGCAAGAATACATAAGTTCATGAATTACAATGCACCACCTACTACAAGTGGACTTGCCATAAATGCCTACATGATGCATGCTTTTATTGAAAAGTAAATTACCCTAAATGCTATGCAAGAAATGGAACCCTAAGGGAACCCATATCGATTAGGTACACTACGGGTCCGACCAGATCTCCTCAGAGCAGGGCTACTGCCTCCATCAGCTCTCCCCGGGTTGAAAGAATTCTCCTCTGGAGAATTGTCCTTGTACCCTTGGAGTAACTCAGGGGCGGCTATAGCTAGCTCATACTCAGGAAGCCATACCTCTTCACCATTAATGAGTCTAACGTGATAAAACATTTGTACCTCATCAGTGGTGAACTTGGTTTGGTCTTCAAGAATAGCCTCAATCTCCATTTTGTGAGGGTCACTTGGATCTGGTATGGAGAGGGGCTCATGATAGAGGGTGAGATCCTCCACGTTGACGGTAGTGGGGATCCCCAGTTCAGGTGGCAGGTCGAGGACATAGGCATTGTCGTTGATTTTGTCTACAATGGTGAAGGGGCCTAGTCCTTTTGCTTCCAACTTGTGTCCAATCCCATGGATGCGCTCTTCCCGTGCTCGTAGGATCACCTTATCACCTGTAGAAAATAACCTTTCTCGGCGATGTTTGTTAGCAGCTTCGCGATATTGATTAACAGATTCTAGCATTTTCGAAAATATTTCAGCATGCATTTGCGAGGTATGTAATGCAAAGTCACGAGCAGGTAAAGAGGTTCTAAAGTGTCTAGGTAGGGGGAAGAGATCTATGGGTTTGTTGGGTTGATATCCTAGGTTGGCTTGGAAGGGGGAGAGACCTGTGGTATTGTTGACTGTACTGTTGTAGGAGAACTCGACAGTGGGTAAGAGTTTATCCCAGTTGCCAGGGTGTTCACTCACCAAACTTCTAAGGATACTCCCAAGTGATCGGTTGACCACTTCAGTCTGCCCATCCGTCTGGGGATGGTAGGCTGTGGAGAACTTGAGCTTTGTTCCTAGAAGGGTCCAGAGGGTTCTCCAAAAATGACTTACAAACCTAGGGTCTCTATCAGACACTATAGTTAGAGGTGTTCCACGTAGCCTTACAACTTCCCTAAAGAAGAGTTTAGCAACATGGGAGGCATCAGTGGTTTTGGTGCAAGCTATGAAATGGGCCATCTTAGTAAATCTATCAACTACCACAAATATAGAATCATGTTTAGCTGAGGTTCGGGGTAGTCCTAGAATGAAGTCCATACTAAGGTCTTGCCAAGGGGCTTGGGGAATAGGTAAGGGAGTGTACAGGCCGGGACTATGCTTGTGGACTTTGGTGAGCTGACAAGTCCTACAATGTTTCACAACCTTGGCTACATCTTGGTAAAGGTTCGGCCAGTAGAACCGTTCCTTTACAAGGGCTTGGGTCTTATCTCGACCGTGGTGCCCGGCAGACCCGCCTCCGTGCAATTCCCAAACAAGGAATTCTCGGATGGAAGTCTTCGGCACACAAAGGGTTGGTCCCAGAAAGAGATACCCATCCCTAAGGGTGTAGAGGGGGTGGCTTAATGGGTCTTGACGAAGGTCATCATATAAAGTAGAAAAATCAGGACATTCAAGATAAGCATTTTTCATGGATTCAAAGCAGGTAACTTCAACATGCATTTTATTCAAAAGTAAAGTTACTCTACTAAGGGCATCTGCTACTTTATTCTCAGATCCTGATTTATGTCTAAGCACAAAAGTGTATTGTTGTAAGTATTCGACCCACTTAGCATGCCTTGAGTTTAACTTTTTCTGAGCACTTAGGTAGGAGAGGGCCTGGTGGTCACTGTTAAGGGTAAACTCCCTATGGATGAGGTAATGTCTCCAATACCTTAGGGCTTGGACTACAGCATAAAATTCCTTATCATAGGTAGAGTACTTTTGTTTTGCCTCGTTGAGCTTTTCACTAAAGAAGGCTATGGGATGACCTTCTTGGCTTAGGGTTCCCCCTATGCCAACTCCAGAGGCGTCACAATCTACCTCAAAGACTTTACTGAAGTCAGGCAATCTAAGGACCGGGGCGGTGGTCATCTTATCCTTAAGTTCTTGGAAGGCTTTGCTAGCAGCTTTGGTCCAGGAAAATTCACCTTGTTTTAGGCAACTAGTGATAGGTGCCACTATAGAGCTGAAGTTCCTTATGAATCTCCTATAGAAGGTAGCTAGGCCATGGAAACTTCTGACCTCAGTGATGGTCTTAGGTTCAGGCCAATCTTTGATGGCTTGGATTTTGGATGGGTCGGCTTGAAGGCCATGCTCAGACACTATGAATCCTAAGAAGATCACACTATGTGACAGAAAGGAGCATTTCTTGAGATTGATGTAGAGTTGCTCTTCCTTAAGAAGGTCAAGGGTCTTCCTAAGGTGCTCTAGGTGTTCCTCTTTAGTCTTACTATAGATGAGGATATCATCAAAGTAGACTACCAGGAATTTTCCAATGAAAGGCTTCAAGACTTGAGTCATGAGTCTCATGAATGTGGAAGGGGCATTAGTCAAGCCAAAAGGCACGACTAACCATTCATAGAGACCATCCTTGGTCTTGAAGGCTGTCTTCCATTCATCACCTAGCCTTATCCTGACCTGGTGGTATCCACTCCTTAAGTCAAGCTTACTAAACCACTTGGAGCCAACTAACATGTTTAGCATGTCATCAAGTCTAGGAATAGGAAACCTATACTTTACTGTGATTTTGTTTATGGCTCTGCAGTCTATGCACATGCGCCAACTGCCATCCTTTTTAGGGGTGAGCAGAGCAGGCACGGCACAAGGGCTTAGACTTTCTCTGATATGTCCTTTCTCTAATAGGTCATCTACCTGCCTCTTAAGTTCTTGATGCTCAGTAGGGTTCATCCTATAGTGGGGTAGATTGGGAAGGGTTGAACCAGGGACAAGATCTATTGCATGCTGGATGTCCCTAAGAGGTGGGAGACCTATGGGTAGTTCTTCAGGGGTAAGCTCACTATATTGTTCTAAGAGGGCTTCTACTTCAGGGGGTGGTTTGCTCTCTTCCTCTTGGTTGACTTCCTTCAGGACTAAGGTGTATAAAGGTTGATCAGGTCTATAATCCTTAGGTCTCATGAGCTGAAGGGTTGGTTGTATGGTTTTGCTCTCTTCTATTTTTCCCTTATTGGTTGAGACTTTAAGCTCTATAGGCATAGATGGTTTAAGTTTGATCTTTTGACCTGAGTGACTAAAGACATAGGTGTTAGTCCGACCGTAGTGGACTACATCCATGTCATATAGCCATGGTCTGCCTAGAAGGACTTGAGCGATATCCATGGTGATGACGTCGCACCAAATTTGTCCATCATAGGTACCAAACTGTAAAGGCACTAGACTCCTATGAGTTACTGGCACACTAGACTGGTTGACCCAAGAGATGTTATAAGGGGTTGGGTGAGCTTCCATCTTAAGCTTAAACTTGGTGACATAAGAGTGGGAGACAGCGTTGAGACTACTACCCCCATCTATCACTACTTTGCACATGTTTCCATTGCATTTCGTGTAAGTATGGAAGATACTAGTTCTTCGCCAATCATCCGTGGGTGAGGGTTTGATCAGGGTACACCTAACAACTCCTAAGGTGTTTTGGATAGGTTCCTCACTACTGTCATAATCATTATCTTCTAGGATTTGGCAGTCAGTATCTGGATCATTAATATCCTCAAGCCTAGGGGTTTGGGTTTCCTCACCTAGGTATAAGACTCGTTTGGGACAGTCTTTCATATAGTGTCCATATTGTTGACACCCATGGCACTTGACCCTAGATGGTTCTGGATAACTCGAGGGATTGGTTCTAGGAGTGTTAGAGTTTTGAGGTTGGGTTGGTCTAGGAGAGCTTTGAGGTTGGGTTGGTCTAGGACTTGGTCTAGAGGCACTAAACTCTTTCCTATAGGCAACCTTAAGTTCTTGTTCAATCTCCTTGGCTCTAAGATGGGCAACCTCTATGGAGTCTATCTGGTAGTAGGTAAGGCCCTTTCTAATCTCAGATCGGAGACCATTTTTATACCTGCTAAGGGTAAATAGAGGGTTTTCTCCTGGGTTTCCCCTAAGGAGGAATTCCTCAAAGCTAGCAGTGTATTGGTCAACGGTCATTGCTCCTTGGGTTAAGCTAGAGGCTTGGTCAAACAACTTACTCTGAAAATATGAGGGAACATATTTCAGTTTAAGTTGTTGGCGCATTTCTAGCCAGGTGTCTATGGGAGGAAGGTTGAGTCTTTGTTGGTTGTTCTCTACATTGGTCCAATACAACCTAGCATTTCCCTCAAGAAGGCACTTTGCAAGTCGGACCTTGCTGTGCTCAGGGATCATACTCCACTCGAAATATTGTTCGAGTTTGGTTGTCCAGTCCAAGAAGTCTCGGGGTTCTAGGGAGCCATTGAAGGTTGGTGGGTTGAGTTTGATGGCGCGGTGCACATCATCCTCCCTGAATCTGGGTTGAGGTGGGGTTTGAATAGGAGGTCCATTCCATATATTGGGTTGGTGGTTTCCCGCATGGTTTGGATTGGGGTATCCATTCCATGTAGGTTGGGCGCCTGCACGGTTTGGGGTTTGATGCCCGTTCCACGCAGGTGGTTGTTGGGTTTCTACATGATGAGGGCTAGGCGGTTCACTAGCATGATGGGAAGACCTCTCCCTAAAATCATGAAATTCAGTAGTAAGTTGGTTAAGGCTTCGGGTAAGGGTCCCTATCTGCTCAGTTAAGAACTCAAACCTTTCATCTGTAGCATTGTGATCCATGGTGGGATTTTGTTCTTGTTGTTGGGTTTTAGACCGAGTTTGCATGGGTGTTTTGACAAGATATAAGTTTTGAAAATAAGGCCAAAATGATAGATAAGATAAGTAGTCAACTTCTTTCAAACAACCTAATTCCAAAGACCGCTTAGAAGTAGAAAAATAAGTTTTTGAGGCTTAAAATTTCTAGTCTAAGAGCCAAAGCTCTGATACCAAGCTGATGTAGGACGGGGGTTTAAAGCATTCAAACAACGTCTTTTGAAAATAGTTTTGATAACTAGCTTAATAATAAGAAAACCGAAGTTACACTAACGAGGTTTGAAACTAATTTTTTTTTGTATTTTAGAATATATAGGAAAACCGAGAACAAGTAGAACAGTAAAACCCTAGAAAGCAGTAAATGCAGGAATTAAAATTACAGTGCAGCCCTTGAGAATTGAAGGGCTGTGCTTCTCGATCTTCACCGGTCCAACTCTGATGGAAGGTGTAGGGTGGAGCTTACAAGCAAACACAGAAGATCCGTACAAGCCACGGATTTTAATACAAGAACAAATCAGGGGGTGAGGTTAGGCCTCACAAATTCCCTTGCTAATCCTAATCAACTAGAGAGAGGGGGAGAAGGAGAAGGGGAGGGGAAGCGCCCCTCTTAGGCTACTCCAAGCGCAACCTACAAGTTATAAAGACAAGTATGAGTGTAGAGAAGAGTTCTTAGAATCAAAATAAGAGGTGTTGAGAAGAAGACTTATCCGAAAGGGTGAGAACTCCTTGAAGCCGAGGATGCTTCTCTTCTTGCTCCAAACCGAGGGTGAAGAAGGGCTCCTTGTAGTGGCGCACACAAACAAAGAGGAAAGCTTCTTAGGGTTTCGGTGGAAGAGCTAGAAGAAAGGGATAGAGCTCGGCTAAAGAAGAACTTAACACTAACACAATTAATTAAGCTAGGCAACTAATAGACAATATATTTCATCAAGAGGTAATCGAAAATACAAGGGGGGGAGGTCATGCTTTTATAGGTGAGATGAGGCTAGGGCAGGATAGTAATTGTCTTCCATGCGCCTATTACAAAAATGGATGGAGTTTGAATTTCAAATTCATGGTGATGTGGGCGCAAATCCTCTTCATGAGTTTCCTTCATTGGTGATCTTTGATTGGCAACTCTTTAAGTGCTTAAGGGGGTTGTCTTCTTATCTTTGGTGACAAGCTTGGTGGCGCATGGACAAGGGATTTCAAAATTTGAATCCTTTCCATGAGGGCATGGGCGGCAACAAGAGATGGAATCTTCTCATTAATGTCTTCATAAATGCTCTCCTCTAATTGTGGATCTTGATGAGTAATCCCTTTGATTGTGGATCTCGATGGAGGAGATTTGAATTCATTCCTCTAGTGGTTGGCGCATATAACTTGATTGGATGATGATGTGGTTGATTGCTTCCTTGAAGATGCGCCCAACAAAATAGCAAGTGAGTTATGACATGGATTGAAGTGAGCTTGGGCTCTGAAGTCCTCCTTTCCTTTTCTGGAGCGGAACTTGATGAGTGGAGCTTGAGTGACCTTGAGCTGGATCTTGAGCTGCTCCTTTCCTGATTGACCTGCCAAAATGATCCTAATGCCTACATGCACTACTTATGATGCAAGAATACATAAGTTCATGAATTACAATGCACCACCTACTACAAGTGGACTTGCCATAAATGCCTACATGATGCATGCTTTTATTGAAAAGTAAATTACCCTAAATGCTATGCAAGAAATGGAACCCTAAGGGAACCCATATCGATTAGGTACCCTACGGGTCCGACCAGATCTCCTCAGAGCAGGGCTACTGCCTCCATCAAGTGGCATATTTCCTCTGACTTGAGATCACTTGTGTTTCTAAATGATGATTGGCATTGTTTTGAGGTAGTTCAATATCATTTGAAATATAATGGTTATAGACTATCTTGGATAATGAGCATGAGTCATGTTAGTGAAGGTCCCCTAGACAAGGGGGGCGAAACCCTAATAGGAGGCGCAACAAAACTTCTAGCGGAATCTAGGGTTTCTAAAAGATCGCATAGCATATAATATGATCAACTTTCAATGAGAAGCGATACTCACCATTGCCATCACTTGGATGGTGTCTTGGAGGTAAAGGCGCAAGCGAACCTTCTCCTAAGTCTCGCACACAAGATGATCAATGCGCTTCTTCCTTGGTGCTCCTTGTGCTAGCAAGGTTCCAAGGTTGTCTTGCCGAATGGAAAGGAAAAGAGAGATCCTTGCTTGGTCGAATGTTTCCTCTTGTCGTCCACTCCTTCACCCACGAGAGTGCAAGAGACGAATGCTCAAGTTGGCGACGAGAGTGAGGAGAAACGAGAGATGAGGGCGCCTTAGGCGTTAACGTGAGTAGTGGTCACGTATGTGATCATGCTTTCTAAAAATAGAAAGCCACTCACTCACTTGCGATCATGGGTTTACCCCATGCGCAAACTCCTCTCAATTTTGAACCACACGCTCACTTCAATGACCTGGTTCAATTTGGTCTGGTTCATAGACCAATCGACCCAAGCCATTAGTCCAGATCACATTAAACCCTAAGGCTCTTGATCTGACCATCGATCTCTTGATGCTCCTGATCTCACCGATCTAGCATCCAATCTCTCGATCAAAGCTTACCGATCTCAAGCCCTAATCAATCAAACATGATCAGACCAGATCTCACTTACAATCAGAGATTAAATCCCTTTAAACTGAACCTGAACAATTCAGTCCACACGATCTGACTTAAGTAAGCCATATCATCAAATTGTGCGACCCTGAGGGTTTCCTTTAAATGTCGGTAACGATAACTCACGTTATCACGATCAGTGAGGGGTATCTAGCAACACATCACTGTCTCCCGATATAAAGGAAATAGTCTTCCAAGACTACACCCAAACCACAGCACAAGTGTGAATCAAACTCACAAGGTATGCATCTTTCCTTTGCCACTGGATGTTCTTATTGGACAAGCGTGTCAAGCTTGTAGCTCCAATATGATGAGCATGATTAGATCAGATGAACACAGTCACCTGGGTATGGCCATACACTTTTCTCAATCATCTCATCCAGGGGGCCCCTTTAGAACATCACACTCCTTAAACAAGGAGACGACAATCCTATGTCTATCACTAGTGCCCTAACCTGACTCAAGCTCATTATCCAAGATAGTCTATAATCATTATGTTTCAAATGATATTGAACTAACTCAAAACAATGACAATCATCATTTAGAAAACACAAGTGATCTCAAGTCAGAGGAAATGTGCCACTTGTCATATTCAAGGATTATTCACATTGTGACAAACAATTGAATATCCTAGTAGGGTCTGTCCAGTACATCCAATGTACCCATGAGTCTACATCTTATTCCATGCTCGAAGCATCCTATAAGATTAGAACACATATTAGTCTTAACCATATCAAGGCTGTCTCATGTTCACCAAGATACATCGACTAAGGACTTAACTGCATGTCAGCCCAGCTGAACAGCATTGAGACATTATTCAGAAGAACATATATTGCAGCAGACAATGTAGCTAACTGAATAATAACCATGCCTTTATAAACATAAATGTTTATTACACGATACTGTTACAATCCCAAGGCCTCAAACATTAGCCTTAAGGGCATACCCCAACAATCTCCCACTTGCACTTAATCTAATGGTTGAGAAATCTCAAACCCATATTATTACAGTGCTTCTCATGCTTCTGCTGCGCCAGAGGGTTGGTAAGCGGGTCTGCCAGATTGTCATCTGTATGAACCTTGCATATTTTGATCTCGCCACGATCTATGATCTCCCTGATCAAATGAAACCGTCTCTGTATGTGCTTGGACTTCTGGTGCGACCGTGGTTCCTTTGCTTGTGCGATTGCTCTAGTGTTATCACAGAAGATAACCAAAGGATCTGCACTCGAAAGAACAACACCAAGTTCTCTCACGAACTTACGAATCCACATTGCCTCCTTGGATGCTTCCGAGGCTGCAACATACTCGGCTTCTGTTGTGGAATCAGCAACAGTTGACTGTTTGAAACTCTTCCACACCACTGCTCCTCCATTCAAGCTTAAAACATAGCCTGATTGCGATCGGAAATCATCCTGGTCTGACTGGAACGAAGCGTCAGTATATCCTTCTATACTGAGTTCTTCCTGACCACCATATATCAAGAACATATCTTTGGTCCTCCGCAGATATTTTAAGATGTTCTTGACTGCAATCCAGTGTGCCTGACCTGGATTACTTTGGAAACGACTGGTCACGCTTAACCCGTAAGCAACGTCTGGGCGAGTACACAACATCGCATACATAATGGATCCAATAGCCGAAGCATAAGGCGTATTGTCCATTTCATCTTTCTCAGTCTGTGTTTGTGGACACTGACTCTTCGAAAGACTCAGACCATGTTTGACTGGAAGATATCCTCGTTTAGAATTCTCTAAATGAAATCTCTCCAGGACTTTATCGATGTAAGTACTCTGGCACAGCCCGAGAAGCCTCTTAGATCTATCCCTGTAGATCTTCACACCTAACACATAGGCTGCTTCTCCTAGATCTTTCATCTGGAAACATTTCCTTAACCATGCCTTCACAGCATGCATTTCAGGAATGTCATTTCCAATGATCAAGATATCATCGACGTAGAGGACTAGGAAAGTAATCACGCTCCCACTAAACCTCTTATATACACACGGGTCATCTTCGTTCTTGATGAAACCAAATTCAATGACTGATTCATCAAAACGAATATTCCAGCTTCTCGATGCTTGTTTAAGTCCATAAATAGACTTCTTTAACTTGCATATCTTATGACGATCTGATGGATTAGTGAAACCTTCTGGTTGTGTCATATACACATCCTCATCCAGATTTCCATTAAGGAAAGCTGTTTTCACATCCATTTGCCAAATCTCATAATCATAATATGCAGCTATTGCGAAAAGAATCCGAATAGACTTAAACATAGCTACAGGTGAGAAAGTTTCATCATAATCTATCCTGTAGATTTGTTTGAAACCTTTCGCAACTAGCCTGCCTTTATAGGTAACTACGTTACCATCCATGTCAATCTTCTTCTTGAAGATCCATTTACAGCCTATAGGGATAACTCCCGGAGGCGGATCAACCAAATCCCAAACTTGGTTATCTGACATGGAGTCCATCTCGGCGCGCATAGCTTCAAGCCATCTCGCTGACTCCGGTCCACTGACCGCATCCGCATAAGTGAGGGGTTCATCATTATCAATGATGTAGACTCCGTCATAGCGCTCAGGCTGTCGACGAATCCTTCCCGATCTTCGCGGTTCCCGTGATATCTGAGTCTCAGGTTGTTCAATAACCTGATCTACTGGCTCAGGCTCATCCAACTGTGCTTGAGCACTTTGTCCTTCCTCTGGATTCTCATCCAGTTTTATTTCTCTCCCACTGGCCTCTTGAAGAAGAAACTCCTTCTCAAGAAATATGGCCGTCCGAGCAACAAAAACCTTGTTCTCTTTGGGATCGTAGAAATAATAACCCTTAGTTTCCTTAGGGTAACCGACAAAGATACATTTGTCAGATCTGCTCTCTAGTTTCCCAGAGGCGAGCTTTTTGACATAAGCCTCGCAGCCCCAGATCCTGATAAATGTCAAGCTCGGCTGTTTCCCATACCATAACTCATATGGAGTTTTTGAAACGGCCTTGGATGGCATTCGGTTTAGTACCTTTGCAGCTGTCTCCAGTGCAAATCCCCAAAAGGAGTAAGGAAGAGTAGCCTGACTCATCATAGAACGAACCATATCAAGTAACGTTCTATTTCTCCTTTCGGACACACCATTCCATTGCGGTATTCCTGGCGGAGTGAGCTGTGAGATAATCCCACACTCCTTCAGATAGTCAGTAAACGTATGACTCAAGTATTCTCCACCTCGATCTGAGCGAAGTGCCTTGATATTTCGGCCTAGCTGATTCTGTACTTCATTCTTGAACTCTTTGAACTTGTCAAAAGATTCACTCTTATGTCTCATCAGATAGACATAGCCATACCTACTGAAATCATCAGTAAAGGTAATGAAGTACTGATAGCCACCTCTGGCATGTTTACTAAATGGCCCACACACATCACTGTATATAAGGTCAAGTAAACCTGAAGCCCTTTGACCTTTGTTAAGAAAAGGTGACTTCGTCATTTTGCCCATCAAACAAGCTTTGCATGTATCAATCTCCTTATAAGAGAATGATCCCAGCAGTCCATAATCATGCAACTGCTTAATGCGTTTGTTGTTAATATGGCCTAAACGACTATGCCATAGCAAGGTGCTGTCATCAGCATACTTGGCTTTCTTAATATCAACATTTTGTATAGAACACTCCATGTCCAACATGAATAATCCATTGCTAATTGAACCAGTTGCATAAACAATATTATCATAAGATAAAACACACTTTGAAATATTGCATTCAAAGGAAAAACCCTTCCTGACAAGAGCAGGAATGGAGATAATATTTTTAGTAATACTGGGAACAAAATAACAACTGTTTAGTTCCAATACAAGTCCAGATGGTAAAGAAATGAAGTAGTCTCCTACAGCAACAGCAGCAACCCGTGCCCCGTTTCCAACTCGTAGGTCCACCTCATGCTGTCCCACCTGCCTTCTTCTCTTGAGTTCCTGTACATTTGAACAAATGTGAACTCCACATGCAGTGTCCAACACCCATGATATAGAAGAAGAAAACATGACCTCAGTCACGAATATACCTGAGCCAGAAGCGATGCTTCCCCTCTTATCTCCTTGGAGCGCTTTACAGTCCTTTTTCCAGTGACCCAGCTGGCCACAGTGGAAACACCTGTATTCCTTGGACCGCTTTACCTTCTGCTTCAGAGCCTTGCTGTAACTCTTGACAGGGGTCTTGCCCTTCTTCCCCTTCTTCTTGTTCCTTGAAGGAACCATTAAGACAGAGGTCGAAGGCTTTCCCTTCAGAGTTTCCTCAGTAGTCAAGAGCATATTCAGCAGCTCTGCCGGAGTACAATCGATTTTGTTCATATTAAAGTTACTAATGAACGCATCGAAAGAAGGCGGAAGAGACTGCAGAATAATGTCTACAGCAAGCTCCTGGTTGATGGTATGCCCCAGTTTCTCTAGAGCCTCCTTGTGCCCAATCATCTTGAGCACGTGAGCTCCCACTGGGCTCCCTTCAGCCAGTTTGCTCTGAAAGAAAAGCTTTGTCAGATTGTAGCGCTCAGTCCTTGCCTGTGCAGCATACAGCATCTTGAGGTTTGCTATCATGTCTATGGCAGACATATCCTCATGCTGACGCTGCAGCGGTGGCGTCATAGACGCTAACATCAGGCAAGCGACATCAATGCTATCATTGACGTGCTTTTCATAGGCTTCCCGAACCGCCCTTGCGGCGTTCGGAGCGGGCTGAGGCGGTATCACCGTCTCGAGGACATACAGTTTCCTCTCTGCCTTAAGAACGATCTTAAGGTGTCCGAACCAGTCAGAGAAGTTCGGCCCAGCAAACTTCTCCCTTTCCAGTAGGGATCGCACATTGAAGTTCATGGTGTTCGTTGCTGCAGGTATCTACAACAATGCAAGAACAGCAAGGTCAGTATCAATGTTAAGAATCAATCAGGACTTAAGAAAGATTCTTTTTCCCACTATTTTATCTGACTGAAAAATCCATTAAACAGTCCGAAAGAGTAGACACTCTTTTAGTGAGATGGGATCCGGATTTCATACTTGGTCTCCGCGTCCCGCTCAGGCGAGATAAGATGCACAGAGAGTACAAGCACTAATCTCCGGTAGGCAGTCCCTGCCGATCGCCAACCCGTGCGATTCCCCTTCATCTGGGCAATCCAGCAGACTGTGCCAACTGAGTTGGTACAACACAGTCTCTGATCCCACAGATGGCTGCCTCCATGTGCTACCATATGCGCCACATATGTAGCATACATGGTCAAGCTGACCCGACCTACTCCCTGGACCACCATGTGCTATGCTGAGCAACGAGAAGGGATAAATCCCTACTCTGTAGCACACAGGTGTAATCCCACACCGTCTGAAGATAGATGGACGTGCCCACTGAGTGGGTACAACACGGCTCCAACGATAATCAGAACAGTGAGGTTTCGCGTCAGAAGGCTTACGAGCTTGATATTTTAGCGTTGGATTTTAACGGTCCTTTTATCTTCTTCACTATCATGCAATTCCTATGGTGATAGCAGAAGATAAACTAATCATGCAATTCTAATATTTAAACAATAAATAAAAGAAAGCATGAATCTTATGTGGTAAAAGCCCATAGCCCTAGTAAGACCTTAATTTAACTTAAGTCTTGACTTGCTTTTCTTCATAGGGCTTTAAGCTGCTCATCTGGCCCAAACCAGGGCTCAAGCGCCATCTGCAGCTCAGGTGCGCCTACCAGGGAAAATGCGCCTGGTCCCAGAGTCGAACCCTGGACCTCCCTCCTAGTCAGCCTCTGCTGCAAGCGCCTCTGCCAAGTGTGCTCTGTGCTCTTGTCTAATTAAATTACAAATTTAACTATGTAGACAAGATTGACTCGCAGGTCAATTACACATTATAAATTAATTAAACTGTGATTCGCAGATCACAAAAATAAAAATTAATTTACAATTAATTCCCAGGCACGCAGGCCCCAGCACAGCACACATTAAAAACGGGCAGCCCACATAAGAATAAATAGACAAACACATGGCATCAATCAACATGTGATCCACTCAAGAAAATTAAATTTTTTTGAAAAAAAACCCCATAGGTATCAATTTTAATTTCCTTATTTGCCTTACAACCTTACAACGGTCCAATACTAGGGATCCACTCATCCAACCTAGTCAGATCCACTGCCCTTGCATGCACCAAGTCCTAACTGACTTGAGTCGACCATAAGGTCAACCATGCATACGCCAGGGCTGAACAACCACAATGAGGTCTGGCAAGCGGGTGTGACCCCGGGCCTAACTCATGTGTGTTCACTAGTTGTCTCAATCAGACATCGCTACACGCCTGTCTGCAGTCGACCTGTAGCCACCACGTGCTTGCGCACAGGTGCTACCTGGTCAACCCATCAAGGCTGTCAGATGGTCTGATCAGACTTTTGGATCTAACCTAGGGGGTGACTTCAACCCTAATAACCCGTCTAAGGGTTTAATGCAAGGCTTTAGATCTATAGTGAGTCGCGCATGTGATGTTGGTTTTTAAGAAAACATACAATATGCGCCAACTGAAGACATAAACATATGATATGCGCCAACTTGAGAACATGCGCAAGCATGAAAAACTTTCACAAACTTGTACTATCGCATGTAACATATAGATCATGTTAAAGGATCACAAAGAAAGCAAACATATTATCATGCATGATAAACCTTCACTCTGATACCAATTGAAGGTCCCCTAGACAAGGGGGGCGAAACCCTAATAGGAGGCGCAACAAAACTTCTAGCGGAATCTAGGGTTTCTAAAAGATCGCATAGCATATAATATGATCAACTTTCAATGAGAAGCGATACTCACCATTGCCATCACTTGGATGGTGTCTTGGAGGTAAAGGCGCAAGCGAACCTTCTCCTAAGTCTCGCACACAAGATGATCAATGCGCTTCTTCCTTGGTGCTCCTTGTGCTAGCAAGGTTCCAAGGTTGTCTTGCCGAATGGAAAGGAAAAGAGAGATCCTTGCTTGGTCGAATGTTTCCTCTTGTCGTCCACTCCTTCACCCACGAGAGTGCAAGAGACGAATGCTCAAGTTGGCAACGAGAGTGAGGAGAAACGAGAGATGAGGGCGCCTTAGGCGTTAACGTGAGTAGTGGTCACGTATGTGATCATGCTTTCTAAAAATAGAAAGCCACTCACTCACTTGCGATCATGGGTTTACCCCATGCGCAAACTCCTCTCAATTTTGAACCACACGCTCACTTCAATGAGCTGGTTCAATTTGGTCTGGTTCATAGACCAATCGACCCAAGCCATTAGTCCAGATCACATTAAACCCTAAGGCTCTTGATCTGACCGTCGATCTCTTGATGCTCCTGATCTCACCGATCTAGCATCCAATCTCTCGATCAAAGCTTACCGATCTCAAGCCCTAATCAATCAAACATGATCAGACCAGATCTCACTTACAATCAGAGATTAAATCCCTTTAAACTGAACCTGAACAATTCAGTCCACACGATCTGACTTAAGTAAGCCATATCATCAAATTGTGCGACCCTGAGGGTTTCCTTTAAATGTCGGTAACGATAACTCACGTTATCACGATCAGTGAGGGGTATCTAGGAACAAATCACTGTCTCCCGATATAAAGGAAATAGTCTTCCAAGACTACACCCAAACCACAGCACAAGTGTGAATCAAACTCACAAGGCATGCATCTTTCCTTTGCCACTGGATGTTCTTATTGGACAAGCGTGTCAAGCTTGTAGCTCCAATATGATGAGCATGATTAGATCAGATGAACATAGTCACCTGGGTATGGCCATACACTTTTCTCAATCATCTCATCCAGGGGGCCCCTTTAGAACATCACACTCCTTAAACAAGGAGACGGCAATCCTATGTCTATCACTAGTGCCCTAACCTGACTCAAGCTCATTATCCAAGATAGTCTATAATCATTATGTTTCAAATGATATTGAACTAACTCAAAACAATGACAATCATCATTTAGAAAACACAAGTGATCTCAAGTCAGAGGAAATGTGCCACTTGTCATATTCAAGGATTATTCACATTGTGACAAACAATTGAATATCCTAGTAGGGTCTGTCTAGTACATCCAATGTACCCATGAGTCTACATCTTATTCCATGCTCGAAGCATCCAATAAGATTAGAACACATATTAGTCTTAACCATATCAAGGCTGTCTCATGTTCACCAAGATACATCGACTAAGGACTTAACTGCATGTCAGCCCAGCTGAACAGCATTGAGACATTATTCAGAAGAACATATATTGCAGCAGACAATGTAGCTAACTGAATAATAACCATGCCTTTATAAACATAAACGTTTATTACACGATACTGTTACAATCCCAAGGCCTCAAACATTAGCCTTAAGGGCATACCCCAACAGTTAGGGCACTAGTGATAGATATAGGATTGCCGTCTCCTTGTTTGGAGTGTGATGTTCTGAAGGGGCCCCTGGATGAGATGATTGAGAAAGTGTATGGCCATACCCAGATGACTATGTTCATCTGATCTAATCATTCTCATCATATTGGAATTACAGGTTTGACACGCTTGTCCAATAAGAACATCCAGTGGCAAAGGAAACACATATGTCAAGTGACTTGTGTTCACACTTGTGCTGTGGTTTGGGTGTAGTCTTGGAAGACTCTTTCCTTTATATCGGGAGACAGTGATGTGTTGCTAGATACCCCTCACTGATCGTGATAACGTAAGTTATCGTTACCGACGTTTAAAGGAAACCCTTAGGGTCGCACAATTTGATGATATGGCTTACTTAAGTCAGATCGTGCATTTTACCCAGTAAACAAGCTTTGCATGTATCAATCTCCTCATAGGAGAATGATCCCAGCAGTCCATAATCATGCAACCGCTTAATGCGTTTCTTGTTAATGTGGCCTAAACGACTATGCCATAACAAGGTGCTGTCATCAGCATACTTGGCTTTCTTATTATCAATATTTTGTATAGAACATTCCATGTCCAACATGAATAACCCATTGTTAATTGATCCAGTAGCATAAACAATATTATCATAAGTAAGAACACACTTTGAAATATTGCATTCAAAGGAAAATCCTTTCCTGACAAGAGCAGGAATAGAGATAATATTTTTCGTAATACTCGGAACAAAATAACAATTGTCCAGTTCTAATACAAGTCCAGATGGTAATGAGATGTAATAAACCCCTACAGCAACAGCAGCAACCCGTGCTCCGTTCCCAACTCGTAGGTCCACCTGATGTTGTCCCACCTGTCTTCTTCTCTTGAGTTCCTGTACATTTGAACAAATGTGAACTCCACATGCAGTGTCCAACACCCATGAAATAGAAGAAGAAAACATGACCTCAGTCACAAAAATACCTGAGCCAGAAGCGATGCTTCCCTTCTTGTCTCCTTGGAGCGCTTTACAGTCCTTTTTCCAGTGACCCAGCTGGCCACAATGGAAACATCTGTATTCCTTTGACCGCTTAACCTTCTGTTTCAGAGCCTTGTTGTAATTCTTGACAGGGGCTTTGCCCTTCTTCCCCTTCTTCTTGTTCCTGGAAGGGAACATCAAGACAGAGGTTGAAGCCTTGCCCTTTAGAGTTTCCTCTGTAGTCAAGAGCATATTCAGCAACTCTGCCGGAGTACAGTCGATCTTGTTCATATTAAAATTAATAATGAACGGATCGAAAGAGGCCGGGAGGGACTGCAGAATAATCTCTACAGCAAGCTCCTGATTGATGGTATGCCCCAGTTTCTCTAGAGCCTCTTTGTGCCCAATCATCTTGAGCACATGTGCTCCCACTGGACTCCCTTCAGCCAGTTTGCTCTGAAAGAAAAGGTTGGTCAAATTATAGCGTTCAGTCCTCGCCTGTGCAGCATATAGCATCTTGAGGTTTGCTATCATTTCCATAGCAGACATATCCTCATGCTGACGCTGTAGCTGTGGCGTCATAGACGCTAGCATCAGGCAAGCGACATCAATGCTATCATTGACATGCTTTTCATAGGCATCCCGAACCGCCCTTGCGGCGTTCGGAGTGGGTTGAGGCGGCACAGCCATCTCGAGGACATACAGTTTCCTCTCTGCCTTAAGAACAATCTTAAGGTGTCCGTACCAGTCTGAGAAGTTTGGCCCAGCAAACTTCTCCCTTTCAAGTAGGGATCGCACATTGAAGCTCATCGTGTTCGTTGCTGCAGGAATCTACAACAATGCAAGAACAGCAAGGTCAGTATCAATGTTTAGAATCAATCCAGGACTTAAGAAAGATTCTTTTCTCACTATTTTATCTGACTGAAAAATCCAGCAAAACAGTCCGAAAGAGTAGCACCCTTTTAGTGAGATGGGATCCAGATTTCATACTTGGTCTCCGCGTCCCGCTCAGGCGAGATAAGATGCACAGAGAGTACAAGCACTAATTTCTAGTAGGCAGTCCCTGCCAATCGCCAACCCGTGCGATTCCCCTTCATCTGGGCAATCCAGCCGACTGTGCCAACTGAGTTGGTACAACACAGTCTCTGATCCCACAGATGGCTGCCTCCATATAGCTACCATATGCGCCACATATGTAGCCTACATGGTCAAGCTGACCCGACCTACTCCCTGGACCACCACGTGTTATGTTGAGCAACGAGAAGCGATAAATCCCTTCTCTGTAACACGCAGGTGAAATCACACACCGTCTGAAGATAGATGGACGTGCCCACTGAGTGGGTACAACACGGCTCCAACGATAGTCAGAACAGTGAGGTTTCGCGTCAGAAGGCTATCGAGCTTGATATTTTAGCGTTGGATTTTAACGGTCTTTTATCTTCTTACTATCATTCAATCCCTATGGTGATAGCAGAAGAAGTAAAGCATGCTATTCTACTTATATAAACATAAAAGAAAGCATGAAGATCTTATGTGGTAAAAGCCCATAAACCCTAAGTAAGACCTTAATTTTAATTTAAGTCTTCACTTGAGCTTTTCTTGGGTCTTTTGCATCTGTCTGGCCCAGTGCAGCTCAGGTGCACCCACCAGGTTATTGCGCCTGTGCTAGGGTCGAACCCTAGACCTCCCACTGGTGAAGCCACTTGCTGCATGCGCCTCTGCCAAGTGTGCTATGTGCTCTTGTCTGATTAAATTACAATTTAATCTATCTAGACAAGATTGACTCGCAGGTCAATTACACTTTATAAATTAAATGACATGTGATGCACAGATCACAATAAAATTAATTTACAATTTAATCCAGGCATGCAGGCCCCAGCACAGCACACATTAATTGGGCAACCCACATAAGATTAAATAAACAAGCATCATGGCATCAATCAACATGTGATCCATAGACAAAATAAAATTTTTCAAAAACCCATTGAAATCCATTTTATTTTTCTTATGTGCCCTACTACCTTACAACGGTCCATTAATAGGGATCCACTCATCATATCTAGTCAGATCCACTGCCCTTGCATGCACCAAGTCCTAACTGACTTGAGTTGACCCAATGGTCAACCATGCATGCGCAAAGGGCTGAACCACCTTCATGAGTTTTGGCAAGCGGGTGTGACCCCGGGCCTAACTCATGCGTGTTCACTGGTTGTCTCAACCAGACCTCGCTACACACCTGTCTGCAGTCGACCTATAGCCACCTTGTGCTTGCGCACAGGTGCCATCTGGTCGACCCATCTAGGCTGTCAGATGGTCTGATCAGACTGGTTGGATCTTACCTAGAGGATGACTTCAACCCTATCAACCCATCTAAGGGTTTAAAGCAGGCGCTTAGATCTAATGATGGGCGCGCATGGGTTTAAGTTTTAAGAAAAACTACAACATAAGAAGCGCAACTATGTGAGCATCATACATGCGCCAACATGAGTTAATCTCATACATGCGCCACAAGGTAAAATACATACATCTAGTATTTTCGCAAGATGAGAAGTATTAGATCTAAACATAAACGCATACATGGATCACCTTAAGCAATCATATGAATCAAACGACAACCACGGCTCTGATACCAATTGAAGAGTCCCCTTCAAGGGGGAGCGAAACCCTAATCAGGTGGCGCATAAAACTTTCATAGCGGAATCTAGGGTTTCAAATGATCTTTCGCAAGAACATATGATCAACTTAAATAATGTTTGGATTCATACCATAGCCATTTGCGTTGGATGGCGATTTGGAAGAAGAGAGAGCAACGTTGATCTCCTCCAAAGAGTTCACACACAAGATGAAGATCGCCCACTCCCTTGGCGTTCCTTGTGCTAGCAAGTCTCCAAGGTTTATCTTGTCGTATGGAAGGGAATGATGGATGAAGACCCTCTTGGCCGAAATCTCTCCTACGTTAAAACCCTTTTGCAACAGTGTCTCGTCCAGAGGAAGAGGCAAGAGGAAGTCACGAAACCGAAGTGGAGACGTTTTCCTCAAACGTGGAGACGTTTTTCCATAATGGGAAAAACCGACTTCCAAATATGGAAAGCCTTTAACTCCAAGCGTTTATGCGATCCATGTGTTCACTCCAAGTGAACCGATCGCTCCTCTTTGAACCAAGCCATGGTTCAATCGCATTTGGTTTAAAAACCAAATCAAAATCAACCCAAGCAATTAGTCCAGATCAAATTAAACCCTAAGGTTCTAGATCTGACCGTTCATCACTTGATGCACTTGATCTCACCAATCTAGCATCAACACTCTCGATCAAAGCTTACCGATCTCAAGCCCTAATCAATCAAACATGATCAGACCAGATCTCACTTACAACCAGAGTTTAAATCCCTTTAAACTGAACCAAAACAATTCAGTCCACACGATCTAACATGAGTAAGCCATATCATCAAATTGTGCGACCTTGAGGGTTTCCTTTAAATGTCGGTAATGATAACTTACGTTATCACGATCAGTGAGGGGTATCTAGCAACACATCACTATCTCCTGATATAAAGGAAAGAGTCTTCCAAGACTACACCCAAACCACAGCACAAGTGTGAATCCACTTCACAAGGCATACAAATTTCCTTTGCCACTGGATGTTCTTATTGGACAAGCGTGTCAAGCCTGTAGCTCCAATATGATGAGCATGATTAGATCAGATGAACATAGTCACCTGGGTATGGCCATACACTTTCTCAATCATCTCATTCAGGGGGGCCCCTTTAGAACATCACACTCCAATCAAGGAGACGGCAATCCTATATCTATCACTAGTGTCCTAACCTGACTCATGATCATTATCCAAGATAGTCTATAACCATTATGTTTCAAATGATATTGAACAACCTCAAAACAATGACAATCATCATTTAGAAACACAAGTGATCTCCAGTCAGAGGATATGTGCCACTTGTTGCATTCAAGGATTATTCACATTGTGACAAGCAATTGAATATCCTAGTAGGGTCTGTCCAGTACATCCAATGTACCCATGAGTCTACATCTTATTCCATGCTCGAAGCATCCTATAAGATTAGAACACATATTAGTCTCAATCATATCAAGGCTGTCTCATGTTCACCAAGATATCTCGACTAAGGACATATAGCATGTCAGTCTAGCTGAACAGCTTTGAGACATTATTCAGAAGCACACTTATTGCAGCAGACAATGTAACAAACTGAATAACAACCATTGCCTTTATAAACATAAGAGTTTATACATGATATTGAAAGAATCCCAAGGCCTCAAACATTAGCCTTAAGGGCATACCCCAACAGTATGCCCTTAAGGCTAATGTTTGAGGCCTTGGGTTGTTATCAGTATCATGTATAAACTCTATGTTTATAAAGGCAATGGTTGTTATTCAGGTTGTTACATTATCTGCTGCAATATGTATACTTCTGAATAATGTCTCAATGGTGTTTAGCTTGGCTGACATGCAGTATTGTCCTTAGTCGAGATATCTTGGTGAACATGAGACAGCCTTGATATGATTGAGACTAATATGTGTTCTAATCTTATAGGATGCTTCGAGCATGGAATAAGATGTAGACTCATGGGTACATTGGATGTACCGGACAGACCCTACTTAGGATATTCGATTGCTTGTCACAATGTGAATAATCCTTGTATGCAAACAAGTGGCATATTTCCTCTGACTTGAGATCACTTGTGTTTCTAAATGATGATTGGCATTGTTTTGAGGTAGTTCAATATCATTTGAAATATAATGGTTATAGACTATCTTGGATAATGAGCATGAGTCATGTTAGGGCACTAGTGATAGATATAGGATTGCCGTCTCCTTGTTTGGAGTGTGATGTTCTGAAGGGGCCCCCTGGATGAGATGATTGAGAAAGTGTATGGCCATACCCAGATGACTATGTTCATCTGATCTAATCATTCTCATCATATTGGAATTACAGGTTTGACACGCTTGTCCAATAAGAACATCCAGTGGCAAAGGAAACACATATGTCAAGTGACTTGTGTTCACACTTGTGCTGTGGTTTGGGTGTAGTCTTGGAAGACTCTTTCCTTTATATCGGGAGACAGTGATGTGTTGCTAGATACCCCTCACTGATCGTGATAACGTAAGTTATCGTTACCGACGTTTAAAGGAAACCCTTAGGGTCGCACAATTTGATGATATGGCTTACTTAAGTCAGATCGTGTGGACTGAATTGTTTTGGTTCAGTTTAAAGGGATTTAAACTCTGATTGTAAGTGAGATCTGGTCTGATCATGTTTGATTGATTCGGGCTTGAGATCGGTAAACTTCGATCAAGAGAATTGATGCTAGATCGGTGAGATCAAGAGCATCAAGAGATGAATGGTTAGATCTTGAGCCTTATGGTTTAATTTGATCTAGACCAAGGCTTGGTTTAATTTGGTCCTTGAACCAAATTCAATTGAACCAGGTTCATCAAATGTGCGCTTGGTTCAAGGGGAGAAGAAAAAAAAATGCGATCGTTCACTTGGAGTGAACGCATGAACGCATGATGTTAAGGGCTTGCTATTTTTGGAAGTCATGCTTTCCACAATAGATAACGCCTCCACATTCGTTCGTGAGCGCATCTCTTTTCTCCTCTCGCCTCTTCCTCTCGACTTCTCTCTCGAGTAGTGTGGGTTTTACGCCAAGGAGAGGATTTGACAAAGCCTAGAGATCATCTCAATCTCCTTCACGCGATTAGGAGACCTTGGAGCTTTGCTAGCACAAGGAACGCCAAGGAGTAGCCATCTCTCGTCTTGTGTGCGATTGCCTTTGGAGAAGAAGCACACGCCTCTTTCCTTCCAAGTCGTCATCCAAAGCAATGGCATTGGTATGATCTCTCACTAGATCTATACAAAATGTTAAGTTGATCATATGTTCATACATGCGATCCTAGGAAACCCTAGATTCCGCCTTGAGAAAATTTTATATCTGCATGATTAGGGTTTCCCCCCCCCTTTAATGGAACTTTCACATGATTGATCCCATTGCCGAAGCATAAGGCACTCGACTCATGTCATCCCTCTCAGCCTGTGTGTTGGGACACTAGCACTTTGAGAGAGTAAGACCATGTCTCACTGAAGGTACCCTTTCTTGGATTGCTCTAAGCTAAACCTCTCCAGGACCTTATCAATGTAGGTACTCTGACTAAGGGCTAGGAGCCTCTTGGATCTATTTTGGTAGATCCTCACGCCTAGGATATAGGCGGCCTCCCCTAAGTCCTTCATCTCGAAACACTTTCCTAACCATGTCTTCACAGCTTGAAGACTAGGGATGTCGTTCCCGATGAGCAGTATGTCATCGACATACAAGACCAGAAAAGTCACCAGGCTCCCACTGAATTTTCTGTATACACAAGTATCATCTTCGCTTTTGATAAAGCTATAATCTCTCACAGCTTCATCGAATTGAATATTCCAACTTCGAGATGCTTGCTTTAATCCATAAATGGATCTCTTTAGCCTGCAGACTTTACTAGCTTCTGCAGGATGGATGAAGCCATTAGGTTGTGTCATATACACATCCTCAGTCAGCTTCCCATTAAGGAACGCTGTCTTTACATCCATCTGCCATATCTCATAGTCATGATATGCATCTATAGCAAGCAGAATCCGAATGGAATTGATCTTGGCAACTGGCGAGAAGGTTTCATCATAGTCCACCCGGTGGATTTGTTTAAATCCCTTATAGGTAACTACGTTGCCATCCATGTCTATCTTCCACTTGAAGACCCATTTACACCCTATGGGTTTTACCCCATCAGGTAGCTCAACCAAATCCCAAACTTGGTTAGCTGACATGGGATCAATCTCGGATCTCATGGCCTCAAGCTCGGAGTCCGGTCCACTGACTGCCTCTTCATAGGTCCTAGGTTCATCTTCATTGATGAAGATCCCGTCGTGTTGGGTCAGCAGCAACCCATACCTCTCAGGTACACGGTGAATCCTCCCAGACCTACGCGGGGCCTGTGTCTGAGCCTCAGGTTGCCTAGCAACCGGTGTAGGTGGCTCAGGTTCCATCTCTGTGTCTTGTGGTTGTACTTGGACCTCGTCCAAGTCAAACTTCCTCCCACTAACTTCTTTCATGAGAAATTCTTTCTCTAGAAAGACAGCACCCTGAGCAACATAAACTATGTTCTCGGTTAGGACATAGAAGTAGTATCCCATAGTTTCCTTAGGATACCCCACAAACATGCATTTATCAGATCTTGGTTCTAGCTTGCTAGAATCCTGATGTTTGACATAAGCCTCACATCCCCAGATCCTGATAAAAGTGAGATTAGGGCATCTACCACTCCATACCTCGTATGGAATCTTTGAGACACTCTTAGATGGAACATTATTCAGTATTAGAGAAGCTGTTTCAAGTGCATGCCCCCAGAATGAGGGAGGTAGAGTTGCATGACTCATCATAGACCGAACCATGTCCAACAAGGTTCGATTTCTCCTTTCGGACACACCATTCCATTTTGGTGTTCCAGGAGGAGTGAGTTGGGACAGAATCCTACACTCTTTTAGATAGTCAAGGAACTCACCGCTCAGGTACTCTCCACCACGATCTGATCGAAGAGCCTTAATGGATCTACCAAGCTGGTTCTCTACTTCATTCTTGAACTCCTTGAATTTCTCAAAGGATTCAGATTTATGTCTCATCAAGTAGATGTTAGGGAATACCGGGTGTAATTTAAAATTTTGCAGTCCCAGGACGCAGCGGAAGAATCATTACACCCGAAACATATTCCGTTCCCAAGGATCCATGCGAGAGAGAAGACACAAGGATGTGTTAGAGATGTACCTCTCTTGCTTGTCTAGATGTCGAAGCCATGTTGAAGGCGTCCAAGTGTTCGCCCTCCACAAGTATCCACACGTCGACTCCTTGATCGTTGCTCCCTTCCACGCTTGGTGCTAGCCTCGGGAAGAGAATCAAGCCTTCACCTCACTTGCGCCACCTTAAGAGAACTTGCGCCAAGGAGAGGATATGGAAGATGCCGCCAAGGACTTCCCTTTACTTCTTTGCTTGCGCCACCTCCAAGGTGTGTTTATGGCCAAGGAATGATGAAGGGCTTGTGGCAAGAAGACGCCACCAAGCACAAAGAATCCTTGCGCCAAAGAAGAGAGGAAGAGGAAGAACTTTCGGCTCCAAGGAAGAAGATTGCGCTCCTTGATGAAGAAGAAGAACTCCAAGCTCTCAAGTTGTCGCCCTTTGCCGTCCAAGTCTCTCCAAGAGATATGTTACCCCTCCTAGATGTTGTCCACACGAATCAACCTCTTTGTGGGAGCGACAAGGGTCCTATTAATAGGACAAGGGGCGGTTAGGGCAATGGCTAGGATCATGCCAAGTGGGCGGCTAGGATAAAGGAGTCTTGAGGTAAGGAAAGTCTCCAAGACTTTGCCATAAACCTCATTCAACCTATCCTTATTTGTCCAATAGTCATATCAGCCTAAGACATTGTAAGATCCAAGGATCTTAAGTCCTGGTAAGCATTATTTTGATTTAAATAAACTCATTGGCTGTGATATTTTGTTCATGATTTAAATAAAATTATTGACTGTGATATTTTTCTATGTATTGGTTGTTAATTTATAGTTAATTAACTAGAGATTTTTGGTTATTAATTTATAGTTAATTAACTAGAGATTTTTGGTTGTTAATTTATAGTTAATTAAATTAGAAATTATTGGTTGTTAATTTTGTTGGACGTTAATTAGCTTAATGGATGTTAAATTTAATTAGTTAACTAGCTTATTGGATGTTAGTTTAACCCTTATTGGATTTTCACTTAAACTATGGGTTATTGGGTTACACTTAAATTAGATGGATATTAGATTTAAAATTCGAATTAGTTAGTTAAATGGGTTAAACCCTATTTGATTTATGATTAACGGGTTTAAAATTTGAAAATCGAAATTTTAGATGGGTAATCTCGGTTAGGGTAGGGAATTGGTGTTTTTGGCTTGGGAGAAAATTTTGGGCGACGGCTTGAGAAGAAGTGGCGATTCTTGAAGAGTTCTTGAGGCGATTTTCTCCATCTTCTTCCCTTGGCGAATTTTCCTTGAGGTGAAGAAACTTCCTTGGCGAGTTCTTGGAGACTCTTTGGGCGGTTTAAAGGCTTTAGACGATTTCTTTGTAGAGGATTTTCACCTTGGTGTTCACGGTTAAGAGGTGAGTGGAGTGTCTATTCGATTCTATCTATTGTTTGTGTTAGATGATGTGTTAAATGATACCTTTGCTTGTTGGAATTTTCACCATGCTAAAACCGATACCTTCACCCTGTTAAAACCGAATTTAGGACATGAAAACCGAAATTAATATGTTCTTCATGAAAATCAAATCTAAGGTATTTTTCCATGAAATCGAATAGATATTCTTGTTCTTCATGAAAACCGAATTTAGGGTATTTTCCATGAAAACCTAAAAACCGAAATCTTGATGATCTTGATAATTGTTTATGAAAACTGAATTTTGATGTTTGTAGTTAACATGTTACATGTGGTAATTTGTAAAGTAGTTTATATGAATACTTGTTTTAAATTTTAAGTTGATTTTATGGATGCTTGATATGATTGTTCTTGGTGTGTATAACATGTTAAATATTTATGATTCTATATTTATGGCTATGTATTTTGTTTGAGAAATTTGGGTGATAACATAGCAAGGTTAGACTGAACTGATCAGCATGAAACCTAAGGACTACACTTTTCTGTGATTTTTGAATATTCTGTGATTTTTGAATATTATGTGATTTTTGAATATTATGTGATTTATGAATATCATGTGATTATGTGATTTTTAATATTATGTGGTTATGTGAATTATGAATATTATGTGTTGTGATCATGGAATGGTTAGGACTAAGGCTAAGTGTAATTGTGTACTCAAGGGGATAGTCTATATGTGATATGTTAAGGGTTTGAATTTCAGCCCTGTATTGTGATATGTGAAGGGGGTTGATGTTCAGCCTGCCTGTTATGATTATTGTGATGGGGGTTGATGTTCAGCCTGCCCGATATGATTATTGTGATGACTATCCTAGAGTCTAGTTGACACTTAGGAGTCCACCTTTGTGATATAAGATATAAGATGTGTCTGTTGTCCAGTAGGAACCCTTTGGGAGAACGGGTTTTGACGCAAAGTGCCATGTCTTGGTCGGACAGGGGCCACCTCTTGATGTCATCACTCTTTTTTTTGTGATATGGGGTGTCGTAGAGCAAAGTGCCACGTTGTGACCCGGCGGGGGCCACCTCTTGAATCTACACACTATCCATCGATGTGTTATGGGGTGTTTTAGAGCAAAGTGCCACGTCGTGACCTGGCGGGGGCCACCTCTTGATTCTACTCACTGTCCATGTTTATATGTTGCATGAAATTTTGCAGTCTCCCAGTGCTTAGGCCAAAGCCGGGTTAGACCATAATGGTCACTACTGAATATGCTGGACAACTAGGTTAATTAAGTGTTGGTGTGTACATCTGAGTTGGTTTAGAGTATAACTCTAGAACCTGAGTTTGTTATATGTTGGTGTGTACATCTGACTGTTTATATGACTTCTGTTTTCTTTATGTTGTTATATGTTGACATAATGTTCCTGTTAAAGATTTTTTAAAAATAATCTGTCTATATTTTTGAGTGTATGTTATGGATGGTCGATTTAGACTATCCACTCACTGGGCTGTGTAGCTCACCCCTCACTATTTTCAGGCATAGAGCAGGGGCGCATTTCTTGAGTTAGCATTGGCATGGATATCGTTAGTTTGCTGTTTAAGAACTTTTGTGCTTAATTATTTGGGGGCCGGTTGTGGCCGAACTATATGAATGATATGAGCTATGTGAACCATGTGAACTATGTGAACTTGTGATGTCAGATTGTGACTGTTAAATGAGTTTGATTTTTGTGTCACCGCGGGCTTCAGCCTGGTTTCGGTGTTTGGTATGAGTTTATAAAAATCGATTTTGTGATTTTGTTTTGAAACTCGGTTTGTGGTGTATTCTTTGTAATCGGTTTTGATATACCTGTAACTTGCATATGTCTAGTGCAAGTATTGCCTGGTGGCAGGTACCTTTATGGATTTTATGGATTTGATACGGATTTGATATAACTGTTGCCTTGCATATGTCTAGTGCAAGGAATGCGTGGTGGCAGGTACCTTTATGAAATTGTGTTTTTGTGGAGATTTATATGTATGGATTTTCGAAATTTTTCAGATCGGGTTTCCTGAACGGGGTTTTACCTAGCATATGTATCGATCTTGTATGATAACATCCTGTTTCTTTCATGATTTGTGTTGCTTGTTTGGGGTTAAGATAACGGGATGTTACAGAATGGTATCAGAGCAGTTGGCTAGCTAAAACTTAGTTCGGGGGAAAACATGTTTGTGTATTGCTAGACACCTGATAGGTTTATGTTTGTTTTCCTGACTATGGCATGTGTGTGTAGGAATTTAAGATGGTGCGAACCAGAGGAAATGCTAGCGGCGAGGATGAGCAGCCCTCGAATTTCTCGAGCGCTATTGAGGCTCTGACTGGCATGGTACAGCAACAAGGTGCCATGATAGAGAGGCAAGCTCAGATGCTGCAGCAACAACAGACTCAGCATCAAGAGGCACAACAGCAGCTTTTGCAGCAGCTGACTCAAGAGAGACCCCAGACTACTACTCGAGCGGTGGGGGATGACTCTCAGGAGGGCGCTCACAGGCGCTATGCCTCACTTGTGAGTGAATTCCAGAAACTGGGTCCCAGCTCTTTTTATGGGGGCTCAGAATCCAGTACTGCCGAGAACTGGCAGTTGTGCTTGGAAAAGATTTTCCAAGTCATGCGGTGCTCGGACGAAGACAAGTTATGTCTGACCACCTATATGATGCGTGGTGACGCAGATGAGTGGTGGAAGGGCGTGGTGAGACTTGCCGAAGAAAGACATGAGACTGTAGATTGGCCCTATTTCTTGTCTCAATTTAATGAGAAGTACTTCCCTGATAGCTTGGTGGAGGACCGAGAGGTGGCATTTATTCACCTGGAGCAGGGTGATATGACAGTGGACCAGTATGAATTGCAGTTCACTAAGTTGGGAAAGTATGCCCCTCACCTGATAAACACTGAAAAGAGGAGAGCTACTAAGTTTCTCAGAGGTCTCAGATGGGACATTAGAGAGCAGGTTGGTGCTCAGCATTTGGAGACCTATGTTGAGACTGTTGGGCGAGCACGCACCATTGAGAGATACATATCTGAGAGGAGTTCTCATGTTGCCGTGACCGTGGTTCCTGCAGCTGAGACGGCAGCTCCTCAGTATGGCATTGGCGGCAAGGGTAAGAAGTACCCCAAGCATAAGGATTACAAGAAGAGCAGGTATAAGCCTTACTCCTACAAGGCACCGCAGCAGTTCAGGGATGCCAGGGATGTAAGAAACAGTATCATAGAGGACTGGACTTGTAATTATTGTGGGCTCAAGGGACATCTAGTGAAAGACTGTCATAAGAGGAATGGTGTATGCTTCAGATGTAAGAAACCTGGACACATGGTCAAGGACTGCAAAGAGCCTGAGATACAGAATAGAGGCGCAGAAAAGCCTACAGTCCAGACACGAGTTTATGCTGTGGCTGAGAAGGACACACGAGCTTCCCGATCCGTCGTGGAAGGTACCTTATTTGTATTTGATCAGTTAGCTCGTATCTTATTTGACCCTGGTGTTGGGGTATGCCCTTAAGGCTAATGTTTGAGGCCTTGGGATTGTATAAGTATCATGTAATAAACTCTTATGTTTATAAAGGCATGGTTATTATTCAGGTTGCTACCTTGTCTGCTGTAATAAGTGTACTTCTGAATAATGTCTCAAAGCTGTTCAGCTAGGCTGACATGCATATGTCCTTAGTCGAGATATCTTGGTGAATATGAGACAGCCTTGATATGATTGAGACTAATATGTGTTCTAATCTTATAGGATGCTTCGAGCATGGAATAAGATGTAGACTCATGGGTACATTGGATGTACTGGACAGACCCTACTAGGATATTCAATTGCTTGTCACAATGTGAATGATCCTTGTAAGCACCAAGTGGTACATGTCCTCTGACTTGAGATCACTTGTGTTTCTAAATGATGATTGTCATTGTCTTGAGGTAGTTCAATATCATTTGAAACATAATGATTATAGACTATCTTGGATGGTGAGCTTGAATCAGGTTAGGGCACTAGTGATAGACATAGGATTGCCGTCTCCTTGTTTAAGGAGTGTGATGTTCTAAAGGGCCCCCCTATATGAGATGATTGAGATAGTGTATGGCCATACCCAGATGACTATGATCATCTGATCTAATCATGCTCATCGTATTGGAGTTACAAGCTTGACCCGCTTGTCCAATAAGAACATCCAGTGGCAAAGGACACATGTATGCCTAGTGAAGTTGATTCACACTTGTGCTGTGGTTTGGGTGAAGTCTTGGAAGACTCTTTCCTTTATATCGGGAGACAGTGATGTGTTGCTAGATACCCCTCACTGATCGTGATAACGAAAGTTATCGTTACCGACATTTAAAGGAAACCCTCAGGGTCGCACAATTTGATGATATGGCTTACTTAAGTCAGATCGTGTGGACTGAATTGTTTGGGTTCAGTTTAAAGGGATAGAGGCTCTGATTGTAAGTGAGATCTGGTCTGATCATGTTTGATTGATTGGGACTTGAGATCGGTAAGCTTCGATCGAGAGTATTGATGCTAGATCGGTGGGATCAAGAGTATCACGAGATCAACGGTTAGATATTGAACCATTGGTTCAATGAGATCTAGACCATGGCTTGGGCTCGTTTAATTTGGTTCTTGAACCAAATTGAAATGGATTGAAGTGGCTTGAACCGGTTCACAAGGGTGAACGCTTGGTTCAAGGGGTTAGGCGTTTTGGTTCGGTAATGGGCGCATAGCTTCATCTCTTCCATTTATGGAAAGTATTGAAGGCGACTTCACCTAAATGCCAAAGCGTTTTGAACGCTCGACTTCACTCCTCTCTTCTCGACGTTCATCCTTGGAGGTGATGGCATTCGGACGAGAAGAGGAAAAAGGTTGCTCTCGCAAAGCTTGATCAAAAAACTCCTTCACGCGACAAAGGATACTTTGGAGCCTTGCTAGCACAAGGGACGTTCAAGGTGTAGGCCTTCTTCTTCTTGTGTGCGATTCCTTTGGAGAAGTTCTCTTTGAACTTTGCTTCCAAGCCGACATCCGATCTATGGCATTGGTATGATCGCATTCTTGATCTAATGAAATATTATAGTTGATCATATGAGCACATAAGCGATTGAATTCTTGAAACCCTAGCAAAATGCATGCGCCCCCTTGTCTAGGGTTTTCGGCCCCCCTCTTGAAAGGGGTTTATCCGCTTGCGCTCCCCCTTGAAGGGGACCCTTCAAATTGGTATCAGAGCTAGGATCTTATATGCTTCATATGATTGCTATGTATGTTTTGTGATCCATATATGTTTGATGCTTAGATCTATGTTTTCTCTTCATGCGATTATACTAGTGGATAGTATGTTCATGTTGCGCATGTATGAGAGTTATGTTGTGTTGGCGCTAGTTGAATGGCGCATGTATGATGATTGCGCTTCTTTCATGTTGTTGTAGTTGTTTTTCTTAAAAACCCTAAATGACATGCGCGCCTTGCATATTAGATCTAAGCCGCACCTACAATAAACCCTTAGATGGGTTGATGGGGTTGAAGTCACCTCTAGATTAGATCCAATAGTCTGATCAGACCATCTGACAGCCTAGATGGATCGACCAGATGGCACCTGTGCGCAAGCATGAGGTGGCCATAGGTCGATCGCACCTTAGGCGTGTAGCGAGGTCTGGTTGAGACAACCAGTGAACACACATGAGCTAGGCCCGGGGTCACACCCGCTTGCCAGAACTCATGAGGGTTGTTCAGCCCTTGGCGCATGCATGGTTGACCAATAGGTCAACACGGGTCAGTTAGGACTCGGTGCATGCAAGGGCAAAGGATCTGATTAGATGGATGAGTGGATCCCTATCAATGTACCATTGTAAGGTTGTAGGGGCACATAAGGAAATTAAATTTGATGCCATGGGGTTTTCAAAAATTAATTTCATGATTGGATCACATGTTGATTGATGCCATGATGTTTGTTTATTTAATCTTATGTGGGTTGCCCTAATGTGTGCTGTGCTGGGGCCTGCGTGCCTGGAATTAAACTTGTAAATTAATTTGTGATCTGCGAATCACATTTGTACTTAATTTATAATGTATAATTGACCTGCGAGTCAAACTTGTCTAGATAGATCAAATTGTATTTGATTAGACAAGAGCACAAAGGCACACATCCAAGAGGGGCTTTCAGCTGGTGGCGCACCTGAGGTGCTCTTGGCGCTAGGGCCCTGGGTTGGACCAGATGAGATGCAAAAGTCCCAAGAAGAGCAAGTGAAGACTTAAGTTTCTTAAGGTCTTACTTAGGCTTTGGGCTTTTACCACATAAGATGCATGCTTTCTTTTTATTGCTTATATAATTAGAACTGCATGTGTTTATCTTCTGCTATCATCATAGGACTTGCATGATAGTGAAGAAGATAAAAGACCGTTAAAATCCAAACGCTAACATATCAAGCTCGTAAGCCTTCTGACGCGAAACCTCACTGTTCTGATTATCGTTGGAGCCGTGTTGTACCCACTCAGTGGGCACGTCCATCTATCTTCAGACGGTGCTGGATTTCACCTGCGTGTTACAGAGAAGGGATTTATCGCTTCTCGTTGCTCAGCATAGCACGTGGTGGTCCAGGGAGTAGGTCGGGTCAGCTTGACCATGTAGACTACATATGTGGCGCATATGGTAGCACATGGAGGCAGCCATCTGAGGGATCAGAGACTGTGTTGTACAAACTCAGTTGGCACAGTCTGCTGGATTGCCCAGGTGAAGGGGAATCGCACGGGTTGGCGATTGGCTGGGACAGCCTACCAGAAATTAGTGCTTGTCATCTCTGTGCATCTTATCTCGCCTGAGCGGGACGCGGAGACCAAGTATGAAATCTGGATCCCATCTCACTAAAAGAGTGTTACTCTTTCGGACTGTTTTACTGGATTTTACAGTCAGCTAAAATAGTGAGAAAAGGAATCATTCTTAAGTCCTGATTGATTCTTAACATTGATACTGACCTTGCTGTTCTTGCATTGTTGTAGATTCCTGCAGCAACGAACACCATGAGCTTCAATGTGCGATCCCTACTGGAAAGGGAGAAGTTTGCTGGGCCGAACTTCTCTGACTGGTTCGGACACCTTAAGATCGTTCTTAAGGCAGAGAGGAAACTGTATGTCCTCGAGACGGCGATACCGCCGCAGCCCGCTCCGAACGCCGCAAGGGCGGTTCGGGATGCCTATGAAAAGCACGTCAATGATAGCATTGATGTCGCATGCCTGATGCTAGCGTCTATGACGCCACCGCTGCAGCGTCAGCATGAGGATATGTCGGCTATAGAAATTATAGCGAACCTCAAGATGCTATATGCTGCACAGGCGAGGACAGAACGCTATAATCTGACAAAGCTCTTCTTTCAGAGCAAACTGGCTGAAGGGAGCCCAGTGGGAGCTCACGTGCTCAAGATGATTGGGCACAAGGAGGCTCTTGAGAAACTGGGGCATACCATCAACCAGGAGCTTGCTGTAGACATCATTCTACAGTCTCTTCCGCCTTCTTTCGATGCGTTCATCATTAACTTTAATATGAACAAAATCGATTGTACTCCGGCAGAGCTGTTGAATATGCTCTTGACTACCGAGGAAACTCTGAAGGGAAAGCCTTCAACCTCTGTCTTAATGGTTCCTTCTAGGAACAAGAAGAAGGGGAAGAAGGGCAAGGCCCCTGTCAAGAACTACGGTAAGGCTCTGAAACAGAAGGTAAAGCGGTCGAAGGACAACAGGTGTTTCCACTGTGGCCAGCTGGGTCACTGGAAAAAGGACTGTAAAGCGCTCCAAGGAGATAAGAGAGGAAGCATCGCTTCTGGCTCAGGTATATATGTGACTGAGGTCATGTTTTCATCTTCTTCTATTTCATGGGTGTTGGACACTGCATGTGGAGTTCACATTTGTTCAAATGTACAGGAACTCAAGAGAAGAAGGCAGGTGGGACAGCATGAGGTAGACCTACGCGTTGGAAACGGGGCACGGGTTGCTGCTGTTGCTGTAGGAGACTATTTCATTTCTTTACCATCTGGCATTGTATTGGAATTAAACAAATGTTATTTTGTACCCAGTATTACCAAGAATATTATCTCTATTCCTGCTCTTGTCAGGAAAGGATTTGCCTTTGAATGCAATATTTCAAAGTGTGTTTTATCTTGTGATAATATTGTGTATGCAACTGGTTCAATTAACAATGGGTTATTCATGTTGGACATGGAAAATTCTATACAAAACATTGATAATAAGAAAGCCAAGTATGCTGATGACAGCACCTTGCTATGGCATAGTCGTTTAGGCCATATTAACGAGAAGCGCATTAAGCGGTTGCATGATCATGGACTGCTGGGATCATTCTCCTATGAGGAGATTGATACATGCAAAGCTTGTTTGATGGGTAAAATGACGAAGTCACCTTTTTCTAATAAAGGTCAAAGGGCTTCAGGTTTACTTGACCTTATACACAGTGATGTGTGTGGGCCATTTAGTAAACATGCCAGAGGTGGCTATCAGTACTTCATTACCTTTACTGATGATTTCAGTAGGTATGGGTATGTCTATGTTATGAGACATAAGAGTGAATCTTTTGACAAGTTCAAAGAGTTCAAAAATGAAGTACAGAATCAGCTAGGCCGAAATATCAAGGCACTTCGCTCAGATCGAGGTGGAGAATACATGAGTCATGCGTTTACTGACTATCTAAAGGAGTGTGGGATTATCTCACAGCTCACTCCGCCAGGAACACCGCAATGGAATGGTGTGTCCGAGAGGAGAAATAGAACGTTACTTGATATGGTTCGTTCTATGATGAGTCAGGCTACTCTTCCATACTCCTTTTGGGGTTTTGCACTGGAAACAGCTGCAAAGGTACTAAACCGAGTGCCATCCAAGGCAGTTTCAAAGACGCCATATGAGTTATGGTATGGGAAACAGCCGAGCTTGACATTTATCAGGATCTGGGGTTGCGAGGCTTATGTCAAAAAGCTCGCCTCTGGGAAACTGGAGAGCAGATCTGAGAAATGTATCTTTGTCGGTTACCCTAAGGAAACTAAGGGTTATTATTTCTACGATCCCAAAGAGAACAAGGTTTTTGTTGCTCGGACGGCCATATTTCTTGAGAAGGAATTTCTTCTGCAAGAGGCCAGTGGGAGAGAAATAAAGCTGGATGAGATTCCAGAGGAAGGACAAAGTAGTCAAGCACAGTTGGATGTGCCTGAGCCGGTAGATCAGGTTATTGAACAACCTGAGGCTCAAATAACACGGGAACCGCGAAGATCGGGAAGGATCCGTCGTCAGCCTGAGCGCTATGACGGAGTCTACATCATTGATAATGATGAACCCCTCACTTATGCGGATGCGGTCAGTGGACCGGAGTCAGCTAGATGGCTTGATGCTATGCGAGCCGAGATGGACTCCATGTCAGATAACCAAGTCTGGGATTTGGTTGATCCGCCTCCGGGAGTAATCCCTATAGGCTGTAAATGGATCTTCAAGAAGAAGATTGACATGGATGGTAACGTGGTTACCTATAAAGGCAGGCTAGTTGCGAAAGGTTTCAAACAAATCTACGCGATAGATTATGATGAAACTTTCTCACCTGTAGCCATGTTTAAGTCTATTCGGATTCTTTTCGCGATAGCTGCATATTATGATTATGAGATCTGGCAGATGGATGTGAAAACAGCTTTCCTTAATGGAAATCTGGATGAGGATGTGTATATGACACAACCTGAGGGTTTCACTAATCCAGCAGATCGTCATAAAATATGCAAGTTAAAGAAATCCATTTATGGATTGAAACAAGCATCTAGAAGCTGGAATATTCGTTTTGATGAATCAATCTCTGAGTTTGGTTTCATCAAGAACGAGGATGACCCGTGTGTATATAAGAGGTTAAGTGGGAGCGTGATTACTTTCCTAGTCCTCTACGTCGATGATATCTTGATCATTGGAAATGATATTCCTAAAATGCATGCTGTTAAAGCATGGTTAAGGAAATGTTTCCAGATGAAAGATCTAGGAGAAGCAGCCTATGTATTAGGTGTGAAGATCTACAGGGATAGATCTAAGAGGCTTCTCGGGCTGTGCCAGAGTACTTACATCGATAAAGTCCTGGAGAGATTTCATTTAGAGAATTGTAAACGAGGATATCTTCCAGTCAGACATGGTCTGAATCTTTCGAAGAGTCAGTGTCCACAAACACAGACTGAGAAAGATGAAATGGACAATACGCCTTATGCTTCGGCTATTGGGTCCATTATGTATGCGATGTTGTGTACTCGCCCAGACGTCGCTTACGGGTTAAGCGTGACCAGTCGATTCCAAAGTAATCCAGGTATGGCGCACTGGATTGCAGTCAATAACATTTTAAAATATCTGCAGAGGACCAAAGATATGTTCTTGATATATGGTGGTCAGGAAGAACTCAGTATAGAAGGTTATACTGACGCTTCGTTCCAGTCAGACCAGGATGATTTCCGATCGCAATCAGGCTATGTTTTTAGCTTGAATGGTGGAGCAGTGGTGTGGAAGAGTTTCAAACAGTCAACTGTTGCTGATTCCACAACAGAAGCCGAGTATGTTGCAGCCTCGGAAGCATCCAAGGAGGCAGTGTGGATTCGTAAGTTCGTGAGAGAACTTGGTGTTGTTCCTTCGAGTGCAGATCCTTTGGTTATCTTCTGTGATAACACTGGAGCAATCGCACAAGCAAAGGAACCACGGTCGCACCAGAAGTCCAAGCACATACAGAGACGGTTTCACTTGATCCGGGAGATCATTGATCGTGGCGAGATCAAAATATGCAAGGTTCATACAGATGACAATCTGGCAGACCCGCTTACCAAGCCTCTGGCGCAGCAGAAGCATGAGAAGCACTGTAATAATATGGGTTTGAGATTTCTCAACCATTAGATTAAGTGCAAGTGGGAGATTGTTGGGGTATGCCCTTAAGGCTAATGTTTGAGGCCTTGGGATTGTATAAGTATCATGTAATAAACTCTTATGTTTATAAAGGCATGGTTATTATTCAGGTTGCTACCTTGTCTGCTGTAATAAGTGTACTTCTGAATAATGTCTCAAAGCTGTTCAGCTAGGCTGACATGCATATGTCCTTAGTCGAGATATCTTGGTGAACATGAGACAGCCTTGATATGATTGAGACTAATATGTGTTCTAATCTTATAGGATGCTTCGAGCATGGAATAAGATGTAGACTCATGGGTACATTGGATGTACTGGACAGACCCTACTAGGATATTCATGAAAGTACCCCATAACATGGGGGGTCCCCTTCTAGGGGGAGCGCAAACCCTAATACCATGCACTTTAAAACTTTGCATGAGCGGAAGTAGGGTTAAGGATCGCATGTATGATTGAATGATCAACTTAAAACTATGATTGAATGAAAGATGCGATTCATACCAATGCCATTTGAAGATGACGCCTTGGATCTAAGAGAGCAACGAAGATCTCCTCCTTAGGACGCGCACACAAGATGAGGAAGCGCTTACTATCTTGGTGCTCCTTGTGCTAGCAAGGCTCCAAGAGTGTCTTTGATCGATTGCAAAGGGAAAGGAGAGATTTCTTCTTGGCGTTTTTCTCTTGTCGCCTTGGACTTTCTCCACACGCGAATGCCACTTCCAAGCCAACCCCAAGAGGCGAGAAAGGCGTGAAGAGACCAAAGAGGAGCGACGTGAGATCATGGCAACGTTCGAGAGGTGCTATCCAAAAATAGCATGCCACATCTCTACGTGCGATCTTAGGATTCACCCCAATCGCAAATGCCACATCAGCATTGAACCATGCACTCATTCAAGAGCTGGTTCAAAGCGATTTGGTCCGCTAACCAAATAAACCAAGAAATAAGTGCAGATCAAAATAAACCCTAAGGCTCTCAATCTGACCGTCAATCTCTCAATGCTTCTGATCTGACTGATCTAGCATTCATTCTCTCGATCGAAGCTTACCGATCTCAAGCCCTAATCAATCAAACATGATCAGACCAGATCTCACTCACAATCAGAGATTTAATCCCATTAAACTGAACCCAAACAATTCAGTCCACACGATCTGACTTAAGTAAGCCATATCATCAAATTGTGCGACCCTGAGGGTTTCCTTTAAATGTCGGTAACGATAACTCACGTTATCACGACCAGTGAGGGGTATCTAGCAACACATCACTGTCTCCCGATATAAAGGAAAGAGTCTTCCAAGACTTCACCCAAAAACAGCACAAGTGTGAATCAATTCACAAAGCATACATATTTCCTTTGCCACTGGATGTTCTTATTGGACAAGCCTGTCAAGCTTGTAGCTCCAATATGATGAGCATGATTAGATCAGATGAACACTGTCACCTGGGTATGGCCATACACTCTCTCAATCATCTCATCCAGGGGGCCCCTTTAGAACATCACACTCCTTCAATAAGGAGACGGCAATCCTATGTCTATCACTAGTGCTCTAACCTGACTCAAGCTCACCATCCAAGATAGTCTATAATCATTATGTTTCAAATGATATTGAACTACCTCAAAACAATGACAATCATCATTTAGAAAACACAAGTGATCTCAAGTCAGAGGAAATGTGCCACTTGTCATATCCAAGGAATATTCACATTGTGACAAACAATTGAACATCCTCGTAGGGTCTGTCCAGTACATCCAATGTACCCATGAGTCTACATCTTATTCCATGCTCGAAGCATCCTATAAGATTAGAACACATATTAGTCTTAACCATATCAAGGCTGTCTCATGTTCACCAAGATATATCGACTAAGGACATAATAGCTTGTCAGCCCAGCTGAACAGCTTTGAGACATTATTTAGAAGAACATATATTGCAGCAGACAATGTAGCTAACTGAATAACAACCATGCCTTTATAAACTTAAGAGTTTATTACATGATACAGATACATTCCCACAGGCCTCAAACATTAGCCTTAAGGGCATACCCCAACAATCTCCCACTTGCACTTAATCTAATGGTTGAGAAATCTCAAACCCATATTATTACAGTGCTTCTCATGCTTCTGCTGCGCCAGAGGCTTGGTAAGCGGGTCTGCCAGATTGTCATCTGTATGAACCTTGCAGATTTTGATCTCGCCACGATCTATGATCTCCCTGATCAAATGAAACCGTCTCTGTATGTGCTTGGACTTCTGGTGCGACCGTGGTTCCTTTGCTTGTGCGATTGCTCCAGTGTTATCACAAAAGATAACCAAAGGATCTGCACTCGAAGGAACAACACCAAGTTCTCTCACGAACTTACGAATCCACACTGCCTCCTTGGATGCTTCCGAGGCTGCAACATACTCGGCTTCTGTTGTGGAATCAGCAACAGTTGACTGTTTGAAACTTTTCCACACCACTGCACCTCCATTCAAGCTAAAAACATAGCCTGATTGCGATCGGAAATCATCCTGGTCAGACTGGAACGAAGCGTCAGTATATCCTTCAATACTGAGTTCTTCCTGACCACCATATATCAAGAACATATCTTTGGTCCTCCGCAGATATTTTAAAATGTTCTTGACTGCAATCCAGTGCGCCATACCTGGATTACTCTGGTAACGACTGGTCACGCTTAACCCGTAAGCGACGTCTGGGCGAGTACACAACATCGCATACATAATGGATCCAATAGCCGAAGCATAAGGCGTATTGTCCATTTCATCTTTCTCAGTCTGTGTTTGTGGACACTGACTCTTCGAAAGATTCAGACCATGTCTGACTGGAAGATATCCTCGTTTAGAATTCTCTAAATGAAATCTCTCCAGGACCTTATCGATGTAAGTACTCTGGCACAGCCCGAGAAGCCTCTTAGATCTATCCCTGTAGATCTTCACACCTAACACATAGGCTGCTTCTCCTAAATCTTTCATCTGGAAACATTTCCTCAGCCATGCCTTAACAGCATGCATTTCAGGAATGTCGTTTCCAATGATCAAGATGTCATCGACGTAGAGGACTAGGAAAGTAATCACGCTCCCACTAAACCTCTTATACACACACGGGTCATCCTCGTTCTTGATGAAACCAAATTCAGTAACTGATTCATCAAAACGAATATTCCAGCTTCTCGATGCTTGTTTAAGTCCATAAATAGACTTCTTTAACTTGCATATCTTATGACGATCTGCTGGATTAGTGAAACCTTCTGGTTGTGTCATATAGACATCCTCATCCAGATTTCCATTAAGGAAAGCTGTTTTCACATCCATTTGCCAAATCTCATAATCGTAATATGCAGCTATCGCGAAAAGAATCCGAATAGACTTAAACATGGCTACTGGTGAAAAAGTTTCATCATAATCTATACCATAGATTTGTTTGAAACCTTTCGCAACTAGCCTGCCTTTATAGGTAACCACGTTACCATCCATGTCAATCTTCTTCTTGAAGATCCATTTGCAGCCTATAGGGATAACTCCCGGAGGCGGATCAACCAAATCCCAAACTTGGTTATCTGACATGGAGTCCATCTCGGCGCGCATAGCTTCAAGCCATCTCGCTGACTCCGGTCCACTGACCGCATCCGCATAAGTAAGGGGTTCATCATTGTCAATGATGTAGACTCCGTCATAGCGCTCAGGCTGTCGACGAATCCTTCCCGATCTTCGCGGTTCCCGTGATATCTGAGCCTCAGGTTGTTCAATAACCTGTTCTACCGGCTCAGGCTCATCCAACTGTGCTTGACTCCTTTGTCCTTCGTCTGGATTCTCATCCAGCTTTATTTCTCTCCCACTGGCCTCTTGCAGAAGAAACTCCTTCTCAAGAAATATGGCCGTCCGAGCAACAAAAACCTTGTTCTCCTTGGGATCGAAGAAATAATAACCCTTAGTTTCCTTAGGGTAACCGACAAAGATACATTTGTCAGATCTGCTCTCTAGTTTCCCAGAGGCGAGCTTTTTGACATAAGCCTCGCAACCCCAGATCCTGATAAATGTCAAGCTTGGCTGTTTCCCATACCATAATTCATATGGCGTCTTTGAAACTGCCTTGGATGGCACTCGGTTTAGTACCTTTGCAGCTGTTTCCAGTGCAAAACCCCAAAAGGAGTAAGGAAGAGTAGCCTGACTCATCATAGAACGAACCATATCAAGTAACGTTCTATTTCTCCTCTCGGACACACCATTCCATTGCGGTGTTCCTGGTGGAGTGAGCTGTGAGATAATCCCACACTCCCTTAGATAGTCAGTAAATGCATGACTTAGGTATTCACCACCTCGATCAGAATGAAGTGCCTTGATATTTCGGCCTAGCTGATTTTGTACTTCATTTTTGAACTCTTTGAACTTGTCAAAAGATTCACTTTTATGTCTCATAAAATAGACATACCCATATCTACTGAAATCATCAGTAAAGGTAATGAAGTACTGATAGCCACCTCTGGCATGTTTACTAAAAGGCCCACACACATCACTGTGTATAAGGTCAAGTAAACCTGAAGCCCTTTGACCTTTGTGAGGAAAAGGTGACTTCGTCATTTTACCCATTAAACAAGCTTTGCATGTATCAATCCCCTTGTAGGAGAAAGATCCCAGCAGTCCATTATCATGCAACCGCTTAATGCGTTTCTCGTTAATATGGCCCAAACGACTATGCCATAGCAAGGTGCTGTCATCAGCAAACTTGGCTTTCTTAATATCAACATTTTGTATAGAACTTTCCATGTCCAACATGAATAACCCATTATTAATTGAACCAGTTGCATAAACAATATTATCATATGACAAAACACACTTTGAAATATTGCATTCAAAGGAAAATCCCTTCCTGACAAGAGCAGGAATGGAGATAATATTTTAGTTATACTGGGAACAAAGTAACAACTGTTTAGTTCCAATACAAGTCCAGATGGTAAAGAAATAAAGTAGTCTCCTACAGCAACAGCAGCAACCCGTGCCCCGTTTCCAACTCGTAGGTCCACCTCATGCTGTCCCACCTGCCTTCTTCTCTTGAGTTCCTGTACATTTGAACAAATGTGAACTCCACATGCAGTGTCCAACACCCATGATATAGAAGAAGAAAACATGACCTCAGTCACGAATATACCTGAGCCAGAAGCAAAGCTTCCCCTCTTATCTCCTTGGAGCGCTTTACAGTCCTTTTTCCAGTGACCCAGCTGGCCACAGTGGAAACACCTGTATTCCTTGGACCGCTTCACCTTTTGCTTCAGAGCCTTGCTGTAGCTCTTGACAGTGGCCTTGCCCTTCTTCCCCTTCTTCTTGTTCCTGGAAGGAACCATCAAGACAGAGGTTGAAGGCTTACCCTTCAGAGTTTCCTCAGTGGTCAAGAGCATATTCAGCAGCTCTGCCGGAGTACAATCGATTTTGTTCATATTAAAATTAATAATGAACGCGTCGAATGAAGGCGGGAGAGACTGCAGAATAATATCCACAGCAAGCTCCTGGTTGATGGTATGCCCCAGTTTCTCTAGAGCCTCCTTGTGCCCAATCATCTTGAGCACGTGAGCTCCCACTGGGCTCCCTTCAGCCAGTTTGCTCTGAAAGAAGAGCTTTGTCAAATTGTAGCGCTCAGTCCTTGCCGGTGCAGCATACAGCATCTTGAGGTTTGTAATCATGTCTATAGCCGACATGTCCTCATGCTGACGCTGCAGCGGTGGCGTCATAGACGCTAGCATCAGGCAAGCGACATCAATGCTATCATTGACGTGCTTTTCATAGGCTTCCCGAACCGCCCTTGCGGCGTTCGGAGCGGGCTGCGGCGGTATCGCCGTTTCGAGGACATACAGTTTCCTCTCTGCCTTAAGAACAATCTTAAGGTGTCCAAACCAGTCAGAGAAGTTCGGCCCAGCAAACTTCTCCCTTTCCAGTAGGGATCGCACATTGAAGTTCATGGTGTTCGTTGCTGCAGGTATCTACAACAATGCAAGAACAGCAAGGTCAGTATCAATGTATAAGAATCAATCAGGACTTAAGAAAGATTCTTTTTCTCACTATTTTATCAGGCGTGAAAAATCCAGCAAAACAGCCCGAAAGAGTAGAACTCTTTTAGTGAGATGGGATCCAGATTTCATACTTAGTCTCTGTTGGGGTATGCCCTTAAGGCTAATGTTTGAGGCCTTGGGATTGTATAAGTATCATGTAATAAACTCTTAAGTTTATAAAAGGCATGGTTATTATTCAGGTTGTTATCTTGTCTGCTGTAATAAGTGTACTTCTGAATAATGTCTCAAAGCTGTTCAGCTAGGCTGACAGGCTCTATGTCCTTAGTCGAGATATCTTGGTGAACATGAGACAGCCTTGATATGATTGAGACTAATATGAGTGCTAATCTTATAGGATGCTTCGAGCATGGAATAAGATGTAGACTCATGAGTACATTGGATGTACTGGACAGACCCTACTCGGATATTCCATTGCTTGTCACAATGTGAATGATCCTTGTAAGCACTAAGTGGCACATGTCCTTTGACTTGAGATCACTTGTGTTTCTAAATGATGATTGTCATTGTTTTGAGGTAGTTCAATATCATTTGAAACATAATGATTATAGACTATCTTGGATGGTGAGCTTGAGTCAGGTTAGGGCACTTGTGATAGATAAAGGATTGCCGTCTCCTTGTTTAAGGAGTGTGATGTTCTAGAGGGCCCCCCTATATGAGATGATTGAGGAAGTGTATGGCCATACCCAGATGACTATGTTCATCTGATCTAATCATGCTCATCGTATTGGAGTTACAGGCTTGACATGCTTGTCCAATAAGAACATCCAGTGGCAAAGGAATCATGTATGCCAAGTGAGTTGATTCACACTTATGCTATGGTTTGGGTGGAGTCTTGGAAGACTCTTTCCTTTATATCGGGAGACAGTGATGTGTTGCTAGATACCCCTCACTGATCGTGATAACGTAAGTTATCGTTACCGACGTTTAAAGGAAACCCTCAGGGTCACACAATTTGGTGATATGGCTTTCTTTGAGTCAGATCGTGTGGACTGAATTATTTGGGTTCAGTTTAAAGGGATATAGACTCTGATTGTAAGTGAGATCTAGCTTGATCATGTTTGATTGATTAGGGCTTGAGATCGGTAAGCTTCGATCGAGAGTATTGATGCTAGATCGGTGAGATCAAGAGCATCATAAGATGAACGGTTGGATTGGAAACCTTAGGGTTTGGTTGATCTAGACCGATTGCTTTGGTTTGGACCAATTTGGATTGAACCGGTTTACATGGGTGAACCCATGGTTCGATCCATAAGCGTTTTGGGCGGTTTGCTTGAAGAGGAGAACGCATGGCTTAATGGAGTTTCCAAATTTGGAAAGTCATTGAGCGCATGGCTCCTTGAAATGCCAAAACGGCTTGAGCTCATTCGTCCCTTGTCTCCTTGCGTTTTTGCTCTTGCTCGGCGAGACTTGAGAGAAGCTTGGAGTGGACGACAAGAGCAGAACCGGAAAAAGCATCATCTTCATCCCTACCACTCGAGAAGGACAACTTGGCATTTTGCTAGCACAAAGTTGCGCAAGTTGGAAGCCTTCATCACTTGGTGTGTGTATTCTTTGGAGGAGATCTCGCTTGCTCTCTCTCATTCCAAGCCGCCATCCAATCCATGGCATTGGTAAGATCAAAACTTGATCTTAAGTTGAATTAAGTTAACATATAGTTCATATGCGATCTACTTGAAGCCCTCTTTCCGCTATGCATGCTAGATGCGCATGTTTAGGGTTTCTTCCCCCTTAGATTAGGGGTTCCATCAATTGGTATCAGAGCTAGGCTCTCCATATGATCTATATGATTGCTTTACGATTTTGTGATCCATGATGGTTGCGCTTACTTTGGTTACATGATGGTTGCGCTTGTATCATGGTTGCATGAAGGTTGCGCTTGTATCATATGTTGACATGTAGTTTGCGCTCCCCCTTGAAGGGGACCCCCTAAAGTTTGCGCTCCCCCTTGAAGGGGACCCCCTAAAGTATGCGCTCCCCCTTGAAGGGGACCCCCTTAGATCTAAGGGTTATCAAGCATGTTGTTTGTTTATTTGCGCACGTTCTAAAAGTTTTCTAAAACTTACATCTTGCGCGCTTGATTAGATCTAAGGTGCCACTACATTAAACCCTTAGATGGGTTGATGGGGTTGAAGTCACCACTAGGTTAGATCCAAGTCTGATCAGACCATCTGACAGCTCAGATGGGTTAACCTGATAGCACCTATGCGCAAGCACAAGGTGGCTATAGGTTGACTGCATCTAGGGCGTGTAGCGAGGTCTGGTTGAGACACTACTGAACACACTTGAGTTAGGCCCGGGGTCACACCCGCTTGCCAAAACTCATGAGGGTAGTTCAGCCCTTGGCGCATGCATGGTTGACCATTAGGTCAACTCGGGTCAGTTAGGACTCGGTGCATGCAAGGGCAATGGATCTAACTAGATGGTTGAGTGGATCCCTATCAATGGACCATTGTAAGGTTGTAGGGCTCATAAGGAAATTAAAATTGATGCCATGGGGTTTTCAAAACTTTTAATTTCAAGATGATTGGATCACATGTTGATTGAACCATATGCTTGTTTATTTAGTCTTATGTGGGTTGCCCATATTGTGTGCTGTGCTGGGGCCTGCGTGCCTGGTAAATTATAAGTTAATTTTTGTGATCTGCGAATCACATTGTTTTAATTTATGAAATGTAGTTGACCTGCGAGGCAACCTTGTCTAGATAGATCAAATGTACTTTGATTAGACAAGAGTACAAAGGCACACATCCAAGAGGGGCATTCACCTGGTGGTGCACCTGAGGTGCTCTTGGCGCTAGGGCACTGGGTTGGACCAGATGAGATGCAATGAAGCTCAAGTGAAGACTTAAGTAACATTAAGGTCTTACTAGGGTTCATGGGCTTTTACCACATAAGATCATGCTTTCTACTTATTGCTAATAATTAGAATTGCATGTTTATGTTTATCTTCTGCTATAGCCATAGGCATGCCTGATAGTAAGAAGATAAAAGACCGTTAAAATCCAACGCTAATATATCAAGCTCGTAAGCCTTCTGACGCGAAACCTCACCTTTCTGATTATCGTTGGAGCCGTGTTGAACCCACTCAGTGGGCACGTCCATCTATCTTCAGACGGTGCTGGATTTCACCTGCGTGTTACAGAGTTGGGATTTATCCCCTCTCGTTGCTCAGCATAGCACGTGGTGGTCCAGGGAGTAGGTCGGGTCAGCTTGACCATGTAGGCTACATATGTGGCGCATATGGTAGCACATGGAGGCAGCCATCTCTGGGATCAGAGACTGTGTTGTACCAACTCAGTTGGCACAGTCTGCTGGATTGCCAAGATGAAGGGGAATCGCACGGGTTGGCGATTGGCTGGGACAGCCTACCAGAAACTAGTGCTTGTCATCTCTGTGCATCTTATCTCGCCTGAGCGGGACGCGGAGACCAAGTATGAAATCTGGATCCCATCTCACTAAAAGAGTGTTTACTCTTTCGGACTGTTTACTGGATTTTTCAGTCAGACAAAATAGTGAGAAAAGAATCTTTCTTAAGTCCTGGATTGATTCTGAAACATTGATACTGACCTTGCTGTTCTTGCTTGTTGTAGATTCCTGCAGCAACGAACACCATGAGCTTCAATGTGCGATCCCTACTGGAAAGGGAGAAGTTTGCTGGGCCGAACTTCTCTGACTGGTTCGGACACCTTAAGATTGTTCTTAAGGCAGAGAGGAAACTGTATGTCCTCGAGACGGCGATACCGCCGCAGCCCGCTCCGAACGCCGCAAGGGCGGTTCGGGATGCCTACGAAAAGCACGTCAATGATAGCATTGATGTCGCTTGCCTGATGCTAGCGTCTATGACGCCACCGCTGCAGCGTCAGCATGAGGATATGTCGGCTATAGAAATTATAGCGAACCTCAAGATGCTGTATGCTGCACAGGCGAGGACTGAGCGCTATAATCTGACGAAGCTCTTCTTTCAGAGCAAACTGGCTGAGGGGAGCCCAGTGGGAGCTCACGTGCTCAAGATGATTGGGCACAAGGAGGCTCTGGAGAAACTGGGGCATACCATCAACCAGGAGCTTGCTGTGGATATTATTCTGCAGTCTCTCCCGCCTTCTTTCGATGCGTTCATTATTAATTTTAATATGAACAAGATCGATTGTACGCTGGCAGAGCTGTTGAATATGCTCTTGACTACTGAGGAAACTCTGAAGGGTAAGCCTTCAACCTCTGTCTTGATGGTTCCTTCAAGGAACAAGAAGAAGGGGAAGAAGGGCAAGGCCCCTGTCAAGAATTACAGCAAGGCCCTGAAACAGAAGGTCAAGCGGTCGAAGGACAACAGGTGTTTCCACTGTGGCCAGCTGGGTCACTGGAAAAAGGACTGTAAAGCGCTCCAAGGAGATAAGAGGGGAAGCATCGCTTCTGGCTCAGGTATATATGTGACTGAGGTCATGTTATCTTCTTCTTCTATTTCATGGGTGTTGGACACTGCATGTGGAGTTCACATTTGTTCAAATGTGCAGGAACTCAAGAGAAGAAGGCAGGTGGGACAGCATGAGGTAGACCTACGAGTTGGAAACGGGGCACGGGTTGCTGCTGTTGCTGTAGGAGACTATTTCATTTCTTTACCATCTGGCATTGTATTAGAATTGAACAATTGTTATTTTGTACCCAGTATTACCAAGAATATTATCTCTATTCCTGCTCTTGTCAGGAAAGGATTTGCCTTTGAATGCAAGATTTCAAAGTGTGTTTTATCTCATGATAATATTGTGTATGCAACTGGTTCAATTAACAATGGGTTATACATGTTGGACATGGAAAATTCTATACAAAACATTGATAATAAGAAAGCCAAGTATGCTGATGACAGCACCTTGCTATGGCATAGTCGTTTAGGCCATATAAACGAGAAGCGCATTAAGCGGTTGCATGAACATGGACTGCTGGGATCATTCTCCTATGAGGAGATTGATACATGCAAAGCTTGTTTGATGGGTAAAATGACGAAGTCTCCTTTTCTTAACAAAGGTCAAAGGACTTCAGGTTTACTTGACCTTATACACAGTGATGTGTGTGGGCCTTTCAGTAAACATGCCAGAGGTGGCTATCAGTACTTCATTACCTTTACTGATGATTTCAGTAGGTATGGATATGTCTATTTAATGAGACATAAAAGTGAATCTTTTGACAAGTTCAAAGAGTTCAAAAATGAAGTACAAAATCAGTTAGGCCGAAATATCAAGGCACTTCGTTCTGATCGAGGTGGTGAATACCTGAGTCATGCGTTTACTGACTATCTGAAGGAGTGTGGGATTATCTCACAGCTCACTCCGCCAGGAACACCGCAGTGGAATGGTGTGTCCGAGAGGAGAAATAGAACGTTACTTGATATGGTTCGTTCTATGATGAGTCAGGCTACTCTTCCATATTCCTTTTGGGGTTTTGCACTGGAAACAGCTGCAAAGGTACTAAACCGAGTGCCATCCAAGGCAGTTTTAAAGACGCCATATGAGTTATGGTATGGGAAACAGCCTAGCTTGACATTTATCAGGATCTGGGGTTGCGAGGCTTATGTCAAAAAGCTCGCCTCTGGGAAACTAGAGAGCAGATCTGAGAAATGTATCTTTGTCGGTTACCCTAAGGAAACTAAGGGTTATTATTTCTACGATCCCAAAGAGAACAAGGTTTCTGTTGCTCGGACGGCCATATTTCTTGAGAAGGAGTTTCTTCTGCAAGAGGCTAGTGGGAGAGAAATAAAGCTGGATGAGAATCCAGAGGAAGGACAAAGTAGTCAAGCACAGTTGGATGAGCCTGAGCCGGTAGATCAGGTTATTGAGCAACCTGAGGCTCAAATATCACGGGAACCGCGAAGATCGGGTAGGATCCGTCGTCAGCCTGAGCGCTATGACGGAGTCTACATCATTGATAATGATGAACCCCTCACTTATGCGGATGCGGTCAGTGGACCGGAGTCAGCTAGATGGCTTGAAGCTATGCGAGCCGAGATGGACTCCATGTCAGATAATCAAGTCTGGGATTTGATTGATCCGCCTCCGGGAGTAATCCCTATAGGCTGTAAATGGATCTTCAAGAAGAAGATTGACATGGATGGTAACGTAGTTACCTATAAAGGCAGGCTAGTAGCGAAAGGTTTCAAACAAATCTACGGGATAGATTATGATGAAACTTTCTCTCCTGTAGCCATGTTTAAGTCTATTCGGATTCTTTTCGCGATAGCAGCATATTACGACTATGAGATCTGGCAGATGGATGTGAAAACAGCTTTCCTTAATGGAAATCTGGATGAGGATGTGTATATGACACAACCTGAGGGTTTCACTAATCCATCAGATCGTCATAAAATATGCAAGTTAAAGAAGTCCATTTATGGACTGAAACAAGCATCAAGGAGCTGGAACATTCGTTTTGATGAATCAATCTCTGAGTTTGGTTTCATCAAGAACGAGGATGACCCGTGTGTATATAAGAGGTTTAGTGGGAGCGTGATTACATTCCTAATCCTCTACGTCGATGATATCTTAATCATTGGAAATGATATTCCTGAACTGCATGCTGTTAAGGCATGGTTAGGAAAATGTTTCCAGATGAAAGATTTAGGAGAAGCAGCCTATGTACTAGGTGTGAAGATCTACCGGGATAGATCTAAGAGGCTTCTCGGGCTGTGCCAGAGTACTTACATCGATAAAGTCCTGGAGAGATTCCATTTAGAGAATTCTAAACGTGGATATCTTCCAGTCAGACATGGTCTGAATCTTTCGAAGAGTCAGTGTCCACAAACACAGACTGAGAAAGATGAAATGGACAATACGCCTTATGCTTCGGCTATTGGATCCATTATGTATGCGATGTTGTGCACTCGCCCAGACGTCGCTTACGGGTTAAGCGTAACCAGTCGATTCCAAAGTAATCCAGGTTTGGCGCACTGGATTGCGGTCAAGAACATTTTAAAATATCTGCGGAGGACCAAAGATATGTTCTTGATATATGGTGGTCAGGAAGAACTCAGTATAGAGGGATATACTGACGCTTCGTTCCAGTCGGACCAGGATGATTTCCGATCGCAATCAGGCTATGTTTTTAGCTTGAATGGTGGAGCAGTGGTGTGGAAAAGTTTCAAACAGTCAACTGTTGCTGATTCCACAACAGAAGCCGAGTATGTTGCAGCCTCGGAAGCATCCAAGGAGGCAGTGTGGATTCGTAAGTTCGTGAGAGAACTTGGTGTCGTTCCTTCAAGTGCAGATCCTTTGGTTATCTTCTGTGATAACACTGGAGCCATCGCACAAGCAAAGGAACCGCGGTCGCACCAGAAGTCCAAGCACATACAGAGACGGTTTCACTTGATCCGGGAGATCATTGATCGTGGCGAGATCAAGATTTGCAAGGTTCATACAGATGACAATCTGGCAGACCCGCTTACCAAGCCTCTGGCGCAGCAGAAGCATGAGAAGCACTGTAATAATATGGGTTTGAGATTTCTCAACCATTAGATTAAGTGCAAGTGGGAGATTGTTGGGGTATGCCCTTAAGGCTAATGTTTGAGGCCTTGGGATTGTATAAGTATCATGTAATAAACTCTTAAGTTTATAAAAGGCATGGTTATTATTCAGGTTGTTATCTTGTCTGCTGTAATAAGTGTACTTCTGAATAATGTCTCAAAGCTGTTCAGCTAGGCTGACAGGCTCTATGTCCTTAGTCGAGATATCTTGGTGAACATGAGACAGCCTTGATATGATTGAGACTAATATGAGTGCTAATCTTATAGGATGCTTCGAGCATGGAATAAGATGTAGACTCATGAGTACATTGGATGTACTGGACAGACCCTACTCGGATATTCCATTGCTTGTCACAATGTGAATGATCCTTGTAAGCACTAAGTGGCACATGTCCTTTGACTTGAGATCACTTGTGTTTCTAAATGATGATTGTCATTGTTTTGAGGTAGTTCAATATCATTTGAAACATAATGATTATAGACTATCTTGGATGGTGAGCTTGAGTCAGGTTAGGGCACTTGTGATAGATAAAGGATTGCCGTCTCCTTGTTTAAGGAGTGTGATGTTCTAGAGGGCCCCCCTATATGAGATGATTGAGGAAGTGTATGGCCATACCCAGATGACTATGTTCATCTGATCTAATCATGCTCATCGTATTGGAGTTACAGGCTTGACATGCTTGTCCAATAAGAACATCCAGTGGCAAAGGAATCATGTATGCCAAGTGAGTTGATTCACACTTATGCTATGGTTTGGGTGGAGTCTTGGAAGACTCTTTCCTTTATATCGGGAGACAGTGATGTGTTGCTAGATACCCCTCACTGATCGTGATAACGTAAGTTATCGTTACCGACGTTTAAAGGAAACCCTCAGGGTCACACAATTTGGTGATATGGCTTTCTTTGAGTCAGATCGTGTGGACTGAATTATTTGGGTTCAGTTTAAAGGGATATAGACTCTGATTGTAAGTGAGATCTAGCTTGATCATGTTTGATTGATTAGGGCTTGAGATCGGTAAGCTTCGATCGAGAGTATTGATGCTAGATCGGTGAGATCAAGAGCATCATAAGATGAACGGTTGGATTGGAAACCTTAGGGTTTGGTTGATCTAGACCGATTGCTTTGGTTTGGACCAATTTGGATTGAACCGGTTTACATGGGTGAACCCATGGTTCGATCCATAAGCGTTTTGGGCGGTTTGCTTGAAGAGGAGAACGCATGGCTTAATGGAGTTTCCAAATTTGGAAAGTCATTGAGCGCATGGCTCCTTGAAACGCCAAAACGGCTTGAGCTCATTCGTCCCTTGTCTCCTTGCGTTTTTGCTCTTGCTCGGCGAGACTTGAGAGAAGCTTGGAGTGGACGACAAGAGCAGAACCGGAAAAAGCATCATCTTCATCCCTACCACTCGAGAAGGACAACTTGGCATTTTGCTAGCACAAAGTTGCGCAAGTTGGAAGCCTTCATCACTTGGTGTGTGTATTCTTTGGAGGAGATCTCGCTTGCTCTCTCTCATTCCAAGCCGCCATCCAATCCATGGCATTGGTAAGATCAAAACTTGATCTTAAGTTGAATTAAGTTAACATATAGTTCATATGCGATCTACTTGAAGCCCTCTTTCCGCTATGCATGCTAGATGCGCATGTTTAGGGTTTCTTCCCCCTTAGATTAGGGGTTCCATCAGTCTCCGCGTCCCGCTCAGGCGAGATAAGATGCACAGAGAGTACAAGCACTAGTTTCTGGTAGGCAGTCCCTGCCGATCGCCAACCCGTGCGATTCCCCTTCATCCGGGCAGTCCAGCAGACTGTGCCAACTGAGTTGGTACAACACAATCTCTGACCCCACAGATGGCTGCCTCCATGTGCTACCATATGCGCCACATATGTAGCCTACATGGTGAAGCTGACCCGACCTACTCCCTGGACCACCACGTGCTATGCTGAGCAACGAGAAGGGATAAATCCCTACTCTGTAACACGCAGGTGTAATCCCGCACCGTCTGAAGATAGATGGACGTGCCCACTGAGTGGGTACAACACGGCTCCAACGATAATCAGAACAGTGAGGTTTCGCGTCAGAAGGCTTACGAGCTTGATATTTAAGCGTTGGATTTTAACGGTCTTTTATCTTCTTGCCTATCATGCAATTCCTATGGTGATAGCAGAAGATAATTTAATCATGCAATTCTAATATTAAGCAATAAAAGAAAGCATGTATCTTATGTGGTAAAAGCCCATAGCCCTAGAAGACCTTAACCTAACTTAAGTCTTCATTTGCTCTTCATGGGTCTTTTGCTGCTCATCTGGCCCAAACCAGGGCCCAAGCGCCATCTGCAGCTCAGGTGCGCCCACCAGGAATATGCGCCTGTCCCAGAGTCGAACCCTGGACCTCCCACCTGGTCAAGCCACTGCTGCATGCGCCTCTGCCAAGTGTGCTCTGTGCTCTTGTCTAATTAAATTACAAATTTAACTATCTAGACAAGAGTGACACGCAGGTCACTTACATTTATAAATTAAAACACAGTGATGCGCAGATCACAATAATTAATTTACAATTTTAATACAGGCACGCAGGCCCCAGCACAGCACACAATTAATATGGGCAGCCACATAAGACTAAATAGACAAACATATGCATCAATCAAGAACCACGTGATCCATAAAGATTAAAATTTTCGAAAACCCCATAGGATCAATTTTAATTTTTCCTTATTTCCCCTACAACCTTACAACGGTCCATTACTAGGGATCCACTCATCCAACCTAGTCAGATCCACTGCCCTTGCATGCACCAAGTCCTAACTGACTTGCGTCGACCATAAGGTCAACTATGCATGCGCCAGGGCTGAACAACCACACTGAGGTCTGGCAAACGGGCGTGACCCCGGGCCTAACTCAGGTGCGTTCATTAATCGTCACAATCAGACATCGCTACACACCTGTCTGCAGTCGACCTATAGCCACCATAGGCTTGCGCCAAGGTGCTATCTGATCGACCCATTCAGGTTGTCAGATGATCTGATCAGACATTCTGGATCTAACCTAGGGGGTGACTTCAACCCTAATAACCCGTCTAAGTGTTTACAGTAGGCGGCTTAGATCTAAGGTGATACGCGCAAGAGATATAAGTTTTTGATAAAAACTCTAAAGCAAGCGCCAAGGCATCATACATGCGTAACACATAAACATACATCAAAGACCTTAAGCTAGCATGTAGTTTACCGCATGTTATTAGATCTATTCATAGGATGCGCAAACATGGATCACAAAGAAGCAATCATAACAAACATACATCATAACGCTGGCTCTGATACCAAATGAAAGTACCCCATAACATGGGGGGTCCCCTTCTAGGGGGAGCGCAAACCCTAATACCATGCACTTTAAAACTTTGCATGAGCGGAAGTAGGGTTAAGGATCGCATGTATGATTGAATGATCAACTTAAAACTATGATTGAATGAAAGATGCGATTCATACCAATGCCATTTGAAGATGACGCCTTGGATCTAAGAGAGCAACGAAGATCTCCTCCTTAGGACGCGCACACAAGATGAGGAAGCGCTTACTATCTTGGTGCTCCTTGTGCTAGCAAGGCTCCAAGAGTGTCTTTGATCGATTGCAAAGGGAAAGGAGAGATTTCTTCTTGGCGTTTTTCTCTTGTCGCCTTGGACTTTCTCCACACGCGAATGCCACTTCCAAGCCAACCCCAAGAGGCGAGAAAGGCGTGAAGAGACCAAAGAGGAGCGACGTGAGATCATGGCAACGTTCGAGAGGTGCTATCCAAAAATAGCATGCCACATCTCTACGTGCGATCTTAGGATTCACCCCAATCGCAAATGCCACATCAGCATTGAACCATGCGCTCATTCAAGAGCTGGTTCAAAGCGATTTGGTCCGCTAACCAAATAAACCAAGAAATAAGTGCAGATCAAAATAAACCCTAAGGCTCTCAATCTGACCGTCAATCTCTCAATGCTTCTGATCTGACTGATCTAGCATTCATTCTCTCGATCGAAGCTTACCGATCTCAAGCCCTAATCAATCAAACATGATCAGACCAGATCTCACTCACAATCAGAGATTTAATCCCATTAAACTGAACCCAAACAATTCAGTCCACACGATCTGACTTAAGTAAGCCATATCATCAAATTGTGCGACCCTGAGGGTTTCCTTTAAATGTCGGTAACGATAACTCACGTTATCACGACCAGTGAGGGGTATCTAGCAACACATCACTGTCTCCCGATATAAAGGAAAGAGTCTTCCAAGACTTCACCCAAAAACAGCACAAGTGTGAATCAATTCACAAAGCATACATATTTCCTTTGCCACTGGATGTTCTTATTGGACAAGCCTGTCAAGCTTGTAGCTCCAATATGATGAGCATGATTAGATCAGATGAACACTGTCACCTGGGTATGGCCATACACTCTCTCAATCATCTCATCCAGGGGGCCCCTTTAGAACATCACACTCCTTCAATAAGGAGACGGCAATCCTATGTCTATCACTAGTGCTCTAACCTGACTCAAGCTCACCATCCAAGATAGTCTATAATCATTATGTTTCAAATGATATTGAACTACCTCAAAACAATGACAATCATCATTTAGAAAACACAAGTGATCTCAAGTCAGAGGAAATGTGCCACTTGTCATATCCAAGGAATATTCACATTGTGACAAACAATTGAACATCCTCGTAGGGTCTGTCCAGTATATCCAATGTACCCATGAGTCTACATCTTATTCCATGCTCGAAGCATCCTATAAGATTAGAACACATATTAGTCTTAACCATATCAAGGCTGTCTCATGTTCACCAAGATATATCGACTAAGGACATAATAGCTTGTCAGCCCAGCTGAACAGCTTTGAGACATTATTCAGAAGAACATATATTGCAGCAGACAATGTAGCTAACTGAATAACAACCATGCCTTTATAAACTTAAGAGTTTATTACATGATACAGATACATTCCCACAGGCCTCAAACATTAGCCTTAAGGGCATACCCCAACAATTCAATTGCTTGTCACAATGTGAATGATCCTTGTAAGCACCAAGTGGCACATGTCCTCTGACTTGAGATCACTTGTGTTTCTAAATGATGATTGTCATTGTCTTGAGGTAGTTCAATATCATTTGAAACATAATGATTATAGACTATCTTGGATGGTGAGCTTGAATCAGGTTAGGGCACTAGTGATAGACATAGGATTGCCGTCTCCTTGTTTAAGGAGTGTGATGTTCTAAAGGGCCCCCCTATATGAGATGATTGAGATAGTGTATGGCCATACCCAGATGACTATGATCATCTGATCTAATCATGCTCATCGTATTGGAGTTACAAGCTTGACCCGCTTGTCCAATAAGAACATCCAGTGGCAAAGGACACATGTATGCCTAGTGAAGTTGATTCACACTTGTGCTGTGGTTTGGGTGAAGTCTTGGAAGACTCTTTCCTTTATATCGGGAGACAGTGATGTGTTGCTAGATACCCCTCACTGATCGTGATAATGAAAGTTATCGTTACCGACATTTAAAGGAAACCCTCAGGGTCGCACAATTTGATGATATGGCTTACTTAAGTCAGATTGTGTGGACTGAATTGTTTGGGTTCAGTTTAAAGGGATAGAGGCTCTGATTGTAAGTGAGATCTGGTCTGATCATGTTTGATTGATTGGGACTTGAGATCGGTAAGCTTCGATCGAGAGTATTGATGCTAGATCGGTGGGATCAAGAGTATCACGAGATCAACGGTTAGATATTGAACCATTGGTTCAATGAGATCTAGACCATGGCTTGGGCTGGTTTAATTTGGTTCTTGAACCAAATTGAAATGGATTGAAGTGGCTTGAACCGGTTCACAAGGGTGAACGCTTGGTTCAAGGGGTTAGGCGTTTTGGTTCGGTAATGGGCGCATAGCTTCATCTCTTCCATTTATGGAAAGTATTGAAGGCGACTTCACCTAAACGCCAAAGCGTTTTGAACGCTCGACTTCACTCCTCTCTTCTCAACGTTCATCCTTGGAGGTGATGGCATTCGGACGAGAAGAGGAAAAAGGTTGCTCTCGCAAAGCTTGATCAAAAAACTCCTTCACGCGACAAAGGATACTTTGGAGCCTTGCTAGCACAAGGGACGTTCAAGGTGTAGGCCTTCTTCTTCTTGTGTGCGATTCCTTTGGAGAAGTTCTCTTTGAACTTTGCTTCCAAGCCGACATCCGATCTATGGCATTGGTATGATCGCATTCTTGATCTAATGAAATATTATAGTTGATCATATGAGCACATAAGCGATTGAATTCTTGAAACCCTAGCAAAATGCATGCGCCCCCTTGTCTAGGGTTTTCGGCCCCCCTCTTGAAAGGGGTTTATCCGCTTGCGCTCCCCCTTGAAGGGGACCCTTCACCTGGTGCAAATCTATCTTTTGTATCTGTTAGATTTGCTGCATGTTTACCTGTTGTACCTAAGATGCTAGATTATGTTGTGTCTGTCAGTACTCCCTTAGGAAAGTCATTATCTACAGATACTGTTTGTGCTAATTGTGTAGTGCATGTAGAGGGTTATGAGTTTCTGGTAGATCTAATCCTCTTAGACATGCAAGATTATGAGGTCATCTTAGGAATGGATTGGTTGTCTTCACATCATGCCACTGTGGATTGCTTTGAGAAAGTAATCACTTTAAATCTGCTAGATGGGAATCGGCTTTTTGTGTGAGGTCTAGTGTCAGACCAAGGACCACATGTGATATCTTTCTTGCAGGCCAGGAAGTTACTTGCTAGTGGGTGCAAGGGTTATCTTGCACATGTTAAGGTGCAGGATGATTCTACTCCTGATTTAACCCAGATGGCGGTGGTGAAAGAATTTCCTGATGTGTTCTCTGAAGAATTTTCAGGCTTGCCACCAATTAGAGAAGTGGAGTTTGGCATTGAGTTGGCGCCAGGTACGGTACCTATCTCCAAAGCTCCTTATCGCATGGCTACCTCAGAGTTGGCTAAGCTTAAGAAACAACTAGAGGAATTGCTAGAGAAAGGGTACATTCGGCCTAGTGCTTCTCCCTGGGGAGCGCCAGTGCTGTTTGTAAAGAAGAAAGATGGAACCCTGAGGATGTGTATAGACTACAGGCAACTGAATCAAGTGACTATCAAGAATAAGTATCCTCTTCCCAGAATTGATGATCTATTTGATCAATTACAGGGAGCGACAGTGTTCTCTAAGATTGATCTGAGATCAGGGTATTACCAGCTTAGAGTCAAGGATGAGGATATATTTAAGACTGCTTTCAGGACCAGGTATGGGCATTTTGAATTTCTAGTTATGCCTTTTGGACTGACGAATGCACCTGCTGTCTTCATGGATTTGATGAACAGGGTATTCCATGATTTGCTTGACTCTTGTGTGGTAGTCTTTATAGATGATATCTTGGTATACTCTCGGACTACTTCAGATCATGTCAGTGACTTGCGCAGAGTGCTGGAGGTTCTGAGGAAGAACCGATTATTTGCCAAGGCTAGTAAGTGTGAGTTCTGGCTAGAGAAGATCAGTTTCCTTGGGCATGTGATTTCTGGTCAAGGGGTGTCGGTGGATCCAGTTAAGGTGCAAGCCATTCTTAATTGGGGAAGACCGACTAGCGCTACTGAGATCAGAAGTTTCTTGGGTTTAGCAGGTTACTACCGGAGGTTTGTTGAGGGATTCTCCAAGCTGGCGGGTCCTTTAACTAAATTAACCAGAAAGGAGGCTAAGTTTATTTGGGATGACAAGTGTGAAGAGAGCTTTCAAGAGCTGAAGAGGAGGTTGACTAGTACACCGATCCTCATTATTCCTAGTGATGGGGAAAGGTTTACTGTTTATACGGATGCTTCAGGCAAGGGGTTGGGTTGTGTCTTGATGCAGAAGGGTTCTGTAGTAGCCTATGCTTCGAGACAACTGAAGGAGTATGAGTTGAACTACCCTACTCATGATTTAGAGTTGGCGGCCGTGGTCTTTGCTTTGAAGATATGGCGCCACTATTTACTGGGTCAGGAGTTCGATCTGTTCACTGATCACCAGAGTCTCAAGTATATCTTCACACAGAAGGAGTTGAACATGAGACAGAGAAGATGGATGGAGTTGATCAAAGACTATGACTTCTCCATTCAGTATCAGGCTGGAAAGGCCAATGTAGTGGCGGATGCACTGAGCAGACATCCAGTTACTTCAGTAGCTGCTTTACGAGTCAGTGAGTGGCGGTTACTGCAGGAGTTCAGCGATCTCAGGATCAGTGTTTCTCCTAGAGTTCAGTCGGGTTATGTGGCCTTTCTCAGAGTACAGTCTGCTTTGTTGCAGAAGATCAGAGATCAGCAGTCTGTAGATCTGAGATTAGTTCAGATCAGGGATAGTTTGGTTGATGGTGCAGTCCAGGATTTTAGCTTGTCTGATGATGGTATTCTTCGGTTTCGTGGAAGGGTATGTGTCCCTGAGGAACCGAGCTTGAGGAAAGAAATATTGGAGGACAGCCATAACTCCAAATATTCTCTACATCCTGGCATGACTAAGATGTATCAGGACCTCAAGAAAAATTTTTGGTGGCCAGGTATGAAGAAAGAGGTAATCGATTTTGTCTCTAAGTGTTTAACTTGTCAGACTGTAAAGGCTGAACACCAGAAGCCTGGTGGTTTGTTGCAGCCCCTTCCTATTCCTGAGTGGAAGTGGGAATGCATCAGTATGGATTTTGTGTGTGGTTTGCCTAGAACCAGATTGGGTCATGATGCTATTTGGGTGATCGTTGATAGACTCACTAAATCAGCCCATTTTCTCCCGATCAAGATGACTTATCCTTTAGAGAGGCTGGCTAGATTGTATATTGATGAGATAGTCAGACTGCATGGAGTGCCTGTTGATATTGTGTCTGATAGGGACTCTCGATTTTTGTCCAGATTTTGGAAGAGCTTACAGGAGGGTTTGGGTACTAAGTTGAGTTTTAGTACAGCATACCATCCTCAGTCTGATGGCCAGACGGAGCGTACTATACAGACTCTAGAAGACTTGTTGAGAGCTTATGTGGTTGATTGGAGTTCTGAGTGGAACCGGGATCTATCTTTGATAGAGTTCACTTATAATAATAGTTTCCACTCCAGTATTCAGATGGCTCCTTATGAAGCTTTGTATGGGAGAAGGTGTAGGACTCCCTTGTGTTGGGAGGAAACTGGTGACAGAATGATTTTGAGATCTGATGCAGTACAGGAGACTACTGATAAGGTCAGAGAGATTCAGGATAAATTGAAGATTGCTCGGGACAGACATAAGAGTTATGCTGATGACCGTCGTCGTTCCCTGGAGTTTATGGTAGGGGATCATGTTTTCTTAAAGGTGTCACCTATTAAGGGTGTTATGAGGTTTGGCAAAAAGGGCAAGTTGAGCCCTAGGTTTGTAGGCCCATTTGACATTATTGAGAGAGTTGGTCCAGTGGCTTACCGGTTAGCTTTACCTCCTGCTATGGATCATGTACATAATGTGTTCCATGTTTCTGCGTTGAGGAAATATCATCCTGATCCATCTCATGTGTTGGAGTTGGAACCTCTTCAGATTCAGAGTGATTTGACTTTTGAGGAAAGACCTCTCCGGATTGTTGATAGAAAGGATAAAGTTCTGAGGAACAAGTCTATACCTTTGGTAAAGGTTATCTGGGGAAATCAGTCGGTTGAGGAGGCGACTTGGGAGACTGAAGCTGATATGAGAAAGTTTTATGCTTATCTCTTTGATGATATGAATTGAGCTTTAGAGGACTAAAGCTTTATAAGGAGGGAGGGATGTAAGATCCAAGGATCTTAAGTCCTGGTAAGCATTATTTTGATTTAAATAAACTCATTGGCTGTGATATTTTGTTCATGATTTAAATAAAATTATTGACTGTGATATTTTTCTATGTATTGGTTGTTAATTTATAGTTAATTAACTAGAGATTTTTGGTTATTAATTTATAGTTAATTAACTAGAGATTTTTGGTTGTTAATTTATAGTTAATTAAATTAGAAATTATTGGTTGTTAATTTTGTTGGACGTTAATTAGCTTAATGGATGTTAAATTTAATTAGTTAACTAGCTTATTGGATGTTAGTTTAACCCTTATTGGATTTTCACTTAAACTATGGGTTATTGGGTTACACTTAAATTAGATGGATATTAGATTTAAAATTCGAATTAGTTAGTTAAATGGGTTAAACCCTATTTGATTTATGATTAACGGGTTTAAAATTTGAAAATCGAAATTTTAGATGGGTAATCTCGGTTAGGGTAGGGAATTGGTGTTTTTGGCTTGGGAGAAAATTTTGGGCGACGGCTTGAGAAGAAGTGGCGATTCTTGAAGAGTTCTTGAGGCGATTTTCTCCATCTTCTTCCCTTGGCGAATTTTCCTTGAGGTGAAGAAACTTCCTTGGCGAGTTCTTAGAGACTCTTTGGGCGGTTTAAAGGCTTTAGACGATTTCTTTGTAGAGGATTTTCACCTTGGTGTTCACGGTTAAGAGGTGAGTGGAGTGTCTATTCGATTCTATCTATTGTTTGTGTTAGATGATGTGTTAAATGATACCTTTGCTTGTTGGAATTTTCACCATACTAAAACCGATACCTTCACCATGTTAAAACCGAATTTAGGACATGAAAACCGAAATTAATATGTTCTTCATGAAAATCAAATCTAAGGTATTTTTCCATGAAATCGAATAGATATTCTTGTTCTTCATGAAAACCGAATTTAGGGTATTTTCCATGAAAACCTAAAAACCGAAATCTTGATGATCTTGATAATTGTTTATGAAAACCGAATTTTGATGTTTGTAGTTAACATGTTACATGTGGTAATTTGTAAAGTAGTTTATATGAATACTTGTTTTAAATTTTAAGTTGATTTTATGGATGCTTGATATGATTGTTCTTGGTGTGTATAACATGTTAAATATTTATGATTCTATATTTATGGCTATGTATTTTGTTTGAGAAATTTGGGTGATAACATAGCAAGGTTAGACTGAACTGATCAGCATGAAACCTAAGGACTACACTTTTCTGTGATTTTTGAATATTCTGTGATTTTTGAATATTATGTGATTTTTGAATATTATGTGATTTATGAATATCATGTGATTATGTGATTTTTAATATTATGTGGTTATGTGAATTATGAATATTATGTGTTGTGATCATGGAATGGTTAGGACGAAGGCTAAGTGTAACTGTGTACTCAAGGGGATAGTCTATATGTGATATGTTAAGGGTTTGAATTTCAGCCCTGTATTGTGATATGTGAAGGGGGTTGATGTTCAGCCTGCCTGTTATGATTATTGTGATGGGGGTTGATGTTCAGCCTGCCCGATATGATTATTGTGATGACTATCCTAGAGTCTAGTTGACACTTAGGAGTCCACCTTTGTGATATAAGATATAAGATGTGTCTGTTGTCCAGTAGGAACCCTTTGGGAGAACGGGTTTTGACGCAAAGTGCCATGTCTTGGTCGGACAGGGGCCACCTCTTGATGTCATCACTCTTTTTTTTGTGATATGGGGTGTCGTAGAGCAAAGTGCCACATCGTGACCCGGCGGGGGCCACCTCTTGAATCTACACACTATCCATCGATGTGTTATGGGGTGTTTTAGAGCAAAGTGCCACGTCGTGACCTGGCGGGGGCCACCTCTTGATTCTACTCACTGTCCATGTTTATATGTTGCATGAAATTTTGCAGTCTCCCAGTGCTTAGGCCAAAGCCGGGTTAGACCATAATGGTCACTACTGAATATGCTGGACAACTAGGTTAATTAAGTGTTGGTGTGTACATCTGAGTTGGTTTAGAGTATAACTCTAGAACCTGAGTTTGTTATATGTTGGTGTGTACATCTGACTGTTTATATGACTTCTGTTTTCTTTATGTTGTTATATGTTGACATAATGTTCCTGTTAAAGATTTTTTAAAAATAATCTGTCTATATTTTTGAGTGTATGTTATGGATGGTCGATTTAGACTATCCACTCACTGGGCTGTGTAGCTCACCCCTCACTATTTTCAGGCATAGAGCAGGGGCGCATTTCTTGAGTTAGCATTGGCATGGATATCGTTAGTTTGCTGTTTAAGAACTTTTGTGCTTAATTATTTGGGGGCCGGTTGTGGCCGAACTATATGAATGATATGAGCTATGTGAACCATGTGAACTATGTGAACTTGTGATGTCAGATTGTGACTGTTAAATGAGTTTGATTTTTGTGTCACCGCGGGCTTCAGCCTGGTTTCGGTGTTTGGTATGAGTTTATAAAAATCGATTTTGTGATTTTGTTTTGAAACTCGGTTTGTGGTGTATTCTTTGTAATCGGTTTTGATATACCTGTAACTTGCATATGTCTAGTGCAAGTATTGCCTGGTGGCAGGTACCTTTATGGATTTTATGGATTTGATACGGATTTGATATAACTGTTGCCTTGCATATGTCTAGTGCAAGGAATGCGTGGTGGCAGGTACCTTTATGAAATTGTGTTTTTGTGGAGATTTATATGTATGGATTTTCGAAATTTTTCAGATCGGGTTTCCTGAACGGGGTTTTACCTAGCATATGTATCGATCTTGTATAATAACATCCTGTTTCTTTCATGATTTGTGTTGCTTGTTTGGGGTTAAGATAATGGGATGTTACAGACATGCCTTAGAGGCATTCTTTCCATCCAAGGAGAAGGGCTAGGCGCAACATGCAAGAAGAATTCGGCTAGGGTGGTGTCTTGGGAGAAACTAGGGTTTTAGGTAAGGTAAGTCTCCAAGACATTGCCATATGCCTCTTCCCTATATCCATATGCGCCTAGGAACTTCCCATAAAAGTTCTCAAGCTATATCAGCCCCAAGACTTGCCTTAGAGGCAAGTATTCCATCCAAGGAAGAGGGGCTAGGCGCCCTTTGCTTCCATAATGAAGCAAAGGCGCCTCCCTCACCCCATTATGCCCCTAGGCGCCAATGGGGTGAGATTTCTCCCCATTATACCCTTTTAAGCCAATTACCTCTTCATGACAACTTATAATTGGGCCTCATTGGATAATGAGCTAGCCCAAACTTCATGGTATGGGTTGATTAAGCCATTGGATCCAATCCAATGCAACCCTAATCCAAATGTGACCAATCTAGGTCAATTTTGGGTCAACCTGCCAAAAATGAAGTTTGGCCCCAATAACTTTCTTCCAACTCATTAGGCCCATTGGCGCTGATGAAATCTTCCAAATAGATCCAAGTTATCCAATAACTTGATCCTAAGGCTTCTGATTAAAGCAACGTCAAGAGTCTATTGCGTGTGACCCCGTAGGATCCATATGACGATGGCAATGATGTAAACATCATAAGTAGTGAGGGGTATCTAGCAACACATCACTACTACCCATGTCATAGGACTTAAGTCATTATGGCAACATCTCCTAACAAGCAACGAGGATTCCCATTGCATTATAGATCCCTTTGCCTAAACTGATATCCTGCCATTGGATCAGTCTCAAGTTTATTATCCAATGCATTGGTCATGACTCAACAAGTGTGGCCACACTTTCCTGTCATGCACCAATAAGGTGGGGCGCCCCGAGTGGATATCATGCTTCCAATAAGGAAGGGGCAAATCCTACTATTGGTCATCCATGTCTCTACATGACTTATGACATGCCCAATGATAGTCGTTTTGATCTCCCAATTACGGAGAGACGTAAGACTGTATTAAAGCAAACCCATCATCAAATCTAGACATGAATACCTCAAGTCTAAGGATCAATGCAAACCTCTTGCATGTGAGATTGACTTGTTGACCAGACAAGTCAATCCTCACGGTGGATCACTCCAGTGCATCCAATGCACCTGTATGTCTACGCTACTGTGCCTCGCACCTAACCAGTCCATACACCAGTCTCACATGTACCAAAGCTGTCCCATATCTGCTAGGGTGCCTTGTCTGGGGATTGCTTATGAGAATGGATCCAATCCAAACTCCTGGGACATTATTTATGCAACTCAATACATCAACGCAGGTAGAGAAGTCTGCATAATAACGACCATGCCTATATAAAGAGTAATAGTTCTATCAAAGTACATTCAAACAATGCCTGACCATGTCCATACATTGGTCTTTAGGGCATATACACCAACAATCTCCCACTTGCACTAAGACCAAGGACAACTGGTGTTTAGTCAGTTCCAATGTCTCTAGTATGACCCATTTAGCTTCCGCTGCGCCAGAGGCTAGGTCAGTGGGTTTTTCCAGATTGCTGTCTGTGTTTATTTTAACAAATTTGATCATCATCCTTATCCATGATCTCTAAGATCAGATGATATACAGCAGTACATACTTGAGCATTAAGTTCCTTCTCTTATGCTATGGTCCCAGTAAGAACTATACTGGACCATCAAGCACTATGAACTTGATCAAGTTCAAATGAAGCTGCCTCCTTGGCTACCACAAGGAGCTGCAATGTACTCAGTGAAAGTCCCCTTCAAGGGGGAGCGCAATTTCAAAGTCCCCTTCAAGGGGGAGCGGAAACAAGATGAAGCCCTAAATAAGGGGGTGGGGGCGCATGTAGATGTTTTTAGGGGATTCATCATCAATATCGCATGTAGTCATATGATTAACTTATGTGAACGAAAAAGAGATCACAAGGTGTCATACCAATGCCATTAGAGTGGATGTCGGTTTGGAAGCAAAAGACCAAACGAGATCTTCTCCACAAGCGACGCACACAAAGTGATGTTGCTTACCCCTTGTGAACCTTGTGCTAGCAAGCTTCTTCAAGGGTCTTTGCCGTATGAGAAAAGGGGAAGAACTTCTTGCTTGGCGAGAGAGTTTTCTTCTCTTCACCTTGTCGTCAATTCACCACGACACCAAAGAGAGTTTCACTAGAGGTGAGTGTGTAACCTTCCACACTAATGTGGAGGCGTTACATGCATTCAATCTTTGAAACCGATTTCCCAAAAAGGTAAGTATTCAAAGCCTCATGCGTTCACACCAAGTGAACCATCGAATCTCCTCTTTGAACCAAGTGTTGAACCGGTTCTTTGATTTGGTTCAATCGAATTTTGTTCAATCACCAAATCAAATCAAGCCAAGCTACGATCTAGACCTTCTATGAACCAAATGGCTCATGATCTAACCGTTCATCTTCCGATGCTCTAGATCTCACGATCCAGCATCCAATCTCTCGATCGAAGCTTACCGATCTCAAGCCCTAATCAATCAAACATGATCAGTCCAGATCTCACTTACAATCAGAGACTAAAGCCCTTTAAACTGAACCCAAATAATTCAGTCCACACGATCTGACTTAAGTAAGCCATATCACCATATTGTGCGACCCTGAGGGTTTCCTTTATATGTCGGTAACGATAACTTTCGTTATCACGATCAGTGAGGGGTATCTAGCAACACATCACTGTCTCCCGATTTAAAGGAAAGAGTCTTCCAAGACTTCACCCAAACCACAGCACAAGTGTGAACCCACTTCACAAGGCATACATGTTTCCTTTGCCACTGGATGTTCTTATTGGACAAGCATGTCAAGCTTGTAACTCCAATATGATGAGCATGATTAGATCAGATGAACATAGTCATCTGGGTATGGCCATACACTTTCTCAATCATCTCATATAGGGGGGCCCTTTAGAACATCACATTCCTTAAACAAGGAGACGGCAATCCTTTGTCTATCACTAGTGCCCTAACCTGATTCAAGCTCACCATCCAAGATAGTCTATAATCATTATGTTTCAAATGATATTGAACTACCTCAAGACAATGACAATCATCATTTAGAAACACAAGTGATCTCAAGTCAGAGGACATGTGCCACTTGCTGCTTACAAGGATCATTCACATTGTGACAAGCAATTGAATATCCTAGTAGGGTCTGTCCAGTACATCCAATGTACCCATGAGTCTACATCTTATTCCATGCTCGAAGCATCCTATAAGATTAGAACACATATTAGTCTTAACCATATCAAGGCTGTCTCAAGTTCACCAAGATATCTCGACTAAGGACATATTGACTGTCAGCCTAGCTGAACAGCTTTGAGACATTATTCAGAAGTACACTTATTACAGCAGACAAGGTAACAAACTGAATAACAACCATGCCTTTTATAAACACAAGAGTTTATTACATGATACTTATACAATCCCAAAGGCCTCAAACATTAGCCTTAAGGGCATACCCCAACAATCTCCCACTTGCACTTAATCTAATGGTTGAGAAATCTCAAACCCATATTATTACAGTGCTTCTCATGCTTCTGCTGCGCCAGAGGCTTGGTAAGCGGGTCTGCCAGATTGTCATCTGTATGAACCTTGCATATTTTGATCTCGCCACGATCAATGATCTCCCGGATCAAGTGAAACCGTCTCTGTATGTGCTTGGACTTCTGGTGCGACCGTGGTTCCTTTGCTTGTGAGATTGCTCCAGTGTTATCACAGAAGATAACCAAAGGATCTGCACTCGAAGGAACAACACCAAGTTCTCTCACGAACTTACGAATCCACACTGCCTCCTTAGATGCTTCCGAGGCTGCAACATACTCGGCTTCTGTTGTGGAATCAGCAACAGTTGACTGTTTGAAACTCTTCCACACCACTGCTCCACCATTCAAGCTAAAAATATAGCCTGATTGCGATCGGAAATCATCCTGGTCCGACTGGAACGAAGCGTCAGTATATCCCTCTATACTGAGTTCTTCCTGACCACCATATATCAAGAACATATCTTTGGTCCTCCGCAGATATTTTAAGATGTTCTTGACTGCAATCCAGTGCGCCAAACCTGGATTACTTTGGAATCGACTGGTCACGCTTAACCCGTAAGCGACGTCTGGGCGAGTACACAACATCGCATACATAATGGACCCAATAGCCGAAGCATAAGGCATATTGTCCATTTCATTTTTCTCAGTCTGTGTTTGTGGACACTGACTCTTTGAAAGATTCAGACCATGTCTGACTGGAAGATATCCACGTTTAGAATTCTCTAAATGGAATCTCTCCAGCACCTTATCGATGTAAGTACTCTGGCACAGCCCGAGAAGCCTCTTAGATCTATCCCGGTAGATCTTCACACCTAACACATAGGCTGCTTCTCCTAGATCTTTCATCTGGAAACATTTTCCTAACCATGCTTTAACAGCATGCAGTTCAGGAATATCATTTCCAATGATCAAGATATCATCGACGTAGAGGATTAGAAATGTAATCACGCTCCCACTAAACCTCTTATATACACACGGGTCATCTTCATTCTTGATGAAACCAAACTTAGAGATTGATTCATCAAAACGGATGTTCCAGCTTCTAGATGCTTGCTTAAGTCCATAAATGGACTTCTTTAATTTGCATATTTTATGACGATCTGATGGATTAGTGAAACCCTCAGGTTGTGTCATATACACATCCTCATCCAGATTTCCATTAAGGAAAGCTGTCTTCACATCCATCTGCCAGATCTCATAATCGTAATATGCAGCTATCGCGAAAAGAATCCGAATAGACTTAAACATAGCCACAGGTGAGAAAGTTTCATCATAATCTATCCCGTAGATTTGTTTGAAACCTTTCGCAACCAGCCTGCCTTTATAGGTAACCACGTTACCATCCATGTCAATCTTCTTCTTGAAGATCCATTTACAGCCTATAGGGATTACTCCCGGAGGCGGATCAACCAAATCCCAGACTTGGTTATCTGACATGGAGTCCATCTCGGCTCGCATAGCATCAAGCCATCTAGCTGACTCCGGTCCACTGACCGCATCCGCATAAGTAAGGGGTTCATCATTCTCAATGATGTAGACTCCGTCATAGCGCTCAGGCTGTCGACGGATCCTTCCCGATCTTCGCGGTTCCCGTGATATCTGAGCCTCAGGTTGTTCAATAACCTGATCTACTGGCTCAGGCTCATCCAACTGTGCTTGAACACTTTGTCCTTCTTCTGGATTCTCATCCAGTTTTATTTCTCTCCCACTGGCCTCTTGCAGAAGAAACTCCTTCTCAAGAAATATGGCTGTCCGAGCAACAAATACCTTGTTCTCCTTGGGATCGTAGAAATAATAACCCTTAGTTTCCTTAGGGTAACCGACAAAAATACATCTCTCAGATCTGCTCTCTAGTTTCCCAGAGGCGAGCTTTTTGACATAAGCCTCGCAACCCCAGATCCTGATAAATGTCAAGCTAGGCTGTTTCCCATACCATAACTCATATGGCGTCTTTGAAACTGCCTTGGATGGCACTCGGTTTAGTACCTTTGCAGCTGTTTCCAGTGCAAAACCCCAAAAGGAATATGGAAGAGTAGCCTGACTCATCATAGAACGAACCATATCAAGTAACGTTCTATTTCTCCTTTCGGACACACCATTCCATTGCGGTGTTCCTGGCGGAGTGAGCTGTGAGATAATCCCACACTCCTTTAGATAGTCAGTAAACGCATGACTCAGGTATTCACCACCTCGATCAGAACGAAGTGCCTTGATATTACGGCCTAACTGATTTTGTACTTCATTTTTGAACTCTTTGAACTTGTCAAAAGATTCACTTTTATGTCTCATTAAAAAGACATAACCATACCTACTGAAATCATCAGTAAAGGTAATGAAGTACTGATAGCCACCTCTGGCATGTTTACTGAAAGGCCCACACACATCACTGTGTATAAGGTTAAGTAAACCTGAAGCCCTTTGTCCTTTGTTAGGAAAAGGTGACTTCGTCATTTTACCCATCAAACAAGCTTTGCATGTATCAATCTCCTCACAGGAGAATGATCCCAGCAGTCCATGATCATGCAACCGCTTAATGCGTTTCTTGTTAATATGGCCTAAACGACTATGCCATAGCAAGGTGCTGTGATCAGCATACTTGGCTTTCTTGTTATCAACGTTTTGTATAGAATGTTCCATGTCCAACATGAATAACCCATTGTTAATTGAACCAGTCGCATACACAATATTATCATAAGTTAAAACACACTTTGAAATCTTGCATTCAAAGGCAAATCCTTTCCTGACAAGAGCAGGAATAGAGATAATATTCTTGGTAATACTGGGTACAAAATAACAATTGTTTAATTCTAATACAATGCCAGATGGTAAAGAAATGAAATAGTCTCCTACAGCAACAGCAGCAACCCGTGCCCCGTTTCCAACTCGTAGGTCTACCTCATGCTGTCCCACCTGCCTTCTTCTCTTGAGTTCCTGTACATTTGAACAAATGTGAACTCCACATGCAGTGTCCAACACCCATGAAATAGAAGAAGATGAAACCATGACTTCCGTCACGTATATACCTGAGCCAGAAGCGATGCTTCCCCTCTTATCTCCTTGGAGCGCTTTACAGTCCTTTTTCCAGTGACCCAGCTGGCCACAGTGGAAACACCTGTTGTCCTTCGACCGCTTCACCTTCTGTTTCAGTGCCTTACTGTAGTTCTTGACAGGGGCCTTGCCCTTCTTCCCCTTCTTCTTGTTCCTAGAAGGAACCATTAAGACAGAGGTTGAAGGCTTTCCCTTCAGAGTTTCCTCAGTGGTCAAGAGCATATTCAGCAGCTCTGCCGGCGTACAATCGATTTTGTTCATATTAAAGTTAATGATGAACGCATCGAAAGAAGGCGGAAGAGACTGCAGAATAATATCTACAGCAAGCTCCTGGTTGATGGTATGCCCCAGTTTCTCTAGAGCCTCCTTGTGCCCAATCATCTTGAGCACATGAGCTCCCACTGGGCTCCCCTCAGCCAGTTTGCTCTGAAAGAAGAGCTTCGTCAGATTATAGCGTTCTGTCCTCGCCTGTGCAGCATACAGCATCTTGAGGTTCGCTATAATCTCTATAGCCGACATATCCTCATGCTGACGCTGCAGCGGTGGCGTCATAGACGCTAGCATCAGGCAAGCGACATCAATGCTATCATTGACGTGCTTTTCATAGGCATCCCGAACCGCCCTCGCGGCGTTCGGAGCGGGCTGCGGCGGTATTGCCGTCTCGAGGACATACAGTTTCCTCTCTGCCTTAAGAACGATCTTAAGGTGTCCGAACCAGTCAGAGAAGTTCGGCCCAGCAAACTTCTCCCTTTCCAGTAGGGATCGCACATTGAAGCTCATGGTGTTCGTTGCTGCAGGAATCTACAACAATGCAAGAACAGCAAGGTCAGTATCAATGTTTAGAATCAATCCAGGACTTAAGAAAGATTCTTTTCTCACTATTTTGTCTGACTGAAAAATCCAGTAAACAGTCCGAAAGAGTAACACTCTTTTAGTGAGATGGGATCCAGATTTCATACTTGGTCTCCGCGTCCCGCTCAGGCGAGATAAGATGCACAGAGAGGACAAGCACTAATTTCTGGTAGGCTGTCCCAGCCAATCGCCAACCCGTGCGATTCCCCTTCATCTGGGCAATCCAGCAGACTGTGCCAACTGAGTTGGTACAACACAGTCTCTGATCCCACAGATGGCTGCCTCCATGTGCTACCATATGCGCCACATATGTAGCCTACATGGTCAAGCTAACCCGACTTACTCCCTGGACCACCACGTGCTATGCTGAGCAACGAGAAGGGATAAATCCCTACTCTGTAACACGCAGGTGAAATCCAACACCGTCTGAAGATAGATGGACGTGCCCACTGAGTGGGTACAACACGGCTCCAACGATAGTCAGAACGGTGAGGTTTCGCGTCAGAAGGCTTTCGAGCTTGATATGTTAGCGTTGGATTTTAACGGTCTTTTATCTTCTTCACTATCATGCAATTCCTATGGTGATAGCAGAAGATAAATAAATCATGCTGTTCTACTTATATAAGCAATAAAAGAAAGCATGCATCTTATGTGGTAAAAGCCCATGAACCCTAGTAAGACCTTAATTTTACTTAAGTCTTCACTTGAGCTCTTTTGCATCTCATCTGGTCCAACCCAGGGCCCTAGCGCCAAGAGCACCTCAGGTGCGCCACCAGCTGAATGCCCCTCTGGGATGTGTGCCTTTGCTCTTGTCTAATCAAATACATTTGATCTATCTAGACAAGTTAGACTCACAGGTCTATTATACAATAAATTAACTAAAAATGTGATTCACTGATCACAATAAAATTAATTTACAGGTGTAACCAGGCACGCAGGCCCCAGCACAGCACACAATTAACATGGGCAGCCCACATAAGACTAAATAAACAAACATATGCATCATTCAACATGTGATCCAATTAAAAGAAAATAAAAATTTTGAAAACCCCATTGGCATCCATTTTTAATTTTCTTATGTGCCCTACAACCTTACAATGGTCCATTGATAGGGATCCACTCATCCATCTAGTCAGATCCTTTGCCCTTGCATGCACCGAGTCCTAACTGACTCGAGTTGACCTAATGGTCAACCATGCATGCGCCAAGGGCTGAACCACCTTCAAGAGTTCTGGCAAGCGGGTGTGACCCCGGGCCTAACTCAGGAGTGTTCATTGGTTGTCTCAACCAGACCTCGCTACACGCCTTTGATGCAGTCAACCTATAGCCACCTTGTGCTTGCGCACAGGTGCTATCTGGTCAACCCATCTAGGCTGTCAGATGGTCTGATCAGACTTTGGATCTAACATAGAGGTGACTTCAACCCCATCAACCCATCTAAGGGTTTATAGTAGGCGCCACTTAGATCTAGTGAGGCGCGCAAGTGATAAAGTTTGTTAAGAAATACAACAACTACCAACATGCGCCACCATACTTCACACATGCGCAAAGGAGTACAAAAATTACATCATGTATTTTCATCACTACTTAACATGTAGATGCGCAAGTGCTTCCTACTAGATCTATTTATCAAACACAAACAAGGATCACAATATGCGCAAGCAATCATATGATACTACATGAATCCTGCTCTGATACCATTTGAAAGTCCCCTTCAAGGGGGAGCGCAATTTCAAAGTCCCCTTCAAGGGGGAGCGGAAACAAGATGAAGCCCTAAATAAGGGGGTGGGGGCGCATGTAGATGTTTTTAGGGGATTCATCATCAATATCGCATGTAGTCATATGATTAACTTATGTGAACGAAAAAGAGATCACAAGGTGTCATACCAATGCCATTAGAGTGGATGTCGGTTTGGAAGCAAAAGACCAAACGAGATCTTCTCCACAAGCGACGCACACAAAGTGATGTTGCTTACCCCTTGTGAACCTTGTGCTAGCAAGCTTCTTCAAGGGTCTTTGCCGTATGAGAAAAGGGGAAGAACTTCTTGCTTGGCGAGAGAGTTTTCTTCTCTTCACCTTGTCGTCAATTCACCACGACACCAAAGAGAGTTTCGCTAGAGGTGAGTGTGTAACCTTCCACACTAATGTGGAGGCGTTACATGCATTCAATCTTTGAAACCGATTTCCCAAAAAGGTAAGTATTCAAAGCCTCATGCGTTCACACCAAGTGAACCATCGAATCTCCTCTTTGAACCAAGTGTTGAACCGGTTCTTTGATTTGGTTCAATCGAATTTTGTTCAATCACCAAATCAAATCAAGCCAAGCTACGATCTAGACCTTCTATGAACCAAATGGCTCATGATCTAACCGTTCATCTTCCGATGCTCTAGATCTCACGATCCAGCATCCAATCTCTCGATCGAAGCTTACCGATCTCAAGCCCTAATCAATCAAACATGATCAGTCCAGATCTCACTTACAATCAGAGACTAAAGCCCTTTAAACTGAACCCAAATAATTCAGTCCACACGATCTGACTTAAGTAAGCCATATCACCATATTGTGCGACCCTGAGGGTTTCCTTTATATGTCGGTAACGATAACTTTCGTTATCACGATCAGTGAGGGGTATCTAGCAACACATAACTGTCTCCCGATTTAAAGGAAAGAGTCTTCCAAGACTTCACCCAAACCACAGCACAAGTGTGAAACCACTTCACAAGGCATACATGTTTCCTTTGCCACTGGATGTTCTTATTGGACAAGCATGTCAAGCTTGTAACTCCAATATGATGAGCATGATTAGATTAGATGAACATAGTCATCTGGGTATGGCCATACACTTTCTCAATCATCTCATATAGGGGGGCCCTTTAGAACATCACACTCCTTAAGCAAGGAGACGGCAATCCTTTGTCTATCACTAGTGCCCTAACCTGATTCAAGCTCACCATCCAAGATAGTCTATAATCATTATGTTTCAAATGATATTGAACTATCTCAAGACAATGACAATCATCATTTAGAAACACAAGTGATCTCAAGTCAGAGGACATGTGCCACTTGCTGCTTACAAGGATCATTCACATTGTGACAAGCAATTGAATATCCTAGTAGGGTCTGTCCAGTACATCCAATGTACCCATGAGTCTACATCTTATTCCATGCTCGAAGCATCCTATAAGATTAGAACACATATTAGTCTTAACCATATCAAGGCTGTCTCAAGTTCACCAAGATATCTCGACTAAGGACATATTGACTGTCAGCCTAGCTGAACAGCTTTGAGACATTATTCAGAAGTACACTTATTACAGCAGACAAGGTAACAAACTGAATAACAACCATGCCTTTTATAAACACAAGAGTTTATTACATGATACTTATACAATCCCAAAGGCCTCAAACATTAGCCTTAAGGGCATACCCCAACACTCAGCCTTATTTGTAGAATCTTGCCACTTTGGTTTGCATAATGCTCTTTCAGCACACAACACCATAACAAGGCAAAGTGCAAATCTTGGCTGTGATCAATAGTCACTAGACTGGAACGAAGTGTCAGTGTACCCTTGTACACAAAATTCTTTCCTGTCTATCATAGGCTAGATTCCAATCCTTTATACTTCCCAAGTATATATATAAGGATTCCTTTCACAGCTATCTAGTGTTAAACACTAAGATCTGATTGAAACTTGCTGGCTATGCTCCAAGCATTTGCCACAAATGGTCTTGAGTATTTTATTCAAAACATGATCCATCCTACACACCATGTATCAGGATTTTAGACCCATGTTATTACTCTCCAGCTGTGTCACAGGACACAACATCCTTGAGAGAGTCAGACCATATCTTCCTGGAAGATATCAATATTTGGAATCATCCAATATAAACCTCTCCAGAAACTCTTGGATGAACATAGATTGACTAAAGGGCAATGACTTTCTTGGATCTCTATCTATAGATCCTCATGCCTAGGATGTTGGCATCATTCCCTAGATCATTCTTCTCGAAATACATATCAAACCTTTTCTTCACCATGTGAAGAGCTGAAATGTCATTCCATGTGAGGAGAATATCATCAATCATCTAGAACAAGAAATACTATTATGGTGCTCCCACTGATCTTCTTGTAAACACAGGCTATTTCAAACATTCTTGCATAACACCATGCATATCTTTATGGCCTTGATATGAAAACCTTCTGGCTATTTCCTTATAGATATCTTTTCAGATGTCCATGCAAGAAAGGCAGTTTTCATAACAACATGCCATAACTGATCATGCAATTATAACAAGCAGATCCCTAATGGATTAAAAGCTCAGCTATTGGTGAAAATTTCATCATTATCCACCCAGTGGATTTGCCTGAAATTATTGTTCACTAGCTTGCCTTTTAAGGTAACAATGTTACCTTCCATGTCTATCTTCCTAGAAGATTTATTTATAGCCTGTGGGAATTACCCCTTTGGCATCTTATCCAAGTCCCAGACTTGATTAGCAGACATGGAGTCCATTATGGTTTTCATGGCCCTTAGACGTTTCTCGGAATCTGGTCCACCAACCGCTTCCATTTCCTCATAAGTCTTATGTTCATGCTTGATGAAAAATTCGTCATGCCCAGCATATCGAATCGATCCAGACTTATGTGGTTCCTGTGTTACTTGAACCTCAGGTTGACTTTCAACCTGTATGTGAGATTTTGCTCTCCATCTGTGTCTAATTATATTGTGGTTGATTCTGGACCTTGTCCAAATCAAATCTACTCCCACTAGTTTCTTTTCAAAAGAAATACTTTCTCAAGAGAGACAGCAGTTTGAGCAACAAATATTTTGTTCTCCTTGGGATAGAATTAGCACTCTATAGTGCACCACAAACACATACTTTTGAATCACTGCACATTACATTCCCAATTCCTTTGAAGAAATGGGATATTTGCAATTCGCAACTCAAAAGCTAATTTAGACATTTTCTTATGGAGTGGCAGTATATCTGTTTGCATGGCATCATAGTAGTATATTTGCATGACTATTCAAAGATGGAACCACATCCAATGTGCTCCTTTATCTTTCTTTGAAACTCACCACACAGTGGTGCACTAAGAAAGCTGTGAGATAACTCCACACTTCTTAGGACAGTCTTCAAATTCTCCACTGATCATCTTGATCCAATCAAGGTGCTTTAATAGATCCTTCAATTTGACTCAATACTTCATTTGTGAACTTCTTGGATTTTTCCAAAGTTCTTGGGTTGCGTAAGGCATACCCATACCTAAATGAAGTATATATAACTCCTCTTAGTGCTTGTTTACATGGGTCCACCGACATTTTTGTGTATTAGGTCCAACAAGCCAATAGTCCTTCCATTCTTTACGGTGAAGGCAGCACCTGTCACATTGTTCCTTTGAACTAGGCTCACATGTATCATAATCCTGAAAGGGTAATGATCCCAATAGTCCATGGACTTTTGGATGTGACCATTGTTCTATGGTTCAAGAGACAATGCTATAAGAGGATGTTTATTGAATCATTAGATCTGATCTTGTGTCACATGTAGAACCACAAACTATTGTCATCTGTATCACTTCAATAGAACATCTTAGATTAAAGAAAAATATTATTTATTATTTCAAACTGAAGTCCTTTCCAAAAGGAATGATGTTCTAATACATAAGCTGATACATAATAGCAAAGTTCTATATGAAGTCTTTAAGGTAGTGAGATGATATCAACAGCAGCATCCAATGCTCCGTCCCTGACCCGAGAGTCGTGAAAGGGGGGGCGAAACCCTAAACGCATGCACTTCTAAAATTTTGCATGGGCGGAAATAAGGATTTCAACATGATCGCATGTGGCATGAACATGTGATTAACTTAAAGCCTTCATAGATCAACACAAAGATTTTACCATAGCCATTGTTTGGATGGCGACTTGGAAATAAGAGGGCGATGTGGCTCTCCTCCAAAGTGAACGCACACAAGATGGTGATGGCTTCCTTCTTGGCGTTCCTTGTGCTAGCAAAGCTCTCCAAGGTGTCCTAGCCGTGTGAGGAGAATGAGATGCTCTCTTGGCATTTTTCGAACCTCCTCCTTGGCGTGAAGTCACTCTACCAAAATGAGAGGAGTCTCGAGAGTAGAAGATGGGTGACGAGAGAAGCGTTACCCTCGAACGTGGAGGCGTGCTTCTATTTTGGAAAAATTCAACTTCCAAAAATAGCAAGCCCTCAACGCATGATGCGTTCACTCCAAGTGAACCGATCGCATCTTCTTCTCACTTTGAACTATGCGTTCATATAATGAACCGGTTCTATAGAATTTGGTTCAGAGACCAAATCAAACCAAGACTTGGTTTAGATCATACAAAACCAAAAAGGCTCAAGATCTAACCATACATCTCTTGATGCTCTTGATCTCATGGATCAAGCATCAATTCTCTCGATCGAAGCTTACCGATCTCAAGCCCTAATCAATCAAACATGATCAGACCAGATCTCACTTACAATCAGAGTTTAAACTCCTTTAAACTGAACCTAAACAATTCAGTCCACACGATCTGACATAAGAAAGCCATATCATCAAATTGTGCGACCCTAAGGGTTTCCTTTAAATGTCGATAACGATAACTTAAGTTATCACGATCAGAGAGGGGTATCTAGCAACACATCACTGTCTTCCGATATAAAGGAAAGAGTCTTCCAAGACTACACCCAAACCACAGCACAAGTGTGAATCCAATTCACTTGACATACATGTTTCCTTTGCCACTGGACGTTCTTATTGGACAAGCGTGTCAAGCCTGTAATTCCAATATGATGAGAATGATTAGATCAGATGAACATAGTCATCTGGGTATGGCCATACACTTTCTCAATCATATCATCCAGGGGGCCCCTTTAGAACATCACACTCCAAACAAGGAGAAGGCAATCCTATATCTATCACTAGTGCCCTAACATGACTCATGCTCATTATCCAAGATAGTCTATAACCATTATATTTCAAATGATATTGAACTACCTCAAGACAATGCCAATCATCATTTAGAAACACAAGTGATCTCAAGTCAGAGAAAATATGCCACTTGTTTGCATACAAGGATTATTCACATTGTGACAAACAATTGAATATCCTAAGTAGGGTCTGTCCAGTACATCCAATGTACCTATGAGTCTACATCTTATTCCATGCTCAAAGCATCCTATAAGATTAGAATACATATTAGTCTCAATCATATCAAGGCTGTCTCATGTTCACCAAGATATCTCGACTAAGGACTATACTGCATCTCAGCCAAGCTGAACACCATAGAGACATTATTCAGAAGTATACATATAGCAGCAGATAATGCAACAACCTGAATAACAACCATTGCCTTTATAAACTTAAAGTTTATACATGATACTGATAATAACCCAAGGCCTCAAACATTAGCCTTAAGGGCATACCCCAACAATCTCCCACTTGCACTTAATCTAATAGTTGAGAAATCTCAAACCCATATTATTATAGTGCTTCTCATGCTTCTGCTGCGCCAGAGGCTTTGTAAGCGGGTCAGCTAGATTGTCATCTGTATGAATCTTGCAGATCTTGATCTCTCCTCGATCTATGATCTCCCGGATCAAGTGAAACCTTCTTTGTATGTGCTTGGACTTCTGGTGTGACCGTGGTTCCCTTGCTTGTGCTATTGCTCCAGTGTTATCACAGAAGATAACCAATGGATCTACACTCGAAGGAATAACACCAAGTTCTTGAACGAACTTACGAATCCACACTGCCTCCTTGGATGCTTCCGAGGCTGCAACATACTCGGCTTCTGTTGTGGAATCAGCAACAATAGATTGTTTGAAACTTTTCCACACCACTGCTCCTCCATTCAAGCTAAAAACATAGCCTGATTGCGATCGGAAATCATCCTGGTCAGATTGGAACGAAGCGTCAGTATATCCTTCAATACTGAGTTCTTCCTGACCTCCATATATCAAGAACATATCTTTGGTCCTCCGAAGATATTTTAAAATGTTCTTGATCGCAATCCAGTGCGCCTTACCTGGATTACTTTGGAATCGACTGGTCACGCTTAACCCGTAAGCGACGTCTGGGCGAGTACACAACATCGCATACATTATGGACCCAATAGCCGAAGCATAAGGCGTATTGTCCATTTCATCTTTCTCAGACTGTGTTTGAGGACACTAGCTCTTTGAAAGATTCAGACCATGTCTGACTGGAAGATATCCTCTTTTAGAATTTTCTAAATGGAATCTCTCCAGGACTTTATCGATGTAAGTACTCTGGCACAGCCCGAGAAGCCTATTAGATCTATCTCTATAGATCTTCACACCTAATACATAGGCTGCTTCTCCTAAATCTTTCATCTGGAAACATTTTCTTAACCATGCTTTGACGGCATGCAGTTCAGGAATATCGTTTCCAATGATTAAGATATCATCGACGTAGAGGACTAGGAAAGTAATCATGCTCCCACTAAACCTCTTATATACACACGAGTCATCTTCATTTTTGATGAAACCAAATTCACAGATTGATTCATCAAAACGAATATTCCAGCTTCTCGATGCTTGTTTTAGTCCATAAATGGACTTCTTTAATTTGCATATTTTATGACGATCTGATGGATTGATGAAACCTTCAGGTTGTGTCATATACACATCCTCTTCCAGTTTTCCATTAAGGAAAGCGGTCTTCACATCCATCTGCCAGATCTCATAATCATAATATGCTGCTATGGCGAGAATAATTCGAATAGACTTGAACATAGCTACAGGAGAGAAAGTTTCATCATAATCTATTCCGTAGATTTGTTTGAAACCTTTCGCAACTAGCCTGCCTTTATAGGTAACCACGTTACCATCCATGTCAATCTTCAGCTTGAAGATCCACTTACAGCCTATAGGGATTACTCCCGGAGGCGGATCAACCAAATCCCAGACTTGGTTATCTGACATGGAGTCCATCTCGGCTCGCATAGCTTCAAGCCATCTCGCTGATTCCGGTCCACTGACCGCATCCGCATAAGTAAGGGGTTCATCATCAATGATGTAGACTCCGTCATAGCGCTCAGGCTGTCGATGGATCCTTCCCGTGATATCTGAGCCTCAGGTTGTTCAGTAACCTGTTCTATTGGCTCAGGCTCATCCAACTGAGTTTGACTTCTTTGCCCTTCTTCTGGATTCTCATCCAGCTTTATTTCTCTCCCACTGGCCTCTTGCAGAAGAAATTCCTTCTCAAGAAAAATAGTCGTACGAGCAACAAACACTTTGTTCTCTTTGGGATCGTAGAAATAATAACCCTTAGTTTCCTTAGGGTAACCGACAAAGATACATTTATCAGATCTGCTCTGCAGTTTCCCAGAGGCGAGCTTTTTGACATAAGCCTCGCAACCCCAGATTTTAATAAATGTCAAGCTTGGCTGTTTCCCATACCATAACTCATATGGAGTTTTTGAAACGGCCTTGGATGGCACTCGGTTTAGCACCTTTGCAGCTGTTTCCAGTGCAAATCCCCAAAAGGAGTAAGGTAAAGTAGCTTGACTCATCATTGAACGAACCATATCCAATAAGGTTCTATTTCTCCTCTCGGACACACCATTCCATTGCGGTGTTCCTGGCGGAGTGAGCTATGAGATAATCTCACACTCCTTCAGATAGTCAGTAAACTCATGACTCAAGTATTCTCCACCTCGATCTGATCGAAGTGCCTTGATATTTCGGCCTAACTGATTCTGTACTTCATTTTTGAACTCTTTGAACTTGTCAAAAGATTCACTCTTATGTCTGATAAGATAGACATAACCATACCTACTGAAATCATCAGTAAAGGTAATGAAGTATGAATAGCCACCTCTGGCATGTTTACTAAATGGCCCACACACATCACTGTGAATGAGGTCAAGTAAACCTGAAGCCCTTTGACCTTTTTTAGAAAAAGGAGTCTTCGTCATTTTGCCCATTCAACAAGCTTTGCATGTATCAAGATCCTCATAGGAGAATGATCCCAGCAGTCCATGGTCATGCAACCGCTTAATGCGCTTCTGGTTAATATGGCCTAAACGACTATGCCATAGCAAGGTGCTGTCATCAGCATACTTGGCTTTCTTATTATCAATTTGTTGTACAGAACATTCCATGTCCAACATGAATAACCCATTGTTAATCGACCCAGTAGCATAAACAATATTATCAAATGAAATACAACACTTTAAAGTTTTGCATTCAAAGGAAAACCCGTTCCTGACAAGAGCAGGAATAGAGATAATATTCTTAGTTATGCTCGGCACAAAATAACAATTGTCAAGTTCTAATACAAGACCAGATGGTAAAGAGATGTGATATACTCCTACAGCAACAGCAGCAACCCGTGCCCCATTTCCAACTCGTAGGTCCACCACATGCTGTCCCACCTGTCTTCTTCTCTTGAGTTCCTGTACATTTGAACAAATGTGAACTCCACATGCAGTGTCCAACACCCATGAAATAGAAGAAGATACCATGACTTCAGTCACGAAAATACCTGAGCCAGAATTGAAAGGCTTGCTTCCCTTCTTCTCTCCTTGGAGCGCTTTACAGTCCTTTTTCTAGTGACCCAACTGGCCACAATGGAAACATCTGTATTCCTTTGACCGCTTTATCTTTTGTTTTAGAGCCTTGTTGTAGCTCTTGATAGGGGTTTTGCCCTTCTTCCCCTTCTTCTTGTTCCTTGAAGGAACCATCAAGACAGAGGATGAAGGCTTTCCCTTCTCAAGAGTCTGCTCTGTGGTGCAGAGCATGTTCAGTAACTCTGCCGGAGTACAATCGATCTTGTTCATATTAAAATTAATAATGAACAAATCGAATGAAGCCGGGAGAGACTGCAGGATGATGTCTACAACAAGCTCCTGATTGATGGTGTGTCCCAGTTTCTCTAGAGCCTCCTTGTACCCAATCATCTTGAGTACGTGAGCTCCCACTGGACTCCCTTCAGTCAGTTTGCTCTGAAAGAAAAGTTTCGTCATTTTATAGTGCTCAGTCCTTGCCTGTGCAGCATACAACATCTTGAGATTTGCTATAATATCAATAGCAAATAAATCCTCATGCTGACGCTGGAGCTCTGGCGTCATTGACGCAAGCATAAGGCAAGCGACATCAGTACTATCACTGACGTGCTTCTCATAAGCATCCCGAACCGCCCTTGCGGCGTTCGAAGCGGGTTGAGGCGGTATAGCCGTCTCAAGGACATACAGTTTCCTCTCAGCCTTAAGAACAATCTTAAGCTGTCTGTACCAGTCTGAGAAGTTTGTCCCAGCAAACTTCTCCTTTTCCAGTATGGATCGCAAATTGAGCCCTGTGGTGTTCGTTGCTGCAGGAATCTACAACAATGCAAGAACAACAAGGTCAGTATCCATGTTAGAATCAATCCAGGACTTAAGAGTGATTCTTTTCTCACTATTTTATCTGGCTGAAAAATCCAGCAAAACAGCCCGAAAGAGAAAAACTCTTTTAGTGAGATGGAATACAGATTTCATACTTGGTCTCCGCGTCCCGCTCAGGCGAGATAAGATGCACAGAGAATTCAAGCACTAATCACTGGTAGGCTTATCCATGCCAATCGCTAACCCGTGCGATTCCCCTTCATCTGGGCAATCCAGCAGACTGTGCCAACTGAGTTGGTACAACACAAGTCTCTGATTCCACAGATGGCTGCCTCCATATAGCTAACATATGCTCAATATGTAGCTTACATGGTCAAGCTAACCTGACCTACTCCCTGGACCACCACGTGCTATGCTGAGCAACGAGAAGCGATAAATCACTTCTCTGTAACACGCAGGTGTAATCACACACCGTCTGAAGATAGATGGGCGTGCCCACTGAGTGGGTACAACACGGCCCCAACGATAGTCAGAACAGTGAGGTTTCGTGTCAGAAGGCCTTCGAGCTTGATATTTTACGTTGGATTTTAACGGTCCATTCAATCTTCTTACTATCATGCAATATCTATGGTGATAGCAAAAGAGTAAATCATGCATGTACTATTATTACTTAAACAGTAAATAGAAAGCACGATGATCTTATGTGGTAAACGCCCATAAAGCCTAAGTAAGACCCTAGTTTTACACAAGTCTTCTCTAGAGCTCTTTATGGGTCTCTTGATACTTCATCTGGCCCAGCCCGTGTTGGGGTATGCCCTTAAGGCTAATGTTTGAGGCCTTGGGATTATTTCAGTATCATGTATAAACTCTATGTTTATAAAGGCAATGGTTGTTATTCAGGTTGTTACATCATCTGCTGCAATATGTATACTTCTGAATAATGTCTCAATGCTGTTCAGCTTGGCTGACATGCAGTATTGTCCTTAGTCGAGATATCTTGGTGAACATGAGACAGCCTTGATATGATTGAGACTAATATGTGTTCTAATCTTATAGGATGCTTCGAGCATGGAATAAGATGTAGACTCATGGGTACATTGGATGTACTGGACAGACCCTACTTAGGATATTCAATTGCTTGTCACAATGTGAATAATCCTTATATGCAAACAAGTGGCATATTTCCTCTGACTTGAGATCACTTCTGTTTCTAAATGATGATTGGCATTGTTTTGAGGTAGTTCAATATCATTTGAAACATAATGGTTATAGACTATCTTGGATAATGAGCATGAGTCATGTTAGGGCACTAGTGATAGATATAGGATTGCCGTCTCCTTGTTTGGAGTGTGATGTTCTATAGGGGCCCCCTGGATGAGATGATTGAGAAAGTGTATGGCCATACCCAGATGATTATGTTCATCTGATCTAATCATTCTCATCATATTGGAATTACAGGCTTGACACGCTTGTCCAATAAGAACATCCAGTGGCAAAGGAAACACATATGTCAAGTGACTTGGGTTCACACTTGTGCTGTGGTTTGGGTGTAGTCTTGGAAGACTCTTTCCTTTATATTGGGAGACAGTGATGTGTTGCTAGATACCCCTCACTGATCGTGATAACGTAAGTTATCATTACCGACATTTAAAGGAAACCCTTAGGGTCGCACAATTTGATGATATGGCTTACTTATGTCAGATCGTGTAGACTGAATTGTTTTGGTTCAGTTTAAAGGAGTTTAAACTCTGATTGTGAGTGAGATCTGGTCTGATCATGTTTGATTGATTAGGGCTTGAGATCGGTAAGCTTCGATCGAGAGAATTGATGCTAGATCGGTGAGATCAAGAGCATCAAGAGATGAATGGTTAGATCTTGAGCCTTATGGTTTAATTTGATCTAGACTAAGGCTTGGTTTGATTTGGTCCTTGAACCAAATTCAATTGAACCAGGTTCATCAAATGAGCGCTTGGTTCAAGGGAGAAGAAAAATGCGATCGTTCACTTGGAGTGAACGCATGAACGCATGATGTTAGTGGCTTGCTATTTTTGGAAGTTATGTTTCCAAAATAGCGTGAACGCCTCCACATTCGTTCGTGGGTGCATCTCTCTTCGCCTCTTCCTCTCGACGCCTCTCTCGTGTGTTGAGACTTCACGCAAGGAGAAGAGAAGAAAGCCAAGAGATCATCTCAATCTCCTTCACGCGATCAGGAGACCTTGGAGCTTTGCTAGCACAAGGAACGCCAAGGGAGTAGTCATCTTCACCTTGTGTGCGCCACCTTTGTAGGAGAGCCGCTCGCCCTCTTCTTCCAAGACGCCATCCAAGAAATGGCAATGGTATGATCCCCTTCTTGATCTATACAAATCTCTTAAGTTGATCTATGTTCATACATGCGATCCTAGGAAACCCTAGATTCCGCCCATGCAAGTTTTTATATGCGCATGCTTTAGGGTTTCGCCCCCTTTAGGGAACTTTCAATTGGTATCAGAGCATAGTTCCTTGTATGATCATATGATTGCTTGTATTTGTGATCCTTGTTTGCGCTTAAGAGTAGATCTAATGGTTATCTTCATGCGAAACTACATGCTTATTTTCGAAATTAGATGTATGTTGGCGCATGTCTCTATGTTGGCGCTTGTTGTTGTTTTTCCTCAAAGGCTTAGACGGGTTATTAGGGTTGAAGTCATCGTCCAGTCTAGACCCAACAGTCTGATCAGACTATCTGACAGCCTAGATGGGTCGACCAGATGGCACCTATGCGCAAGCATGAGGTGGCTATAGGTCGACTGCTGAAAGGCGTGTAGCGATGTCTAATTGAGACAACCGATGAACGCTCATGATTAAGGCCCGGGGTCACACCCGCTTGCCAGAATTCATGAGGGACGTTCAGCCCTTAACGCATGCATTGTTGACCATGAGGTCGACTCAAGTCGGTTATGACTTGGTGCATGCAAGGCAGTGGGTCTGACTAGGTCTGATGAGTGGATCCCTATTAATGGACCGTTGTAAGGTAGTAGGGCACATAAGGAAATAAAATGAAGCCAATGGGTTTTTCAAAAATTTTATTTTCTTGATTGGATCACATGATGTTTGTATAACATGAATGATTGTCTATTTAATCTTATGTGGGCTGCCTAAATTTAATGTGTGCTGTGCTGGGGCCTGCGTGCCTGTATGTTTTATTGTAAATTATTATTGTGATCTGCGCATCACATTTTAATTAATTTATAAAGTGTAATTGACCTATGTGTCAATCATGTCTAGATAGATTAAATTGTAATTTAATCAGACATGAGCACAGAACACACATGGCAGAGGCGCATGCAGCAAGTGGCTTCACCAGTGGGAGGTCTAGGGTTCGACTCTAGGACAGGCGCATTTTACCTGGTGGGCGCACCTGAGCTGCAGTGGGCGCTTGGGCCCGGGTTGGGCCAGAGGAAATGCTAAAGACCCATGAAGAGCTCAAGTGAAGACTTAAGTTAATTAAGGTCTTACTTAGGCTTAATGGGCTTTTACCACATAAGATCATCATGCTTTCAATTTACTGTTTAAGTAATTTTCTAACTGCATGATTCATTCTTCTGCTATCACCATAGGATTTGAATGATAGTAAGAAGATAAAAGGACCGTTAAAATCCAACGTTAAATATCAAGCACGATAGCCTTCTGACGCGAAACCTCACTGTTCTGACTATCGTTGGGGCCGTGTTGTACCCACTCAGTGGGCACGCCCATCTATCTTCAGACGGTGTGTGATTACACCTACGTGTTACAGAGAAGGGATTTATCGCTTCTCGTTGCTTAGCATAGCACGTGGTGGTCCAGGGAGTAGGTCGGGTCAGCTTGACCATGTAGGCTACATATTGAGCATATGGTAGCCATATGGAGGCAGCCATTTGGGGGATCAGAGACTGTGTTGTACCAACTCAGTTGGCACAGTCTGCTGGATTGCCCAGATGAAGGGGAATCGCATGGGTTGGCGATTGGCAAGGGTTGCCTACCAGAGATTAGTGCTTGTACTCTCTGTGCATCTTATCTCGCCTGAGCGGGATGCGGAGAGCAAGTATGAAATCTGGATCCCATCTCACTAAAAGAGTTTTACTCTTTCGGACTGTTTTATTGGATTTTTCAGTCAGATAAAATAGTGAGAAAAGAATCATTCTTAAGTCCTGAATTGATTCTAACATTGATACTGACCTTGCTGTTCTTGCATTGTTGTAGATTACTGCAGCAACGAACACCACAGCGTTCAATTTGCGATTCCTACTGGAAAGGGAGAAGTTTGCTGGGCCAAACTTCTCAGACTGGTACGGACACCTTAAGATTGTTCTTAAGGCTGAGAGGAAAATGTATGTCCTCGAGACGGCAATACCGCCTCAACCCACTGCGAACGCCGCAAGGGCGGTTCGGGAAGCTTATGAAAGCATGTCAATGATAGCATTGATGTCGCTTGCCTTATGCTAGCGTCTATGACGCCACAGCTGCAGCGTCAGCATGAGGATTTATCTGCTATAGAAATTATAGGAAATCTCAAGATGCTATATGCTGCACAGGCAAGGACTGAACGCTACAATTTGACTAAACTTTTCTTTCAGAGCAAACTGACTGAAGAGAGTCCAGTTGGAGCTCACGTGCTCAAGATGATTGGGTACAAGGAGGCTCTAGAGAAACTAGGACACACCATCAATCAGGAGCTTGTTGTAGACATCATCCTGCAGTCTCTCCCGGCCTCTTTCGATCCATTCATTATTAATTTTAATATGAACAAGATCGACTGTACGCCGGCAGAGTTACTGAACATGCTCTTGACTACAGAGCAGACTCAGTCTCGTGAGAAGGGAACGCCTTCATCCTCTGTCCTAATGGTTCCTTCTAGGAACAAGAAGAAGGGGAAGAAGGGCAAAGCCCCTGTCAAGAGCTACAACAAGGCTCTAAAGCAAAAGGTAAAGCGGTCAAAGGAATACAGATGTTTCCATTGTGGCCAGCTAGGTCACTGGAAAAAGGACTGTAAAGCGCTCCAAGGAGATAAGAAGGGAAGCAACTCTTTCGCTTCTGGCTCAGGTATTTACGTGACTGAAGTCATGGTATCTTCTTCTTCTATTTCATGGGTGTTGGACACTGCATGTGGAGTTCATATTTGTTCAAATGTACAGGAACTCAAGAGAAGAAGACAGGTGGGACAGCATGAGGTGGACCTACGAGTAGGAAACGGGGCACGGGTTGCTGCTGTTGCTGTAGGAGAATATCACATCTCTTTACCATCTGGTCTTGTATTAGAACTGGACAATTGTTATTTTGTGCCGAGCATAACTAAGAATATTATCTCTATTCCTGCTCTTGTCAGGAAAGGGTTTTCCTTTGAATGCAAGATTTCAAAGTGTTATATTTCTTTTGATAATATTATTTATGCTACCCGGGTCAATTAACAATGGGTTATTCATGTTGGACATGGAATGTTCAATACAACAGATCGATATTAAGAAAGCCAAGTATGCTGATGACAGCACCTTGTTATGGCATAGTCGTTTAGGCCATATTAACAAGAAGCGCATTAAGCGGTTGCATGATCATGGACTGCTGGGATCATTCTCCTATGAGGAGCTTGATACATTCAAAGCTTGTTTAATGGGTAAAATGACGAAGTCTCCTTTTTCCAACAAAGGTCAAAGGGCTTCAGGTTTACTTGACCTCATTCACAGTGATGTGTGTGGGCCATTTAGTAAACATGCCAGAGGTGGCTATTCATACTTCATTACCTTTACTGATGATTACAGTAGATATGGTTATGTCTATCTAATGAGACATAAGAGTGAATCCTTTGACAAGTTCAAAGATTTCAAAAATGAAGTACAGAATCAGCTGGGCCGAAATATCAAGTCACTTCGTTCAGATCAAGGTGGAGAATACTTGAGTCGAGAGTTTACTGACTATCTGAAGGAGTGTGGGATTATCTCACAGCTCACTCCGCCAGGAACACCGCAATGGAATGGTGTGTCCGAGAGGATAAATAGAACCTTACTGGATATGGTTCGTTCTATGATGAGTCAGGCTACTCTACCTTACTCCTTTTGGGGATTTGCACTGGAAACAGCTGCAAAGGTACTAAACCGAGTGCCATCCAAGGCCATTTCAAAGACTCCATATGAGTAATGGTATGGGAAACAGCCGAGCTTGACATTTATTAAGATCTGGGGTTGCGAGGCTTATGTCAAAAAGCTCGCCTCTGGGAAACTAGAGAGCAGATCTGAGAAATGTATCTTTGTCGGTTACCCTAAAGAAACAAAGGGTTATTATTTCTACGATCCCAAAGAGAACAAAGTATTTGTTGCTCGGACGGCTATTTTTCTTGAGAAAGAATTTCTTCTGCAAGAGGCCAGTGGGAGAGAAATAAAGCTGGATGAGAATCCAGAAGAAGGACAAAGTAGTCAAGCACAGTTGGATGTGCCTGAGCCAGTAGATCAGGTTACTGAACAACCTGAGGCTCAGATATCACGGGAACCGCAAAGATCGGGAAGGATCCGTCGACAGCCTGAGCGCTATGACGGAGTCTACATCATTGATGATGAACCACTTACTTATGCGGATGCGGTCAGTGGACCGGAATCAGCGAGATGGCTTGAAGCTATGCGAGCCGAGATGGACTCCATGTCAAATAACCAAGTCTGGGATTTGGTTGATCCGCCTCCGGGAGTAATCCCTATAGGCTGTAAATGGATCTTCAAGAAGAAGATTGACATGGATGGTAACGTGGTTACCTATAAAGGCAGGCTAGTTGCGAAAGGTTTCAAACAAATCTACGGGATATATTATGATGAAACTTTCTCTCCTGTAGCCATGTTCAAGTCTATTCGGATTATTCTTGCGATAGCGGCATATTATGATTATGAGATCTGGCAAATGGACGTGAAGACCGCTTTCCTTAATGGAAAACTAGAAGAGGATGTGTATATGACACAACCTGAAGGTTTCACTAATCCATCAGATCGTCATAAAATATGCAAATTAAAGAAGTCCATTTATGGACTTAAACAAGCATCAAGAAGCTAGAATATTCGTTTTGATGAATCAATCTGTGAATTTGGTTTCATCAAGAATGAAGATGACCCGTGTGTATATAAGAGGTTTAGTGGGAGCGTGATTACTTTCCTAGTCCTCTACGTCGATGATATCTTAATCATTGGAAACGATATTCCTGAACTGCATGCCGTCAAGGCATGGTTAAGAAAATGTTTCCAGATGAAAGATTTAGGAGAAGCAGCCTATGTATTAGGTGTGAAGATCTACAGAGATAGATCAAAGAGGCTTCTCGGGCTGTGCCAGAGTACTTACATCGATAAAGTCCTGGAGAGATTCCATTTAGAAAATTCTAAAAGAGGATATCTTCCAGTTAGACATGGTCTGAATCTTTCAAAGAGTCAGTGTCCACAAACACAGACTGAGAAAGATGAAATGGACAATACGCCTTATGCTTTGGCTATTGGGTCCATTATGTATGCGATGTTGTGTACTCGCCCAGACGTCGCTTACGGGTTAAGCGTGACCAGTCGATTCCAAAGTAATCTAGGGCAGGCACACTGGATTGCGGTCAAGAACATTTTGAAATATCTTCGGAGGACCAAAGATATGTTCTTGATATATGGAGGTCAGGAAGAACTCAGTATTGAAGGATATACTGACGCTTCATTCCAATCTGACCAGGATGATTTCCGATCGCAATCAGGCTATGTTTTTAGCTTGAATGGAGGAGCAGTGGTGTGGAAAAGTTTCAAACAGTCAATTGTTGCTGATTCCACAACAGAAGCCGTGTATGTTGCAGCCTCAGAAGCATCTAAGGAGGCAGTGTGGATTCGTAAGTTTGTTCAGGAACTTGGTGTTGTTCCTTCGAGTGTAGATCCTTTGGTTATCTTCTGTGATAACACTGGAGCAATAGCACAAGCAAAGGAACCACGGTCGCACCAGAAGTCCAAGCACATACAGAGAAGGTTTCACTTGATCCGGGAGATCATTGATCGTCTCGAGATCAAAATCTGCAAGGTTCATACAGATGACAATCTAGCTGACCCGCTTACTAAGCCTCTGGCGCAGCAGAAGCATGAGAAGCACTGTAATAATATGGGTTTGAGATTTCTCAACCATTAGATTAAGTGCAAGTGGGAGATTGTTGGGGTATGCCCTTAAGGCTAATGTTTGAGGCCTTGGGATTATTTCAGTATCATGTATAAACTCTATGTTTATAAAGGCAATGGTTGTTATTCAGGTTGTTACATCATCTGCTGCAATATGTATACTTCTGAATAATGTCTCAATGCTGTTCAGCTTGGCTGACATGCAGTATTGTCCTTAGTCGAGATATCTTGGTGAACATGAGACAGCCTTGATATGATTGAGACTAATATGTGTTCTAATCTTATAGGATGCTTCGAGCATGGAATAAGATGTAGACTCATGGGTACATTGGATGTACTGGACAGACCCTACTTAGGATATTCAATTGCTTGTCACAATGTGAATAATCCTTATATGCAAACAAGTGGCATATTTCCTCTGACTTGAGATCACTTCTATTTCTAAATGATGATTGGCATTGTTTTGAGGTAGTTCAATATCATTTGAAACATAATGGTTATAGACTATCTTGGATAATGAGCATGAGTCATGTTAGGGCACTAGTGATAGATATAGGATTGTCGTCTCCTTGTTTGGAGTGTGATGTTCTATAGGGGCCCCCTGGATGAGATGATTGAGAAAGTGTATGGCCATACCCAGATGACTATGTTCATCTGATCTAATCATTCTCATCATATTGGAATTACAGGCTTGACACGCTTGTCCAATAAGAACATCCAGTGGCAAAGGAAACACATATGTCAAGTGACTTGGGTTCACACTTGTGCTGTGGTTTGGGTGTAGTCTTGGAAGACTCTTTCCTTTATATCGGGAGACAGTGATGTGTTGCTAGATACCCCTCACTGATCGTGATAACGTAGGTTATCGTTACCGACATTTAAAGGAAACCCTTAGGGTCGCACAATTTGATGATATGGCTCACTTATGTCAGATCGTGTGGACTGAATTGTTTTGGTTCAGTTTAAAGGAGTTTAAACTCTGATTGTGAGTGAGATCTGGTCTTATCATGTTTGATTGATTAGGGCTTGAGATCGGTAAGCTTCGATCGAGAGAATTGATGCTAGATCGGTGAGATCAAGAGCATCAAGAGATGAATGGTTAGATCTTGAGCCTTATGGTTTAATTTGATCTAAACTAAGGCTTGGTTTGATTTGGTCCTTGAACCAAATTCAATTGAACTAGGTTCATCAAATGAGCGCTTGGTTCAAGGGAGAAGAAAAATGCGATCGTTCACTTGGAGTGAACGCATGAACGCATGATGTTAGTGGCTTGCTATTTTTGGAAGTTATGTTTCCAAAATAGCGTGTACGCCTCCACATTCGTTCGTGGGTGCATCTCTCTTCGCCTCTTCCTCTCGACGCCTCTCTCGTGTGTTGAGACTTCACGCAAGGAGAAGAGAAGAAAGCCAAGAGATCATCTCAATCTCCTTCACGCGATCAGGAGACCTTGGAGCTTTGCTAGCACAAGGAACGCCAAGGGAGTAGTCATCTTCACCTTGTGTGCACCACCTTTGGAGGAGAGCCGCTCGCCCTCTTCTTCCAAGACGCCATCCAAGAAATGGCAATGGTATGATCCCCTTCTTGATCTATACAAATCTCTTAAGTTGATCTATGTTCATACATGCGATCCTAGGAAACCCTAGATTCCGCCCATGCAAGTTTTTATATGCGCATGCTTTAGGGTTTCGCCCCCTTTAGGGAACTTTCAGCCCGGGCCCAAGCGCCTTCTGCAGCTCAAATGCGCCTGTGCTAGAGTCAAACTCTAGACCTCCCACCTGGACAAGCCACTTGCTGTAAGCGCTTCTGCCATGTGTGCTCTGTGCTAATGTCTGATCAAAATACATTTTAATCTATCTAGACATGATTTGACACACAGGTCAATTACACATTATCATAAATTGAAAATGTGATGCGCAGATCACAATAAAAATTTACAATTAATTAATCCAGGCACGCAGGCCCCAACACAGCACACAAATAGGGCAGCCCACATAAGATGAAATAGACACCTAATCAGGTTAAACAAGCAACTTGTGAACCAAACAGGAAAATAAAATTTTGAAAAAACCCATGGCATCAATTTTATTTCCTTATGAGCCCTACTACCTTACAACGGTCCATTAATAGGGATCCACTCATCAGACCATGTCAGACCCACTGCCCTTGCATGCACCAAGTCATAACTTACTCGCGTCGACCTCATGATCAACAATGCATGCCTTAAGGGCTGAACGTCCCACATGATTTCTGGCAAGCGGGTGTGACCCCGGGCCTTAATCATGATCGTTCACTAGTCGCCTCAATCAGACATCGCTACACGCCTTTCTGCAGTCGACCTATAGCCACCTAATGCTTGCGCATAGGTGCTATCTGGTCGACCCATCTAGGCTGTCAGATGGTCTGATCAGACTGTTGGGTCTAGACTAGACTGATGACTTCAACCCTAGTAACCCATCTAAGTATTTCAAGTAGGCGCTTTTAGATCTAAGTGGAGTCGCGCATGATATTAAATTTGTCAAAAATCTTCAACATGCGCCAACAAGAATAACATACATGCGCCACAAGCAAAAACATACATCTAAAGACTAGCATGTATTTTTCACATGATGTTTAGGTTTAGATCTATTCAACGCATACATGGATCACACAAAAAGCAATCATATAAGATCAAGCCATAACTTGGCTCTGATACCAATTGAAAGTGGGGGCGAAACCCTAAACGCATGCACTTATATAATATTGCATGGGCGGAAATAAGGATTTCAACATGATCGCATGTGGCATGAACATATGATTAACTTAAAGCCTTCATAGATCAACACAAAGATTTTACCATAGCCATTGTTTGGATGGCGACTTGGAAATAAGAGGGCGATGTGGCTCTCCTCCAAAGTGAACGCACACAAGATGGTGATGGCTTCCTTCTTGGCGTTCCTTGTGCTAGCAAAGCTCTCCAAGGTGTCCTAGCCGTGTGAGGAGAATGAGATGCTCTCTTGGCATTTTTCGAACCTCCTCCTTCGCGTGAAGTCACTCTACCAAAATGAGAGGAGTCTCGAGAGTAGAAGATGGGCGACGAGAGAAGCGTTACCCTCGAATGTGGAGGCGTGCTTCTATTTTGGAAAAATTCAACTTCCAAAAATAGCAAGCCCTCAACGCATGATGCGTTCACTCCAAGTGAACCGATCGCATCTTCTTCTCCCTTTGAACCATGCGTTCATATAATGAACCGGTTCTATAGAATTTGGTTCAAAGACCAAATCAAACCAAGACTTGGTTTAGATCATACAAAACCAAAAAGGCTCAAGATCTAACCATACATTGTTGGAACCCCTTTCGAGAGGGGGGCAAAAACCCTAATCATGGCGCAAATGAAATTTATGCAAGCGGAAGCAAGGGTTTCAAGATCTTTTGCATGCCATATGTTCAACTATCATAGATTGATAAGAACAAGGGGAGATTCATACCAACGCCATAGGCTTGGAATTCGGCTTGGAAGAAGAGAACAAGTTAGGTCTCCTCCACAAGTCCACACACAAGATGAAGATGCTCACTTCCTTGACGTCCCTTGTGCTAGCAAGGCACCCAAGCTATCTTGTCGAATGGAAAGGGGGTGATTAGATGAATCCCTATGGCCGAGAGCTCCTCTTCCTTGTCTTCCTCTTTCGTCAACCACCCAACGAAAAGGATCAAGGCGTTGTCGTCAAGAGACCAACGCTTAAGTGTTTTGGCGTTTAAGCAAAACCGGCTTTGAAGACTTTCCATAAATGGAAGACAATCAAGCCATGCGCTCAAGACAAACCAAAAACGCTTATTGTCATTGAACCAAGCGTTCACATTTGTGAACCGGTTCAAGCCAATCGTCCAATCGAATTTGGTTCATCAAACCAAACCGAAATAGCTCAAGCCACTTGGTCTAGACCAAATTGAACCCTAAGGCTCACGATCTAACCACTCATCTCCTGATGCCCCTGATCTCCCCGATCTAGCATCATTTCTCTCGATCGAAGCTTACCGATCTCAAGCCCTAATCAATCAAACATGATCAGACCAGATCTCACTTACAATCAGAGATTAAATCCCCTTTAATCTGAATTCAAAGAATCCAGTCCATACGATCTGACTCAAGTAAGCCATATCATCAAATTGTGCGACCCTGAGGGTTTCCTTTAAATGTCGGTAACGATAACTTACGTTATCACGACCAGTGAGGGGTATCTAGCAACACATCACTGTCTCCCGATATAAAGGAAAGAGTCTTCCAAGACTTCTCCCAAACCATAGCACAAATGTGAATCAAACTCACGAGGCATACATGTGTCCTTTGCCACTGGATGTTCTTATTGGACAAGCGTGCCAAGCCTGTAATTCCAATATGATGAGCATGATTAGATCAGATGCACATAGTCATCTGGGTATGGCCATACACTATCTCAATCATCTCATAAGGGGGCCCTTTAGAACACCACACTCCTTAAACAAGGAGACGACAATCCTATGTCTATCACTAGTGTCCTAACCTGACTCATGATCATTATCCAAGATAGTCTATGATCATTATCTTTCAAATGATATTGAACTACCTCAAAACAATGACAGTCATCATTTAGAAACACAAGTGATCTCAAGTCAGAGGACATGTGCCACTTGTTGCAATCAAGGAATATTCACATTGTGACAAGCAATTGAATATCCTAGTAGGGTCTGTCCAGTACATCCAATGTACCCATGAGTCTACATCTTATTCCATGCTCGAAGCATCCTATAAGATCAGCACACATATTAGTCTCAATCATATCAAGGCTGTCTCAGGTTCACCAAGATATCTCGACTAAGGACATTTTGCATGTCAGCCTAGCTGAACAGCTTTGAGACATTATTCAGAAGTACACTTATTACAGCAGACAAGGTAACAACCTGAATAATAACCATGCCTTTTATAAACATAAGAGTTTATTACATGATACTTTTACAATCCCAAGGCCTCAAACATTAGCCTTAAGGGCATACCCCAACAATCTCCCACTTGCACTTAATCTAATGGTTGAGAAATCTCAAACCCATATTATTACAGTGCTTCTCATGCTTCTGCTGCGCCAGAGGCTTGGTAAGCGGGTCTGCCAGATTGTCATCTGTATGAACCTTGCAAATTTTGATCTCGCCTCGATCAATGATCTCCCGGATCAAGTGAAACCGTCTCTGTATGTGCTTGGACTTCTGGTGCGACCGTGGTTCCTTTGCTTGTGCGATGGCTCCAGTGTTATCACAGAAGATAACCAAAGGATCAGCACTCGAAGGAACGACACCAAGTTCTCTCACGAACTTACGAATCCACACTGCCTCCTTGGATGCTTCCGAGGCTGCAACATACTCGGCTTCTGTTGTGGAATCAGCAACAGTTGACTGTTTGAAGCTCTTCCACACCACTGCTCCACCATTCAAGCTAAAAACATAGCCTGATTGCGATCGGAAATCATCCTGGTCCGACTGGAACGAAGCGTCAGTATATCCCTCTATACTGAGTTCTTCCTGACCACCATATATCAAGAACATATCTTTGGTCCTCCGCAGATATTTTAAGATGTTCTTGACTGCAATCCAGTGCGCCAAACCTGGATTACTTTGGAATCGACTGGTCACGCTTAACCCGTAAGCGACGTCTGGGCGAGTACACAACATCGCATACATAATGGACCCAATAGCCGAAGCATAAGGCGTATTGTCCATTTCATCTTTTTCAGTCTGTGTTTGTGGACACTGACTCTTTGAAAGATTCAGACCATGTCTGACTGGAAGATATCCCCTTTTAGATTTCTCTAAATGGAATCTTTCCAGGACCTTATCGATGTAAGTACTCTGGCACAGCCCGAGAAGCCTCTTAGATCTATCCCTGTAGATCTTCACACCTAACACATAGGCTGCTTCTCCTAGATCTTTCATCTGGAAACATTTTCCTAACCATGCTTTAACAGCATGCAGTTCAGGAATATCATTTCCAATGATTAAGATATCATCGACGTAGAGGATTAGGAATGTAATTACGCTCCCACTAAACCTCTTATAAACACACGGGTCATCATCGTTCTTGATGAAACCAAACTCAGAGATTGATTCATCAAAACGAATGTTCCAGCTTCTAGATGCTTGTTTCAGTCCATAAATGGACTTCTTTAACTTGCATATTTTATGACGATCTGATGGATTAGTGAAACCCTCAGGTTGTGTCATATACACATCCTCATCCAGATTTCCATTAAGGAAAGCTGTTTTCACATCCATCTGCCAGATCTCATAATCATAATATGCAGCTATCGCGAAAAGAATCCGAATAGACTTAAACATGGCTACAGGTGAGAAAGTTTCATCATAATCTATCCCGTAGATTTGTTTGAAACCTTTCGCAACCAGCCTGCCTTTATAGGTAACCACGTTACCATCCATGTCAATCTTCTTCTTGAAGATCCATTTACAGCCTATAGGGATTACTCCCGGAGGCGGATCAACCAAATCCCAGACCTGGTTATCTGACATGGAGTCCATCTCGGCTCGCATAGCTTCAAGCCATCTAGCTGACTCCGGTCCACTGACCGCATCCGCATAAGTGAGGGGTTCATCATTATCAATGATGTAGACTCCGTCATAGCGCTCAGGCTGACGACGGATCCTTCCCGATCTTCGCGGTTCCCGTGTTATTTGAGCCTCAGGTTGTTCAATAACCTGATCCACCGGCTCAGGCACATCCAACTGTGCTTGACTACTTTGTCCTTCCTCTGGAATCTCATCCAGCTTTATTTCTCTCCCACTGGCCTCTTGCAGAAGAAATTCCCTCTCAAGAAATATAGCCGTCCGAGCAACAAAAACCTTGTTCTCTTTGGGATCGAAGAAATAATAACCCTTAGTTTCCTTAGGGTAACCGACAAAGATACATTTCTCAGATCTGCTCTCCAGTTTCCCAGAGGCGAGCTTTTTGACATATGCCTCGCAACCCCAGATCCTGATAAATGTCAAGCTCGGCTGTTTCCCATACCATAACTCATATGGCGTCTTTGAAACTGCCTTGGATGGCACTCGGTTTAGTACCTTTGCAGCTGTTTCCAGTGCAAAACCCCAAAAGGAGTAAGGAAGAGTGGCCTGACTCATCATAGAACGAACCATATCAAGTAACGTTCTATTTCTCCTTTCGGACACACCATTCCATTGTGGTGTTCCTGGCGGAGTGAGCTGTGAGATAATCCCACACTCCTTTAGATAGTCAGTAAACGCATGACTCAAGTATTCTCCACCTCGATCTGAGCGAAGTGCCTTGATATTTCGGCCTAGCTGATTCTGTACTTCATTTTTGAACTCTTTGAACTTGTCAAAAGATTCACTTTTATGTCTCATCAGATAGACATACCCATACCTACTGAAATCATCAGTAAAGGTAATGAAGTACTGATAGCCACCTCTGGCATGTTTACTGAAAGGCCCACACACATCACTGTGTATAAGGTCAAGTAAACCTGAAGTCCTTTGACCCTTTTGAAGAAAAGGTGACTTCGTCATTTTACCCATTAAACAAGCTTTGCATGTATCAATCTCCTCATAGGAGAATGATCCCAGCAGTCCATGTTCATGCAACCGCTTAATGCGCTTCTCGTTTATATGGCCTAAACGACTATGCCATAGCAAGGTGCTGTCATCAGCATACTTGGCTTTCTTATTATCAATATTTTGTATCGAATATTCCATGTCCAACATGAATAACCCATTGTTAATTGAACCAGTGGCATACACAATATTATCATGAGATAAAACACACTTTGAAATTTTGCATTCAAAGGAAAATCCCTTCCTGACAAGAGCAGGAATGGAGATAATATTCTTGGTAATACTGGGTACAAAATAACAATTGTTTAATTCTAATACAATGCCAGATGGTAAAGAAATGAAATAGTCTCCTACAGCAACAGCAGCAACCCGTGCCCCGTTTCCAACGCGTAGGTCTACCTCATGCTGTCCCACCTGCCTTCTTCTCTTGAGTTCCTGTACATTTGAACAAATGTGAACTCCACATGCAGTGTCCAACACCCATGATATAGAAGAAGATAACATGATCTCAGTCACATATATACCTGAGCCAGAAGCGATGCTTCCCCTCTTATCTCCTTGGAGCGCTTTACAGTCCTTTTTCCAGTGACCCAGCTGGCCACAGTGGAAACACCTGTTGTCCTTCGACCGCTTAACCTTCTGTTTCAGAGCCTTGCTGTAACTCTTGACAGGGGCCTTGCCCTTCTTCCCCTTCTTCTTGTTCCTTGAAGGAACCATCAAGACAGAGGTCGAAGGCTTTCCCTTCAGAGTCTCCTCAGTTGTCAAGAGCATATTCAGCAGCTCTGCCGGAGTACAATCGATTTTGTTCATATTAAAGTTAATGATGAACGCATCGAAAGAAGGCGGGAGAGACTGCAGAATAATATCTACAGCAAGCTCCTGGTTGATGGTATGCCCCAGTTTCTCCAGAGCCTCCTTGTGCCCAATCATCTTGAGCACGTGAGCTCCCACTGGGCTCCCTTCGGCCAGTTTGCTCTGAAAGAACAGCTTCGTCAGATTATAGCGTTCTATCCTCGCCTGTGCAGCATATAGCATCTTGAGGTTCGCTATAATTTCTATAGCCGACATATCCTCATGCTGACGCTGCAGCGGTGGCGTCATAGACGCTAGCATCAGGCAAGCGACATCAATGCTATCATTGACGTGCTTTTCATAGGCATCACGAACCGCCCATGCGGCGTTCGCAGCGGGCTGCGGCGGTATCGCCGTCTCGAGGACATACAGTTTCCTCTCTGCCTTAAGAACGATCTTAAGGTGTCCGAACCAGTCAGAGAAGTTCGGCCCAGCAAACTTCTCCCTTTCCAGTAGGGATCGCACATTGAAGCTCATGGTGTTCGTTGCTGCAGGAATCTACAACAATGCAAGAACAGCAAGGTCAGTATCAATGTTCAGAATCAATCCAGGACTTAAGAAAGATTCTTTTCTCACTATTTTATCTGACTGAAAAATCCAGTAAAACAGTCCGAAAGAGTAAAACTCTTTTAGTGAGATGGGATCCAGATTTCATACTTGGTCTCCGCGTCCCGCTCAGGCGAGATAAGATGCACAGAGAGGACAAGCACTAATTTCTGGTAGGCAGTCCCTGCCAATCGCCAGCCCGTGCGATTCCCCTTCATCTGGGCAATCCAGCAGACTGTGCCAACTGAGTTGGTACAACACAGTCTCTGATCCCACAGATGGCTGCCTCCATGTGCTACCATATGCGCCACATATGTAGCCTACATGGTCAAGCTGACCCGACCTACTCCCTGGACCACCACGTGCTATGCTGAGCAACGAGAAGGGATAAATCCCTACTCTGTAACACGCAGGTGTAATCCCGCACCGTCTGAAGATAGATGGACGTGCCCACTGAGTGGGTACAACACGGCTCCAACGATAGTCAGAACGGTGAGGTTTCGCGTCAGAAGGCTTACGAGCTTGATATATTAGCGTTGGATTTTAACGGTCTTTTTATCTTCTTGACTATCATGCAAGTCCTATGGTGATAGCAGAAGATAAACACATGCATTTCTAATTATAAAAGCAATAAATAGAAAGCATGTTGATCTTATGTGGTAAATGCCCATGAACCCTAAGTAAGACCTTAATTTTACTTAAGTCTTCACTTGAGCTCCTTTTGCATCTCATCTGGTCCAACCCAGGGCTCTAGCTCCTAGAGCACCTCAGGTGCGCCACCAGCTGAATGCCCCTTGGGATGTGTGCCTTTGTGCTCCTGTCTAATCAAATACAATTTGATCTATCTAGACAAGATTGACTCGCAGGTCAATTACATATTATAAATTAAGTACAATGTGATTCGCAGATCACAAATTAATTTACAATTTTAAATCCAGGCACGCAGGCCCCAGCACAGCACACAATAGGGCAACCCACATAAGATTAAATAAACAAGCATAGGCATCAATCAACATGTGATCCATTCATGAAATTAAAATTTTTGAAAAACCCCATGGCATCAATTTTAATTTCCTTATGAGCCCTATAACCTTACAACGGTCCATTGATGGGGATCCACTCATCAAGTCTAGTTAGATCCTTGCCCTTGCATGCACCAAGTCCTAACTGACTCGCGTTGACCAGATGGTCAACCATGCATGCGCCAAGGGCTGAACCACCAACATGAGTTCTGGCAAGCGGGTGTGACCCCGGGCCTAACTCATGTGTGTTCACTGGTTGTCTCAACCAGACCTCGCTACACGCCTGTGATGCAATCGACCTATAGCCACCTCGTGCTTGCGCACAGGTGCCATCTGGTCGATCCATCTAGGCTGTCAGATGGTCTGATCAGACTAGTTTGATCTAACATAGAGGATGCTTTCAACCCCATCAACCCGTCTAAGGGTTTACAATAGGTGCAACTTAGATCTAATTCATGGGCGCGCAAGATGTTTTGTTTTGTCAAAAACAACATGTAAGAAGCGCCAATCAAACATGCGCCAACAACAACACTTGTAGAGTCCCCTTCAAGGGGGAGCGCAACTTTGACAACAACAAACAACAAGCACCTATACATGCGGCTTAGAACAACAAACATCATGCATGAAGTTTTCGCATCATAAATTTTTCATGAGCTTGCGCATGTAACCAACCATAGATCTAAGCATAAATGTAAACATGGATCACATCAGCAAACATAATAGCATGCATAGAGCCGCCTCTGATACCAATTGTTGGAACCCCTTTCGAGAGGGGGGCAAAAACCCTAATCATGGCGCAAATGAAATTTATGCAAGCGGAAGCAAGGGTTTCAAGATCTTTTGCATGCCATATGTTCAACTATCATAGATTGATAAGAACAAGGGGAGATTCATACCAACGCCATAGGCTTGGAATTCGGCTTGGAAGAAGAGAACAAGTTAGGTCTCCTCCACAAGTCCACACACAAGATGAAGATGCTCACTTCCTTGACGTCCCTTGTGCTAGCAAGGCACCCAAGCTATCTTGTCGAATGGAAAGGGGGTGATTAGATGAATCCCTATGGCCGAGAGCTCCTCTTCCTTGTCTTACTCTTTCGTCAACCACCCAACGAAAAGGATCAAGGCGTTGTCGTCAAGAGACCAACGCTTAAGCGTTTTGGCGTTTAAGCAAAACCGGCTTTGAAGACTTTCCATAAATGGAAGACAATCAAGCCATGCGCTCAAGACAAACCAAAAACGCTTATTGTCATTGAACCAAGCGTTCACATTTGTGAACCGGTTCAAGCCAATCGTCCAATCGAATTTGGTTCATCAAACCAAACCGAAATAGCTCAAGCCACTTGGTCTAGACCAAATTGAACCCTAAGGCTCACGATCTAACCACTCATCTCCTGATGCCCCTGATCTCCCCGATCTAGCATCATTTCTCTCGATCGAAGCTTACCGATCTCAAGCCCTAATCAATCAAACATGATCAGACCAGATCTCACTTACAATCAGAGATTAAATCCCCTTTAATATGAATTCAAAGAATCCAGTCCATACGATCTGACTCAAGTAAGCCATATCATCAAATTGTGCGACCCTGAGGGTTTCCTTTAAATGTCGGTAACGATAACTTACGTTATCACGACCAGTGAGGGGTATCTAGCAACACATCACTGTCTCCCGATATAAAGGAAAGAGTCTTCCAAGACTTCTCCCAAACCATAGCACAAGTGTGAATCAAACTCACGAGGCATACATGTGTCCTTTGCCACTGGATGTTCTTATTGGACAAGCGTGCCAAGCCTGTAATTCCAATATGATGAGCATGATTAGATCAGATGCACATAGTCATCTGGGTATGGCCATACACTATCTCAATCATCTCATAAGGGGGCCCTTTAGAACACCACACTCCTTAAACAAGGAGACGACAATCCTATGTCTATCACTAGTGTCCTAACCTGACTCATGATCATTATCCAAGATAGTCTATGATCATTATCTTTCAAATGATATTGAACTACCTCAAAACAATGACAGTCATCATTTAGAAACACAAGTGATCTCAAGTCAGAGGACATGTGCCACTTGTTGCAATCAAGGAATATTCACATTGTGACAAGCAATTGAATATCCTAGTAGGGTCTGTCCAGTACATCCAATGTACCCATGAGTCTACATCTTATTCCATGCTCGAAGCATCCTATAAGATCAGCACACATATTAGTCTCAATCATATCAAGGCTGTCTCAGGTTCACCAAGATATCTCGACTAAGGACATTTTGCATGTCAGCCTAGCTGAACAGCTTTGAGACATTATTCAGAAGTACACTTATTACAGCAGACAAGGTAACAACCTGAATAATAACCATGCCTTTTATAAACATAAGAGTTTATTACATGATACTTTTACAATCCCAAGGCCTCAAACATTAGCCTTAAGGGCATACCCCAACATACATCTCTTGATGCTCTTGATCTCATGGATCAAGCATCAATTCTCTCGATCGAAGCTTACCGATCTCAAGCCCTAATCAATCAAACATGATCAGACCAGATCTCACTTACAATCAGAGTTTAAACTCCTTTAAACTGAACCTAAACAATTCAGTCCACACGATCTGACATAAGAAAGACATATCATCAAATTGTGCGACCCTAAGGGTTTCCTTTAAATGTCGGTAACAATAACTTAAGTTATCACGATCAGAGAGGGGTATCTAGCAACACATCACTGTCTCCCGATATAAAGGAAAGAGTCTTCCAAGACTACACCCAAACCACAGCACAAGTGTGAATCCAATTCACTTGACATACATGTTTCCTTTGCCACTGGACGTTCTTATTGGACAAGCGTGTCAAGCCTGTAATTCCAATATGATGAGAATGATTAGATCAGATGAACATAGTCATCTGGGTATGGCCATACACTTTCTCAATCATCTCATCCAGGGGGCCCCTTTAGAACATCACACTCCAAACAAGGAGAAGGCAATCCTATATCTATCACTAGTGCCCTAACATGACTCATGCTCATTATCCAAGATAGTCTATAACCATTATATTTCAAATGATATTGAACTACCTCAAGACAATGCCAATCATCATTTAGAAACACAAGTGATCTCAAGTCAGAGGAAATATGCCACTTGTTTGCATACAAGGATTATTCACATTGTGACAAACAATTGAATATCCTAAGTAGGGTCTGTCCAGTACATCCAATGTACCTATGAGTCTACATCTTATTCCATGCTCAAAGCATCCTATAAGATTAGAATACATATTAGTCTCAATCATATCAAGGCTGTCTCATATTCACCAAGATATCTCGACTAAGGACTATACTGCATGTCAGCCAAGCTGAACACCATAGAGACATTATTCAGAAGTATACATATACCAGCAGATAATGCAACAACCTGAATAACAACCATTGCCTTTATAAACATAAAGTTTATACATGATACTGATAATAACCCAAGGCCTCAAACATTAGCCTTAAGGGCATACCCCAACAAGTCGATCCCATCATGCCTGTTCGTCCTACTTCTTTTGAGCTCCTGCACATGTAAAACATATGTGAGCCTCACATACGGTACCCAGTACCCATGAATAAGAAGTAGACAAAAGACCTTGGTAACACAATACCTGAAGTGGATGGATTACATCCCTTCTTCTTTGCCATGCTCTTCTTGACCATTAATCCTCTTCGAAATACCCATGCATTCCCAGTCTTTCGAAGTATTAGCTTCGAAGATGCAGAACCATGGTCATTCTCAAATTCCGGCATACATTCTGAAGATCCAACAGAACTCTCCTGATCATTGTCTATAGAGCATGGTGTGAAGAGACCTTTGAGATGTATTATAAGATCATAAATCCCCATCTCATCACATTCAACCTTGACCTCTGGGGTCATGCACTCTAAGACAAGAGCAGTGTACTGTTTGTTATCTTCACAATGTTCAAGATAGACATTCCACTCCCAATCATTAGTGAAATACACACTGGGCTGGGATGGAGGTCTTTCAAGAAGATGCACCTTATTCTCTTGTTCCAGTATCTTGGACAAAATTTTGAACCAATTTGTCCAGTTTGTCCCATCCAACTTATTTTTATAAAGTTTCAGTCTTAGATCAGGAGATGCCTTCTACAATAAGCAAATAAGTAAAATAAGTTGGGGAAACCATTGCCACCACACACTTTCTATTGATAAGTGGGTGTATCCCACGAGAGTGGGAAACAGTGCACAACACCACTGATCGATAGCTTAGTGAGGGCTACGCGTTAGAAGGCCGTTAGACTTGATATTTGTTTGTGATGGTTTTTGAGTTCTCATCAGTTTTATCTTATGTCTAGCATTACAAGAATGCAATCCTACAGTGATAACATAACGATAAAAACAACACAGGCATGTTTTAGCAGATATGTATGAAAACAGAAAAAAAATGATGTGATCATAGCCTATTCAAGACATTGAACCAACTCATGCCAAAAGGAGGTTCAACTCTTGACCTAGTATTTAAGCCCCAAAGACAAGACCTAACCTAGCCGACCTCTAACTTGAGCTTCAAGGTTGGCTCCAAGGTCCTTCTCACCACGGTTTAGCTCTCAAACCCTAGAGGTAGTTCTAGGGAAACCCTAGAAGCACCCTCCTACGTTCGGCCAATGCCATGGGCTTCCTCCAAGGGTGATGCGCCACTATGTAAGGGCCAAGAGACATAGCACACAAGCCCTATGGCTCGGTCAAGTCTAACTTGCGCCACTCACCATGCGCCATCAATGAAGGGTGCTTCTTGCGCCACCAGGCAAGGTGCGCAAACAAGCATGCATGCGCCAATTCTTCAAGTGATATGCGCCACCCTAATCTTCATCTTAGTTAAAAGCAAAAAGAAAAGCGGCACGCAGGCCTCACAAGAGTACATCACAAGCATGCAAAAGGGGCTTGACTCATGATCACAACATTATGCACAAGCAAGGTATCTACACATGCAGTTCTACATGCTCATGAAAAACTTAAAATCTAAAATTTTAATTTGTCATAAAATTAGTCTCTTTTCCACATTTTCTTTTCACAAATCTCTTGGTTATTCGCAATTAATTTTCATGATGATTTCAAAGATCCTCTCGGCTAGTAATTTTAGATCAAGAGACCCGGCCAGTCCGAAGACACAATGCCCATCCTACTTGACAAAACCACGTGCGCCTTTGATCCTTAAATCATACAATAAAAATAACCCAAAAATCCAAAAGAAATTGAAAAGATGATAGAAACAAGAAACCCTAATTTTTCTTACTTTAGAAAAATCGTTTGCCATGTGATAGCAAACCTCAAGATGTTGTATGCTGCACAGGCGAGGACTGAACGCTATAATTTGACGAAGCTGTTCTTTCAGAGCAAACTGGCTGAAGGGAGCCCAGTGGGAGCTCACGTGCTCAAGATGATTGGGCACAAGGAGGCTCTAGAGAAACTGGGGCATACCATCAATCAGGAGCTTGCTGTGGACATTATTCTGTAGTCTCTCCCGTCTTCATTCGACGCGTTCATTATTAACTTTAATATGAACAAAATCGATTGTACTCCGGCAGAGCTGCTGAATATGCTCTTGACTACTGAGGAGACTCTGAAGGGTAAGCCTTCGACCTCTGTCTTAATGGTTCCTTCTAGGAACAAGAAGAAGGGGAAGAAGGGCAAGACCCCTGTCAAGAGCTACAGCAAGGCTCTGAAGCAGAAGGTTAAGCGGTCCAAGGAATACAGGTGTTTCCACTGTGGCCAGCTGGGTCACTGGAAAAAGGACTGTAAAGCGCTCCAAGGAGATAAGAGGGGAAGCTTCGCTTCTGGCTCAGGTATTTACGTGACTGAGGTCATGTTTTCTTCTTCTATATCATGGGTGTTGGACACTGCATGTGGAGTTCACATTTGTTCAAATGTACAGGAACTCAAGAGAAGAAGACAGGTGGGACAGCATGAGGTGGACCTACGCGTTGGAAACGGGGCACGGGTTGCTGCTGTTGCTGTAGGAGACTATTTCATTTCTTTACCATCTGGACTTGTATTAGAACTAAACAGTTGTTACTTTGTTCCCAGTATTACTAAAAATATTATCTCTATTCCTGCTCTTGTCAGGAAGGGATTTTCCTTTGAATGCAATATTTCAAAGTGTGTTTTATCTTATGATAATATTGTTTATGCAACTGGTTCAATTAACAATGGGTTATACATGTTGGACATGGAATGTTCTATACAGAAAATTGATATTAAGAAAGCCAAGAATGCTGATGACAGCACCTTGCTATGGCATAGTCGTTTAGGCCATATTAACGAGAAACGCATTAAGCGGTTGCATGATTATGGACTGCTGGGATCATTCACCTATAAGGAGATTGATACATGCAAAGCTTGTTTGATGGGCAAAATGACGAAGTCACCTTTTCTTCACAAAGGTCAAAGGGCTTCAGGTTTACTTGACCTTATACACAGTGATGTGTGTGGGCCATTTAGTAAACATGCCAGAGGTGGCTATCAGTACTTCATCACCTTTACTGATGATATGGGTATGTCTTTTTAATGAGACACAAGAGTGAATCCTTTGACAAGTTCAAAAAGTTCAAGAATGAAGTACAAAATCAGCTAGGCCGAAATATCAAGGCACTTCGTTCTGATCGAGGTGGAGAATACCTAAGTCATGCATTTACTGACTATCTGAAGGAGTGTGGGATCATCTCACAGCTCACTCCACCAGGAACACCGCAATGGAATGGTGTGTCCGAGAGGAGAAATAGAACGTTACTTGATATGGTTCGTTCTATGATGAGTCAGGCTAATCTACCTTACTCCTTTTGGGGTTTTGCACTGGAAACAGCTGCAAAAGTACTAAACCGAGTGCCATCCAAGGCCGTTTCAAAGACGCCATATGAATTATGGTATGGGAAATAGCCAAGCTTGATGTTTATCAGGATCTGGGGCTGCGAGGCTTATGACAAAAAGCTCGCCTCTGGGAAACTAGAGAGCAGATCTGACAAATGCATCTTTGTCGGTTACCCTAAGGAAACTAAGGGTTATTATTTCTACGATCCCAAAGAGAATAAGGTTTTTGTTGCTCGGACGGCCATATTTCTTGAGAAGGAGTTTCTTCTGCAAGAGGCCAGTGGGAGAGAAATAAAACTGGATGAGAATCCAGAGGCAGGACAAAGTGCTCAAGCAGAGTTGGATGAGCCTGAGCCGATAGAACAGGTTATTGAACAACCTGAGGCTCAGACATCACGGGAACCGCGAAGATCGGGAAGGATCCGTCGTGAGCCTGAGCGCTATGACGGAGTCTACATCATTGATAATGATGAACCCCTCACTTATGCGGATGCGGTCAGTGGACCGGAGTCAGCGAGATGGCTTGAAGCTATGCGCGCCGAGATGGACTCCATGTCAGATAACCAAGTTTGGGATTTGGTTGATCCGCCTCCGGGAGTTATCCCAATAGGCTGTAAATGGATCTTCAAGAAGAAGATTGACATGGATGGTAACGTGGTTACCTATAAAGGCAGGCTAGTTGCGAAAGGTTTCAAACAAATCTACGGGATAGATTATGATGAAACTTTCTCACCTGTAGCCATGTTTAAGTCTATTCGGATTCTTTTCGCGATAGCAGCATATTATGATTATGAGATCTGGCAAATGGATGTGAAAACAGCTTTCCTGAATGGAAATCTGGATGAGGATGTGTACATGACACAACCTGAGGGTTTCACTGATCCATCAGATCGTCATAAGATATGCAAATTAAAGAAGTCCATTTATGGACTTAAGCAAGCATCAAGAAGCTGGAATATTCGTTTTGATGAATCAGTCACTGCATTTGGTTTCATCAAGAACGAGGATGACCCGTGTGTATATAAGAGGTTTAGTGGGAGCGTGATTACTTTTCTAGTCCTCTACGTCGATGATATCTTGATCATTGGAAACGACATTCCTGAAATGCATGCGGTTAAGGCATGGTTAAGGAAATGTTTCCAGATGAAAGATTTAGGAGAAGCAGCCTATGTATTAGGTGTGAAGATCTACAGGGATAGATCTAAGAGGCTTCTCGGGCTGTGCCAGAGTACTTACATCGATAAAGTCCTAGAGAGATTTCATTTAGAGAATTCTAAAAGAGGATATCTTCCAGTCAGACATGGTCTGAATCTTTCGAAGAGTCAGTGTCCACAAACACAGACTGAGAAAGATGAAATGGACAATACGCCTTATGCTTCGGCTATTGGATCCATTATGTATGCAATGTTGTGTACTCGCCCAGACGTCGCTTACGGGTTAAGCGTGACCAGTCGTGTCCAAAGTAATCCAGGACAGGCACACTGGATTGCAGTCAAGAGCATCTTAAAATATCTTCGGAGAACCAAAGATATGTTCTTGATATATGGTGGTCAGGAAGAACTCAGTATTGAAGGATATACTGACGCTTTGTTCCAGTCTGACCAGGATGATTTCCGATCGCAATCAGGCTATGTATTTAGCTTGAATGGAGGAGCAGTGGTGTGGAAGAGTTTCAAACAGTCAACTGTTGCTGATTCCACAACAGAAGCCGAGTATGTTGCAGCCTCGGAAGCATCCAAGGAGGCAGTCTGGATTCGTAAGTTCGTGAGAGAACTTGGTGTTGTTCCTTCGAGTGCAGATCCTTTAGTTATCTTTTATGATAACACTGGAGCAATCGCACAAGCAAAGGAACCACGGTCGCACCAGAAGTCCAAGCACATACAGAGACGGTTTCATTTCATCAGGGAGATCATAGATCGTGGCGAGATCAAAGTCTGCAAGGTTCATACAGATGACAATCTGGCAGACCCGCTTACTAAGCCTCTGGCGCAGCAGAAGCATGAAAAGCACTGTAATAATATGGGTTTGAGATTTCTCAACCATTAGATTAAGTGCAAGTGGGAGATTGTTGGGGTATGCCCTTAAGACTAATGTTTGAGGTCTTGGGATTGTAACAGTATCATGTAATAAACTATTATGTTTATAAAGGCATGGTTGTTATTCAGTAAGCTACATTGTCTGCTGCAATATATGTTCTTCTGAATAATGTCTCAAAGCTGTTCAGCTAGGCTGACATGCAGTTATGTCCTTAGTCGAGATATCTTGGTGAACATGAGACAGCCTTGATATGGTTAAGACTAATATGTGTTCTAATCTTATAGGATGCTTCGAGCATGGAATAAGATGTAGACTCATGGGTACATTGGATGTACTGGACAGACCCTACTTGGATATTCAATTGCTTGTCACAATGTGAATAATCCTTGAATGCGACAAGTGGCACATTTCCTCTTACTTGAGATCACTTGTGTTTCTAAATGATGATTGTCATTATTTTGAGATAGTTCAATATCATTTGAAATATAATGATTATAGACTATCTTGGATGGTGAGCTTGAGTCAGGTTAGGGCACTAGTGATAGACATAGGATTGCCGTCTCCTTAATTGGAGTGTGATGTTCTAAAGGGGCCCCCTGGATGAGATGATTGAGAAAGTGTATGGCCATACCCAGATGACTATGTTCATCTGATCTAATCATGCTCATCATATTGGAGTTACAAGCTTGACTTGCTTGTCCAATAAGAACATCCAGTGGTAAAGGAAATTTGTATGCTTTGTGAATTGATTCACACTTGTGCTGTTTTTGGGTGTAGTCTTGGAAGACTCTTTCCTTTATATCGGGAGACAGTGATGTGTTGCTAGATACCCCTCACTGATCATGATAACGTAAGTTATCGTTACCGACATTTAAAGGAAACCCTTAGGGTCGCACAATTTGATGATATGGCTTTCTTAAGTCAGATCGTGTGGACTGAATTATTCGGGTTCAGTTTAAAGGGATTTAATCTCTGATTGTAAGTGAGATCTGGTCTGATCATGTTTGATTGATTAGGGCTTGAGATCGGTAAGCTTCGATTGAGAGAATGAATGCTAGAACAGTCAGATCAGGAGCATTGAGAGATTGACGGTCAGATCAAGAGCCTTAGGGTTTATTTTGATCTGGACTTATTTCTTGGTTTATTTGGTTAGTGGACCAAATCGGTTTGAACCAGCTCATGGATGAGCGCATGGTTCAAAGGTGATGTGGCATTTGCGATTGGGGTAAACCCAAGATCGCATGTGGAGAAGTGGGATGCTATTTTTGGATAGCACTTCTCAAACGTGGCCATGATCTCACGTCGCCCCTCTATTGCCTCTTCACGCCTTTGACGCCTCCTTGGGTTGTCTTCGAGTGGCATTCTGGTGTAGAGGAAGTCTAAGGCGACAAGAGAGAAAAACGCCAAGAAGAAAATCTCTCCTTTCCTTTGCATTCGATCAAGACGCCTTGGACGATCCTTGCTAGCACAAGGGACGACAAGAAGAAGCACATCTTCATCTTGTGTGTGACGATTTGGAGGAGATCTTCGTTGTTCTCTTACTTCCAAGGCGCCATCTTGAAATGGCCATGGTATGAATCGAATCACTTCTTTACAATCGGTTTTGTTAAGTTGATCATATAATGCATGCTCATTGATCCTAAGAAACCCTTTATCCGCTGCCCCCTTTCTTGTTTGCGCCAACATAGGGTTTTCGCCCCCTTTGGGGAACCTTCATTTATCAGGTGAGGGGCATACTTTCCCAACTTAGTGAACTGCAACTCATACTGGTCCACAGTCAGATCACCCTGCTCCAGGTGAATAAATTCCACCTCTCGGTCCTCAACCAAGCTATCAGGGAAATACTTCTCGTTAAATTGAGACAAGAAGTAGGGCCAATTTACTATTTCTTGTCTTTCCACAGCTAGCCTCACCACGCCCTTCCACCACTCATCTGCGTCACCACGCATCATATAGGTGGCCAGACACAGCTTGTCCTCATCTGAGCAACGCATGACTTGAAAAATCTTGTCCAAAACCAACTGCCAGTTCTCTGCCGAACTTGATTCTGAGCCCCCATAAAAAGAGCTAGGACCCAGTTTCTGGAATTCACTCACAAGCGAGGCATAGCGCATGTGAGCGTCCTCCTGAGAGTCAGTCCCCACCCCTCGAGTAGTAGTCTGGGATCTCTCCTGAGTCAATTGCTGCAAGAGCTGCTGTTGCGCTTCTTGATGCTGAGTCTGTTGCTACTGCAGCATCTGAGCTTGCCTCTCTATCATGGCACCCTGTTGCTGTACCATGCCTGTCAGAGCCGCAATGGCTCTCGTGAGATCCGAGGTCTGCTCACCCTCACTGCTAGCATTTCCTCTGGATCGCACCATCTTAAATTCCTACACACACATACCAAAGTCAGGAATGCAAACATAAGCCTATCAGATGTCTAGCAATACACAAACACGTTTTCCCCCGAACTAAATTTTAGCTAGCCAACTCCTCTGATACCATTCTGTCACATCCCGTTATCTTAACCCCAAACAAGCAATACAAGTCTTAGAGAAACAGGATGTTATCATACAAGATCGATTCACATGCTAGGTAAAACCAAGTTCAAGAAAACACGATCTGAAAATTTTCGAGAATCCATACATAGAATCTCAGCGAAAACACAATTTCAGAAATGTACCTGCCACCACGCAATACTTGCACTAGACATATGCAAGTTCACAATTATATCAAATCCGATTGCTAAAAATACCAATCGACTCAAATTGAAAACCAAAGTCACAATATCGATTTTATAAGTTCATAACTAACATCAATGATACCAAACACCGAAACCAGGCCCAGGCCCGCGGCGACACAAAAATCAAAATCTTAAAACTGCCACAACCGGCAACCCAAGTTCACATAGTTCGGCCACAACCGGCCCCAGTTAATTAAGCACAAAAGTCTTATACATCCAACTGGCATAGCTATAGAGAATCACAATATCCATATAACATGCTAACTCAGGCAGTGCGCCCCTGCTCTACACCTGAAAATAGTGAAGGGTGAGCTACACAGCCCAGTGAGTGGATAGTCTCAATCGACCATCCATAGCATACAATCAAAGATACATGTAGATTATTTTAAAAACATTTAGCAGAACCTCATGTTAACATATAACAAAAACAAATAACAGAACTCGAAAAAAATAATTAGATGTACAAACATCACACACTTGTCACCACAGAGTAACCAAGGTTCTAGAGTCATACTCTAAACCAACCTAACACACCAACCACTTAATTGACCTAGTTGTCCAGCATATTCAAGAGTGACCATTATGGTCCAACCCGGCTTTGGCCTAAGCACTGGGAGAAGCCTGCAAATCACATGCAACATAAACATGGACAGTGTGTAGACTCAAGAGGTAATCCCCACCCGGTCAAGATGTGATACCTTGATCTACACCACCCCATAACACAAAAATCTAAGCGTCTAAGAGTGATGATATCAAGAGGTGGCCCCTGTCCGACCAAGACATGGCACTTTGCATCACACTCGTTCTCCCAAAGGGTTCCTTAACTGGACAACCACTAGACATATCTTATATCTTATTTCACAAAAGTGAACTCCTAAGCGTAGACCAGACTCTAGGATAGTCATTTTCATCACAAGAATCACATCAGGCAGGCTGAACATCAACCCCCTCACATATCACAATATACAAGGCTGAAATCTCAAACCCTTAACATATCACGTATAGACTATCCCCTTGAGTACACGGTTACACTTAGCCTTAGTCCTATCCATCCCATAACACATAACATTCGAAACCACATATAACCACATAATATTTTATAGAGTCCTTAGGTTTCATGCTGATCTGTTCAGTATAATCTTGCTAAGTTATCACCCAAGTTTCTCAACCAAAGATACATAGCCATAATTATAGAACATGCTACCAACATAGAGAAACAATCATGGATTCTATAACATTATTAGCATTTATCAAACATCCATAAAACCAACATAAAATTAAAACATGTATTCTTATAAACTACTTTACAAATTATCACTTGTAGCCCACGGTATCTACAACATATTATCTACTTAAATTTTAAACCTTAGTTAAAAAGATTTCATGCTCAAGAATTCCATGTAAGAAATATCTAAATTTCGGTTTTCATGAATGACTTTCGGTTTTAACATGGCGAATATTTCAAGAAATCAAATCTATCATCTAGAGTTTTCGGTTTTTAACATAGTGAATATTTCAAGAAATCAAATCTATCATCTAGCACAAACAAGAGGATAAAATTCGAATAAGACACCCCACTCACTTTGAACCGTGAACACCAAGATGAAGATCTCTCCAAGGAACTCGTCTAAGGCCTTGAAGTTCCACCAAATATCGCCACCAATGGAAGAGAAACACCACCAAACACCAAAGACGCCGGCCAAGGGAAGAAAGGAAGAGGAAGAAAGGAATTTCGCCTCCAAGCCTCCAAGAATCGCCCAAGCCTTCAAGCCGTCGCCCTAAGGTTTCTTCCAAGCCAAAAAAAAAAACGCCAATTCTCCTACCCTAGCCGAAATTACCAACTTGAATTTTCGGTTTTTAAATTTTAAACCCGCTAACCAATTAATTCAAATAGGGTTTATGAAATAACCCACTAACTAAATTATTCAAATTTTAAACTCAAAATCCATCTAATTTAAGTGTAAACCCAATAACCCATAGTTTAAGTGAAAATCCAATAAGGATTAAACCAACATCCAATAAACTCTAATTAATTAATTCACTTAAACTAACATCCAATAGGCTAATTAATTAATTAAAATTAACAACCATTAAACTCTAATTAATTAATTATAAATTAACAACCAATAAGCACTAATTAATTAGTTATAAATTAACAATCAATACATAGGAAAAATATCACAGTCAATAATTTTATTTAAATCAAAACAAAATATCACAGCCAATGATTTTATTTAAATCAAAAATAGTACTTACCAGGACTTAAGATCCTTGGATCTTACATTAGGAATCCATCACCTTCAATTAGAGGACCATCACACTTTAGGCTTGACTCAACCTAAGTTGGAACCTTTCACTATGGATGATTTGCCTAAGATGGAACCCATGCTAGATCCTTTTGTCATTGACCAAGATCCTAAGTCTCTAACATTAGGAGAACCTCAACTTCAAGGCTTAGAAGACTTGATCTTTGATCCAATGACCCATGAATCATATCTATTAGGTCTTGCCACCCACACTCCTAAGCCTCATTTAGGACCAATTGAACATGGGCTTATAACCCACGACTCTAGGGATGGCCCTACTCATGTTGACCCCATAGGGACTGACCTATATCAACCTTCCCCTTATGACATGATAGAACTCCCCCAGCTTAGCTTTGAGGATCTTACTCCAGAAATGGGAGAGCCATTTCTTTTTTCCTTAGGAAGTCCAATCCTACAGGCGCCCCTCACCCTTCTTGAGTTAGACATTAGCTCACCTGAATATGATGTAGGATTCACTTTAGATCCTCTTGAGATTCCCATGCTAGGATATGATTTAGAACCTAACTTGTCTGAGTTGACAACATCATCCATCTCTCCTTTAGACCTTGAGTCTTGCTTTGAGGAGCCTAGCCTTAGTGCTCCCGGGTTAAAGAAAATTAAATTGAATTATGATTTGCTTTCCCTACCAGAACTTGAACACTTTGATTTTGTTATACCTAAATCTTTTAGTAGGCCTGTATACCACAAACATACTAACGAATATGGCCGAGAAAGGACATTCTGTGTAGGAGATCCTGAATTTAAGGAGCATGAAGATTGGGATGAAGAGATTGATTGCTGTGATGCTGTTGACACTGATTTTTGGACCCCCATCACTTTTGGTGTGGATGACTTCATATTGCATAAGCATCATTCCACCCCATACTATGACCCCACTTGTGAGCATATGATTGAGTCCATCCTTGAGGACCAAACCCATTTCACCCGTGATGAGGTAGAGTTACTCTACTTAGTTGGATATGACCATGGTGAAGAGGGTTGGCTCCCCGAGGAGGAACTCACCCTTACTACCTCAAAGCTCCTCATGGATAAGGACAATTCTTCGGAGAAGAATTTTTCTCACCCGGGGAGAGCTGATGTGGGGAGGCGACATGACCCACGGAAATACAAATGGAGTTTAAGGTTACCCTAGCTAGGGCACCTAAATTTCCATCTCTTGCATTGCATGCATCTTTAAGTTAGATTTTCATTCCTTGCATTGCATGCATCCTTTAAGTTAGATCTCCCAGCATAACTTGCATCATGTGGTAGGCTAGATCCACCCTCAAATTACACCAAGTAGTTACATTCGCTAGGATCCGCCACTTATGTATGGTAGGTTAGTTCATGCAATTTATGTAATAGATGAAGGGTCCCCTAGACAAAGGGGGCGAAACCCTAATAGGAGGCGCAACAAAAACTTCTAGCGGAATCTAGGGTTTCTAATAGATCGCATAGCATATAATATGATCAACTTTCAATGAGAAGCGATACTCACCATTGCCATCACTTGGATGGTGTCTTGGAGGCAAAGGCGCAAGCGAACCTTCTCCTAAGTCTCGCACACAAGATGATCAATGCGCTTCTTCCTTGGTGCTCCTTGTGCTAGCAAGGTTCCAAGGTTGTCTTGCCGAATGGAAAGGAAAAGAGAGATCCTTGCTTGGTCGAATGTTTCCTCTTGTCGTCCACTCCTTCACCCACGAGAGTGCAAGAGACGAATGCTCAAGCGGCGTCAAGAGAGCAAGAGACGAGAATAGCATTCTCTTGGCGTGAACGTGAGATGTGGTCACGTTAAGAGATGTGCTATCTAAAAATAGCATCCCATTTCTTCACTTGCGACCATGTATCACCCCAATCGCCAATGCCTCTTATCACTTGAACCATGCGCTCAACCAATGAGCTGGTTCAAATCCATTTGGTTCAATAACCAAATAAACCAAGCAATCAGTCCAGACTATAATAAACCCTAAGGCTCTTAATCTGACCATCGATCTCCTGATGCTTCTGATCTGACCAATCTAGCATCCATTCTCTTGATCGAAGCTTACCGATCTCAAGCCCTAATCAATCAAACATGATCAGACCAGATCTCACTCACAATCAGAGATTAAATCCCTTTAAACTGAACCCGAACAATTCAGTCCACACGATCTGACTTAAGTAAGCCATATCATCAAATTGTGCGACCCTGAGGGTTTCCTTTAAATGTCGGTAACGATAACTCACGTTATCATGATCAGTGAGGGGTATCTAGCAACACATCACTGTCTCCCGATATAAAGGAAATAGTCTTCCAAGACTACACCTGATGTGGGACCAAAGCAGGATCTTCGGAGGTCCACCCGGGTCCGAAAGAAGCCCTCTCGGTATGGCTATCCTAGCCATTAGATATGGCTTCCTTAGGACCCCCTTTTGTTGCTTATTTTGTCTTAGACTAGGGTGCATCATATGGTAGGTTAGATCCACCCACCAATTACACCATGTAGTTACATGCCTAGGATCCGCCACTTATGTATAGTAGGTTAGTGCATGAAATTAATGTAATAGTATAGGTCAACTCCATTCTTGGAATGCAAGTCAAAATCAGGTCAAGACAACTCCAAGAGATGCCATGGGCCATCAGCCCAACTCATGAAGAAATCAGCCCACCCCAATGGATCAACACCACAAGCATCCCAAATTCCACCATCCTAGTTGGCAGCCATGTGGAGTTGCCTTCATCTCTAATCAAGTCAAGGAGCAGCCAGCTCAATGACCTATTTCAGCTCAACATGCACCAGCCATCAAAGTCAAGGGGCAGCTTGAAACAATGCCCACTTCAGTCCATCATGCGCCAGCCCCCAAAGTCAAGGAGCAGCCTGCACTTTGCAACAACTTCAGTCCCTTCAAGTGCCAGCCGCCCATGCCAATTTGCAGCCTGCAATGTCAGCCATCAGCAGCCTCTTCAGTCCACTCTCATCTCAGATTTCGAGCTTACTAACCTGCTGAAGACTCCAAAGTTCAAACTCCAAACAACCGCCCATTTGGAAGAAGAGATCAGCCCATTGAGTTGTCTACATCATGCTTGCTTGTGTGACTTGTTTTGAGCTTAGGGAGATAACCGTTGGAGACTCCCCTATATGATGTAGTCCTCTTGTAAAGTGAAGTGCTTAGTGTTGAATGAAATTTCAAATTCTGAAGTGTGTCTTCAAATGGTGTGTGTCACCTAACCCCTCTCATCCTTCCAACCCTTGCCGAGAGCCCCCTTTCCATCCCCTCTTGCTCTTCCACCTTCTTCCACCATATGCGCTTGTCTTGAAGATGGGAGCTCACGCCACTTCCTCCCTCTAGCCTTGAAGAGCCTTCAATCAAGAGGAGGAGCTGGACACATTCGAGACTCAAGAAGGTGCCATCAACTCCATGCCGAGAACAAGCCACCCCCACTTTAGCTAAGTCTTCTTCCCCTTTGGGTCATTGTTCTTTGTTACTTGTTGTTGTGGTTCTTTGATACTTGTTGGACAGCCCCTTTGCACTCACGCTTGCTTTCTGCAGGAGGCGCAAGGCCATGGGATGACAAGCAAGCTATCCCCTCTTTTCTTCCCCTAAGCCTAGATAGTCTAAACTATGTTAACAAGGGAATTTGGAGTCTAGCCTCCCCCTTGATTGTCTTGTGTATTGGCCTCTTAATATTATTTTCAAAATTCACCCACGCATGTGTGGGATGCTGCAATGACATGTGTGTAAGCTCATAGGGCCCTACTTCGTGAGATTCCACCATTGGACCGGTGAAGAACGGGAAGGACACCCTTTCTATTCTCAAAGGGTGCAAGGTGAGTTCCTCCCTTAGAGTAGCTTTATTGCTTATGATAGAACCGCATGTTAGATCTATTTGAGGCTATAGAACCGCATGTTTAAGTTTGTTCAAAGTTCCAACTTATCTAGAAGCACATGCTAGGTTGCTCTTGTTGATTAGTTTCGGTTTTCCCTATTATCAACCAAAACAAGCTAATTTCGAACTACGATAGCTTAAGGGGTTTATTAAGCTATACTTAATTATCAAAATGTTTTCAAAACGCGTTGTTTGAATGTTGCATGCTTGGTGACCCCATCAACTTGGTATCAGAGCTTAGGCTCTTAGAGTAGGATTTTATAAGACCAAAACTTTATTTTCCTACTACTAAGGCGATTTTTGGACCTAGGTGTTTGAAAGAATTTGATTAACTATATTGTATCACCTTAGGGTCTATTTTCAAAAAAACTTTACTCATTTCGAAAATGGCTACTAGATCCGGTGCCCCCTATGGTCTCAATCAAGCTATTGACCATGAGGTGAGTGCCCTCTCAATTGAAATGGCCTCCCTTAGAGAAACCCTAGCAACCCTTCAACACTCCATAGGTGTCATAGACAATAGGCTTAACACCCTAGAGTCTAACTCTAAGATGGATCCCCAAACTACTAGCCGACCTAATAGTGGATCCCACCCAAGGGAACCAAATGTTCAAGGATCTCCTTCACACACCCCTAGAGTCAATCATGCTCAAACCGAATGGGAAGGGCCTCATGCCCCACAAGCCCCCTATCATAGACCTAGAGAGTATGATGTGCAACGTGCCATCAAGATCAACCCCCCTACTTTTGGTGGGTCTCTTAACCCCAAGGAGTTCCTAGATTGGGCCACAAAGTTAGACCAATACTTTGAATATAGCCTTATGCACCATGAAAGTAAGGTTAGGTTCACAAAGTGCCTATTAGAAGGATCCGCTAGACTCTACTGGACCCATGTCGAAAGAACTATAGAAAGGGATGGTAAGCCACCCGTTGAATCTTGGGATGAAATGAAATACCTACTTAGGCAAAAGTATGTCCCACCTGGTTTCATGCAAAAGCTTAAGGATGAACTTAATAGTCACACTCAAGGCTCCTCTACTGTAGAAGCCTATCAATCTAAGCTAGAAGAACTTCTCATTAGGTGTGAAGCCAAGGAAGACCAAGGTATGATCCTAAGTCGATTCAAGAATGGCCTTAGACCTGACATTAAGAGGGCCTTGACCTATTTTCAATTAGATACCCCGGAGGTAGCTTATCAAAGGGCCATAGAAGTTGAACAAGAACTTAAGAATAGAAAGGAAGCCCTCCCTCCCCGGCCCATCTATAGGCCAGCTCCTATGCACTTGCCTTCTAGCTCAAACCCAAAACCAAGAACTGCTCAAACTACAGACAACTCCATCCCCACTTGTTATAACTGTAGGCAGAAGGGACATTTTGCAAAAGAGTGTCCTAAGAAGGTCATGAAGGTCATGGTCCTAACTGAGGAAGACATAGACCCTGAGCCCACCCTTGAGGAAGACCCTGATCAAGAGATTGAAGTCAATGACTATGACAGTAGTGATGATATCTTCAACACCTTAGGGGTAGTTAGATGTACCCTTGTCAAACCTACCCCCACTGAGGACTGGCGCCGAACCAGTATCTTCCACACCTACACCAAATGCCATGGTCACATGTGCAAGGTGGTCATTGATGGTGGAAGCAGCCTCAATGCTGTCTCCCACATAGCTGCTACAAAACTGAACCTCAAGATGGAACCCCGACCTAGTCCTTACAATATTTCCTAGGTTAACCAAACCAGTGTCCCTGTGACCCATAGGTGCCTCGTACCTATCCAGTTTGGTACATATGAGGACAAGACTTGGTGCGACGTCCTTACTATGGATGTAGCTCAAATCCTCTTAGGACGCCCCTGGTTATATGACATGGATGTTGTCCACTACGGTCGGACCAATACCTATGTCTTTACCCATAAGGATCAAAAGATTAGGTTGAAACCCTCTCTTCCCAAAGAACTTAGGGCCACAACTAGTAAGGGTAAGATAGAGGAACCCAAGAAAGACCAGCCTACCATTCAACTTATAAGGCCTCAAACTTTCACTAAGGAAATTATAGAAGATCAACCCCTTTATACCTTAGTCATCAAAGAAGTCAACCCTGAAGTAGAAGAGAAGCCTTCCCCAGAAGTAGAATCTTTACTCCAAGAATTTAGTGAGCTCACTCCAGAGGACCTCCCTGAAGGACTGCCACCTCTTAGGGATATACAACATGCCATAGACCTAGTCCCAGGATCCTCTCTTCCCAACCTACCCCACTATAGGATGAACCCTACCGAGCATGAGGAGCTCAAAAGACAAGTAGACGATTTATTGTGTAAGGGTTACATCAGGGAAAGCCTAAGTCCCTGCGCCGTCCCAGCCCTTCTTACCCCAAAGAAGGATGGCAGCTGGCGCATGTGTATAGATTGTAGAGCTATTAACAAGATTACCATCAAGTATAGGTTCCCCATACCTAGGCTTGATGACATGCTAGATATGTTAGTAGGGTCCAAATGGTTTTCCAAGCTTGACCTCAGGAGTGGGTACCATCAGGTTAGGATTAGAGAAGGGGATGAGTGGAAGACCGCCTTCAAAACCAAAGACGGCTTATATGAATGGTTAGTCATGCCTTTCGGGCTAACCAATGCCCCTTCCACATTTATGAGACTTATGACCCAAGTGCTTAGACCCTACATAGGGAAGTTCCTAGTTGTATACTTTGATGACATACTTATCTATAGTAAGTCACAAAAGGAGCACCTAGGGCACTTAAGGCAGACTTTAACCCTTCTTAGAGATGAAAAGCTTTATGTCAACCTGAAGAAATGTTCTTTTCTATCTCCAAAAGTTGTCTTTTTAGGGTTTATTGTTTCTAACCTAGGGCTTCAAGCTGATCCATCCAAAGTCCAAGCCATATTAGACTGGCCAGAGCCCAAGACCCTTACTGAAGTTAGGAGTTTTCATGGCCTTGCTACCTTCTACCATAGGTTCATACGGAATTTTAGCACCATAGTAGCTCCTATCACCAATTGCATGAAACAAGGGGACTTTAGTTGGACCAAGTCTGCCAATAGGGCTTTCACTGAGCTTAAGAGTAGGATGACCTCTGCCCCTGTTTTAAGATTGCCTGACTTTGGCAAGGTCTTTGAGGTTGATTGTGATGCTTCTGGCATTGGCATAGGTGGGACCCTCAGCCAAGAAGGTCACCCTATTGCCTTCTTCAGTGAAAAGCTGAATGAGGCCAAGCAGAAATACTCAACCTACGACAAAGAGTTCTATGCCGTGGTTCAATCTTTGAGGCATTGGCGGCACTACCTTCTCCACCATGAGTTTACCTTAAATAGTGACCACCAAGCCCTATCTTACCTTAGTGCCCAAAGGAAACTCAATGCTAGACATGCCAAATGGGTAGAATATTTACAACAGTACACTTTTGTCTTAAAACACAAATCTGGATCTAACAACAAAGTTGCTGATGCTCTCAGTAGGGTAGTCTTCATTTTACAAACTATGCATGCTGAACTTGTAGGATTTGAACATATGAAAACTGCTTACCTAGATTGCCCTGACTTTTCTGCTATTTATGATGATATGACTAGAGATCCTATGAGTCACACCATGTACACCCTTAGGGATGGGTATCTCTTCCTTGGGCCAACACTCTGTGTGCCTAAGTCCTCAATCCGGGATTTCCTAATTTGGGAACTCCATGGAGGAGGGTCTGCTGGGCACCATGGTCGAGAGAAGACCCGTGCCTTGGTCGAGGAAAGATTCTTTTGGCCTCAACTCTACCGAGATGTGGCCAAGGTAGTTAGGCACTGTGGAACCTGTCAATCCACTAAAGTCCAGAAGCACAATTTTGGACTGTACACCCCTCTGCCTATTCCCCAGGCACCGTGGCAGGACATTAGTATGGACTTTGTTCTAGGATTGCCTAGGACTGCTGCTAGGCATGACTCCATTTATGTTGTGGTAGACCGGTTCACAAAAATGGCTCATTTCATACCTTGCACTAAAACTACCGATGCCTCACATATGGCTAGGATCTTCTTTAGAGACATTGTTAGGCTGCATGGTACCCCTCTCACTATAGTCTCGGATAGAGACACCAGGTTTGTCAGCCATTTCTGGAGGACTCTATGGGCCCTATTAGGCACAAAACTGAAGTTCTCAACGGCCTACCATCCCCAGACGGATGGGCAGACCGAAGTGGTCAACAGATCACTTGGGAGCATCCTTAGGAGCCTCGTAGGAGAACACCCCAGTGATTGGGACAAGCTGTTACCTACAGCTGAGTTTTCCTACAATAGTGTGCCAAACAGGACTACTGGTTTGTCTCCTTTCCAAGCAAACTTAGGATACCAACCTAACAAGCCTATTGACCTATTTTCTGCCCCTAAACATTGCAAGACCTCTATTTCGGCCCGAGATTATGCTTTTCATATTTCGCAATTACATCATGAGCTATTCAGTAAGATTCAGGACTCTGTCAATCAATATCGTGATGATACTAATAAACATCGCCGAGAGAAGGTATTTTCTGTAGGGGATCAGGTAATGTTGCGGGTCCGTGAGGAGCGCATCCAAGGACCCGGCCGCAAGTTGGACGCCAAGGGCATCGGGCCCTTCACTATTCTGAAGAAGGTCAACAATAATGCCTATCTCCTGGACCTACCACCAGAACTGGGGATATCCTCCACCATCAATGTGGAGGATCTGACGCTGTATCATCCGCCTCTCTCTATACAAGAACCAGACACTTACCACAACTCAGAGATTGAGGCCATACTCGAGGACCAGACCCGACTCACCCCTGATGAGGTACAGCTTTATTACCGCATCAAATTTACTGATGGTGAGGAGGCCTGGCTTCCCGAGGCTGAGCTTGCTAGGTCCGCACCCGAGCTTCTCCAAGGGTACAGAGATAATTCTCCAGAGGAGAATTTTTCCCACCCCGGGAGAGCTGATGTGGGACCAAAGCAGGATCTTCGGAGGTCCACCCGGGTCCGAAAGAAGCCCTCTCGGTATGGCTATCCTAGCCATTAGATATGGCTTCCTTAGGACCCCCTTTTGTTGCTTATTTTGTCTTAGACTAGGGTGCATCATATGGTAGGTTAGATCCACCCACCAATTACACCATGTAGTTACATGCCTAGGATCCGCCACTTATGTATAGTAGGTTAGTGCATGAAATTAATGTAATAGTATAGGTCAACTCCATTCTTGGAATGCAAGTCAAAATCAGGTCAAGACAACTCCAAGAGATGCCATGGGCCATCAGCCCAACTCATGAAGAAATCAGCCCACCCCAATGGATCAACACCACAAGCATCCCAAATTCCACCATCCTAGTTGGCAGCCATGTGGAGTTGCCTTCATCTCTAATCAAGTCAAGGAGCAGCCAGCTCAATGACCTATTTCAGCTCAACATGCACCAGCCATCAAAGTCAAGGGGCAGCTTGAAACAATGCCCACTTCAGTCCATCATGCGCCAGCCCCCAAAGTCAAGGAGCAGCCTGCACTTTGCAACAACTTCAGTCCCTTCAAGTGCCAGCCGCCCATGCCAATTTGCAGCCTGCAATGTCAGCCATCAGCAGCCTCTTCAGTCCACTCTCATCTCAGATTTCGAGCTTACTAACCTGCTGAAGACTCCAAAGTTCAAACTCCAAACAACCGCCCATTTGGAAGAAGAGATCAGCCCATTGAGTTGTCTACATCATGCTTGCTTGTGTGACTTGTTTTGAGCTTAGGGAGATAACCGTTGGAGACTCCCCTATATGATGTAGTCCTCTTGTAAAGTGAAGTGCTTAGTGTTGAATGAAATTTCAAATTCTGAAGTGTGTCTTCAAATGGTGTGTGTCACCTAACCCCTCTCATCCTTCCAACCCTTGCCGAGAGCCCCCTTTCCATCCCCTCTTGCTCTTCCACCTTCTTCCACCATATGCGCTTGTCTTGAAGATGGGAGCTCACGCCACTTCCTCCCTCTAGCCTTGAAGAGCCTTCAATCAAGAGGAGGAGCTGGACACATTCGAGACTCAAGAAGGTGCCATCAACTCCATGCCGAGAACAAGCCACCCCCACTTTAGCTAAGTCTTCTTCCCCTTTGGGTCATTGTTCTTTGTTACTTGTTGTTGTGGTTCTTTGATACTTGTTGGACAGCCCCTTTGCACTCACGCTTGCTTTCTGCAGGAGGCGCAAGGCCATGGGATGACAAGCAAGCTATCCCCTCTTTTCTTCCCCTAAGCCTAGATAGTCTAAACTATGTTAACAAGGGAATTTGGAGTCTAGCCTCCCCCTTGATTGTCTTGTGTATTGGCCTCTTAATATTATTTTCAAAATTCACCCACGCATGTGTGGGATGCTGCAATGACATGTGTGTAAGCTCATAGGGCCCTACTTCGTGAGATTCCACCATTGGACCGGTGAAGAACGGGAAGGACACCCTTTCTATTCTCAAAGGGTGCAAGGTGAGTTCCTCCCTTAGAGTAGCTTTATTGCTTATGATAGAACCGCATGTTAGATCTATTTGAGGCTATAGAACCGCATGTTTAAGTTTGTTCAAAGTTCCAACTTATCTAGAAGCACATGCTAGGTTGCTCTTGTTGATTAGTTTCGGTTTTCCCTATTATCAACCAAAACAAGCTAATTTCGAACTACGATAGCTTAAGGGGTTTATTAAGCTATACTTAATTATCAAAATGTTTTCAAAACGCGTTGTTTGAATGTTGCATGCTTGGTGACCCCATCAACTTGGTATCAGAGCTTAGGCTCTTAGAGTAGGATTTTATAAGACCAAAACTTTATTTTCCTACTACTAAGGCGATTTTTGGACCTAGGTGTTTGAAAGAATTTGATTAACTATATTGTATCACCTTAGGGTCTATTTTCAAAAAAACTTTACTCATTTCGAAAATGGCTACTAGATCCGGTGCCCCCTATGGTCTCAATCAAGCTATTGACCATGAGGTGAGTGCCCTCTCAATTGAAATGGCCTCCCTTAGAGAAACCCTAGCAACCCTTCAACACTCCATAGGTGTCATAGACAATAGGCTTAACACCCTAGAGTCTAACTCTAAGATGGATCCCCAAACTACTAGCCGACCTAATAGTGGATCCCACCCAAGGGAACCAAATGTTCAAGGATCTCCTTCACACACCCCTAGAGTCAATCATGCTCAAACCGAATGGGAAGGGCCTCATGCCCCACAAGCCCCCTATCATAGACCTAGAGAGTATGATGTGCAACGTGCCATCAAGATCAACCCCCCTACTTTTGGTGGGTCTCTTAACCCCAAGGAGTTCCTAGATTGGGCCACAAAGTTAGACCAATACTTTGAATATAGCCTTATGCACCATGAAAGTAAGGTTAGGTTCACAAAGTGCCTATTAGAAGGATCCGCTAGACTCTACTGGACCCATGTCGAAAGAACTATAGAAAGGGATGGTAAGCCACCCGTTGAATCTTGGGATGAAATGAAATACCTACTTAGGCAAAAGTATGTCCCACCTGGTTTCATGCAAAAGCTTAAGGATGAACTTAATAGTCACACTCAAGGCTCCTCTACTGTAGAAGCCTATCAATCTAAGCTAGAAGAACTTCTCATTAGGTGTGAAGCCAAGGAAGACCAAGGTATGATCCTAAGTCGATTCAAGAATGGCCTTAGACCTGACATTAAGAGGGCCTTGACCTATTTTCAATTAGATACCCCGGAGGTAGCTTATCAAAGGGCCATAGAAGTTGAACAAGAACTTAAGAATAGAAAGGAAGCCCTCCCTCCCCGGCCCATCTATAGGCCAGCTCCTATGCACTTGCCTTCTAGCTCAAACCCAAAACCAAGAACTGCTCAAACTACAGACAACTCCATCCCCACTTGTTATAACTGTAGGCAGAAGGGACATTTTGCAAAAGAGTGTCCTAAGAAGGTCATGAAGGTCATGGTCCTAACTGAGGAAGACATAGACCCTGAGCCCACCCTTGAGGAAGACCCTGATCAAGAGATTGAAGTCAATGACTATGACAGTAGTGATGATATCTTCAACACCTTAGGGGTAGTTAGATGTACCCTTGTCAAACCTACCCCCACTGAGGACTGGCGCCGAACCAGTATCTTCCACACCTACACCAAATGCCATGGTCACATGTGCAAGGTGGTCATTGATGGTGGAAGCAGCCTCAATGCTGTCTCCCACATAGCTGCTACAAAACTGAACCTCAAGATGGAACCCCGACCTAGTCCTTACAATATTTCCTAGGTTAACCAAACCAGTGTCCCTGTGACCCATAGGTGCCTCGTACCTATCCAGTTTGGTACATATGAGGACAAGACTTGGTGCGACGTCCTTACTATGGATGTAGCTCAAATCCTCTTAGGACGCCCCTGGTTATATGACATGGATGTTGTCCACTACGGTCGGACCAATACCTATGTCTTTACCCATAAGGATCAAAAGATTAGGTTGAAACCCTCTCTTCCCAAAGAACTTAGGGCCACAACTAGTAAGGGTAAGATAGAGGAACCCAAGAAAGACCAGCCTACCATTCAACTTATAAGGCCTCAAACTTTCACTAAGGAAATTATAGAAGATCAACCCCTTTATACCTTAGTCATCAAAGAAGTCAACCCTGAAGTAGAAGAGAAGCCTTCCCCAGAAGTAGAATCTTTACTCCAAGAATTTAGTGAGCTCACTCCAGAGGACCTCCCTGAAGGACTGCCACCTCTTAGGGATATACAACATGCCATAGACCTAGTCCCAGGATCCTCTCTTCCCAACCTACCCCACTATAGGATGAACCCTACCGAGCATGAGGAGCTCAAAAGACAAGTAGACGATTTATTGTGTAAGGGTTACATCAGGGAAAGCCTAAGTCCCTGCGCCGTCCCAGCCCTTCTTACCCCAAAGAAGGATGGCAGCTGGCGCATGTGTATAGATTGTAGAGCTATTAACAAGATTACCATCAAGTATAGGTTCCCCATACCTAGGCTTGATGACATGCTAGATATGTTAGTAGGGTCCAAATGGTTTTCCAAGCTTGACCTCAGGAGTGGGTACCATCAGGTTAGGATTAGAGAAGGGGATGAGTGGAAGACCGCCTTCAAAACCAAAGACGGCTTATATGAATGGTTAGTCATGCCTTTCGGGCTAACCAATGCCCCTTCCACATTTATGAGACTTATGACCCAAGTGCTTAGACCCTACATAGGGAAGTTCCTAGTTGTATACTTTGATGACATACTTATCTATAGTAAGTCACAAAAGGAGCACCTAGGGCACTTAAGGCAGACTTTAACCCTTCTTAGAGATGAAAAGCTTTATGTCAACCTGAAGAAATGTTCTTTTCTATCTCCAAAAGTTGTCTTTTTAGGGTTTATTGTTTCTAACCTAGGGCTTCAAGCTGATCCATCCAAAGTCCAAGCCATATTAGACTGGCCAGAGCCCAAGACCCTTACTGAAGTTAGGAGTTTTCATGGCCTTGCTACCTTCTACCATAGGTTCATACGGAATTTTAGCACCATAGTAGCTCCTATCACCAATTGCATGAAACAAGGGGACTTTAGTTGGACCAAGTCTGCCAATAGGGCTTTCACTGAGCTTAAGAGTAGGATGACCTCTGCCCCTGTTTTAAGATTGCCTGACTTTGGCAAGGTCTTTGAGGTTGATTGTGATGCTTCTGGCATTGGCATAGGTGGGACCCTCAGCCAAGAAGGTCACCCTATTGCCTTCTTCAGTGAAAAGCTGAATGAGGCCAAGCAGAAATACTCAACCTACGACAAAGAGTTCTATGCCGTGGTTCAATCTTTGAGGCATTGGCGGCACTACCTTCTCCACCATGAGTTTACCTTAAATAGTGACCACCAAGCCCTATCTTACCTTAGTGCCCAAAGGAAACTCAATGCTAGACATGCCAAATGGGTAGAATATTTACAACAGTACACTTTTGTCTTAAAACACAAATCTGGATCTAACAACAAAGTTGCTGATGCTCTCAGTAGGGTAGTCTTCATTTTACAAACTATGCATGCTGAACTTGTAGGATTTGAACATATGAAAACTGCTTACCTAGATTGCCCTGACTTTTCTGCTATTTATGATGATATGACTAGAGATCCTATGAGTCACACCATGTACACCCTTAGGGATGGGTATCTCTTCCTTGGGCCAACACTCTGTGTGCCTAAGTCCTCAATCCGGGATTTCCTAATTTGGGAACTCCATGGAGGAGGGTCTGCTGGGCACCATGGTCGAGAGAAGACCCGTGCCTTGGTCGAGGAAAGATTCTTTTGGCCTCAACTCTACCGAGATGTGGCCAAGGTAGTTAGGCACTGTGGAACCTGTCAATCCACTAAAGTCCAGAAGCACAATTTTGGACTGTACACCCCTCTGCCTATTCCCCAGGCACCGTGGCAGGACATTAGTATGGACTTTGTTCTAGGATTGCCTAGGACTGCTGCTAGGCATGACTCCATTTATGTTGTGGTAGACCGGTTCACAAAAATGGCTCATTTCATACCTTGCACTAAAACTACCGATGCCTCACATATGGCTAGGATCTTCTTTAGAGACATTGTTAGGCTGCATGGTACCCCTCTCACTATAGTCTCGGATAGAGACACCAGGTTTGTCAGCCATTTCTGGAGGACTCTATGGGCCCTATTAGGCACAAAACTGAAGTTCTCAACGGCCTACCATCCCCAGACGGATGGGCAGACCGAAGTGGTCAACAGATCACTTGGGAGCATCCTTAGGAGCCTCGTAGGAGAACACCCCAGTGATTGGGACAAGCTGTTACCTACAGCTGAGTTTTCCTACAATAGTGTGCCAAACAGGACTACTGGTTTGTCTCCTTTCCAAGCAAACTTAGGATACCAACCTAACAAGCCTATTGACCTATTTTCTGCCCCTAAACATTGCAAGACCTCTATTTCGGCCCGAGATTATGCTTTTCATATTTCGCAATTACATCATGAGCTATTCAGTAAGATTCAGGACTCTGTCAATCAATATCCTGATGATACTAATAAACATCGCCGAGAGAAGGTATTTTCTGTAGGGGATCAGGTAATGTTGCGGGTCCGTGAGGAGCGCATCCAAGGACCCGGCCGCAAGTTGGACGCCAAGGGCATCGGGCCCTTCACTATTCTGAAGAAGGTCAACAATAATGCCTATCTCCTGGACCTACCACCAGAACTGGGGATATCCTCCACCATCAATGTGGAGGATCTGACGCTGTATCATCCGCCTCTCTCTATACAAGAACCAGACACTTACCACAACTCAGAGATTGAGGCCATACTCGAGGACCAGACCCGACTCACCCCTGATGAGGTACAGCTTTATTACCGCATCAAATTTACTGATGGTGAGGAGGCCTGGCTTCCCGAGGCTGAGCTTGCTAGGTCCGCACCCGAGCTTCTCCAAGGGTACAGAGATAATTCTCCAGAGGAGAATTTTTCCCACCCCGGGAGAGCTGATGTGGGACCAAAGCAGGATCTTCGGAGGTCCACCCGGGTCCGAAAGAAGCCCTCTCGGTATGGCTATCCTAGCCATTAGATATGGCTTCCTTAGGACCCCCTTTTGTTGCTTATTTTGTCTTAGACTAGGGTGCATCATATGGTAGGTTAGATCCACCCACCAATTACACCATGTAGTTACATGCCTAGGATCCGCCACTTATGTATAGTAGGTTAGTGCATGAAATTAATGTAATAGTATAGGTCAACTCCATTCTTGGAATGCAAGTCAAAATCAGGTCAAGACAACTCCAAGAGATGCCATGGGCCATCAGCCCAACTCATGAAGAAATCAGCCCACCCCAATGGATCAACACCACAAGCATCCCAAATTCCACCATCCTAGTTGGCAGCCATGTGGAGTTGCCTTCATCTCTAATCAAGTCAAGGAGCAGCCAGCTCAATGACCTATTTCAGCTCAACATGCACCAGCCATCAAAGTCAAGGGGCAGCTTGAAACAATGCCCACTTCAGTCCATCATGCGCCAGCCCCCAAAGTCAAGGAGCAGCCTGCACTTTGCAACAACTTCAGTCCCTTCAAGTGCCAGCCGCCCATGCCAATTTGCAGCCTGCAATGTCAGCCATCAGCAGCCTCTTCAGTCCACTCTCATCTCAGATTTCGAGCTTACTAACCTGCTGAAGACTCCAAAGTTCAAACTCCAAACAACCGCCCATTTGGAAGAAGAGATCAGCCCATTGAGTTGTCTACATCATGCTTGCTTGTGTGACTTGTTTTGAGCTTAGGGAGATAACCGTTGGAGACTCCCCTATATGATGTAGTCCTCTTGTAAAGTGAAGTGCTTAGTGTTGAATGAAATTTCAAATTCTGAAGTGTGTCTTCAAATGGTGTGTGTCACCTAACCCCTCTCATCCTTCCAACCCTTGCCGAGAGCCCCCTTTCCATCCCCTCTTGCTCTTCCACCTTCTTCCACCATATGCGCTTGTCTTGAAGATGGGAGCTCACGCCACTTCCTCCCTCTAGCCTTGAAGAGCCTTCAATCAAGAGGAGGAGCTGGACACATTCGAGACTCAAGAAGGTGCCATCAACTCCATGCCGAGAACAAGCCACCCCCACTTTAGCTAAGTCTTCTTCCCCTTTGGGTCATTGTTCTTTGTTACTTGTTGTTGTGGTTCTTTGATACTTGTTGGACAGCCCCTTTGCACTCACGCTTGCTTTCTGCAGGAGGCGCAAGGCCATGGGATGACAAGCAAGCTATCCCCTCTTTTCTTCCCCTAAGCCTAGATAGTCTAAACTATGTTAACAAGGGAATTTGGAGTCTAGCCTCCCCCTTGATTGTCTTGTGTATTGGCCTCTTAATATTATTTTCAAAATTCACCCACGCATGTGTGGGATGCTGCAATGACATGTGTGTAAGCTCATAGGGCCCTACTTCGTGAGATTCCACCATTGGACCGGTGAAGAACGGGAAGGACACCCTTTCTATTCTCAAAGGGTGCAAGGTGAGTTCCTCCCTTAGAGTAGCTTTATTGCTTATGATAGAACCGCATGTTAGATCTATTTGAGGCTATAGAACCGCATGTTTAAGTTTGTTCAAAGTTCCAACTTATCTAGAAGCACATGCTAGGTTGCTCTTGTTGATTAGTTTCGGTTTTCCCTATTATCGACCAAAACAAGCTAATTTCGAACTACGATAGCTTAAGGGGTTTATTAAGCTATACTTAATTATCAAAATGTTTTCAAAACGCGTTGTTTGAATGTTGCATGCTTGGTGACCCCATCAACACCCAAACCATAGCACAAGTGTGAATCCACATCACTAGGCATACATGTTTCCTTTGCCACGGGATGTTCTTATTGGACAAGCGTGTCAAGCTTGTAGCTCCAATATGATGAGCATGATTAGATCAGATGAACACAGTCACCTGGGTATGGCCATACACTTTTCTCAATCATCTCATCCAGGGGGCCCCTTTAGAACATCACACTCCTTAAACAAGGAGACGGCAATCCTATGTCTATCACTAGTGCCCTAACCTGACTCAAGCTCATTATCCAAGAGAGTCTATAATCATTATGTTTCAAATGATATTGAACTACCTCAAAATAATGACAATCATCATTTAGAGAACACAAGTGATCTCAAGTCAGAGGAAATGTGCCACTTGTCATATTCAAGGATTATTCACATTGTGACAAACAATTGAATATCCTAGTAGGGTCTGTCCAGTACATCCAATGTACCCATGAGTCTACATCTTATTCCATGCTCGAAGCATCCTATAAGACTAGAACACATATTAGTCTTAACCATATCAAGGCTGTCTCATGTTCACCAAGATACATCGACTAAGGACTTAACTGCATGTCAGCCCAGCTGAACAGCATTGAGACATTATTCAGAAGAACATATATTGCAGCAGACAATGTAGCTAACTGAATAATAACCATGCCTTTATAAACATAAACGTTTATTACACGATACTGTTACAATCCCAAGGCCTCAACCATTAGGCTTAAGGGCATACCCCAACAATCTCCCACTTGCACTTAATCTAATGGTTGAGAAATCTCAAACCCATATTATTATAGTGCTTCTCATGCTTCTGCTGCGCCAGAGGCTTGGTAAGCGGGTCTGCCAGATTGTCATCTGTATGAACCTTGCATATTTTGATCTCGCCACGATCTATGATCTCCCTGATCAAATGAAACCGTCTCTGTATGTGCTTGGACTTCTGGTGCGACCGTGGTTCCTTTGCTTGTGCGATTGCTCCAGTGTTATCACAGAAGATAACCAAAGGATCTGCACTCGAAGGAACAACACCAAGTTCTCTCACGAACTTACGAATCCACACTGCCTCCTTGGATGCTTCCGAGGCTGCAACATACTCGGCTTCTGTTGTGGAATCAGCAACAGTTGACTGTTTGAAACTCTTCCACACCACTGCTCCTCCATTCAAGCTAAAAACATAGCCTGATTGCGATCGGAAATCATCCTGGTCTGACTGGAACGAAGCGTCAGTATATCCTTCTATACTGAGTTCTTCCTGACCACCATATATCAAGAACATATCTTTGGTCCTCCGCAGATATTTTAAGATGTTCTTGACTGCAATCCAGTGCGCCTGACCTGGATTACTTTGGAAACGACTGGTCACGCTTAACCCGTAAGCAACGTCAGGGCGAGTACACAACATTGCATACATAATGGATCCAATAGCCGAAGCATAAGGCGTATTGTCCATTTCATCTTTCTCAGTCTGTGTTTGTGGACACTGACTCTTCGAAAGACTCAGACCATGTCTGACTGGAAGATATCCTCGTTTAGAATTCTCTAAATGAAATCTTTTCAGGACTTTATCGATGTAAGTACTCTGGCACAGCCCGAGAAGCCTCTTAGATCTATCCCTGTAGATCTTCACACCTAACACATAGGCTGCTTCTCCTAGATCTTTCATCTGGAAACATTTCCTTAACCATGCCTTCACAGCATGCATTTCAGGAATGTCATTTCCAATGATCAAGATATCATCGACGTAGAGGACTAGGAAAGTAATCACGCTCCCACTAAACCTCTTATATACACACGGGTCATCCTCGTTCTTGATGAAACCAAATTCAGTGACTGATTCATCAAAACGAATATTCCAGCTTCTCGATGCTTGTTTAAGTCCATAAAAAGACTTCTTTAACTTGCATATCTTATGACGATCTGATGGATTAGTGAAACCCTCAGGTTGTGTCATATACACATCCTCATCCAGATTTCCATTAAGGAAAGCTGTTTTCACATCCATTTGCCAAATCTCATAATCATAATATGCAGCTATCGCGAAAAGAATCCGAATAGACTTGAACATAGCTACAGGTGAGAAAGTTTCATCATAATCTATCCCGTAGATTTGTTTGAAACCTTTCGCAACTAGCCTGCCTTTATAGGTAACTACGTTACCATCCATGTCAATCTTCTTCTTGAAGATCCATTTAGAGCCTATAGGGATAACTCCCGGAGGCGGATCAACCAAATCCCAAACTTGGTTATCTGACATGGAGTCCATCTCGGCGCGCATAGCTTCAAGCCATCTCGCTGACTCCGGTCCACTGACCGCATCCGCATAAGTGAGGGGTTCATCATTATCAATGATGTAGACTCCGTCATAGCGCTCAGGCTGTCGACGAATCCTTCCCGATCTTCGCGGTTCCCGTGATATCTGAGCCTCAGGTTGTTCAATAACCTGATCTACTGGCTCAGGCTCATCCAACTGTGCTTGAGCACTTTGTCCTTCCTCTGGATTCTCATCCAGTTTTATTTCTCTCCCACTGGCCTCTTGCAGAAGAAACTCCTTCTCAAGAAAAATGGCCGTCCGAGCAACAAATACCTTGTTCTCTTTGGGATCGTAGAAATAATAACCCTTAGTTTCCTTAGGGTAACCGACAAAGATACATTTGTCAGATCTGCTCTCTAGTTTTCCAGAGGCGAGCTTTTTGACATAAGCCTCGCAGCCCCAGATCCTGATAAATGTCAAGCTCGGCTGTTTCCCATACCATAACTCATATGGAGTTTTTGAAACGGCCTTGGATGGCACTCGGTTTAGTACCTTTGCAGCTGTCTCCAGTGCAAATCCCCAAAAGGAGTAAGGAAGAGTAGCCTGACTCATCATAGAACGAACCATATCAAGTAACGTTCTATTTCTCCTTTCGGACACACCATTCCATTGCGGTGTTCCTGGCGGAGTGAGCTGTGAGATAATCCCACACTCCTTCAGATAGTCAGTAAATTCTCGACTTAGGTATTCTCCACCTCGATCAGAACGAAGTGCCTTGATATTTCGGCCTAGCTGATTCTGTACTTCATTCTTGAACTCTTTGAACTTGTCAAAAGATTCACTTTTATGTCTCATCAGATAGACATACCCATACCTACTGAAATCATCAGTAAAGGTAATGAAGTACTGATAGCCACCTCTGGCATGCTTACTAAATGGCCCACACACATCACTGTGTATAAGGTCAAGTAAACCTGAAGCCCTTTGACCTTTGTTAAGAAAAGGTGACTTCGTCATTTTGCCCATCAAACAAGCTTTGCATGTATCAATCTCCTTGTAAGAGAATGATCCCAGCAGTCCATGATCATGCAACCGCTTAATGCGTTTCTTGTTAATATGGCCTAAACGACTATGCCATAGCAAGGTGCTGTCATCAGCATACTTGGCTTTCTTAATATCAACATTTTGTATAGAACACTCCATGTCCAACATGAATAATCCATTGCTAATTGAACCAGTTGCATAAACAATATTATCATAAGATAAAACACACTTTGAAATATTGCATTCAAAGGAAAAACCCTTCCTGACAAGAGCAGGAATGGAGATAATATTTTTAGTAATACTGGGAACAAAATAACAACTGTTTAGTTCCAATACAAGTCCAGATGGTAAAGAAATGAAATAGTCTCCTACAGCAACAGCAGCAACCCGTGCCCCGTTTCCAACTCGTAGGTCCACCTCATGCTGTCCCACCTGCCTTCTTCTCTTGAGTTCCTGCACATTTGAACAAATGTGAACTCCACATGCAGTGTCCAACACCCATGATATAGAAGAAGAAAACATGACCTCAGTCACGAATATACCTGAGCCAGAAGCGATGCTTCCCCTCTTATCTCCTTGGAGCGCTTTACAGTCCTTTTTCCAGTGACCCAGCTGGCCACAGTGGAAACACCTGTATTCCTTGGACCGCTTTACCTTCTGCTTCAGAGCCTTGCTGTAACTCTTGACAGGGGTCTTGCCCTTCTTCCCCTTCTTCTTGTTCCTTGAAGGAACCATTAAGACAGAGGTCGAAGGCTTTCCCTTCAGAGTCTCCTCAGTAGTCAAGAGCATATTCAGCAGCTCTGCCGGAGTACAATCGATTTTGTTCATATTAAAGTTAATAATGAACGCGTCGAATGAAGGCGGGAGAGACTGCAGAATAATATCCACAGCAAGCTCCTGGTTGATGGTATGCCCCAGTTTCTCTAGAGCCTCCTTGTGCCCAATCATCTTTAGCACGTGAGCTCCTACTGGGCTCCCTTCAGCCAGTTTGCTCTGAAAGAAAAGCTTTGTCAGATTGTAGCGCTCAGTCCTTGCCTGTGCAGCATACAGCATCTTGAGGTTTGCTATCATGTCTATGGCAGACATATCCTCATGCTGACGCTGCAGCGGTGGCGTCATAGACGCTAACATCAGGCAAGCGACATCAATGCTATCATTGACGTGCTTTTCATAGGCTTCCCGAACCGCCCTTGCGGCGTTCGGAGCGGGTTGAGGCGGTATCGCCGTCTCGAGGACATACAGTTTCCTCTCTGCCTTAAGAACGATCTTAAGGTGTCCGAACCAGTCAGAGAAGTTCGGCCCAGCAAACTTCTCCCTTTCCAGTAGGGATCGCACATTGAAGTTCATGGTGTTCGTTGCTGCAGGTATCTACAACAATGCAAGAACAGCAAGGTCAGTATCAATGTTAAGAATCAATCAGGACTTAAGAAAGATTCTTTTTCCCACTATTTTATCTGACTGAAAAATCCATTAAACAGTCCGAAAGAGTAGACACTCTTTTAGTGAGATGGGATCCGGATTTCATACTTGGTCTCCGCGTCCCGCTCAGGCGAGATAAGATGCACAGAGAGTACAAGCAGTAATCTCCGGTAGGCAGTCCCTGCCGATCGCCAACCCGTGCGATTCCCCTTCATCTGGGCAATCCAGCAGACTGTGCCAACTGAGTTGGTACAACACAGTCTCTGATCCCACAGATGGCTGCCTCCATGTGCTACCATATGCGCCACATATGTAGCCTACATGGTCAAGCTGACCCGACCTACTCCCTGGACCACCATGTGCTATGCTGAGCAACGAGAAGGGATAAATCCCTACTCTGTAACACACAGGTGTAATCGCACACCGTCTGAAGATAGATGGACGTGCCCACTGAGTGGGTACAACACGGCTCCAACGATAATCAGAACAGTGAGGTTTCGCGTCAGAAGGCTTACGAGCTTGATATTTTAGCGTTGGATTTTAACGGTCTTTTTATCTTCTTCACTATTATGCAATTCCTATGGTGATAGCAAAAGATAAACTAATCATGCAATTCTAATATTTAAACAATAAATAAAAGAAAGCATGAATCTTATGTGGTAAAAGCCCATAGCCCTAGTAAGACCTTAATTTAACTTAAGTCTTGACTTGCTTTTCTTCATAGGGCTTTAAGCTGCTCATCTGGCCCAACCAGGGCCCAAGCGCCAATTGCAGCTCAGGTGCGCCCACCAGGGAAAATGCGCCTGTCCAGAGTCGAACCCTGGACCTCCCACCTGGTCTAGCCACTGCTGCATGCGCCTCTGATATGTGTGCTTTGAGCTCTTGTCTAATTAAATTACAAATTTAACTATCTAGACAAGATTGACTCGCAGGTCAATTACACATTATAAATTAATTAAACTGTGATTCGCAGATCACAAAAATAAAAATTAATTTACAATTAATTCCCAGGCACGCAGGCCCTAGCACAGCACACATTAAAAACGGGCAGCCCACATAAGAATAAATAGACAAACACATGGCATCAATCAACATGTGATCCACTCAAGAAAATTTAAATTTCGAAAACCCATGGGCATCAATTTTAATTTCCTTATTTGCCCTACAACCTTACAACGGTCCATTACTAGGGATCCACTCATCCATCCTAGTCAGATCCACTGCCCTTGCATGCACCAAGTCCTAACTGACTTGAGTCGACCATGCATACGCCAGGGCTGAACAACCACAATGAGGTCTGGCAAGCGGGTGTGACCCCGGGCCTAACTCATGTGTGTTCACTAGTTGTCTCAATCAGACATCGCTACACGCCTGTCTGCAGTCGACCTGTAGCCACCACGTGCTTGCGCACAGGTGCTACCTGGTCAACCCATCAAGGCTGTCAGATGGTCTGATCAGACTTTTGGATCTAACCTAGGGGGTGACTTCAACCCTAATAACCCGTCTAAGGGTTTAATGCAAGGCTTTAGATCTATAGTGAGTCGCGCATGTGATGTTGGTTTTTAAGAAAACATACAATATGCGCCAACTGAAGACATAAACATATGATATGCGCCAACTGAAGACATAAACATATGATATGCGCCAACTTGAAAACATGCGCAAGTATGAAAAACTTTCACAAACTTGTACTATCGCATGTAACATATAGATCATGTTAAAGGATCACAAAGAAAGCAAACATATTATCATGCATGATAAACCTTCGCTCTGATACCAATTGAAGGGTCCCCTAGACAAAGGGGGCGAAACCCTAATAGGAGGCGCAACAAAAACTTCTAGCGGAATCTAGGGTTTCTAATAGATCGCATAGCATATAATATGATCAACTTTCAATGAGAAGCGATACTCACCATTGCCATCACATGGATGGTGTCTTGGAGGCAAAGGCGCAAGCGAACCTTCTCCTAAGTCTCGCACACAAGATGATCAATGCGCTTCTTCCTTGGTGCTCCTTGTGCTAGCAAGGTTCCAAGGTTGTCTTGCCGAATGGAAAGGAAAAGAGAGATCCTTGCTTGGTCGAATGTTTCCTCTTGTCGTCCACTCCTTCACCCACGAGAGTGCAAGAGACGAATGCTCAAGCGGCGTCAAGAGAGCAAGAGACGAGAATAGCATTCTCTTGGCGTGAACGTGAGATGTGGTCACGTTAAGAGATGTGCTATCTAAAAATAGCATCCCATTTCTTCACTTGCGACCATGTATCACCCCAATCGCCAATGCCTCTTATCACTTGAACCATGCGCTCAACCAATGAGCTGGTTCAAATCCATTTGGTTCAATAACCAAATAAACCAAGCAATCAGTCCAGACTATAATAAACCCTAAGGCTCTTAATCTGACCATCGATCTCCTGATGCTTCTGATCTGACCAATCTAGCATCCATTCTCTTGATCGAAGCTTACCGATCTCAAGCCCTAATCAATCAAACATGATCAGACCAGATCTCACTCACAATCAGAGATTAAATCCCTTTAAACTGAACCCGAACAATTCAGTCCACACGATCTGACTTAAGTAAGCCATATCATCAAATTGTGCGACCCTGAGGGTTTCCTTTAAATGTCGGGTAACGATAACTCACGTTATCACGATCAGTGAGGGGTATCTAGCAACACATCACTGTCTCCCGATATAAAGGAAATAGTCTTCCAAGACTACACCCAAACCATAGCACAAGTGTGAATCCACATCACTAGGCATACATGTTTCCTTTGCCACTGGATGTTCTTATTGGACAGGCGTGTCAAGCTTGTAGCTCCAATATGATGAGCATGATTAGATCAGATGAACACAGTCACCTGGGTATGGCCATACACTTTTCTCAATCATCTCATCCAGGGGGCCCCTTTAGAACATCACACTCCTTAAACAAGGAGACGGCAATCCTATGTCTATCACTAGTGCCCTAACCTGACTCAAGCTCATTATCCAAGATAGTCTATAATCATTATGTTTCAAATGATATTGAACTACCTCAAAATAATGACAATCATCATTTAGAGAACACAAGTGATCTCAAGTCAGAGGAAATGTGCCACTTGTCATATTCAAGGATTATTCACATTGTGACAAACAATTGAATATCCTAGTAGGGTCTGTCCAGTACATCCAAGATACATCGACTAAGGACTTAACTGCATGTCAGCCCAGCTGAACAGCATTGAGACATTATTCAGAAGAACATATATTGCAGCAGACAATGTAGCTAACTGAATAATAACCATGCCTTTATAAACATAAACGTTTATTACACGATACTGTTACAATCCCAAGGCCTCAACCATTAGGCTTAAGGGCATACCCCAACAATAGATTAGGTCAACCCCATTTTGGAAACACAAGTCAAAATCAGGCCAACACAACTCAAGTGGCATCAAGAGCCCATCAGCCCATTCCATGGAAGAATCAGCCCATCCACCTTATGGAACATCACAACAACTACCCTAAACTTCACCATCCTAGTTGGCATCCATGAGGGATTTGTCCTCATTCTCCAACCGCCCCTTTCCCTTTGGAGTATAGGGAGACAACACCAGCTATTCTCAGCTTTTCCAGCAGCCCTCATGAAGGTAAATGCGCCAGCCCATCAATGCAAGGATGCAGCCTGCACTCCACCCTTACAACCGCAGGATGTTGCCCCCCTAAATCTGGAAATTCCTGCCACTCTCTTCAACCGAAACCACCAGAAGATCAACTCCATCAGCAGCTCAAGATTTGCCCATTACCCCTTCAAGGAAGACTCCAAAGAGGTGCAAGGACGCCAGCCCACAAATGAAGAAAGGTTCAGCCCCATCAATGCACCTGCTCAATGTGCAGAATTTTCTATTGCTTGTTTGACTTGTGTATGCGCCAAGGATTTGTCTTTTCCTTTGGCTGAACATTATAACCTTGTAACACTCTTGATGAAGAGTTAGAGTTGAATCCTTTTGAAAAGAACTTCTGAAGTGTGTCTTCAAGGGTGTGTGTCACCCCAACTCTCCCCCCCTCCTCCAACCCTAGCCGAGAACTCTCCCCCTCTTCCCCCCTTCAACCTTCTTCCACTCTTGCTCATGCCTTGAAGTTGAAGCTCACGCCACCTCCTCCCCTCAGTCCTGAAGAGTCCTCAGCCCAAGAGGAGGAGCTGGACACAATCAAGACTCAAGAAGGTGTCACCCACACTAGGTCAAGAGCAAGCACCTACCCGAGTTAGCTAAGTTCCCCCCTTCTTCTTTGGTTGTTGTTTTTCTTGATGTTCTTGAGCATCCATCTGCACTTATGTATCTATTCCATGAAGGTTGCGCAAGGATCAGAAGAGAATGCAAGGCGTCACTCCTTCTCCCCCTCCCCTAGTAGCTAGTCTCTAAATTGTTAGCAAGGGAATTTGGAGAACTAGTCTCCCCCTTGGTTGTGATTGTAAAAGGCCTCTTAACATTTGTCAAATACTCACCCACGCATGTGTGGGAATGCTGTAATGCCATGGTTGTAAGCTCATAGGGCCCTACTTCGTGAGTTCAACCATTGGACCGGTGAAGAACGGGAAGTTCGCCCTTTCTATTCTCAAAGGGCGCAAGGTGAGTCCCTCCCTTAGAATAGCGTTGCTTTCTAGCCCTAGATTGCATGATAGGTTTCAATTTCGGTTTTAACACCTGCCCTAGACTTGCATGATAGGTTTTAAGCTCAGTTTACTACTTGCCTAATTTCGGTTTTTACCTACAAATACAAAAAAAAAACAAGCTATTTTCAACTACGTTAGTATAAGGGGTTTCATTACTCTATACGTAACTACCAAATGTTTTCAAAACGCGTTGTTTGAATGTGTGCATGCTTAGCACCCCCATCAGGTTGGCTCCAAGGTCCTCCTTTCCATGGTTTAGCTCTCAAACCCTAGAGGTACCCCTCAGAGGTTCGACCAATGCCATGGATCCTCCTCCAAGGAAGATTGATGACACCAAAATTCATCGTGATTTCTATACGATTTTATTAATATTTATGTGTTATATTCATAGACTTTGCTTGTTTTTTATGCCATATTTTATCAATATATGCGGAATCTACACTCTTTTCTATTTTTGATGATTTTTAGGCAAAAAGGCATGTTTTCTAGTCAATTTTGAGCAATCCAAGTGCATAATCAAACTCACAGCATCAAAAGAAGATCACACGTCAAATTTCAGAAGATTTGGAGCTTCAGAGAAAATTACGGCACCACCAATATATGCTTTACGTTACCGTAATTTGGAGGTTTTTCGGATAGAGAATTTCATATGATTACGGCACTACCGTAAACATCTTTACGGTGTCGTATTTCGGGACATTTATTTTATCAGAGAAACAATGGAGTTTACGATACCACCGTAAAGAACTTTACAGTACCGTAAGTTGAGCCGATTTTCAACCAGAAAAATTATTGACATTACGGCAATACCGTAAGGAACTTTATGGTATCGTAATTCCAGAAGAATTTCGATCCGAGGACTCATTGTCCAGATTACGGCGCTACCGTAAATACCATTATGGCCGTAATTATAACCCAGCTCACGATTTTCCCGGTCAACTCCGAAGCCCGATTTTTACGCGGTTGATTGCTGATGATCCAGGCCCTTATATTCAAATCTATAAGGAGGACAAAAGGAGCCATCGACGAGATGAAGCAAAGCACACCAAAAGCCCTAATTTTCGTCCACCAGAGAGAGAAATCGCCTCACACACATCTGCCTTAGGGTTCGCTGCTGGGAAGCCTCCAGCGCATCTCTAGCCGTGAATTTTGAGTGGAAGCTACGCATAGAGGAGGAGGAGGTGCACCTAAAGTTTCAACATGATCGGAGATCAGACGGAGGAGAAATCACCACAAATCCAAGCGCCGCCGCTGTTGCGCCAAGATTACGGCCGTAAACGTTTTTACGGCCATACTGTAATTCTTCCTTCTTCTCTGTTTTCGATTTCCTTCAACATGAATTATTGTAATCTTCCTCCCATGCAAGCTTAAACCTCTTTTGGGACATGGGGGAGTAATTCACTCGGTTTTTAATGACTAGATGACTATTTTTCCATTATTCTGTCACGTTTAATATTAGCATGATAATTTTACTCATGTGATGTTTGTTCTTAGACTCTCCTTAGATCTATATTATTATTTATGTTTTAGAATTTTTACTATTGACTGAAAAGTAATTGCTTGAGAATTTGGAACCCTAGAATTGCATGATAGGAACCCCTTTTAGGTTAGCTCTTACTTGTTTAATTCTAGTAATCTTATTGCCATGATAATAACATAAATGTAGGATTGAGTCTAAGTATCTCAAATGTGGAGATCTTGTGCGAAAGAAAAGATCGGAATGTTAGAGAGCCTTGAGTAAAACTAGTGTTGAGATTCGGATGCATGAGAGTGATCCTTGAATTTCCACTAGAGATTTTCAACCTAGAATTCGGATGCACGAAAGTGATCCTTGAGTTTTTCGTTTGATGATTTACTTATCTTTAGCTTGGGATAAATCTTGCACGAGAGCGAGGATTGATCTTGCAGGGAACCCCTTTCATGAGGGGTGCGAAACCCTAAAGTGGCGCAACATGATAGGCAGCGGATTCAAGGGTCGAAGAGCATGCATTATATGATCAACTTTCGAAAACATGAATAGCGAAGATGCGATTCATACCATAGCCATTTCAAGATGGCGCCTTGGAAGCAAGAGAACAACGAAGGTCTCCTCCAAATCGTCACACACAAGATGAGCGACGGCTTGCTTCTTGTCGTCCCTTGTGCTAGCAAGGATCGTCCAAGATGTCTTTGATCGAAAGGAAAGGGATGGAGATATCGATCTCTCTTGGCCGAATCTTCCTCTATTCTTCAAGTTGTCGCCGCACACCAAAAGTGTCAAGAGGAATGAGTTTGAGTGACGAGAATAGAGAACACTCTATTAGAACGTGAGCCATCTCCAAGTGGAGATCATGGTTACTAAAAATAGCAACCACTCATCGCTCCAATGTTCACGCCAAGTGAACATGTCGCCACGCCTTGAACCATGTGCTCATTTCATGAGCTGGTTCAATTTGGTTCGGTTTAAGAACCAATCAAGCCAAGCAATCATGTCTAGATCTCAAATAAACCCTAAGGCTCCAGATCTAACCGTTGATCTCTTGATGCTTCTGATCTCACCGATCTAGCATCTATTCTCTCGATCGAAGCTTACCGATCTCAAGCCCTAATCAATCAAACATGATCAGACCAGATCTCACTTACAATCAGAGATCAAATCCCTTTAAACTGAACTTAAACAATTCAGTCCACACGATCTGACTTAAGTAAGCCATATCATCAAATTGTGCGACCCTGAGGGTTTCCTTTAAATGTCGGTAACGATAACTTACGTCATCACGATCAGTGAGGGGTATCTAGCAACACATCACTGTCTCCCGATATAAAGAAAAGAGTCTTCCAAGACTACACCCAAAAACAGCACAAGTGTGAATCAACTCACTAGGCATGTATAATTCCTTTGCCACTGGATGTTCTTATTGGACAAGCGTGTCAAGCCTGTAACTCCAATATGATGAGCATGATTAGATCAGATGAACATAGTCACCTGGGTATGGCCATACACTTTCTCAATCATCTCATCCAGGGGGCCCCTTTAGAACATCACACTCCTTAAACAAGGAGACAGCAATCCTTTGTCTATCATTAGTGCCCTAACCTGATTCAAGCTCACCATCCAAGATAGTCTATAATCATTATGTTTCAAATGATATTGAACTACCTCAAAACAATGACAATCATCATTTAGAAAACACAAGTGATCTCAAGTCAGAGGAAATGTGCCACTTGTTACAATCAAGGATTATTCACATTGTGACAAGCAACTGAATATCCTAGTAGGGTCTGTCCAGTACATCCAATGTACCCATGAGTCTACATCTTATTCCATGCTCGAAGCATCCTATAAGATTATAACACATATTAGTCTCAATCATATCAAGGCTGTCTCATGTTCACCAAGATATATCGACTAAGGACTTTACTGCATGTCAGCCCAGCTGAACAGCTTTGAGACATTATTCAGAAGTACACTTATTACAGCAGACAAGGTAACAACCTGAATAATAACCAAGCCTTTATAAACATAAGAGTTTATTACATGACACTGTTACAATCCCAAGGCCTCAAACATTAGGCTTAAGGGCATACCCCAACAATCTCCCACTTGCACTTAATCTAATGGTTGAGAAATCTCAAACCCATATTATTACAGTGCTTCTCATGCTTCTGCTGCGCCAGAGGCTTAGTAAGCGGGTCTGCCAGATTGTCATCTGTATGAACCTTGCAAACTTTGATCTCGCCACGATCTATGATCTCCCTGATCAAATGAAACCGTCTCTGTATGTGCTTGGACTTCTGGTGCGACCGTGGTTCCTTTGCCTGTGCGATTGCTCCAGTGTTATCACAGAAGATAACCAAAGGATCTGCACTCGAAGGAACAACACCAAGTTCTCTCACGAACTTACGAATCCACACTGCCTCCTTGGATGCTTCCGAGGCTGCAACATACTCGGCTTCTGTTGTGGAATCAGCAACAGTCGACTGTTTGAAACTCTTCCACACCACTGCTCCACCATTCAAGCTAAAAACATAGCCTGATTGCGATCGGAAATCATCCTGGTCCGACTGGAACGAAGCGTCAGTATATCCTTCAATACTGAGTTCTTCCTGACCACCATATATCAAGAACATATCTTTGGTCCTCCGCAGATATTTTAAGATGTTCTTGACTGCAATCCAGTGCGCCTGACCTGGATTACTTTGGAACCGACTGGTCACGCTTAACCCGTAAGCGACGTCTGGGTGAGTACACAACATCGCATACATTATGGACCTAATAGCCGAAGCATAAGGCGTATTGTCCATTTCATCTTTCTCAGTCTGTGTTTGTGGACACTGACTCTTCGAAAGATTCAGACCATGTCTGACTGGAAGATATCCTCTTTTAGAATTCTCTAAATGAAATCTCTCCAGGACTTTATCGATGTAAGTACTCTGGCACAGCCCGAGAAGCCTCTTAGATCTATCCCTGTAGATCTTCACACCTAACACATAGGCTGCTTCTCCAAGATCTTTCATCTGGAAACATTTCCTTAACCATGCCTTAACCGCATGCATTTCAGGAATGTCATTTCCAATGATCAAGATGTCATCGACGTAGAGGACTAGGAAAGTAATCACGGTCCCACTAAACCTCTTATATACACACGGGTCATCTTCATTCTTGATGAAACCAAATTCAGTGACTGATTCATCAAAACGAATATTCCAGCTTCTTGATGCTTGTTTAAGTCCATAAATAGACTTCTTTAATTTGCATATTTTATGACGATCTGATGGATTAGTGAAACCTTCTGGTTGTGTCATATACACATCCTCATCCAGATTTCCATTCAGGAAAGCCGTCTTCACATCCATCTGCCAGATCTCATAATCGTAATATGCAGCTATCGCGAAAAGAATCCGAATAGACTTAAACATAGCTACTGGTGAGAAAGTTTCATCATAATCTATCCCGTAGATTTGTTTGAAACCTTTCGCAACTAGCCTGCCTTTATAGGTAACCACGTTACCATCCATGTCAATCTTCTTCTTGAAGATCCATTTATAGCCTATAGGGATAACTCCCGGAGGCGGATCAACCAAATCCCAGACTTGGTTATCTGACATGGAGTCCATCTCGGTGCGCATAGCTTCAAGCCATCTCGCTGACCCCGGTCCACTGACCGCATCCGCATAAGTGAGGGGTTCATCATGATCAATGATGTAGACTCCGTCATAGCGCTCAGGCTGTCGACGAATCCTTCCCGATCTTCGCGGTTCCCGTGATATCTGAGCCTCAGGTTGTTCAGTAACCTGATCTACCGGCTCAGGCTCATCCAACTGTGCTTGACTACTTTGTCCTTCCTCTGGATTCTCATCCAGTTTAATTTCTCTCCCACTGGCCTCTTGCAGAAGAAACTCCTTCTCAAGAAATATGGCCGTCCGAGCAACAAAAACCTTGTTCTCTTTGGGATCGTAGAAATAATAACCCTTAGTTTCCTTAGGGTAACCGACAAAGATACATTTCACAGATCTGCTCTCTAGTTTCCCAGAGGCGAGCTTTTTTGACATATGCCTCGCAGCCCCAGATCCTGATAAATGTCAAGCTAGGCTGTTTCCCATACCATAACTCATATGGAGTCTTTGAAACTGCCTTGGATGGCACTCGGTTTAGTAGCTTTGCAGCTGTTTCCAGTGCAAAACCCCAAAAGGAATATGGAAGCCTGACTCATCATAGAACGAACCATATCAAGTAACGTTCTATTTCTCCTCTCGGACACACCATTCCATTCCGGTGTTCCTGGTGGAGTGAGCTGTGAGATAATCCCACACTCCTTCAGATAGTCAGTAAACTCATGACTTAGGTATTCTCCACCTCGATCAGAACGAAGTGCCTTGATATTTCGGCCTAGCTGATTCTGTACTTCATTCTTGAACTCTTTGAACTTGTCAAAAGATTCACTTTTATGTCTCATTAAATAGACATACCCATATCTACTGAAATCATTAGTAAAGGTAATGAAGTACTGATAGCCACCTCTGGCATGTTTACTAAATGGCCCACACACATCACTGTGTATAAGGTCAAGTAAACCTGAAGCCCTTTGACCTTTGTTCCGAAAAGGTGACTTCGTCATTTTGCCCATTAAACAAGCCTTGCATGTATCAATCTCCTCATAGGAGAATGATCCCAGCAGTCCATGATCATGCAACCGCTTAATGCGTTTCTTGTTAATATGGCCTAAACGACTATGCCATAGCAAGGTGCTGTCATCAGCATATTTGGCTTTCTTATTATCAATATTTTGTATAGAACTCTCCATGTCCAACATGAATAACCCATTGTTAATTGAACCAGTTGCATAAACAATATTATCTAAAGATAAAATACACTTTGAAATATTGCATTCAAAGGAAAACCCCTTCCTGACAAGATCAGGAATGGAGATAATATTCTTAGTAATGCTAGGAACAAAGTAACAATTGTCTAGTTCCAATACAAGTCCAGATGGTAAAGAAATGAAATAGTCTCCTACAGCAACAGCAGCAACCCGTGCCCCGTTTCCTACTCGTAGGTCCACCTCATGCTGTCCCACCTGCCTTCTTCTCTTGAGTTCCTGTACATTTGAACAAATGTGAACTCCACATGCAGTGTCCAACACCCATGATATAGAAGAAGATGAAAACATGACTTCAGTCACGTAAATACCTGAGCCAGAAGCGATGCTTCCCCTCTTATCTCCTTGGAGCGCTTTACAGTCCTTTTTCCAGTGACCCAGCTGGCCACAGTGGAAACATCTGTATTCCTTGGACCGCTTCACCTTTTGCTTCAGAGCCTTGCTGTAATTCTTGACAGGGGTCTTGCCCTTCTTCCCCTTCTTCTTGTTCCTTGAAGGAACCATTAAGACAGAGGTCGAAGGCTTTCCCTTCAGAGTTTCCTCAGTAGTCAAGAGCATATTCAGCAGCTCTGCCGGAGTACAATCGATTTTGTTCATATTAAAATTAATAATGAACGCATTGAAAGAGGGCGGGAGAGACTGCAGAATAATGTCTACAGCAAGCTCCTGATTGATGGTATGCCCCAGTTTCTCTAGAGCTTCCTTGTGCCCAATCATTTTGAGCACATGAGCTCCCACTGGGCTCCCTTCAGCCAGTTTGCTCTGAAAGAACAGCTTTGTCAGATTATAGCGTTCTGTCCTCGCCTGTGCAGCATACAGCATCTTGAGGTTCGCTATCATGTCTATAGCAGACATATCCTCATGCTGACGCTGCAGCGGTGGCGTCATAGACGCTAGCATCAGGCAAGCGACATCAATGCTATCATTGACGTGCTTTTCATAGGCTTCCCGAACCGCCCTTGCGGCGTTCGGAGCGGGCTGAGGCGGTATCGCCGTCTCGAGGACATACAGTTTCCTCTCTGCCTTAAGAACAATCTTAAGGTGTCCAAACCAGTCTGAGAAGTTTGGCCCAGCAAACTTCTCCCTTTCCAGTAGGGATCGCACATTGAAGTTCATGGTGTTCGTTGCTGCAGGTATCTACAACAATGCAAGAACAGCAAGGTCAGTATCAATGTTAAGAATCAATCAGGACTTAAGAAAGATTCTTTTTCTCACTATTTTATCTGGCTGAAAAATCCAGCAAAACAGCCCGAAAGAGTAAACACTCTTTTAGTGAGATGGGATCCAGATTTCATACTTGGTCTCCGCGTCCCGCTCAGGCGAGATAAGATGCACAGAGAGTACAAGCACTAATCTCTGGTAGGCTGCCTGCCAATCGCCAACCCGTGCGATTCCCCTTCATCTGGGCAATCCAGCAGACTGTGCCAACTGAGTTGGTACAACACAATCTCTGACCCCACAGATGGCTTCCTCCATGCGCTACCATATGCGCCACATATGTAGCCTACATGGTCAAGCTGACCCGACCTACTCCCTGGACCACCACGTGCTATGCTGAGCAACGAGAAGGGATAAATCCCTACTCTGTAACACGCAGGTGTAATCCCGCACCGTCTGAAGATAGATGGACGTGCCCACTGAGTGGGTACAACACGGCTCCAACGATAATCAGAACAGTGAGGTTTCGCGTCAGAAGGCTAACGAGCTTGATATTTTAGCGTTGGATTTTAACGGTCTTTTATCTTCTTCACTATCATGCAATTCCTATGGTGATAGCAGAAGATAAATAAATCATGCTGTTCTACTTATTTAAACAAATAAAAGAAAGCATGAATCTTATGTGGTAAAAGCCCATAGCCTAAGTAAGACCTTAAACAACTTAAGTCTTGACTTGTTTTTCTTCATGGGTCTTTTGCTGCTCATTTGGCCCAAACCAGGGCCCATGCGCCATCTGCAGCTCAGGTGCGCCTACCAGGGAAAATGCGCCTGGTCCCAGAGTCGAACCCTGGACCTCCCACCTGGTCAAGCCACTGCTGCATGCGCCTCTGCCAAGTGTGCTCTGTGCTCTTGTCTGATTAATTTACAAATTAATCTATCTAGACAAGATTGACTCGCAGGTCAATTACATTTTATAAATTAAATAGAAGGTGATACGCAGATCACAATTAAAAATAATTTACAAAAAGATTCCAGGCACGCAGGCCCCAGCACAGCACACATTAAACATGGGCAGCCCACATAAGACTAAATAAATATACATATGGCATCATACATCATGTGATCCAATCATGAAAAATAAAATTTTTGAAAAACCCCATTGAGATTAATTTTATTTTTCCTTATCAGCCTTACTACCTTATAACGGTCCATTACTAGGGATCCACTCATCGAACCTAGTCAGATCCTGTGCCCTTACTTGCACCAAGTCCTAACTGACTTGAGTCGACCAAAAGGTCAACAATGCATGCGCCAAGGGCTGAACGACCACAATGAGGTCTGGCAAGCGGGTGTGACCCCGGGCCTAACTCATGTGCGTTCATAGGTTGTCTCAATCAGACATCGCTACACGCCTGTCTGCAGTCGACCTATAGCCATCTGATGCTTGTGCACAGATGCTATCTGGTCGACCCATCAAGGCTGTCAGATAGTCTGATCAGACTGTTGGATCTAACCTGGGGGATGATTTCAACCCTAATAACCCATCTAAGGGTTTACAGCAGGGCCTTAGATCTAATGTTAGTCGCGCATGTGATCCATTTTTGAGAAAACAAACATGCGCCAACATGCATGCGCAAATGAAACATAAAATAGGTTTCTACATGAAACATATTAACATGATAAAATTACGCATGATATAGATCTAAACATTCATGGAACACAAAATCAAAGCAATCATATAATTGCGCATGTAACAGCTCTGATACCAATTGCAGGGAACCCCTTTCATGAGGGGTGCGAAACCCTAAAGTGGCGCAACATGATAGGCAGCGGATTCAAGGGTCGAAGAGCATGCATTATATGATCAACTTTCGAAAACATGAATAGCGAAGATGCGATTCATACCATAGCCATTTCAAGATGGCGCCTTGGAAGCAAGAGAACAACGAAGGTCTCCTCCAAATCGTCACACACAAGATGAGCGACGGCTTGCTTCTTGTCGTCCCTTGTGCTAGCAAGGATCGTCCAAGATGTCTTTGATCGAAAGGAAAGGGATGGAGATATCGATCTCTCTTGGCCGAATCTTCCTCTATTCTTCAAGTTGTCGCCGCACACCAAAAGTGTCAAGAGGAATGAGTTTGAGTGACGAGAATAGAGAACACTCTATTCGAACGTGAGCCATCTCCAAGTGGAGATCATGGTTACTAAAAATAGCAACCACTCATCGCTCCAATGTTCACGCCAAGTGAACATGTCGCCACGCCTTGAACCATGTGCTCATTTCATGAGCTGGTTCAATTTGGTTCGGTTTAAGAACCAATCAAGCCAAGCAATCAAGTCTAGATCTCAAATAAACCCTAAGGCTCCAGATCTAACCGTTGATCTCTTGATGCTTCTGATCTCACCGATCTAGCATCTATTCTCTCGATCGAAGCTTACCAATCTCAAGCCCTAATCAATCAAACATGATCAGACCAGATCTCACTTACAATCAGAGATCAAATCCCTTTAAACTGAACTTAAACAATTCAGTCCACACGATCTGACTTAAGTAAGCCATATCATCAAATTGTGCGACCCTGAGGGTTTCCTTTAAATGTCGGTAACGATAACTTACGTCATCACGATCAGTGAGGGGTATCTAGCAACACATCACTGTCTCCCGATATAAAGAAAAGAGTCTTCCAAGACTACACCCAAAAACAGCACAAGTGTGAATCAACTCACTAGGCATGTATAATTCCTTTGCCACTGGATGTTCTTATTGGACAAGCGTGTTAAGCCTGTAACTCCAATATGATGAGCATGATTAGATCAGATGAACATAGTCACCTGGGTATGGCCATACACTTTCTCAATCATCTCATCCAGGGGGCCCCTTTAGAACATCACACTCCTTAAACAAGGAGACGGCAATCCTTTGTCTATCATTAGTGCCCTAACCTGATTCAAGCTCACCATCCAAGATAGTCTATAATCATTATGTTTCAAATGATATTGAACTACCTCAAAACAATGACAATCATCATTTAGAAAACACAAGTGATCTCAAGTCAGAGGAAATGTGCCACTTGTTACAATCAAGGATTATTCACATTGTGACAAGCAACTGAATATCCTAGTAGGGTCTGTCCAGTACATCCAATGTACCCATGAGTCTACATCTTATTCCATGCTCGAAGCATCCTATAAGATTAGAACACATATTAGTCTCAATCATATCAAGGCTGTCTCATGTTCACCAAGATATATCGACTAAGGACTTTACTGCATGTCAGCCCAGCTGAACAGCTTTGAGACATTATTCAGAAGTACACTTATTATAGCAGACAAGGTAACAACCTGAATAATAACCATGCCTTTATAAACATAAGAGTTTATTACATGACACTGTTACAATCCCAAGGCCTCAAACATTAGGCTTAAGGGCATACCCCAACAGATCTCTGCATGGTTGTCTGCATGAAAGTGAGACAACCCTTTTAATAAAGTAAATTACATCTTTATCATGTTGACATTAAACTGACATGATCACTATTCATGTCTAGTCACAGAAATTAGAGTGAATGAAACCCTAGTCCCAGCCTCTCTCTCTGGTAACTCCGTTTCAGTGCTTTGGTCTTCGTTTGCTAGTTTGCACTCTTTCGATTTCCTAGATAGTGAAAAATCAATTGTTCGGTACTCAGTAGCATAGGTCCCTGTGGATTCGATACTTTCTTTATTACTTCGAGTATCTGTACACTTGCGGACACAACATAGATGAGCCATCTTGCAAGCCACAAGTAGGATAGCACACAAGCACAAGGCTCGGCCATACCCATACTTGCGCACCCATGCAAAGATGCGCTGCCCTTGATGAAGCTTGTTGCGCCACCATGCAAGGTGTGCAAGCTTCATGCATGCGCCAAGTTCCAAGTACATGTGCCACCCTAATCTTCTTCTTAGTTAAAAGCAAAAAGAAAAGCGGCACGCAGGCCTCACAAGGATACATCACAGGCATGCTAAGGGGCTTGACTCGTGACCACAAACATCATGCCCAAACAAGGTAATCATGCAATTCTACATGCTCATGAAAAACGTAAAATCTGAAATTTTACTTTTTCATAAAACAAGTCTCTTTTCCTCATCTTCTCATCACAAATCTTTTGGTTATTTGCGATTAACTTTTCATGGTTATTTCATAGATCCTTTCGGTCGGCAATTTTGTCAGATTAAGAGACCCGTCCAGTGCAAAGACACAATGCCTGTCCTACTTGACAAAACTACGTGCGCCTTTGATCTTTAAATCAACCAAGAGAAAAAACCCAAAAATCCAAGAGAGATTGACAAGATGATAGGAACAAGAAACTATAATTTTTCCTACTTAGAAAAACCATGCGCCATGTGATCATGCAATTTGCGACAAATTGAAACATGGCATGTGAGCATGGAAAAGCATGAAAGTACATCGTTCGAGTCTCGCAAGTCGCTCTGATACCACTGTTGGAAAACCCTGGGGATATTTTATAATTTTCAGATAAATACATTACAGATTACATTGCACAGCGGAAGAATATCCCCGAAATAGACCAGTCCCAAAAACCCAATGAAGATCGTCGTGCGAGGGAGTCGACACGATATGATAGAAAAATACCTAGAAGCAAATTTGGAGTGATGCCGATGTAGGCGCCCAAGTGCGCGCCCTATGCAGTTTCACACACACGGATGCTTCAAGTTCTCTTCTTCCGCGCCCGGTGCTAGCCTCGAAAAGAAGATCCACGCCTTAGGAGAGACCTCCATTCACCTTTGCACCACCACCAAGGAGGGAAGCGCCAAGGAGGATGAAGAGGAGAGGAAGCCGCAAGCCCTCTTGTTCCTTTGCGCCAAGGAAAGGAAGGAGGAGGAAGAAGAAGCTTGCTTGTGCCCTTTGATGGAAGAAGAAAAGCTCCAAGCTCTCCAAGGATTATCGCCCCTCTTGTTCAACACGCCTCTAAGGAATGTAACATGAAGAGTGGGTGACAAGGGTCCCTTAAATAAGAATAAGAGGCAATTAGGGTTACTAGGAAAGAGTTGGCGATAAGGGCCTAAATTAAGGAGTTTATTTAATCAATAATATTGATCAAATCCTTAATTCTAATTGCGCCAAGGCCTTGCCTTAATCAGCCAATGCCACAAGCACCCAATAATTTCCTAAAGAAGCAAACTCCTCATCTATTCGCCAAGTGCAAGTCAAGGCAACATAGGAGTTTCCTAATGGGGTATGAGTGCAAGTCCTAATCCAATTAGGACTCTAATTATGTAAATAATCTGCCCCACTTGCACCCAATTAATTCTCAATCAATAACTCAAGTGATTAGATTGAATCCAAATCCAAATCAATCACTTTGAGATACCAAACATGTTGGGAAACCCCGGGGATATTTTACAATTTTCAGCGATAGAGATTACACAAAATATTGCACAGCGGAAGCAATATCCCCGAAATGAGCCGGTCCCAAAAACCCAGTGAAGATCGCATGCGAGAGAGTCGACACGATGAGATAGAATATACTTTAAAGCAAGATGAGGCTGATGTCGTGATAGGCGCCCAAACGTGCGCCCTCTGCAGTTTCACACACACGGATGCCTCGAGTCCTCTTCTTCCACGCGCAGTGCTAGCCTCGGGAAGAAGATTCAAGCCCTTGTAACCTTCTTCAAGACTTGCGCCACCTCCAAGGATGAAGTGCCAAAGAAGAAGATGAGGAGAAGGAGAAGCCGCCAAGGTGAAGTCCCTCTTGCGCCAAGAGGAGAGGAAGAAGATCACTTGCGGCTTGATGGAAAAAGAAGGGTTGCGCCAATTGAACCCTTGCTCTCGCCCTTCACCCTTTTCTCTCACCTCTTTCAGTGTTCACGCCTCCAAGGAATAGAATACCTGAGAGGGGGCGCCTAGGGCCACTTATATAGAGCAAGGGGCAGCCAGGGTTAGGGCTAGGCACAATTTGCTTCCATAATGAAGCAAATTTGCCCACTTCACCCCATTATACCCCTTAGGCGCCAATGGGGTTGGTTCTCTCCCCATTATACCCCTTAGGCGCCAATGGGATTGTTATTGGGCCTCATTGGTCAATGAGCAAGCCCATACTTCATTGAATGGGTTGATTAAGCCATTGGATCCAATCCAATGCAACCCAAATCCAAATGTGACCTAACCATGGTCAAATTCGGGTCAACCTACCATAAATGAAGTCTGGCTCCAATAACATTCTTCCATCTCATCAGGCCCATCGGCGCTGATGAATTCTCCCAAATAGATCTGAGTGATCCAATAACTCGATCATAAGGCTTCCCGATCAATACGAGAACTCAAGTATCAAGATGTCTGACCCTGTAGGTTCCTCTGACGCTGGCAGTGCTGAGCAAAGGTCAACATAAGTAGTGAGTGGCATCTAGCAGTGCATCACTGCTACCCAGGTCATCGGAATGGATATCGACATCGACATCCCCATCATGGCAATTAGGTACAAATGCATTCTAGACTCTTTGCCGTACTGATATCCGATAGGACCAGTGTGTCACCACTTGTTTTCATCCAATCTCATGGTTATGACTAAATCAAGTCTCACCTGGGTATGGCCATACACTTTCAGTCATAGAACCATAGAGGAGCTCCATGGATATCAAACTTTCCTTAGGAAGGGGCAAATCCTCGGTCTGTTCATTGACCTTCTCATATGGATTGTGACATGCTCAATGACAACCGTTATTACCCCCCAACTACGGCGAGGTGTTAGGTTGTATCAAAGCATATCCCTAACCATATAGAATGACCAATGACCTCAAGTCAAGGGATCAATGTGTTGGGGTATGCCCTTAAGGCTAATGTTTGAGGCCTTTGGGATTGTAACCGTATCATGTAATAAACTCTTATGTTTATAAAGGCATGGTTATTATTCAGGTTGTTACCTTGTCTGCAGTAATAAGTGTACTACTGAATAATGTCTCAAAGCTGTTCAGCTAGGCTGACAGGCTATATGTCCTTAGTCGAGATATCTTGGTGAATATGAGACAGCCTTGATATGATTGAGACTAATATGTGTTCTAATCTTATAGGATGCTTCGAGCATGGAATAAGATGTAGACTCATGGGTACATTGGATGTACTGGACAGACCCTACTAGGATATTCATATTGCTTGTCACAATGTGAATAATCCTTGAATGCACTAAGTGGCACATGTCCTCTGACTTGAGATCACTTGAGTGACTAAATGATGATTGTCATTGTTTTGAGGTAGTTCAATATCATTTGAAACATAATGATCATAGACTATCTTGGATAATGATCATGAGTCAGGTTAGGGCACTAGTGATAGATATAGGATTGCCGTCTCCTTGTTCAAGGAGTGTGATGTTCTAAAGGGGCCCCCCTATATGAGATGATTGAGAAAGTGTATGGCCATACCCAGATGACTATGCTCGTCTGATCTAATCATACTCATAGTATTGGAGTTACAAGCTTGACCCGCTTGTCCAATAAGAACATCCAGTGGCAAAGGACACATGCATACCTTGTGAAGTTGATTCACACTTGTGCTGTGGTTTGGGAGTAGTCTTGGAAGACTCTTTCCTTTATATCGGGAGACAGTGATGTGTTGCTAGATACCCTCACTGATCGTGATAACGAAAGTTATTGTTACCGACATTTAAAGGAAACCCTCAGGGTCGCACAAATTGATGATATGACTTACTTAAGTCAGATCGTGTGGACTGAATTAGTTGGGTTCAGTTTAAAGGGATTTAAACTCTGATTGTAAGTGAGATCTAGTTTGATCATGTTTGATTGATTAGGGCTTGAGATCGGTAAGCTTCGATCGAGAGAGGAGATGCTAGATCGGTGAGATCAAGAGCATCAGGAGATGGACGGTTAGACTTTGAGCCATTAGGTTCATAGAAGGTCTAGACCATGTATTGGCTTGGCTTGGTTTGATTTTGGTCTATGAGCCAAATCGAATTGAACCAAAGAATGAACCGGTTCACTATGTGAACGCATGGTTCATGAAGGAAGGCGTTTTGGCGTTGGAACATGGCTTCATGACTTTCCATTTTGGGAAGTCATGTAACGCCATTTTTGATGTTATCGCCTAAACGCTTTTGCTCGCTTGTGATTGACGTTGCTTGCTTGCCATCTCGTGTGGAAGAAGGTGAACGACAAGGGAGAGCTCTCGGCCAAGGAAGCATCTCAACCTATCCCTTCCATTCGGCAAGGACTCTTGAAGATCTTTGCTAGCACAAAGATCAACAAGAAGAAGTCATCCCTCGTTTGTGTGCGTCACTTGTGGAGAAGATCTATCTTGCTCTTTGCTTCCAAGCCGCCTCCTTCCCATGGCCATGGTAACGAATCTTTCATTTGTTGTTTAAGTTGATCATGAAAGTATAGCATGCGATCAAGTTTAAACCCTAATTCCGCTGCTAAAACAAAGAAGACCACTTGCGCTATCTATAGGGTTTCGCTCCCCCTTGAAGGGGACCCCTCTAAAACCCTTCAATTGGTATCAGAGCTCGGATCTATACTTGTTCATATGATTGCTTGCGCATCTTATGAGTAGATCATCATGTTTGTTCCATGCATATGCTTATGAGTAGATCTAATGATGGTTGATCACATGCCGAAACCTACATGCTAGTTTAGAACTTAGATGTATGTTTCTTCATGATTTGCGCATGTTATATGTCTCTTCATGATTTGCGCATGTTGTTGTGTTGGCGCATGTTAAGTATGTTGAATGGTATTTCATCAAAACTTATACCTACTTGCGCGCAAACAATTAGATCTATATGCATCTACTATAAACCCTTAGACGGGTTGATGGGGTTGAAAGCATACTCTAGGTTAGATCCAATAGTCTGATCAGACCATCTGACAGCCTAGATGGGTTGACCAGATAGCACCTGTGCGAAAGCACGAGGTGGCTATAGGTTGACTGCATCACAGGCGTGTAGCGAGGTCTGGTTGAGACAGCAATGAACACACATGAGTTAGGCCCGGGGTCACACCCGCTTGCCAGATCTCATGAAGGTTGTTCAGCCCTTGGCGCATGCATGGTTGACCATCAGGTCAACTCGAGTCAGTTAGGACTTGGTGCATGCAAGGGCAAGGATCTAACTAGATTGATGAGTGGATCCCTATCAATGGACCGTTGTAAGGTTGTAGGGCACATAAGAGAATTAAAATTGATGCCAATGGGGTTTTCAAAATTTTATTTTCTATGTAATGGATCACATGATGATTGGTTGATGCCATGATGCCTGTTTATTTAATCTTATGTGGGTTGCCCTATTGTGTGCTGTGCTGGGGCCTGCGTGCCTGGTTAATTATAAATTAATCTTATTTTGTGATCTGCGAATCACATTGTTTTTAATTTATTGTATAATTGACCTGCGAGTCAAGCTTGTCTAGATAGATCAAAATGTATTCTGATTAGACAAGAGCACAAAAGCACACATCGCAGAGGCGCATTCAGCTGGTGGCGCACCTGAGGTGCTCTTGGCGCTAGGGCCCTGGGTTGGACCAGATGAGATGCAAAAGTCCCAAGAAGAGCAAGTGAAGACTTAAGTATCTTAAGGTCTTACTTAGGCTTTGGGCTTTTACCACATAAGATCAGCATGGTTTCTTTTTATTCGTTATATAATTAGAACTGCATGAGTTTATCTTCTGCTATAGCCATAGGATTTGCCTGATAGTAAGAAGATAAAAGGCCGTTAAAATCCAAACGCTAAAAATATCAAGCTCGTAAGCCTTCTGACGCGAAACCTCACTGTTCTGCCTATCGTTGGAGCCGTGTTGTACCCACTCAGTGGGCACGTCCATCTATCTTCAGACGGTGCGGGATTTCACCTGCGTGTTACAGAGAAGGGATTTATCGCTTCTCGTTGCTCAGCATAGCACGTGGTGGTCCAGGGAGTAGGTCGGGTCAGCTTGACCATGTAGGCTACATATGTGGCGTATATGGTAGCGCATGGAGGCAGCCATCTGTGGGATCAGAGACTGTGTTGTACCAACTCAGTTGGCACAGTCTGCTGGATTGCCCAGTTGAAGGGGAATCGCACGGGTTGGCGATTGGCTGGGACAGCCTACCAGAAATTAGTGCCTGTCATCTCTGTGCATCTTATCTCGCCTGAGCGGGACGCGGAGACCAAGTATGAAATCTGGATCCCATCTCACTAAAAGAGTGTTACTCTTTCAGACTGTTTACTGGATTTTTCAGTCAGACAAAATAGTGAGAAAAGAATCTTTCTTAAGTCCTGGATTGATTCTGAACATTGATACTGACCTTGCTGTTCTTGCATTGTTGTAGATTCCTGCAGCAACGAACACCATGAGCTTCAATGTGCGATCCCTACTGGAAAGGGAGAAGTTTGCTGGGCCGAACTTCTCTGACTGGTTCGGACACCTTAAGATCGTTCTTAAGGCAGAGAGGAAACTGTATGTCCTTGAGACGGCAGTGCCGCCTCAGCCCGCTGCGAACGCCGCAAGGGCGGTTCGTGAAGCCTATGAAAAGCACGTCAATGATAGCATTGATGTCGCTTGCCTGATGCTAGCGTCTATGACGCCACCGCTGCAGCATCAGCATGAGGATATGTCGGCTATAGAGATTATAGCGAACCTCAAGATGCTGTATGCTGCACAGGCGAGGACAGAACGCTATAATCTGATGAAGCTCTTCTTTCAGAGCAAACTGGCTGAAGGGAGCCCAGTGGGAGCTCACGTGCTCAAGATGATTGGGCACAAGGAGGCTCTGGAGAAACTGGGGCATACCATTAACCAGGAGCTTGCTGTAGACATCATTCTGCAGTCTCTTCCGCCCTCTTTCGATGCGTTCATTATTAACTTTAATATGAACAAAATCGATTGTACTCCGGCAGAGCTGCTGAATATGCTCTTGACAACTGAGGAGACTCTGAAGGGAAAGCCTTCAACCTCTGTCTTAATGGTTCCTTACAGGAACAAGAAGAAGGGGAAGAAGGGCAAGGCCCCTGTCAAGAACTACAGCAAGGCTCTGAAGCAGAAGGTTAAGCGGTCTAAGGACAACAGGTGTTTCCACTGTGGCCAGCTGGGTCACTGGAAAAAGGACTGTAAAGCGCTCCAAGGAGATAAGAGGGGAAGCATCGCTTCTGGCTCAGGTATTTATGTGACTGAGGTCATGTTATCTTCTTCTTCTATTTCATGGGTGTTGGAAACTGCATGTGGAGTTCACATTTGTTCAAATGTACAGGAACTCAAGAGAAGAAGGCAGGTGGGACAGCATGAGGTAGACCTACGCGTTGGAAACGGGGCACGGGTTGCTGCTGTTGCTGTAGGAGACTATTTCATCTCTTTACCATCTGGACTTGTATTGGAATTAAACAATTGTTATTTTGTACCGAGTATCACCAAAAATATTATCTCTATTCCTGCTCTTGTCAGGAAAGCATTTGCCTTTGAATGCAATATTTCAAAGTGTGTTTTATCTTATGATAATATTGTTTATGCTACTGGTTCAATTAACAATGGGTTATACATGTTGGACATGGAAAGTTCTATACATAACATTGATAATAAGAAAGCCAAGAATGCTGATGACAGCACCTTGCTATGGCATAGTCGTTTAGGCCATATAAACGAGAAACGCATTAAGCGGTTGCATGATCATGGACTGCTGGGATCATTCTCCTATGAGGAGATTGATACATGCAAAGCTTGTTTAATGGGTAAAATGACGAAGTCACCTTTTCTTAATAAAGGTCAAAGGGCTTCAGGTTTACTTGACCTCATACACAGTGATGTGTGTGGGCCATTTAGTAAACATGCTAGAGGTGGCTATCAGTACTTCATTACCTTTACTGATGATTTCAGTAGGTATGGTTATGTCTATCTGATGAGACATAAGAGTGAATCTTTTGACAAGTTCAAAGAGTTCAAGAATGAAGTACAAAATCAGCTAGGCCGAAATATCAAGGCACTTCGTTCTGATCGAGGTGGAGAATACTTGAGTCATACATTTACTGACTATCTGAAGGAGTGTGGGATTATCTCACAGCTCACTCCGCCAGGAACACCGCAATGGAATGGTGTGTCCGAGAGGAGAAATAGAACGTTACTTGATATGGTTCGTTCTATGATGAGTCAGGCTACTCTTCCATACTCCTTTTGGGGTTTTGCACTGGAAACAGCAGCAAAGGTACTAAACCGAGTGCCATCCAAGGCCGTTTCAAAGACGCCATATGAGTTATGGTATGGGAAACAGCCAAGCTTGACATTTATCAGAATCTGGGGTTGCGAGGCTTATGTCAAAAAGCTCGCCTCTGGGAAACTAGAGAGCAGATCTGAGAAATGTATCTTTGTCAGTTACCCTAAGGAAACTAAGGGTTATTATTTCTACGATCCCAAAGAGAACAAAGTATTTGTTGCTCGGACGGCCATCTTTCTTGAGAAGGAGTTTCTTCTGCAAGAGGCCAGTGGGAGAGAAATAAAGCTGGATGAGAATCCAGAGGAAGGACAAAGTAGTCAAGCACAGTTGGATGAGCCTGAGCCGGTAGATCAGGTTACTGAACAACCTGAGGCTCAAATATCACGGGAACCGCGAAGATCGGGAAGGATCCGTCGACAGCCTGAGCGCTATGACGGAGTCTACATCATTGATAATGATGAACCCCTCACTTATGCGGAAGCGGTTAGTGGACCGGAGTTAGCTAGATGGTTTGATGCTATGCGAGCCGAGATGGACTCCATGTCAGATAACCAAGTCTAGGATTTGGTTGATCCGCCTCCGGGAGTAATCCCTATAGGCTGTAAATGGATCTTCAAGAAGAAGATTGACATGGATGGTAACGTGGTTACCTATAAAGGCAGGCTAGTTGCGAAAGGATTCAAACAAATCTACGGGATAGATTATGATGAAACTTTCTCACCTGTAGCCATGTTTAAGTCTATTCGGATTCTTTTCGCGATAGCGGCATATTACGATTATGAGATATGGCAGATGGATGTGAAGACAGCTTTCCTTAATGGAAATCTGGATGAGGATGTGTATATGACACAACCTGAGGGTTTCACTAATCCATCAGATCGTCATAAAATATGCAAGCTAAAGAAGTCCATTTATGGACTGAAACAAGCATCAAGGAGCTGGAATATTCGTTTTGATGAATCAATCTCTGAGTTTGGTTTCATCAAGAACGAGAACGACCCGTGTGTATATAAGAGGTTTAGTGGGAGCGTGATTACTTTCCTAGTCCTCTATGTCGATGATATCTTAATCATTGGAAATGATATTCCTGAACTGCATGCTGTTAAAGCATGGTTAGGAAAATGTTTCCAGATGAAAGATTTAGGAGAAGCAGCCTATGTATTAGGTGTGAAGATCTACCGGGATAGATCTAAGAGGCTTCTCGGGCTGTGCCAGAGTACTTACATCGATAAAGTCCTGGAGAGATTCCATTTAGAGAATTCTAAAAGAGGATATCTTCCAGTCAGACATGGTCTGAATCTTTCGAGGAGTCAGTGTCCGCAAACACAGACTGAGAAAGATGAAATGGACAATACGCCTTATGCTTCGGCTATTGGGTCCATTATGTATACGATGTTGTGTACTCGCCCAGACGTCGCTTACGGGTTAAGCGTGACCAGTCGGTTCCAAAGTAATCCAGGTATGGCGCACTGGATTGCGGTCAAGAACATTTTAAAATATCTGCGGAGGACCAAAGATATGTTCTTGATATATGGTGGTCAGGAAGAACTCAGTATAGAAGGATATACTGATGCTTCATTCCAGTCGGACCAGGATGATTTCCGATCGCAATCAGGCTATGTTTTTAGCTTGAATGGTGGAGCAGTGGTGTGGAAAAGTTTCAAACAATCAACTGTTGCTGATTCCACAACAGAAGCCGAGTATGTTGCAGCCTCGGAAGCATCCAAGGAGGCAGTATGGATTCGTAAGTTCGTGAGAGAACTTGGTGTCGTTCCTTCGAGTGCAGATCCTTTGGTTATCTTCTGTGATAACACTGGAGCAATTGCACAAGCAAAGGAACCACGGTCGCACCAGAAGTCCAAGCACATACAAAGACGGTTTCACTTGATCCGGGAGATCATAGATCGTGGCGAGATCAAAATATGCAAGGTTCATACAGACGACAATCTGGCAGACCCGCTTACCAAGCCTCTGGCGCAGCAGAAGCATGAGAAGCACTGTAATAATATGGGTTTGAGATTTCTCAACCATTAGATTAACTGCAAGTGGGAGATTGTTGGGGTATGCCCTTAAGGCTAATGTTTGAGGCCTTTGGGATTGTAACAGTATCATGTAATAAACTCTTATGTTTATAAAGGCATGGTTATTATTCAGGTTGTTACCTTGTCTGCAGTAATAAGTGTACTACTGAATAATGTCTCAAAGCTGTTCAGCTAGGCTGACAGGCTATATGTCCTTAGTCGAGATATCTTGGTGAATATGAGACAGCCTTGATATGATTGAGACTAATATGTGTTCTAATCTTATAGGATGCTTCGAGCATGGAATAAGATGTAGACTCATGGGTACATTGGATGTACTGGACAGACCCTACTAGGATATTCATATTGCTTGTCACAATGTGAATAATCCTTGAATGCACTAAGTGGCACATGTCCTCTGACTTGAGATCACTTGAGTGACTAAATGATGATTGTCATTGTTTTGAGGTAGTTCAATATCATTTGAAACATAATGATCATAGACTATCTTGGATAATGATCATGAGTCAGGTTAGGGCACTAGTGATAGATATAGGATTGCCGTCTCCTTGTTCAAGGAGTGTGATGTTCTAAAGGGGCCCCCCTATATGAGATGATTGAGAAAGTGTATGGCCATACCCAGATGACTATGCTCATCTGATCTAATCGTACTCATAGTATTGGAGTTACAAGCTTGACCCGCTTGTCCAATAAGAACATCCAGTGGCAAAGGACACATGCATGCCTTGTGAAGTTGATTCACACTTGTGCTGTGGTTTGGGAGTAGTCTTGGAAGACTCTTTCCTTTATATCGGGAGACAGTGATGTGTTGCTAGATACCCCTCACTGATCGTGATAACGAAAGTTATTGTTACCGACATTTAAAGGAAACCCTCAGGGTCGCACAAATTGATGATATGACTTACTTAAGTCAGATCGTGTGGACTGAATTAGTTGGGTTCAGTTTAAAGGGATTTAAACTCTGATTGTAAGTGAGATCTAGTCTGATCATGTTTGATTGATTAGGGCTTGAGATCGGTAAGCTTCGATCGAGAGAGGAGATGCTAGATCGGTGAGATCAAGAGCATCAGGAGATGGACGGTTAGACTTTGAGCCATTAGGTTCATAGAAGGTCTAGACCATGTATTGGCTTGGCTTGGTTTGATTTTGGTCTATGAGCCAAATCGAATTGAACCAAAGAATGAACCGGTTCACTATGTGAACGCATGGTTCATGAAGGAAGGCGTTTTGGCGTTGGAACATGGCTTCATGACTTTCCATTTTGGGAAGTCATGTAACGCCATTTTTGATGTTATCGCCTAAACGCTTTTGCTCGCTTGTGATTGACGTTGCTTGCTTGCCATCTCGTGTGGAAGAAGGTGAACGACAAGGGAGAGCTCTCGGCCAAGGAAGCATCTCAACCTATCCCTTCCATTCGGCAAGGACTCTTGAAGATCTTTGCTAGCACAAAGATCAACAAGAAGAAGTCATCCCTCGTTTGTGTGCGTCACTTGTGGAGAAGATCTATCTTGCTCTTTGCTTCCAAGCCGCCTCCTTCCCATGGCCATGGTAACGAATCTTTCATTTGTTGTTTAAGTTGATCATATGAAAGTATAGCATGCGATCAAGTTTAAACCCTAATTCCGCTGCTAAAACAAAGAAGACCACTTGCGCTATCTATAGGGTTTCGCTCCCCCTTGAAGGGGACCCCTCTAAAACCCTTCACAATGCATCTCCGATCACTTGTGAGGATAACTTGTGGCACCAAGTCATTGCCTCACAGCGGGTCAATCCAGTATATCCACCACTGATATACCCATATGTCAACGTTAGCACCTCGTGCCTAACCAGCCCATATACCAGTCTCACAAGTACCCGAGATATTCCATATCCACTCAGGTACATCGACTAGGAACTATCATTTGAGCACAGATCCAATCTGTCTCCAAGGACATTATCATATAAGTACACAATTGCAGATGTAAGCAAATATAGATAATGATAATGTAAGCAAATATAGATATTGATAATGCCAGAATGATATAAAATATCAACGTCAAGTAGTACAATAATGGACCAAAACTAGGTCCTAGGGCATATACACCAACAAAACATGCAGTAGGCGCCAATCCTAGTCCAACAAGGATTCTTCCATGCGCCTATGCCATAAATTTCTCCCCATTATACCCTTTAAGCCTCTTAGTTCTTCATTACAACTTATCAGCAAGCCCCATTAAGCAATGGAGGCCCATTAAGCAATGGGCCTAGCCCAAGGTCCATTATGCATGTTAACTAGGCCATTGGATCTAATACAACTTAACCCAAGGTCAAATGAGGCTAACTATGGTTAATTTGGTCAATATGCGAAAAATGGAAGTTAGCCCTAATATGTTTCTTCCATCTCATCAGGCCCATTGGCGTTGACGAAATCTCCCAAATAGATCCGAGTTATCCAATAACTTGATCTAAAGGCTACCCGATTAATATGAAAACTCGAGCAACAAGCTGTGCGACCCTGTAAGTTCCTTTGACGTTGGCAGTGCTGACCTTAGGTCACCATAAGCAGTGAGTGGCACCTAGTAGTGCATCGCTGCTACCCAAGTCATCGGAATGAATATCGACATCGACATCTCCATCATCACAACTAGGTACATGATGACACCAAAATATGTAGTATATTTTGCTTCATTTTGGGTACCTTTTCATGCTAAATTCAGGATCTTTTACTTGCTTTTATGTTGAATCCATCAAATATTGCAAAGTCTACTTCTATTTAGGTTTTTCATGTTTTTCAGGCAAAAAGGCACTATTTAAGGCGTTTTCAAGCGAAATCAAATACATGGAAGAGTTCCCACCATCAAAAGGAGATCACCCAAGAAATTTCATGCAAAATGGAGCAAGTCTGAAAATTACGGCACGACTGTAATCCATTTTACGGTACCGTAATTTCATATGCTACCGTAAAATCCGAGCCCTGTCGTATTTTAAGGAGTTTGCAAACAAAAATTTCTTCGGATTTTAAGGCACCGCCGTAAACAATATTACGGTACCGTATTTCAGAGCACTTCAGAACAGAAACATCGCCCGATTTGATGGCAACCCCGTAAAGCATTACACGGGCCATTTTTTCTGATCACTTCCAAACAGAAAGTTTCCTCGATTTTACGGCAGTACCGTAAACTGGATTACGGTGCCGTAATTCCCAGACGACATCAGAACAGAAGACTCGAGGGATTTTACGGCAATACCGTAAGATATTACACTACTGTATTTCTGTTTTTGAACACGACTCCCAGGTCAATTTTGATGCTCGAATTTTGCGGAGATCATTGTGGTTGATCCAAAGCTTAAAACAAAAGACTACAAAAAGGAAAATGGGAGTTTTGGACGAGGGTAGCACGCACAGACGAAAAGCCCCAATTTTGATCCACTATCGAGGGAGAAATCGTCATCCACGCCGCCGCCTAGGGTTTCACCACCGTGCTCGATCCAGACGATCTCCGACCGTGATTTTCATACTGAAGCTTCATCTGAAGGAGGATACGACGTGCCAGAAGTTTCACACAGAGAGGAGATCAATTGAAGGAGAAATAAAGGAAAGAAGAGGCGCTAACACTGTTCATCGCCTCAAATTGGAAATTACGGCTGTGAAATACTTCACAGCGGTGCTGTATTTTCTAAACTTCTCTTTTCCTTTGATTTTTGATCTTCTGAAACCATGGAATTCTGTAACTCCTTTACCATGATAGCTTAAACTACTCTTGGGACATGGGGGAGTAGTTCTCTTAATTTCCAATGACTAGATAACTATTTTTTATATATTTCCTTGCGTTTAATCATAGCATGATGATTTTGCTCAAGTGATAATTGTGCTTAGACTCTCTATAAATCCATGTTATTAATTATGTTCTTAGAATTTTTGCTATTGACTGAAAGGTAATTGCTTGAGAATTTGGAACCCTAGAATTGCATGTTAGGAACCCTTCCTTAGGTTTGATCCAACTTGATCTGTTATAGTAGAATTACTACCATGATTATAACATGAATGTATAGATCGAGTCTATTTGTCAAACGTGGAGATCTTGCACGAAAGTGAGGATCGGAACGTTGGAGATCCATGAGTAAAACTATTGTCGAGGCTTGGATGCACGAAAGTGATCCTTGAGCTTCCGCTAGAGATTATCAACCTAGATTTCGGATGCATGAAAGTGATCCTTGAGTTCATAGATTGATAATTTACTTCTCTTCAACATTGGGACAAATCTTGCATGAAAGCGAAGATAAATCCCTGCGTGATTGTTTGCACGAGAGTGAAACAATCCTTTTACTAGGTAAATTGTATCTTCTTCATGATAAAATTAAACTGACGAAATCCTTATTCATATCTAGTCATAAAAGTTAAGTGAATGAAACCCTAGTCCCAGCTTTCTCTCCGATAGTTTTCTTTCGTGTGTTTGCGATATTTGCTTGACTTTCATTCGTTTGCCTAGATAGTGAAAAATCAATTATTCAGTACTTGACAACATAGGTCCCTGTGGATTCGATACTTTCTTTATTACTTCGTGTACCCGTGTACTTGCGGGATAACAACAAGTTTTTGGCACCATTACCGAGGATTAGTCCAAAGTATATGCATGCCGAACTTGTAATGTTACCTTACGGTACATCAAGTTTTTGGCGCTATTGCCGGTGACCTTAGTTTTGTCAATATTGAAGATATTGAGATTATTGCTAGACTAGGTTTCATTTCTGTTTTATCTTTTTATTCTTTTCTGTTTACTTACATCATTTGATCAATTTGCTCTAGTGTGCGCAGGAAATTCATTTCTAATGGCTGAGCAAAGATCACTGAGAGACTATGCAGCCCCTAATCCTCAAAGGATACACTTTAGCATTGCTAAACCTGCAATTGAGGCCACCAACTTTGAAATTAACCCTGCCCTCTTGACAATGATCCAACAGAATCAGTTTGGAGGATCATCAATCGAGGATCCTTATTCACACTTATATATTTTTCTTGAATATTGCGATACCATAAAAATTCATGGAGTTTCTGATGATGCACTAAAACTAATATTATTCCCTTTTTCTCTCAGGGATCAAGCACGATATTGGTTGCATTCTCGTCAACCCAATACCTTCACAACATGGGAACAATTATCAAAAGCTTTTCTGATAAAATATTTTCCACCAAGCAAGACTATCCAATTGAGGATTCAAATCACGAACTTTCAATAGAAGAGTGGAGAATCACTCAGCAAGGCATGGGAGAGATTCAATGATTTACAACGGAAGTGTCCTAACCATGGCTTTGAAAATGAGTTTCTAATTCAAACATTTTATTATGGCTTAGCTTATAATACCCGTCTAATTATTGATGCTGTTGCAGGAGGAGCCTTGATGAATAGAACATTTGACGATGCTTTCAAGTTACTTGAGGAGATGTCCTTAAATCATAGCCAATGGGCTCTAGATGAAGGAATGCTATATTGTCATCAACATGGTAAGAATGAGAATGAGGATCAGCAACCCTTGACTGAAGAGGTAAGTGAACCCATGCTAGAGACATTTTCAGCTAGCCAAATTCAATCGTTGTGAATTCAAAACACAAAAAGATTTAAGGATCTTGAAGAAACTGTTAGTCATCTTGCTTCTCAATTAGAATCCTTAGTGGCGTATAATAAAATTCTAGAAGAACAAATATCTAGATTAAGCTCTGGGGAACATTGCAATGCCATTATCACTAGAAGTGGGAGACAATTAGGAGAACTTAAGGAGAAAGAGTCTATTAATGATCATGATGAGAAATTAGAATTAGAAAAATCTTCTGAACATGAACAAACCCTACCTAGTTTAACACCTCAAAAGGGAAGTGAACCAAAAGGGGATGTGCCATGTAAAGAAGATGATTCTAAGACTAATCTACCTCCTCTCTATAGACCACCAGTACCTTTTCCCCAAAGGTTAGTGCAAGAAAAGTTAGATAAGCAATTTGGGAAATTGCTTGATGTTTTGAAAAAACTTTACATTAACATACCATTTACTAAAGCTTGATCTCAAATGCCCATATATGCTAAATTTTTGAAAGAAATCTTGTCTAACAAAAGAAAGATAGAGAACTATGGTACTGTGGCTTTAACTGAGGAATGTAGTGCTGTTATTCAAAACAAGTTACCACCAAAATTGAATAATCTAGGTAGCTTTTCTATCCCATGTTTTATTGGTAGTATGACTTTCGACCGAGCCTTATGTGATCTAGGGGCTAGTGTAAGTCTCATGCCTTTGTCTGTGTGCAAAAAATTGGACATGGGAACTCCTAAGCCGACTACAATTTCTTTGCAGCTCGCCGATCGATTAGTAAAATATCCAGTAGGTATTCTAGATGATGTTCCTATACAAGTTGGTAAGTACTTCATGCCTGCTGATTTTGTGGTACTGGAAATGGAAGAGGATGCCAAGATTCCTATTTTTTTGGGTAGGCCGTTCTTAGCCACTGCTGGAGCCCTTATTGATGTACGGAACAGTAAACTTGCTTTAAGAATTAGCAATGATAAGATTGAGTTTGATTTGAATAAGTCATTGAAAAAACCTACATATGCCAGTTCTTGTTCCACTATTCATGCCATTGATGACACAGTTTATGATGTTGTTTATTTGTTTGATGATTCTTCTGCTGATGATTCTTTTTCTGATTCTTCTTCTAATAACTCAAAAAAATTTTGTGAAAAAATTGATAATTCTGGTTTTGAGAATGATTTTGATGAATTTGATGATGAAAAACATGATATTTTAGATTGTGCTACTTTTAATAATGAAAGTGAAAAGATCCCTAAAGTTGAGTTGAAAGTTTTACCTGATAATCTTAGATATGAATTTCTTGGTCCTAACTCTACTTACCCTGTGATTGTGGATGCAAAATTAGATTCTAGGGAAACTGATCTACTCTTGAAGGAGCTAAGAATTCATAGAAAGGTAATTGGGTATTCCATTGATGACTTAAAAGGGATTAACCCTTCTTTTTTTATGCACAGGATTCACATGGAGGATGAGCACAAACCACATGTAGATTTTCAGAGAAGGCTCAACTCGTCTATGAAGGAAGTACTAAAATTGCTAGATGTAGGTATTATCTACCCTATCTCAGATAGTAAGTGGGTGAGTCCTGTACACTGTGTTCCAAAGAAGGGAGGTGTCATTGTAATGAAAAATAAGGATAATGAATTGATACCTGTTAGAAATGTCACTAGTTGGCGTATGTGTATTGATTATAGAAAATTAAATGTTGCCACTAGGAAAGATCATTTTCCCTTAACTTTCATTGATCAAATGGTAGAAAGACTTGCCAAACACTCTCACTTTTGCTTTCTTGATGGGTATTCCGGATTTTTTCAGATTCCTATTATTCCTTATGATCAGGATAAAACCACTTTTACATGTCCTTATGGTACTTTCGCTTATAGAAGAATGCCCTTTGGTTTATGCAATGCACCTGCAACTTTAAAGAGGTGTATGATGGCAATTTTTTCTGAATTTATTGAAGACTTCATGGATGTTTTTATGGATGATTTCTCTGTCTATAGTTTCACTTTTGATGACTGCTTAGCTAATCTCTCTAAAGTTTTACAGAGATGCGAAGAGACTAACCTTGTCTTGAATTGGGAAAAGTGTCACTTCATGGTTAGACAGGGGATAGTTTTAGGCCATCTTGTTTTAGAGAGAGGGATTGAAGTGGACAAGGCCAAGATAGAAGTGATTGAGAAGCTAGCACCGCCCACCATTGTCAAGGAAAGTAGGAGCTTTTTGGGACATGCAGGGTTTTACAGGAGATTCATTAGGGACTTCTCTAAACTTGCTAAACCTTTAACTGATTTACTTTGTAAAGACGCCAAATTCTGCTTTGATGAGAAATGTCTGTTTGCTTTTCAGGAGTTAAAGAAAGCTTTGGTTTCAGCACCCATCATTCAACCCCCAGATTGGGACTTGCCCTTTGAACTCATGTGCGACGCTAGTGATTATGCAGTGGGAGCAGTTTTGGGACAGAGAAAAGATAAGAAACCTCATGTTATCCACTATGCCAGCAAGACTTTGGATGAGACACAGAAAAATTACACCACCACTGAGAAAGAACTATTGGCCATAGTATTTGCTTTTGATAAATTTAGGTCATACTTAATTAACTCCAAAGTGGTAGTGTACACTGACCATGCAGCTGTGAAATACTTAATGAAGAAAAAGGACAGCAAACCACGATTACTCAGATGGATTTTACTTCTGCAAGAATTTCATTTGGAGATTAAAGACAAAAAGGGATCAGGAAACCTTGTTGCAGATCATCACTCAAGAATAATGGAAGACACTAAAAAGAATAATGAGATCAATGATTCCTTCCCTAAAGAACAGCTTTTAACCATTGAACAGATCAGAGTTCCTTGGTATGCTGATATAGTGAATTACCTTGTTGCTAATGTTTTTCCTCCTGATTTGAACTACCAAAGAAGGAAGAAGTTCTTGGCTGAAGTAAAACACTATTTTTGGGATGAGCCTTATGTGTTTAGAAGATGTACAGACAGTATTTTTAGAAGATGTGTACCTAAAGAAGAAATCACAGATATCTTGTGCCAATGTCATGGATCCTCTTATGGTGGTCATGCCGGTACTGAAAAGACTGCTTATAAAGTGTTACAATCAGGATTTTATTGGCCTACCATTTTCAAAGATGCTATAAACTTTGTGTTATCTTGTGATAGATGTCAAAGAACGGGGAACATTAGTAGAAGACATGAGATGCCACTGTCCAACATTCTTGAAGTTGAAATATTTGATGTTTGGGGGATAGACTTTATGGGACCATTCCCATCTTTAGGAGGTAACAAGTACATTCTGGTAGCAGTTGACTATGTTTCAAAATGGGTTGAAGCTCTTGCTTCATCGACCAATGATTCAAGAGTTGTTGCTAAATTTTTTAAAAAGATCATATTTCCACGGTATGGGACCCTGCAGGTAGTAATTAGTGATGGAGGGTCACATTTCATAGAACACAAATTTTCAGCCTTACTTAGAAAATATGGAGTGAATCATAGAGTGGCAACACCTTATCATCCTCAAACAAGTGGACAAGTGGAGATATCAAACAGAGAAATCAAGGGAATTTTAGAGAAGACCGTGTCAAGCACTAGGAAAAATTGGGCATTTAAACTTAATGATGCCTTGTGGGCATACCGGACTACTTTCAAAACACCAATAGGTATGTCTCCATTTCAATTGATTTATGGAAAATCATGTCACCTGCCTATGGAACTTGAACACAAAGCATACTGGGCGATCAAGATGCTGAATTTTGACTTAAAGAGTGCGGGGGAAAAACGGAAATTACAATTGAATTAGCTAGATGAGATTAGACTCTCTGCATATGAGAATGCAAAAATTTACAAGGAGAGGACAAAAAGATGGCACGATCGACATATTTTCAGGAGAGATTTCCAGCCAGGTGACTTGGTTCTTTTATTCAATTCTAGATTGAGACTTTTTCCTGGAAAACTTAAGTCTCGATGGTCTGGGCCTTCTCAGGTAAAGAAAGCTTATCCTTACGGAGCTTTGGATGTATGGAGTGAAGAAACAGGAGAATTCAAGGTTAATGGTCAGAGACTTAAGCACAATTATCAAGAAGAGCTAATTGAAGAAAAGAAGAGTTTTTATTTAGATGAACCACGATCAAATCTGAGTGTTAAAGGTGTTGGGGTATGCCCTTAAGGCTAATGTTTGAGGCCTTGGGATTGTAACAGTATCATGTATAAACTCTTATGTTTATAAAGGCAATGGTTGTTATTCAGTTTGTTATATTATCTGCTGCAATACATATACTTCTGAATAATGTCTCAATGCTGTTCAGCTGGGCTGACATGCAGTAAAGTCCTTAGTCGATATATCTTGGCGAACATGAGACAACCTTGATATGATTGAGACTAATATGTGTTCTAATCTTATAGGATGCTTCGAGCATGGAATAAGATGTAGACTCATGAGTACATTGGATGTACTGGACAGACCCTACTAGGATATTCAATTGCTTGTCACAATGTGAATAATCCTTGATTGCAACAAGTGGCACATTTCCTCTGACTTGAGATCACTTGTGTTTCTAAATGATGATTGTCATTGTTTTGAGATAGTTCAATATCATTTGAAACATAATGGTTATAGACTATCTTGGATAATGATCATGAGTCAGGTTAGGACACTAGTGATAGATATAGGATTGCCGTCTCCTTAATTGGAGTGTGATGTTCTAAAGGGGCCCCCCCTCTGTATGAGATGATTGAGAAAGTGTATGGCCATACCCAGGTGACAGTGTTCATCTGATCTAATCATGCTCATCATATTGGAGCAACAAGCTTGACACGCTTGTCCAATAAGAACATCCAGTGGCAAAGGAAATTTGCATGCCTTGTGAATTGGATTCACACTTGTGCTGTGGTTTGGGTGTAGTCTTGGAAGACTCTTTCCTTTATATCGGGAGACAGTGATGTGTTGCTAGATACCCCTCACTGATCGTGATAACGTAAGTTATCGTTACCGACATTTAAAGGAAACCCTTAGGGTCGCACAATTTGATGATATGGCTTACTTAAGTCAGATCATGTGGACTGAATTGTTTGGGTTCAGTTTAAAGGGATTTAGTCTCTGATTGTAAGTGAGATCTAGTCTGATCATATTTGATTGATTAGGGCTTGAGATCGGTAAGCTTCGATTGAGAGAATAGATGCTAGATCAGTGAGATCAGGAGCATCAAGAGATCAATGGTCAGATCTTAAGCCTTAGGGGTTTATTATAATCTGGACTAATTGCTAGGTTTATTTGGTTATTGAACCAAATCAATTTGAACCAGCTCATTGGATGAGCGTATGGTTCAAGTTGGCATTTGCGATTGGGGTCACTTGAACGTTGAGATGGTTTTGCTATTTTTAGATAGCATGTCACAACGTGACCACATCTCTCTCACGTCGCCCCTCTCTCGCCCTCTTGTCGCTGTTTTGCCTTTGGCTCTTCACACATTCGTGTGAGAAAAGGTGGTAGACGAAAGAAGAAAAAAAGAGAGATCGCCAAGCAAGGAAAGCTCTCTCTTCCCTTCAAACGATCAAAGACACCTTGGACGATCCTTGCTAGCACAAGGGACGACAAGAAGGAGCAAGCCGTTGATCATCTTGTGTGTGACGATTTGGAGGAGACCTCTTTTGTTCTCTTGCTTCCAAGGCGCCATCTAGAAATGGCCATGGTATGAATCGCATTCTTTCTTGCATTTAAAAGTTTTAATGTTGATCATAATACATGCATCGATCCCATGAAACCCTAGTATCCGCTGCCCATGTTTTGTATGCGCCACTTTAGGGTTTCGGCCCCCCTTATTGAAAGGGGACTTTCAATTGGTATCAGAGCAAGTTTTATGCATCGTTTTATGATTGCTTAATGCTTGGTCTTCATGTTTGATCCATACTTGCGCATATGCTTAGATCTAGATGGCATGCGAAACTAACATACATCTTAGTATATGTTTTTGTTGGCGCATGTATGTTGGCGCATCTATGTTTTCTTCAAAACTTCTTCTCATGCGCGACTCTCATTAGATCTAAGAGGCGCCTGCTTTAAACCCTTAGACGGGTTATTAGGGTTGAAGTCATCCCCTAGGTTAGATCCAAACAGTCTGATCAGATCATCTGACAGCCTTGATGGGTCGACCAGATAGCATCTGTGCGTAAGCACGAGATGGCTATAGGTCGACTGCAGACAGGCGTGAAGTGATGTCTGATTGAGACGACTAGTGAACACACATGAGTTAGGCCTGGGGTCACACCCGCTTGCCAGAACTCATGAGGGTTGTTCAGCCCTGGCGCATGCATGGTTGACCATTAGGTCGACTCAAGTCAGTTACGACTTGGTGCATGCAAGGGCAATGGATCTGACTAGGTCAGATGAGTGGATCCCTTGTAATGGACCGTTGTAAGGTAGTAGGGCCAATAAGGAAAATTAAAATTGATGCCAATGGGGTTTTCGAAATTTTATTTTCTTATGTTGGATTGCATGATGTTTGTAAGCATATGTTTGTTTATTTAATCTTGTGTGGGCTGCCCATGTTTAATGTGTGCTGTGCTGGGGCCTGCGTGCCTGGAATTTAAATGTAAATAAATATTTTTATTGTGATCTGCGCATCACTTTTCATTTAAATTATAAAGTGTAATTGACCTGCGAGTCAATCTTGTCTAGATAGATTAATTTGTAAATTAATGAGACAAGAGCACAGTGCACACTTGGCAGAGGCGCATGCAGTAGTGGCTTGACCAGACGGGAGGTCCAGGGTTCGACTCTGGGACCTGGCACATGTACCTGGTGGGCGCACCTGAGCTGCAGATGGCGCTTGGGCCCTGGTTTGGGCCAGATGAGCAGCAAAAGACCCATGAAGAAAAGCAAGTGAAGACTTAAGTTTAATATAAGGTCTAACTTAGGCTTAATGGGCTTTTACCACATAAGATCAGCATGCTTTCTATTTATTGCTTTTATAATTAGAATTGCATGAGTTTATCTTTTGCTATCACCATAGGAATTGCATGATAGTCAAGAAGATAAAAGACCGTTAAAATCCAACGCTAAAATATCAAGCTCGTAAGCCTTCTGACGTGAAACCTCACTGTTCTGATTATCGTTGGAGCCGTGTTGTACCCACTCAGTGGGCACGTCCATCTATCTTCAGACGGTGCGGGATTACACCTGCGTGTTACAGAGAAGGGATTTATCGCTTCTCGTTGCTCAGCATAGCACGTGGTGGTCCAGGGAGTAGGTCGGGTCAGCTTGACCATGTAGGCTACATATGTGGCGCATATGGTAGCACATGGAGGCAGCCATCTGTGGGATCAGAGACTGTGTTGTACCAACTCAGTTGGCACAGTCAGCTGGATTGCCCAGATGAAGGGGAATCGCACGGGTTGGCGATTGGCTGGGACAGCCTACCAGAGACTAGTGCTTGTACTCTCTGTGCATCTTATCTCGCCTGAGCGGGACGCGGAGACCAAGTATGAAATCTGGATCCCATCTCACTAAAAGTGTTCTACTCTTTCGGGCTGTTTTTGCTGGATTTTTCAGCCAGATAAAATAGTGAGAAAAGAATCTTTCTTAAGTCCTGGATTGATTCTGAACATTGATACTGACCTTGCTGTTCTTGCATTGTTGTAGATTCCTGCAGCAACGAACACCATGAGCTTCAATGTGCGATCCCTACTGGAAAGGGAGAAGTTTGCTGGGCCGAACTTCTCAGACTGGTACGGACACCTTAAGATTGTTCTTAAGGCAGAGAGGAAACTGTATGTCCTCGAGACGGCTATACCGCCTCAGCCCGCTCCGAACGCCGCAAGGGCGGTTCGGGATGCCTATGAAAAGCATGTCAATGATAGCATTGATGTCGCTTGCCTGATGCTAGCGTCTATGACGCCACCGCTGCAGCGTCAGCATGAGGATATGTCTGCTATACAAATTATAACAAACCTCAAGATGCTGTATGCTGCGCAGGCGAGGACTGAGCGCTATAATTTGACTAAGCTGTTCTTTCAGAGCAAACTGGCTGAAGGGAGCCCAGTGGGAGCTCACGTGCTCAAGATGATTGGGCACAAGGAGGCTCTAGAGAAACTAGGGCATACCATCAATCAGGAGCTTGCTGTAGACATTATTCTGCAGTCTCTCCCGCCCTCTTTCGATGCGTTCATCATTAACTTTAATATGAACAAAATCGATTGTACTCCGGCAGAGCTGCTGAATATGCTCTTGACTACTGAGGAGACTCTGAAGGGAAAGCCTTCAACCTCTGTCTTGATGTTTCCTTCTAGGAACAAGAAGAAGGGAAAGCCTTCAACCTCTGTCTTGATGTTTCCACTGTGGCCAGCTGGGTCACTGGAAAAAGGACTGTAAAGCGCTCCAAGGAGACAAGAGGGGAAGCATCGCTTCTGGCTCAGGTATATACGTGACGGAAGTCATGGTTTCATCTTCTTCTATTTCATGGGTGTTGGACACTGCATGTGGAGTTCACATTTGTTCAAATGTACAGGAACTCAAGAGAAGAAGACAGGTGGGACAGCATGAGGTGGACCTACGAGTTGGAAACGGGGCATGAGTTGCTGCTGTTGCTGTAGGAGACTATTTCATCTCTTTACCATCTGGACTTGTATTGGAACTAGACAATTGTTATTTTGTTCCCAGCATTACTAAAAATATTATCTCCATTCCTGCTCTTATCAGGAAGGGGTTTTCCTTTGAATGCAATATTTCAAAGTGTGTTCTTTCTTTAGATAATATTGTTTATGCTACTGGTTCAATTAACAATGGGTTATTCATGTTGGACATGGAATGTTCTATACACAATATTGATAATAAGAAAGCCAAATATGCTGATGACAACACCTTGCTATGGCATAGTCGTTTAGGTCATATTAACAAGAAACGCATTAAGCGGTTGCATGATTATGGACTGCTGGGATCATTCTCCTATGAGGAGATTGATACATGCAAAGCTTGTTTGATGGGCAAAATGACGAAGTCGCCTTTTCCTCATAAAGGTCAAAGGACTTCAGGTTTACTTGACCTTATACACAGTGATGTGTGTGGGCCTTTTAGTAAACATGCCAGAGGTGGCTATCAGTACTTCATTACCTTCACTGATGATTTCAGTAGATATGGGTATGTCTATCTTATGAGACATAAAAGTGAATCTTTTGACAAGTTCAAAGAGTTCAAGAATGATGTACAGAATCAGCTTGGCCGAAATATCAAGGCACTTTGTTCTGATCGAGGTGGAGAATACCTAAGTCGAGAGTTTACTGACTATCTGAAGGAGTGTGGGATTATCTCATAGCTCACTCCGCCAGGAACACCGCAATGGAATGGTGTGTCCGAGAGGAGAAATAGAACGTTACTTGATATGGTTCGTTCTATGATGAGTCAGGCTACTCTACCTTACTCCTTTTGGGGATTTGCACTGGAGACAGCTACAAAGGTACTAAACCGAGTGCCATCCAAGGCAGTTTCAAAGACCCCATATGAATTATGGTATGGGAAACAGCCTAGCTTGACATTTATCAGGATCTGGGGCTGCGAGGCTTATGTCAAAAAGCTCGCCTCTGGAAAACTAGAGAGCAGATCTGAGAAATGTATCTTTGTCGGTTACCCTAAGGAAACTATGGGTTATTATTTCTACGATCCCAAAGAGAACAAGGTGTTTGTTGCTCGGACGGCCATATTTCTTGAGAAGGAGTTTCTTCTGCAAGAGGCCAGTGGGAGAGAAATAAAGCTGGATGAGAATCCAGAGGAAGGACAAAGTGGTCAAGCACAGTTGGATGAGCCTGAGCCAGTAGAACAGGTTACTGAACAACCTGAGGCTTAGATATCACGGGAACCGCGAAGATCGGGAAGGATCCGTTGACAGCCTGAGCGCTATGACGGAGTCTACATCATTGATAATGATGAACCCCTCACTTATGCGGATGCGGTCAGTGGACCGGATTCATGTTGGGGTATGCCCTTAAGGCTAATGTTTGAGGCCTTTGGGATTGTAAAAGTATCATGTAATAAACTCTTATGTTTATAAAAGGCATGGTTATTATTCAGGTTGTTACCTTGTCTGCTGTAATAAGTGTACTTCTGAATAATGTCTCAAAGCTGTTCAGCTAGGCTGACAGGCTATAAGTCCTTAGTCGAGATATCTTGGTGAACATGAGACAGCCTTGATATGATTGAGACTGATATGAGTGCTAATCTTATAGGATGCTTCGAGCATGGAATAAGATGTAGACTCATGGGTACATTGTAACATCCCTCAGAATCACACCCCACACGCATACAAGTAAAATACGGGGTTTCAAAAAAATTTTTTACTCTTCCATTAAAACACAAGAAGAAAGCGGCATCGAAGGACATTACTACGGAACAGAAAACCGCACAGAACTGAATAGGATCGATTACTAGGAAATAGAAATCCGGAAATCCAGAAAAAATCCGGCAGCAAGTATTCTAAACTACTGCTGCACAGACACACATATCTTGTAACAACAACAAACGTCCACACTACACATATGTGGAATTTCAGAAATATACAGAACTGATTATTCAGATACTAAAATAAACAACACAAATTCGGTTACACATCTAAAATCGGACATTTCAAAATAAGAACCAATTCAATAAAAGAATCCAAGACTTGTATCCAATAATTTAAACGAAACAACTATAATATAATATCCTGAAAACAGGCATAAGCCCTCAGGAGATAAAACATGTCATATAGGTCATAATAAATTAGGCACGCAGGCCTGATAAATCTTTAGAAGACTATTCTTAGAAATGACATCAAACATTAGCGTCATATTAGCTGTAGCAATTACTGTCTTGATGTCTCACCTGAAAACATTTAAACAACGGAGGTGAGCTAAAAAGCTCAGTGAGTAAAAGACACTAAAAGTCATCCATAGTACACATCAAAAATATCATACTTAAGTTGAAATTCTTTTTATTTAACAGATAAGATAAATCAACTTAACATGCATGCTCATATCAGAAACAAACACAATCAAATACAGATACTTGTAACAATAGGCATCAAACAGGTAGGATATGAATATACCAACCCATACCAACTAACCACACCGCCTAATACATCTAAATACAGATCGAAACAGAACTACAGAAATCAGAACTGACAGACAGAAAATCAGAATTTTCAGAGTCCAAACGGATAGTCTACATCGGAAACAGAAAGGCCACAGAAGGCCTGATGACCACAGAAGGTCTGACCCCACCTCTGCCGAGGACGAGACAATGCATGCATATCAGAAACAGAATGGTAGAGGAGATATCAGTGGGTGGCCCCCGTCTTGTCAGGACGTGGCACTCTGGTCTCCAATACCCAGAACAGAATGGTAGAGGAGGTATCAGTGGGTGGCCCCCGTCTTGTTAGGACGTGGCACTCTGGCCTCCAATACCCAGAACAGAAATAGTGTCTCAAGGGTCGTAGTAGACTATCAGCACCATTACAGCGCCACAGAAGGAGGGTAAGGACACGGAAGAGTGCTACACTAGGGCATAATTTTACAGAACAGATTATACTGAAACAGAGAAGTAGGATCAACCACTACTTAATTCTTACATTATGCCCAAAGTCTAACAAACCAGAAAATGACACACCCCAATATCCAGTCCTTAAACACAGAACAGAAATTATATGAGTGAATTCCTTACAACTAACCTTAATTCATGTCAAACCATTCTATGTTCTCACAAATGTTTTAACACATTCAAGGTTTTCAGAAACTTCACAACATATAAACAGAATAGGAAATATCCACATAACAAACAATTAAATACAGAACAGAAATTATTCATATAACAAACATTTAAATACAGAACAGAAATTATTCATGAAATAATCTCCTCAAAATTCCTAAAACCGTGAGCTATAAAATTACTGTAAGGGGCGCCACTTTCAGAACCTTAACAGAACGCACAAATTTCATGTAAATAATTTCAGTCCCCCACTACAGATAATTTTAATTACACGCTCGTGAAGAAAATTGACAAAAGCCCCAAAATTGGCTCAACTATATTTTCGAAAATTCCTAAGTTCTTAGTTAAATCCCCAATTTTGTTTTCTCTAAAATTTCTCATCAAGCAAATAAATTTTAGAAGAACTACAGACCACAATTTAAGAGGTTAAACCATACAATGTAAATTTTTCTCACAAAGGAATATTCGTTTAACCAAAACATAGCAGATTTATATTGTCAATTTGCAAAATATATTTTTGGTCCAATTTCGAACCAAAGCTAGTCAATATTGTATTCAAAATGAAACTCTCTGAATCTAGTTTCCAATAAAACTGGTTTCACAAGATTTCGAATTTTAGGCAGGAAGATATAAGGGTTCGAACATAGGAAGGTCAGAATTTCAGATTTCAAGAAAACAGATTCATATATCAGAATTGCGACATTTATTTCAGATCCAATAACTAATCGAAAATAGGCGTTATGGGAGTCAAAATAAAGCTCTTCGAGCCTACGGTCTAATAAAACTGATTTGACAAGATTTCGAGCTATACCTAGGGAGATATGATGGTTCGAACACATAAAGGTCGAAATCCAGATTTCCAGAAAACTGATTTTGTACAGCTAGATTGCAATACAGATTGAAATACGAATACAGCTCGGATATGGTCGATATCAGATTCAAATTAAAGCCGAATGTATCTAGTTTCATACAAAATTTATTTCGTGCGATTTGGATCTATAGACCATGAGATATTGGGGTTATAGTACACAAAGGTCAGATTAACGAATGCAGATTTCAGCAGAACAGGATTTTAAAACCCTATAATTATTTGAATTCAACCCCATACGAATAATCATGGCAAATAACGAATTTTAATTCGGATTAGACTCCTTAGGATCGAATTACTCACCAGAAAAATCGCCCACAGAGAAAACGCCAAAACAGGGGATCAGGGGTCTCCAGAAAGTTCGTCCACCACCAGTCTGCCACCACCAGCGTCAGAAATTTTTCAGGAGCGCCAAGCACAGTGAGGGGCGACAACACAGGCGGCTAGGGCAAGAGACAAACCAAAAATCGTGAGGGAGAGGAGCTCTCACGAATTTTCCCCTTTTTTTTTTTTTTTTTTCCACCCCAAACGGATCCAAGATCCAATAACCCAATTAACTTAAGTGGAAATCGGCTTTAATGGGCTTACCTGGGCTTAACCACCATGCGCCACTCCAATAACACAGAAATATGCGCCACCATGGTGGAAGAATTCCAGGAGCAAATAGTCAAGGTTGAGGGTTCGAAGCCCCAACGAAAATAATTATTTTTGCCCTGTAGGAAAAAGTCCTACAATTAGGCAAAAATCCCAAAATTTTAACAGATAAAATACAGAAACAGAAATTCTAACCTTAAATCGTAATTCAGAAAATCAAGGGCGTTACATCCTCCCCCCCTTATAGAGCTTTAGTCCTCTAAAGCTGACCAAGCCCATCACTGAACAGGTGAGGATGCTCCTTTCTCATCTCTGCTTCAACCTCCCAAGAGGCTTCTTCAACAGACTGATTTCCCCAGATGACTTTCACAAGTGGAATAACCTTATTCCTCAGCACTTTCTCTTTTCTATCTTCAATTCTGAGAGGTTTCACCACAAAAGTCATGTTCTCTTCAAGCTGAAGAGGTTCTAACTCCAGAACATGAGAAGGATCGGAACAATATTTTCTGAGTGCAGAAACATGGAACACATTATGGAGGTGTTCCAGTGATGGGGGCAGAGCAAGTCGGTATGCCACAGGTCCAACCCTCTCAATGATATCAAAGGGACCAATGTACCTGGGACTCAATTTTCCCCTCTTCCCAAATCTCATCACCCCTTTCATAGGCGAGACCTTTAGGAAAACATGCTCTCCCACCAAAAACTCAAGAGGACGCCGCCTCACATCAGCATAACTCCTCTGTCTATCCTGAGCAATCTTCATCTTTCTCTGAATTTCTCTGATCTTCTCAGTGGCTTCCTGAACAGCATCAGACCTTAGCACTGTTCTGTCTCCAGTTTCCTCCCAGCATATAGGCGTTCTGCATTTCCTCCCATATAGGGCCTCATACGGAGCCATCTGTATGCTAGAGTGAAAGCTATTGTTGTAGGTGAACTCTATTAGTGATAAGTCCAGATCCCACTCAACAGACCAGTCAACCACATAAGATCTCAGAAGATCCTCCAGTGTCTGAATAGTTCTCTCTGTCTGACCATCAGATTGAGGATGATATGCAGTGCTAAAACTCAGATTAGTTCCCAAATCTTCCTGTAATTTCTTCCAAAACCTGGACAGAAATCGAGGATCACGATCAGAGACAATGTCCAAAGGAACTCCATGTAATCTGACAATCTCATCGATGTATAGTTTTGCTAACCGATCCAAACTGTAAGTCATTTTAATCGGTAAGAAGTGAGCTGACTTCGTGAGTCTGTCCACAATCACCCATATGGCATCATGATTCCTTCTGGTATTGGGCAGTCCACACACAAAGTCCATACTGATATGCTCCCACTTCCACTGAGGAATAGGGAGAGACTGCATCAAACCGCCCGGCCTCTGATGTTCAGTCTTCACGGTTTGGCAAGTCAAACATCTGGACACAAACAAATGCACATCCTTCTTCATACCATGCCACCAGAAAGTCTTTTTCAGATCCTGATACATCTTGGTACTACCAGGATGAATGGTATACTTAGTGCAATGACTTTCCTTAAGAATGTCATTTCTCAACTCAGGGTCCTCAGGGACACAGACCCTTCCACGGAATCTGAGGAGACCATCATCCGACATACTGAAATTCTCATCCCAGCCTTGCTCAGACCTCTCTTTCCACCGTAGAATATCCTGATCTGACTGCTGCCCTGATCTCAGTCTCTGCAGTAAGTCTGACTGAACCCTGAGAGAAGCTAGAAGACCGCCTCTCTCACCCGGAGTCACACTCAGATGCATGTCACTGAACTCCTGCAATAGTCGCCACTCCTGGACTCGCAGTGCAGCTATCTGAGTCACAGGATACCGACTAAGAGCATCGGCCACCACATTGGCTTTACCAGACTGATATTGGATGGTGAAGTCATAATCCTTTATCAATTCAAGCCATTGCCTCTGTCTCATATTCTGCTCTTTCTGAGTGAAGATATACTTCAAGCTCTGGTGATCTGTAAACAATTCAAATGTTTGTCCAAACAGATAGTGCCTCCAGATTTTCAAGGCAAAAACTACAGCTGCCAACTCCAAATCATGAGTGGGGTAGTTTACTTCATAATCCTTGAGTTGCCTTGAAGCATAAGCGACTACTTTTCCTTGCTGCATCAGTACAGCACCCAGACCCTTACCAGAGGCATCAGTGTAAACAATGAACTTCTCTCCATCACAGGGAATGATGAGGATAGGAGCACTGGTCAGTCTCTTTTTCAGTTCCTGAAAACTAGACTCACAATCATCAGACCACTCAAACTTCAGATTCTTTCTAGTTAGCTTAGTCAGAGGACCTGCCAGCTTGGAAAAACCCTCCACAAAGCGGCGGTAGTATCCAGCTAAGCCCAGAAAACTTCTGACCTCAGTCGCTGTAGTTGGTCTTCCCCAGTGAAGAATGGCCTCCACCTTCACTGGATCCACAGACACACCCTGGCTAGAAATAATGTGCCCCAGAAAACCAATCTGATCTAGCCAGAACTCACATTTGCTGGCCTTAGCATATAGCCGCTTCAGCCGCAGAATCTCCAGCACCTTGCGCAAATCCTGAGAGTGGTCTTGCGCATTCTTGGAGTAGATCAGAATATCATCAATGAAGACGACCACACATTTGTCCAGGAGCTCATGAAATACCCTGTTCATCAGATCCATAAACACCGCAGGAGCATTTGTCAGTCCAAAGGGCATAACAAGAAATTCATAGTGCCCATACCTGGTCCTGAATGCAGTTTTAGGTACATCCTCCTCCCGAACACTCATCTGATAATAGCCAGACCTCAGGTCAATTTTAGAGAATACAGTAGCACCCTGCAACTGATCAAAGAGATCAACAATATGGGGTAATGGGTACTTATTCCTAACAGTCACTTGATTGAGTTGACGGTAATCGATGCACATGCGCAAAGTACCATCCTTCTTCTTCACAAATATCACAGGTGCTCCCCATGGAGAAACACTGGGTCGAATATACCCCTTCTCTAATAGTTCTTCCAGTTGCTTCTTCAGCTCCGTCAGTTCTGAAGTTGCCATCCTATAAGGAGCTTTAGATATCGGTGCCGTGCCTGGCAACAACTCGATACCAAACTCAACTTCTCTGCTGGGTGGTAACCAGATAAATCATCAGAGAAGACGTCAGCAAACTCTCTTACCACAGGAATTTTAGCCAGATCCAAATCATACTCAGTCTGCACCTTGACATGCGCCAGATACCCCTTATTGTCTTTCTTCTCTTTCTTGAAATTCTTCTTATCCTTACCACCCAGAGTGGGTGCGTAAGTCACAGAAGTAGGGGCGGGTGCAGTGACTGGAATAATATCTGCAGCCATCTCCGCAATGCACCTCTCAGCAGTGCGAGCCCTGTCTACCACTTCAGCATAAGTTTCCAAGTGTAGCATAGCTACCCTTGTCCTGATATCTTTCCTCAAACCCCGCTGAAACTTCTTGGCTCTTCTTTCCTCGGTGTTGACTAAGTGAGGAGCATACCCCGACAACCGAGCGAATGTGGCTTCATACTGATCCACCGTCAGGTCGCCCTGCTCAAGACGAATAAACTCCACCTCGCGCTCCTCAGATAAGCTAGAGGGGAAAAACTTAGCATTGAACTTCAGCATGAAGTACTGCCAATCAACAACTCTGGATTCAGTTGCCGCCAGTCTGACGACTCCCTTCCACCAGTCTTCAGCATCTCCACGCAACATGAAGACAGACAAACATAGCTTGTCTGCATCATCACAGCGCAAAACCTGGAAAATCTTTTCCAGTGTCAAAAGCCAATCCTCAGCAGCTCTAGGCCCCGGACTACCATAAAATGCAGTCGGGTTCAGGTGCTGAAACTCTCGAACCAACCGAGCATATCGTTGATGTGCGCCATCACCCAGAGGAGAACCAGCCGGTTGTGCCTGTGACTGAGACGGTGTCTGCGACAGCCGCTGCAATAACTGTTGCTGAACCTCCATGTGCTGCGCCTGCTGCTGCTGCATCATCTGAGTTTGCTGCTGAATGAATGCGTTCTGTTGTTGCATCATAGCAGTCATAGCCTCCATGGTCTGCCTCAGATCAGGCTGTTGATCACCGTTGCTACTGCTAGCTCTTGGTCGCACCATTTTTACCTGCATCACATAACACAGTAGAATAACAACCAATATTCAATCACAAATCAGATCCTAACTTGGTTTCTAGCAATACACAAACAAAGTTTTCATTCCCCGGAGTTTCTAATTGCTAGTAATATTGCTCTGATACCATCTGTAACATCCCTCAGAATCACACCCCACACGCATACAAGTAAAATACGGGGTTTCAAAAAAATTTTTTACTCTTCCATTAAAACACAAGAAGAAAGCGGCATCGAAGGACATTACTACGGAACAGAAAACCGCACAGAACTGAATAGGATCGATTACTAGGAAATAGAAATCCGGAAATCCAGAAAAAATCCGGCAGCAAGTATTCTAAACTACTGCTGCACAGACACACATATCTTGTAACAACAACAAACGTCCACACTACACATATGTGGAATTTCAGAAATATACAGAACTGATTATTCAGATACTAAAATAAACAACACAAATTCGGTTACACATCTAAAATCGGACATTTCAAAATAAGAACCAATTCAATAAAAGAATCCAAGACTTGTATCCAATAATTTAAACGAAACAACTATAATATAATATCCTGAAAACAGGCATAAGCCCTCAGGAGATAAAACATGTCATATAGGTCATAATAAATTAGGCACGCAGGCCTGATAAATCTTTAGAAGACTATTCTTAGAAATGACATCAAACATTAGCGTCATATTAGCTGTAGCAATTACTGTCTTGATGTCTCACCTGAAAACATTTAAACAACGGAGGTGAGCTAAAAAGCTCAGTGAGTAAAAGACACTAAAAGTCATCCATAGTACACATCAAAAATATCATACTTAAGTTGAAATTCTTTTTATTTAACAGATAAGATAAATCAACTTAACATGCATGCTCATATCAGAAACAAACACAATCAAATACAGATACTTGTAACAATAGGCATCAAACAGGTAGGATATGAATATACCAACCCATACCAACTAACCACACCGCCTAATACATCTAAATACAGATCGAAACAGAACTACAGAAATCAGAACTGACAGACAGAAAATCAGAATTTTCAGAGTCCAAACGGATAGTCTACATCGGAAACAGAAAGGCCACAGAAGGCCTGATGACCACAGAAGGTCTGACCCCACCTCTGCCGAGGACGAGACAATGCATGCATATCAGAAACAGAATGGTAGAGGAGATATCAGTGGGTGGCCCCCGTCTTGTCAGGACGTGGCACTCTGGTCTCCAATACCCAGAACAGAATGGTAGAGGAGGTATCAGTGGGTGGCCCCCGTCTTGTTAGGACGTGGCACTCTGGCCTCCAATACCCAGAACAGAAATAGTGTCTCAAGGGTCGTAGTAGACTATCAGCACCATTACAGCGCCACAGAAGGAGGGTAAGGACACGGAAGAGTGCTACACTAGGGCATAATTTTACAGAACAGATTATACTGAAACAGAGAAGTAGGATCAACCACTACTTAATTCTTACATTATGCCCAAAGTCTAACAAACCAGAAAATGACACACCCCAATATCCAGTCCTTAAACACAGAACAGAAATTATATGAGTGAATTCCTTACAACTAACCTTAATTCATGTCAAACCATTCTATGTTCTCACAAATGTTTTAACACATTCAAGGTTTTCAGAAACTTCACAACATATAAACAGAATAGGAAATATCCACATAACAAACAATTAAATACAGAACAGAAATTATTCATATAACAAACATTTAAATACAGAACAGAAATTATTCATGAAATAATCTCCTCAAAATTCCTAAAACCGTGAGCTATAAAATTACTGTAAGGGGCGCCACTTTCAGAACCTTAACAGAACGCACAAATTTCATGTAAATAATTTCAGTCCCCCACTACAGATAATTTTAATTACACGCTCGTGAAGAAAATTGACAAAAGCCCCAAAATTGGCTCAACTATATTTTCGAAAATTCCTAAGTTCTTAGTTAAATCCCCAATTTTGTTTTCTCTAAAATTTCTCATCAAGCAAATAAATTTTAGAAGAACTACAGACCACAATTTAAGAGGTTAAACCATACAATGTAAATTTTTCTCACAAAGGAATATTCGTTTAACCAAAACATAGCAGATTTATATTGTCAATTTGCAAAATATATTTTTGGTCCAATTTCGAACCAAAGCTAGTCAATATTGTATTCAAAATGAAACTCTCTGAATCTAGTTTCCAATAAAACTGGTTTCACAAGATTTCGAATTTTAGGCAGGAAGATATAAGGGTTCGAACATAGGAAGGTCAGAATTTCAGATTTCAAGAAAACAGATTCATATATCAGAATTGCGACATTTATTTCAGATCCAATAACTAATCGAAAATAGGCGTTATGGGAGTCAAAATAAAGCTCTTCGAGCCTACGGTCTAATAAAACTGATTTGACAAGATTTCGAGCTATACCTAGGGAGATATGATGGTTCGAACACATAAAGGTCGAAATCCAGATTTCCAGAAAACTGATTTTGTACAGCTAGATTGCAATACAGATTGAAATACGAATACAGCTCGGATATGGTCGATATCAGATTCAAATTAAAGCCGAATGTATCTAGTTTCATACAAAATTTATTTCGTGCGATTTGGATCTATAGACCATGAGATATTGGGGTTATAGTACACAAAGGTCAGATTAACGAATGCAGATTTCAGCAGAACAGGATTTTAAAACCCTATAATTATTTGAATTCAACCCCATACGAATAATCATGGCAAATAACGAATTTTAATTCGGATTAGACTCCTTAGGATCGAATTACTCACCAGAAAAATCGCCCACAGAGAAAACGCCAAAACAGGGGATCAGGGGTCTCCAGAAAGTTCGTCCACCACCAGTCTGCCACCACCAGCGTCAGAAATTTTTCAGGAGCGCCAAGCACAGTGAGGGGCGACAACACAGGCGGCTAGGGCAAGAGACAAACCAAAAATCGTGAGGGAGAGGAGCTCTCACGAATTTTCCCCTTTTTTTTTTTTTTTTTTTCCACCCCAAACGGATCCAAGATCCAATAACCCAATTAACTTAAGTGGAAATCGGCTTTAATGGGCTTACCTGGGCTTAACCACCATGCGCCACTCCAATAACACAGAAATATGCGCCACCATGGTGGAAGAATTCCAGGAGCAAATAGTCAAGGTTGAGGGTTCGAAGCCCCAACGAAAATAATTATTTTTGCCCTGTAGGAAAAAGTCCTACAATTAGGCAAAAATCCCAAAATTTTAACAGATAAAATACAGAAACAGAAATTCTAACCTTAAATCGTAATTCAGAAAATCAAGGGCGTTACATACATTGGATGTACTGGACAGACCCTACTGGGATATTCCATTGCTTGTCACAATGTGAATGATCCTTGTATGCAGCAAGTGGCACATGTCCTCTGACTTGAGATCACTTGTGTTTCTGAATGATGATTGTCATTGTCTTGAGGTAGTTCAATATCATTTGAAACATAATGATTATAGACTATCTTGGATGGTGAGCTTGAATCAGGTTAGGGCACTAGTGATAGATAAAGGATTGCCGTCTCCTTGTTCAAGGAGTGTGATGTTCTAAAGGGCCCCCCTTATATGAGATGATTGAGGAAGTGTATGGCCATACCCAGATGACTATGTGCATCTGATCTAATCATGCTCATCGTATTGGAGTTACAAGCTTGACCCGCTTGTCCAATAAGAACATCCAGTGGCAAAGGACACATGTATGCCTTGTGAATTGAGTCACACTTGTGCCATGGTTTGGGTGTAGTCTTGGAAGACTTTTTCCTTTATATCGGGAGACAGTGATGTGTTGCTAGATACCCCTCACTGGTCGTGATAACGAAAGTTATCGTTACCGACATTTAAAGGAAACCCTTAGGGTCGCACAATTTGGTGATATGGCTTGCTTAAGTCAGATCGTGTGGACTGAATTGTTTCGGTTCAGTTTAAAGGGATTTAATCTCTGATTGTAAGTGAGATCTGGTCTGATCATGTTTGATTGATTAGGGCTTGAGATCGGTAAGCTTCGATCGAGAGAGATGATGCTAGATCGGTGAGATCAAGAGCATCATGAGATGAACGGTTAGATTGGAAACCTTAGGGTTTGGTTGATCTAGACCGATTTGGCTTGGGCCGGTTTGGTTTGGCTTTTGGTCCAAACACATTTGCTTTGAACCGGTTCAAGGGCTTGAACGCATGGTTCATTGTTTAAGGCGTTTTGTGGAGTTTAAGATCGGTTTAGAGATCTTGAACGCATGGCTTAATGTTTTTCCTAATTTGGAAAGTCATAAGCGCATGTCTCCTTGAACGCAAATGACAAGTGAACGCTCCATTCACTCTCGGCCTTCGCTTGCTCTCGTGACGAGACATTGGTGAAGGAGACGACATCTTGGAGAAAGGATCGGCCAAGCAAAGAAGTCTTCATCTCTTTCCTATACTCGATCAAAGACATCTTGGCATTCTTGCTAGCACAAGAGGTGCGCAAGTGAGGAGTCTTCATCACCTTTGTGTGTGAACTTTCGGAGGAGATCAAGTTTGCTCTCTTCTTCCAAGCCGACCTCCAACCTTATGGCTATGGTATAGATCTCAACTCATAGCTTCATGTTGATTATATAGTTCATATGCGATCTACTTGAAGCCCTTTTTCCGCTATGCATGCTAGATGCGCATGTTTAGGGTTTCAACCCCTAATGTTTAGGGTTTCCTTCAATTGGTATCAGAGCGAGGCTCTCCATATGATCTATATGATTGCTAGAAGTGTTATGTGATCCATGCTTGTTGCGCTTACTTGATGCTTTGCTTTCATGATGCATGGTTACATGTACTTGTAGATTGCGCTTGTATCATGCTAACATGCAGCTTGCGCTTGTATCATGGGCTATGTATGCGCTCCCCCTTGAAGGGGACCCCCTCAAGTTTGCGCTCCCCCTTGAAGGGGACCCCCTCAAGTTTGCGCTCCCCCTAGAAGGGGACCCCCTTAGATCTAAGGGTTATCAACTTTGTTTGATGTTAGCGCATGTTCTAAGGTTTTTCTAAAACTTACATCTTGTGCGCTTGATTAGATCTAAGGTGCCACTACATTAAACCCTTAGATGGGTTGATGGGGTTGAAGTCACCACTAGGTTAGATCCAAGTCTGATCAGACCATCTGACAGCTCAGATGGGTTAACCTGATAGCACCTATGCGCAAGCACAAGGTGGCTATAGGTTGACTGCATCTAGGGCGTGTAGCGAGGTCTGGTTGAGACACTACTGAACACACTTGAGTTAGGCCCGGGGTCACACCCGCTTGCCAAAACTCATGGGGGTAGTTCAGCCCTTGGCGCATGCATGGTTGACCATTAGGTCAACTCGGGTCAGTTAGGACTCGGTGCATGCAAGGGCAAAGGATCTAACTAGATGGATGAGTGGATCCCCATCAATGGACCATTGTAAGGTTGTAGGGCTCATAAGGAAATTAAAATTGATGCCATGGGGTTTTCAAAACTTTTAATTTCAAGATGATTGGATCACATGTTGATTGAACCATATGCTTGTTTATTTAGTCTTGTGTGGGTTGCCCAATTGTGTGCTGTGCTGGGGCCTGCGTGCCTGGACTTAAAAATTGTAAATTAATTTGTGATCTGCGAATCACATTGTACTTAATTTATAATATGTTGTTGACCTGCGAGTCAACCTTGTCTAGATAGATCAAATGTACTTTGATTAGACAAGAACAAAGGCACACATCCAAGAGGGGCATTCACCTGGTGGTGCACCTGAGGTGCTCTTGGCGCTAGGGCACTGGGTTGGACCAGATGAGATGCAATGAAGCTCAAGTGAAGACTTAAGTAATCTTAAGGTCTTACTAGGGTTCATGGGCTTTTACCACATAAGATCATGCTTTCTACTTATTGCTAATAATTAGAATTGCATATTTATGTTTATCTTCTGCTATAGCCATAGGACATGCCTGATAGTAAGAAGATAAAAGACCGTTAAAATCCAACGCTGAAATATCAAGCTCGTAAGCCTTCTGACGCGAAACCTCACCTTTCTGACTATCGTTGGAGCCGTGTTGAACCCACTCAGTGGGCACGTCCATCTATCTTCAGACGGTGCTGGATTTCACCTGCGTGTTACAGAGTTGGGATTTATCCCCTCTCGTTGCTCAGTATAGCACGTGGTGGTCCAGGGAGTAGGTCGGGTAAGCTTGACCATGTAGGCTACATATGTGGCGCATATGGTAGCACATGGAGGCAGCCATCTCTGGGATCAGAGACTGTGTTGTACCAACTCAGTTGGCACAGTCTGCTGGATTGCCAAGATGAAGGGGAATCGCACGGGTTGGCGATTGGCTGGGACAGCCTACCAGAAACTAGTGCTTGTCATCTCTGTGCATCTTATCTCGCCTGAGCGGGACGCGGAGACCAAGTATGAAATCTGGATCCCATCTCACTAAAAGAGTGTTACTCTTTCGGACTGTTTACTGGATTTTTCAGTCAGACAAAATAGTGGGAAAAGAATCTTTCTTAAGTCCTGGATTGATTCTGAAACATTGATACTGACCTTGATGTTCTTGCTTGTTGTAGATTCCTGCAGCAACGAACACCATGAGCTTCAATGTGCGATCCCTACTGGAAAGGGAGAAGTTTGCTGGGCCGAACTTCTCTGACTGGTTTGGACACCTTAAGATCGTTCTTAAGGCAGAGAGGAAACTGTATGTCCTCGAGACGGCGATACCGCCGCAGCCCGCTCCGAACGCCGCAAGGGCGGTTCGGGATGCCTACGAAAAGCACGTCAATGATAGCATTGATGTCGCTTGCCTGATGCTAGCGTCTATGACGCCACCGCTGCAGCGTCAGCATGAGGATATGTCGGCTATAGAAATTATAGCGAACCTCAAGATGCTGTATGCTGCACAGGCGAGGACAGAACGCTATAATCTGACAAAGCTCTTCTTTCAGAGCAAACTGGCTGAAGGGAGCCCAGTGGGAGCTCACATGCTCAAGATGATTGGGCACAAGGAGGCTCTGGAGAAACTGGGGCATACCATCAACCAGGAGCTTGCTGTAGATATTATTCTGCAGTCTCTTCCGCCTTCTTTCGATGCGTTCATCATTAACTTTAATATGAACAAAATCGATTGTACGCCGGCAGAGTTGCTGAATATGCTCTTGACAACTGAGGAAACTCTGAAGGGTAAGCCTTCAACCTCTGTCTTAATGGTTCCTTTTAGGAACAAGAAGAAGGGGAAGAAGGGCAAGGCCCCTGTCAAGAATTACAGCAAGGCCCTGAAACAGAAGGTGAAGCGGTCGAAGGATAACAGGTGTTTCCACTGTGGCCAGCTGGGTCACTGGAAAAAGGACTGTAAAGCGCTCCAAGGAGATAAGAGGGGAAGCATCGCTTCTGGCTCAGGTATATATGTGACTGAGGTCATGTTATCTTCTTCTACTATTTCATGGGTGTTGGACACTGCATGTGGAGTTCACATTTGTTCAAATGTACAGGAACTCAAGAGAAGAAGGCAGGTGGGACAGCATGAGGTAGACCTACGAGTTGGAAACGGGGCACGGGTTGCTGCTGTTGCTGTAGGAGACTATTTCATTTCTTTACCATCTGGCATTGTATTAGAATTGAACAATTGTTATTTTGTACCGAGTATCACAAAGAATATTATCTCTATTCCTGCTCTTGTCAGGAAAGGATTTGCCTTTGAATGCAAGATTTCAAAGTGTGTTTTATCTCATGATAATATTGTGTATGCAACTGGTTCAATTAACAATGGGTTATACATGTTGGACATGGAAAATTCTATACAAAACATTGATAATAAGAAAGCCAAATATGCTGATGACAGCACCTTGTTATGGCATAGTCGTTTAGGCCATATAAACGAGAAGCGCATTAAGCGGTTGCATGAACATGGACTGCTGGGATCATTCTCCTATGAGGAGATTGATACATGCAAAGCTTGTTTGATGGGTAAAATGACGAAGTCTCCTTTTCTTCACAAAGGTCAGAGGACTTCAGGTTTACTTGACCTTATACACAGTGATGTGTGTGGGCCTTTTAGTAAACATGCCAGAGGTGGCTATCAGTACTTCATTACCTTTACTGATGATTTCAGTAGGTATGGATATGTCTATTTAATAAGACATAAAAGTGAATCTTTTGACAAGTTCAAAGAGTTCAAAAATGAAGTACAGAATCAGCTAGGCCGAAATATCAAGGCACTTCGTTCTGATCGAGGTGGTGAATACCTGAGTCATACGTTTACTGGCTATCTGAAGGAGTGTGGGATTATCTCACAGCTCACTCCGCCAGGAACACCGCAGTGAAAGGTGTGTCCGAGAGGAGAAATAGAACGTTACTTGATATGGTTCGTTCTATGATGAGTCAGGCTACTCTTCCATACTCCTTTTGGGGTTTTGCACTGGAAACAGCTGCAAAGGTACTAAACCGAGTGCCATCCAAGGCAGTTTTAAAGACGCCATATGAGTTATGGTATGGGAAACAGCCTAGCTTGACATTTATCAGGATCTGGGGTTGCGAGGCTTATGTCAAAAAGCTCGCCTCTGGGAAACTAGAGAGCAGATCTGAGAAATGTATCTTTGTCGGTTACCCTAAGGAAACTAAGGGTTATTATTTCTACGATCCCAAAGAGAACAAGGTTTTTGTTGCTCGGACGGCCATATTTCTTGAGAAGGAGTTTCTTCTGCAAGAGGCCAGTGGGAGAGAAATAAAGCTGGATGAGAATCCAGAGGAAGGACAAAGTAGTCAAGCACAGTTGGATGAGCCTGAGCCGGTAGATCAGGTTATTGAGCAACCTGAGGCTCAAATATCATGGGAACCGCGAAGATCGGGTAGGATCCGTCGTCAGCCTGAGCGCTATGACGGAGTCTACATCATTGATAATGATGAACCCCTCACTTATGCGGATGCGGTCAGTGGACCGGAATCAGCTAGATGGCTTGAAGCTATGCGAGCCGAAATGGACTCCATGTCAGATAACCAGGTCTGGGATTTGGTTGATCCGCCTCCGGGAGTAATCCCTATAGGCTGTAAATGGATCTTCAAGAAGAAGATTGACATGGATGGTAACGTAGTTACCTATAAAGGCAGGCTAGTAGCGAAAGGTTTCAAACAAATCTACGGGATAGATTATGATGAAACTTTCTCTCCTGTAGCCATGTTTAAGTCTATTCGGATTCTTTTCGCGATAGCAGCATATTACGATTATGAGATCTGGCAGATGGATGTGAAAACAGCTTTCCTTAATGGAAATCTGGATGAGGATGTGTATATGACACAACCGGAAGGTTTCACTAATCCAGCAGATCGTCATAAAATATGCAAGTTAAAGAAGTCCATTTATGGACTTAAACAAGCATCAAGAAGCTGGAACATTCGTTTTGATGAATCAATCTCTGAGTTTGGTTTCATCAAGAACGAGGATGACCCGTGTGTATATAAGAGGTTTAGTGGGAGCGTAATTACATTCCTAATCCTCTACGTCGATGATATCTTAATCATTGGAAATGATATTCCTGAACTGCATGCTGTTAAGGCATGGTTAGGAAAATGTTTCCAGATGAAAGATTTAGGAGAAGCAGCCTATGTACTAGGTGTGAAGATCTACCGGGATAGATCTAAGAGGCTTCTCGGGCTGTGCCAGAGTACTTACATCGATAAAGTCCTGGAGAGATTCCATTTAGAGAATTCTAAACGTGGATATCTTCCAGTCAGACATGGTCTGAATCTTTCAAAGAGTCAGTGTCCACAAACACAGACTGAGAAAGATGAAATGGACAATACGCCTTATGCTTCGGCTATTGGGTCCATTATGTATGCGATGTTATGTACTCGCCCAGACGTCGCTTACGGGTTAAGCGTAACCAGTCGATTCCAAAGTAATCCAGGTTTGGCGCACTGGATTGCGGTCAAGAACATTTTAAAATATCTGCGGAGGACCAAAGATATGTTCTTGATATATGGTGGTCAGGAAGAACTCAGTATAGAGGGATATACTGACGCTTCGTTCCAGTCGGACCAGGATGATTTCCGATCGCAGTCAGGCTATATTTTTAGCTTGAATGGTGGAGCAGTGGTGTGGAAGAGTTTCAAACAGTCAACTGTTGCTGATTCCACAACAGAAGCCGAGTATGTTGCAGCCTCGGAAGCATCTAAGGAGGCAGTGTGGATTCGTAAGTTCGTGAGAGAACTTGGTGTCGTTCCTTCGAGTGCAGATCCTTTGGTTATCTTCTGTGATAACACTGGAGCTATAGCACAAGCAAAGGAACCGCGGTCGCACCAGAAGTCCAAGCACATACAGAGACGGTTTCACTTGATCCGGGAGATCATTGATCGTGGCGAGATCAAAATATGCAAGGTTCATACAGATGACAATCTGGCAGACCCACTTACCAAGCCTCTGGCGCAGCAGAAGCATGAGAAGCACTGTAATAATATGGGTTTGAGATTTCTCAACCATTAGATTAAGTGCAAGTGGGAGATTGTTGGGGTATGCCCTTAAGGCTAATGTTTGAGGCCTTTGGGATTGTAAAAGTATCATGTAATAAACTCTTATGTTTATAAAAGGCATGGTTATTATTCAGGTTGTTACCTTGTCTGCTGTAATAAGTGTACTTCTGAATAATGTCTCAAAGCTGTTCAGCTAGGCTGACAGGCTATAAGTCCTTAGTCGAGATATCTTGGTGAACATGAGACAGCCTTGATATGATTGAGACTGATATGAGTGCTAATCTTATAGGATGCTTCGAGCATGGAATAAGATGTAGACTCATGGGTACATTGGATGTACTGGACAGACCCTACTGGGATATTCCATTGCTTGTCACAATGTGAATGATCCTTGTATGCAGCAAGTGGCACATGTCCTCTGACTTGAGATCACTTGTGTTTCTGAATGATGATTGTCATTGTCTTGAGGTAGTTCAATATCATTTGAAACATAATGATTATAGACTATCTTGGATGGTGAGCTTGAATCAGGTTAGGGCACTAGTGATAGATAAAGGATTGCCGTCTCCTTGTTCAAGGAGTGTGATGTTCTAAAGGGCCCCCCTTATATGAGATGATTGAGGAAGTGTATGGCCATACCCAGATGACTATGTGCATCTGATCTAATCATGCTCATCGTATTGGAGTTACAAGCTTGACCCGCTTGTCCAATAAGAACATCCAGTGGCAAAGGACACATGTATGCCTTGTGAATTGAGTCACACTTGTGCCATGGTTTGGGTGTAGTCTTGGAAGACTTTTTCCTTTATATCGGGAGACAGTGATGTGTTGCTAGATACCCCTCACTGGTCGTGATAACGAAAGTTATCGTTACCGACATTTAAAGGAAACCCTTAGGGTCGCACAATTTGGTGATATGGCTTGCTTAAGTCAGATCGTGTGGACTGAATTGTTTCGGTTCAGTTTAAAGGGATTTAATCTCTGATTGTAAGTGAGATCTGGTCTGATCATGTTTGATTGATTAGGGCTTGAGATCGGTAAGCTTCGATCGAGAGAGATGATGCTAGATCGGTGAGATCAAGAGCATCATGAGATGAACGGTTAGATTGGAAACCTTAGGGTTTGGTTGATCTAGACCGATTTGGCTTGGGCCGGTTTGGTTTGGCTTTTGGTCCAAACACATTTGCTTTGAACCGGTTCAAGGGCTTGAACGCATGGTTCATTGTTTAAGGCGTTTTGTGGAGTTTAAGATCGGTTTAGAGATCTTGAACGCATGGCTTAATGTTTTTCCTAATTTGGAAAGTCATAAGCGCATGTCTCCTTGAACGCAAATGACAAGTGAACGCTCCATTCACTCTCGGCCTTCGCTTGCTCTCGTGACGAGACATTGGTGAAGGAGACGACATCTTGGAGAAAGGATCGGCCAAGCAAAGAAGTCTTCATCTCTTTCCTATACTCGATCAAAGACATCTTGGCATTCTTGCTAGCACAAGAGGTGCGCAAGTGAGGAGTCTTCATCACCTTTGTGTGTGAACTTTCGGAGGAGATCAGGTTTGCTCTCTTCTTCCAAGCCGACCTCCAACCTTATGGCTATGGTATAGATCTCAACTCATAGCTTCATGTTGATTATATAGTTCATATGCGATCTACTTGAAGCCCTTTTTCCGCTATGCATGCTAGATGCGCATGTTTAGGGTTTCAACCCCTAATGTTTAGGGTTTCCTTCAATTCAGCGAGATGGCTTGAAGCTATGCGCGCCGAGATGGACTCCATGTCAGATAACCAAGTCTGGGATTTGGTTGATCCGCCTCCGGGAGTTATCCCTATAGGCTGTAAATGGATCTTCAAGAAGAAGATTGACATGGATGGTAACGTGGTTACCTATAAAGGCAGGCTAGTTGCGAAAGGTTTCAAACAAATCTACGGGATAGATTATGATGAAACTTTCTCACCTGTAGCTATGTTTAAGTCTATTCGGATTCTTTTCGCGATAGCAGCATATTATGATTATGAGATCTGGCAAATGGATGTGAAGACAGCTTTCCTTAATGGAAATCTGGATGAGGATGTGTATATGACACAACCAGAAGGTTTCACTAATCCATCAGATCGTCATAAAATATGCAAGTTAAAGAAGTCTATTTATGGACTTAAACAAGCATCGAGAAGCTGGAATATTCGTTTTGATGAATCAATCTCTGAATTTGGTTTCATCAAGAACGAGGATGACCCGTGTGTATATAAGAGGTTTAGTGGGAGCGTGATTACTTTCCTAGTCCTCTACGTCGATGATATCTTGATCATTGGAAACGATATTTCTGAAATGCATGCGGTTAAAGCATGGTTGAGAAAATGTTTCCAGATGAAAGATTTAGGAGAAGCAGCCTATGTATTAGGTGTGAAGATCTACAGGGATAGATCTAAGAGGCTTCTCGGGCTGTGCCAGAGTACTTACATCGATAAAGTCCTAGAGAGATTTCATTTAGAGAATTCTAAAAGAGGATATCTTCCAATCAGACATGGTCTGAATCTTTCGAAGAGTCAGTGTCCACAAACACAGACTGAGAAAGATGAAATGGACAATACGCCTTATGCTTCGGCTATTGGATCCATTATGTATGCGATGTTGTGTACTCGCCCAGACGTCGCTTACGGGTTAAGCGTGACCAGTCGGTTCCAAAGTAATCCAGGTATGTCGCACTGGATTGCAGTCAAGAACGTTTTAAAATATCTTCGGAGGACCAAAGATATGTTCTTGGTGTATGGTGGTCAGGAAGAACTCAGTATAGAAGGATATACTGACGCTTCGTTCCAGTCTGACTAGGATGATTTTCGATCGCAATCAGGCTATGTTTTTAGCTTGAATGGAGGAGCAGTAGTGTGGAAAAGTTTCAAACAGTCAATCGTTGCTGATTCCACAACAGAAGCCGAGTATGTTGCAACCTCGGAAGCATCCAAGGAGGCAGTGTGGATTCGTAAGTTCGTTCAAGAACTTGGTGTTGTTCCTTCGAGTGCAGATCCTTTGGTTATCTTTTGTGATAACACTGGAGCAATTGCACAAGCAAAGGAACCACGGTCGCACCAGAAGTCCAAGCACATACAGAGACGGTTTCACTTGATCAGGGAGATCATAGATCGTGGCGAGATCAAAGTCTGCAAGGTTCATACAGATGAGAATCTGGCAGACCCGCTTACCAAGCCTCTGGCGCAGCAGAAGCATGAGAAGCACTGTAATAATATGGGTTTGAGATTTCTCAACCATTAGATTAAGTGCAAGTGGGAGATTGTTGGGGTATGCCCTTAAGGCTAATGTTTGAGGCCTTGGGATTGTAACAGTATCATGTATAAACTCTTATGTTTATAAAGGCAATGGTTGTTATTCAGTTTGTTATATTATCTACTGCAATACATATACTTCTGAATAATGTCTCAATGCTGTTCAGCTGGGCTGACATGCAGTAAAGTCCTTAGTCGATATATCTTGGCGAACATGAGACAGCCTTGATATGATTGAGACTAATATGTGTTCTAATCTTATAGGATGCTTCGAGCATGGAATAAGATGTAGACTCATGGGTACATTGGATGTACTGGATAGACCCTACTAGGATATTCAATTGCTTGTCACAATGTGAATAATCCTTGATTGCAACAAGTGGCACATTTCCTCTGACTTGAGATCACTTGTGTTTCTAAATGATGATTGTCATTGTTTTGAGATAGTTCAATATCATTTGAAACATAATGGTTATAGACTATCTTGGATAATGATCATGAGTCAGGTTAGGACACTAGTGATAGATATAGGATTGCCGTCTCCTTAATTGGAGTGTGATGTTCTAAAGGGGCCCCCCCCTCTGTATGAGATGATTGAGAAAGTGTATGGCCATACCCAGGTGACAGTGTTCATCTGATCTAATCATGCTCATCATATTGGAGCTACAAGCTTGACACGCTTGTCCAATAAGAACATCCAGTGGCAAAGGAAATTTGCATGCCTTGTGAATTGGATTCACACTTGTGCTGTGGTTTGGGTGTAGTCTTGGAAGACTCTTTCCTTTATATCGGGAGACAGTGATGTGTTGGTAGATACCCCTCACTGATCGTGATAACGTAAGTTATCGTTACCGACATTTAAAGGAAACCCTTAGGGTCGCACAATTTGATGATATGGCTTACTTAAGTCAGATCGTGTGGACTGAATTGTTTGGGTTCTGTTTAAAGGGATTTAGTCTCTGATTGTAAGTGAGATCTAGTCTGATCATATTTGACTGATTAGGGCTTGAGATCGGTAAGCTTCGATTGAGAGAATAGATGCTAGATGAGTGAGATCAGGAGCATCAAGAGATCAATGGTCAGATCTTAAGCCTTAGGGGTTTATTATAATCTGGACTAATTGCTTGGTTTATTTGGTTATTGAACCAAATCGATTTGAACCAGCTCATTGGATGAGCGTATGGTTCAAGTTGGCATTTGCGATTGGGGTCACTTGAACGTTGAGATGGTTTTGCTATTTTTAGATAGCATGTCACAACGTGACCACATCTCTCTCACGTCGCCCCTCTCTCGCCCTCTTGTCGCCGTTTTGCCTTTGGCTCTTCACACATTCGTGTGAGAAAAGGTGGTAGACGAAAGAAGAAAAAAAGAGAGATCGCCAAGCAAGGAAAGCTCTCTCTTCCCTTCAAATGATCAAAGACACCTTGGACGATCCTTGCTAGCACAAGGGACGACAAGAAGGAGCAAGCCGTTGATCATCTTGTGTGTGACGATTTGGAGGAGACCTCTTTTGTTCTCTTGCTTCCAAGGCGCCATCTAGAAATGGCCATGGCATGAATCGCATTCTTTCTTGCATTCAAAAGTTTTAATGTTGATCATAATATATGCATCGATCCCATGAAACCCTAGTATCCGCTGCCCATGTTTTGTATGCGCCACTTTAGGGTTTCGGCCCCCCTTATTGAAAGGGGACTTTCAAAAGGGTCAAGCTAAAGACCTTTAAATTAGCGCTTCTTGGGAGGCAACCCAAGCTTTCTAACTTTAGTTCACTTCCTTTTATTTACTTTTATCTTAGTTTTATCTTAGAATTAACTTTTATTTCTGAAAAAGAAGCACAGAGAGGATAAGAAAAAGAAAACTCGACACAAAAGGTTGATAAAATTTTGTAAGTATCTTCTCCCGTTCACCTTTTTGGTTTCATCATTGACTCAAGTTTTTGTGTCCACCACCACTACTTCTTCTACATGATAATCTTTTGATTTAGATGATTGATTTGTGACCTTGATCTGCTTTTGAGATGATTGTATATGACATGATGATGATATTATTTCTTTTTGATATTATGTGATGTTGAATATATTTTTCTTGAGTATTATTTTTAATTAATGAATTGATTTTTAATGATAAATGAACTCGAATTCTTGATTAGAGTTATAGGCCCATTATGTTAAATTTATTTCTTCAATACATATTTGTCTATTGAAATATGAAATTAGTTGATGCATAAAATTTTGGGTAGATGTATTATTTGAAGAATAAAATCTAAAAGTGAAACTTTTCTTTCGAATAAAATGAGTATATGAGTATGATTTGCGAATTGATATCAATTGATCAACCTAATAGAAATTTAGTCTATTTTGCTATTTGTTGGGAAGGAAGAATCCAAGATCCACAAAAATAGTGAGAGATTCCCCTACTTGGCACTATGTAAAATTGATAGCGGTACCTAAAACATGGGTTGAAGTCTACGCATGGAAAAAAAACAAATAATGAGAGATCAAAAGAATAAGACTCCTCTACTTGGCACTATGCAAAATTAACAGTGGTACCGAAGAAAGAGTTGAAGTCAAAAATAAAAAGTATGTGTCTATGTGGGTACATGCCGTCTTTACAAAAACAAACAAAATTCATAAAAAAAAAATTATGTGTGGAAAAAGATCTTGGAAACCTAATTCCTGTAAATAAAAGCATGATAGATTATAATTGAAATTGGGTGAAGTCTTGAGATTGAAAATTCTAATTATTGTACATGTTGCGAAGTTTTATTTGATTGAATGGTGGATTTAGAGGATTGAGTTCTAAAGATGATATATTTATTTGAATTTTTGTAAATCAATTGATAGAGTTTTTCATTGATGAGTTGTATTTTATAAATTTATTGCTCATGAAAAGGCTGTTCTTTTAATAAAATTTTGATTTTTGCTTCAGGACAAGCAAAGTTTGAGCCTTATGTGTTTGATGACACCAAAATATGTAGTATATTTTGCTTCGTTTTGGGTACCTTTTCATGCCAGATTGAGGATCTTTTACTTGCTTTTATGTTGAATCCATCAAATATTGCAAAGTCTACTTCTATTTTGGTTTTTCATATTTTTCAGGCAAAAAGGCACTATTTAAGGCATTTTCAAGCGAAATCAAGTACATGGAAGAGTTCCCACCATCAAAAGCAGATCACCAAAGAAATTTCACGCAAAATGGAGCAAGTCTGAAAATTACGGCAGGGCCGTAATCCATTTTACGGTACCGTAATTTCATATGCTACCATAAAATCTGAGCCCTACCGTATTTTAAGGAGTTTGCAAATAGAAATTTCTTCAGATTTTACGGCACCACCGTAAACAATATTACGATACCGTATTTCAGAGCGCTTCAGAACAGAAACATCGCCCGATTTTACGGCATCCCCGTAAAGCATTACACGGGCCGTATTTTCTGATCAATTTCGAACAGAAAGTTTCCTCAATTTTACAGCAGTACCGTAAACCGGATTACGATGTCGTAATTCCCAGACGACATCAGAACAGAAGACTCGAGGGATTTTACGGTAGTACCGTAAGATATTACACTACCGTATTTCTGTTTTTGAACGCGACTCCCAGGTCAATTTCGACGCCCGAATTTTGCAGAGATCATTGCGGTCGATCCAAAGCTTAAAACAAAAGACTGAAAAAAAGGAAAAAGGGGAGTTTTGGATGAGGGGAGCACACACAGACGAAAAGCCCCAATTTTGATCCACTATCGAGGGAGAAATCGTCATCCATGCTGCGGCCTAGGGTTTCACCACCGTGCTCGATCCATATGATCTCCGGCCGTGATTTTCGTACTGAAGCTTCATCTGAAGGAGGAGACAATGTGCTAGAAGTTTCAGAGAGAGAGGAGATCAATTGAAGGAGAAATCAAGGAAAGAAGAGGCGCCGACACTATTCATCACCTCAAATTGGAAATTACGGCTGTGAAATACTTCACAGCGGTGCTGTATTTTCTAAACTTCTCTTTTCCTTTGATTTTCGATCTTCTGAAACCATGGAATTCTGTAACTCCTTTACCATGATAGCTTAAACTACTCTTGGGACATGGGGGAGTAGTTCACTTAATTTCCAATGACTAGATAACTATTTTTTATATATTTCGTTTCGTTTAATCATAGCATGATGATTTTGCTCATGTGATAATTGTGCTTAGACTCTATAAATCAATGTTATTAATTATGTTCTTAGAATTTTCGCTATTGACTGAAAGGTAATTGCTTGAGAATTTAGAACCCTAGAATTGCATGTTATGAACCCTTCCTTAGGTTTGATCCAACTTGATCTGTTCTAGTAGAATTACTGCCATGATTATAACATGAATCTATAGATCGTGTCTATTTGTCAAACGTGGAGATCTTGCACGAAAGTGAGGATCAGAACGTTGGAGATCCATGAGTAAAACTAGTGTCGAGGCTCGGATGCACGAAAGTGATCCTTGAGCTTCCGCTAGAGATTATCAACCTAGAATTCGGATGCATGAAAGTGATCCTTGAGTTCATTGATTGATAATTTACTTCTCTTCAATGTTGGGACAAATCTTGTGCCAAAGCGAAGATAAATCCTTGCGTGATTGTTTGCACGAGAGTGAAACAATCCTTTGAAGAGTCCCCTTCATGGGGGAGCGCAAGCGGATAAAACCCCTTTCAAGAGGGGGGCCGAAACCCTAAGGTAGGGGGCGCATGCAAGTTTGCTAGGGTTTCTTCAATGCAATCGCATACATGCTCATATAATCAACTATGATAAATTGATTGAATCAAGAGGGAGATTCATACCAACGCCATTGGCTTGGAGGTCGGCTTGGAAGAAGAGAGCAACTTAGATCTCCTCCAAAATGATCACACACTCGATGAAGATCGCCTACCCCTTGTGGTACTTGTGCTAGCAAGAATCTTCAAGGGTCCTTGCCGTATGGAAGGGGATGAAGAGACGATTCCCTTTTTGGCCGAGAGCTCCTCTTGCAAAACACTTCTCTTCGTCAACCTCTCGCCCAACCGAGAGCAAAGCGTTGAAGTGAAGTCAAGAACGCATATGCGTTTTGGCGTTTTTGAGAAACCGGCCTTGATGACTTTCCATAAATGGATGATCATCAAGCCATGCGCTTACTTCAACCCAAAACGCATATTAGCATTGAACCAAATGTTCACCTTTGTGAACCGGTTCAAGCCAACATGTTCCAATCGCATTTGGTTTATGAACCAAACCGAAATAGCTCAAGCCAATTGGTCTAGACCATAGTAAACCCTAAGGTTTCAGATCTAACCATTCATCTCCTGATGCTTCTGATCTCACCGATCAAGCATCATCTCTCTCGATCAAAGCTTACCGATCTCAAGCCCTAATCAATCAAACATGATCAGACCAGATCTCACTTACAATCAGAGATTAAATCCCTTTAAACTGAACCCAAACAATTCAGTCCACACGATCTGACTCAAGTAAGCCATATCATCAATTTGTGCGACCCTGAGGGTTTCCTTTAAATGTCGGTAATGATAACTCACGTTATCACGATCAGTGAGGGGTATCTAGCAACACATCACTATCTCCCGATATAAAGGAAAGAGTCTTCCAAGACTACTCCCAAACCACAGCACAAGTGTGAATCAACTTCACAAGGCATGCATGTGTCCTTTGCCACTGGATGTTCTTATTGGACAAGCGGGTCAAGCTTGTAACTCCAATATGATGAGCATGATTAGATCAGATGAACATAGTCATCTGGGTATGGCCATACACTATCTCAATCATCTCATCTAAGGGGGGGCCCCATTAGAACATCACACTCCTTGAACAAGGAGATGGCAATCCTGTATCTATCACTAGTGTCCTAACCTGACTCTTGATCATCATCCAAGATAGTCTATAATCATTATATTTCAAATGATATTGAACTACCTCAAAACAATGACATTCATCATTTAGAAACACAAGTGATCTCAAGTCAAAGGACATGTGCCACTTGTAGCATACAAGGATTATTCACATTGTGACAAGCAATTGAATATCCTAGTAGGGTCTGTCCAGTACATCCAATGTACCCACGAGTCTACATCTTATTCCATGCTCGAAGCATCCTATAAGATTAGAACACATGTTAGTCTCAATCATATCAAGGTTGTCTCATGTTCACCAAGATATATCGACTAAGGACTTTATAGCATGTCAGCCTAGCTGAACAGCTTTGAGACATTATTCAGTAGTACTCTTATTGCAGCAGACAAGGTAACAACCTGAATAATAACCATGCCTTTATAAACATAAGAGTTTATTACATGATACTTTTACAATCCCAAAGGCCTCAAACATTAGCCTTAAGGGCATACCCCAACAATCTCCCACTTGCACTTAATCTAATGGTTGAGAAATCTCAAACCCATATTATTACAGTGCTTCTCATGCTTCTGCTGCGCCAGAGGCTTGGTAAGCGGGTCAGCCAGATTGTCGTCTGTATGAACCTTGCAGATTTTGATCTCGCCACGATCAATGATCTCCCGGATCAAGTGAAAACGTCTCTGTATGTGCTTGGACTTCTGGTGCGACCGTGGTTCCTTTGCTTGTGCGATGGCTCCAGTGTTATCACAGAAGATAACCAAAGGATCTGCACTCGAAGGAACAACACCAAGTTCTCTCACGAACTTACGAATCCACATTGCCTCCTTGGATGCTTCCGAGGCTGCAACATACTCGGCTTCTGTTGTGGAATCAGCAACAGTTGACTGTTTGAAACTTTTCCACACCACAGCACCTCCATTCAAGCTAAAAACATAGCCTGATTGCGATCGGAAATCATCCTGGTCCGACTGGAACGAAGCGTCAGTATATCCTTTTATACTGAGTTCTTCCTGACCACCATATATCAAGAACATATCTTTGGTCCTCCGTAGATATTTTAAGATGTTCTTGACTGCAATCCAGTGTGCCTGTCCTGGATTGCTTTGGAAACGACTGGTCACGCTTAACCCGTAAGCGACGTCTGGGCGAGTACACAACATCGCATACATAATGGACCCAATAGCCGAAGCATAAGGCGTATTGTCCATTTCATCTTTTTCAGTCTGTGTTTGTGGACACTGACTCTTCGAAAGATTCAGACCATGTCTGACTGGAAGATGTCCCCTTTTAGAATTCTCTAAATGGAATCTTTCCAGGACCTTATCGATGTAAGTACTCTGGCACAGCCCGAGAAGCCTCTTAGATCTATCCCTGTAGATCTTCACACCTAACACATAGGCTGCTTCTCCTAGATCTTTCATCTGGAAACATTTTCCTAACCATGCTTTAACAGCATGCAGTTTAGGAATATCGTTTCCAATGATCAAGATGTCATCGACGTAGAGGACTAGGAATGTAATCACGCTCCCACTAGACCTCTTATATACACATGGGTCATCCTCGTTCTTGATGAAACCAAACTCAGAGATTGATTCATCAAAACGAATATTCCAGCTTCTTGATGCTTGTTTAAGTCCATAAATAGACTTCTTTAACTTGCATATTTTATGACGATCTGCTGGATTAGTGAAACCTTCAGGTTGTGTCATATACACATCCTCATCCAGATTTCCATTAAGGAAAGCTGTTTTCACATCCATCTGCCAGATCTCATAATCATAATATGCTGCTATCACGAAAAGAATCCGAATAGACTTAAACATAGCTACAGGTGAGAAAGTTTCATCATAATCTATCCCGTAGATTTGTTTGAAACCTTTCGCAACTAGCCTGCCTTTATAGGTAACTATGTTACCATCCATGTCAATCTTCTTCTTGAAGATCCATTTACAGCCTATAGGGATTACTCCCAGAGGCGGATCAACCAAATCCCAGACCTGGTTATCTGACATGGAGTCCATCTCGGCTCGCATAGCTTCAAGCCATCTAGCTGACTCCGGTCCACTGACCGCATCCGCATAAGTGAGGGGTTCATCATTATCAATGATGTAGACTCCGTCATAGCGCTCAGGCTGACGATGGATCCTTCCCGATCTACGCGGTTCCCGTGATATCTGAGCCTCAGGTTGTTCAATAACCTGATCCACCGGCTCAGGCTCATCCAATTGTGCTTGACTACTTTGTCCTTCCTCTGGATTCTCATCCAGCTTTATTTCTCTCCCACTGGCCTCTTGCAGAAGAAACTCCTTCTCAATAAATATGGCCGTCCGAGCAACAAATACTTTGTTCTCTTTGGGGTCGTAGAAATAATAACCCTTAGTTTCCTTAGGGTAACCGACAAAGACACATTTCTCAGATCTGCTCTCTAGTTTCCCAGAGGCGAGCTTTTTGACATAAGCCTCGCAGCCCCAGATCCTGATAAATGTCAAGCTCGGCTGTTTCCCATACCATAACTCATATGGCGTCTTAGAAACTGCCTTGGATGGCACTCGGTTTAGTACCTTTGCAGCTGTTTCCAGCGCAAATCCCCAAAAGGAATATGGAAGAGTAGCCTGACTCATCATAGAACGAACCATATCAAGCAACGTTCTATTTCTCCTCTCGGACACACCATTCCATTGCGGTGTTCCTGGCGGAGTGAGCTGTGAGATAATCCCACACTCCTTCAAATAGTCAGTAAACGCATGACTCAAGTATTCTCCACCTCGATCAGAACGAAGTGTCTTGATATTTCGGCCTAGTTGATTTTGTACTTCATTCTTGAACTCTTTGAACTTGTCAAAAGATTCACTTTTATGTCTCATCAGATAGACATAACCATACCTACTGAAATCATCAGTAAAGGTAATGAAGTACTGATAGCCACCTCTGGCATGTTTACTAAATGGCCCACACACATCACTGTGTATAAGGTCAAGTAAACCTGAAGCCCTTTGACCTTTGTGAGGAAAAGGTGACTTCGTCATTTTACCCATCAAACAAGCTTTGCATGTATCAATCTCCTCATAGGAGAATGATCCCAGCAGTCCATGATCATGCAACCGCTTAATGCGTTTCTCGTTTATATGGCCTAAACGACTATGCCATAGCAAGGTGCTGTCATCAGCATTCTTGGCTTTCTTATTATCAATGTTTTGTATAGAACTTTCCATGTCCAACATGAATAACCCATTGTTAATTGAACCAGTTGCATAAACAATATTATCACAAGATAAAACACACTTTGAAATATTGCATTCAAAGGCAAATCCTTTCCTGACAAGAGCAGGAATAGAGATAATATTTTTAGTGATACTCGGTACAAAATAACAATTGTTTAATTCCAGTACAATGCCAGATGGTAAAGAAATGAAATAGTCTCCTACAGCAACAGCAGCAACCCGTGCCCCGTTTCCAACGCGTAGGTCTACCTCATGCTGTCCCACCTGTCTTCTTCTCTTGAGTTCCTGTACATTTGAACAAATGTGAACTCCACATGCAGTGTCCAACACCCATGAAATAGAAGAAGAAGATAACATGACCTCAGTCACATATATACCTGAGCCAGAAGCGATGCTTCCCCTCTTATCTCCTTGGAGCGCTTTGCAGTCCTTTTTCCAGTGACCCAGCTGGCCACAGTGGAAACACCTGTTGTCCTTCGACCGCTTAACCTTCTGTTTCAGAGCCTTGCTGTAACTCTTGACAGGGGCCTTGCCCTTCTTCCCCTTCTTCTTGTTCCTGGAAGGAACCATTAAGACAGAGGTTGAAGGCTTTCCCTTCAGAGTCTCCTCAGTTGTCAAGAGCATATTCAGCAGCTCTGCCGGAGTACAATCGATTTTGTTCATATTAAAGTTAATGATGAACGCATCGAAAGAGGGCGGGAGAGACTGCAGAATAATATCCACAGCAAGCTCCTGGTTGATGGTATGCCCCAGTTTTTCCAGAGCCTCCTTGTGCCCAATCATCTTGAGCACGTGAGCTCCCACTGGGCTCCCTTCAGCCAGTTTGCTCTGAAAGAAGAGCTTTGTCAGATTATAGCGTTCTGTCCTCGCCTGTGCAGCATACAGCATCTTGAGGTTCGCTATAATTTTGATAGCCGACATATCCTCATGCTGACGCTGCAGCGGTGGCGTCATAGACGCTAGCATCAGGCAAGCGACATCAATGCTATCATTGACGTGCTTTTCATAGGCATCACGAACCGCCCTTGCGGCGTTCGCAGCGGGTTGAGGCGGCACTGCCGTCTCGAGGACATACAGTTTCCTCTCTGCCTTAAGAACGATCTTAAGGTGTCCGAACCAGTCAGAGAAGTTCGGCCCGGCAAACTTCTCCCTTTCCAGTAGGGATCGCACATTGAAGCTCATGGTGTTCGTTGCTGCAGGAATCTACAACAATGCAAGAACAGCAAGGTCAGTATCAATGTTCAGAATCAATCCAGGACTTAAGAAAGATTCTTTTCTCACTATTTTGTCTGACTGAAAAATCCAGTAAACAGTCCGAAAGAGTATCACTCTTTTAGTGAGATGGGATCCAGATTTCATACTTGGTCTCCGCGTCCCGCTCAGGCGAGATAAGATGCACAGAGATGACAAGCATTAATTTCTAGTAGGCTGTCCCAGCCAATCGCCAACCCGTGCGATTCCCCTTCATCTGGGCAATCTAGCAGACTGTGCCAACTGAGTTGGTACAACACAATCTCTGACCCCGCAGATGGCTGCCTCCATGTGCTACCATATGCGCCACATATGTAGCCTACATGGTCAAGCTGACCTGACCTACTCCCTGGACCACCACGTGCTATGCTGAGCAACGAGAAGCGATAAATCCCTTCTCTGTAACACGCAGGTGAAATCCCGCACCGTCTGAAGATAGATGGACGTGCCCACTGAGTGGGTACAACACGGCTCCAACGATAATCAGAACAGTGAGGTTTCGCGTCAGAAGGCTTACGAGCTTGATATGTTAGCGTTGGATTTTAACGGTCATTTTATCTTCTTCACTATCATGCAATTCCTATGGTGATAGCAGAAGATAAACTCATGCAGTTCTAATTATATAAACAATAAAAAGAAAGCATGGATCTTATGTGGTAAAAGCCCATTGACCCTAAGTAAGACCTTAAGTTATCTTAAGTCTTCACTTGCTTCTTGGGTCTTGTTGCCTCTCATCTGGCCCAGACCAGGGCATAAGCGCCCTCTGCAGCTCAGGTGCGCCCACCAGCTGCATGCGCCACTGTAATTGTGCTCTGTGCTCTTGTCTAATCAAAATACATTTTGATATATCTAGACAAGCTTGACTCGCAGGTCAATTATACAATTAATTAATTAAGGATGTGATTCGCAGATCACAAAAATAATAATTTACCAGGCTCGCAGGCCCCAGCACAGCACACATTAAGGGCAACCCACATAAGATTAAATAAACAGGCATCATGGCATCAATCAATTAACATGTGATCCATAGACAAAATAAAATTTTTCGAAATCCCATTGGAATCAATTTTACTTGTCTTATGTGCCCTACAACCTTACAACGGTCCATTGATAGGGATCCACTCATCGTATCTAGTTAGATCCATACCCTTTGCATGCACCAAGTCTTAACTGACTTGCGTTGACCTAATGGTCAACCATGCATGTGCCAAGGGCTGAACAACCAACATGAGATCTGGCAAGCGGGTGTGACCCCGGGCCTAACTCATGTGTGTTCACAGGGTGTCTCAACCAGACCTCGCTACACGCCTGTGATGCAATCCACCTATAGCCACCACGTGCATGCGCACAGGTTCTATCTGGTCGACCCATCTAGGCTGTCAGATGGTCTGATCAGACTAGGTTGATCTAAACTAGATGATGCTTTCAACCCTATCAACCCGTCTAAGGGTTTATTGCAGGTGCGGCTTAGATCTAGTTAGAGGCGCGCAAGTAAAGTTTTGATGAAACAAAAACATGTAACATGCGCAACAATGTAAGCACTATACATGCATCAACAAAATTAACCTTACACATGCGCCACCAAAAACATCTCATATATGCGCCAACAAAATACTTTCAACTAGTATTATCGCATGATGAGAAAATTTAGATCATAAGCGCAAACAAGGATCACCAAACATAGCAATCATATGACCATATAGGATCCTAGCTTTGATACCAATTGAAGAGTCCCCTTCATGGGGGAGCGCAAGCGGATAAAACCCCTTTCAAGAGGGGGGCCGAAACCCTAAGGTAGGGGGCGCATGCAAGTTTGCTAGGGTTTCTTCAATGCAATCGCATACATGCTCATATAATCAACTATGATAAATTGATTGAATCAAGAGGGAGATTCATACCAACGCCATTGGCTTGGAGGTCGGCTTGGAAGAAGAGAGCAACTTAGATCTCCTCCAAAATGATCACACACTCGATGAAGATCGCCTACCCCTTGTGGTACTTGTGCTAGCAAGAATCTTCAAGGGTCCGTATGGAAGGGGATGAAGAGACGATTCCCTTTTTGGCCGAGAGCTCCTCTTGCAAAACACTTCCCTTCGTCAACCTCTCGCCCAACCGAGAGCAAAGCGTTGAAGTGAAGTCAAGAACGCATATGCGTTTTGGCATTTTTGAGAAACCGGCCTTGATGACTTTCCATAAATGGATGATCATCAAGCCATGCGCTTACTTCAACCCAAAACGCATATTAGCATTGAACCAAATGTTCACCTTTGTGAACCGGTTCAAGCCAACATGTTCCAATCGCATTTGGTTTATGAACCAAACCGAAATAGCTCAAGCCAATTGGTCTAGACCATAGTAAACCCTAAGGTTTCAGATCTAACCATTCATCTCCTGATGCTTCTAATCTCACCGATCAAGCATCATCTCTCTCGATCAAAGCTTACCGATCTCAAGCCCTAATCAATCAAACATGATCAGACCAGATCTCACTTACAATCAGAGATTACTCCCAAACAATTAAACTGAACCCAAACAATTCAGTCCACACGATCTGACTCAAGTAAGCCATATCATCAATTTGTGCGACCCTGAGGGTTTCCTTTAAATGTCGGTAACGATAACTCACGTTATCACGATCAGTGAGGGGTATCTAGCAACACATCACTATCTCCCGATATAAAGGAAAGAGTCTTCCAAGACTACTCCCAAACCACAGCACAAGTGTGAATCAACTTCACAAGGCATGCATGTGTCCTTTGCCACTGGATGTTCTTATTGGACAAGCGGGTCAAGCTTGTAACTCCAATATGATGAGCATGATTAGATCAGATGAACATAGTCATCTGGGTATGGCCATACACTATCTCAATCATCTCATCTAAGGGGGGGCCCCATTAGAACATCACACTCCTTGAACAAGGAGATGGCAATCCTGTATCTATCACTAGTGTCCTAACCTGACTCTTGATCATCATCCAAGATAGTCTATAATCATTATATTTCAAATGATATTGAACTACCTCAAAACAATGACATTCATCATTTAGAAACACAAGTGATCTCAAGTCAAAGGACATGTGCCACTTGTAGCATACAAGGATTATTCACATTGTGACAAGCAATTGAATATCCTAGTAGGGTCTGTCCAGTACATCCAATGTACCCACGAGTCTACATCTTATTCCATGCTCGAAGCATCCTATAAGATTAGAACACATGTTAGTCTCAATCATATCAAGGTTGTCTCATGTTCACCAAGATATATCGACTAAGGACTTTATAGCATGTCAGCCTAGCTGAACAGCTTTGAGACATTATTCAGTAGTACTCTTATTACAGCAGACAAGGTAACAACCTGAATAATAACCATGCCTTTATAAACATAAGAGTTTATTACATGATACTTTTACAATCCCAAAGGCCTCAAACATTAGCCTTAAGGGCATACCCCAACATCCTTTTACTAGGTAAATTGTATCTTCATCATGATAAAATTAAACTGACAAAATCCTTATTCATATCTAGTCATAAAAGTTAAGTGAACGAAACCCTAGTTCCAGCTTTCTCTCCGACAGTTTTCTTTCGTGTGTTTGCGATATTTGCTTGACTTTCATTCGTTTGCCTAGATAGTGAAAAATCAATTATTCAGTACTTAACAACATAGGTCCCTGTGGATTCGATACTTTCTTTATTACTTCATGTACCCGTGCACTTGCGGGATAACAACAAGTTTTTGGCGCCGTTACCGGGGATTAGTCCAAAGTATACGCATGCCGAACTTGTAATGTTACCTTACGGTATATCAGTACAGATGCATTACAGTCTCTTTGCCGAACTGATATCCGATTGGACAAGTGTGTCACCACTTGTTTTCACCCAATCACATGGTTATGACTAAATCAGGTTCTCACCTGGGTATGGCCATACACTTTCAGTCATAGAACCATAGAGGAGCTCCATGGATATCAAGCTTCCCTCAGGAAGGGGCAAATCCTCTTTCTATCCTTTGACCTTCTCATATGGGCTGTGACATGCTCAATGACAACCATTTTACCTCCCAACTATGGCGAGGTGTTAGGTTGTATCAAAGCATATCACTAACCATATATAATGGTTAATGACCTCAAGTCAAGGGATCAATGCAACTCCTGTCACTTGTGAGGATAACTCATGACACCAAGTCATAGCCTCACAGCGGGTCAGTCCAGCATATCCACCACTAATATATCCATATGTTTGCGTTAGCATCTTGTGCCTAAACTGCCCATATACCAGTCTCACAAGTACTAGAGCTATCCCATATCCACTCAGGTACATTGACTAGGGACAATCATTTGAGCACAGATCCAATCTGTCTCCAGGGATATTATCATGTAAGTACATAATCACAAATGTAGAGAAACAATGATAACGACAATGCCAGAAAGATATATAAATATCAGAGTTAAGTAGTACAAAGATGGACCAAAACTAGGTCCTAGGGCATATACACCAACAGATCTGAAATCCCGGGGTGTAAGAAAATATCCTCAGCATGGGGGAACTTGTCCATCCACTCCTTAGTGGCCATCACACGATCTAGGTTGCACGATATCCTATTTTCTCCTCCTTATGAGTTTGACCATGTGTAGAGGTCTCCACGGTACTTAACACGATCTAGCAACTATCCTCTCTAAGTTTTCCAGAAACTCCTGTTCATTGTGAATGGACCCCCCACATTTATCGTCGAGAGAGAAGAGCATGTTAAAGTCTCCCAAGATAACCACTGGCCCCTGGTTCAGCCATTGAGCAAGGGTCCCCTAGATTTGCATGCGCTCACTACTTGAATATAGCCAGTACGCAATTCCCAAGATGAAAAGAAATCCCCCCTACATAGTAAATATTTTACATATCAGCACCTAGTCAGAAGAATCAAGGACCTCGACTTTGTATACATCAGGGTCCCAAACTAGCCATATTCTACCACCGGGTATGTTAGCATAATTTGTGGAGTAGCTCCACCCAGGGAACACCGAGTTGATAATATCACCACACTTGTTTTCACGCACGCGTGACTCCATAATAGCCATCAGTTTAACCTGGTGCTTCTTGACCAAAAGTTCCAGCTCCCTCCTCTTGGCTAGTGCGTTGAAACCTCCTATATTCCAACTCACTATAGTACCCAGTTTGCAATTCATGGGGCTTCAGATAATAACAGACTTAAGCTCTTAGGGTACGAATGTTGGATAGAAGTACTCTTATTCTTCTTTGTCTTCTTCCTTCTGGATGTTATAGCCATGGACCCTTGTGAGTCAGCGGAGCATGTTGCCACCTCCCCATTATCAATCCAACTCAAGTTTACCTTCTCGCAGACATCCATTTCACCTTGGGAACCTATTTCGATGACTTCCTCCAAAGCAGGCGAATCTAGTACCATTCGCTGATCCATCCTCATTTTCCCTTTCTCTTGGTTCTTAGCTATCCAGGTTGTGTTAGGTTCTTTTGGGTTGCTAGCTTTATGACCTCCCATTTTTATCTCCATAGCTCCCTCCATCATACTCCCTTTATCCTTTTCTCTTGCAAGACCCACAGAAGTCATAGATTTAGAGCCTTCCGCCATAGCGATTTCCTTCTGTGACCCATTGGTTTTTTCCATCCAAACTTCTTTCTCCCCCCCCCCCCTCGCCTTACTAGGATAATTTTTAATATTGTGACCAAAGATGTTGCACTTGCTACACCTATGCGGAACTGATTCATATTCGAATTGTAAATCAGTTCCCGATTCTCCATTTACCATCACAATCAAAGACTCTGGATAATCAGAGTTTGCATCCATTTTTATACAGACCCGAGCATACCCTAGAAGAGACTTTGTGGCCGGAGCTTTGTCCATAAATGGTGGATTCTCAAGGGCACTTGCCACCTTCCCTATTATTCCTGCTGACCACCAACTTAACGGTAAGTTCATTATGCGCACCCAGACAGGGATGGAAGTTAGATCCACCCGGACAAGGTCTTCCTAGGGATTCCACGTTTTTAAGAATAAGATCTTTCCAAAGAAGAACTAGGGGCCACGTTCAAGAATGTTCAATTTATCCTCCTCATTATCGAACTTAAATAAGATAAAGCCCGCTGGGAGAGTGAAAATCTCCAACTCTCCCATTGGGCTCCAAAGTTGTATTGCCTTCTGCTTCAAGCTTAGGAAGTTAGGTCTGTATCCTATAAAGTATCCCACTAGAGTATTTTCCTTGAACACAATGTTGCTCAGGAGCTCATCTTCTAGCGCCGGAATATCCAGGATCCCACCATTAACAGACACCTCCGAAAGAGACAGAGTGCAGAACGGCTCGCTCACTTTAGCCCTCATAAATAGGTAGCTCCACGTCTTTCGCTCGGCCTAGGGGCTCCCCAGATGGGTCTTCCCTTTCTGGTTTGCAGCCTACATCATCACCCTAGCAGCCTTCGCAGTAAGAAATGCTGGATTAGGTTTCTCCATATCCCCCCTGCACCCGGCCTTAAGATGTGCCCCCTCCCCCCCCCCCCCCCCCCTACAAACTCCAAAATAGTAGGGATAGCCCAGAGTAGGAAAGAACGGCACTAAACATGCCCAAAAATTGAGGTGGAACACCGAACAATTTACAAAACGAAAGGTGAGTTCGGGCGAACAGCCCAAAAGAGAAATATTTCTGAGGCCGAGCAAAAGAGCATAAAAGAGAAACCGTCACACCAATAACATCGGATACCCAGACAAAAATGACAAGACAAAGAAGAAGAAATCCGCCGCAAAAACTAGGATAACTGGTGAGAATCCAATAGGGGGTTTTAATGTGTACCCACTCCCACAAATCCGTGAGGAACCTAGCAGCCCAAATTGCCACCACTCCAACCAAATTAGGAGAAGAAAGCTGTAAGATCCAAGGATCTTAAGTCCTGGTAAGCATTATTTTGATTTAAATAAAATTATTGACTGTGTTATTATTTCTGTGTATTGATTGTTAATTTATGATAAATTAATTAGAGATTCTGGTTAATAAATTATAGTTAATTAAATTAGAGATTTTTGGAGGTTAATGTTAATTAATTAACTAGCTCATTGGATGCTAATTTTTAGGTAATTAATTAGAGTTTATTGCTTGTTAATTTAAGTTATTTAATTGTCAATTAATTGGAGTTATTAGAGCTTAGTGGTTAATTAAATCCTTATTGGATGTTAATTAAATCCTTATTGGATTTTCGTTAAGTGAGTGGTTAAATGGATTAAAACCTATGTGAATTAGCTAATTGGGTTTAAAATTCGAATTTATTAGTTAAATGGGTTAAATCCTATTTGAATTAATTGGTTAGCGGGTTAGAAATTAAAAACCAAAATTTTAAGTGGGTAATTCAAGTGAGTTGGAGATTTTTGGCTTGAGGAAACCTTGGGGCGGCTAGGGCAAAGAAGTTGGCGACTTCCTTGAAGGCTTTGGCGATTTCCTTGAAGGCTTTGGCGATTTCCTTGAAGGCTTGGACGAAAATTTTTCTTCCTCTTCCTTCTTCCTTTGGCCGGCATTCCTTGGTGTTTGGTGGCGTCTCTCAAGGCTTTAGACGAATTTTTGGAAAGGTTTTTACATATTGGTGATCACGGTTAAGAGGTGAGTGGAATGTCTTGTTTGACCTATGAATTTAGTTGTGTTAGTGACATGATACATTTGAGTTCTTGGAATTTCTACCATGTTAAAACCGAATTTAAGGGATGAAAACCAAAAATTGAGATGTTCTTTCATGTAAACCGAATTCTTGATAATTTTCATGATAATCCGAAATCTTGATATTATTTATGATAAATTATTCATGACAACCGAAATTTGGTGTTATTTATGAAAAACCGAAATTAACATGTTTACATGAGGATTATAAAGACAATTACATGTTATAATTTTATGTTGATGTTATGGAATTTAGGTAGTTTTAAATTAGTGAATTTTGAGCATGACATTCTTGTTAACTAGAGTTTAAATTTTAAATAGATGACATGTTGTAAAACCGTGGGTTATATGTGTTGTAATGATTTTTGGATGTGTGTTAATTACAATCCATGACTGTTTATTTTGGTGTATAGCATGTTATTTAATTTAGGTGTGTAGCCTGTTATTTAATTGTTTGAGAAATTTGGGTGATAACATAGCAAGGTTTGACTAAACTAATCAGCATGAAATCTAAGGACTACACTATATTATGTGATATTCGAATATGAAATATTATGTGTTATGTTATGTGATTTTCGAATAGTATGGATTATGTGAATTTTGAACAATATGTGTTATGTGATGGATTATGTGAATTTTGAATATTATGTGTTATGTGTTGGTTAGGACTATGGCTAAGTGTAACCGTGTACTCATAGGATAGTCCTTATGTGATATGTTAAGGGTTTGAATTTCAGCCCTGTATTTGATATGTGAGGAGGTTGATGTTCAGCCTGCCTATTATGATTATTGTGATGGGGGTTGATGTTCAGCCTGCCCGATATGATTTTTGTGATGACTATCCTAGAGTGTAGTTGACACTTAGGAGTTCACCTTTATGAAATATGATATAAGATGTGTTTGTTGTCCGGTAGGAACCTTTTGGGAGAACGGGTTTTGACGCAAAGTGCCATGTCTTGGTCGGACAGGGGCCACCTCTTGATGTCATCACTCTCTTTTTTGTGATATGGGGTGTCGTAGAGCAAAGTGCCACGTCGTGAACCGGCGGGGGCCACCTCTTGAATCTACACACAAGCCATCGATGTGTTTATGGGGTGTTTTAGAGCAAAGTGCCACGTCGTGACCTGGCGGGGGCCACCTCTTGATTCTACTCACTGTCCATGTTTATGTGTTGCACGAGATTTTGCCGCTCCCAGTGCTTAGGCCAAAGCCGGGTTAGACCATATTGGTCACTACTGAATATGCTGGACAACTAGGTTAACTAAGTATTGGTGTGTTTAGTTGGTTTAGAGTATAACTCTAGAACCTGAGTTTGTTATATGTTGGTGTGTACATCTGGCTGTTTATATGACTTCTGTATTTAATCTTGTTGTATATTGACATAATGTTCTGTTAAAGATTTTTAAAATAATCTGCCTATATTTTTCAATGTATGTTATGGATGGTCGATTTAGACTATCCACTCACTGGGCTATGTAGCTCACCCCTCACTATTTTCAGGCATAGAGCAGGGGCGCATTTCTTGAGTTAGCATTGGCGTGGACATTATGCTAGTTTGCTGTGATTATATTTAAGAACTTTTGTGCTTAAATATGAGGCCGGTTGTGGCCGAACTATATGAGTTATACGAACTATATGAATGATGTGAACTATGTGAATTTGTGTGAACCACGTGAACTATGTGAAATTTGTGTTGCCAGATTGTGGCAGTTAAATGAGTTTGATTTTTGTGTCACCGCGGGCCTCAGCCTGGTTTCGGTGTTTGGTATGAGTTTATAAAATCGACTTTGTGGCTTTGCTTTGAATTTCGAATCGAATTGTATTTATGCCATCGGATTTGATATAACTGTTGCCTTGCATATGTCTAGTGCAAGGATTGCGTGGTGGCAGGTACCCTTATGTGATTTATGAGATTTGTGTTTTGTGGATATTTATGTATGGGTTTGTGGAAATTTTCAGATCGTGTTTTCTTGAACTCGGTTTTACCTAGCATATGAATCGATCTTATATGAAACATCCTGTATCATTCATGAATTGTGCCATTTGTTTGGGGTTAAGATAACGGGATGTTACAGAATGGTATCAGAGGAGTTGGCTAGCTAAAACTTAGTTTGGGGGAAAACATGTTTGTGTATTGCTAGACACCTGTTAGGTTATGATTGTTTTCCTGACTATGATATGTGTGTGTAGGCATTTAAGATGGTGCGAACCAGAGGAAATGCTAGTGATGAGGGCGAGCAGACCCCGAATCTCACGAGAACTATTGAGGCTCTAACTGGCATGGTACAGCAACAAGGTGCCATGATAGAGAGGCAAGCTCAGATGCTGCAGCAGCAACAGACTCAGCATCAAGAGGCGCAACAGCAGCTCTTGCAGCAGTTGACTCAAGAGAGACCCCAGACTACTACTCGGGCGGTGGGGGATGACTCTCAGGAGGGCGCTCATAGGCGCTATGCTTCACTTGTGAGTGAATTCCAGAAACTGGGTCCTAGTTCTTTTTATGGGGGCTCAGAATCCAGTACTGCTGAGAACTGGCAGTTGTGCTTGGAAAAGATTTTCCAAGTCATGCGCTGCTCAGATGAGGATAAGTTATGTCTGACCACCTATATGATGCGTGCTGACGCAGATGAGTGGTGGAAGGGCGTTGTGAGACTTGCCGAAGAAAGACATGAGACTGTAGATTGGCCTTACTTCTTGTCTCGATTTAACGAGAAGTACTTCCCAGATAGTTTGGTGGAGGACCGAGAGGTGGCATTTATTCACCTGGAGCAGGGTGATATGACAGTGGACCAGTATGAATTGCAGTTCACTAAGTTGGGAAAGTATGCCCCTCACCTGATAAACACTGAAAAGAGGAGAGCTACTAAGTTTCTCAGAGGTCTCAGATGGGACATTAGAGAGCAGGTTGGTGCTCAGCATTTGGAGACCTATGTTGAGACTGTTGGGCGAGCACGCACCATTGAGAGATACATAGCTGAGAGGAGTTCTCATGTTGCCGTGACCGTGGTTCCTGCAGCTGAGACGGCAGCTCCTCAGTATGGCAGTGGCGGCAAGGGTAAGAAGTACCCTAAACATAAGGACTACAAGAAGAGCAGGTATAAGCCTTACTCTTACAAGGCACCGCAGCAGTTCAGGGATGCCAGGGAGGCAAAGATCAGTAACAATGAGAACTGGACTTGCAATTATTGTGGGCTCAAGGGACATCTAGTGAAAGACTGTTATAAGAAGAATGGCGTGTGCTTCAGGTGTAAGAAACCGGGGCACATGGTCAGGGACTGCAAAGAGCCTGAGATACAGCCTAGAGGCGCAGATAAGCCTACAGCCCAGACTAGAGTTTATGCTGTGGCTGAGAAGGATACACGAGCTTCCCGATCCGTTGTGGAAGGTACCTTATTTGTATTTGATCAGTTAGCTCGCATTTTATTTGATCCTGGTGCAAATTTGTCTTTTGTATCTGTTAAGTTTGCTGCATGTTTACCTGTGTTACCTAAGGTGATGAATTATGTTGTGTCTGTGAGTACTCCCTTAGGAAAGTCATTATCTACAGACACTGTGTGTGCTGATTGTGTGGTGCATGTAGAGGGTTATGAGTTTCTAGTGGATTTAATCCTCCTAGACATGCAAGACTATGCTGTCATCCTAGGTATGGATTGGTTATCCTCACATCATGCTACTGTGGATTGCTTTGAGAAAGTAATCACTTTAAATCTGCTAGATGGGAGTAGGATTTTTGTGAGAGGTCTAGTGTCAAACCAAGGACCGCATGTGATATCTTTCCTGCAGGCCAGGAAGTTACTTGCTAGTGGATGTAAGGGTTACCTTGCACATGTTAAGGTGCAGGATGATTCTACTTCTGATTTGACTCAGATGGCGGTGGTGAAAGAATTTCCTGATGTATTCTCTGAAGAATTTTCAGGCTTGCCACCAATTAGAGAAGTGGAGTTTGGCATTGAGTTGGCGCCAGGAACGGCACCTATCTCCAGAGCTCCTTACCGTATGGCTACTTCAGAGTTGGCCGAGCTTAAGAAACAACTGGAGGAATTGCTAGAGAAAGGGTACATTCGGCCTAGTGCTTCTCCCTGGGGAGCGCCAGTACTTTTTGTAAAGAAGAAAGATGGAACCCTGAGGATGTGTATAGACTACAGGCAGTTGAACCAAGTGACTATCAAGAATAAGTATCCTCTTCCCAGAATTGATGATCTGTTTGATCAATTACAGGGAGCTACAGTGTTCTCTAAGATTGATCTGAGATCAGGGTATTATCAGCTTAGAGTCAAGGATGAGGATATATTTAAGACTGCTTTCAGGACCAGGTATGGGCATTTCGAATTTTTAGTTATGCCTTTTGGACTGACGAATGCACCTGCTGTCTTCATGGATTTGATGAACAGGGTATTCCATGAATTGCTTGACTCTTGTGTGGTAGTCTTTATAGACGATATTTTGGTATACTCACGGACTACTTCAGATCATGTCAGTGACTTGCGCAGAGTGCTGGAGGTTCTGAGGAAGAACCGATTATATGCCAAGGCTAGTAAGTGTGAGTTCTGGCTAGAGAAGATCAGTTTCCTTGGGCATGTGATTTCTGGTCAGGGGGTGTCGGTGGATCCAGTTAAAGTGCAAGCCATTCTCAATTGGGGAAGACCGACTAGTGCTACTGAGATCAGGAGTTTCCTGGGTTTAGCAGGTTACTACCGGAGATTTGTTGAGGGATTCTCCAAGCTGGCGGGTCCTTTAACTAAATTGACCAGAAAGGAGGCTAAGTTTATTTGGGATGACAAGTGTGAAGAGAGCTTCCAAGAGCTGAAGAGAAGGTTGACTAGTACACCGATCCTCATTATTCCTAGTGATGGGGAAAGGTTTACTGTTTATACGGATGCTTCTGGCAAAGGGTTGGGTTGTGTCTTGATGCAGAAGGGTTCTGTAGTAGCCTATGCTTCGAGACAACTGAAAGAGTATGAGTTGAACTACCCTACTCATGACTTAGAGTTGGCGGCCGTAGTCTTTGCTTTGAAGATATGGCCCCACTATTTACTGGGTCAGGAGTTCGATCTGTTCACTGATCACCAGAGTCTCAAGTATATCTTCACTCAGAAGGAGTTGAACATGAGACAGAGAAGATGGATGGAGTTGATCAAAGACTATGACTTCTCCATTCAGTATCAGGCTGGAAAGGCCAATGTAGTGGCGGATGCACTGAGCAGACATCCAGTTACTTCAGTAGCTGCTTTACGAGTCAGTGAGTGGCGGTTACTGCAGGAGTTCAGTGATCTCAGGATCAGTGTTTCTCCTAGAGTTCAGTCGGGTTATGTGGCTTTTCTCAGAGTACAGTCTGCTTTGTTGCAGAAGATCAGAGATCAGCAGTATGTGGATCCGAGATTAGTTCAGATCAGGGATAGTCTGGTTGATGGCGCAGTTCAGGATTTTAGCTTGTCTGATGATGGTATTCTTCGGTTTCGTGGAAGGGTATGTGTCCCTGAGGAACCGAGCTTGAGGAAAGAAATATTGGAGGACAACCATAACTCCAAGTATTCTCTACATCCTGGTGTAACTAAGATGTATCAGGACCTCAAGAAAAATTTTTGGTGGCCGGGAATGAGGAAAGAAGTAACTGATTTTGTCTCTAGGTGTTTAACTTGTCAGACTGTAAAGGCTGAACACCAGAAGCCTGGTGGTTTGTTGCAGCCCCTTCCTATTCCTGAGTGGAAGTGGGAATGCATCAGTATGGATTTTGTATGTGGTTTGCCCAGAACCAGATTGGGTCATGATGCTATTTGGGTGATCGTTGATAGACTCACTAAATCAGCCCATTTTCTTCCGATCAAGATGACTTATTCTTTAGAGAGACTGGCCAGATTGTACATTGATGAGATAGTCAGACTGCATGGAGTTCCTGTTGATATTGTGTCTGATAGGGACTCTCGGTTTTTGTCCAGATTTTGGAAGAGTTTACAGGAGGGTTTGGGTACTAAGTTGAGTTTTAGTACAGCATACCATCCTCAGTCTGATGGCCAGACGGAACGTACTATACAGACTCTAGAAGACTTGTTGAGAGCTTATGTGGTTGATTGGAGTTCTGAGTGGAACCGGGATCTATCCTTGATAGAGTTCACTTATAATAATAGTTTCCACTCAAGTATTCAGATGGCTCCATATGAGGCTTTGTATGGAAGAAGGTGTAGGACTCCCTTGTGTTGGGAGGAAACTGGTGACAGAATGATTTTGAGATCTGATGCAGTACAGGAGACTACTGATAAGGTCAGAGAGATTCAGGATAAACTGAAGATTGCTCGGGACAGACAGAAGAGTTATGCTGATGACCGTCGTCGTCCCTTGGAGTTTATGGTAGGGGATCATGTTTTCTTAAAGGTATCACCTACTAAGGGTGTTATGAGATTTGGCAAAAAGGGCAAGTTGAGCCCTAGATTTGTAGGCCCTTTTGACATTATTGAGAGAATTGGTCCAGTGGCTTACCGGTTAGCTTTACCTCCTGCTTTGGATCATGTGCATAATGTATTCCATGTCTCTGCTTTGAGGAAATATCATCCTGATCCATCTCATGTGTTGGAGTTGGAACCTCTTCAGATTCAGAGTGATTTGACTTTTGAGAAAAGACCTCTTCGGATTGTGGATAGAAAGGATAAAGTTCTGAGGAACAAGACTATACCTTTGGTAAAGGTTATCTGGGGAAATCAGTCGGTTGAGGAGGCGACTTGGGAGACTGAAGCTGATATGAGGAAATTTTATGCTTATCTCTTTGATGATATGGATGCTGAGCTTTAGAGGACTAAAGCTTTATAAGGAGGGAGGGATGTAAGATCCAAGGATCTTAAGTCCTGGTAAGCATTATTTTGATTTAAATAAAATTATTGACTGTGTTATTATTTCTGTGTATTGATTGTTAATTTATGATAAATTAATTAGAGATTCTGGTTAATAAATTATAGTTAATTAAATTAGAGATTTTTGGAGGTTAATGTTAATTAATTAACTAGCTCATTGGATGCTAATTTTCAGGTAATTAATTAGAGTTTATTGCTTGTTAATTTAAGTTATTTAATTGTCAATTAATTGGAGTTATTAGAGCTTAGTGGTTAATTAAATCCTTATTGGATGTTAATTAAATCCTTATTGGATTTTCGTTAAGTGAGTGGTTAAATGGATTAAAACCTATGTGAATTAGCTAATTGGGTTTAAAATTCGAATTTATTAGTTAAATGGGTTAAATCCTATTTGAATTAATTGGTTAGCGGGTTAGAAATTAAAAACCGAAATTTTAAGTGGGTAATTCAAGTGAGTTGGCGATTTTTTGCTTGAGGAAACCTTGGGGCGGCTAGGGCAAAGAAGTTGGCGACTTCCTTGAAGGCTTTGGCGATTTCCTTGAAGGCTTTGGCGATTTCCTTGAAGGCTTGGACGAAAATTTTTCTTCCTCTTCCTTCTTCCTTTGGCCGGCATTCCTTGGTGTTTGGTGGCGTCTCTCAAGGCTTTAGACGAATTTTTGGAAAGGTTTTTACATATTGGTGATCACGGTTAAGAGGTGAGTGGAATGTCTTGTTTGACCTATGAATTTAGTTGTGTTAGTGACATGATACATTTGAGTTCTTGGAATTTCTACCATGTTAAAACCGAATTTAAGGGATGAAAACCAAAAATTGAGATGTTCTTGAAGGCACCCCTAAACCTAAGGGGGGCGAAACCCTAATAGGAGGCGCAACAAAAATTCTAGCGGAATCTAGGGTTTCTAAAAGATCGCATAGCATGTAATATATTCAACTTTCAAAGTGAAACGATTCTCACCATTGCCATCACTTAGATGATGTCTTGGAAGGAAAGGCGCAAGCGAACCTTCTCCTTAGTTTCGCACACAAGGTGATCAATGCACCTACTCCCTTGATGCTCCTTGTGCTAGCAAGGCTTCAAGGTTGTCTTGTCGAAATGGAAGGGAAAAGAGAGATCGCCTTGCTTAGTCGAATGGTTCCTCTTGTCGTCCACAATGCTCCACACGAGAATGCCTTTCGAACGAAAAACCAAAAGGGCGACAAAGGCGTGAAGAGGCAAGTGAGATGCAACGTGAGATCATGGCCACGTTTGAGGACATGCTATCTAAAAATAGCCAAGTCCAAACGTTCATGCGACCATGTATTAACCCACTCGCAAATGCCTTATCAATTGAACCATGCGCTCAACCAATGAGCCGGTTCAAATCAATTTGGTTTAATAACCAAATAAACCAAGCAATCAGTCCAGACCATAATAAACCCTAAGGCTCTTGATCTGACCGTCGATCTCTTAATGCTTCTGATCTGACCGATCTAGCATCTATTCTCTCGATCGAAGCTTACCGATCTCAAGCCCTAATCAATCAAACATGATCAGACCAGATCTCACTCACAATCAGAGATTAAATCCCTTTATACTGAACCCGAACAATTCAGTCCATACGATCTGACTTAAGTAAGCCATATCATCAAATTGTGCGACCCTGAGGGTTTCCTTTAAATGTCAGTAACGATAACTCACATTATCACGATCAGTGAGGGGTATCTAGCAACACATCACTGTCTCCCGATATAAAGGAAAGAGTCTTCCAAGACTATACCCAAATTACAGCACAAGTGTGAATCAACTCACAATGCATGCAAATTTCCTTTGCCACTGGATGTTCTTATTGGACAAGCGTGTCAAGCTTGTAGCTCCAATATGATGAGCATGATTAGATCAGATGAACACTGTCACCTGGGTATGGCCATACTCTTTTCTCAATCATCTCATCCAGGGGGCCCCTTTAGAACATCACACTCCTTAAACAAGGAGACGGCAATCCTATGTCTATCACTAGTGCCGTAACCTGATTCAAGTTCACCATCCAAGATAGTCTATAATCATTATGTTTCAAATGATATTGAACTACCCCAAAACAATGACAATCATCATTTAGAAAACACAAGTGATCTCAAGTCAGAGGAAATGTGCCACTTGTCTCATTCAAGGAATATTCACATTGTGACAAACAATTGAACATCCTAGTAGGGTCTGTCCAGTACATCCAATGTACCCATGAGTCTACATCTTATTCCATGCTCGAAGCATCCTATAAGACTAGAACACATATTAGTCTTAATCATATCAAGGCTGTCTCATGTTCACCAAGATACATCGACTAAGGACTTAACTGCATGTCAGCCCAGCTGAGCAGCATTGAGACATTATTCAGAAGAACATATATTGCAGCAGACAATGTAGCTAACTGAATAATAACCATGCCTTTATAAACATAAACGTTTATTACACGATACTGTTACAATCCCAAGGCCTCAAACATTAGGCTTAAGGGCATACCCCAACAGTTCTTTCATGTAAACTGAATTCTTGATAATTTTCATGATAATCCGAAATCTTGATATTATTTATGATAAATTATTCATGACAACCGAAATTTGGTGTTATTTATGAAAAACCGAAATTAACATGTTTACATGAGGATTATAAAGACAATTACATGTTATAATTTTATGTTGATGTTATGGAATTTAGGTAGTTTTAAATTAGTGAATTTTGAGCATGACATTCTTGTTAACTAGAGTTTAAATTTTAAATAGATGACATGTTGTAAAACCGTGGGTTATATGTGTTGTAATGATTTTTGGATGTGTGTTAATTACAATCCATGACTATTTATTTTGGTGTATAGCATGTTATTTAATTTAGGTGTGTAGCCTGTTATTTAATTGTTTGAGAAATTTGGGTGATAACATAGCAAGGTTTGACTAAACTAATCAGCATGAAATCTAAGGACTACACTATATTATGTGATATTCGAATATGAAATATTATGTGTTATGTTATGTGATTTTCGAATAGTATGGATTATGTGAATTTTGAACAATATGTGTTATGTGATGGATTATGTGAATTTTGAATATTATGTGTTATGTGTTGGTTAGGACTATGGCTAAGTGTAACCGTGTACTCATAGGATAGTCCTTATGTGATATGTTAAGGGTTTGAATTTCAGCCCTGTATTTGATATGTGAGGAGGTTGATGTTCAGCCTGCCTATTATGATTATTGTGATGGGGGTTGATGTTCAGCCTGCCCGATATGATTTTTGTGATGACTATCCTAGAGTCTAGTTGACACTTAGGAGTTCACCTTTATGAAATATGATATAAGATGTGTTTGTTGTCCGGTAGGAACCTTTTGGGAGAACGGGTTTTGACGCAAAGTGCCATGTCTTGGTCGGACAGGGGCCACCTCTTGATGTCATCACTCTCTTTTTTGTGATATGGGGTGTCGTAGAGCAAAGTGCCACGTCGTGAACCGGCGGGGGCCACCTCTTGAATCTACACACAAGCCATCGATGTGTTTATGGGGTGTTTTAGAGCAAAGTGCCACGTCGTGACCTGGCGGGGGCCACCTCTTGATTCTACTCACTGTCCAGGTTTATGTGTTGCACGAGATTTTGCCGCTCCCAGTGCTTAGGCCAAAGCCGGGTTAGACCATATTGGTCACTACTGAATATGCTGGACAACTAGGTTAACTAAGTATTGGTGTATTTAGTTGGTTTAGAGTATAACTCTAGAACCTGAGTTTGTTTAGAACCTGAGTTTGTTATATGTTGGTGTGTACATCTGGCTGTTTATATGACTTCTGTATTTAATCTTGTTGTATATTGACATAATGTTCTGTTAAAGATTTTTAAAATAATCTGCCTATATTTTTGAATGTATGTTATGGATGGTCGATTTAGACTATCCACTCACTGGGCTATGTAGCTCACCCCTCACTATTTTCAGGCATAGAGCAGGGGCGCATTTCTTGAGTTAGCATTGGCGTGGACATTATGCTAGTTTGCTGTGATTATATTTAAGAACTTTTGTGCTTAAATATGAGGCCGGTTGTGGCCGAACTATATGAGTTATACGAACTATATGAATGATGTGAACTATGTGAATTTGTGTGAACCACGTGAACTATGTGAAATTTGTATTGCCAGATTGTGGCAGTTAAATGAGTTTGATTTTTGTGTCACCGCGGGCCTCAGCCTGGTTTCGGTGTTTGGTATGAGTTTATAAAATCGACTTTGTGGCTTTGCTTTGAATTTCGAATCGAATTGTATTTATGCCATCGGATTTGATATAACTGTTGCCTTGCATATGTCTAGTGCAAGGATTGCGTGGTGGCAGGTACCCTTATGTGATTTATGAGATTTGTGTTTTGTGGATATTTATGTATGGGTTTGTGGAAATTTTCAGATCGTGTTTTCTTGAACTCGGTTTTACCTAGCATATGAATCGATCTTATATGAAACATCCTGTATCATTCATGAATTGTGCCATTTGTTTGGGGTTAAGATAACGGGATGTTACAAAAGCCCATAACTGCCCCCACCCAGACCGGTACCCCCGTGCACGTTCAGTGGACTCGCCGCCGCCAGCGGGAAAGCCGGCACTGGAGCCTAGGGCCTAAGCCCTAGTATCGCCATAATAATCGCCCATAATACACCTCCCTTCATTGTATGGTAGCTTTAAACTCCATCTATACTTATGTGGATCATGGTTTCTACCCCCATCAACTCCCCTCGATTGGGAAAAATTCTCCTCTGGATAATTCCCCTTGTATGGGTGGGGATAGTTAGAGGTATCCCTTGTGAGCATTTCCTTGAATAACCTTGCTCCTTCACTAGTAGTGTTCTTGACTTGGCCAGCCATGTCACAAGTGAAAACGAATCGGTTGTTAAGGTTGGCCTCAAACTCATGCTCATAAGTGGTGTAAAAGTGAGCCTCAAATGGGGCGGAATCCTCCACATTATGGTGGGTGGGGATCCAAAGCAGCAAAGGGTAGGCAGCAACACAGCAACAAGGTCTTTGCACTCAAAGCATCCTAGCAAGTCCTTGTGTCATGTCTAGGACTCCTATAGTGAATTTCCTTTCTCAACCAAACTCATTAGTGTACTTGTGGTAGGGAATCCTAAGACCACTAAGGTAACCTAGAATAATAAAGCCAATGTGTTCAATTTCAAGAAAAGAAAACCCAACACTTTTGGTAGGCTTTGTTGACCCTAAGGGTGGCTTAAGGATATGGGGTCATGGGATTGGTCCTCTAAGTCAATAGGTTGAGGTTGTCCTACGGGTTTAGGATTAAAGTCAAGGTCAAGTTATAGCTTAGGGACGGTAGGATCTAAGCATTCCTTAGACAAGATAGGGGATCCTAATTCTAAAGGGAGTAGGTAAAGGATCCTCTATTTATAGGTGTTTGGTTTCTAGAGGAAAGTATATGTCTAGGTTAGGCTCTATAAAGTCTAGTGGATATCCTAAGGGTGCACTTAGGGATTCTAAGTGTGACTTAGGAAGGTCTAACTTAGGTGTAGTTGGGTGGTCCTCTTGGTCTTGTTTTCCTAATGGGGATCCTATGACCTGTAGTTGGTCCGATATGTGTATTACATTCACATGTGATATATCACATATCCTAACATTGTCTTTGTTGTGCATTGGATACATATGTGTGGGGTCATTTTTGGTCATGTTTAAATTGTTAGGGAATACCGGGTGTAATTTAAAATTATTGCAGTCCCAAGACGTAGTGGAAGAATCATTACACCCGAAACATATTCCGGTCCCAAGGATCCATGCGAGAGACAAGACACAAGGATGTGTTAGAGATGTACCTCTTTTGCTTGTCTAGTTGCCGAAGCCATGTTGAAGGCGCCCAAGTGTTCGCCCTCTACAAGTATCCACGCGTCGACTCCTTGATCATTGCTCCCTTCCACACTTGGTGCTAGCCTCGGGAAGAGAATCAAGCCTTAGGGTTCCTTCACTTTTCTTGCGCCACCTCCAAGATGAAAGCGCCAAGAAGAGATGAGGAGGAAGATGATGCCGCCAAGTTACTTCCTTCTTCTTCTTTGCTTGCGCCACCTTCAAGCAAGGTGCGCCTATGGCCAAGGAAGGGAGAGAGCTTGTGACAAGGAGATGCCACCAAGCACTAAGAGTCCTTGCGCCAAGAAGAGAGGGAGAGAAAGAACTTGCGGCTCCAAGGAAGAAGATTGCGCCAAGCCTATGTTGCTCTCGCCCCTTGCGCTCCAAGTCTCTCCAAGAGATATGTCACTCCTCCAAGATGTTGTCCACACAAATCAACCTTTTTGATGGGGCGGCAAGGGTCTTATTAATAGGACAAGGGGCGGCTAGGGCAATGGCTAGGATCATGCCAAGTGGGCGGCTAGGATAAAGGAGACTTGAGGTAAGGAAAGTCTCCAAGACTTTACCATAAACCTCATTCAACCTATCCTAATTTGCCCAATGGCCATATCCGCCCAAGACATGCCTTAGAGGCATGCATTCCATCCAAGGAGGAAGGGCTAGGCGCAACAAGCAAGAGGTATTCGGCTAGGGTAAGGGTTTGGGTGCATGTAGGGTTTATGAGGTAAGGAAAGTCTCCAAGACTTTACCATAAATCTCACCCTACTTGTCATATGCGCCCAAGCTCTTTCCAAAAGGGTTTTCAAGCCATATCAGCCCCAACCCTTACCATAGAGGCATGGTTTCCTTCCAAGGAACAAAGGGGGAGGCGCCTAATGCTTCCTTATGAAGCAACATGCGCCCACTTCACCCCATTATGCCCTTGGCGCCAATGGGGTGAAATTCTTCCCCATTATAGCCTTATTTGCTTATACCTCTTCTTGACAACTAGTTATTGGGCCTCATTGGATAATGAGCTAGCCCAAACTTCATGGCATGGGTTGATTAAGCCTTTGGATCCAACCCAATGTAACCCTAATTCAAATGTAACTAATCTAGGTCAATTTCGGGTCAACCTACCAAAAAATGAAGTTTGGCTCCAATAACTTTCTTCCAACTCATCAGGCCCATTGGCGCTGATGAAATCTTCCAAATTGATCCAAGTTATCCAATAACTTGATCATAAGGCTTCTAATTAAAGCAACGTGAAGAGTCTATTGCGTGTGACCCCGTAGGATCCATATGACGATGGCAATGATGTAAACATCATAAGTAGTGAGGGGTATCTAGCAACACATCACTACTACTCATGTCATAGGACTTAAGTCATTATGGCAATAACTCCTAACAAGCAATGAGGATTCCCATTGCATTATAGATCCCTTTGCCTAAACTGATATCCTGCCATTGGATTATTCTCAAGTTTTATCAATCCAATGCATTGGTCATGACTCAACAAGTGTGGCCACACATTCCTATCATGCACCAATAAGGTGGGGCGCCCCGAGAGGATATCATGCTTCCAATAAGGAAGGGGCAAATCCTACTATTGGTCATCCATGTCTCTACGTGACTTATGACATGCCCAATGACAGTCGTTTTTGTCTCCCAATTACGGAGAGACGTAAGACTGTATCAAAGCATACCCATCATCAAATCTAGACATGAATACCTCAAGTCTAGGGATCAATGCAAACCTCTTGCATGTGAGATTGACTTGTTGACTAGACAAGTCAATCCTCACGGTGGATCACTCCAGTGCATCCAATGCACCTATATGTCTGCGTTACTATGCCCTGCACTTAACCAGCCCATACACCAGTCTCACATGTACCAAAGCTATCCCATATCTGCTAAGGTACCTTATATAGGGATTTCTTATGAGAATGGATCCAATCAAAACTCCTGGGACATTATACATGCAACTCAATACATCAACGCAGGTAGAGAAGTCTGCATAATAACGACCATGCCTATACAAAGAGTAATAGTTCTATCAAAGTTCATTCAAACAATGTCTGTCCATGTCCATACATTGGTCTTCAAGGCATATACACCAACATAAATGTGATTGACCTTTTGAAATTCACCTTATATAAAAATATGGCTTTTTGTTTAATGGGTTATGACTTCCAATGAGCGCAAGCACTCATTGTTAATTATCCCAGAAAATCAGAGCACATTTGATTAAGAGATATATATAAGTAAACAATATTCCACAAATTGGAGGACAAAATGATTTATAAATGTCATATCCATATATGGCTCATGAACAATATATAATTTGAAGCAATCCTCATTAGTCAAAGAAAAACTTGTCGTGGATATTCCATTTTCTAAGAACTTGTGGGTATTTGAATACTCGGTCCTGATGGCTTATGAGTGTCTATTATTTGGTATGTACCTAGCCTTGAGGGCTTGTGACTATATGAATTTGAGATATTCGGCATTGATAGATTCTGAGTATTTGAATTTGGTATATACTCAGCCCATTGTAGCTTGTGAGCATTTGAATTTAGCATGTGCTCAGCCTTGATAGCTGGTGAGAATTTGAATTTGGTATATACTTTGCCTTTGCTGGCTCGTGAGCATTTGAATTTGACAAGTACTTGGCCCTTGGTGGCTTGTGAGCATTTGAATTTGGTATTTGCTCGGCATTGATGACTTGTGAGTATTTGAATTTGGCATGTGCTCGGCCTTAATGCCTTGTGAACATTCAAATTTGGTATATACTCGGCCTTGTTGCTTTGTGAGCATTTGAATTTGGTATATATTCAGCCTTGTTGGCTTATGAGCATTCGAATGACATGTGCTCGGCCTTGATGGCTTATGGGCATTTGAATTTATAAAATATTCAGCCTCAACGGGTTGTTGGATACTTCAGTTTGGAAAACACCTGGCCTCAATGGCTTATTGGATATTTTGGAAGATATCTGGCCTCATTTGCTTATTGAATATTTGATTTGAAAAACAACCAACCTCAATGGCTTATTAGATATTTTAATTTGAAAGATATCCGGACTCACTAGTTTGTTGAATATTCAATTTAAGAAATATCTGGCCTCAGTGGCTTATTGGATATTTTAATTTATAAACTATCTTGCCTCAACAGGTTGTTGGATGTTTAATTTTAGAAATATCTAGCCTCAGCGGCTTGTTGGATGTTAAATTTAGAAAATACCCGACATCAATGACTTATTGGATATTTTGAAAGATATCCAACCTCATCGGCTTGTTAGATATTTGTGAATTATCTGGCCCCAACAGCTTATTAGATATTCAATTTGGAAAATACCCGGCCTCGATGGCTTATTAGATATTTTCGAAGATATCCAGCCTCATCAGCTTCTTGGATATTTGAGTTGAAAAACATTCTGTCTTGACAGTGTGTTGGATATTCCACCTTAATAAACACAACATTGTATTGAAGAGTTATGCCCCGATAGTAAATGTCGACATACGCACCTCCTAAATAATATTTTATTATGATACATTAAGAATTTCGTAGATTCTTTATCCCGGCTTCAATGACTTATTGGATATTTGAATTTTGAAAGATATTCGGCCATTATGGCTTGTTGGATATTTCAATTCCAATTTTCTTAAATTATCTTCGGTCGTCGAATATTTGTTCTTCTCATGATCATTAATTTAAATTCATAGATTTGCTTTATTCTAGAATTCATATCAAAAAGCTGATATCATATTTAGAAAGATCAGGTTTGATTTAGTGGGGATCAGCCCATGATCATATCAAAAGTCATTGGATTGACCTAGATATGCTTTGATCATTTTTAGTCGTTGAAATATTAACTTATGGATCTGCTTTGATGTAGGTCTCCGATCAAAATTCTGATGATATATTTGGAACTATCTGGCCCAAATTTGTAAGAATTGATAATTGGATTGTGTCGAGAACTATCCGATTGACTTAGATTTGTGTGAATGAATGTCAACCATTGGTTGCATTGAATCTAGATCAACAATTTTTAAGATTAATTACTGACTCTTAATTTCATGAGGGTTAATGAGGACCGTTGATTTTGGGATAAATCTGGATCGTCAGCCCGACAATAGGTAGATCTAAACTATCAGATTGGAGTTAGAAAATCCTGGCTATTAGATTGGAATTAGAGGATATAGATCGTTGTTTATTTGATCAAATCCAAACCATTGGATCGAGTCTGGAGAATACAGATCATCAGAACAAGATCAGAAGATCTGGGGCGTCTGATCAAAATGATAAGATCTGGACCGCTGAAAAGTTATTGCCATTTGGACTGTCTTATCCTCTGTGATCAAATCTAACCCACTAGTTTTAAATTTAATCCAGGCTATTAGTGTTGGGAATCCCTAGGCGAATATTAAAGTTTAATTACAGCGAAACAATGGCCCGAAACAAGATATCCCTAAGCGCCAGTATCTCTTACGAGTGATCCACCGGATGTGCCAGAGTAGTATATCTTTATTTGCATAAATCCTAGGGGCTGCAAATGACGAAGAAGAGGCACCAAAGTGTTTGCCTTCTACATTCGTACACACATGGACTCCCTGAGATCCTCTTCCATCCACGCTTGGTGCTAGCCTTCGGGAGGAAGATCCTATTACTAATGTTGTCTTCTCTTGCTTGCGCCAACTCTAAGGTTGCGCCGATAAGGATGATGGGAGGAGGTTGGGGCTAAGGAGAAAATAACTCTGCCACTTGGGCGAACCCTCATCTCTAGCTTCTTCTTCATGGATTGCACCACCACCATGTAGGTGCACCCATGAAATCTCCTTCTCCTTCATCACATGCGGCAATCTTCCCATAAGATGATACATGATAAAGAGAAGAGATGCCTCATGTTCCTCTTCTTCTCCTTCCTTCACCATATGCACAATCTTCACAAAAGTTGCGCCGATAGAAGGAAATCATCCTCCTCATGCGTCTATCACTCCATGGGATGTACCATCAAGAAAGGAAGAAGGCTCCAATCCTTTTTTCCAGCGTCCAAAGAGGAGGAAGGTGTCGCCACCATCAAGGAGGTGCAACTTCTTCCTAGGAGGCGCCATGGAGAAGAAGAGGGACGTGAACAGCTAGGTTAGAGAGAGTTCAATGATGATTTCGGCTAGGGCTCTATTTAATTAAGAATTTTCATAATAAATAAGCACCTAGATCCTTTATCGCTTAATGGATGCGGATCAACAACTTAAGTGATGAATATATTTAATATAAATATTCACTTAAGTTGTGTGTGGCCCCCACTAGTTAAGCTGACAACAAAATAAATATTTATATTCATTTTAGCGCTCAAGTTGTGGGCCGCTATGTTACGCTTAAATCAATCGTAAAAAGCCTCCAAATAAATCCGGAGCTTAAACCCGACATTTGACCACTCAACTGGACCTTGTCCACCAAGGTCCAGTGGTCACCCGAAGGTGAACTGTGAAAAGTACCCCTAACTCATGGGGGGAGGAAACCCTAGAACATGCGCCTCTAGCAAGCATGGCGGAAAGAGGGTTTCTCAAGGATCGCATATGAAAAAACATATGATCAACTTGAATGAGTTTAGATCTATACCATAGCCATAGAGATGGAGGTCGGCTTGGAAGCAAGAGAGCAAAATAGATCCCCTCCAAATGGCGCGCACACAAGAAGAAGTTGGCTACTCCCTTCACGCCTTTGTGCTAGCAAAAGCTTCAAGGGGTCTTGATCGTTTGAAGGAGAATCCTTGGAGTCTTTGCTTGGCCGAATTCCACCTCTCCACTCTCGGCGATAATGCTCTCTCAAGCACACTTCTTCGCCAAAGTGAGAAGCCTTCAAGCAAAAAGCGTTTTTGGCGTTTTTTCATCAAGTCACCATGATGACTTTCCATAAATGGAATGTCATGAAGGAGAGCTTTCGAAACCGATCAAAACAAAACGCTTATGCTTTGAACCAAGCGTTCACACATGTGAACCGGTTCAAGCTTAATCGATCCAATTGATTTTGGTTCAATAAACCAAATCAAATCAGCCCAAGCATTGGTCCAAATCAAAATAAACCCAAGGTTTAAGATCTGACCGTTCATCCTTTTGATGCTTCTGATCTCATCGATCTAGCATCAACTCTCTCGATCGAAGCTTACCGATCTAGAGCCCTAATCAATCAAACATGATCAGACCAGATCTCACTTACAATCAGAGGTTAAACTCCTCTAAACTGAACCCAAACAATTCAGTCCATACGATCTGACTTGAGTAAGCCATATCATCAAATTGTGCGACCCTAAGGGTTTCCTTTAAATGTCGGTAACGATAACTTTCGTTATCACGATCAGTGAGAGGTATCTAGCAACACATCACTGTCTCCCGATATAAAGGAAATAGTCTTCCAAGACTACACCCAAACCATGGCACAAGTGTGAATCAAACTCACAAGGCATACATGTTTCCTTTGCCACTGGATGTTCATATTGGACAAGCATGTCAAGCTTGTAACTCCAACATGATGAGCATGATTAGATCAGATGAACATAGTCATCTGGGTATGGCCATACACTTTCTCAATCATCTCATATAGGGGGGCCCTTTAAGAACATCACACTCCTTAAACAAGGAGACGGCAATCCTTTGTCTATCACTAGTGCCCTAACCTGATTCAAGCTCACCATCCAAAATAGTCTATAATCATTATGTTTCAAATGATATTGAACTACCTCAAGACAATGACAATCATCATTTAGAAACACAAGTGATCTCAAGTCAGAGGACATGTGCCACTTAGTGCTTACAAGGATCATTCACATTGTGACAAGCAATGGAATATCCCAGTAGGGTCTGTCCAGTACATCCAATGTACCCATGAGTCTACATCTTATTCCATGCTCGAAGCATCCTATAAGATTAGCACACATATTAGTCTCAATCATATCAAGGCTGTCTCATGTTCACCAAGATATCTCGACTAAGGACATATAGCCTGTCAGCCTAGCTGAACAGCTTTGAGACATTATTCAGAAGTACACTTATTACAGCAGACAAGGTAACAACCTGAATAATAACCATGCCTTCATAAACACAACAGTTTATTACATGATACTATTACAATCCCAAGGCCTCAAACATTAGCCTTAAGGGCATACCCCAACAATCTCCCACTTGCACTTAATCTAATGGTTGAGTAATCTCAAACCCATATTATTACAGTGCTTCTCATGCTTCTGCTGCGCCAGAGGCTTGGTAAGCGGGTCTGCCAGATTGTCATCTGTATGAACCTTGCATATTTTGATCTCGCCACGATCAATGATCTCCCAGATCAAGTGAAACCGTCTCTGTATGTGCTTGGACTTCTAGTGCGACCGTGGTTCCTTTGCTTGTGCTATTGCTCCAGTGTTATCACAGAAGATAACCAAAGGATCTGCACTCGAAGGAACGACACCAAGTTCTCTCACGAACTTACGAATCCACACTGCCTCCTTGGATGCTTCCGAGGCTGCAACATACTCGGCTTCTGTTGTGGAATCAGCAACAGTTGACTGTTTGAAACTCTTCCACACCACTGCTCCACCATTCAAGCTAAAAACATAGCCTGATTGCGATCGGAAATCATCCTGGTCCGACTGGAACGAAGCGTCAGTATATCCCTCTATACTGAGTTCTTCCTGACCACTATATATCAAGAACATATCTTTGGTCCTCCGCAGATATTTTAAGATGTTCTTGACTGCAATCCAGTGCGCCAAACCTGGATTACTTTGGAATCGACTGGTTACGCTTAACTCGTAAGCGACGTCTGGGCGAGTACACAACATCGCATACATAATGGACCCAATAGCCGAAGCATAAGGCGTATTGTCCATTTCATCTTTCTCAGTCTGTGTTTGTGGACACTGACTCTTCGAAAGATTCAGACCATGTCTGACTGGAAGATATCCACGTTTAGAATTCTCTAAATGGAATCTCTCCAGGACCTTATCGATGTAAGTACTCTGGCACAGCCCGAGAAGCCTCTTAGATCTATCTCGGTAGATCTTCACACCTAACACATAGGCTGCTTCTCCTAAATCTTTCATCTGGAAACATTTTCCTAACCATGCTTTAACAGCATGCAGTTCAGGAATATCATTTCCAATGATTAAGATATCATCGACGTAGAGGATTAAGAATGTAATCACGCTCCCACTAAACCTCTTATATACACACGGGTCATCTTCATTCTTGATGAAACCAAACTCAGAGATTGATTCATCAAAACGAATATTCCAGCTTCTAGATGCTTGTTTCAGTCCATAAATGGACTTCTTTAACTTGCATATTTTATGACGATCTGATGGATTAGTGAAACCCTCAGGTTGTGTCATATACACATCCTCATCCAGATTTCCATTAAGGAAAGCTGTTTTCACATCCATCTGCCAGATCTCATAATCGTAATATGCTGCTATCGCGAAAAGAATCCGAATAGACTTAAACATGGCTACAGGTGAGAAAGTTTCATCATAATCTATCCCGTAGATTTGTTTGAAACCTTTCGCAACTAGCCTGCCTTTATAGGTAACCACGTTACCATCCATGTCAATCTTCTTCTTGAAGATCCATTTACAGCCTATAGGGATTACTCCCGGAGGCGGATCAACCAAATCCCAGACTTGGTTATCTGACATGGAGTCCATTTCGGCTCGCATAGCTTCAAGCCATCTAGCTGACTCCGGTCCACTGACCGCATCCGCATAAGTGAGGGGTTCATCATTATCAATGATGTAGACTCCGTCATAGCGCTCAGGCTGACGACGGATCCTTCCCGATCTTCGCGGTTCCCGTGTTATCTGAGCCTCAGGTTGTTCAATAACCTGTTCAACTGGCTCAGGCTCATCCAACTGTGCTTGACTACTTTGTCCTTCCTCTGGATTCTCATCCAGCTTTATTTCTCTCCCACTGGCCTCTTGCAGAAGAAATTCCCTCTCAAGAAATATAGCCGTCCGAGCAACAAAAACCTTGTTCTCTTTGGGATCGAAGAAATAATAACCCTTAGTTTCCTTAGGGTAACCGACAAAGATACATTTCTCATATCTGCTCTCCAGTTTCCCAGAGGCGAGCTTTTTGACATAAGCTTCGCAACCCCAGATCCTGATAAATGTCAAGCTAGGCTGTTTCCCATACCATAACTCATATGGCGTCTTTGAAACTGCCTTGGATGGCACTCGATTTAGTACCTTTGCAGCTGTTTCCAGTGCAAAACCCCAAAAGGAATATGGAAGAGTAGCCTGACTCATCATAGAACGAACCATATCAAGTAACGTTCTATTTCTCCTTTCGGACACACCATTCCATTGTGGTGTTCCTGGCGGAGTGAGCTGTGAGATAATCCCACACTCCTTTAGATAGTCAGTAAATGCATGACTCAGGTATTCACCACCTCGATCAGAATGAAGTGTCTTGATATTACGGCCTAACTGATTTTGTACTTCATTCTTGAACTCTTTGAACTTGTCAAAAGATTCACTTTTATGTCTCATTAAATAGACATACCCATACCTACTGAAATCATCAGTAAAGGTAATGAAGTACTGATAGCCACCTCTGGCATGTTCACTAAATGGCCCACACACATCACTGTGTATGAGGTCAAGTAAACCTGAAGCCCTTTGACCTTTGTTAAGAAAAGGAGACTTCGTCATTTTACCCATCAAACAAGCTTTGCATGTATCAATCTCCTCATAGGAGAATGATCCCAGCAGTCCATGATCATGAAACCGCTTAATGCGCTTCTCGTTTATATGGCCTAAACGACTATGCCATAATAAGGTGCTGTTATCAGCATACTTGGCTTTCTTATTATCAATGTTTTGTATAGAATTTTCCATGTCCAACATGAATAACCCATTGTTAATTGAACCAGTCGCATACACAATATTATCATAAGTTAAAACACACTTTGAAATCTTGCATTCAAAGGCAAATCCTTTCCTGACAAGAGCAGGAATAGAGATAATATTCTTGGTAATACTGGGTACAAAATAACAATTGTTTAATTCTAATACAATGCCAGATGGTAAAGAAATGAAATAGTCTCCTACAGCAACAGCAGCAACCCGTGCCCCGTTTCCAACGCGTAGGTCTACCTCATGCTGTCCCACCTGCCTTCTTCTCCTGAGTTCCTGTACATTTGAACAAATGTGAACTCCACATGCAGTGTCCAACACCCATGAAATAGAAGAAGAAGATAACATGACCTCAGTCACATATATACCTGAGCCAGAAGCGATGCTTCCCCTCTTATCTCCTTGGAGCGCTTTACAGTCCTTTTTCCAGTGACCCAGCTGGCCACAGTGGAAACACCTATTGTCCTTCGACCGCTTCACCTTCTGTTTCAGTGCCTTGCTGTAGTTCTTGACAGGGGCCTTGCCCTTCTTCCCCTTCTTCTTGTTCCTTGAAGGAACCATTAAGACAGAGGTTGAAGGCTTTCCCTTCAGAGTTTCCTCAGTAGTCAAGAGCATATTCAGCAGCTCTGCCGGCGTACATTCGATTTTGTTCATATTAAAGTTAATAATGAACGCATCGAAAGAGGGCGGAAGAGACTGCAGAATAATATCTACAGCAAGCTCCTGGTTGATGGTATGCCCCAGTTTCTCCAAAGCCTCCTTGTGCCCAATCATCTTGAGCACGTGAGCTCCCACTGGGCTCCCCTCAGCCAGTTTGCTCTGAAAGAAGAGCTTCGTCAGATTATAGCGTTCTGTCCTCGCCTGTGCAGCATACAGCATCTTGAGGTTCGCTATAATCTCTATAGCCGACATATCCTCATGCTGACGCTGCAGCGGTGGCGTCATAGACGCTAGCATCAGGCAAGCGACATCAATGCTATCATTGACGTGCTTTTCATAGGCATCCCGAACCGCCCTTGCGGCGTTCGGAGCGGGCTGCGGCGGTATTGCCGTCTCGAGGACATACAGTTTCCTCTCTGCCTTAAGAACGATCTTAAGGTGTCCAAACCAGTCAGAGAAGTTCGGCCCAGCAAACTTCTCCCTTTCCAGTAGGGATCGCACATTGAAGCTCATGGTGTTCGTTGCTGCAGTTATCTACAACAATGCAAGAACAGCAAGGTTAGTATCAATGTTCAGAATCAATCCAGGACTTAAGAAAGATTCTTTTCTCACTATTTTGTCTGACTGAAAAATCCAGTAAACAGTCCGAAAGAGTAATACTCTTTTAGTGAGATGGGATCCAGATTTCATACTTGGTCTCCGCGTCCCGCTCAGGCGAGATAAGATGCACAGAGATGACAAGCATTAATTTCTGGTAGGCTGTCCCAGCCAATCGCCAACCCGTGCGATTCCCCTTCATCTGGGCAATCCAGCAGACTGTGCCAACTGAGTTGGTACAACACAGTCTCTGATCCCACAGATGGCTGCCTCCATGTGCTACCATATGCGCCACATATGTAGCCTACATGGTCAAGCTGACCTGACCTACTCCCTGGACCACCACGTGCTATGCTGAGCAACGAGAAGGGATAAATCCCTACTCTGTAACACGCAGGTGAAATCCAGCACCGTCTGAAGATAGATGGACGTGCCCACTGAGTGGGTTCAACACGGCTCCAACGATAGTCAGAACAGTGAGGTTTCGCGTCAGAAGGCTTACGAGCTTGATATGTTAGCGTTGGATTTTAACGGTCTTTTTATCTTCTTTACTATCATGCAATTCCTATGGTGATAGCAGAAGATAAACTCATGCTGTTCTAATGTATATAAGCAATAAATAGAAAGCATGATCTTATGTGGTAAAAGCCCATGAACCCTAGTAAGACCTTAATTTTACTTAAGTCTTCACTTGAGCTCCTTAGCATCTCATCTGGTCCAACCCATGGCCCTAGCGCCAAGAGCACCTCAGGTGCGCCACCAGGTGAATACTCCTTTTGGATGTGTGCTTTTATGTTCTTGTCTAGTCAAAATACATTTTGCTCTATCTAGACAAGCTTTGACTCACAGGTCAAACACATATTATAAATTAAATGAAAAAGTGATTCGCAGATCACAATAATATTAACTTATAATTTACCAGGCACGCAGGCCCCAGCACAGCACACAATAGGGCAACCCACATAAGACTAAATAAACAAGCATATGGTATCATTCATCATGTGATCCAATCATGAAATTAAATTTTGAAAAACCCCATAGGCATCAATTTTAATTTCCTTATGTGCTCCACAACCTTACAATGGTCCATTGATAGGGATCCACTCATCCATCTGGTCAGATCCTCTGCCCTTGCATGCACCGAGTCCTAACTGACCCGAGTTGACCTAATGGTCAACCATGCATGCGCCAAGGGCTGAACCACCCTCATGAGTTTTGGCAAGCGGGTGTGACCCCGGGCCTAACTCATGTGTGTTCAGTAGTTGTCTCAACCAGACCTCGCTACACACCTAAGATGCAATCAACCTATGGCCACCTTGTGCTTGCGCACAGGTGCCATCTGGTCGATCCATCTAGGCTGTCAGATGGTCTGATCAGACTTTGGATCTAACATAGTAGATGCTTTCAACCCCATCAACCCATCTAAGGATTTATAGTAGGGGCACCTTAGATCTAAGCATGCGCGCAAGATGTAAGTTTTATAAAAACATTTAGAACATGCGCAAACATAACAAACAACATGCTTCACTTGAGAACATAAGATATATGTCATATCTAGCATGTTGATAACCCTTAGATCTAAGGGGGTCCCCTTCAAGGGGGAGCGCAAACATTAGGGAGTCCCCTTCAAGGGGGAGCGCAAACTGCATGTAACCATGATACAAGCGCAAACTTCATGTAACCATGATACAAGCGCAAACTTCATGTAACCATGATACAAGCGCAAACTTCATGTAAATAAAGCATGCATCAAGTAAGCGCAACATGTATGGATCACAAACATTTCAAAGCAATCATATAGATCATATCGAAAACCTTGGCTCTGATACCAATTGAAAAGAACCCCTTCACATGGGGGGAGGAAACCCTAGAACATGCGCCTCTAGCAAGCATGGCGGAAAGAGGGTTTCTCAAGGATCGCATATGAAAAAACATATGATCAACTTGAATGAGTTTAGATCTATACCATAGCCATAGAGATGGAGGTCGGCTTGGAAGCAAGAGAGCAAAATAGATCCCCTCCAAATGGCGCGCACACAAGAAGAAGTTGGCTACTCCCTTCACGCCTTTATGCTAGCAAAAGCTTCAAGGGGTCTTGATCGTTTGAAGGAGAATCCTTGGAGTCTTTGCTTGGCCGAATTCCACCTCTCCACTCTCGGCGATAATGCTCTCTCAAGCACACTTCTTCGCCAAAGTGAGAAGCCTTCAAGCAAAAAGCGTTTTTGGCATTTTTTCATCAAGTCACCATGATGACTTTCCATAAATGGAATGTCATGAAGGAGAGCTTTCGAAACCGATCAAAACAAAACGCTTATGCTTTGAACCAAGCGTTCACACATGTGAACCGGTTCAAGCTTAATCGATCCAATTGATTTTGGTTCAATAAACCAAATCAAATCAGCCCAAGCATTGGTCCAAATCAAAATAAACCCAAGGTTTAAGATCTGACCGTTCATCCTTTTGATGCTTCTGATCTCATCGATCTAGCATCAACTCTCTCGATCGAAGCTTACCGATCTAGAGCCCTAATCAATCAAACATGATCAGACCAGATCTCACTTACAATCAGAGGTTAAACTCCACTAAACTGAACCCAAACAATTCAGTCCATACGATCTGACTTGAGTAAGCCATATCATCAAATTGTGCGACCCTAAGGGTTTCCTTTAAATGTCGGTAACGATAACTTTCGTTATCACGATCAGTGAGAGGTATCTAGCAACACATCACTGTCTCCCGATATAAAGGAAATAGTCTTCCAAGACTACACCCAAACCATGGCACAAGTGTGAATCAAACTCACAAGGCATACATGTTTCCTTTGCCACTGGATGTTCATATTGGACAAGCATGTCAAGCTTGTAACTCCAACATGATGAGCATGATTAGATCAGATGAACATAGTCATCTGGGTATGGCCATACACTTTCTCAATCATCTCATATAGGGGGGCCCTTTAAGAACATCACACTCCTTAAACAAGGAGACGGCAATCCTTTGTCTATCACTAGTGCCCTAACCTGATTCAAGCTCACCATCCAAAATAGTCTATAATCATTATGTTTCAAATGATATTGAACTACCTCAAGACAATGACAATCATCATTTAGAAACACAAGTGATCTCAAGTCAGAGGACATGTGCCACTTAGTGCTTACAAGGATCATTCACATTGTGACAAGCAATGGAATATCCCAGTAGGGTCTGTCCAGTACATCCAATGTACCCATGAGTCTACATCTTATTCCATGCTCGAAGCATCCTATAAGATTAGCACACATATTAGTCTCAATCATATCAAGGCTGTCTCATGTTCACCAAGATATCTCGACTAAGGACATATAGCCTGTCAGCCTAGCTGAACAGCTTTGAGACATTATTCAGAAGTACACTTATTACAGCAGACAAGGTAACAACCTGAATAATAACCATGCCTTTATAAACACAACAGTTTATTACATGATACTATTACAATCCCAAGGCCTCAAACATTAGCCTTAAGGGCATACCCCAACAAACTGGGCTCATCTAAAGTAAAAATGCAACATCATCCCAAATGATCATCTTCAACTCGCCAGACGCATCCGAGATGTATCTGTTAGTGTTGCAGGTGAACCTTGCGAATAAGCATCATACCAGATCATTATAGTAGCGGAAAAACAAGGTTACCAAGAGGATCGCATGTAGAAGATATTATCAACCTTATAAAACAAACTTGCATGAAACAAGCGTGAGGGTGTTACCATGGCCATGAGAGGCGACTTGGAAGATGAAAGGGTGAGCGGCTCTTCTCCAAAGAAGTCGCACACAAGAAGACGATGGCTACTTCCTTGTACACTTTGTGCTAGCAAAGCCACTCGGAGTCCTTGATCGTGTGAAGAGATGTTTTCTTCCTTTTGCTGGCCGAACTCCCTCTCTTGGCGTGAGGACAACCAAAGATGAGAGCTTGAGGAGCAAGAGGCGAGAGAGACGTAGAGGCGTTCTCACGTTCGAAAACGTGGGGGGGTTTTCCAACAAGGAAAATGGCTTCTAAAAATAGTAAGCATTAACTCCTCATTTTACTCCCCTTGAAGCCTTCAACCGAAACTCCTCTCCCCTTTGAACCATACGTTCACATAAGTGAACCGGTTCAATTCCATTTGGTTCAAGGATCAAATCGAATCCAGCCATGGTCTAGATCTCTTTGAACCTCATGGTTCAAGATCTAACCACACATCTCAATGAACCTCTTGATCTCTACGATCAAATATCAATTCTCCCGATCGAAGCTTACCGACCACATGCCCTAATCAATCAAACATGATCAGACTAGATCTCACTTCCAATCAGAGATTAAATTGCTTCAAACTGAACCAGAACAATTCAGTCCACACGATCTGACATAAGTAAGCCATATCATCAAATTGTGCGACCCTAAGGGTTTCCTTCAATGTCGGTAACGATAACTTACATTATCACAACCAGAGAGGGGTATCTAGCAACACATCACTGTCTCCCGATATGAAGGAAAGAGTCTTCCAAGACTACTCCGAAACCACAGCACAAGTGTGAATCCAATTCACTCAATATACATGTTCCCTTTGCCACTGGACGTTCTCATTGGACAAGCCTGTCAAGCTTGTAATTCCAACATGATGAGAATGGTTAGATCAGATGAACATAGTCATCTGGGTATGGCCATACACTTTCTCAACCATCTCATCTAGGGGGCCCCTTTAGAACATCACTCTCCAACTAGGAGAGGCAATCCTATATCTATCACTAGTGTCCTAACATGATTCATGCCCACTATCCAAGATAATCTGTAACCATTATCTTTCAAATAATATTGAACTATCTCAATATAATGTCAATCATCACTTAGAAATACAAGTGATCTCAAGTCAGAGGGAATATACCACTTGCTTGCTTATAAGGATTTATTCACATTGTGACAAACAATTGAATATCCTAAGTAGGGTCTGTCCAGTACATCCCATGCACCTATGTGTCTAAATCTTATTCCATACTCGAAGCATCCTATAAGATTAGAACACATATTAGTCTCAATCATACCAAGGCTGTCTCATGTTCACCATGATATCTCGACTAAGGACAACACTGAATGTCAGCAAAGCTGAACATCATTGAGACATTACTCAGAGGTATACATATAACAGCAGATAATGCAACAATCTGAATAACAACAATTGCCTTTATAAACATATACAGTTTATACATGATACTGATAACATCCCAAGGCCTCAAACATTAGCCTTAAGGGCATACCCCAACAATCTCCCACTTGCACTTAAACTAATGGTTGAGAAATCTCAAACCCATATTATTACAGTGCTTTTCATGCTTCTGCTGCGCCAGAGGCTTTGTAAGCGGGTCAGCTAGATTGTCATCTGTATGTACCTTGCAGATCTTGATCTCTCCTCGATCTATGATCTCACGGATCAAATGAAACCTTCTCTGTATGTGCTTGGACTTCCGGTGTGACCGTGGTTCCTTTGCTTGTGCTATCGCTCCAGTGTTATCACAGAAGATAACCAATGGATCTACACTCGTAGGAACAACACCAAGTTCCTGAATGAACTTACGAATCCATACTGCCTCCTTAGATGCTTCTGAGGCTGCAACATACTCGGCTTCTGTTGTGGAATCAGCAACAATTGATTGTTTGAAACTCTTCCACACCACTGCTCCGCCATTCAAGCTAAAAACATAGCCTAATTGTGATCGGAAATCATCTTGGTCAGATTGGAACGAAGCGTCAGTATATCCTTCAATACTGAGTTCTTCCTGACCTCCATATATCAAGAACATATCTTTGGTTCTCCGAAGATATTTCAAAATGTTCTTGACTGCAATCCAGTGTGCCTTCCCTGGATTACTTTGGAACCGACTAGTCACGCTTAACCCGTAAGCGACGTCTGGGCGAGTACATAACATCGCATACATGATGGACCCAATAGCCGAAGCATAAGGCGTATTGTCCATCTCATCTTTCTTAGACTGTGTTTCAGGACACTGGCTCTTTGAAAGATTCAGACCATGTCTGACTGGAAGATATCCTCTTTTAGAATTTTCTAAATGGAATCTCTGCAGGACCTTATCGATGTAAGTACTCTGGCATAGCCCGAGAAGCCTATTAGATCTATCTCTGTAGATCTCCACACCTAATACATAGGCTGCTTCTCCCAAATCTTTCATCTGGAAACATTTTTCTTAACCATGCTTTGACTGCATGCAGTTCAGGAATATCGTTTCCAATGATTATGATATCATCGACGTAGAGGACTAGGAAAGTAATCACGCTCCCACTAAACCTTTTATATACACACGGGTCATCTTCATTTTTGATGAAACCAAATTCACAAACTGATTCATCAAAACGAATATTCCAGCTTCTCAATGCTTGTTTTAGTCCATAAATGGACTTCTTTAATTTGCATATTTTATGACGTTCTGATGGATTGATGAAACCTTCAGGCTGTGTCATATACACATCCTCTTCCAGTTTTCCATTAAGGAAAGCGGTCTTCACATCCATTTGCCAGATCTCGTAATCATAATATGCAGCTATCGCGAGAATAATCCGAATGGACTTGAACATGGCTACAGGAGAGAAAGTTTCATCATAATCTATCCCGTAGATTTGTTTGAAACCTTTCACAACTAGCCTGCCCTTATAGGTAACTACGTTACCATCCATGTCTTTCTTCTTTTTGAAGATCCACTTACAGCCTATAGGGATTACTCCCGAAGGCGGATAAACCAAATCCCAGACCTGGTTTTCCGACATGGAGTCCATCTCGGTTCGCATAGCTTCAAGCCATCTAGCTGACTCCGGTCCACTGACCGCATCCGCATAAGTGAGGGGTTCATCATTAATGATGTAGACTCCGTCATAGCGCTCAGGCTGACGACGGATCCTTCCCGATCTATGCGGTTCCCGTGATATCTGAGCATTTGGTTGAACATCAACCTGATCTATTGGCTCAGGCTCATCCAACTGTGCTTGACTACTTTGTCCCACTTCTGGAACCTCATCCAGCTTTATTTCTCTCCCACTGGCCTCTTGCAGAAGAAATTCCTTCTCAAGAAAAATAGCCGTTCGAGCAACAAATACTTTGTTCTCTTTGGGATAGTAGAAATAATAACCCTTAGTTTCTTTAGGGTAACCGACAAAGATACATTTATCTGATCTGCTCTCCAGTTTCCCAGAGGCGAGCTTTTTGACATAAGCCTCGCAACCCCAGATTTTGATAAATGTCAAGCTCGGCTGTTTCCCATACCATAACTCATATGGTGTCCTTAAAACAGCCTTGGATGGCACTCGGTTTAGCACCTTTGCAGCTGTTTCCAGTGCAAATCCCCAAAAGGAGTAAGGTAGAGTAGCCAGACTCATCATTGAACGAACCATATCCAATAGGGTTCTATTTCTCCTCTCGGACACACCATTCCATTGCGGTGTTCCTGGTGGAGTGAGCTGTGAGATAATCCCACACTCCTTCAGATAGTCAGTAAACTCACGACTCAAGTATTCCCCACCTCGATCTGAACGAAGTGCCTTGATATTTCGGCCTAACTGATTTTGTACTTCATTTTTGAACTCTTTGAACTTGTCAAAAGATTCACTCTTATGTCTCATTAAATAGACATAACCATACCTACTGAAATCATCAGTAAAAGTAATGAAGTATAAATAGCCACCTCTGGCATGTTTACTAAAAGGCCCACACACATCACTGTGAATAAGGTCAAGTAAACCTGAAGCCCTTTGACCTTTATTAGAAAAAGGAGTCTTTGTCATTTTACCCATTAAACAAGCTTTGCATGTATCAAGCTCCTCACAGGAGAATGATCCCAGCAGTCCATGATCATGCAACCGCTTAATGCGCTTCTTGTTAATATGGCCTAAACGACTATGCCATAACAAGGTGCTATCATCAGCATATTTGGCTTTCTTATTATCAATTTGTTGTACAGAACATTCCATGTCCAGCATGAATAACCCATTGTTAATAGACCCAGTCGCATAAACAATATTATCATATGAAATACAACACTGTGAAGTTTTGCATTCAAATGAAAAACCTTTCCTGATAATAGTAGGAATAGAGATAATATTCTTAGTTATGCTCGGTACGAAATAACAATTGTCAAGTTCTAATACAAAACCAGATGGTAAAGAGAAGTGATATTCTCCTACAGCAACAGCAGCAACCCGTGCCCCGTTTCTAACTCGTAGGTCCACCTCATGCTGTCCCACCTGTCTTCTTCTCTTGAGTTCCTGCACATTTGAACAAATGTGAACTCCACATGCAGTGTCCAACACCCATGAAATAGAAGAAGCTACCATGACTTCAGTCACGTAAATACCTGAGCCAGAAGTGAAAGGCTTGCTTCCCTTCTTCTCTCCTTGGAGCGCTCTACAGTCCTTCTTCCAGTGACCCAGCTGGCCACAATGGAAGCATCTGTTGTCCTTTGACCGCTTCATCTTTTGTTTCAAAGCCTTGTTGTAGCTCTTGATAGGGGTTTTGCCCTTCTTCCCCTTCTTCTTATTCCTTGAAGGAACCATCAAGACAGAGGATGAAGGCTTTCCCTTCTCAAGAGTCTGCTCTGTGGTGCAGAGCATGTTCAGTAACTCTGCCGGAGTATAGTCGATCTTGTTCATATTAAAATTAATGATGAACGAATCGAAAGAGGCCGGGAGAGACTGCAGGATAATGTCTACAACAAGTTCCTGATTGATGGTGTGTCCCAGTTTCTCTAGAGCCTCCTTGTACCCAATCATCTTGAGTACATGAGCTCCCACTGGACTGCCTTCAGTCAGTTTGCTATGAAAGAAAAGTTTCATCAAGTTATAGCGTTCTGTCCTTGCCTGTGCAGCATATAGCATCTTGAGATTTGCTATAATATCAATAGCAGACAAATCCTCATGCTGACGCTGGAGCTCTGGCGTCATTGACGCAAGCATAAGGCAAGCGACATCAGTACTATCACTGACGTGCTTCTCATAAGCATCCCGAACCGCCCTTGCGGCGTTCGCAGCAGGTTGAGCCGGTATTGCTGACTCAAGGACATACAGCTTCCTCTCAGCCTTAAGCACAATCTTAAGCTGTCTGTACCAATCTGAGAAGTTTGGCCCAGCAAACTTCTCCTTTTCCAATATGGATCGCAGATTGAGACCTGTGGTGTTCGTTGCTGCAGGAATCTACAACATTGCAAGAACAACAAGGTCAGTATCCATGTTAGAATCAATCCAGGACTTAAGAGTGATTCTTTTCTCACTATTTTATCTGACTGAAAAATCCAATAAAACAGCCCGAAAGAGTGAAACTCTTTTAGTGAGATGGGATCCAGATTTCATACTTGATCTCCGTGTCCCGCTCAGGCGAGATAAGATGCACAGAGAGTTCAAGCACTAATCACTGGTAGGCTATCCATGCCAATCGCCAACCCGTGCGATTCCCCTTCATCTAGGCAATCCAGAAGACTGCGCCAACTGAGTTGGTACAACACAGTTTCTGATTCCTAAGATGGCTGCCTCCATATAGCTATCATATGCTCAATATGTAGCCCATATGGTCAAGCTGACCTGACCTACTCCCTGGACCACCGCGTGCTATGCTGAGCAACGAGAAGGGATAAATCCCTACTCTGTAGCATGTAGGTGTAATCACACACCGTCTGAAGATAGCTGGGCGTGCCCACTGAGTGGGTACAACACGGCCCCAACGATAGTCAGAACAGTGAGGTTTCGCATCAGAAGGCTTTCGAGCTTGATATTTCGTTGGATTTTAACGGTCCATTTTATCTTCTTACTATCATGCAAGATCTATGGTGATAGCAGAAGAATAAATATGCTTGTGCTAAAACAATAAGTAGAAAGCACAATTATCTTATGTGGTAAACGCCCATAAAAGCCTAAGTAAAACCCTAGTTTGACATGAGTCTTCACTTGAGCCCTTTATGGGTCTTTTATACTTCATTTGGCCCAGCCCGGGCCCAAATGCCATCTGCAGTCCAAATGCGCTCCAGGCAGTGTGCGCCTGTACTAGAGTCGAACTCTAGACCTCCCACCTGGTGAAGCCACTGACTGCAAGCGCCTCTGCCATGTGTGCTCTGTGCTCATGTCTAATCAAATTACATTTTAATCTATCTAGACATGGTTTGACTCGCAGGTCAATATACATTTTTCATAAATTAAAGTGTGATTCGCATATCACAGTAAAATTTATTTAAATTCCAGGCACGCAGCCCCAGCACAGCACACCAAAATTAAGGGCAGCCCACATAAGATTAAATAAACATTCATTGAACATGTTAAACATGCATCCATGTGATCCAAACAGAAAATAAAATTTTGAAATACCCATGGCATCAATTTTATTTCCTTATGTGCCCTACTACCTTACAACGGTCCATTAACAGGCATCCACTCATCAGACCAAGTCAGACCCACTGCCCTTGCATGCACCCAGTCATAACTGACTTGCGTCGACCTGATGGTCAACTATGCATGCCTTAAGGGCTGAACGTCCCACATGATTTTTGGCAAGCGGGTATGACCCCGGGCCTAAATCATGATCGTTCACTAGGCGCCTCAATCAGACATCGCTACACGCCCTTCTGCAGTCAACCTATAGCCACCTGTATTGCTTGCGCACAGGTGCTATCTGGCCGACCCATCTAAGCTGTCAGATGGTCTGATTAGGCTATTGGGTCCAGACTTTGACTAATGACTTCAACCCTATTAACCCGTCTAAGAGTTTAAAGCAGGCGCTTAGATAGATCTAAATGAGGGGGCGCGCATGAAGTAAGTTTTTGTTTGAAAAACATCTATGAAACATGCGCAAACTTTAAACAACATGGATACATGCGCAAACACAATATGTAATCTTTTCATCAAGTAAGCGCATGTGAACATGTAGAAGATCTATCTTATAAATCAAACATGGATCACATCAAGGCAATCATATGCAACAAGTCAAAATAAACCTGATGCTCTGATACCAATTGCAGGTGAACCTTGCAAATAAGCATCATACCAGTGTTGGGGTATGCCCTTAAGGCTAATGTTTGAGGCCTTGGGATTGTATCAGTATCATGTATAAACTCTATGTTTATAAAGTCAATGGTTGTTATTCAGGTTGTTACATTATCTGCTGCAATGTGTATACTTCTGAATAATGTCTCAATGATGTTCAGCTTGGCTGACATGCAGTATAGTCCTTAGTCGAGATATCTTAGTGAACATGAGACAGCCTTGATATGATTGAGACTAATATGTGTTCTAATCTTATAGGATGCTTCGAGCATGGAATAAGATGTAGACTCATGGGTACATTGGATGTACTGGACAGACCCTACTAGGATATTCAGTTGCATGTCACAATGTGAATAATCCTTGTATGCGAACAAGTGGCATACTTCCTCTGACTTGAGATCACTTGTGTTTCTAAATGATGATTGGCATTGTTTTGAGGTAGTTCGATATCATTTGAAACATAATGGTTATAGACTATCTTGGATAATGAGCATGAGTCATGTTAGGGCGCTAGTGATAGATATAGGATTGCCGTCTCCTTGATTGGAGTGTGATGTTCTAAAGGGGCCCCCTGGATGAGATGATTGAGAAAGTGTATGGCCATACCCAGATGACTATGTTCATCTGATCTAATCATTCTCATCATATTGGAGTTACAGGCTTGACACGCTTGTCCAATAAGATCATCCAGTGGCAAAGGAAACATGTATGTCTAGTGAAATGGATTCACACTTGTGCTGTGGTTTGGGTGTAGTCTTGGAAGACTCTTTCCTTTATATCAGGAGACAGTGATGTGTTGCTAGATACCCCTCACTGATCGTGATTACGTAAGTTATCGTTACCGACATTTAAAGAAAACCCTTAGGGTCGCACAATTTGATGATATGGCTTACTTATGTCAGATCGTGTGGACTGAATTGTTTTGGTTCAGTTTAAAGTGTTTTAAACTCTGATTGTAAATGAGATATGGTCTGATCATGTTTGATTGATTAGGGCTTGAGATCGGTAAGCTTCGATCGAGAGAATTGATGCTAGATCGGTGAGATCAGGAGCATCAGGAGATGAACGGTTAGATCTGGAGCCTTAGGGTTTAATTGTGATCTAGACCAAATGCTTGGGTTAATTGGTCTTTGAACCAAACCAAATTGAACTGGCTCATCAAGTGAGCGCATGGTTCAATAGGAGAGAAAAATGCGATGGTTCACAAGGAGTGAACGCATCACACGTTGAGGGGGTTTTCTATTTTGGGAAACCATGTTTCCAAAACATGGTCACGCCTCACGTTCTCTCACGCCTATTGTCGCCTCTTCCTCTCGATGCTCTTGCACTCTCGTGTGTTGAAGGAGTTGACGACGAGGAGGTCTCGGCCAAGCAAGACATCTCTTCTTCCCTTCCATTCGATCAGGAGACTTGAAGGTCTTTGCTAGCACAAGGATCAACAAGGAGTAGGCGATCTTCTTCTTGTGTGCGCATCTTCTGGAGGAGATCCCTTTCGCTCTCTTCTTCCAAGGCACCATCCAAGCAATGGCGATGGTATGACTCTTATCAATGTATACAAGTTTTAATAGTTGATCATATGACATGCATGCAACCGATCACCTAGAAACCCTTATTTCCGCTGCCCAAAATTTTTCATGCGCCACTTTAGGGTTTCACCCCCTTCCCTTTCGGGGACTTTCAACCAGATCATTATAGCAGCGGAAAAACAAGGTTACCAAGAGGATCGCATGTAGAAGATATGATCAACCTTATAAAACAAACTTGCATGAAACAAGCGTGAGGGTGTTACCATGGCCATGAGAGGTGACTTGGAAGATGAAAGGGCGAGCGGCTCTTCTCCAAAGAAGTTGCACACAAGAAGACGATGGCTACTTCCTTGTACACTTTGTGCTAGCAAAGCCACTCGGAGTCCTTGATCGTGTGAAGAGATGTTTTCTTCCTTTTGCTGGCCGAACTCCCTCTCTTGGCGTGAGGACAACCAAAGACGAGAGCTTGAGGAGCAAGAGGCGAGAGAGACGTAGAGGCGTTCTCACGTTCGAAAACGTGGGGGGGTTTTCCAACAAGGAAAACGGCTTCTAAAAATAGTAAGCATTAACTCCTCATTTTACTCCCCATGAAGCCTTCAACCGAAACTCCTCTCCCCTTTGAACCATACGTTCACATAAGTGAACCGGTTCAATTCCATTTGGTTCAAGGACCAAATCGAATCCAGCCATGGTCTAGATCTCTTTGAACCTCATGGTTCAAGATCTAACCACACATCTCAATGAACCTCTTGATCTCTACGATCAAACATCAATTCTCCCGATCGAAGCTTACCGACCACATGCCCTAATCAATCAAACATGATCAGACTAGATCTCACTTCCAATCAGAGATTAAATTGCTTTTACTAGGTGGTAGGTCTAGAGTTCGACTCTAGGACAGGCGCATTTACCTGGTGGGAGCACCTGAGCTGTAGTGGGCGCTTGGGCCCAGGTTGGGCCATACGGAGATGCAAAAGACCCATGAAGAGCTCAAGTGAAGACTTAAGTTAAATTAAGGTCTTACCTAGCTTATGGGCTTTTACCACATAAGATCAGCATGCTTTCTATTTATTGTTTGTATAATTAGAATTGCATGATTTATTCTTCTGCTATCACCATAGGATTTGAATGATAGTAAGAAGATAAAAGGACCGTTAAAATCCAACGTTAAATATCAAGCACGATAGCCTTCTGACGCGAAACCTCACTGTTCTGACTATCGTTGGGGCCGTGTTGTACCCACTCAGTGGGCACGCCCATCTATCTTCAGACGGTGTGTGATTACACCTGCGTGTTACAGAGAAGGGATTTATCGCTTCTCGTTGCTCAGCATAGCACGTGGTGGTCCAAGGAGTAGGTCGGGTCAGCTTGACAGTATAGGCTACATATGTGGCGCATATGGTAGCCATATGGAGGCAGCCATCTGTGGGATCAGAGACTGTGTTGTACCAACTCAGTTGGCACAGTCTGCTGGATTGCCCAGATGAAGGGGAATCGCACGGGTTGGCGATTGGCAGGGATTGCCTACCAGAAATTAGTGCTTGTACTCTCTGTGCATCTTATCTCGCCTGAGCGGGATGCGGAGACCAAGTATGAAATCTGGATCCCATCTCACTAAAAGAGTTTCACTCTTTCGGACTGTTTTATTGGATTTTTCAGTCAGATAAAATAGTGAGAAAAGAATCATTCTTAAGTCCTGAATTGATTCTAACATTGATACTGACCTTGCTGTTCTTGCATTGTTGTAGATTACTGCAGCAACGAACACCACAGCGTTCAATGTGCGATCCCTACTGGAAAGGGAGAAGTTTGCTGGGCCAAACTTCTCAGACTGGTACGGACACCTTAAGATTATTCTTAAGGCTGAGAGGAAACTGTATGTCCTCGAGACGGCTATACCGCCTCAACCCGCTCCGAACGCCGCAAGGGCGGTTCGGGATGCTTATGAAAAGCACGTCAATGATAGCATTGATGTCGCTTGCCTGATGCTAGCGTCTATGACGCCACAGCTGCAGCGTCAACATGAAGATTTGTCTGCTATTGAAATAATAGCAAATCTCAAGTTGTTGTATGCTGCACAGGCAAGGACTAAACGCTACAATTTGACTAAACTTTTCTTTCAGAGCAAACTGGCTGAAGGGAGTCCAGTGGGAGCTCACGTACTCAAGATGATTGGGTACAAGGAGGCTCTAGAGAAACTGGGACACACCATCAATCAGGAGCTTGTTGTAGACATCATCCTTCAGTCTCTCCCAGCCTCTTTCGATCCATTCATTATTAATTTCAATATGAACAAGATTGACTGTACGCCGGCAGAGTTACTGAACATGCTCTTGACGACTGAGCAGACTCAGTCTCGTGAGAAGGGAACGCCTTCATCCTCTGTCCTAATGGTTCCTTCAAGGAACAAGAAGAAGGGGAAGAAGGGCAAAGCCCCTGTCAAGAGCTACAACAAGGCTCTAAAGCAAAAGATAAAGCGGTCAAAGGAATACAGATGCTTCCATTGTGGCCAGCTGGGTCACTGGAAGAAGGATTGTAAAGCGCTCCAAGGAGATAAGAAGGGAAGCAAGCCTTTCGCTTCTAGCTCAGGTATTTTTGTGACTGAGGTCATGTTTTCTTCTTCTATATCATGGGTGTTGGACACTGCATGTGGAGTTCACATTTGTTCAAATGTACAGGAACTCAAGAGAAGAAGACAGGTGGGACAGCATGAGGTGGACCTACGAGTTGGAAACGGGGCACGGGTTGCTGCTGTTGCTGTAGGAGAATATCACATCTCTTTACCATCTGGTCTTGTATTAGAACTGAACAATTGTTATTTTGTACCGAGCATAACCAAAAATATTATCTCTATTCCTGCTCTTGTCAGGAAAGGGTTTTCCTTTGAATGCAAATTTTCAAAGTGTTATATTTCTCTTGATAATATTGTTTATGCTACTGGGTCGATTAACAATGGGTTATTCATGTTGGACATGGAATGTTCTGTACAAGAAATTGATAATAAGAAAGCCAAGTATGCTGATGACAGCACCTTGCTATGGCATAGTCGTTTAGGCCACATTAACAAGAAGCGCATTAAGCGGTTGCATGACCATGGACTGCTGGGATCATTCTCCTATGGGAGCTTGATACATGCAAAGCTTGTTTAATGGGTAAAATGACGAAGTCTCCTTTTTCTAAGAAAGGTCAAAGGGCTTCAGGTTTACTTGACCTCATTCACAGCGATGTGTGTGGGCCATTTAGTAAACATGCCAGAGGTGGCTATTCGTACTTCATTACCTTTACTGATGATTTCAGTAGGTATGGTTATGTCTATCTTATGAGACATAAGAGTGAATCTTTTGACAAGTTCAAAGAGTTCAAAAATGAAGTGCAAAATCAACTGGGCCAAAATATCAAAGCACTTCGTTCAGATCGAGGTGGTGAATACTTGAGTCGAGAGTTTACTGACTATCTGAAGGAGTGTGGGATTATCTCACAGCTCACTCCGCCAGGAACACCGCAATGGAATGGTGTGTCCAAGAGGAGGAACAAAACCTTACTGGATATGGTTCGTTCTATGATGAGTCAGGCTACTCTACCTTACTCCTTTTGGGGATTTGCACTGGAAACAGCAACAAAGGTACTAAACCGAGTGCCATCCAAGGCCGTTTCTAAGACTCCATATGAGTTATGGTATGGGAAATAGCCAAGCTTGACATTTATTAAGATATGGGGTTGCGAGGCTTATGTCAAAAAGCTCACCTCCGGGAAACTGGAGAGCAGATCTGAGAAATGTATCTTTGTCGGTTACCCTAAAGAAACTAAGGGTTATTATTTCTACGATCCCAAGGAGAACAAGGTATTTGTTGCTCGGACGGCTATTTTTCTTGAGAAGGAATTTCTTCTGCAAGAGGCCAGTGGGAGAGAAATAAAGCTGGATGAGAATCCAGAAGCAGGACAAAGTAGTCAAGCACAATTGGATGAGCCTGAGCCAATAGAACAGGTTACTGAACAACCTGAGGCTCAGATATCACGGGAACCGCAAAGATCGGGAACCTGAGCGCTATGACGGAGTCTACATCATTGATGATGAACCCCTCACTTATGCGGATGCGGTCAGTGGACTGGAATCAGCAAGATGGCTTGAAGCTATGCGAGCCGAGATGGACTCCATGTCAGATAACCAAGTCTGGGATTTGGTTGATCCGCCTCCGGGAGTAATCCCTATAGGCTGTAAGTGGATCTTCAAAAGGAAGATTGACATGGATGGTAACGTGGTTACCTATAAAGGCAGGCTAGTTGCGAAAGGTTTCAAACAAATCTACGGGATAGATTATGATGAAACTTTATCTCCTGTAGCCATGTTCAAGTCTATTCGGATTATTCTCGCGATAGCAGCATATTATGATTATGAGATCTGGCAAATGGATGTGAAGACTGCTTTCCTTAATGGAAATTTGCAGGAGGATGTGTATATGACACAACCTAAAGGTTTCACTAATCCATCAGATCGTCATAAAATATGCAAATTAAAGAAGTCCATTTATGGACTTAAACAAGCATCGCGAAGCTGGAATATTCGTTTTGATGAATCAATCTGTAAGTTTGGTTTCATCAAGAATGAAGATGACCCGTGTGTGTATAAGAGGTTTAGTGGGAGCGTGATTACTTTCCTAGTCCTCTACGTCGATGATATCTTTATCATTGGAAACGATATTCTTGAACTGCATGCGGTTAAGGCATGGTTAAGAAAATGTTTCCAGATGAAAGATTTAGGAGAAGCAGCCTATGTATTAGGTGTGAAGATCTACAGAGATAGATCTAAGAGGCTTCTCGGGCTGTGCCAAAGTACTTACATCGATAAAGTCCTGGAGAGATTCCATTTAGAAAATTCTAAAAGATATCTTCCAGTCAGACATGGTCTGAATCTTTCAAAGAGTCAGTGTCCACAAACACAGACTGAGAAAGATGAAATGGACAATACGCCTTATGCTTCGGCTATTGGGTCCATTATGTATGCGATGTTATGTACTCGCCCAGACGTCGCTTACGGGTTAAGCGTGACCAGTCGGTTCCAAAGTAATCCAGGTCAGGCGCACTGGATTGCAGTCAAGAACATTTTGAAATATCTGCGGAGGACCAAAGATATGTTCTTGGTGTATGGTGGTCAGGAAGAACTCAGTATTGAAGGATATACTGACGCTTCGTTCCAATCTGACCAGGATGATTTCCGATCGCAATCAGGCTATGTTTTTAGCTTGAATGGAGGAGCGGTGGTGTGGAAAAGTTTCAAACAGTCAATTGTTGCTGATTCCACAACAGAAGCCGAGTATGTTGCAGCCTCGGAAGCATCCAAGGAGGCAGTGTGGATTCGTAAGTTCGTTCAGGAACTTGGTATTGTTCCTTCGAGTGCAGATCCCTTGGTTATCTTCTGTGATAACACTGGAGCTATAGCTCAAGCAAAGGAACCACGGTCGCACCAGAAGTCCAAGCACATACTGAGAAGGTTTCATTTGATCCGGGAGATCATTGATCGTGGCGAGATCAAAATCTGCAAGGTTCATACAGATGACAATCTAGCTAACCCGCTTACTAAGCCTCTGGCGCAGCAGAAGCATGAGAAGCACTGTAATAATATGGGTTTGAGATTTCTCAACCATTAGATTAAGTGCAAGTGGGAGATTGTTGGGGTATGCCCTTAAGGCTAATGTTTGAGGCCTTGGGATTGTATCAGTATCATGTATAAACTCTATGTTTATAAAGGCAATGGTTGTTATTCAGGTTGTTACATTATCTGCTGCAATGTGTATACTTCTGAATAATGTCTCAATGATGTTCAGCTTGGCTGACATGCAGTATAGTCCTTAGTCGAGATATCTTGGTGAACATGAGATAGCCTTGATATGATTGAGACTAATATGTGTTCTAATCTTATAGGATGCTTCGAGCATGGAATAAGATGTAGACTCATGGGTACATTGGATGTACTGGACAGACCCTACTAGGATATTCAGTTGCATGTCACAATGTGAATAATCCTTGTATGCGAACAAGTGGCATACTTCCTCTGACTTGAGATCACTTGTGTTTCTAAATGATGATTGGCATTGTTTTGAGATAGTTCGATATCATTTGAAACATAATGGTTATAGACTATCTTGGATAATGAGCATGAGTCATGTTAGGGCGCTAGTGATAGATATAGGATTGCCGTCTCCTCGATTGGAGTGTGATGTTCTAAAGGGGACCCCTGGATGAGATGATTGAGAAAGTGTATGGCCATACCCAGATGACTATGTTCATCAGGAGATGAACGGTTAGATCTGGAGCCTTAGGGTTTAATTGTGATCTAGACCAAATGCTTGGGTTAATTGGTCTTTGAACCAAACCAAATTGAACTGGCTCATCAAGTGAGCGCATGGTTCAATAGGAGAGAAAAATGCGTTGGTTCACAAGGAGTGAACGCATCACACGTTGAGGGGGTTTTCTATTTTGGGAAACCATGTTTCCAAAACATGGTCACGCCTCACGTTCGCTCCTCTCACGCCTATTGTCGCCTCTTCCTCTCGATGCTCTTGCACTCTCGTGTGTTGAAGGAGTTGACGACAAGGAGGTCTCGGCCAAGCAAGACATCTCTTCTTCCCTTCCATTCGATCAGGAGACTTGAAGGTCTTTGCTAGCACAAGGATCAACAAGGAGTAGGCGATCTTCTTCTTGTGTGCGCATCTTCTGGAGGAGATCCCTTTCGCTCTCTTCTTCCAAGGCACCATCCAAGCAATGGCGATGGTATGACTCTTATCAATGTATACAAGTTTTAATAGTTGATCATATTGTAAGGGTCCCCTTCAAGGGGGAGCGAAACCCTAGATAGGCGCATAACAAAAATTCGAGCGGAAGCAAGGGTTTCTCTAGATCTTTTGCATGTCATATGATCAACTTTCATGAACTAGTATAGATCAGAAGAGATTCATACCATGGCCATCACTTTGATGGAGCTTTGGAAGAAGATCGCAAAAGGGCTTTCCTCCGAAGGTACCACACACAAGAAGATAGATGGCGCCTCCTTGTTGATCCTTGTGCTAGCAAAGATCTTCAAGTCTGCTTGTCGAATGGAAGGGAGGAGGAGATGTTTTTCTTGGCCGAGAGCTCCTTGTCGTCAACCCCTTTGATCACACGAGAGTGTATCCGTCAAGAGGAAGAGGCGACAATTAGTGAAGAGAAGTGAACGTGAGGCGTTGAGAAGCTATTTTGGAAACCGCCACTTCCAAAAATAGCAAGCCTTCACTTCATGCGTTGATGCGTTCACCCAAGTGAACCGAACGCATATGCTTCTCCCCTTTGAACCATGCGCTCACGTATGAGCCAGTTCATATTGGTTTGGTTCAAAAACCAATCAAGCCAAGCCTTTAGTCCAGATCAAATTAAACCCTAAGGTTCCAGATCTGACCGTTCATCTCTTGATGTTCCTGATCTGACCGATCTAGAATCATCTCTCTCGATCGAAGCTTACCGATCTCAAGTCCTAATCAATCAAACATGATCAGACCAGATCTCACTTACAATCAGAGTTTAAATCCCTTTAAACTAAACCAAAACAATTCAGTCCACACGATCTGACATGAGTAAGCCATATCATCAAATTGTGCGACCCTAAGGGTTTCCTTTAAATGTCGGTAACGATAACTTACATTATCACGATCAGTGAGGGGTATCTAGCAACACATCACTGTCTCCCGATATAAAGGAAAGAGTCTTCCAAGACTACACCCAAACCACAGCACAAGTGTGAATCCACTTCACGAGGCATACATGATTCCTTTGCCACTGGATGTTCCTATTGGACAAGCGTGTCAAGCCTGTAGCTCCAATATGATGAGCATGATTAGATCAGATGAACATAGTCACCTGGGTATGGCCATACACTTTCTCAATCATCTCATTCGAGGGGGCCCCTTTAGAACATCACACTCCAATCAAGGAGACGGCAATCCTATATCTATCACCAGTGCCCTAACCTGACTCATGATCATTATCCAAGATAGTCTATAACCATTATGTTTCAAATGATATTGAACTACCTCAAAACAATGACAATCATCATTTAGAGACACAAGTGATCTCAAGTCAGAGGACATGTGCCACTTGTTGCAAACAAGGATTATTCACATTGTGACAAGCAATTGAATATCCTAGTAGGGTCTGTCCAGTACATCCAATGTACCCATGAGTCTACATCTTATTCCATGCTCGAAGCATCCTATAAGATTAGAACACATATTAGTCTCAATCATATCAAGGCTGTCTCATGTTCACCAAGATATCTCGACTAAGGACATAGAGCATGTTAGCCTAGCTGAACAGCATTGAGACATTATTCAGAAGTACACTTATTGCAGCAGACAATGTAACAAACTGAATAACAACCATTGCCTTTATAAACATAAGAGTTTATACATGATACTGAAAGAATCCCAAGGCCTCAAACATTAGCCTTAAGGGCATACCCCAACAATCTCCCACTTGCACTTAATCTAATGGTTGAGAAATCTCAAACCCATGTTATTACAGTGCTTCTCATGCTTCTGCTGCGCCAGAGGCTTGGTAAGCGGGTCTGCCAGATTGTCATCTGTATGAACCTTGCAGATTTTGATCTCACCACGATCAATGATCTCCCGGATCAAGTGAAACCGTCTCTGTATGTGCTTGGACTTCTGGTGCGACCGTGGTTCCTTTGCCTGTGCGATTGCTCCAGTGTTATCACAGAAGATAACCAAAGGATCTGCACTCGAAGGAACAACACCAAGTTCCTGAATGAACTTACGAATCCACACTGCCTCCTTGGATGCTTCCGCGGCTGCAACATACTCGGCTTCTGTTGTGGAATCAGCAACGATAGACTGTTTGAAACTCTTCCACACCACTGCTCCTCCATTCAAGCTAAAAACATAGCCTGATTGTGATCGGAAATCATCCTGGTCCGATTGGAACGAAGCGTCAGTATATCCTTCTATACTGAGTTCTTCCTGACGACCATATATCAAGAACATATCTTTGGTCCTCCGCAGATATTTTAAAATGTTCTTGACCGCAATCCAGTGCGCCTGACCTGGATTACTTTGGAATCGACTGGTCACGCTTATCCCGTAAGCGACGTCTGGGCGAGTACACAACATCGCATACATAATGGACCCAATAGCCGAAGCATAAGGCGTATTGTCCATTTCATCTTTCTCAGTCTGTGTTTGTGGACACTGACTCTTTGAAAGATTCAGACCATGACTGACTGGAAGATATCCTCTTTTAGAATTCTCTAAATGGAATCTCTCCAGGACTTTATCGATGTAAGTACTCTGGCACAGCCCAAGAAGCCTCTTAGATCTATCCCTGTAGATCTTCACACCTAATACATAGGCTGCTTCTCCTAGATCTTTCATCTGGAAACATTTTCTTAACCATGCTTTAACAGCATGCAGTTCAGGAATATCGTTTCCAATGATTAAGATATCATCGACGTAGAGGACTAGGAAAGTAATTACGCTCCCACTAAACCTCTTATGTACACACGGGTCATCTTCATTCTTGATGAAACCAAATTCACAGATTGATTCATCAAAACGAATATTCCAGCTTCTAGATGCTTGCTTAAGTCCATAAATGGACTTCTTTAACTTGCATATTTTATGACGATCTGATGGATTGGTGAAACCTTCAGGTTGTGTCATATACACATCCTCATCCAGTTTTCCATTAAGGAAAGCGGTCTTCACATCCATCTGCCATATCTCATAATCCTAATATGCTGCTATCGCGAGAATAATCCGAATAGACTTGAACATAGCTACAGGAGAGAAAGTTTCATCATAATCTATCCCGTAGATTTGTTTGAAACCTTTCGCAACTAGCCTGCCTTTATAGGTAACCACGTTACCATCCATGTCAATCTTCTTCTTGAAGATCCATTTACAGCCTATAGGGATTACTCCCGGAGGCGGATCAACCAAATCCCAGACTTGGTTATCTGACATTGAGTCCATCTCGGCTCGCATAGCTTCAAGCCATCTAGCTGATTCCTGTCCACTGACCGCATCCGCATAAGTAAGGGGTTCATCATTATCAATGATGTAGACTCCGTCATAGCGCTCAGGCTGTCGACGGATCCTTCCCGATCTTCGCGGTTCCCGTGATATCTGAGACTCAGGTTGTTCAATAACCTGTTCTACTGGCTCAGGCTCATCCAACTGTGCTTGACTACTTTGTCCTTCTTCTGGATTCTCATCCAGCTTTATTTCTCTCCCACTGGCCTCTTGTAGAAGAAATTCCTTCTCAAGAAAAATGGCTGTCCGAGCAACAAATACCTTGTTCTCTTTGGGATCGTAGAAATAATAACCCTTAGTTTCCTTAGGGTAACCGAAAAAGATGCATTTCTCAGATCTGCTCTCTAGTTTCCTAGAGGCGAGCTTTTTGACATAAGCCTCGCAACCCCAGATCTTAATAAATGTCAAGCTCGGCTGTTTCCCATACCATAACTCATATGGAGTCTTTGAAACTGCCTTGGATGGCACTCGGTTTAGTACCTTTGCAGCTGTTTCCAATGCAAATACCCAAAAGGAGTAAGGTAGAGTAGCTTGACTCATCATAGAACGAACCATATCCAGTAAGGTTCGGTTCCTCCTCTCGCATACACCATTTCATTGCGGTGTTCCTGGTGGAGTGAGCTGTGAGATAATCCCACACTCCTTCAGATAGTCAGTAAACTCTCGACTTAGGTATTCTCCACCTCGATCAGAATGAAGTGCCTTGATATCTCGGCCTAGCTGATTCTGTACTTCATTTTTGAACTCTTTGAACTTGTCAAAAGATTCACTTTTATGTCTCATTAGATAGACATACCCATATCTACTGAAATCATCAGTAAAGGTAATGAAGTATGAATAGCCACCTCTGGCATGTTTACTAAATGGCCCACACACATCACTGTGTATAAGGTCAAGTAAACCTGAAGCCCTTTGACCTTTGTGAGGAAAAGGAGCCTTCGTCATTTTACCCATTAAACAAGCTTTGCATGTATCAATCTCCTCATAGGAGAATGATCCCAGCAGTCCATGATCATGCAACCACTTAATGCGTTTCTTGTTAATATGGCCTAAACGACTATGCCATAGCAAGGTGCTGTCATCAGCATACTTGGCTTTCTTATTATCAATATTTTGTATAGAACATTCCATGTCCAACATGAATAACCCATTGTTAATTGATCCAGTAGCATAAACAATATTATCATAAGAAATAACACACTTTGAAATATTGCATTCAAAGGAAAATCCTTTCCTGACAAGAGCAGGAATAGAGATAATATTCTTGGTAATGCTAGGTACAAAATAACAATTGTTTAGTTCCAATACAAGTCCAGATGGTAATGAGATGTAATATTCTCCTACAGCAACAGCAGCAACCCGTGCCCCGTTTCCAACTCGTAGGTCCACCTCATGTTGTCCCACCTGTCTTCTTCTCTTGAGTTCCTGTACATTTGAACAAATGTGAACTCCACATGCAGTGTCCAACACCCATGAAATAGAAGAAGAAGATATCATGACCTCAGTCACAAAAATACCTGAGCCAGAAGCAATGCTTCCCTTCTTGTCTCCTTGGAGCGCTTTACAGTCCTTTTTCCAGTGACCCAGCTGGCCACAGTGGAAACATCTGTATTCCTTCGACCGCTTAACCTTCTGTTTCAGAGCCTTGTTGTAGTTCTTGACAGGGGCTTTGCCCTTCTTCCCCTTCTTCTTGTTCCTAGAAGGGAACATCAAGACAGAGGTTGAAGGCTTGCCCTTTAGAGTTTCCTCTGTAGTCAAGAGCATATTCAGCAACTCTACCGGAGTACAGTCGATCTTGTTCATATTAAAATTAATAATGAACGGATCGAAAGAGGCCGGGAGAGACTGCACAATAATGTCTACAGCAAGCTCCTGATTGATGGTATGCCCCAGTTTCTCTAGAGCCTCTTTGTGCCCAATCATCTTGAGCACATGAGCTCCCACTAGACTCCCTTCAGCCAGTTTGCTCTGAAAGAAAAGCTTGGTCAAATTATAGCGTTCAGTCCTCGCCTGTGCAGCATACAGAATCTTGAGGTTTGCTATAATTTCTATAGCAGACATATCCTCATGCTGACGCTGCAGCTGTGGCGTCATAGACGCTAGCATCAGGCAAGCGACATCAATGCTATCATTGACATGCTTTTCATAGGCATCCCGAACCGCCCTTGCGGCGTTCGGAGCGGGTTGAGGCGGTATAGCCGTCTCGAGGACATACAGTTTCCTCTCAGCCTTAAGAACAATCTTAAGGTGTCCGTACCAGTCTGAGAAGTTTGGCCCAGCAAACTTCTCCCTTTCCAGTAGGGATCGCACATTGAAGCTCATGGTGTTCGTTGCTGCAGGAATCTACAACAATGCAAGAACAGCAAGGTCAGTATCAATGTTTAGAATCAATCCAGGACTTAAGAAAGATTCTTTTCTCACTATTTTATCTGGCTGAAAATGTTGGGGTATGCCCTTAAGGCTAATGTTTGAGGCCTTTGGGATTGTAAAAGTATCATGTAATAAACTCTTATGTTTATAAAAGGCATGGTTATTATTCAGGTTGTTACCTTGTCTGCTATAATAAGTGTACTTCTGAATAATGTCTCAAAGCTGTTCAGCTAGGCTGACAGGCTATAAGTCCTTAGTCGAGATATCTTGGTGAACATGAGACAGCCTTGATATGATTGAGACTGATATGAGTGCTAATCTTATAGGATGCTTCGAGCATGGAATAAGATGTAGACTCATGGGTACATTGGATGTACTGGACAGACCCTACTGGGATATTCCATTGCTTGTCACAATGTGAATGATCCTTGTATGCAGCAAGTGGCACATGTCCTCTGACTTGAGATCACTTGTGTTTCTGAATGATGATTGTCATTGTCTTGAGGTAGTTCAATATCATTTGAAACATAATGATTATAGACTATCTTGGATGGTGAGCTTGAATCAGGTTAGGGCACTAGTGATAGATAAAGGATTGCCGTCTCCTTGTTCAAGGAGTGTGATGTTCTAAAGGGCCCCCCTTATATGAGATGATTGAGGAAGTGTATGGCCATACCCAGATGACTATGTGCATCTGATCTAATCATGCTCATCGTATTGGAGTTACAAGCTTGACCCGCTTGTCCAATAAGAACATCCAGTGGCAAAGGACACATGTATGCCTTGTGAATTGAGTCACACTTGTGCCATGGTTTGGGTGTAGTCTTGGAAGACTTTTTCCTTTATATCGGGAGACAGTGATGTGTTGCTAGATACCCCTCACTGGTCGTGATAACGAAAGTTATCATTACCGACATTTAAAGGAAACCCTTAGGGTCGCACAATTTGGTGATATGGCTTGCTTAAGTCAGATCGTGTGGACTGAATTGTTTCGGTTCAGTTTAAAGGGATTTAATCTCTGATTGTAAGTGAGATCTGGTCTGATCATGTTTGATTGATTAGGGCTTGAGATCGGTAAGCTTCGATCGAGAGAGATGATGCTAGATCGGTGAGATCAAGAGCATCATGAGATGAACGGTTAGATTGGAAACCTTAGGGTTTGGTTGATCTAGACCGATTTGGCTTGGGCCGGTTTGGTTTGGCTTTTGGTCCAAACACATTTGCTTTGAACCGGTTCAAGGGCTTGAACGCATGGTTCATTGTTTAAGGCGTTTTGTGGAGTTTAAGATCGGTTGAGAGATCTTGAACGCATGGCTTAATGTTTTTCCAAATTTGGAAAGTCATAAGCGCATGTCTCCTTGAACGCAAATGACAAGTGAACGCTCCATTCACTCTCGGCCTTCGCTTGCTCTCGTGATGAGACATTGGTGAAGGAGACGACATCTTGGAGATAGGATCGGCCAAGCAAAGAAGTCTTCATCTCTTTCCTATACTCGATCAAAGACATCTTGGCATTCTTGCTAGCACAAGAGGTGTGCAAGTGAGGAGTCTTCATCACCTTTGTGTGTGAACTTTCGGAGGAGATCAAGTTTGCTCTCTTCTTCCAAGCCGACCTCCAACCTTATGGCTATGGTATAGATCTCAACTCATAGCTTCATGTTGATTATATAGTTCATATGCGATCTACTTGAAGCCCTTTTTCCGCTATGCATGCTAGATGCGCATGTTTAGGGTTTCAACCCCTAATGTTTAGGGTTTCCTTCAATTGGTATCAGAGGGAGGCTCTCCATATGATCTATATGATTGCTAGAAGTGTTATGTGATCCATGCTTGTTGCGCTTACTTGATGCTTTGCTTTCATGATGCATGGTTACATGTACTTGTAGATTGCGCTTGTATCATGCTAACATGCAGCTTGCGCTTGTATCATGGGCTATGTATGCGCTCCCCCTTGAAGGGGACCCCCTCAAGTTTGCGCTCCCCCTAGAAGGGGACCCCCTTAGATCTAAGGGTTATCAACTTTGTTTGATGTTAGCGCATGTTCTAAGGTTTTTCTAAAACTTACATCTTGTGCGCTTGATTAGATCTAAGGTGCCACTACATTAAACCCTTAGATGGGTTGATGGGGTTGAAGTCACCACTAGGTTAGATCCAAGTCTGATCAGACCATCTGACAGCTCAGATGGGTTAACCTGATAGCACCTATGCGCAAGCACAAGGTGGCTATAGGTTGACTGCATCTAGGGCGTGTAGCGAGGTCTGGTTGAGACACTACTGAACACACTTGAGTTAGGCCCGGGGTCACACCCGCTTGCCAAAACTCATGGGGGTAGTTCAGCCCTTGGCGCATGCATGGTTGACCATTAGGTCAACTCGGGTCAGTTAGGACTCGGTGCATGCAAGGGCAAAGGATCTAACTAGATGGATGAGTGGATCCCCATCAATGGACCATTGTAAGGTTGTAGGGCTCATAAGGAAATTAAAATTGATGCCATGGGGTTTTCAAAACTTTTAATTTCAAGATGATTGGATCACATGTTGATTGAACCATATGCTTGTTTATTTAGTCTTGTGTGGGTTGCCCAATTGTGTGCTGTGCTGGGGCCTGCGTGCCTGGACTTAAAAATTGTAAATTAATTTGTGATCTGCGAATCACATTGTACTTAATTTATAATATGTTGTTGACCTGCGAGTCAACCTTGTCTAGATAGATCAAATGTACTTTGATTAGACAAGAACAAAGGCACACATCCAAGAGGGGCATTCACCTGGTGGTGCACCTGAGGTGCTCTTGGCGCTAGGGCACTGGGTTGGACCAGATGAGATGCAATGAAGCTCAAGTGAAGACTTAAGTAATCTTAAGGTCTTACTAGGGTTCATGGGCTTTTACCACATAAGATCATGCTTTCTACTTATTGCTAATAATTAGAATTGCATATTTATGTTTATCTTCTGCTATAGCCATAGGACATGCCTGATAGTAAGAAGATAAAAGACCGTTAAAATCCAACGCTAACATATCAAGCTCGTAAGCCTTCTGACGCGAAACCTCACCTTTCTGACTATCGTTGGAGCCGTGTTGAACCCACTCAGTGGGCACGTCCATCTATCTTCAGACGGTGCTGGATTTCACCTGCGTGTTACAGAGTTGGGATTTATCCCCTCTCGTTGCTCAGCATAGCACGTGGTGGTCCAGGGAGTAGGTCGGGTAAGCTTGACCATGTAGGCTACATATGTGGCGCATATGGTAGCACATGGAGGCAGCCATCTCTGGGATCAGAGACTGTGTTGTACCAACTCAGTTGGCACAGTCTGCTGGATTGCCAAGATGAAGGGGAATCGCACGGGTTGGCGATTGGCTGGGACAGCCTACCAGAAACTAGTGCTTGTCATCTCTGTGCATCTTATCTCGCCTGAGCGGGACGCGGAGACCAAGTATGAAATCTGGATCCCATCTCACTAAAAGAGTGTTACTCTTTCGGACTGTTTACTGGATTTTTCAGTCAGAGAAAATAGTGAGAAAAGAATCTTTCTTAAGTCCTGGATTGATTCTGAAACATTGATACTGACCTTGCTGTTCTTGCTTGTTGTAGATTCCTGCAGCAACGAACACCATGAGCTTCAATGTGCGATCCCTACTGGAAAGGGAGAAGTTTGCTGGGCCGAACTTCTCTGACTGGTTCGGACACCTTAAGATTGTTCTTAAGGCAGAGAGGAAACTGTATGTCCTCGAGACGGCGATACCGCCGCAGCCCGCTCCGAACGCCGCAAGGGCGGTTCGGGATGCCTACGAAAAGCACGTCAATGATAGCATTGATGTCGCTTGCCTGATGCTAGCGTCTATGACGCCACCGCTGCAGCGTCAGCATGAGGATATGTCGGCTATAGAAATTATAGCGAACCTCAAGATGCTGTATGCTGCACAGGCGAGGACAGAACGCTATAATCTGACAAAGCTCTTCTTTCAGAGCAAACTGGCTGAGGGGAGCCCAGTGGGAGCTCACGTGCTCAAGATGATTGGGCACAAGGAGGCTCTGGAGAAACTGGGGCATACCATCAACCAGGAGCTTGCTGTAGATATTATTCTGCAGTCTCTTCCGCCTTCTTTCGATGCGTTCATCATTAACTTTAATATGAACAAAATCGATTGTACGCCGGCAGAGTTGCTGAATATGCTCTTGACAACTGAGGAAACTCTGAAGGGTAAGCCTTCAACCTCTGTCTTAATGGTTCCTTTTAGGAACAAGAAGAAGGGGAAGAAGGGCAAGGCCCCTGTCAAGAATTACAGCAAGGCCCTGAAACAGAAGGTCAAGCGGTCGAAGGACAACAGGTGTTTCCACTGTGGCCAGCTGGGTCACTGGAAAAAGGACTGTAAAGCGCTCCAAGGAGATAAGAGGGGAAGCATCGCTTCTGGCTCAGGTATATATGTGACTGAGGTCATGTTATCTTCTTCTACTATTTCATGGGTGTTGGACACTGCATGTGGAGTTCACATTTGTTCAAATGTACAGGAACTCAAGAGAAGAAGGCAGGTGGGACAGCATGAGGTAGACCTACGAGTTGGAAACGGGGCACGGGTTGCTGCTGTTGCTGTAGGAGACTATTTCATTTCTTTACCATCTGGCATTGTATTAGAATTGAACAATTGTTATTTTGTACCGAGTATCACAAAGAATATTATCTCTATTCCTGCTCTTGTCAGGAAAGGATTTGCCTTTGAATGCAAGATTTCAAAGTGTGTTTTATCTCATGATAATATTGTGTATGCAACTGGTTCAATTAACAATGGGTTATACATGTTGGACATGGAAAATTCTATACAAAACATTGATAATAAGAAAGCCAAATATGCTGATGACAGCACCTTGTTATGGCATAGTCGTTTAGGCCATATAAACGAGAAGCGCATTAAGCGGTTGCATGAACATGGACTGCTGGGATCATTCTCCTATGAGGAGATTGATACATGCAAAGCTTGTTTGATGGGTAAAATGACGAAGTCTCCTTTTCTTCACAAAGGTCAGAGGACTTCAGGTTTACTTGACCTTATACACAGTGATGTGTGTGGGCCTTTTAGTAAACATGCCAGAGGTGGCTATCAGTACTTCATTACCTTTACTGATGATTTCAGTAGGTATGGATATGTCTATTTAATGAGACATAAAAGTGAATCTTTTGACAAGTTCAAAGAGTTCAAAAATGAAGTACAAAATCAGTTAGGCCGAAATATCAAGGCACTTCGTTCTGATCGAGGTGGTGAATACCTGAGTCATGCGTTTACTGACTATCTGAAGGAGTGTGGGATTATCTCACAGCTCACTCTGCCAGGAACACCGCAGTGGAATGGTGTGTCCGAGAGGAGAAATAGAACGTTACTTGATATGGTTCGTTCTATGATGAGTCAGGCTACTCTTCCATACTCCTTTTGGGGTTTTGCACTGGAAACAGCTGCAAAGGTACTAAACCGAGTGCCATCCAAGGCAGTTTTAAAGACGCCATATGAGTTATGGTATGGGAAACAGCCTAGCTTGACATTTATCAGGATCTGGGGTTGCGAGGCTTATGTCAAAAAGCTCGCCTCTGGGAAACTAGAGAGCAGATCTGAGAAATGTATCTTTGTCGGTTACCCTAAGGAAACTAAGGGTTATTATTTCTACGATCCCAAAGAGAACAAGGTTTTTGTTGCTCGGACGGCCATATTTCTTGAGAAGGAGTTTCTTCTGCAAGAGGCCAGTGGGAGAGAAATAAAGCTGGATGAGAATCCAGAGGAAGGACAAAGTAGTCAAGCACAGTTGGATGAGCCTGAGCCGGTAGATCAGGTTATTGAGCAACCTGAGGCTCAAATATCACGGGAACCGCGAAGATCGGGTAGGATCCGTCGTCAGCCTGGGCGCTATGACGGAGTCTACATCATTGATAATGATGAACCCCTCACTTATGCGGATGCGGTCAGTGGACCGGAGTCAGCTAGATGGCTTGAAGCTATGCGAGCCGAAATGGACTCCATGTCAGATAACCAGGTCTGGGATTTGGTTGATCCGCCTCCGGGAGTAATCCCTATAGGCTGTAAATGGATCTTCAAGAAGAAGATTGACATGGATGGTAACGTAGTTACCTATAAAGGCAGGCTAGTAGCGAAAGGTTTCAAACAAATCTACGGGATAGATTATGATGAAACTTTCTCTCCTGTAGCCATGTTTAAGTCTATTCGGATTCTTTTCGCGATAGCAGCATATTACGACTATGAGATCTGGCAGATGGATGTGAAAACAGCTTTCCTTAATGGAAATCTGGATGAGGATGTGTATATGACACAACCGGAAGGTTTCACTAATCCAGCAGATCGTCATAAAATATGCAAGTTAAAGAAGTCCATTTATGGACTTAAACAAGCATCAAGAAGCTGGAACATTCGTTTTGATGAATCAATCTCTGAGTTTGGTTTCATCAAGAACGAGGATGACCCGTGTGTATATAAGAGGTTTAGTGGGAGCGTAATTACATTCCTAATCCTCTACGTCGATGATATCTTAATCATTGGAAATGATATTCCTGAACTGCATGCTGTTAAGGCATGGTTAGGAAAATGTTTCCAGATGAAAGATTTAGGAGAAGCAGCCTATGTACTAGGTGTGAAGATCTACCGGGATAGATCTAAGAGGCTTCTCGGGCTGTGCCAGAGTACTTACATCGATAAAGTCCTGGAGAGATTCCATTTAGAGAATTCTAAACGTGGATATCTTCCAGTCAGACATGGTCTGAATCTTTCAAAGAGTCAGTGTCCACAAACACAGACTGAGAAAGATGAAATGGACAATACGCCTTATGCTTCGGCTATTGGGTCCATTATGTATGCGATGTTATGTACTCGCCCAGACGTCGCTTACGGGTTAAGCGTAACCAGTCGATTCCAAAGTAATCCAGGTTTGGCGCACTGGATTGCGGTCAAGAACATTTTAAAATATCTGCGGAGGACCAAAGATATGTTCTTGATATATGGTGGTCAGGAAGAACTCAGTATAGAGGGATATACTGACGCTTCGTTCCAGTCGGACCAGGATGATTTCCGATCGCAGTCAGGCTATATTTTTAGCTTGAATGGTGGAGCTGTGGTGTGGAAGAGTTTCAAACAGTCAACTGTTGCTGATTCCACAACAGAAGCCGAGTATGTTGCAGCCTCGGAAGCATCTAAGGAGGCAGTGTGGATTCGTAAGTTCGTGAGAGAACTTGGTGTCGTTCCTTCGAGTGCAGATCCTTTGGTTATCTTCTGTGATAACACTGGAGCCATAGCACAAGCAAAGGAACCGCGGTCGCACCAGAAGTCCAAGCACATACAGAGACGGTTTCACTTGATCCGGGAGATCATTGATCGTGGCGAGATCAAAATATGCAAGGTTCATACAGATGACAATCTGGCAGACCCGCTTACCAAGCCTCTGGCGCAGCAGAAGCATGAGAAGCACTGTAATAATATGGGTTTGAGATTTCTCAACCATTAGATTAAGTGCAAGTGGGAGATTGTTGGGGTATGCCCTTAAGGCTAATGTTTGAGGCCTTTGGGATTGTAAAAGTATCATGTAATAAACTCTTATGTTTATAAAAGGCATGGTTATTATTCAGGTTGTTACCTTGTCTGCTGTAATAAGTGTACTTCTGAATAATGTCTCAAAGCTGTTCAGCTAGGCTGACAGGCTATAAGTCCTTAGTCGAGATATCTTGGTGAACATGAGACAGCCTTGATATGATTGAGACTGATATGAGTGCTAATCTTATAGGATGCTTCGAGCATGGAATAAGATGTAGACTCATGGGTACATTGGATGTACTGGACAGACCCTACTGGGATATTCCATTGCTTGTCACAATGTGAATGATCCTTGTATGCAGCAAGTGGCACATGTCCTCTGACTTGAGATCACTTGTGTTTCTGAATGATGATTGTCATTGTCTTGAGGTAGTTCAATATCATTTGAAACATAATGATTATAGACTATCTTGGATGGTGAGCTTGAATCAGGTTAGGGCACTAGTGATAGATAAAGGATTGCCGTCTCCTTGTTCAAGGAGTGTGATGTTCTAAAGGGCCCCCCTTATATGAGATGATTGAGGAAGTGTATGGCCATACCCAGATGACTATGTGCATCTGATCTAATCATGCTCATCGTATTGGAGTTACAAGCTTGACCCGCTTGTCCAATAAGAACATCCAGTGGCAAAGGACACATGTATGCCTTGTGAATTGAGTCACACTTGTGCCATGGTTTGGGTGTAGTCTTGGAAGACTTTTTCCTTTATATCGGGAGACAGTGATGTGTTGCTAGATACCCCTCACTGGTCGTGATAACGAAAGTTATCGTTACCGACATTTAAAGGAAACCCTTAGGGTCGCACAATTTGGTGATATGGCTTGCTTAAGTCAGATCGTGTGGACTAAATTGTTTCGGTTCAGTTTAAAGGGATTTAATCTCTGATTGTAAGTGAGATCTGGTCTGATCATGTTTGATTGATTAGGGCTTGAGATCGGTAAGCTTCGATCGAGAGAGATGATGCTAGATCGGTGAGATCAAGAGCATCATGAGATGAACGGTTAGATTGGAAACCTTAGGGTTTGGTTGATCTAGACCGATTTGGCTTGGGCCGGTTTGGTTTGGCTTTTGGTCCAAACACATTTGCTTTGAACCGGTTCAAGGGCTTGAACGCATGGTTCATTGTTTAAGGCGTTTTGTGGAGTTTAAGATCGGTTGAGAGATCTTGAACGCATGGCTTAATGTTTTTCCAAATTTGGAAAGTCATAAGCGCATGTCTCCTTGAACGCAAATGACAAGTGAACGCTCCATTCACTCTCGGCCTTCGCTTGCTCTCGTGACGAGACATTGGTGAAGGAGACGACATCTTGGAGATAGGATCGGCCAAGCAAAGAAGTCTTCATCTCTTTCCTATACTCGATCAAAGACATCTTGGCATTCTTGCTAGCACAAGAGGTGCGCAAGTGAGGAGTCTTCATCACCTTTGTGTGTGAACTTTCGGAGGAGATCAAGTTTGCTCTCTTCTTCCAAGCCGACCTCCAACCTTATGGCTATGGTATAGATCTCAACTCATAGCTTCATGTTGATTATATAGTTCATATGCGATCTACTTGAAGCCCTTTTTCCGCTATGCATGCTAGATGCGCATGTTTAGGGTTTCAACCCCTAATGTTTAGGGTTTCCTTCAGAAAAATCCAGCAAAACAGCCCGAAAGAGTAAAACTCTTTTAGTGAGATGGGATCCAGATTTCATACTTGGTCTCCGCGTCCCGCTCAGGCGAGATAAGATGCACAGAGAGTACAAGCACTAATTTCTAGTAGGCAGTCCCTGCCAATCGCCAACCCGTGCGATTCCCCTTCATCTGGGCAATCCAGCCGACTGTGCCAACTGAGTTGGTACAACACAGTCTCTGATCCCACAGATGGCTGCCTCCATATAGCTAACATATGCTCAGTATGTAGCCTACATGGTCAAGCTGACCCGACCTACTCCCTGGACCACCACGTGCTATGCTGAGCAACGAGAAGCGATAAATCCCTTCTCTGTAACACGCAGGTGAAATCACACACCGTCTGAAGATAGATGGACGTGCCCACTGAGTGGGTACAACACGGCTCCAACGATAGTTAGAACAGTGAGGTTTCGCGTCAGAAGGCTATCGAGCTTGATATTTTAGCGTTGGATTTTAACGGTCTTTTATCTTCTTAACTATCATGCAAACCCTATGGTGATAGCAGAAGATTAAATCATGCAATTCTAATTAAACAATAAAAGAAAGCATGATGATCTTATGTGGTAAACGCCCATTAAGCCTAGGTAAGACCTTAAGTTAACTTAAGTCTTCACTTGAGCTCTTCTTGGGTCTTTTGCCTCTCATCTGGCCCAGCCCAGGGCCATAGCGCCCAGTGCAGCTCAGGTGCGCCCACCAGGTAAATGGCGCCTATCATAGGGTCGAACCCTAGACCTCCCACCTGGTCAAGCCTCTGCTGCATGCGCCTCTGCCAAGTGTGCTCTGTGCTCTTGTCTGATTAAAATACAATTTAATCTATCTAGACAAGATTGACTCGCAGGTCAATTACACTTTATAAATTAAATGACATGTGATGCGCAGATCACAATAAATATTAATTTACAATTTAATCCAGGCACGCAGGCCCCAGCACAGCACACATTAATTGGGCAACCCACATAAGATGAAATAAACAAGCATCATGGCATCCATTCAACATGTGATCCATCAACCAAATAAAATTTTTCAAAATCCCATTGGAATCAATTTTATTTTTTCTTATGTGCCCTACTACCTTACAACGGTCCATTAATAGGGATCCACTCATCATGTCTAGTCAGATCCACTGCCCTTGCATGCACCAAGTCCTAACTGACTTGAGTCGACCCAATGGTCAACCATGCATGCGCCAAGGGCTGAACAACCCTCATGAGTTCTGGCAAGCGGGTGTGACCCCGGGCCTAACTCGTGAGTGCTCACTGGTCGTCTCAACCAGACCTCACTACACGCCTGTCTGCAGTCGACCCATAGCCACCTCGTGCTTGCGCACAGGTGCTATCTAGTCGACCCATCTAGGCTGTCAGATGGTCTAATCAGACTATTTGGATCTAGACTCGACTGTGACTTCAACCCTACTAACCCGTCTAAGGGTTTACAGCAGGCGCTTATAAATCTAGATGGAGCGCGCAAGATATATATGTTTTGGTAAAAACAACATTAACAAGCGCCAACATAAAACATGCGCCAACATGAGTAAAAACATACAAGCATGTATTTTCGCATGTTAACTCTAGATCTATTCATATGCGCATTCATGGATCAAACATGAAGATCAAGCAATCATATGAACAAGCAATAACCGCATGCTCTGATACCAATTGTAAGGGTCCCCTTCAAGGGGGAGCGAAACCCTAGATAGGCGCATAACAAAAATTCGAGCGGAAGCAAGGGTTTCTCTAGATCTTTTGCATGTCATATGATCAACTTTCATGAACTAGTATAGATCAGAAGAGATTCATACCATGGCCATCGCTTTGATGGAGCTTTGGAAGAAGATCGCAAAAGGGCTTTCCTCCGAAGGTACCGCACACAAGAAGATAGATGGCGCCTCCTTGTTGATCCTTGTGCTAGCAAAGATCTTCAAGTCTCCTTGTCGAATGGAAGGGAGGAGGAGATGTTTTTCTTGGCCGAGAGCTCCTTGTCGTCAACCCCTTCGATCACACGAGAGTGTATCCGTCAAGAGGAAGAGGCGACAATTAGTGAAGAGAAGTGAACGTGAGGCGTTGAGAAGCTATTTTGGAAACCGCCACTTCCAAAAATAGCAAGCCTTCACTTCATGCGTTGATGCGTTCACCCAAGTGAACCGAACGCATATGCTTCTCCCCTTTGAACCATGCGCTCACGTATGAGCCGGTTCATATTGGTTTGGTTCAAAAACCAATCAAGCCAAGCCTTTAGTCCAGATCAAATTAAACCCTAAGGTTCCAGATCTGACCGTTCATCTCTTGATGTTCCTAATCTCACCGATCTAGAATCATCTCTCTCGATCGAAGCTTACCGATCTCAAGTCCTAATCAATCAAACATGATCAGACCAGATCTCACTTACAATCAGAGTTTAAATCCCTTTAAACTGAACCAAAACAATTCAGTCCACACGATCTGACATGAGTAAGCCATATCATCAAATTGTGCGACCCTAAGGGTTTCCTTTAAATGTCGGTAACGATAACTTACGTTATCATGATCAGTGAGGGGTATCTAGCAACACATCACTGTCTCCCGATATAAAGGAAAGAGTCTTCCAAGACTACACCCAAACCACAGCACAAGTGTGAATCCACTTCACGAGGCATACATGATTCCTTTGCCACTGGATGTTCCTATTGGACAAGCGTGTCAAGCCTGTAGCTCCAATATGATGAGCATGATTAGATCAGATGAACATAGTCACCTGGGTATGGCCATACACTTTGTACACTTTGTGCTAGCAAAGCCACTCGGAGTCCTTGATCGTGTGAAGAGATGTTTTCTTCCTTTTGCTGGCCGAACTCCCTCTCTTGGCGTGAGGACAACCAAAGACGAGAGCTTGAGGAGCAAGAGGCGAGAGAGACGTAGAGGCGTTCTCACGTTCGAAAACGTGGGGGGGTTTTCCAACAAGGAAAACGGCTTCTAAAAATAGTAAGCATTAACTCCTCATTTTACTCCCCTTGAAGCCTTCAACCGAAACTCCTCTCCCCTTTGAACCATACGTTCACATAAGTGAACCGGTTCAATTCCATTTGGTTCAAGGACCAAATCAAATCCAGCCATGGTCTAGATCTCTTTGAACCTCATGGTTCAAGATCTAACCACACATCTCAATGAACCTCTTGATCTCTACGATCAAACATCAATTCTCCCGATCAAAGCTTACCGACCACATGCCCTAATCAATCAAACATGATCAGACTAGATCTCACTTCCAATCAGAGATTAAATTGCTTCAAACTGAACCAGAACAATTCAGTCCACACGATCTGACATAAGTAAGCCATATCATCAAATTGTGCGACCCTAAGGGTTTCCTTCAATGTCGGTAACGATAACTTACATTATCACAACCAGAGAGGGGTATCTAGCAACACATCACTGTCTCCCGATATGAAGGAAAGAGTCTTCCAAGACTACTCCGAAACCACAGCACAAGTGTGAATCCAATTCACTCAGTATACATGTTCCCTTTGCCACTGGACGTTCTCATTGGACAAGCCTGTCAAGCTTGTAATTCCAACATGATGAGAATGGTTAGATCAGATGAACATAGTCATCTGGGTATGGCCATACACTTTCTCAACCATCTCATCCAGGGGGCCCCTTTAGAACTTCACTCTCCAACAAGGAGAGGCAATCCTATATCTATCACTAGTGTCCTAACATGATTCATGCCCACTATCCAAGATAATCTGTAACCATTATCTTTCAAATGATATTGAACTATCTCAATATAATGTCAATCATCACTTAGAAATACAAGTGATCTCAAGTCAGAGGGAATATACTACTTGCTTGCTTATAAGGATTTATTCACATTGTGACAAACAATTGAATATCCTAAGTAGGGTCTGTCCAGTACATCCCATGCACCTATGTGTCTAAATCTTATTCCATACTCGAAGCATCCTATAAGATTAGAACACATATTAGTCTCAATCATACCAAGGCTGTCTCATGTTCACCATGATATCTCAACTAAGGACAACACTGAATGTCAGCAAAGCTGAACATCATTGAGACATTACTCAAAGGTATACATATAACAGCAGATAATGCAACAATCTGAATTGTAAGTCCCCTTCAAGGGGGAGCGAAACCCCAAAGTGGCACATGTAAATTCTTTTCGGCAGCGGAATTAGGGTTTCATAAGGATCTTTTGCATGCCATATGATCAACATCAACAGCTTATATAGATGAAAAGGATTCATACCATAGCTATTAGTTCGAATGGCGTCTTGGAAGAAGAGATCGAAAGGGGTCTCCTCCACAAGATGCGCACACAAGATGAGAAGTAGCTTTCTTCTTTTCGCTCCTTGTGCTAGCAAGGATCTCCAAGTGCCCCTTGTCGCGTGAAGGAGATTTAGAGAGAGGACCTTGCTGGCCGAATTTTCCTCTTGGCGTGAAGAGCACCCAAGACGAGAGAGGAAGAGGCTAGAGAGGCGTTCGAACGTGGGAGCGTTTTCCTCTAGCAAAACGCCTTCCCAAAATAGCAAGTTTTAAGTTCACTTAAAACCTCCTCTTAAACCATCGAAAACTCCTCTTGCCTTTGAACCATACGTTCACATAAGTGAACCGGTTCAAATCAATTCGGTTTAGATGCATTTGGTTCAAAGACCAAATCAAACCAGCCCAAGCCTTGGCCTAGATCTCATTGAACCAATGGTTCAAGATCTAACCGATGATCTCTTGATGCTTTTGATCTCACCGATCTAGCATCACTACTCTCGATCGAAGCTTACCGATCTCAAGCCCTAATCAATCAAACATGATCAGACCAGATCTCACTTACAATCAGAGTTTAAACTCCTTTAAACTGAACCAAAACAATTCAGTCCACACGATCTGACTTAAGTAAGCCATATCATCAAATTGTGCGACCCTGAGGGTTTCCTTTAAATGTCGGTAACGATAACTTACGTTATCACGATCAGTGAGGGGTATCTAGCAACACATCACTGTCTCCCGATATAAAGGAAAGAGTCTTCCAAGACTACACCCAAACCACAGCACAAGTGTGAATCCACTTCACTAGGCATACATGTTTCCTTTGCCACTGGATGTTCTTATTGGACAAGCGTGTCAAGCCTGTAACTCCAATATGATGAGCATGATTAGATCAGATGAACATAGTCACCTGGGTATGGCCATACACTTTCTCAATCACCTTATCCAGGGGGCCCCTTTAGAACATCACACTCCAAACAAGGAGACGGCAATCCTATATCTATCACTAGTGTCCTAACCTGACTCATGATCATTATCCAAGATAGTCTATAACCATTATGTTTCAAATGATATTGAACTACCTCAAAACAATGACAATCATCATTTAGAAACACAAGTGATCTCAAGTCAGAGGACATGTGCCACTTGTTGCAAACAAGGATTATTCACATTGTGACAAGCAATTGAATATCCTAGTAGGGTCTGTCCAGTACATCCAATGTACCCATGAGTCTACATCTTATTCCATGCTCGAAGCATCCTATAAGATTAGAACACATATTAGTCTCAATCATATCAAGGCTGTCTCATGTTCACCAAGATATCTCGACTAAGGACATTACAGCAAGTCAGCCAAGCTGAACAGCATTGAGACATTATTCAGAAGCACACTTATTGCAGCAGACAATGTAACAAACTGAATAACAACCATTGCCTTTATAAACATAAGAGTTTATACATGATACTGAAAGAATCCCAAGGCCTCAAACATTAGCCTTAAGGGCATACCCCAACAATCTCCCACTTGCACTTAATCTAATGGTTGAGAAATCTCAAACCCATATTATTACAGTGCTTCTCATGCTTCTGCTGCGCCAGAGGCTTGGTAAGCGGGTCAGCCAGATTGTCATCTGTATGAACCTTGCAGATTTTGACCTCACCACGATCAATGATCTCCCGGATCAAGTGAAACCGTCTCTGTATGTGCTTGGACTTCTGGTGCGACCGTGGTTCCTTTGCTTGTGCGATTGCTCCAGTGTTATCGCAGAAGATAACCAAAGGATCTGCACTCGAAGGAACAACACCAAGTTCTTGAACGAACTTACGAATCCACACTGTCTCCTTGGATGCTTCCGAGGCTGCAACATACTCGGCTTCTGTTGTGGAATCAGCAACGATAGACTGTTTGAAACTTTTCCACACCACTGCTCCACCATTCAAGCTAAAAACATAGCCTGATTGCGATCGGAAATCATCCTGGTCAGATTGGAACGAAGTGTCAGTATATCCTTCAATACTGAGTTCTTCCTGACCTCCATATATCAAGAACATATCTTTGGTCCTCCGAAGATATTTCAAAATGTTCTTGACCGCAATCCAGTGCGCCTGACCTGGATTACTTTGGAATCGACTGGTCACGCTTAACCCGTAAGCGACGTCTGGGCGAGTACATAACATCGCATACATAATGGACCCAATAGCCGAAGCATAAGGCGTATTGTCCATTTCATCTTTCTCAGTCTGTGTTTGTGGACACTGACTCTTTGAAAGATTCAGACCATGTCTGACTGGAAGATATCCTCTTTTAGAATTCTCTAAATGGAATCTCTCCAGGACTTTATCGATGTAAGTACTTTGGCACAGCCCGAGAAGCCTCTTAGATCTATCTCTGTAGATCTTCACACCTAATACATAGGCAGCTTCTCCTAGATCTTTCATCTGTAAACATTTTCTTAACCATGCTTTAACAGCATGCAGTTCAGGAATATCATTTCCAATGATTAAGATATCATCGACGTAGAGGACTAGGAAAGTAATCACGCTCCCACTAAACCTCTTATATACACACGGGTCATCTTCATTCTTGATGAAACTAAATTCACATATTGATTCATCAAAACGAATATTCCAGCTTCTAGATGCTTGCTTAAGTCCATAAATGGACTTCTTTAACTTGCATATTTTATGACGATCTGATAGATTAGTGAAACCTTCAGGTTGTGTCATATACACATCCTCATCCAGTTTTCCATTAAGGAAAGCGGTTTTCACATCCATTTGCCAGATCTCATAATCGTAATATACTGCTATCGCAAGAATAATCCGAATAGACTTGAACATGGCTACAGGAGAGAAAGTTTCATCATAATCTATCCCGTAGATTTGTTTGAAACCTTTCGCAACTAGCCTACCTTTATAGGTAACCACGTTACCAACCATGTCAATCTTCTTCTTGAAGATCCATTTACAGCCTATAGGGATTACTCCCGGAGGCGGATCAACCAAATCCCATACTTGATTATCTGACATGGAGTCCATCTCGGCCCGCATAGCTTCAAGCCATCTAGCTGACTCCGGTCCACTGACCGCATCCGCATAAGTGAGGGGTTCATCATGATCAATGATGTAGACTCCGTCATAGCGCTCAGGCTGTCGACGGATCCTTCCCGATCTACGCGGTTCCCGTGATATCTGAGCCTCAGGTTGTCCGATAACCTGTTCTACTAGCTCAGGCTCATCCAACTGTGCTTGACTACTTTGTCCTTCCTCTGGATTCTCATCCAGTTTTATTTCTCTCCCACTGGCTTCTTGCAGAAGAAACTCCTTCTCAAGAAAAATAGCCATCCGAGCAACAAATACTTTGTTCTCTTTGGGATCGTAGAAATAATAACCCTTAGTTTCCTTAGGGTAACCGACAAAGATGCATTTCTCAGATCTGCTCTCTAGTTTCCCAGAGGCGAGCTTTTTGACATAAGCCTCGCAACCCCAGATCTTAATAAATGTCAAGCTCGGCTGTTTCCCATACCATAACTCATATGGAGTCTTTGAAACTGCCATGGATGGCACTCGGTTTAGTTCCTTTGCAGCTGTTTCCAGTGCAAATCCCCAAAAGGAGTAAGGTAGAGTAGCCTGACTCATCATAGAACGAACCATATCCAGTAAGGTTCTGTTCCTCCTCTCGGACACACCATTCCATTGCGGTGTTCCTGGTGGAGTGAGCTGTGAGATAATCCCACACTCCTTCAGATAGTCAGTAAACTCTCGACTTAGGTATTCACCACCTCGATCTGAACGAAGTGCCTTGATATTCCGGCCTAGCTGATTTTGTACTTCATTTTTGAACTCTTTGAACTTGTCAAAAGATTCACTCTTATGTCTCATTAGATAGACATAACCATATCTACTGAAATCATCAGTAAAGGTAATGAAGTATGAATAGCCACCTCTGGCATGTTTACTAAATGGCCCACACACATCACTGTGTATAAGGTCAAGTAAACCTGAAGCCCTTTGACCTTTGTGAGGAAAAGGAGACTTCGTCATTTTGCCCAATAAACAAGCTTTGCATGTATCAATCTCCTCATAGGAGAATGATCCCAGCAGTCCATGATCATGCAACCGCTTTATGCGTTTCTTGTTAATATGGCCTAAACGACTATGCCATAGCAAGGTGCTGTCATCAGCATACTTGGCTTTCTTATTATCAATGTTTTGTATAGAACATTCCATGTCCAACATGAATAACCCATTGTTAATTGACCCAGTAGCATAAACAATATTATCAAGAGAAAGATAACACTTTGAAGTCTTGCATTCAAAGGAAAACCCTTTCCTGACAAGAGCAGGAATAGAGATAATATTCTTGGTAATGCTAGGTACAAAATAACAATTGTTCAGTTCTAATACAAGTCCAGATGGTAATGAGATGTAATATTCTCCTACAGCAACAGCAGCAACCCGTGCCCCGTTTCCAACTCGTAGGTCCACCTCATGCTGTCCCACCTGTCTTCTTCTCTTGAGTTCCTGTACATTTGAACAAATGTGAACTCCACATGCAGTGTCCAACACCCATGAAATAGAGGAAGAAGATATCATGACTTCAGTCACAAATATACCTGAGCCAGAAGCGATGCTTCCCTTCTTGTCTCCTTGGAGCGCTTTACAGTCCTTTTTCCAGTGACCCAGCTGGCCACAATGGAAACATCTGTTGTCCTTCGACCGCTTAACCTTTTGTTTCAGAGCCTTGTTGTAGTTCTTGACAGGGGCTTTGCCCTTCTTCCCCTTCTTCTTGTTCCTGGAAGGAAACATCAAGACAAAGGTTGAAGGCTTTCCCTTTAGAGTCTCCTCTATAGTCAAGAGCATATTCAGCAACTCTACCGGAGTACAGTCTGTTGGGGTATGCCCTTAAGCCTAATGTTTGAGGCCTTGGGAATGTATCAGTATCATGTAATAAACTGTTATGTTTATATAGGCATGGTTATTATTCAGTTAGCTACATTGTCTGCTGCAATATATGTTCTTCTGAATAATGTCTCAAAGCTGTTCAGCTAGGCTGACAGGCTATAATGTCCTTAGTCGATGTATCTTGGTGAACATGAGACAGCCTTGATATGGTTAAGACTAATATGTGTTCTAGTCTTATAGGATGCTTTGAGCATGGAATAAGATGTAGACTCATGGGTACATTGGATGTACTGGACAGACCCTACTAGGATGTTCAATTGTTTGTCGCAATGTGAATAATCTTTGAATATGACAAGTGGCACATTTCCTCTGACTTGAGATCACTTGTGTTTTCTAAATGATGATTGTCATTGTTTTGAGGTAGTTCAATATCATTTGAAACATAATGGTTATAGACTATCTTGGATAATGAACTTGAGTCATGTTAGGGCACTAGTGATAGACATAGGATTGCCGTCTCCTTGTTTAAGGAGTGTGATGTTCTAAAGGGGCCCCCTGGATGAGATGATTGAGAAAGTGTATGGCCATACCCAGGTGACTGTGTTCATCTGATCTAATCATGCTCATCATATTGGAGCTACAAGCTTGACACGCTTGTCCAATAAGAACATCCAGTGGCAAAGGAAACATGTATGCCTAGTGATGTGGATTCACACTTGTGCTGTGTTTTGGGTGTAGTCTTGGAAGACTCTTTCCTTTATATCGGGAGACAGTGATGTGTTGCTAGATACCCCTCACTGATCGTGATAACGTGAGTTATCGTTACCGACATTTAAAGGAAACCCTCAGGGTCGCACAATTTGATGATATGGCTTACTTAAGTCAGATCGAGTGGACTGAATTGTTTGAGTTCAGTTTAAAGGGATTTAATCTCTGATTGTGAGTGAGATCTGGTCTGATCATGTTTGATTGATTAGGGCTTGAGATCGGTAAGCTTCGATTGAGAGATTGGATGCTAGATCGATGAGATCTGGAGCATCAAGAGATGAACGGTCAGATCTGGAGCCTTAGGGTTTATTTGAGATCTGGACTTGATTGCTTAGCTTAATTGGTCTCTGGACCAAACCAATTTGAACCGGCTCGTTAAATGAGCGCATGGTTCAAGGGGAGAGGAGTTAGCGACATGTTCACTTGGCGTGAACGTTGGAGCGAAGTGTGGTGGCTATTTTTAGTAACCACGATCTCCACTTGGAGATGTTGTTCACGACCGAATAGAATGCTCTCTATTCTCGCCTCTCGCCCATATTCCTCTTGACGCTTTCGTGTGTGGCGACGCCTTGAAGGTAGAGGAGGATTCGGCCAAGAGAAGGACATCTCATCTTTCCCTTTCACTCGACAAGGACCTCTTGGAACCTTGTTAGCACAAGGAGCACCAAGGGAGGAAGCAACATCATCTTGTGTGTGACGATTTGGAGGAGAGCTCTCTTGTTCTCTTGCTTCCAAGGCGCCTTCCATTATATGGCTTCAGTATGAGTTCATTTCATGTTTTAAAGTTGATCATAATCCATGTTATGCGATATTGAAAGCCCTAGATTCCGCTAGAATTTTATTGCGCCTCCTATTAGGGTTTTCGCCCCCCCTTATCTAGGGGACCTTCACAGTCGATCTTGTTCATATTAAAATTAATAATGAATGGATCGAAGGAGGCCGGGAGAGACTGCAGAATAATGTCTACAGCAAGCTCCTGATTGATGGTATGCCCCAGTTTCTCTCTAGCCTCTTTGTGCCGAATCATCTTGAGCACGTGAGCTCCCACTGGACTCCCTTCAGTCAGTTTGCTCTGAAAGAAAAGCTTAGTCAAATTATAGCGCTCAGTCCTCGCCTGTGCAGCATATAGCATCTTGAGGTTTGCTATAATTTCTATAGTAGACATATCCTCGTGCTGACGCTGCAGCTGTGGCGTCATAGACGCTAGCATCAGGCAAGCGACATCAATGCTATCATTGACATGCTTTTCATAGGCATCCCGAACCGCCCTTGCGGCGTTCGGAGCGGGTTGAGGCGGTATAGCCGTCTCGAGGACATACAGTTTCCTCTCAGCCTTAAGAACAATCTTAAGGTGTCCGTACCAGTCTGAGAAGTTTGGCCCAGCAAACTTCTCCCTTTCTAGTAGGGATCGCACATTGAAGCTCATGGTGTTCGTTGCTGCAGGAATCTACAACAATGCTGTAACATCCCGTTATCTTAACCCCAAACAAATGGCACAATTCATGAATGATACAGGATGTTTCATATAAGATCGATTCATATGCTAGGTAAAACCGAGTTCAAGAAAACACGATCTGAAAATTTCCACAAATCCATACATAAATATCCACAAAACACAAATCTCATAAATCACATAAGGGTACCTGCCACCACGCAATCCTTGCACTAGACATATGCAAGGCAACAGTTATATCAAATCCGATGGCATAAATACAATTCGATTCGAAATTCAAAGCAAAGCCACAAAGTCGATTTTAAAAACTCATACCAAACACCGAAACCAGGCTAAAGCCCGCGGTGACACAAAAATCAAAATCATTTAACTACCACAATCTGGCATCACAAGTTCACATAGTCTCATGATTCACATAGTTCATATCATTCATATAGTTTGGCCACAACCGGCCCCAAATAATTAAACACAAAAGTCTACTGGCATATCACGATATTCATACAAATTGCTAACTGGAAATGCGCCCCTGCTCTGCACCTGAAAATAAGGAGGGGTGAGCTACACAGCCCAGTGAGTGGATAGTTTATATCGACCATCCATAACATACACTCAAAAATATAGGCAGATTATTTTTAAAATCTTTAACAGAACATTATGTCGGCATATAACAAGATTAAATACAGAAGTCATATAAACAGTCAGATGTACCCACCAACATATAACAAACTCATGTTCACAAACTCAGGTTCTAGAGTTATACTCTAAACCAACTAAACACATCCATACTTAATTAACCTAGTTGTCCAGCATATTCAGTAGTGACCAATATGGTCTAACCCGGCTTTGGCCTAAGCACTGGGAGCTGCAAAATCTCGTGCAACACATAAACATGGACAGTGAGTAGAATCAAGAGGTGGCCCCCGCCAGGTCACGACGTGGCACTTTGCTCTATCACCCCATAAACACATCGATGGATTGTGTGTAGATTCAAGAGGTGGCCCCCGCCAGATCATGACGTGGCACTTTGCTCTACGACACCCCATATCACAAAAAGAGAGTGATGACATCAAGAGGTGGCCCCTGTCCGACCAAGACATGGCACTTTGCGTCAAAACCCGTTCTCCCAAAAGGTTCCTACTGGACAACAGACACATCTTATACCATATTTCACAAAGGTGGACTCCTAAGTGTCAACTAGACTCTAGGATAGTCATCACAAAAATCATATCGGGCAGGCTGAACATCAACCCCCATCACAATAATCATAATAGGCAGGCTGAACATCAACCTCCTCACATATCAAATACAGGGCTGAAATTCAAACCCTTAACATATCACATAAGGACTATCCTATGAGTACACGGTTACACTTAGCCATAGTCCTAACCAACACATAACACATAATATCCAAATTCACATAACCACATAATTTTCAAAAGTCACATAACCATATAATGTTCCAAATTCACATAACCCGTTACATAACACATATTATTCCAAATTCACATCACCCATCATATAACACATATTATTCCCAAAAATCTCATAACATAGCATATAATATTTCATATTCGAATAGTGTAGTCCTTAGATTTCATGCTAATTAGTTCAGTCAACCTTGCTATGTTATCACCCAAATTTCTCAAACAATTTCTAACATAGCCATAAGTATATAACCATATACTTATAAAATCAACTTAAAATCCTCAAACAATTTCTCAAACAATTTCTCAAACAATTACCACATGTAACATGTTAACTAAAAACATCAAATTCGGCTTCCATACATATTATCAAGATTTCGGTTTAACTACAATTAACAAGGTTTCGGTTTTCATACATGCTACAAAAATCATTGATTTAATGTTACCAAAATTGATTTCGGTTTAACTATAATTAACAAGAATTTCATATTCAAAATTCAATGATTTAATGCTACCAAAATTCCTACAAAAATACCTTAAATTTCATACAAATTTTCGGTTAAATAATCATCATATAATCACCTTTGAAAAATTCAGTTTTCATGATATAATCAACTTGACAAAATTCGGTTTTCATCATGGTGAAGTCTTGAATTTCGGTTTTAGCATGGTAAGATTTCCAACAAGCAAATATATCATCTAACACATCAATTAACACAAACAAATAGATAGAAATCGATTAGACACCCCACTCACCTCTTAACCGTGAATACCAAGGTGAAAACTCTCCAAAAACAATTCGTCTAAGGCTTGAAGTTCTACCAAGAATCGCCACCAAAGGAAGGAAACACCTCCAACACCAACGACTCCAAGAGAGAAGGAAGATGAAGAAGAAGATCGCCCAAGGTTTCAAGAATCGCCAACTCTTCAAGCCGCCACCTTAATTTTTCTCCAAGCTAAAAAAAAAACGCCAAAATCTCCACCCTAGCCGATATTACCACTTAAACTTTGGGTTTTTAAATTTTAAACCCATTAATCAATTAATTCAAATAGGGTTTAACCCATTTAACTAATAATTTCGAATTTTAAATCTAATATCCATCTAATTTAAGTGTAACCCAATAACCCATGGTTTAAGTGAAAATCCAATATGAATTTAAATTAACATCCAATTAATTAATTCACTTAAGCGCAAATCCAATAAGGATTTAATTAATATCCAATAAGGTCTAATTAATTAACTAATAATTTACAACCCATAAATCCTAATTAATTTATTATGAACAACCAATAATCAAATAAATAATCTCTAATTAATTTACAATAAATTAACAACCAAATAGACTCAAATCAAATAATTACAATTAAACAATCAATAAGCCAGTTAATTAGCATCCAATAATTTTACTTAAATCATAATAAAATATCACAGCTAATGATTTTATTTAAATCCAAATAATAATGCTTACCAGGACTTAAGATTCTTGGATCTTACATCCCTCCCTCCTTATAAAGCTTTAGTCCTCTAAAGCTCAGCATCCATATCATCAAAGAGATAAGCATAAAATTTCCTCATATCAGCTTCAGTCTCCCATGTCGCCTCCTCAACTGACTGATTTCCCCAGATAACCTTTACCAAAGGTATAGTCTTGTTCCTCAGAACTTTATCCTTTCTATCCACAATCCGAAGAGGTCTTTCCTCAAATGTCAAGTCACTCTGAATCTGAAGAGGTTCCAACTCCAACACATGAGATGGATCAGGATGATATTTCCTCAAAACAGAGACATGGAATACATTATGCACATGATCCAAAGCAGGAGGTAAAGCTAACCGGTAAGCCACTGGACCAATTCTCTCAATAATGTCAAAAGGGCCTACAAACCTAGGGCTCAACTTACCCTTTTTGCCAAACCTCATTACACCCTTAGTAGGTGACACCTTCAAGAACACATGATCCCCTACCATAAACTCCAAGGAACGACGACGGTCATCAGCATAACTCTTATGTCTGTCCCGAGCAATTTTCAGTTTATCCCGGATCTCTCTGACCTTATCAGTAGTCTCCTGTACTGCATCAGATCTCAAAATCATTCTGTCACCAGTTTCCTCCCAACACAAGGGAGTCCTACACCTTCTCCCATACAAAGCCTCATAAGGAGCCATCTGAATACTGGAGTGGAAACTATTATTATAAGTGAACTCTATCAAAGATAGATCCCGGTTCCACTCAGAACTCCAATCAACCACATAGGCTCTCAACAAATCTTCTAAAGTCTGTATAGTACGCTCCGTCTGGCCATCAGACTGAGGATGGTATGCTGTACTAAAACTCAACTTAGTACCCAAACCCTCCTGTAAACTCTTCCAAAACCTGGACAAAAACCGGGAGTCCCTATCAGACACAATATCAACAGGAACTCCATGTAGTCTGACTATCTCATCAATATACAATCTGGCCAGTCTCTCTAAAGGATAGGTCATCTTGATCAGAAGAAAATGGGCTGATTTAGTGTGTCTATCAACAATCACCCAAATAGCATCATGACCCAATCTGGTTCTGGGCAAACCACATACAAAATCCATACTGATGCATTCCCACTTCCACTCAGGAATAGGAAGGGGCTGCAACAAACCACCAGGCTTCTGATGTTCAGCCTTTACAGTCTGACAGGTTAAACACCTAGAGACAAAATCAGATACTTCTTTCTTCATACCCGGCCACCAAAAATTTTTCTTAAGGTCCTGATACATCTTAGTCACACCAGGATGTAGAGAATATTTGGAGTTATGGCTGTCCTCCAATATTTCTTTCCTCAAGCTCAGTTCCTCAGGGACACATACGCTTCCACGAAACCGAAGAATACCATCATCAGACAGGCTAAAATCCTGAACTGCGCCATCAACCAAACTATCCCTGATCTGAACTAATTTCGGATCCACAGACTGCTGATCTCTGATCTTCTGCAACAAAGCAGACTGTACTCTGAGAAAAGCCACATAACCCGACTGAACTCTAGGAGAAACACTGATCCTGAGATCGCTGAACTCCTGCAGTAACCGCCACTCACTGACTCGTAGTGCCGCTACTGAAGTAACTGGATGTCTGCTCAGTGCATCCGCCACTACATTGGCCTTTCCAGCCTGATACTGAATGGAGAAGTCATAGTCTTTGATCAACTCCATCCATCTTCTCTGTCTCATGTTCAACTCCTTTTGAGTGAAGATATACTTGAGACTCTGGTGATCAGTGAACAAATCAAACTCCTGTCCCAACAAATAGTGACGCCATATCTTCAAAGCAAAGACTACGGCCGCCAACTCTAAATCATGAGTAGGGTAGTTCAATTCATACTCCTTCAGTTGTCTCGAAGCATAGGCTACCACAGAACCCTTTTGCATCAAGACACAACCCAACCCTTTGCCTGAAGCATCTGTATAGACAGTAAACCTTTCCCCATCACTAGGAATAATGAGGATCGGTGTACTAGTCAACCTTCTCTTCAGCTCTTGGAAGCTCTCTTCACACTTGTCATCCCAAATAAACTTAGCCTCCTTTCTGGTCAATTTAGTTAAAGGACCCGCCAGCTTGGAGAATCCCTCAACAAATCTCCCGTAGTAACCTGCTAAACCCAGGAAACTCCTGATCTCAGTAGCACTAGTCGGTCTTCCCCAATTGAGAATGGCTTGCACTTTAACTGGATCCACAGACACCCCTTGACCAGAAATCACATGTCCAAGGAAACTGATCTTCTCTAGCCAGAACTCACACTTACTAGCCTTGGCATATAATCGGTTCTTCCTCAGAACCTCCAGCACTCTGCGCAAGTCACTGACATGATCTGAAGTAGTCCGTGAGTATACCAAAATATCGTCTATAAAGACTACCACACAAGAGTCAAGCAATTCATGGAATACCCTGTTCATCAAATCCATGAAGACAGCAGGTGCATTCGTCAGTCCAAAAGGCATAACTAAAAATTCAAAATGCCCATACCTGGTCCTGAAAGCAGTCTTAAATATATCCTCATCCTTGACCCTAAGCTGATAATACCCTGATCTCAGATCAATCTTAGAGAACACTGTAGCTCCCTGTAATTGATCAAACAGATCATCAATTCTGGGAAGAGGATACTTATTCTTGATAGTCACTTGGTTCAGTTGCCTGTAGTCTATACACATCCTCAGGGTTCCATCTTTCTTCTTCACAAATAGCACTGGCGCTCCCCAGGGAGAAGCACTAGGCCGAATATACCCTTTCTCTAGCAATTCCTCCAGTTGTTTCTTAAGCTCGGCCAACTCTGAAGTAGCCATACGGTAAGGAGCTCTGGAGATAGGTGCCGTACCTGGCGCCAACTCAATGCCAAACTCTACCTCTCGAATCGGTGGCAAACCTGAAAATTCTTCAGAGAACACATCAGGAAATTCTTTCACCACCGCCATCTGAGTCAAATCAGAAGTAGAATCATCCTGCACCTTAACATGCGCAAGATAACCCTTGCATCCACTAGCAAGTAACTTTCTGGCCTGCAGGAAAGATATTACATGCGGTCCTTGGTCTGACACTAGACCTCTCACAAAAATCCGATTCCCATCTAGCAGATTTAAAGTGATTACTTTCTCAAAGCAATCCACAGAGGCATGATGTGAGGACAACCAATCCATACCTAGAATAACATCATAGTCTTGCATGTCTAGGAGGATTAAATCCACTAGAAACTCATAACCCTCTACATGCACTACACAGTCAGCACAAACAGTGTCTGTAGACAATGATTTTCCTAAGGGAGTACCGACAGACACAACATAATCTAGCATCTTAGGTACAACAAGTAAACATGCAGCAAATCTAACAGATACAAAAGACAGATTTGCACCAGGATCAAATAAGATACGAGCTAACTGATCAAATACAAATAAAGTACCTTCCACAACGGATCGGGAAGCTCGTGTATCCTTCTCAGCCACAGCATAAACTCGTGTCTGGACTGTAGGCTTATCTGCGCCTCTAGGCTGTATCTCAGGCTCTTTGCAGTCCCTGACCATGTGCCCAGGTTTCTTACACCTGAAGCACACGCCATTCTTCTTATGACAGTCTTTCACTAGATGTCCCTTGAGCCCACAATAAACTACAAGTGATACCGTTTCTTACATCCCTGGCATCTCTGAACTGCTGCGGTGTATCCCTGGACTGCTGCGGGTGCCTTGTAAGAGTAAGGCTTATACCTGCTCTTCTTATAGTCCTTATGTTTAGGGTACTTCTTACCCTTGCCCTGCCACTACCATACTGAGGAACCGCCCGCCTCAGCTGCAGGAACCACTGTCACAAGCAACATGAAGAACTCCTCTCAGCTATGTATCTCTCAATGGTGCGTGCTCGCTCCAACAGTTTCAACATAGGTCTCTAAATGCTGAGCACCAACCTGCTCTCTAATGTCCCATCTGAGACCTCTGAGAAACTTAGTAGCTCTCCTCTTTTCAGTGTTTATCAGATGAGGAGCATACTTTCCCAATTTCGTGAACTGCTAATTCATACTGGTCCACAGTCATATCACCCTGCTCCAAGGTGAATAAATGCCACCTCTCGGTCCTCCACCAAACTATCTGGGAAGTACTTCTCGTTAAATCGAGACAAGAAGTACAGGCCAATCCACAGTCTCATGTCTTTCTTCGGCAAGTCTCACCACGCCCTTCCACCACTCATCTGCGTCAGCACGCATCATATAGGTGGTCAGACATAACTTATCCTCATCTGAGCAGCGCATGACTTGGAAAAATCTTTTCCAAGCACAACTGCCAGTTCTTGGCAGTACTGGATTCTGAGCCCCCATAAAAAGAACTAGGACCCCAGTTTCTGGAATTCACTCACAAGTGAAGCATAGCGCTTGTGACACACACATACCATAGTCAGGAAAACAAAACATAAACCTAACAGGTGTCTAGCAATACACAAACATGTTTTCCCCCAAACTAAGTTTTAGCTAGCCAACTCCTCTGATACCATTCTGTAACATCCCGTTATCTTAACCCCAAACAAAATGGCACAATTCATGAATGATACAGGATGTTTTCATATAAGATCGATTCATATGCTAGGTAAAAACCGAGTTCAAGAAAACACGATCTGAAAATTTCCACAAATCCATACATAAATATCCACAAAAACACAAATCTCATAAATCACATAAAGGGTAACCTGCCACCCCACGCAATCCTTGCACTAGGACATATGCAAGGCAACAGTTATATCAAATCCGATGGCATAAATACAATTCGATTTCGAAATTCAAAGCAAAAGCCACAAAGTCGATTTTAAAAACTCATAACCAAACACCGAAACCAGGCTAAAGCCCGCGGTGACACAAAAATCAAAATCATTTAACTACCACAATCTGGCATCACAAGGTTCACATAGTCTCATGATTCACATAGTTCATATCATTCATATAGTTTGGCCACAACCGGCCCCCAAATAATTAAACAACAAAAAGTCTACTGGCATATCACGATATTCATACAAATTGCTAACTGGAAATGCGCCCCCTGCTCTGCACCTGAAAATAAGGAGGGGTGAGCTACACAGCCCAGTGAGTGGATAGTTTATATCGACCATTCCATAACATACGCTCAAAAATATAGGCAGATTATTTTTAAAATCTTTAACAGAACATTATGTCGGCATATAACAAGATTAAATACAGAAGTCATATAAAACAGTCAGATGTACCCACCAACATATAACAAACTCATGTTCACAAACTCAGGTTCTAGAGTTATACTCTAAACCAACTAAACACATCCATACTTAATTAACCTAGTTGTCCAGCATATTCAGTAGTGACCAATATGGTCTAACCCGGCTTTGGCCTAAGCACTGGGGAGCTGCAAAATCTCGTGCAACACATAAACATGGACAGTGAGTAGAATCAAGAGGTGGCCCCCGCCAGGTCACGACGTGGCACTTTGCTCTATCACCCCCATAAACACATCGATGGATTGTGTATAGATTCAAGAGGTGGCCCCCGCCAGATCATGACGTGGCACTTTGCTCTACGACACCCCATATCACAAAAAGAGAGTGATGACATCAAGAGGTGGCCCCTGTCCGACCAAGACATGGCACTTTGCGTCAAAACACCCGTTCTCCCAAAAGGTTCCTACTGGACAACAGACACATCTTTATACCATATTTCACAAAGGTGGACTCCTAAGTGTCAACTAGACTCTAGGGATAGTCATCACAAAAATCATATCGGGCAGGCTGAACATCAACCCCCATCACAATAATCATAATAGGCAGGCTGAACATCAACCTCCTCACATATCAAATACAGGGCTGAAATTCAAACCCTTAACATATCACATAAAGGACTATCCTATGAGTACACGGTTACACTTAGCCATAGTCCTAACCAACACATAACACATAATATCCAAATTCACATAACCACATAATTTTTCAAAAGTCACATAACCATATAATGTTCCAAATTCACATAACCCGTTACATAACACATATTATTCCAAATTCACATCACCCATCATATAACACATATTATTCCCAAAAAATCTCATAACATAGCATATAATATTTCATATTCGAATAGTGTAGTCCTTAGATTTCATGCTAATTAGTTCAGTCAACCTTGCTATGTTATCACCCCAAATTTCTCAAACAATTTCTAACATAGCCATAAGTATATAACCATATACTTATAAAATCAACTTAAAATCCTCAAACAATTTCTCAAACAATTTCTCAAACAATTACCACATGTAACATGTTAACTAAAAACATCAAATTCGGCTTCCATACATATTATCAAGATTTCGGTTTAACTACAATTAACAAGGTTTCAGTTTTCATACATGCTAC